>OV702281.1:128012526-129262526 GCA_916181665.1 Avena sativa | reverse complement strand
TAAGCGCAAGGTGGTAAACGGATGCCAATGACTACAACAACTATGCAAATTCACTTTGATTTAGTTTATGATAAATTGAGTTCTAATTAATAATTAAATTAATCTAGGTGAACTCCCACTCAAAACAATATCCCTCACATTGTTTTAGTGATCACACGAACCAAATCCACCACATCAAAACCGATCATCACGAGAGTTGATATAGCTTCAATGGCGAACAATCAACATGTTCATCATATCTACTTATATGACTCATGCTCTACCTTTCGGTAATCCGTGTTCCTGAGGCCATGTCTGTACATGCTAGGCTCGTCAAGATCAAACCTTAGCTTCCGCATAAGCAAATCTGGCTTGCTTACGTTGTATACACTTGCTGAATCTAACACACCCGATCATCACGTGGTGCTTCGAAACAACAAGCTTTAGCAACGGTGCATACTAAGGGTGAACACTTAAGAACTTGAAATTCATGTGCATGAGGGATCATCTTATAATGCTACTGTCGTCCACTAAGCAATACAAGATGCATAAAGGATTAACATCACATGCAATTCATAATATGTGATATGATATGGCCTTTCTTCTTTGTGCTTCCGATCTCCATCTTCAAACACGAACATGATCTCCATCATTACCGGCATTGCATCAAGGTCAATGACGCTGCTCCATGGTTGTCGTCCACCGGCTTCAACTATTACAACTACTTTGAATAGACACGCGGGTCTTAACATAAATTAAAGACAACCATATGGCTCCTACCGGTTGCCAACTTACAATAAGGAACATTGCATACATCAAATATAATCACAATCATGGCCATATCACATCACTGCACACCCCTGCAAAACAAAGTTAGACGCCTCTACTTTCTTTGCATGTTTTACGTGGTTTGGGGCTGTTAATAAGTGTCGCTCTAACTTACGAACATGAACCACAACATTGATACTAGTATTGTTAATCACCCGTTGTAAATTGGATCTTAACTATGCTAGGAGAAACAGGCACCCGCAAAGCCACTTATGCAATACAAGTTGCATGTCAAGCGTGGAGCAAGTCTCATGAACGATGTCATGTAAGGTTAGCCCGGGCCGCTTCATCCCAACATACCGCAAGATGCAAAGTACACAAAAAGCAATCTACAATAAAAGCATCAACGCCCACAATGACCATTGTGTTCTACTCGTGCAACAGATCTACATATAGACCTGGCTCTGATACCACTGTAGGGGTTCGTAGCATGGAAAACAAAAATTTTCTATCGCATACAAACAAACAAGCCAAGATCTATCTACTAGATTGTAGCAACGAGTCGATGGAATAACTTACCCTCGAAGATTCCAAAGCGGTTAACAAGAGCAGATTCTCGTGGTGATGTAGTCGTACTCTTTCCGATCTCAAGATCGTGTAGACGATCCTTCCGGCGCCACGTTCCGGCAGCGCTCCCGCAGTCGGTCACACGTTCGGTACTCGACGAAGACCTTCCTATCCCTTGTTCCAGCAGGCAGCGGAGGTTGTAGTATTCTCCTCGCGATTGCGGCAGCACAACGGCGTGGTACCGGAAGTAGAGGGGAAATCCCGCAGGGCTTCGCCTTAAGCCGGTGCGAGTATGGTGGAGCTTATGAGAGAGGCTATTAGTGGTCTAGTAATTAGACACACCAATTAGAAGGCTCTAAACCAATTAGAAGGCTCTAAACCGCAGGCTAAAGCAATTAGAAGCTCTAAACCAAAACGGCTCTAA
The DNA here is from genome assembly GCA_916181665.1 of Avena sativa. Taxonomy (NCBI): domain Eukaryota; kingdom Viridiplantae; phylum Streptophyta; class Magnoliopsida; order Poales; family Poaceae; genus Avena; species Avena sativa. The sequence goes on along the minus strand of OV702281.1, from coordinate 129,260,788 downwards.
ACCGGAGGTAGAAGATAGGAACTTGTGTGTTCTAGGAGGAGCCCTGCCCCTCCTTTTATGGGAGGGGGGTCTTGGCGCGCCAGGGGAGGGAGGGAGTCCCTCCCCAACTCGGCCTTGGGCTGGCCGCCGGCTTGGAGGAGTTGGACTCCTCCTCCAAGTTGGTTCCAACTCCTCTTGCTTGTTTCCCACAGTTTCTTGTTTTAGCCGTTTGACTTTCAAACTGGACATTTGACTTTTCTGTTTTAGGATTCAATTTAATCCTATATTGGGGACAGCAAGAACACTTAGTACATGATGCAATCACTCCAATATGTAATGACACATTCATGTACCCCTTCCCCTCCGGAGTGCCGGACAATCCGGAACCTTCTAGAACATTCCCGATGAAAACACCGGAATCATTCCCGAACTCCGAAACGGGACTTTCCTTATATGAATCTTATTCTCCGGACCATTCCGGATCACCTCGTGATATCCCAGATCCCATCCAAGACTCCGAACAACATTCGGTCTCTTTCTCATAATACCATAACTACTCAAACAACGTCGAATCCTTAAGTGTGTCTCCCTACGGTTCGTGAATTATGCGGACATGATCGAGACACTTCTCCGAACAATAACCAATAGAGGAATCTGGAAATTCATATGGCTCCCACATATTTCTACGATTACTTTGCGATCGAATGAACCACTTACATATGATACCAATTTCCCTTTGTCTCACGATATGTTACTTATCCAAGGTTATGATCGTCGGTATCTCTGCATACCTAGTTCAACCTCGTTACTGATAAGTACTCTTTTCTCGTTCCCGTGATATGTGATCCCTTGTGACCCAGTCACATGCTTGCAAGCTAATTGGATGACATTCCACCGAGAGGGCCCAGAGTATATCTATCCGTCATGTGGATGGACAAATCCCACTCTTGATCCATGTGTTTCAACCAATACTTTCCGAACACTCAATGCCACTTTTATAGCCACCCTGTTACGGTGTGGTGTTTGATGTCATCAAAGCATCCATCTGGTAAAGGTGATATGCATGATCTCATGGTCGAAGGAATTAGGTTACTATGTATCAGAAAGCATATAGCAATTGAACTATTGAAATGACTTGATCTTTATGCTACGCTTATCTATAGGAGTATGTCCATCACATCATTCTCCTAATGATATGATCCTGTTGTTAATAACATCTCTATGTTCATGATCAGGAAACCATGATCATATATTAACCAACAAGCTAGTTTAATAAGAGGCTATACTAGGGACTCTTATTTTAGTTTACAAATCACACAAGTATTAATGTTTCCGGTTAATACAATTATAGCATGGTATGCAAACATTTATCATAAGTGTGAAGATATGATAATAACCACTTTATTATTGCCTCTTGGGCATATCTCCAACAGAAAGAGCTGCACCTTTATACAAACTCTTGAAGAAAACCGACAAATTTTTCTGGACCCAGGAAGCCGATGCTGCACTAAAAAGTTTAAAAGACCTACTTTCAAATCCAGCAGTTCTCGCAGCACCAGAGCCTTAGGAGCCTATGTTACTTTACATTGCAGCGACTAACAAAGATATAAGTGTGGTAATAGTAGTGGAGCGCGAGGAGGAAGGCCATTAGTATAAGGTGCGGCGTCCAACTTACTACCAGAGTGAGGTTCTGACAGAGTCGAAACAACAGTATCCACACCATCAAAAGCTTGCCTATGGAGTGTTCTTTGCATCCAGAAAGCTACGACACTACTTTCAAGAGCACAAGAACACAGTGGTGAATATTGCTCCATTGCAAGATATAATCAACAATCGCGATGCCACATGACATGTCGCAAAGTGGGGAATAGAGCTTGCAGCTTTTAACATTGAGTACAAGCCGCGCATAGAAATCAAGTCCCAAATACTTTCCGATTTCGTCGTTGATTGGACAGAGACGGCAGAAAATACAAATCCTCCAGACTCGGAATTTTGGACCCTTCATTTTGAAGGATCAAAAACACGAGGAGGCTCGGGGGCTGGCGTGGTGCTCAAGTCACCCCAGGGAGACAAACTATTCTATGTGTTACAAATACACTTCACGGCGACCAATAATATTGCCGAGTATGAAGCATTGTTACATGGAATACGGATGGCCAAAAATATTAGCGTAACAAGACTAATGTGTTATGGAGACTCGGATTTAGTTGCTGGGTAAGTATCCGATATCTGCAATGCAATCAAGCACATGGCAGCCTACAAAGCTGTCGTGGATGAATTATCTAAAAAATTGAGGGTTTTGAGGTTCAGCACATCCCTCGAGCAGAAAATGAGGAAACAGATGCTTTATCAAGGATAGGCTCTGCGCGGAAACAAGTCTTGGATGACGCTTTTTTAGAGCATTTAAGGGTCCCCTCCATCACTGCAGTTGATGAGGACTATCCGACGAAATCAAAGATTGTCCGACGAGCAAAGTCCTACACAATAATAAATGGTGAGCTCTATAAGCGGAGTGTTTCTGGGGGTTTTCAGCGATGTATCTCTCTGGAAGAAGGAGTGGAAATCTTCCGAGAAATCCACGAAGGAAAGTGTGGTCACCATGCTGCAGCCAAATCTTTAGTGGCAAAAGCTTTTAGACACGGATTCTTTTCGCTTAGATCTAAGGCGGATGCCGACAAACTGGTCAAATCGTGTAAAGGCTGCCAAAAGTATGCCCGTCAGGCACACATGTTCCGGTTGATCAGCTGCGAATAATACCTAGTACATGGCCATTTGCAGTCTAGGGGCTTGATATGGTAGGGCCATTTCGCACAGCAAAATGTGGATTTACTCACCTACTAGTGATGGTGGATAAATTTACAAAGTGGATTAAGGCTAAACCCGTAACAAGTTGCGATGGAGCCACAACCAAAAAGTTCGTCGAGGACGTAATTATCGGATTCGGATATCCGCACAGTATAAATACTGACAACGGGAGCAACTTTTCCATGGGGGAACTTTCCGAATTCTGCGAGGATCAAGGGATCTAACTCGATATAGCATCAGTCGCGCATCCACAGGCTAATGGACAATTCGAAAGAACTAACAGTCTTATTTTACAAGGACTCCGACCATGTCTCGACGCACCGCTTCGTCGTGCCGTAGGGGCTTGGGCGGAAGAATTACCATCTGTGATATGGAGCTTACAAACAAATCCTAACATGTCAACCGGCTATACTCCTTTCTTCTTGGTCTATGTTGTAAAAGTAGTTCTTCCAAGTGATTTAATTCATCAGTCTCCTCGAGTCAAATCATATATAGAAGAAGATGTAGATGTTTCTCGACAAGATGATCTCGATATAATCGAAGAAGTTCGCGTTGTTGCTGAGCAGAGATCTACAACCTATCAGCAGAAGTTGCACAAGTATCATAGTCAGAGAGTGCAGAACCGTTCTTTCAGGCAGGGCGATTTGGTTCTCCGACTTATGCAAAAGAGAAAGTGCAAACTTTCCGTGATTTGGGAAGAACCTTTTATGATAAGCAGATTTCTGCATAATGGGTCATATTATTTAACCGATATGAGACCAGTCAAGGAAAGACCGGATACTCGGAAGATAAATAGAGCTGGCGATAGTATAGACCCGGATGAGACAGACCGTCCATGGAATATTGCACAGCTATGTCCCTTCTATTCTTAGTTATGTTTCCTTGTAATCATATATGTACATGTTCAAAGTGAAATAAAGTATTGGTTTCCTCATATGTTATTCTTGAGAAGCTTTTTACCATCTTATTTCCAAAAGAGCATGTCGTTTTCAAAAATCCTAGGATGCTTAAAAGTACTTTATGCTCATGTTCGTTCTGGTTATGATTTTTCAATATAAAAAAAAACTGTTACCTTAGGGTAAAAATTAGATTTATTGTTTATACTTTGGTTTTTTATCTGATTGCTTATACGCGGGTATCTTCCGAGTAATGAATTTTTGGTACTCGAAGACGGCTTTGTTTCCGAGTTTAAACTGGTTTAGCAATTGAACTCCGTTGCTCGGCAAAGTTTCCATGTAGAACATTGGCCGGCTCATGAAAGGGACGAGGCAGAAAGCCAGATAAAACGATAAGTGTAAACATAAAAAAAGTACTTTTAAGAAATTTTCAGGCACACCCATAAAAATATATACAAACAAGTGCTACGATAGTAAAGAATTAAGTTTTTACAGACCGACACATACTCAAAAGCAAATATATTGTTTCCATCATTACATGCCGAAGTTCAGAATAGTGCATTATAAATGTTCATGCTGTAGACTCAGGCGGTGGTGATGAAGAACGTGGAGCGCTGGAGTCGACATCGTCGTCGCCCTGGTCCTGGGACTTACAAGCTCCTTCAGCAAGGCTATGTTCTGGCTCTTGAAGCGTGGGAGGCACATCGATGGATTCAAAGAATGGCATCGTGTGATTGGTCATCTCCACCACACGACAAGCATAACTTGCGCAGGATTCTTGGATAGCCTTAATGTTCTGCGGGTTACCCTCATCGTCCTCATCGGCGATACCCTTGGTGCCGTGCCAGATCTCCATATCGCTATGGTGGCTCATCTCCATGGTAGGGGCGGTCTGGGCAGCGGTCCAAGCGTAGGAGATCTTCCAATCTTTGATAAACTTAAAAATCTCCTTGGCTCTATCCCTCACCTCGTGCAGTGGCATTTTATGCAAGTCGGAAAGTCTGACCAACTCGCCAGCCTCTTTAAGAGTCTGGCGGAAGTCGAAAAGAATGTCTCCGACGAGCTTTATGCGCTTGACGCGGGTTTCAGAGGTAGAATAGTCGGAAAGGTTCAGAGGATCTAGGAAAGAACCAAAAATAAAAACTGACTATATGAAAGTTGAAAAATCAATCGAAGAAAGAAAGTCGGAATCTTACCTATCACGAAGTGGTTCCACCGAGCATGCTCCTCTCAGAGGCTATTTAGTTCCTTCTCTGTGGCCTGGGCTAGATCCCTCTAGCTCTCGAAGTCCTTCTTGAGATCATCAATTTGTTTATCTCGGAGGGCTAGCAGCCTCTCGAGCCTCTTAGTCTCCATGTTGCTTGACTCGAGGACGACATTTATGGATTTCTCGGATTCATACTTTAGCTTCTCGAGCTCGTCCCGGAGCTCAGCATTCTCCATCTCCAAGACCTTGATGTTCTCGGCTTGCTCCACTATCTTGCTGGATTCACCAAGTAATTTTGCAAAGGGAAAAATATCAGTCGAACAGAACAATTTGACTATGGAAATTACTAAGTGAAAAAGAGGGAGTCGGAAAAGTTTACCCTCTGCTTCATCTTTCTCAATCTTCAACTTTGAATTCTCAAGGCGCAGAGCCGTAATATCCTTGTGCTTATTGCATATATTCTTAAGCAATTCCTGGTTGGAAGATGCAATTTTCTATAAGTTTAAAGACGGAATACCGTCAGACAGCTACTAAGACTCGGGCTGCAAATTTAACTAAGTAAAAATACAACACGAGCCTTGGGGGCTACACTACATTGTTCTTTTGCATCCTATAAGCATCAACTCGGATTCAATGCTATGATGTTTATCCAACTTCATGCTTGGGGGCTAGAGGATGTGACAATAAACACTACAAATAAGAATAAAAAAACTTACAATATGTTCCTGATGCAGCTTCTCAAATCCGAGCTTAGTGTTGTGAAACACTTTATCAGTAAGGGATAGGGAGGGAAAGTCCATCGCTGGGAGTTTTCCAGACTCAATCTTCGCATCCCGGACCAAAATTTGGTCCAGAAGGCTGACCAGCTTCATGTCCTCCGTCTCCTGGCTCACTTCCTCCAGAATTAGGATCTGTTTCTCGAGACTGCACTGAGCCAGCTTGAGGATCTCCTCCTTCTTCTTCCTCTTCAAGCCGGAGACAGTAGAGCCGGCCACTTTATCCATTTTTCATGTAGACATTACCATGGGATAATTACCCTTGACGGGTTCACCCTTGTTAGTTGTCAGGCTACCAACGGTAACCAGAACTTTCGAGGTGGTGCTGGCGTCGGGTGAAAGAACATTTCATGATCCCTAGTGTTTTGTGTGTTAGATAACAATACCAAGGAGTATTTAATGTGTGTTGAAGTGCTGTAGATCTTACCTTGAAAAGGAGCCTGAAACTGATTTTGGGGGGCGGATAATCTGCCCCTCCCAAACCCAAAAGGGCGCAAGGACGCAACCCTTAGTATGGGGGCGGAATATCTCAAGGATTTTACAGCGAGGGCCGGAGTTTTTGCCCAGGCCGGATAATTCACCCCTCCAGGGGGCCGGATAGTCCGCCCCCAGGATCTGCTTCAAGGTTTGCCACGGCGCATCTCTCAGAGAGGGGGCGGAGTTTCCCCCGAACTTTCCGTATCTAGGGCGGATTTTCTCCCCAGGGCGGATAATCCGCCCCCTCGAGAAATTTCATCAAAGTCATGTTCGGTGCCACCATCAGACAGGGGGAGGATTTTCCCCCGGACTTTCCGTCTAGGGGGCGGATTTTTCCCCTAGGGTGGATAGTCCGCCCCTAGTGGGGGGCGGATAATCCGCCCCCAAACTTCACCAATGGCCAGATCTTTGCAGGGGGTATTTAAACCAACTATCCCCCTCCTGCCAGAACTCTTGGTTCATTCGATAAAGTCAAGATTTGATCCTCAAGTTTCATCCATGAGATATCCAACTTCATCCACCCAAAGGACCCGTTCTTTGGGTAATCGAAGGAGGAGGGCTCAATCTTCACCAACTGCAATCAAGCGGTTCATCTCCTCTCCATTCATTTGGAGAACCTTTGATCTAGTATTTCTTGCAAATATGTAGATCCTTGTGTTGATTACATTGATAATCCTTGTTCTTGTGACAGCTTGTTGTCATTACGGGAGCCCCCAATTCGGTTGTGGGTGTGTGCCCCGCTAGAGTTGTAAAGGCATCGGTTCCTGCCTCAAAGGGTACCAATAGTGGAGAAGGTGGATCAGGCCTTTCATGGCGAGATCCATAGGAGAATAGGGTGAGGCCTATTGTGGCGTGGTGGTCATAGAACCGCCCACGCCTCCAACACAGATGTACTTCCCTTAACAAGGAAGGAACTGCGGTAAAACAAGTCCCTGTGTCTCCGCATGCTCCACTACGGTTTCCTCGCTCCTCTCTTTACGTGCTTAGTAGCTAGGGTTGCATATAGGGAAATTCTCGTAGTTGCCTATCTAGAGTATTTACTTTGTATCAAGCCTAAAATTGAAAAAAACTAAAAATTGAGTAGCACCTATTCACCCCCTAGGTGCCCAGACGGTCCATTTCAATTGGTATCAGAGCCCCGGCTCTTAATTCGGGCTTAACTGCCTAAGAGAAGTATGGGTTCCAAGGGAGATGGTAGTGATGCTCCGGAGGTAGTCACCATGAAGGATCTCAAGACGTTGGAAACAACCTTGATTAGTTCCATGGAGGCTAAGATGGAAGAGATGCGTCAAATGATAATGCATCTCTCCACATCCGCAGCATCACCTCCATCTACCTCTAAGGCTATCACTCTGCAATACAAGGAAACAGGTAAAACCGATTCCAAAGAGAACGAAGTGGTTTGCGATGGCACTAGCAAGAGCTCCTCCTCGAAAAAGGATAGTGGTAAGGAAGGATAGAATGAGGTTTCCCATGTGTATTCGCCTGATCCACCTATCTCACATGCTCATATACATAATAGGGGTGATCTACCCAAACTTTTAGCATCTACTTTTAATCAATGGCAATTTTTGATGAAGTCTCATGTGTGCTGCTCCTCCATTGAGTTGTGGAAAATCATAGAGAATGGTCTTCATGTTGGAGATCCCAACAACCTAACAAGAAGAGAGGTTGTGGACAGCCAACTCAGTGCAATGGCTCTACACATGATTCATCTTGGTGTGGTAACAAAGACATGCCACACATTGAGCATCTCAACACAGCTAAGGAAGCTTGGGATGCCCTCACCGAGCTCTTCATTGGAAATGAAAGCATGAGAAGAAATAGATATGATGCTTTGAGTAATGAAGTTGAAGGATTCTATATGTTGGATGGATAATACCACGAGGACATGTATAGGAGGCTCAAGTCAATAGCCACCACTTTCAGAAATCATGGTGCCTCTCATGTTGATGATGCTTGGATCAAGCGCAAGTATGCCAGTGCTCTTATGCAATTTGAGCCCACAGATTTGAAGAGTCTCCAAGGAAGGCATAACTACCACCTTATGACATCCAATGAGTTAATGCAAGAGATGGCAGCTTTCAAAGTGGCTTCCAAGAAGGCCGAAGATGCTCGTGCTCGAGCCATTGTGATGCAAAAGGGGGTCAACATGTCCTTGAAGACGAGTGTGGCTGATCATGATGAAGATGACATAGAAGATATGGACTGTCCCGAGGATGTAAAAAGAGCTCATGGACAATACATGGCCTTCTATGCTATAAACTTTTGGAAGGATCCAGCCAAAGCAAAATCTGAACTAGAACGCAAGAGTGGAGCAAATGGAAGAAGGGAAAACTGTCCCAAGCTAAGAACGTGTTTCAACTGTGGAGACCATCTGCACTTTGTAGCTGAGTGTCCTTATCAAAGTAGAGAATATAATGGAGGAAGACTCATTCTCAAGGAAAAGTCAAAGGCTCCACGATAGAAACAATTTGTGAAGAAGAATGCTCCTTTCAAGAAGCAACCAAAGATTTTTCTAGTGGATCAAGAAGAATATACTTCGGGAAGTGAAGATGAAGACGCGTATGATAGCTCTCGAGAGGTGGATTCCATAGTCACTACATCTAAACCAACATCTCTCTTCGAATCACCAAACGAAAACGTCATCAACAAGAATGCTACTTGTCTCATGGCAAGAGGTTCCGAGGTATCATCTTCTAACACTTCTTTTCCTAAGGCTATGATTGACATGGATAATCCTACTAGTCTTAAGGTTAAAGAAGAAATTATTGCTTTGGACTATTTATTCACTAACTTGCAAGGTGAGCACAAAATACATTTTGAGGCTCTTATGGACCAGCTGGCCCAAAATGAAGTGCTTCTTGAAGAAAAGGGCAGGATTGAAAGGGAGGATGCAATGGAAATTGCATCCTTAGAAAATGCTCTAGAAGAAGAGGAAGAGGATCGTGTTTCTCTTGAAGAGAGACTTGAGTCTATTGACGAGTCACATGAAGAAGTTGTGACAAAGCTTGTTAAGGAACGTGACAATGCAGTAGCGAAAGCAAAGAAGCTAAAGAAAGAAAAGCTTGACTTTGGGGATGCTCATGCTAGACTCTCCGAGGAATTGGAGAAACTTGACATCGCTCACAAGTCTTTGAAAAGTGAATTCTCCATTCTCAGTGAGTCGCATGATCAACGCCAAATTCGATTGACCAAGTATGATGTTCCTATCACATCTAAATCAACTTATATTCACAAGGAAAATGCTAGGGTGGAAGATGAGCTTGTTAATGACACCACTCCCAAAGGTAAGGGTGTACTTGATGATATTCTTGGCAAGCAAAGATAAAATCTTGGAAAATAGGGACTTGGATATGTCACCAAGTCCAAGAAGAAGAAGACCAAGAGTGAACAAGCAAAGACAAACACCGCTGAGAAGAATGTCACAAAAGACAAAACTAACCACATTGGTTTTGCAGGGTCTCACAATCCAAATTATGAACTTTTTGTGATTATTATGGTGATGTATATGCTTATTATGTTGGTCCTTTTGATGAATATGTTGCTTGGTCTATTTGGGTTCCAAATACCCTTGTTACTAACATGAGAGGACCCATTGAAAAATGGGTACCTAAAACCAAGATATAATTCTCTTGCAGGGCTATGCTCCCTGTGGGTCTAAATGGGTGTTGGACAGTGGGTGCACTAGTCATATGACCGGAAGCAAAGAGATCATCATGGAGATGCGACCCAATCATGATCATATTACAGTCTCCTATGGTGATAAGTCTAAATCTGAGGTATTGGGTCTTGGCAAGGTTGTGGTCGCCCACGATATCTCTCTCGTGGACGTCATGCTTGTTGAGACCCTCGGTTACAACTTGCTTTCTGTTCGTGCCCTTGGTAAGATGGGCTTTGCTATTTTCATTGATGGTGATTTAGTGGTACTCTTGTGGAGCAAGTCTCTAAAGGTTTCTTTTTGTTGGGTACGTCGAAAATGACCTGTATGTGGTCGACTTTTCGGGGAAAACCACTTCGGGTCCGATGTGCTTATTCGGAAAGGCCGACGTGGGCTGGCTATGGCATCGCCATTTATCCCATGTAAACATGAGAACTTTTCAAAGTATTCACAAGGGTGGCCACATCCTTGGACTAAAATACAATGTTTCCTTTGCCAAAGATCGTGTTTGCAGGGCTTGTGTTGAAGGCAAGATGCATGACTCTCCCCACAAGAGGAAAACTATTGTTTCTTCAAAGAGGATCTTGGAATTACTTCATGTGGACTTATTTGGTCCTCCATCTCATGCTAGCCTCGATGGGAAGAAATATTGCTTGGTGATAATCGATGATTACTCAAGATACACATGGGTCTATTTCTTCAAGCTAAAGAGTGAGACTCAACAAACTGTCATTGACTTTGCCAATGAGGTTTAGCGTCAACACAATATTCCCATTTTGGCAATAAGAAGTGACAACGGCTCCGAGTTCAAGAACTACACATTAAATGAATTTCTAAGTGAAGAGGGGATAAGACATAAATATTCCGCGGCGTACACCCCTCAACAAAATGGTCTAGCCAAGAGGAAGAACCGCACTTTGATGGATATGACCTGATCAATGTTGGCTGAATTCAAGTCTTCATACAAATTTTGGGCTGAAGCCATATCTACCGCTTTTCATACATCAAATCGGCTCCACCTCCGCAAGATCTTGGACAAAACACCGTATGAAATACTTACCGGTAACAAGACTAACATTTTGTACTTCCGGGTATTCGGTTGTAAGTGTTTATTTCTCATCAAAGGAGTTTTCTTGTCTAAATTTGTGTCTAAGGCTTTAGAAGGTATTTTTGTTGGTTACGGTGTTGAATCCCACACTTATAGACTCTACAACAAGCTCTCCGGAATTTTTGTAGAATCTTGTAGTGTGGAATTCGATAGAAATGATGGCTTCCATGTGGGGCATGTTGATGTCTGTGATGCAGATGTTGAAATACCCCAAGATGCCATCAGAAGAATGGGCGTGGAATTTTTTCGCCCCATTGAGGAACCCCTTGTGGCGGATCGGGAAGGACAATTCTCCACTCAAGTGGAGCCCTCATCTACACAAGATCAATAATCCCCTACTGCTGGAGAAACCCCTGCACCAACACCACCACCTCCTGATGATCACCTGTCTTCTGAGCAAATTGGTAGTCCTAGGCCGAACTATCCTCCCCCTCCAAGGGGCGGACTGTCCGCCCCTAGCACTCCAACTCGCTCCAGGGGGCATCTTGAAGAACAAACAAGTCCAGAAAATCCCAGGCCGGATTCTTCGACCCCCAGGGGCGGATTATCCGGCCCTAGAACTCCAAGTTCTGCCTGGGACGTTCAGGAAGAAGAATTTGTGGCTGCATCTCCCAGGCCGGATAATCCGGCCCCACCTAGGGGAGGTGTAACATCCCTAAAATCATGTTTTCAAAGATTGCATATCATCCATGCATGCATATCATTTAGGGATCAAATATCAAACTCATTTCAAGAAAACAGAAGCACTAAGTGCTATTATTTTATGTGAGCATGCATTGATCTAAATGCCACTCTCAAGTGAGGGAATATTTGTTTTAAACCAAGATAACTTTGCTCTTAAGATGGTTTGGTTGTGTGTCAAGGCTTGGACAAAAATTTACCAAAACAAATATGGTTTTAAACCATTTGCAAAACCTATTCAAATTTTGAACTATGGCACTGTTTATTTGTTTAATCAATGAGACCAAGCAAGTACAGAGAGACAACATGATTTTATGCACAAAAGTATGAAGGTTACACTTTACAAAAATCCAGAAAAGATTTGAATTCAATTGCTTTTGAATTTATTTGAAAATGATTCCTGAAAATCAACTTAGAAAGAGAAAAAGAAATAGAAAACCCGACTGGGCCTGGCGCCAGCATTCCAACCTAGCAAGCAAAAAAGCCCACCCGGGTTCTCCCTTTCTTCTCTGTTTCTCACTGCACCCGCGCGCACCCACCCGCTGACAGCCAGACCCCACCGTGCCCTGTCAGCATCGTCCTCAATCAACGCGCGGCCGAGGCGTTCCGCCGTTACCTCGCCGTAGTCACTGCCCGCGTTCTTGCCATTGATGCAGCGCGTAATCGCCGCCCCCCTCCTGGCTATTTAACCCCCTCTGCACCGCGAGCATTTCCCCTCACCTAGCGCCACCACTCCGCCACCAGGCTGCGCGCATTCGAGCTCAGAACCCCTCAGCACCGACGACCTCCGGCGACCGATTCCGGTGAGCACCGTCCGCCCCCCTGTCTCTATTTCATGCGAACATTATCAACATGTACTTGCGCATCTTCGCATGCCTCCCTTTTTCTCTGTATCGCCCTAGAACGTCGTCACCGTCCACCTCTAGAAGCAGCCGAAGCTCAGCACAACTCCGGCGACCCCTCCTGGTAATTCCCGACCACCGCTTCCTCTCTTCTGGATACTCACTTGTTCGCCAGTCTTGTGCGCATCTAACAGCGTCTCTGGTTTGTCTTAGCGCGCACCAGAACCTCGCCCCCGACGACGCCAGAGCGTGCCCAACGACAGACTCCAATCCGGTGAGCAATAGCAGCCAGATTCAAGCGCCCTTGTTCCTCCCTCGACCACCTTGAGCTTCACTACATCCAAGCGAACACCGTAACCACCTCCACTCGTCCCCGTGCGATCTGAATCGCCGGTGACATCTCTGACAGAGCCGTGCCGCCGCATCGCCGCCGCTAGCGCCGCCCGTCTGTGGTCGTTTGATCCGTGGCCGTAGGATCTAGATCCAGCGATTAGAAACAGACCTGTAGCGAAGCGGTACGAATAGATCTGGGCCGTGCAGATTAAGTTAGATCTAACGGCTCGCATGTGTGATCCGGTGCGAAACGGTATCAACCAATCAGAAGGTGCTGCGTGGCCAGTCCTTTGTTTTAAAAACAGAATTTAGATCTATTAGATGTTTAAACTTGTAAAATTCATAACTTTTGAATCCCACGTCCAAATTTGACAAATTTTATATCATTGGAATCAGGAGAGAAAATACTTTCTTTTTATGCGATGTGTTTAATATTTTGCCTCTGTTAAAAATATTGTTTTTACAGAAACATTTGTAGGCATAATTTGTGTATAGTAATTATTTGAAAAATGTTATGTTATTCAAATAAAATTTATTTGGCATGTTTTGAACTTGTTTATGATTAAGTACTGTGTACTTGTCTTGTTTGGTGTAGAAAAATCATCACATGGCATTTGCATGCATTCATATATTTTTGTTTGTATATATTGTATATGTGATTTGGTGTCATTATTTTATGTGTAGATTTTGGTGCAAATAGTGATTGTGATTGTGAAGATTGTTTCTACTCCCCAAACTACCAAGGCAAGTGGTGCTTCATGATTTTATTCCTATTTTTTTCAACTATGCATTAGAAATATTTTGTATAGGGCTTGCATGAGTATTTTGATCTATATGCTATGCTTGGGAAATCCTAGTAGTTGTAGAATTGCTAGAAATTTCTAAGTTAAGATGCTTATCAATGCCATGCTTAGCCTAGCTAGTAGAACCCAAGGGTGGTTAATTCATGCTATGAGAAAATATTTCTAAGTCTTTGGACTTGTGTTTTTGCTTAATAAAAATAACTAAGTGAATGAAACACCTGGCTGGAATGGAAAGAATGGTTTGTCTTGAGTGGTTACACAAGGCCCATTTATATGGTTTACCTTGTGTATCTCACTTGTGGAAAGCCACCCAGGAACAAAGGGATTTGAGATGCCATATGTTAAGAAGCTTCTAGTGCAGCCACATGGGAATATGGGATCTGCCTGGATCACATAGGTTGCAATAACTTAGCCATTTGGACAGTTGGTGGTAGTGGGATGATAGGTTGGAACGCGTCCATTTGTCTAAGGGAAGGCTTCTAAAAGGTCCTGTCTTGGTGAAAATCAAGTCTTGTGGGGAAAGTGCACAACCTCTGCAGATGGAAGAATCTAAGTACTTAGCCATGTCCCTGGTATTGGACAACTTGAGCATCAAGACATGGAAGCTATCAAGAATCTCCTCATCCCAATTTCTAAGTTAAAACTTGTGGTTGAACAAGGGTGAAGGTTCACCAATTTCTATTGGTGGTTCCTAGGGAAAGTTTTGTCAAAGAAAAACTTAGTGTTTTCAACTGATAGGTAAAACCTATTTTGAGCAAAGCAAGCCTAAGCTACACTTAGACAAAATGCATATAGTATCTAGACTACTAAAATTCTACTAAGGTATCACTTGCCAATACTATTCCAATGTATTGACCCACTGTGGCTGTAACTTGTGATGTTGTAGGTTATTCTGATGATGATTAGGTGTTATGAGTCTACACTCAACATGCTTGCCTGTGGCACATGAAGATGAAGACTTATTTATCTTATTATATATTTGAACTCTTGTATTAGGCCTGTGGCCATGGAGTTTGTAAAAGACTATGTTTTTCTCTGGACTGATATGTAATAAGGACCTTTGTTTCTGTGTACTTCATCTTAAACTGTGGATGCTAGCATTGATCCAGGGACTAGCATTGCAATCACATGGATCCTTACCTTATAAAGGGAGGGATATTACAGATGGTATCAGAGCAGTGTGTTGCCTGTAGGATGATGACCCTAGGATTGGAAACCACTAAGGAAAAAAAAATTAACAACTTCCACACTTGTTTTTTGTTCTCGTAAACTTTTCTAATCTTCTTTATCATCTCTATTTGTAGATGAACTCCATCAACGAAGCCGTGAGGAAGGGACCACTCATGACTATGACTTTGGAATGTGAGACAGAATTCCCCAAGGCTCTCAAGGACCTCATGGTTGCCATGGGAATACATGGTGCAGCTGTGTACAAAGGTTTTCCTGTGATGGATGAAGGTGTTGAATACTGGTGGGTCAACTTCACTTGTATAAAAACAAGGAAGACAACCACAAAGAATCAGGATTCTGCATGGCCACCAACTCAGTGATGCACACCACATTCTTTGATTCAGCAAGGGATGCAGCTTGGAAGGCCATGAAAGATCTTGGTGATAGAATCAAGTGCAGAATGCTCAACACTCAGAATGACCTTAGGGAAGAAAATAAGCATACACAAGAGTTAGAGGCTACCAACCAACATTTAAGAGAGGACATCATAGACTTAGCCATGGAGTCATGTGATCAGGATCGACAGATTGCCTCTAGGGATGCCCTGTTAGCCAACTTGGCAAGTGAGATGGGATTGTAACGTACTTTGTTAGTTGGACCACCACACTTATCATTTTATTTTCCAACTATTGTCTAAAATAAGTTGAACCTTGGATGCTTGTAATGGTTTTATGTATGCCATGATTTGTGTTTTGATTGTCAAAGATATGCATGTGATGCCTTGTCTTGTGATTTGTGTTTAATTGTGTTGATTCTAACTTTTTCTATCTTATAAAATAGATGCCTAACGTTACTATCAGCACGGCTAAAGAGTTCAAGGGAACTTGTTTTGGCACTCGACTTATTGAGCTCACTAGTCTGCTCAATCTTCCGCTTCCTAGCATCATGGTGCTTCCCCTCACCAAGTTTGAGAGGAAAGATCTTTGGGGCTTCAAGGTTAATCAGCCAGGACGCCAGACTGAGCCTACCACGGAGGCAATCATCTTCAAGTTCATGCATGATGACAGGGAGAGAGGCCTAGAGGTAGTCATGCAGGATTTACTTGCGCGTCTGTTAGGGAGACACTCTCGGGAGATTATACTCACTTCCACGCCTTCGGTAGACGTGATGAGGATGGTGAGGCCATTTACTTCGAGGACACTGCTAGAGAGACGGCAGAGCCGATTCTTCTATACCTCCAGGACTTAGAGGTTCTTCTTAGGCACTTAGATATTGATAGGACCAACGTCATGCTTAGCAATGACGAGCTCCAGGTGCAGCTTCGTGAGAAGGACAAGATCTTCGCGGAGAAAAATGAGATAGTCAAGGAAATGGAGGCCAAGTTTGAGCGTCAAGATAGAATGTTCAAGAGTCAAGAGAGAAAAGAGTCCAAGATAGGAACAAGAGGATTTGAGAGATGACTGCAGAACTAGAGACCAAGGACTTCGAGCTCGAGCATCAGCAGACTGTGATTGAGAGACTTCGTTCACAGAAGAGGGCTCTCAAGTCCAAGATAGAGGCCTTGACTACCAATGTCGAGGAATACAAGACCGCTATGGAGAATGCAGGTCTTACACTTGTTGATGAGGAGGTTAATGCATAGGAGTAGTGATGACTACTCATTTACCTTTTATTTACCATGCTTTTGATTATTGAGTCGCAATGACCATCCAACATGTGGATGGCTTGCTATTGGTGTGTTCGCTTTTCAAAAACTTGTTGTCTATGTTGTTGAACTTTTACTACTATGATGCATGTTTGGTGATTGTTTATGTGATGTATTGTGCATGTTAGCATCTATGGGTATCTCATTCTTATCCTCATTGAAAACCACAGATGCCTACCCGACGTGCCAATCCCAACCCTAACAACAACAATATCACCCCTGAGATGCAGCAGATGATGACAGCTCAGACGCAACTGATGCAGATGATGACCACGTTCATACAGAATCAGAACAACAACAACAACAACAACAACAATAATAACAACAACAACAACAATCAGAATAACCCACCGGGTTTTGACATGCTTACCAGGTTCTTAAGACTGAGGCCAGCAAAGTTCTCAGGAACTACTGATCCAATGGTGGCCAATGATTGGCTATGCTCTGTGAACAAGGACTTGGTAACTGTTGGCTATACTGATGAAGATAAAGTCAGATTTGCAGCACACTTGTTGGAAGGACCAGCAGCCACTTGGTGGGATAACTTCCAGATCACCACTCCCATTGCGGATGTGACATGGGCTATCTTTGAAGATGGTTTCCGCACTGCTCACATCTCATCCGGAGTGATGAGTTTGAAGAAAAAGGAATTTCACAACTTGAAGCAGCGCCACCGCAGCGTGGCTGAATATATTGAGGAGTTCAACAATCTGGCGCGTTATGCACCGGATGAAGTTGACACTAATGCCAAGAGGAAGGAGAAGTTACTTGAAGGATTGAACGATGAACTGAACCTGCAGCTATCTGTGGCCTATGTTCCCACTTATCAGTCTCTTTGTGACAAGGCTGCTATTTTGGAGAACAAGATGAAACAGGTTGAAAGCGGGAAGAGGAAGCACTCTGAAAAGCACAATTCGGGATCATCTCACAAGCATTCCCATTATGAAGATAGTGGGAATTCTGGATCCCACAACCATGGGAAATACAACAAACACCACAACCACAACCGTCATCATGACAACAAGCACCATCGTAGTCATGACAATGACAAGTATAAGAATCACAATAGTGGATATAAGAGCCACCACAATGGAAGTGGAAGTGGTAGTGGAAGCCAGCCTGTCAAGAAGGATCTTAGTCAAGTTGAATGTTTCAAGTGCAAGAAGATGGGGCATTATGCAAATGAATGCCCAGAAAAGAAAGTTGAAGGACCCAACAAGCCCAACCCTTTCCAGAAGGGGCAAGTGAACCACATCAATGTGGAAGAAATCTATGAGGAACCTGATGTTGTTGATGGTAAGTTCAAACTCAATTCTGTTCCAGCATTTGTTCTCTTTGATACTGGTGCATCTCATTCATTCATATCAAGAGCATTTGTTGAAAGAAATGAACTACCGGTAGAAACTATTGGGTTTCCTATAAAAGTAAGTTCTCCTGGCGGAGAAATGATAGTGAACTCAGGATGTCATGATCTAGTCATAGATTTTGGGAAGTATAAGTTTCCCGTTAATCTGATAATCCTAAACTCCCAAGGATTGGATGTCATTTTGGGAATGGACTGGATGACTAAGCACAAGGGAGTGCTAGATTGTGCCAACCATACTGTCTCACTCACAACTCCAGAAAACAAAAGGATCAGATTTAAGACCAACTTTGAATCAAAAGGGAGTAAGCTAAATTCTCTTAAGGGGGTTAGCATAGACAGTGTGCCAATTGTGAGTGAATATCCGGATGTGTTTCCGGAAGAATTGCCGGGAATGCCACCGGATAGAGATGTGGAGTTTCTTATTGATTTACTACCAGGATCTAGACCAATAGCAAAGAGACCGTACAAGATGTCAGTAGAAGAAATAAAAGAACTCAAGAAACAACTTGGAGAACAGTTGCAGAAAGGATTTATTCAACCAAGTTCTTCATCTTGGGGAGCACCAGTTTTGTTTGTGGAAAAGAAGGATAGGAGTCAAAGGTTATGCATAGATTACCGCTCACTCAATGAGGTGACTATCAAGAACAAATACCCTTTGCCTAGAATCAATGACTTGTTTGATCAGCTAGAAGGAGCATGTGTGTTCTCAAAGATTGATCTTCGATCAGGTTATTTCCAGCTCAAAATAAGGGAACAAGACATACCTGAGACAACTTTCACCACTAGGTATGGATTGTACGAGTACACCGTGATGCCATTTGGTTTGACCAATGTACCAGCATACTTTATGTATATGATGAACAAGGTGTTCATGGAGTTCCTTGACAAGTTTGTTGTCGTTTTCATCGATGACATTTTGATCTACTCCAAGAGCAAAGAAGAGCATGAAGGACATTTGCGTTTGATACTTGAGAAGCTTAGAGAGCATAAGCTGTATGCCAAATTCAGCAAGTGTGAGTTTTGGCTGAATGAAGTTGGATTTCTCGGACACGTTGTGTCAGGAGATGGTGTAGCAGTTGATCCTGCTAAAGTTTCAGCTGTAAACTGAATGGGAATCTCCTAAGTCAGTGAAAGAGGTTCGTAGTTTCCTTGGCTTGGCAGGATACTACAGAAGGTTCATTGAGAATTTCTCCAAGATATCTAAGCCAATGATAGATTTACTAAAGAAATACAAGAAATTTGTTTGGTCTGAAGGATGTGAACTCAGTTTCCAAGAGTTGAAGAAGAGGCTAGTGACAGCACCAGTCTTATGTCTGCCAGATTTGGAGAAAGATTTCCAAGTGTATTGTGATACATCTCATTATGGATTAGGTGCAGTACTTATGCAAGAAGGTAAAGTTGTGGCTTATGCCTCGAGACAACTCAAAACTCATGAGGTAAATTACCCTACCCATGATTTAGAGTTCGCCTCTTTTGTCCATGCACTCAAAACATGGAGACACTATCTTCTGGGAAAGCGATGTGAAGTGTTCACAGATCACAAAAGTTTCAAGTATATCTTCACCTAGAAAGAAATTAACATGAGACAAAGAAGATGGCTAGAACTCATCAAGGACTATGACTTGAGTTTGCAATACCACCCCGGTAAAGCAAATGTTGTAGCGGATGCTCTAAGCCGTAAAGTTTTTGTGAATGGTCTTACAAAGGGAGAATTGTCAGATGATCTGTGTGCCCAATTTAGAGATCTCAGATTGGAGATTGTGCCAGAAGGACATCTCATGTCATTGGATGTTCAACCCACTTTGTTCGACAAAATCAAAGAAGCCCAAAAGACAGATAAGGAAATTGAAGAGATTAAGGAAAAGATTGATAAGGGAAAAGACAAAGGGTTCCATGAAGATGAACAGGGTACTTTATGGTATGGAAAACGTATCTGTGTTCCACAAGATCCGGAACGTCGGAAACTGATTTTACAAGAAGCACACAACTCACCGTATTCCATTCATCCGGGTAACACCAAAATGTACATGGATATGAAAAAAAGATTTTGGTGGAATAATCTCAAGAAGGACATCGCCGAACATATTGCTTTGTGTGATTTATGTAGTAGAGTGAAAGCGGAACATTAGAAACCAGCAGGATTGTTACAACCACTACCTATTCCTGATTGGAAGTGGGACAAGATTGGCATGGATTTCATCACCGGATTGCAAGGACCCGGTCAGGATATGACTCTATTTGGGTAGTAGTGGATCGCTTAACTAAAGTGGCTCATTTTATACCCGTGAAGACAACTGAAAGGGCATGTATGCCCCCATGTGTGGTTTTGATAATTAATGACAATCTCTATGGACTAATGTGTAAATTGAGTTTCACTTGTAGGTTTGTCCATTGGCATCGCTTGGGCCATGTGTTGGTCTCAAGGTTGGAAGATGAAGAAATGTCCAAGGGCTTTGTGCCCATTGGAATCATGAAGAAAGAAGGAGCTTGAAGGTCGATCAAGGCATGTGCAAAGAGTTGCATCAAGATGGATAAACCTCAAGTAGGGATGAAGAAGGGCGAGCTCAAGATGCGCCATCTCTAGAAGATCTCATACTTGAAGCTTGCCATCCTCGTGCTCATGGAATGATGAAGACAAGTTCAAAGAAGAGGTTTCCCCGTGGAGTATGGGGGGAGCAATTTGCAAGTCTTCATCTTCATTAAGGAAGAGAATCCAAGAAAGGTATTCCCACTATAGAAGAACAAGACGGTCTACATCTAGTTCAAGTGGGATGCTCAAGGCAAAGGTATGTTCTTGATAGGGCTTTTCTTTTGCTGGTCTCGTATTGTTAGTTGGGAGACCGGGTTTAGGAAAGATAGCCGTGCTATCTGTAACATCCCTAAAATCATGTTTCAAACTTATGCATATCATCCATGCATCCATGATCATATGATTTTCATTTCAAACAAATCATTTCAAAAACATAAGCATTTATGCTTATTATTTCATGTAAGTTTGCTCTAGCTTTAGTGCTATCTTCCAAGGAGAAGAATACTTGTTTGGGTTCAGTAAGGTTTGAAATTCAAACTTAGGCACTTTCAAAAGTTTGAACAAGTTTCAAAACAAAATGAGAAATAAAACCAATATTATGCCTATTTGAATATATATCATAAAGGCTTGGTTTTATTTTATTTTCTTATGAACAAAGTGTTTTGATTAAACAGTGGTGTTTGACACACATTTGAGTGCAAAGTTTACAGTATAAAAACCTAGAGAAAATTTGAATTCAAACTCATTTGATTTGGATTTGAAAATCATTCCAGAAAATCAAAACAGAAAAAGAAAAGGAGAAAAGAAATAGAAAAGGGCCAGCGCCAGCAATTGAGCCCAGCAACAGATCCAGCCCAGTTAGCCCACCTGGGTTCCCCCTTTCTCCTTCTCACTCGCGAACGAACCCAACAGGCCACTGACGCCAGGACCCCACCCCCTCTCTGTTTAACTCGCTGACTGGTGGACCTCGCTAGCTCACCCTCGTCTTCCCCAAATCGCGCCCGACCACGTCGCCGGCCGTGTCCTCCGCCCATCACTACCGCGTTGATTCCTTGCTTAATTGCCCTTGATTCCGTGTGCGATCCTCTCCCCTGCTCCGTCTACTTAACCCCCACCTCTCTGCGACCATTTCCCCTCACTCAGCGCTTCCACATCGCCACCAGGCTGCCCACAGACAGACGCGCTCCGGCGACGAATCTCGGTAAGCACAGACCGCCCCTTTGCCTCTCGTTCAAACCACTGCGACCAGCATGATCTTGCGCATCTGTTAATGCCCTCCGTTTGCTTCCTCATGATCCAGAGCGACGTCCTCATTCTCACCCGCGAGCACCTAAGCCGCCGCTCAACTCCGACGTGCGATCCAGGTAAAGCCAGACCGCCCCTTGCCTTCCCTTTAGTACTGACTTGATCGCCAGATCCTTGCACATCTCCTGAACCATCTGGTTTGTGTTGGGTCGACACAGAGCCTCGGCAACTACCTCGACAGCAAGCAGCAGACATCGCCCGCAACTCCGACGAGCTCCAGCGACTGCGTCCGTGCGCCCCTTGCCAAGCCGTCACCAGGTTGAGCTTCAGCACGTCGTCGCGTTCCTGGTAAGCGTCTCCGACGACCCCCTAGCCACCTGTAGCGCCTCTCCGCCGTAGGCCGAGCTCGCCGCCGCCAGTAGCCACCGCCAGCGTCGCCCAGCTTTTGTCGAATGATCCAGGACCGTTGGATCTGGATCCAGCGCGCGAGATTAGGTCACTTAACGAATCGGTATGGTTAGATCTGAGCCGTGCAGATTATGTTGATCTAACGTCTCACAGACACGATCCTGAGCGAAGCGGTATGGGCCAATTAGAACAAGACGCGTGGCAGCAGTTAGATTTAAAAGACAGAATTTGAATCTATTAGATGTTCAAATTTGTTTTGGCTATAACTTTTGATCCACACGTTAGAATTTGACAAATTTTATACCGTTGGAATCAGGAGAGCAAGCTATTTCTAATTATGCAATGTGTTTAATGTTTTGCTTCTGTTAAAATGTCTTTATTGGCAGAAACTTGTGTAGGGCTAATTTGAGTATATGAAATGTTTAGGAAATGATTTAGGGTTAAATAAATGTTGTTTGGCAAGTTTTTAACTTGTTAATGAACCAGTACTGTTTACTTGCTTGGTTGAGTTTTAAAAATCATCACATACCATTTTTCATGCATGCATATATTTCTGGTTGTATATGTTTTGTATGTAATTTGTTGCTATAATTCTTTGTGTAGATTTTGGTGCTAGTGATTGTGATTGTGAAGAGTGTAACTACTCTCCAAACTACCAAGGAAAGTGGTACTTCATGAATATTTTTATTCCTATGTTTTTACTAAGCATTAGAAATATTTTGTTAGACTTGCATGTTATATTTTGCTTATATGCCATGTTGGAAAATCCTAGTAGATGTAGAATTGCTAGAAAATTTCCAAGTTAAGATACTATCTATGCCATGCTTAGCCTAGCTAGTAGCAACCAAGGGTTGGTGAAATATATACATGCTATGATGAAAATATTTCTAAGTCTTTGGACTTGTGTTTTGCCTAATAAAACAACTAAGTAAATGAAACACCTAGGTGGAATGGAAGGAATGGTTTGTGTTGAGTGGTTACACAAGGCCAGGGGACTGGTGAACCTTGTGTATCTCACTTGTGGAAAGCCACCCAGCAACAAAGAGATTTTAGAGGCCAAGTGTTGAGAAGCTTCTAGTGCAGCCACTTGGCAATATGGGCTCTGCCTGGATCATATAGGTTGCTAGAACTTAGCCATTTGGACATTTGGTGGTAGTGGGCATGATAGGTTGGAGCGCGTCCATTTGGTCTAAGGGAAGGCTTCTGAAAGGTCCTGTCTTGGTGAAAATCAAGTCTGGTGGGGAAAGTGCACAACCTCTGCAGATGTAAAAATCTAAGTACTTAGCCATGTCCCTGGAAAAGGACAACTTGAGCATCAAGACATGGAAGCTATCAAGAATCTCCTCATCCAAATTTCTAAGTAAAAACTTGTGGGTGAACAAGGGTGAAGGACCTCAATGTCTATTGCTGGTACCTTGGGAAAAATTTTGACAAAGAAAAACTTAGTGATTTCAACTAATAGGCAAAAACCTATTTTGAGCAAAGAAATCCAAGATACACTTAGCCAAATTGCATATAGTATCTAGTCCACCTAAATTATACTAAGGTATCACTTGCCAATACTATTCCAATGTATTGACCCACTGTGGCTGTAACTTGTGATGTTGCAGGTTACTCTGATGAGGATTAGGAGTCATGAGTCTACACTCAACATGTTTGCCTGTGGCACATGAAGATGAAGACTTTTAGTTATTTACTTATTCAAACTCTTGTACGAGGCCTGTGGCCTTGGAGTTGTAAAGACTATGTTTGTCTATGGAATGCCTGTAATAATGACCTTTGTATCTGTGTACTTCATCTTAAACTGTGGATGCTAGCAATGATCCAGGGACTAGCATTGCAATCACAGGGATCCATTTCCTTTATAAAGGAGGGATCTTACACTATCAAGAGGGGCTCTCAAGCGGGTGTCTCGTCTGCATCGTTCGGAGAGAGCTCAAACCTTTGCATTCATAGCATCATCTTTCTTGGTTGTTATTTGGTTCTTGTCCATGAGAGGATCTAGAGCTTGTGGTCACCATCATAACAAGCTCTAGCTCATCATCTAAGGATTTCACTTGCATATATTATTGCGGTTTTTTATCTTGCGAGTTTTCCGGCTCCACACCTTGGGGGATGGTTCACATATATATTCATGATATTTTCTCCCAAGGTGATACCCAATGTTTCGACCAAGGTGATACCCAATATTTTTCTTGGATTCTATTCTTCGTTATCTTTCCAACAAAATTGGTTTCATCCCGTTTGGAGTTCGGATGCAAAAGTTATTGCGTTTCTGGTTTTCTGGTTTCTGGAATTTCCCTGACCGGAAGTTCCGGCTTCCCACCGGAAGTTCCGCTAGGGCATCTTTGCCGTCGAAAGTTCCGGTGGAAGTTTCGGGTCTTCTTCCGCTCACGTTCAGTAACCTTATGTTTTGGATGTGCTATTTGACGGAACTTTAGTCGGAATTTCAACCGGAAGTTTCGCTCCCACTGGAAGTTCCGACCAGGGACCGGAAGTTCCGCTCAGGCCTAGTTGCCGCCAAATGTTCCGGTTGAACTTCCGGCTCTTGTTCCACTCACGTTCAGTAACCTTCTGTTTTGAATATGTCTATTTGACGAAACTTCTGTCGGAACTTCCACCGGAAGTTTCGCTCCCACCGGAAGTTCCGGTGAACCGGCGGAAGTTCCAACCAGGATTCGCTTTTTCAGTTTCTCGCTCCGCAGTTTTTGACCGTTGGCTGTGTGCCACCGGAACTTCCGGCCTCCCACCAGAAGTTCCGGCCAGGAGTCGCGAATGCCCATAACGGGCAGACCTAGGAGCCCTTTAAAAGGGGCTCCTCTTCCCCTTCGTGGGCACTAGCTTTTCTTCTTGGTTCTTGGCTTTCTCTCTCTCCTCCATTGTCAACCTTGAAGAAGCTTTCCCTCTCCCTTTCTCCTCCTATGATTCTTGCATCTTTTTGAGTGATTTGAGAGAGGAGATCTAGATCTACAATCCCCCCAAGTCAAATCCCTTCTTTGTGAAGGAATCATTGGGATCTAGATCTTGGAGAGTTTTGTGTTCTCCTCTTGTGTTCTTCCTCCCTTATTCCCCCAATAGCTTTTGTAGCTTTGTTGGAATTTGGGAGAGAAGGACTTGCCCTTGCATTTTGTGCATAGGTTTGAGTTCTACTCTTGTGTTCTTCCTCCCTTATTCCCCCAATAGCTTTTGTAGCTTTGTTGGAATTTGGGGGAGAAGGACTTGCCCTTGAATTTGGTGCATAGGTTTGAGTTCTCCTCGGAGATTCGGCGAGTTCAAGCTTGTGAGCTTGTTTCTCTTGGGTTCCTTGGAACACTAGATGGTTGTGTGGTTGGATTGTTGACCTTCTGTGGTCTTGTTGACCTTTTGTGGTCTTGTAGCCTTTTGTGGCGTTGTTGGCCTTTTGTGGCATTGTTGGCCTTTTGTGGCTTTGTTGTTGGGAGCCTCCAATTGAGTTGTGGAGTTAGCCCCAATCTTGTACGGGTTCGGTGACCACCCTCAAGCGTCCCATAGTGGAGCAAGTGCCCGCCTTTTGTGGTGTGCACTTGGGAGAATAGGGTGAGCCTTTTGTGGCGTCGGTGAGTTGTGTGCTTCCGCATCCGGGGTGAGGCCTCGTGTGGCGTTGGGTGAGCATCGAGCCACCACACCTCGAGGTGAGCCATTTGTGGCGTTCGGAGAGCATTGCACCATCGCACCTCTCCAACGGAAACGTAGCTTCTTTGGAAGTGAACTTCGGGAAACAAATCTTCGTCTCCGCGCCCATCGGTTATCTCTCAACCGAACCCTTTACTTATGCACTTTACATTGTGATAGCCATCGTGCTTGAAGTATATATACCTTGCTATCACCTTGTTGCTTGTATTGCTTAGCATAGTTTGTTGGTGCACCTAGGTGAACTTAGTGGCTAGGTTTTGTGCTCAATAAATTAAACGTTAGTTTTATTCTGCATTTACTTGAGCCTAAACCGTAGTAATTTTAAAAGCCTATTCACCCCCCCTCTAGGCGAGTTCCTTTGTACTTTCAACAACTTATACAAGTGCTAAGTTAGCCAAGATTTATATGAGTAGGATTGTATGTCTACATGGAGTACCCAAGAGTATTGTGTCTGATCGGGGAACTCAATTCACTTCTCATTTTTGGAGGCAACTACATGAGTCATTGGGAACGAGGTTGGAATTCAGCACTGCTTTTCATCCTTAGACTGATGGACAAATAGAAAGGACCAACCAGATTCTTGAAGATATGTTGAGGGCATGTGCCTTAGACTATGGAGCCAGTTGGGATGAAAGTCTGCCTTACGCAGAATTTTCTTACAATAACAGTTATCAAGCCAGTATTGAGATGGCACCCTTTGAGTTTCTCTATGGGAGAAAGTGTACCACCCCATTGTTATGGAATGGTGTGGGAGAAAGAAGTTTGTTCGGACCAGAACTAATCAAAGAGGCCGAAGAGAAAGTCAAGCTAGTTAAGGATAGATTAAAGATAGCACAGTCCCGACAAAAGAGCTACGCAGATCCTAAGCGTAGAGAAGTCACCTATGAAGTGGGTGATAGAGCTTATCTTAGAGTGTCACCACTTCGTGGAGTGAAGAGATTTGGTGTCAAGGGTAAATTGGCTCCAAGATATGTTGGACCATTCAAGATTCTGGGTCGTAAAGGAGAAGTAGCTTATGAGATTGAATTGCCAGAATCATTGTCTGCCGTTCACAATGTGTTTCATGTGAGTCAGCTTAAGAAATTCCATCCAGAAATGGAAGAGACTTCTTTGAAGGATATTATACCATTGGAGGAAGTTCAATTGGAAAGTGATGTCACTTATGAAGAAAAACCTATCAAGATTCTTGAGACTGCAGAAAGAGTTACTCGGACTAAGACTATCAAATTCTGCAAAGTTCAATGGAACCATCATTCCGAAGAAGAAGCCACATGGGAAAGACAAGATGATCTTCGGAAAGACCACCCTCACCTATTTGCTAGCCAACCCGAATCTCGAGGCCGAGATTCACCTTAAGGGGGTTAGATTTGTAACATCCCTAAAATCATGTTTTCAAAGATTGCATATCATCCATGCATGCATATCATTTAGGGATCAAATATCAAACTCATTTCAAGAACAGAAGCACTAAGTGCTATTATTTTATGTGAGCATGCATTGATCTAAATGCCACTCTCAAGTGAGGGAATATTTGTTTTAAACCAAGATCAGTTTGCTCTTAAGTTGGTTTGGTTGTGTGTCAAGGCTTGGACAAAAGTTTACCAAAACAAATATGGTTTTAAACCATTTGCAAAACCTATTCAAATCTTGAACTATGGCACTATTTACTTGTTTAATCAATGAGACCAAGCAAGTACAGAGAGACAACATGATTTTATGCACAAAATTATGAAGGTTACACTTTACAAAAATCCAGAAAAGATTTGAATTCAATTGCTTTTGAATTTATTTGAAAATGATTCCTGAAAATCAACTCAGAAAAAGAAAAAGAAATAGAAAACCCAACTCGGCCTGGCGCCAGCATTCTAGCCCAGCAAGAAAAACAGCCCACCCGGGTTCTCCCTTTCTTCTCTGTTCTCACCGCGCCCGCGTGCACCCACCCGCTGACAGCCAGACCCCACCGTGCCCCGTCAGCATCGTCCTCAATGGGCGTGGGGCAAGTTGATGTCTGTGATGCAGATGTTGAAATACCCCAAGATGCCATCAGAAGAATGGGCGTGGAATTTTTCCGCCCCATTGACGAACCCCTTGTGGCGGATCGGGAAGGAAAATTCTCCACTCAAGTGGAGCCCTCATCTACACAAGATCAATAAGCCCCTACTGCTGGAGAAACCCCTGCACCAACACCACCACCTCCTGATGATCACCTGTCTTCTGAGCAAATTGGTAGTCCCAGGCCGGACTATCCTCCCCCTCCAAGGGGCGGACTGTCCGCCCCTAGCACTCCAACTCGCTCCAGGGGGCATCTTGAAGAACAAACAAGTCCAGAAAATCCCAGGCCGGATTCTTCAACCCCCAGCGGCGGATTATCCGGCCCTAGAACTCCAAGTTCTGCTTGGGACATTCAGGAAGAATAATTTGTGGCTGCATCTCCCAGGCCGGATAATCTGGCCCCACCCAGGGGAGGTGTAACATCCCTAAAATCATGTTTTCAAAGATTGCATATCATCCATGCATGCATATCATTTAGGGATCAAATATCAAACTCATTTCAAGAAAACATAAGCACTAAGTGCTATTATTTTATGTGAGCATGCATTGATCTAAATGCCACTCTCAAGTGAGGGAATATTTGTTTTAAACCAAGATCAGTTTGCTCTTAAGTTGGTTTGGTTGTGTGTCAAGGCTTGGACAAAAGTTTACCAAAACAAATATGGTTTTAAACCATTTGCAAAACCTATTCAAATCTTGAACTATGGCACTATTTACTTGTTTAATCAATGAGACCAAGCAAGTACAGAGAGACAACATGATTTTATGCACAAAATTATGAAGGTTACACTTTACAAAAATCCAGAAAAGATTTGAATTCAATTGCTTTTGAATTTATTTGAAAATGATTCCTGAAAATCAACTCAGAAAAAGAAAAAGAAATAGAAAACCCAACTCGGCCTGGCGCCAGCATTCTAGCCCAGCAAGAAAAATAGCCCACCCGGGTTCTCCCTTTCTTCTCTGTTCTCACCGCGCCCGCGTGCACCCACCCGCTGACAGCCAGACCCCACCGTGCCCCGTCAGCATCGTCCTCAATGGGCATGGGGCAAGTTGATGTCTGTGATGCAGATGTTGAAATACCCCAAGATGCCATCAGAAGAATGGGCGTGGAATTTTTCCGCCCCATTGACGAACCCCTTGTGGCGGATCGGGAAGGAAAATTCTCCACTCAAGTGGAGCCCTCATCTACACAAGATCAATAAGCCCCTACTGCTGGAGAAACCCCTGCACCAACACCACCACCTCCTGATGATCACCTGTCTTCTGAGCAAATTGGTAGTCCCAGGCTGGACTATCCTCCCCCTCCAAGGGGCGGACTGTCTGCCCCTAGCACTCCAACTCGCTCCAGGGGGCATCTTGAAGAACAAACAAGTCCAGAAAATCCCAGGCCGGATTCTTCGACCCCCAGGGGCGGATTATCTGGCCCTAGAACTCCAAGTTCTGCTTGGGACATTCAGGAAGAATAATTTGTGGCTGCATCTCCCAGGCCGGATAATCTGGCCCCACCCAGGGGAGGTGTAACATCCCTAAAATCATGTTTTCAAAGATTGCATATCATCCATGCATGCATATCATTTAGGGATCAAATATCAAACTCATTTCAAGAAAACATAAGCACTAAGTGCTATTATTTTATGTGAGCATGCATTGATCTAAATGCCACTCTCAAGTGAGGGAATATTTGTTTTAAACCAAGACCAGTTTTCTCTTAAGATGGTTTGGTTGTGTGTCAAGGCCTGGACAAAAAATTACCAAAACAAATATGGTTTTAAACCATTTGCAAAACCTATTCAAATCTTGAACTATGGCACTATTTACTTGTTTAATCAATGAGACCAAGCAAGTACAGAGAGACAACATGATTTTATGCACAAAATTATGAAGGTTACACTTTACAAAAATCCAGAAAAGATTTGAATTCAATTGCTTTTGAATTTATTTGAAAATGATTCCTGAAAATCAACTCAGAAAAAGAAAAAGAAATAGAAAACCCAACTAGGCCTGGCGCCAGCATTCCAGCCCAGCAAGCAAAACAGCCCACCCGGGTTCTCCCTTTCTTCTCTGTTTCTCACCGCACCCGCGTGCACCCACCCGCTGACAGCCAGACCCCATCGTGCCCGTCAGCATCGTCCTCAATCAATGTGCGGCCGAGGCGCTTCGCCGTTACCTCGCCACACTCAGTGCCCGCGTTATTGCCATTGATGCAGCGCGTAATCGCCGCCCCCCTCCTAGCTATTTAACCCCCTCTGCACCGCGAGCATTTCCCCTCACCTAGCGCCACCACTCCGCCACCAGGCTGCGCGCATTCGAGCTCAGAATCCCGCAGCACCGACGACCTCCGGCGATCGATTCCGGTGAGCACCGTCCGCCCCCTGTCCCTATTTCATGCGACATGATCAACATGTCCTTGCGCATCTTCTCATGCCTCCCTTTTTCTCTGCATCGCCCTAGAACGTCGTCACCATCCACCTCGGGAAGCAGCCGAAGCTCAGCACAACTCCGGCGACCCCTCCTGGTAATTCCCGACCACCCCTTCCTCTCTTCTGGATACTCACTTGTTCGCCAGGCTTGTGCGCATATAACAGCGTCTCTGGTTTGTCTTAGCGTGCACCAAAACCTCGCCCCCAACGACGCCAGAGCTTGCCGGACGACAGACTCCACTCCGGCGAGCAATAGCAGCCAGATTCGAGCGCCCATGTTCCTCCCTCGACCACCTTGAGCTTCACTACAGCCACGCGAACACGGTAACCACCTCCACTC
This sequence comes from Avena sativa, assembly GCA_916181665.1. NCBI lineage: Eukaryota > Viridiplantae > Streptophyta > Magnoliopsida > Poales > Poaceae > Avena > Avena sativa. The sequence goes on along the minus strand of OV702281.1, from coordinate 129,230,333 downwards.
CGCCCCGCGCGATCTGAATCGCCGGCGACATCTCTCACAGAGCCGCGTCGCATCGCCTCCGCTAGCGCCGCCCGTTTGTGGTCGTTTGATCCGTGGCCGTAGGATCTAGATCCAGCGATTAGAAACAGACCTGTAGAGAAGCGGTACGAACAGATCTGGGCCGTGCAGATTAAGTTAGATCTAACGGCTCTCATGTGTGATCCGGTGCGAAACGGTATCAACCAATCAGAAGGTTCCGCGTGGCCAGTCCTTTGTTTTAAAAACATAATTTAGATCTATTAGATGTTTAAACTGGTAAAATTCATAACTTTTGAATCCCACGTCCAAATTTGACAAATTTTATATCATTGGAATCAAGAGAGAAAATACTTTCTGTTTATGCAATGTGTTTAATATTTTTCCTCTTTTAAAATGATTGTTTTTACAGAAACATTTGTAGGCATAATTTGTGTATAGTAATTATTTGAAAAATGCTATGTTATTCAAATAAAGTTTATTTGGCATGTTTTGAACTTGTTTATGATTCAGTAATGTGTACTTGTCTTGTTTGGTGTAGAAAAATCATCACATGGCATTTGCATGCATTCATATATATTTGTTTGTATATATTGTATATGTGATTTCGTGTCATTATTTTATGTGTAGATTTTGGTGCAAATAGTGATTGTGATTGTGAAGATTGTTGCTACTCCCCAAACTACCAAGGCAAGTGGTGCTTCATGATTTTATCCTATGTTTTTCAACTATGCATTAGAAATATTTTGTGTAGGGCTTGCATGAGTATTTTGATCTATATGCTATGCTTGGGAAATCCTAGTAGTTGTAGAATTGCTAGAAATTTCTAAGTTAAGATGCTTATCAATGTCATGCTTAGCCTAGCTAGTAGCCACCAAGGGTGGTTATATATTCATGCTATGAGAAAATATTTCTAAGTCTTTGGACTTGTGTTCTTGCTTAATAAAAACAATTAAGTGAATGAAACACCTGGGTGGAATGGAAAGAATGGTTTGTGTTGAGTGGTTACACAAGGCCCATTTCTATGGTTTACCTTGTGTATCTCACTTGTGGAAAGCCACACAGGAACAAAGGGATTTGAGATGCCATATGTTAAGAAGCTTCTAGTGCAGCCACATGGCAATATGAGCTCTGCCTGGATCACATAGGTTGCAATAACTTAGCCATTTGGACAGTTGGTGGTAGTGGGATGATAGGTTGGAACGCGTCCATTTGGTCTAAGGGAAGGCTTCTGAAAGGTCCTGTCTTGGTGAAAATCAAGTCTTGTGGGGAAAGTGCACAACCTCTGCAGATGGAAGAATCTAAGTACTTAGCCATGTCCCTAGTATTGGACAACTTGAGCATCAAGACATGGAAGCTATCAAGAATCTCCTCATCCCAATTTCTAAGTTAAAACTTGTGGTTGAACAAGGGTGAAGGTTCACCAATTTCTATTGGTGGTTCCTTGTGGAAGTTTTGTCAAAGAAAAACTTAGTGTTTTCAACTGATAGGTAAAACCTATTTTGAGCAAAGCAAGCCTAAGCTACACTTAGCCAAAATGCATATAGTTTCTAGACTACTAAAATTCTACCAAGGTATCACTTGCCAATACTATTCCAATGTATTGACCCACTGTGGCTGTAACTTGTGATGTTGTAGGTTATTCTGATGATGATTAGGGGTTATGAGTTTACACTCAACATGCTTGCCTGTGGCACATGAAGATGAAGACTTATTTATCTTATTATATATTTGAACTCTTGTATTAGGCCTATGGCCATGGAGTTTGTAAAAGACTATGTTTGTCTCTGGAATGATATGTAATAAGGACCTTTGTTTCTGTGTAATTCATCTTAAACTGTGGATGCTAGCATTGATCCAGGGACTAGCATTGCAATCACAGGGATCCTTACCTTATAAGGGAGCTATCTTACAGGAGGATTGTTCGGCCCTCAAGAACCAGTTCAGCAACAGTCTCCTGTTATTAGCTCAGATCAAGATCAAGGGCAAGGTAGTGGCCAAGACAAGGATCCAAATGCTCAATCAACTCCATCAAGAAACAATAAGGAAATTGAGGCTCATCGAAAAGCTCGCGCTGATCGGAATCTTGAGTTAAGGGGTCACACTCTTGACAAGGTTGTAGGTGATCTAAGAAGAATAGTGTCTACTAGAAGAGAACTTGCTCGCTTCTGTGATCATCAAGCACACATTTCAATGGTTGAACCAAAGAATGTCTTTGATGCTCTTGAATATCCTGATTTGGTGGTTGCAATGCACGAAGAACTAAATAACTTTGAGCGCAACAAGGTTTGGAAGCTCGTAGAGAAACCCAAAGAATTCCGCAATGTTATTGGCACCAAGTGGATTTTCAAGAACAAATAAGATGAAAATGGAATTGTTGTAAGGAATAAAGAAAGGATAGTGGATCAAGGATTCTCTCAAGTGGAAGGCATTGATTTCGGCGAAACCTATGCTCCCGTGGATCGCCTTGAGTCCATATGTATCCTTCTTGCACATGCCGCTCATCATAATTTTAAATTACAGCAAATGGATGTTAAGAGTTCTTTGATCAATGGTCTACTACATGAGTTGGTATACGTCAAGCAACCCCGGGATTTGAGGATCCTAAATTTCCGAACCATGTATAAAAACTTGATAAGGCGCTCTATGGCCTTAAACAAGCCCCATGTGCATGGTATGAGCACCTTAAAGATCTTTTGTTAGACCGTGGATTCGAAGTTGGGAAAATCGATCCCAGTCTTTTTACTAAGAAGGTTAGTGGGGAGCTTTTGTATGCCAACAATATGTAGACGACATTATTTTTGGCTATACTAACCAAGCTTTTAATGATGAATTTTTAAAGCTTATGACTGACAGGTTTGAGATGTATATGATGGGAGAACTAAGGTTCTTTATTGGATTCGAGAGCAAACAACTTAGAGAGGGAACCTTAATTAATCAAGCTAAATACATCCAAGACATGCTCAAGAAGTTCAAGATGATGGATCTCAATGGCGTTGCTACTCTAATGCAAACTAAGTGTCATCTTGAGCTTAATCCAAAGGGTAAAGACGTGGACCAAAGGTATACCGATCCATGATCGGCTCTCTCCTTTACCTTTGCACATTTAGGCCCGATATCGTGTTGAGTGTAGGAGTGTGTGCAAGGTACCAAGACGCTCCTAAAGAAATACACTTAGTGGCGGTCAAGAGAATCTTCAGATATTTGCTTCATTCCCCAAATTTTGGTTTATGGTATCCCAAAGGCTCTAGTTTCTATCTATGTCGTTACACTGATTCAGATTGGGCTGGTGACAAGGATTATCGAAAATCAACTTCTAGTGCATGTCAATTCTTGGGCAGGTCTCTAGTGTGTTGGTCTTCAAAGAAACAAAATTGCATATCACTCTCAACCGCCGAAGTTGAATATGTTGCTGATGCAAGTGCTTGTACGCAATTATTATGGATGAGGCAAACTTTAAAGGAATATGGTGTCAATTGTGAAAAAGTGCCTCTTTTATGTGACACTGAAAGTGCTATTAAAATTTCTTACAATCCGGTGCAGCATACAAGAACAAAAAATATTGAGATTCGCAATCATTTCATTTGGGATCATGTTGCTCGTGGCGATATTGCACTATATTTTGTGAGCACAAAGAACCAACTTGCTGATATCTGCACGAAGCCACTTGATGAAGCAAGATTTTGTTATTTGAGGAATGAGCTAAATATCATAGATTCAAGGAGCTTGGCTTGACTACCCTTGCATACTCACTTACTCTTCTTCATGTATTTGGTTTAGATGCGGGCATAGACATAGGGGGAGTGTGGTCCTAATTGATTGGGCTAACCCTCCCCCCATAATGCCGAAAGCAAGAAAGTCATTTCCCTTAATATCATTTTGTGATATGTGGGTCATTAATGAGCATTGGTTTTGAACTCAAGATACATCTTCGTAGTGTCATGCCATGCGCTCCAACATGGTGGCTTCGGCCACCTCCCTCTTCCTTTATAAGAGTTGGTTTCTATTGGCTCTCTTTGGTTTTTCTTTCATATCTCTTGTTCTTATGGAAAACACACCTAATTTTGGCTTTTAGTTGATTTGTTCTTGCAATTTTTGGTGTGTAGTACCATCTCAGTTTGTTGCTCTAAACCCAAGCCTGTTTTCCTCCTTGAACCATCTATTCTTGCACACAAGTACTTTGTATACTTGTGAGGGGTTTTGCAAGGGGTTCTCCGTCCTGAACCTGTGCTAAACAGAAAATTCAGAGGGGGGTGGACTATCCGCCCCAAGTGGGGGCCGGATAATCTGCCCCGGGCGAATCTTCCCTTTAAGGGCTGGGCTCGGGGAGGAAGTTCTCAAACAGAGCAGCGAGTCCTCCCCTAACCCGTGCTATGCCCCAAGCCGCCACCGGAGCCTCCGCCCCTCTTGGAGTCGATTTGACCATCGGATTCTCTGGGCTCTCCAGGGATCTTCTTCCCCACACCTCCGGGTACCTTATCCTCCGAGCTTTTCCTCCAGTGAGTGAGAGTAACTCCCTCATCCATCTCCTTTGTATGGAAGTCATTGCTTTTGGTGTAAATCTCGTTGTATAAGCTACTATGTGTTTCCCTTGCTTGTTAGATTAAGTAGTATTGCAACCCTAGTGCCCAATCTGTGTTTCCATGGTGAATTTGGGCCGAAGCAGAGAATTTTTGCGGGGGGAGGATTATCCGCCACTGCCAGGGCCAGATAATCTGGCCTGGAGGTTCACTGCCTATTCTGGTTTGTTTTAGATTTCCACAATGCACATCTTTGGACCGTGGATTGTTTTCCTACTATTTCTAATATTCCTCTTGGACTTGTGTGTATGCTTATCCCCATGCTACCTATCCCATGCTTTTCATAGGTGGTTCTAGTCCTCCTAAGACCTACAAGCGTCGTCCCCATGCCTATCTCAGGCCCAACGCATAGGGTAAGTTTGTTGATGAAACTGAAGTCCGCAGGTCAGCAAGATAGTCTGAACGGATGGCCGAGGCATCAAGGAAAGCCAAGAGGGTTGCATCTCGCAAGGGCAAGGGCAAGGGAAAGCAATCCCGACCCAACTACAAGGCCATGGACAACGTTGAGTACTCCACCATTCGCCACACTGATTATTATGCCGAGGCTGACAGTGATGGTCCTCCGGAGGATCCCATGTTTTGGTGCTCTCACTTTCGGTCCATTCATGATGATGTTTATGATACTCTCAAGATTCGTCGTATGCATCCTATGAATATGACTGAGGCTCAAACCAACAAAACACTTCGTGAGGCCTTGGACGTGACTAATAATATGGGGCTGCATCACCTTATGACACTTCAGGGCCACTATGACTCCTCTGTTGTGAAGCAGTTTTTCTCTACCCTTGTGATCTACGGAGATGAGCTTCGCACCATGAAGTGGATGACCGAGACAACTATGATTCAGTCAGACTTCCATATTTTTGGTCAGGTCCCTGGGTATGCCTTTCATGGGCGTGACACAGCTTCTGGCCACCGCATCATTTCTCCTCTCAACCAATCCAAGGACACTGCTCTTGCTCCTTGCATGTCGTCTGACGGTGTTGCTGGTACCTTTGCTGGTCTCTCTCCTTTGTATGCCGCTCTTGTTGGCTTGTTTAGGGACAACATCTCTCCAAGTGGGTAAACAATGAATAAGATCCATGGTCACCTGGTTCCCTTGCTTGCTTTTGCACATGAGTGTGCCACCAATGTTGGATCATCTATAGGTTACAAGTTGTATGTTATGGATTATATATATCATGAGATGACTAATTCTATGTGCAACCGGCTCTCCATCACGTATGCTCCCTACATTATGATGTTAATCAAGCGCATGCTTCCACATGAGGATTTTGGTACTGGTTTGGATGGCGTTCACAAGCCCAAGAAGATCTACAACAAGGCTCAGAAGACCTCTCACCCTTCCACTGCCCCGAGTCCTTCATGCGTGATGCAAGGGCTAGTGGTCATCAGCCCGCGGTGTCCCCAATGGCAGTGAGGTCAACCAGCTCAACTGGTTTCAGAGGCATATCCTATGCATGGGCATCGACAATCACAAGGGCCAGTATGATGCCTGCAGGAGGAGCCATGAGATGGCCCACACCCAGCAGCTCATTCTCCACCATGTGTTTGGGGCGACTGGCCATCCACCACCTCCTACAGCTCCGGAAACGTATGCTCAGTGGAACACCTCCGGGATCAACTATGGAGAGCTCGAGAGTCACCTGTTTCCTCCACCACTGAGGGCGCCTACTCGTACAGTTTATGATGATGAGTATGATGAAGAGGAAGGGGACGGGGATGAATATGACGAGGACGAGGACGAGGAGGAGTGATCTTCTGGGGCTCTAGCATCGCTTTTCTTCCTTTTTGGCGTTTCTATGTAAAAGGGGGAGAAGTAGTTCTATTAGGTCTCGGATTTGCACGTGTCGGGCGCAAGATTTTGCCTCTTTATCATTTTTTTCTCCATTTGCTTCCTTAAGCCCCTTTTAGAATTGAACTTATTTGTGCTTGGTTTGTATAAGACTATGTCGTGTGGTACTATTTGTGCTCGCGTGTGGAATTCTGGATTTATCTTGTGGAACTATTCATATGGAATTCTGGATTTATCTATGGAGTATGGAATTATCTATTGATTGCATCAATATGGTGGGATGTGTTCGAGGCCTAATATTCTCTTTGTTCACATTGGGTATTTCACATCCCGCTGGTATGACTTATGTTTCCCAACTCATCCTTGTTTTAATTGTCATGCTATGAAATTGGCTTGCTCTTTAGTGTATGTGTTTGTATTCAAATGCAAATTATAAATATGCACACATTTAGGGAGGAGCCTCTTTCATTTCCTTAAGGTGTTGTTAGTAGGTTTCATTGCAAATCCTAGTATTGTCATCTAACACCAAAAAGGGGGAGATTGAAAGAACATTTCATGATACCTAGTGTTTTGTGTGTTAGATAACAATACCAAGGGGTATTTAAGGTGTGTTGAAGTGTTGCGGATCTTACCTTGAAAAGGAGCCTGAAACTGATTTTGGGGGGCGGATAATGCGCCCCTCCCAAGGGCCGGATAATCCGCCCGTCCCCAAACCCAAAAGGGCACAAGGGCGCAACCTTAAGTATGGGGGCGGAATATCTCGCGGATTTTCCAGCCAGGGCCGGAGTTTTTGCCCAGGCCGGATAATCCGCCCCTCCAGGGGGCCGGATAGTCCGCCCAGGATCTGCTTCATGGTTTGCCACGGTGCATCTCTTAGAGAGGGGGCGGAGTTTCCCCCGAACTTTCCGTATCTAGGGCGGATAGTTCGCCCCTTGAGGGGGGCGGATAATCCGCCCCCTTGAGGAATATCACCAAAGTCATGTTCGGCACCATCGTTAGAGAGGGGGCGGATTTTTTCCCGAACTTTCCGTCCAGGGGGCGGATTTCCCCCCCCCCCCCCCCGGGCGGATCCGCCCCCAAACTTCACCAACGGCCAGATCTGTGTAAGGGGTATTTAAACCAGCTACCCCCTCCTTCCAGAACTCTTCGCTCATTCGAAAAAGTCAAGATCTGATCTTCAAATTTCATCCAAGAGATCTCCACCTTCATCCACCTGAAGTCCCCGTTCTTTGGGGAATCGAAGGAGGAGGGCTCAATCTTCACCAACTGCAATCAAGCGCTTCATGTTCTCTTCATTCATTTGGAGAATCTTCGATCTAGTATTTCTTGCAAATATCTAGATCCTTTTGTTGATTATATTGATAATCCTTGTTCTTGTGATAGCTTGTTGTCATCATGGGAGCCCCCAATTCGGTTGTGGGTGTGTGCCCCGCTAGAGTTGTAAAGGAACCGGTTCCCGCCTCGAAGGGTACCAATAGTGGAGATGGTGGATCAGGCCTTTTGTGCCGAGATCCATGGGAGAATAGGGTGAGGCCTATTGTGGCGTGGTGGTCTTAGAACCTCCCACCCCTCCAACGTAGATGTACTTCCCTTAACAAGGAAGGAACTGCGGTAAAACAAATCCTTGTGTCTTCGCATGCTCGACTACGGGTTCCTCGCTCCTCTCTTTACGTGCTTAGTAGCTAGGGTTGCATATAGGGAAATTCTCATAGTTTCATATCTAGAGAATTTACTTTGTGTCAAGCCTAAAACTGAAAAAGAACTAAAAATTGAGTAGCACATATACACCCCCCTCTAGGTGACCATACGATCCATTTCATCAGGAGAGGCGAAAACCTCTGGTGCTGATGACGGGGCACTACTTGGAGTTGGTGGTGGCGTCGCTGGGGAGATGACAAGCTTCTGCTAATGCAGCTGCTTGCTCGGCTTGCTATCTAGCTTCACTTTGCTCTTCAAAACTACTTTTTCTCTAAACCACGTAAATCCAAATATCAGGTGTGTTTCGGAAAGAAATAAAATGCACAAAGTACTGCATATACTGACAAGGTGCTTCCGTTTTAACTACTGGCAACACTTGGCTGCCAGCAGTGACAACAACCTCCTTGGCCTTGCGCTTCTTGGAAGCAGAGGTGGGAACTTCTTGCACCTCATCATCCTCTGTCGCCTCCAGATCGTTTGAAAGATAGCCCTCTAGTGGAGCTAGCTCATACTCGGGGAGTTTCTCGAGCTGATAAAGTTGAAAAGCATCGATAAAAATAGAGTCGGAGGAAAAGATAGTAAAGACCGGCAAAACGCAAATGCAGAGTCGAAATACTTACCGGAGTCAGAGGACGAGTAGATGTGAACATCTTCAGGGAGACATCCGGAACTTTTCTTTACACTCTCTCCTTGATCAAAAAATGCATGCGGGTCTTGTAATCCTTTGTAGGAATACGATGTGGGCTGACCCGCAGGCTTTCTTTCTTGTCGTTGGTGAATGTGTGCATGAGGCGATCTCTGTGATGCTGTAGAGGCTGGATCCGGCGATCCAGCCAGCTGTGAATCAAGTCAGATCCGTGGAGGCCCTTGTGCTTTATCAGAAACTCAATCCGCCACTTGGCAAGGATCAAGATATCCGACAGTTCCGGTGCCTCCGTGTCCCATGATTATTGGTGGGGAGCGGCATCATCGACGAAGGCCGGAAGACCTTCCGCCTTTTCAGGAGCCAGTATGTCCTTGTTATAGAAGAAGGTTTCGGCCTAATGTTTAACAGATTCACTAGCGTTAATCCTAGGATAAACTCGATTTCTCCTAAGGACTAGGCTAAGAGTGCCATTTGTGTAAGGAACACCGGCATTGATGGAATTCTTCCTGGTACCATAGTAGTACTGGAAAAGGGTGAGACTTGACCTAATGCCAAGAAACCCCTCGCTCAAAGCTGCGTGAGCACTAAGATCTAGCAGGGAGTTGAGAGGAAGATTATGGAGCTACACACCGTAGTATTTGAGGACCTCGATGAAGAAGTCCGACGATGGTAGGCTGAGGCCACGGTCGACTTGCGTGCCGAACAACACTCGTTCTCCGTCGCGCAGTGTGGGAGTGTCGTGTCCAATGGCGCTCCGCCATGCGCTGGAGATGAGGTAGCCCTCTTCCTTCATGACCTGTGTCACATCCCAAAATTTTCTAAATTTTGAAATGTGAAAAAATAAATAAACAAATTAAAACAATTGTTGAAATTTAGGGTGAAAATAAACTTTTGATTCCAATTGGAAACATCAAAACCTATTTTGATCAAAAAGAATCCTAAAGGGATTTAAAAAGATAAATAAAGTTATAAAAGTTAGAATCACCATTTTTGGATCTTTAAATAAAAAGATATGGTTTTTATAAACAAAGGTAGAAATAATGAATAAGGACTATTGTTAAAAGAGCCAAATTAAATCTTGGCCAAGCATTTAAAATAAAATATTTTTGTTTAATAAAAAGAGTAAGGGTTTATTTAAATAAAGAGGATTTTTTAATATCCAATTTTATTTAAGTAAAGACTTTTTCCTATTTTGAATGAACATTAAAAATTAATAAAGTATTTTATTTCAAAGTGTTTTTGTTTTCAAATAAACCCTGCTGAAAAGATTTTTGTAGAAAATTAGATTTCAAATAGAGTATTAAAGCATATTTGAATCCTATTTGAAATAAAGACTAAAGTCTATTTATTTATTTTTAATAAATAATAAACTCTAAAAAAATAATTGTTCTATTTTGGACTTGGAATATATTGATAAACAGAATTAAAATATACCCAAAGTTTGGTGGTGGTTTGAATTCAAATGGAGTTTGAAGTGTTTGAATACAAATCAAAACAGAAATTCAAATGGAAGAAGAAAAAGGTTTTGTACAAAAAAAACGGATCAAACCCGACCCACTGCCAAGGCCCAGTCTAGCCCACTCGCAGCCCACCAACTCTCCCCTCTGGCGAAACATTTTACACCCAGGAATCAACCCGCGCAGTCGCTGACCAGCAGGTCCCACTCCCACTCCCTCTCTCTCGTAGACAGCCGGACCCCACCAGCCAGGCCTTCTCTCCCACCCGCGCCGGCCGTTTCCCCCTCGCTCACCGCCGTTTCTGCCTTGATTTCGCGGTGTTAATTCGCATCAACGCCGCAGTAATTCTTCACCGTGACCACGCACACTTAAACGCCTTGCTCTCCTCCTTCTTTCCCCTCAGACACCACCTCCTCTCTGCCTCCAGGCTGCGCGAATTTCGAGCTCGAACCCTCTCTGCTCCGACGAGGTCCTCCATCGATTCTAGCGAGGACAGTCACCCTCTCGCCCCTTGCTTTGCACGAGCTAGACCAGCAGACTCCTGCGCATCTCCCAGTGCCAACCGCTTGGCCACGCCCGCTCCACAACATCGGCAACAAACTCGCCTGAGCACCACCGACGTCTGCCACTTCTCCGGCGACCCCTCCCCGTAAGTACCGACCACCCATGTTCCTCTCGATGATACTCCTGTGATCACCACGCTCGTCCGCGTCTAACGCCCCCTCCCGTTTGCCTCGGCATGATCTGCAACCTCGCCTCCGACAACGCGCAGACGGACCCGACGACGCCAGGAACTCCGGCGAGCAATATTCACTATCCCCGTGCGCCCCTTGACGAACAACCACTACGCTGAGCTTCCCCATGCCACGACGAGTCTCGTGAGCATCTTCACTCCCTCCCTCGCTTCTTGAATCATTGCCAACACCACTGCCCGAGCGTGCGCCGCCGTCCACCGCCGCCAGCGCCGCCAGATCTTGGTCGAGCAGTTGTCGTCCGTTGGATCTCGATCCGTTGGCTAGGATAGATTCATTAAACGAAGGGGTACGTGTGATCTGTGCCGTGCGATTAAGTGATATCCTGCGGTCAGAACAACTCAATCCAAACGAAATGGTATCGTCCAGTAGGGAAGCACCACGTGGCCAGACTCAGGATTTAAAATAGAAATTTGATCTATTAGATTTGCAAACTTGCAAAATTCATAACTTTAATTCTACACATCCAAATTTTGCAAATTTTATATCAATGGAATCAGCAGAACCAGTACTTTGCAACCATGCACTTTGTTTAATGTTTTGCTTCTGGAAAATTGGTTGAATTTGCATAAACATGTGTAGGCATAATTTGAATATAAAAATCGTTCTAGATATATTTTTAAGGTGAAATCTTTGCTAAATGGATTGTTTTGAACCTACTAACCATAGAAACCAACTTCTGGGCTTAGAAACGTATTTTGTGAGATTAAGGAATAAATCCTTGATTTAAACCATTTCTAGCTAAATAAAATTATTGAATATGGTTCAGAATTGATTTTGAGTAAAACCTTTTAGCTAAATGAAGTGATTCAAACCTTCTGACCCTAAACACCAAGTTGTATGATTTAAGAACATATTTGATGAACCATATAAAGTTATTACTTTGCTAAAAGATATTTTCAACAACATAAAATATCACCTTAGCATAATATTTGGTTTATGAGATGAAACCTTTTGCAAATGGTTTTACCACTTTAGTAAATGACCACTTTAAGCTTTAAAATGTTTAGAGCCTAATAGAAACCACTTTTCTAAATAAAACCATCTTTTGCATGCTTGCATGCATTGCCTTGTTTCTATTATTTTATGTGTAATAAATTGTTTGAATGCTAGTTGAATATGTGTTTGCTTTATTGAATTGTATTAAAGAATTAAGAGTGTGATATTTGCAGGATCAAGAAGTGAACCAATATTCTCTACTAAAAAGACAAGTGACACTATCATCCATGTCCTACTATATTCACTACACCTAGTGGTATTTTTGTAGTATGCATGATAGGGCTACTATATTACTATGCTATGCTATGTCCTATTAGGAAATCCATCTTGCTTAGTGAAAACCTCATAGTGGTAGTATGCTTAGCCATGCTATAGACTTGGGATGGAATACATGATATGATTATATGAAGAGTTTCAAAAATATATGTTTTATATAATAAAACAAGTACTCATCGAACCACCTGGGTGGAATGAGGATACTCAATTTTGGACAAGGTGACAACAAAGGGAAGCATGTTTTTATGCCTATGTTTTTTGTATGTGCACTAGAAGAAAACCACCCAGGGACTTAGAGATTGAACATGTTTCTCGTACAATGGCTTCCGTGTACAGCTACATGCTAAATGGGCTCTGGCTTAGTCAACTACATAGTGGAAGACCCATGCATTGGCATCTTCAGATTAACTAGAATTGTGTATGGGAAATATATCCCTACATTGGTGCCTGGTAGACAAGCTAGCATTGTGTATTGGGAGGACTCCTATGGAAAGACTTTGTCACATTCTCGATCTGCCAGTACTCCGTTTTGGTGAGTACTTATCCAGCGGCCACTGGTGGCATCAAGACGAGATTGTGTCATGTGGGTAAAGTGTACAACTTCTGCAGAAGATCAAATTCTAAGTACTTAGCCGTGTCCCCGGTTACGGACAACTCTGAGCAACTAAGGCCTGAAGCTATGGAAGATCTCGACATTCCAATTTCTCAAAGTAAAACTTGATGGTGACAACAAGGGATTAGAAGCACTTGGAGTTTTCCAAGGAATTCAGAAAGATTTGACAAAAGATCAAAACTATTTTGAAAAGATAGGATAAAACTATATTGGTTTCTGCAAATGATCCTAAACCCTACTCAGCCAAATATGCATGTAATGATAGGATCCACTTATTTCTACATAGTAGTGAAACTTTCCAATACAATTCAAATGTATTGACCCTTGTGGCTGCAACTTATTATGTTGCAGGTTTGTTTGATGTTAGTGAAGTGTTTTGAATAGTATTACAAGTCTACAACCAACATGATTGCCTGTGGCACTTTGAAGATGAAGGACTCCATGCTATATAGATATTCTGCTGCATTGTAATGTGATAGCCAAATGAGCTATGTAAGATGTAATGAATTATTTTATTCCTGGTTATAAGTTGTATTATGACCTTTGTTTCTTGATATTACATCTTAACTGTGGATGCTAGCTATTGATCCAGGGACTAGCATTGTAAACATAGGGATCTCTACCTTATTAAAGGTTGGGACCTCTACAAATGGTATCAGAGCACTGTGTTGCCTGTAGGATTGTAACCCTAGGATTGGACAAAACCCCTTAGAAAAATAGGAGTATTATTTGTTCCAAAACTTATTTACAAACAATCTTGTAAACTCTTTCCTCAACCTTTTTGGTTTTGATTCTACATCTCTTCCTTTTTCAACTTGATGGACAAAGCCTTCACCATGACCAATGACTTCAACTTTAGTTTCACCAAGGACTTCAACTTAGACATCACTAAGGACTACAAGTGAGAACCAAGAGACATTAGATTGCCTACCAAAAACATTGATATCATGTTAGAGTATAGATAATATTGACCTATGATGTATGACTATACTAGGTTGATTGTTTCAAGAAAACTTGTTGTTTCCTTCAACTCATGAGTTAAGCTCATAAGTTGTTAAGTGAATAGTTTCTTATTGATTGTTTGATTGAACTTGATTGTTTTGGGTGGTGTGTTAGAACTTCTTTAGATCTATCTATCATTACTTATCCCTATCAAACCAATAGATGCCTCCCCGTCATGCCAACCCCAACCAAAACAACAATAACGTCACTCCCGAGATGCAGCAGTTGATGACAGCTCAAGCTCAACTGATGCAGATGATGACGAAGTTTGTGCAAAATCAGAATCAAAATAACAATAACAACAACAACAATCAGAATAATCCTCCAGCACATGACATGCTCACCAGGTTTCTGAAACTGAGGCCTGCAAGGTTCTCTGGAACAACTGATCCAATGGAAGCCAATGACTGGTTACGTTCGGTGAATAAGGACTTAGTGACTGTTGGCTGCACGACAAAGAAAAAGTTAGGTTTGCATCACATCTGCTTGAAGGACCAGCAGCAACATGGTGGGACAACTTTCAAATCACCACTCCCCTTGAGGATGTGACTTGGGATATTTTTGAGGATGGTTTCCGTATAGCTCACATCTCATCTGGAGTGATGAACTTGAAGAAAAAGGAATTCCACAATCTAAAACAGCGTCACCTCAGTGTGGCTGAGTACATTGTAGAGTTCAACAATATGGCACGCTATGCACCGGATGAAGTTGACACAGATGCTAAAAGAAAGGAGAAATTCCTTGAAGGACTTAATGATGAGTTGAACCTGCAGCTAGCCATTGCCTTTGTCCCAACTTATCAATCACTCTGTGACAAAGCCACCATTTTGGAAAACAAGATGAATCAAGTTGAGAACAGAAAGAGGAAGCATAAACTCAAGTATCACTCAGGATCATCACAAAATAAGCGTTCATTCAAAAAGAACAATGAGGATTATGAACCACATCAGTATCACCCCAACAACAATGGAAGTGATAATAATGGAAATGATACTGACAATGGAGATGACCTTGGTCAGAACCAACATGACACTTTGATGAAGAAGGACATTAGCCAGTTACAATGCTATAATTGAAAGGAACTTGGACACTATGCATCAGACTGTCCTGAGAAGAAAAAGAAAAAGGATGCTAGAAGATCCAATGGAAATGACTCCAATGTGACCCAGAAAGGACATGTGAACCACATTGACATGGATGGGAACGTTGAAGAGATAGAAGAAGTGGATGTCAGGAATTAGTTAACTCAGTTGAGTCAAATAAGGATTCCTTGTCTGGATATCAATTGTTGAACCCATACTCAAGTGAACCATCAATGTAACCCTATGAGAATTTCTTTTAAGGGTGGTAGTACCCCTAGTTGCCTTGAAGCCAACTTGTACCCTAGCCTTCCCAAATCTCGGGACGATATTTCTTTTAAGGGTGGTAGCCTGTCACATCCCAAAATTTTCTAAATTTTGAAATGTGAAAAAATAAATAAACAAATTAAAACAATTGTTGAAATTTAGGGTGAAAAGAAACTTTTAATTCCAATTGGAAACATCAAAACCTATTTTGATCAAAAAGAATCCAAAAGGGATTTAAAAAGATAAATAAAGTTATAAAAGTTGGAATCACCATTTTTGGATCTTTAAATAAAAAGATATGGTTTTTATAAACAAAGGTAGAAATAATGAATAAGGACTATTGTTAAAAGAGCCAAATTAAATCTTGGCCAAGCATTTAAAATAAAATATTTTTGTTTAATAAAAAGAGTTAGGGTTTATTTAAATAAAGAGGATTTATTAATATCCAATTTTATTTAAGTAAAGACTTTTTCCTATTTTGAATGAACATTAAAACTTAATAAAGTATTTTATTTCAAAGTGTTTTTGTTTTCAAATAAAACCTGCTGAAAATATTTTTGTAGAAATTTAGATTTCAAATAGAGTATTAAAGCATATTTGAATCCTATTTCAAATAAAGACTAAAGTCTATTTATTTATTTTTAATGAATAATAAACCCTAAAAAAGTAATTGTTCTATTTTGGACTTGGAATATATTGATAAACAGAATTAAAATATACCCAAAGTTTTGTGGTGGTTTGAATTCATATGGAGTTTGAAGTGTTTGAATACAAATCAAAACAGAAATTCAAATGGAAAAAGAAAAAGGTTTTGTACAAAAAAAAACGGATCAAACCCAACTCACTGCCAAGGCCCAGTCCAGCCCACTCGCAGCCCACCAGCTCTCCCCTCTTGCGAAACGTTTTCCACCCAGGAATCAACCCGCGTAGTCGCTGACCAGCAGGTCCCACTCCCACTCCCTCTCTCTCGCAGACAGCCGGACCCCACCTGCCAGGCCTTCTCTCCCACCCGCGCCGGCCGTTTCCCCCTCTCTCACCGCCGTTTCTGCCTTGATTTCGCCGTGTTAATTCGCATCAACGCCGCAGTAACTCTTCACCGTGACCATGCACACTTAAACGCCTTGCTCTCCTCCTTCTTTCCCCCAGACACCACCTCCTCTCTGCCTCCAGGCTGCGCGAATTTCGAGCTCGAACCCTCTCTGCTCCGACGAGGTCCTCCATCGATTCCGGCGAGGATAGTCACCCTCTCGGCCCTTGCTTTGCGCGATCTTGACCAACAGACTCCTGCGCATCTCCCAGTTCCAACCGCTTGGCCGCGCCCGCTCCACAACGTCGGCAACAAACTCACCTGAGCACCACCGACGTCTGCCACTTCTCCGGTGACCCCTCCCCGTAAGTATCGACCACCCCTGTTCCTCTAGATGATACTCCTGTGATCACCACGCTCGTCCGCGTCTAACGCCCCCTCCCGTTTGCCTCGGCATGATCTGCAACCTCGCCTTCGACAACGAGCAGACGGACCCGACGACACCAGGAACTCCGGCGAGCAATAGCCACTATCCCCGTGCGCCCCTTGATGAACAACCACTACGTTGAGCTTCCCCATGCCATGGCGAGTCTGGTGAGCATCTTCACTCCCTCCCCCGCTTCCTGAATCATCGCCAACGCCACTATCCGAGCGTGCGCCGCTGTCCGCCGCCGCCAGCGCCGCCAGATCTTGGTCGAGCAGCTATCGTCTGTTGGATCTCAATCCGTTGGCTAGGATAGATTCATTAAACGAAGGGGTACGTGTGATCTGTGCCGTGCGATTAAGTGAGATCCTGCGAACAGCTCAATCCAAACGAAACGGTATCGTCCAGTAAGGAAGCGCCACGTGGCCAGACTCAGGATTTAAAATAGAAATTTGATCTGTTAGATTTGCAAACTTGCAAAATTCATAACTTTAATTCTACATGTCCAAATTTTGCAAATATTATATCAATGGAATCAGCAGAACCAGTACTTTGCAACCATGCACTTTGTTTAATGTTTTGCTTCTAGAAAATTGGTTGAATTTGCAGAAACATGTGTAGGCATAATTTGAATATAAAAATTGTTCTAGATATATTTTTAAGGTGAAATCTTTGCTAAATAGATTGTTTTGAACCTACTGACCATAGAAACCAACTTTTGTGCTTAGAATTTTTTTTTTGAGACTAAGGAATAAATCCTTGATTTAAACCATTTCTAGCTAAATAAAATTATTGAATATGGTTCAGAATTGATTTTGAGTAAAACCTTTAGGAAATGAAGTAAACCTTCTGACCCTAAACACCAAGTTTTGTGATTTAAGAACTTATTTGATGAACCATATAAAGTTATTACTTTGCTAAAAGATTTTTTCAACAACATAAAATATCACCTTAGCATAATATTTGGTTTATGAGATGAAACCTTTTGCAAATGGTTTTACCACTTTAGTAAATGACCACTTTGAGCTTTAAAATGTTTAGAGCCTAATAGAAACCACTTTTCTAAATAAAACCATCTTTTGCATGCTTGCATGCATTGCCTTGTTTCTATTATTTTATGTGTAATAAATTGTTTGAATGCTAGTTGAATATGTGTTTGCTTGATTGAATTGTAGTAAAGATTTAAGAGTGTGATATTTGCAGGATCAAGAAGTGAACCAATATTCTCTACTAAAAAGCCAAGTGACACTATCATTCATGCATGTCCTACTATTTTCACTACACCTAGTGGTATTTTTGTAGTATGCATGATAGGGCTACTATATTACTATGCTATGATATGTCCTATTAGGAAATCCATCTTCCTTAGTGAAAACCTCATAGTGGTAGTATGCTTAGCCATGCTATAGACTTGGGATGGAATACATGATATGATTATATGAAGTGTTGGAAAAATATATGTTTTATATAAGAAAACAAGTACTCAATGAACCACCTGGGTGGAATGAGGATACTCAATTTTGGACAAGGTGACAACAAAGGGAACCATGTTTTTATGGCTATATTTTTTGTATGTGCACTAGAAGAAAAACACCCAGGGACTTAGAGATTGAACATGTTTCTCATACAGTGGCTTCCGTGTACAGCCACATGCTAAATGGGCTCTGGCTTAGTCAGCTACATAGTGGAAGACGCATGCATTGGCATCTTCAGGTTAACTAGAATTGTGTATGGGAAATATATCCCTGCATTGGTGCCTGGTAGACAAGCTAGCATTGTGTATTGGTAGGACTCCTATTGAAAGACTTTGTCACATTCTCGATCTGCCAGTACTCCATTTTGGTGAGTACTTATCCAGCGGCCACTGGTGGCATCAAGACGAGATTGTGTCATGTGGGTAAAGTGTACAACTTCTGCAGAAGATCAAATTCTAAGTACTTAGCCATGTCCCCGGTTACGGACAACTCTGAGCAACTAAGGCTTGAAGCTATGGAAGATCTCGACATTCCAATTTCTCAAAGTAAAACTTGATGGTGACAACAAGGGATTAGAAGCACTTGGAGTTTTCCAAGGAGTTCAAAAAGATTTGACAAAGATCAAATCTATTTTGAAAAGATAGGATAAAATTATATTGCTTTCTGCAAATGAGCCTAAACCCTACTCAGCCAAATATGCATGTAATGATAGGATCCACTTATTTCTACATAGTAGTGAAACTTGCAAATACAATTCAAATGTATTTACCCTTGTGGCTGCAACTTATTATGTTGCAGGTTTGTTTGATGTTAGTGAAGTGTGTTGAATAGGATTACAAGTCTACAACCAACATGATTGCCTGTGGCACTTTGAAGATGAAGGACTCCATGCTATATAGATATTCTGCTGCATTGTAATGTGATAGCCAAATGAGCTATGTAAGATGTAATGAATTATTTTATTCCTGGTCATAAGTTGTATTATGACCTTTGTTTCTTGATATGACATCTTAACTGTGGATGCTAGCTATTGATCCAGGGACTAGCATTGTAAACACAGGGATCTCTACCTTATTAAAGGTTGGGACCTCTACAACCTAGAGCTCAACATCGTCCATGATGCTCGGGACGCAGAGGCCCCGCATCTTCCTTTCGTTCGCCACCGCCATACCCGCCATCGCCGCTGCAGAGATAGATGTTGATGGCATCGCGCTTGGATAAGAGGAAAGATTAGTGGCGGTTGGGGTTTCTTCTCGTGGTGCATAGATGAGAATGGGTGTGGATATCTCGAGGTGTATGAGGAGGCAATAAGTGAAATGGTCGAGAGATGAATCTAGGGGAGAAGGGTTTCGTCTCTCTTTTATTTTTCCTCTGCGCCAAAGATTCGCGTTTGAAGCGCGCGATTTATGCCACGTGTATAAGAGAGAGGGAGGTGGCTTCTGCGCGACTCCTCCTCCCCCTCGATTCTCGCATGAGCATTAAAATGGTGTTATGTTTCGTAGGGAGCGGACCCACCAACGGTCGTGTTGACGGGTGAAAGAGCATGTATGCCTCCATGTGGGTTTTTGGTAATTAATGAAAATCTCTATGGGCTAATGTGTAAATTGAGTTTCACTTTTAGGTTTGTCCATTGGCATCGCTTGGGCCATGTGTTGGTCTCAAGGGTGAACTATGAAGGATTGTCCAAGGGCTTTGTGCTCTTTGTATTCATGAAGAATGAAGGATCTTGAAGGTTGATCAAGACAAGTGCAATGAGTTTCATCAAGATGGATCAACCTCAAGAAGGGATGAAGAAGGGCAAGATCAAGATGTGCCATCTCTAGAATATCTCATGCTTGAAGCTTGCCATCCTCGGTGATCATGGAGTGATGAATACAAGTTCAAAGAAGAGGTTTCCACATGGATTATGGGGGAGAAATTTGCAAGTCTTCATCAAGCAAGAGCGAATAAGAGCAATCAAGAAAGGTCTTCCATCTTGAGAAGGACAAGACGGTGTACATCAAGTTCAAGTGCTCAAGGCAAAGGTATGATCTTGATAGGGCTTATCTTTTTCCGGTCTCGTGTTGTTAGTTGGGAGACCGGGTTTAGGATAGATAGGGGCTATCAAGCGGGTGTCTCGTTCACATCGTTCGGAGAGATCTCAAACCTTTGCATTCAATAGCATCATCTTTATTGTTGTTAGTTGGTTCTTGTCCATGAGAGTATCTAGAGCTTGTGGATATCATCATAACAAGCTCTAGTTCTTCATCTAAGGATTTCCCATGTATATTTTATTGTTGTTATTGATCTTGTGAGTTGTCCGTCTCCGCACCTTAGGAGATATCTCACATATATATACTTGATATTGTCTCCCTTGGTGGTATCCAATATTTCACCTTTTGTTGGATTCTCTTGGTTTTATCGTTTCAACAAAATTGGTTTTATCCCAATCGGAGTTTCCACGCTCAACTTCTTGTGTTTGGGGTTTTGGAGGTTTTATCGGTTCATCGCTTCTAGAGAGGTTATACCTTTCTTAGTTTGGTTTATCCTTCCATGCTGGACTAGTATTTTTTTTCTTTGTATAGTCTTGTAGAGCTTGTCGTTATCTTCAAAACAAGCCCAAAATCATCAAAAACGGAGTCCAGAATCAAAAGTTATTGAAGTTTTCGTGCAATGATGTCCAACGTTTTTGCTTGAGCGGACATTCGGGTCCAAATTCTGACCCAAGTCCCGGTGACATACTGTTTTCTTCTGTTTTTTTGTGTCTTTATTTACCGGAAGATCCGGTGGAGCACCGGAAATTCCGGTGGCGCGCGAATATGTCCCAAACGGGTAGATTTCTCTTGCCCTTTTTAAGGGGCCCCTCTTTCCTATTGTTTCCCCAACTTTTGACCTCATTTTTGCTAGATCTTCCACTCTCTCTCCTCCATTGTTTACCTTCAAAAACATTCCCTCTCTCCTTCTCACTCCAAGGATTCTTGCATCTCTTTGAGGGATTTGAGAGAGGAGATCTAGATCTACAATCCCACCAAACCAAATCCCTTCTTTGTAAAGAAATCCTTGGGATCTAGATCTTGGAGAGTTTTGTGTTCTCCTCTTGTGTTCTTCCTACCTTATTCCCCAAATAGCTTTTGTATCTTTGTTGGAAATTGGGAGTGAAGGTCTTGCAGTTGCATTTGGTGCATAGGTTTGAGTTCTCCTCGGAGATTCAGCGAGTTCAAGGTTGTGGGCTTGTTACTCTTGGGTTCTTGGAACCCTAGACGGTTGTGTGGTTGGATTGTTGACTTCTTGTGACCTTTTGTGGTCTTGTAGCCTTTTGTGGCTTTGTTGTCCTTTTGTGGCATTGTAACCTTTTGTGGCTTTGTTGGTGCCTCCAATTGAGTTGTGGAGGTAGCCCCAATCTCATATGGGTTTTGGAGACCGCCCTCAAGTGTCCCTTAGTGGATTGTGAGTAGGCCTTTGTGGTGAGCCCACAGGAGAATAGGGTGAGACTTTTGTGGCGCCGGTGAGTTGCGTGCCTTCGGATCCAGGGTGAGGCCTTTTGTGGCGTTGGGTGAGCATTGAACCACCACACCCCGAGGTGAGCCATTTGTGGCGTTCGGAGAGCATTGCGCCATCGCATGTCTCCAACGAAGACGTAGCTTCTTTGGAAGTGAACTTCAGGATAAAAATCTTCGTCTACGCGTCGATCGGTTATCTCTCAACCGATCTCTTTACTTATGCATTCTACATTGTGATAGACATCGTGCATGAAGTATTTTACCTTTCCATCACCTTGTTGCTTGTATTGCTTAGCATAGGTTATTGGTGCACTTAGGTGAACCTAGTGGTTAGGTTTTGTTCTCAATAAATTAAACATTAGTTTTTATTCCGCATTTATTTGAGCCTAAATCTTAATAATTTTAAAAGCCTATTCACCCCCCTCTAGGCGACGTCCATTGCACTTTCAATTGTTATCAGAGAGAGGTCTCTAGCTTCTTAGGATTCACCGCCTTGAGAGTAAAGATGTCTCCTAGGGGTTTAGTGCACTCTCACACATTTACATTTGATGGCACAAATTATGATGTTTGGCGTATTCGCATGCTTAGTCATTTTTGGGTCATTGACCCAAATATTGAGCGGATTCTAGATATGGGTTTGTCTCCTCCTAAGGATCCCCAAATATCTTTGGAGGAGGATATAAACTCTTATCTCAAAACTCAAGCATCTAATGTGCTTGTTAATGTTGTGAGCTTTGTAGTTCTTTCCTCAATCATGCCTTTCCGCAATGCTCATGATATTTGGACCAAGCTTCAAGAAAAAATATGATGTGTCTAAGCTTACTAAGGATGATTATGTTCCCTCCACCTCCGGCCGTGATGAGTTCTCATCTTCTTCCACTACACCAACATGTGAGTCGTCACAAGGTAAGGATATGGTGAGTGGTGATAGAACTTGCAATGTGGATAGTGAGCTTTCCATTCATGATCCTTTGTATCTATATCATTGTAATGTTGTATCTTTGGGCATGAACACTTGTAGGACTATATGTGATTTACATCCTAGTGTTTATTTCGCTTGCATATCATGTAGAAATGCTTTGAATATATCTCATGATGATATGCTTTCTTTGCCTTGTTGCCATGTTACATATTCTTCTATTTCCTCTAGTACTTTTGTTGCTAACCATGTAGAGGAAATCGAAGAATGCTTGGGCCAAGGAAATTTTGCGATTGGAGCTTCGTGTGTTCCCCCATCATCACCTTCTCCCAATATTCACTTGTTCCTCATGGCTAAGGGTTTAAAGGTAACCTCTCCTTTGGATCCCAATATATCTTATGATGATGTGAATGTTGATCATGTAGAAGTAGATGTTGATGTTTCTTCTTTAAAATAGAAGAGGGGCTAGTCCTTCATGATCTTCTTCCTAATAAAAATGCTTTCTCTACTTTGATTGAAATCATGACTTGTGCTATTGGAAGTAAGCAACTAATATATGAGCATGAGGACACAATTGATAAAATAAGTAGTCTTGAGCGTGAGTATGATAATGAAATCGCAAATCTAAATGAAGCTCTTGAAGAGGAACAAACCACTAAGGAATCTCTTGAGGAGACTTTTGATCTAGACCTATCTAGAGTGAAGAAATCTCATGATAGAGATCTTGAGGTGGAAAGTGACCTTCATATTAAAAATGGTGAACTTGAAGTTTCTTATTCTAAACTCCTTGAGGATTTTGAGCACCTTAACACTGGCTCTAGGGTCATCAAGGGTGATCTCATCAAACTCACTGAGTCACATGAGCAACTTAAATCTTAATATTCTAAAGAGCTTTCCAAGTTTCCCTCACCTCTTGCTAATATTGATGATGCCTGTGCTACTAACTCTATTTCTTGTGAAGCATCCATCTTGAAGGAGAATGTTGAGCTAAAGGCTCAACTTGCTTTGCTAACTAGCAACTATGGGAAATTACAAGAAAGTCGTGTGAAGCTCTCGAGCTCGCATGAGGATCTTCTATTCTCCCGTGATAGGCTAAAGTTAGCTCATGAGTCCATTGTGTCAAAGGTAACATCTAGTGGGCCTCATGTGGACATTAGCAATATATTACTCCAAATGTTATATTTCCATGTGCTAGTCCTTGTAATTCATCCTCTCAAAACCATGCTATATCTTGTGATGAATTGCATTCCTTGCCTTAGTTCTCTATCAATGTTGCATCTACTTTCTCTAGTATTATTGTTGATACTAACCATGTAGAGGAAATCCAAGAGCTCAAGGCTCAAGTCACTTCTTGAAGAAATACTTGAAAAGGTGTCATGAAGGGAAGACCACACTCAAGAACCTAGTTGGGTACCAACAAGCTAAAACTTGAGCAATAGGTTTTGTTGGAGGGCATTGGAGACTTGGCTACATTCTGGAGAATCAAGGGATCTTCATCAATTATTTTTGTCAAGCCAAGCCGTTGGGATTATCATGCTTCTTTCATATATCCAATGTTCCTCCTTGTGGTAACTTGTGCTTAACTCATTTACATTGATAGTTACTTGCCCCTTGTGCATTTGTTGGTTTTGTACCTTGCATGTGTTTGTACATGTTGTGCTTCCCACTTAATTATATTGAACTATGAAGTATAATTGTGTATTTTGGTTGGCACACAATGTATTTGTGTCTCTTGGATTGGAGCCTTTATTGATTCTAGTTGGTATCTTATTTGTCTCTTGTGAGGGATTAATGGGCCATTCCGTTTGGGGGGAGTGTCATGCTTAGGCATTCCACAATCCTAAAATGTGTGTACATGAGTAAAACCACTTAGTAGTTTTATTGCATGTTTATCTAGTCTCTATGTGGTATGTATTTCTTATTAGAAATTCAATTTCTATAATGTCCATAGATCCTCTCTAGTATGGTCGTTTGCCTCTTGTTGAGATTTCTTGGTTTATCACATTATGGGGGAGTCGTATGCTTTGTGCATATTACAAACCTAGAAAATGTGGACATTTGAGGTAGTGCCGCTTATAATTGATATTGAGAATTATCTAGCTCATATGTGGCACATTTTCTCATACAAGTTCCAATTTGCTTGGATGTTTTATTGCTCATCTCTTGGATCTTGTGTGTGAGAGTGATTCTTGGTATGTGTTTCCTCATATTTGGATCTATATATCCTCATGGGAACCATTCGCTTCTATTTAATCTAATCACTAGTGATTGTGTGACTATTTGAAGCTATCAAGAATCTCTCTCGAAGCATCAAGCTTAATTCTCATACTTTGTTATATGCTTCTTGTTGTGAATATGATAGTGATATCCTTGCAAACTACCTCAAGAAAATTTCCATTATATTTATTGTCTTTGGACAATTGGTACTCCATATATGGTAGAATTTATTGATCATATTCACTTTGGCCTTTGCTTATTTGCCTTATCTTTGGCCAAGAAAATCTTTTCTTTTTGCTCCCAAGCTTTCCTTGCCTCTTGTGGATCTTCTTATTTTATTGATATCCTAATGTGCTTTATTTAATGTAGGTAGTAGTGATGATCTCATTTGTGGGCATTTTTCATTCAAAAGAAAAATTCTATGAAATGATTTACTTATGTGGGAGATCTCCTATATTATCTAGAACAATCTTTTTATGCTTCTTGATTCGATCCTTTTTGTTTTATTTAGTGCTTGGAAGCTCGATCTTTTCGTGTTGGTACTTTGTGTGCCATCATGAAAAGTGTGAAGAGTTTCTTTTGGTTGTTGGAACCTTGCTCTCTTTGGGAGTTAGTTTTATCACATTCTTTGTCACTTGTTTTGTTCTTCTATGATGAGATAAATCCTTGAGACTTGGTATTTTTCCTATCGTTTGGCTCTTGCTAGTTTATTTGTTGCTCTTGTGTTCTTTCATGTGTTGATTTGGATATTTGATACAATTTGGACACCTTTTGTCAAGTCACACTCTTGTGTGTGTCTTATTGGTTTACTTGGTGTTTTTGTTCAAATTGTATCTCCTTTTGGCTCTTGAAAGTCTTATGCATGCATATTTACTTCATGTATATATTATGGCATGCTTGCTTTCTTTTATCCAATATATAAGGGAGACTCCACCAAATCCTAATGGGATAAGATGTGCATGAAATTCAATTTCATATCAATATGCACATGTTTGTGTGGAGGTTCTCCTATGTATTGTAGTTTCTCTAACTACTTTGGACCCAATTTGTTTGGGGACCATCGTGTACTTAGTTGTGTTTTAGGTACATTGGGGATATATATTGGGTGCTTGTATCTTGAACAAGGAATAAGTGGTGTCGACATGTCAATTGGATGCAAGCTAGGATGATCAACAAATTCATATCTTCTCCATCCTACCAATTATATCTCGGTAACAAGTATCTCTCTCTCATGCATACATATCTTGTTCCCAACCTTTTGTAGGTTGCTTGTTGGCATGAATTCGTGTACTTGCATATGTTAGGTTTCTTGCTTTAGCTTTGAAGAGTTCTCTCTATTGCAACTGTGTGTATGTTGAGATGAGTTCATATAACGGGGACTATACAAAATCATGCTCATGATTCACCAATCCCAAATATGTCAATCTAGCAATTTTGTTGCATATCGTTTCCTCAGTATCTCTCATGTGCAATAGTGAGTAGTTTTGCAAAGTTGATTTCTATTTTGTGATACTTTTTGCTTTTCTCCATATATTCCTTCTATCCCCTTCTTCCCTTGGTAATAGTTGTAATGTATGGAGTATGTTGGTTTTTGAAGCTCATCGATGTACAATAAGATATATTCGAGCCTTTGGCCATGCTTTCAAGCAAACATCTTGTCACATCCCAAGATTTTCCAAATCTTGTTATGTGAAAAATAAATGAATAAAATAAAACTTTTTTGATTTTCAGAGTGACAAGAAACTTTTTGAATTCAAATGGGAACCTTCAAACCTATTTTGATCAAGGTAAATCCTAAAGGGATTTATAAAGATAAACATTTAATAAAGGAAAATTAAAAATATTTGGAATTACTATTTTGAAATCTTTTTATAAAAGATTTGGTTTTCAAAAGAAAAGATAGATTTATAAATAAGGATTATTTTATAAAGCCAAATTAAACCTTGGCCAATATCTTGAAAATAAAATGTTTTGTTTTGATTAAAAATAGTAAAGGTTTATTTAAATAAAATAATAAGGATCTAATATCCAATTTTATTTAAGTAAAGGCTTTTTCCCATTTTAAATAAACACAAAAACTTATGTATTTATTAAAAAAAATAAGTTTTCCAAGTATTTTATATTCTCAAATAAAACCTACTGAAGTGTTTTGGTTTTATTTTAGATTTCAAAATAAATATTTTAAATAAAACAAACCCTATTTGATTTAATAACTAAGGTCCATTTTATTTAATTATTAATGGAACCTAAAATAAAATGTTATTTTATTTAAACAAGTTTTCCAAGTATCTTCTATGAAACCTACTGATTTGGTTTTGAAAATATTTAGATTTCAAATGGAGATTTTATTAAATAAATCAAACCCTATTTGATTAAATAACTAAGGTCTATTTTATTTAATTATTAAATGGATCCTAAAAAGAATAAAATTATATTATTTTATTTTGAATTTTGGTTTATGTTGATAAACAGAACCAAATTCAACACAAAGTATGGAAGTGTTTGAATTGTTTGAATGTTTGATTTGTTTGTTTGAATTTCCAAAACAGAAAATAGTATTGGAAAAAGAAAAAGGTTTCAGACAGAAAAAAAATGTGAAATGGACTCGACCCAACCAGTCTGCCCCAGCAAGCCCATTTCCAGCCCACCTATCCCCTCTGCCGAAACGTTTTTCTCACTCAGAACCGCACCCGCAGAACCAATGACCGGTGGACCCTCCCCCTCACTCTCTCTCTCATGCTGCCAAGCGGACCCCACCCCTCCAGCTCACCATCTTCAACCTTGCGACTAGTTCTTCTCCCGTCTCTGCCACTGATTTCGCGTCGTCAATTCGCATTAATGCCGCTATCAAACCTCGCAGTGATCACGCGTGATAAATCCCCTCTTACTCCTCTTTCATTCCCCCCAAACACCACGTCTCGAGAGCCACCAGGCTGTCTCAAATTTCTTCTGCACCGCCACCGTCTCCGACGAGGTTCTCGGCCAATTCCGGCAGCACCGCATCGCCCCTTGCCTCCCCGACCAAGCTCACATACTCCCCAAGCCCTGGCGCATTTCTCTGCATCCCCAGCTCGCTCGCGTGTGCCTCACAGCGCCGGCAACGACCTCAACTGACAGCACTGCCGTCTGCAGACAACTCCGGTAAGCCACATCGCCTGAACCCGTGCGCGCCTTGACCAGAGCCTCACACCATTTTGTTCGCCTGTGCCTTGTGATCGTCCAGGTACTCGCCAACTAGTCGCGCAGGACCCATAGCCTCGCCCCCGTCAACGTCTGACCGCACCGAGGCCCAGATCAACTCCGGTGAGCAATTAAAGACGAACCCGCGCACCCCTCGACGAGCTGCCACAACGTTGAGCATCAGCAGGCTTCGGCGATTCTGGTGAGCTACCCATCTGCCTCCCTTGCCTCCTAAATCACCGGCGACCGCACCGTCTGAGCACGCCGCCGCCAACCACCGCCGCCAGCGCCACCACTTTGTGGTCAAATAGATCAGGGCCATTCGTTTTAGATCGGACGCGTAGGAACAAGCGACTTAAACGAAAGGGTGAGAACTGATCTGTGCTGCACGATCTCATTTTAATCCAACGCCTCGCAACGCTTGATCCGCATGAACCATTTTCGACGAATCAGAACAGCCCACGTGTCCAGTGCTTTGTTTTAAAAACAGAAATGTGTCTATTAGAGATTCAATTTTGTAAATTCCATAACAGTTCCACATGTCCAAATTTTGCAAACTTTATATCAATGGAATCAGTGGAACAAGACCTAGCCAACCATGCCATTTGTTTAGTAAAAAGCCTCTGGAAAAATGTTTGTTTTTGCAGAAACATTTGTATGCTTGTTTAGGTTATAAAAATTGTTCAAAAATGATTTTGGGGATAAAATCTTTGGCAAATGGTGTGATTCGAACCTACTAACATTAGGAAACACTTTGTGGATTCAAAAATGAATTTGGTGAAACAAAATAATGATTCTTTGATTTAAAACCATTTCTAGTCAAATAGAAATGTGGTTTATTTATTAAAAATGGTTTTGGAAGAAAACTTTTGGGAAATGTTTTGTTTTAAACTCTCTGACCCCAAACACCAAGTTTTATGGTTTGAAAACATATTTGGTGAACCCTATAGATTAATGCCTTAGTAAAAATATTTCTACACCACATAAAATGATACTTTGTTTTGAAAATGGTTTATGAAATGAAACCTCTTGCAAATGACCTTGCCACTTTACAAAATGACCAATAGGTGTTTTCAAATGTTTATGTCCCATTAGGAACCACTTTTCCAAATAAAACAAAGTTTGGCATGCTTGCATGCATTATATTGGTTCTATGATTTTATGTGATGTTTTGCTTGATTGGTAGATTGAGTTTGTGCCTTGTTTGATTGGTTTGTAGTGACTTGAAGAGTGTGATTGTTGCAAGGACAAGGAGTGAACTTATACCCTCTACCAAAAAGGCAAGTGATGCTTCATACTTTTGTCCCATTACTTTCACTATGCATTAGTGATTTTGCTAAGTAAAACTTGCATGGAATTTTGCTAAGTATAAACCTTGCTATAGGAAATCCTAGTAGATGAAACCTTAGTAGAAATTCCTAAGTCAAGATGCCTACTAATATCATGCTTAGATTAGCTAATAGCAAACAAGGGTGGAAATGTATTCACACTATGGAAAATTTCTAAGTCTGAGGACTTGTGTTTTTGTTTAATAAAACAACTAAGTTAATGAATCACCTGGGTGGAATGGTAATTGCTTGGTGGATTTTGGTTGAGTGGTTCACAAGGACCATGTCTATGGTTTACCTTGTGTATCTCACTTGTGGATGGCCACCCAGGAACAAAGAGATTTGACATGTCAAATGTTGAGAAGCTTCAAGTGCAACCACTTGGCATTATGGGCTCTGCCTGGATCATATAGGTTGCAAGAACTTAGCCATATGGACAGTGGGTGGTAGAGTTTGATAGGTTAGAGCGCGTCCATTTTGGTCTAAGGGAAGGCTTCTGAAAGATCTTGTCTTGGGAAAACAAGTCTTGTGGGGAAAGTGCACCACCTCTGCAGAGTGTAAATCTAAGTACTTAGCCATGTCCCTGGTAAAGGACAATTTGAGCATCAAGACATGGAAGCAATCAAGAATCTCATCATTCAAATTTCTAAGTTAAAAACTTGTGGTTTGAACAAGGGTTAAAGGATTCTTCAATCTTTGATTGAGAAAAATGTTTTTGTCAAGCAAAAACTTAGTGTTTTCAAATGTTAAGGAAAAATCTATTTTGAGCAATGCAAGCCTCAACTCCACTTAGCCAAATGCATATAGATGATAGACTCCACCATACTACCATAGTATCACTTGCCAATACAATTCAAATGTATTGACCCTTGTGGCTGTAACTTGTTATGTTGCAGGTTTGATTGATTAAGTGAAGTGTGTTGATTAGGATTACAAAGTCTACAACCAACATGTCTGCCTGTGGCACTTTGAAGATGAAGGACCCATGCTTAGAGTTATTCAGCTGCAATGTAATGTAATAGCCAAATGAGCTATGTAAGATGTAATAAAATTATGTTATTCCTGGTTATAAAGTTATATTATGACCTTTGTTTCTTGATATTACATCTTAACTGTGGATGCTAGCTATTGATCCAGGGACTAGCATTATAAACACAGGGGACTCCACCTTATATTGTTTAAAGGTTGGGAAACTCCCTCTACACATCTTGTTTGTATATTCCATGTCTTCCTTTTTGACTTTCGTGTGATTCCTTGACTATCTATTTTGTTTGTGCATATGTATTTGTGGGAATTTATATTTGTGATATTTTCCACCTAGAAATTTATTCACACAAGAGAATATCATTCCTTGGCTGTTTTTGCATTTCTTGGAAACCACCTCCTATTCCTTTTGACTCTTTGGTGGCTTCCAAATTTATTTTCTTTTGTGTGCATTGTTAAATGAGTTTGGAGGAGGGAGGATTCCATGGTTGTGCAGGTTGTTTCCAAATACAATTACTATAATTGGTGCATAATCTTTGGGGAGCTTCTATAATTCATTTAAGAATGCACACTTTCCTTCTTTCTCATATTTTGTCTTTTAAATGTTTATGGGGGAGAGAGGATTCCATATTTGTGCATATTGTAGTCTAAACTTTGCACAAAGTTTGGGGATATTCTCTATTTTCATTTAAACACTCTTTTTTTGTTGTTTCCATTTGATATCATTTGTTGGTTTTCAATTGTTTCGTTTGGACCTTTTGTTTGCTCGCTTCATTTGTTGAAGCGTATTTCTCTTTCTTTTCTTTTTGCAATCTTTGGGTCCTCAATATGGTTTTACTTCCTCCCAAGTACTCATCATTTGACATGTGCATGTGCACACCTTTGGAGGAATTCTCACTATATTGGTCGTCTAGAACTTTTCACCCATTTTGGCAATCGATGACAATGGGGGAGAAGTTTTGGAGGGTTTAACGGAAGTTGGCCTTTGCTTTGAGTGTGTTCTTAAGCATTTTCCTCGCATGCTCTTGTAGCTTTGTGGTTTCTTTGCATGTTGAATATATAGAGGAAACTCAACCAACGGTAATGGTTGGCAATCTATCTAATGAAATTCAAGTTCATCACACATGCATAGTTTGTGGGGGAGTTTGCTCTATATATTGTGGTTGTACCAACATCACTTACTTGTGTAGTATTTGATGTTGGGGCAACTGCTTTGGTCATTAATTCATATTTAAACCCTCTCTTAGGGATTTTCATCAATTACCAAAATGGGGGACATTCAAAGAGCATGTATGCCCCCATGTGTGGTTTTGGTAATTAATGAAAATCTCTATGGACTAATGTGTAAATTGAGTTTCACTTTTAGGTTTGTCCATTGGCATTGCTTGGGCCATGTGTTGGTCTCAAGGGTGAAAGATGATGGATTGTCCAAGGGCTTTGTGCTCTTTGGATTCATGAAGAATGAAGGAGCTTGAAGGTTGATCAAGACAAGTGCAAAGAGTTGCATCAAGATGGATTAACCTCAAGAATGGATGAAGAAGGGAAAGCTCAAGATGCGCCATCTCTAGAAGATCTCATGCTTGAAACTTCCCATCCTCGGTGATCATGGAGTGATGAAGACAAGTTTAAAGAAGAGGTTTCCACATGGAGTATGGGGGAGAAATTTCCAAGTGTTCTTCAAGTAATAGCGAGCAAGAGCAATCAAGAAAGGTGTTCCATCTTAAGAAGGACAAGACGGTATACATCAAGTTCAAGTGGAATTCTCAAGGCAAAGGTATGCTCTTGATAGGTATTCTCTTTTGCCGGTCTCGTGTTGTTAGTTGGGAGACCGGGTTTAGGATAGATAGTCGTTCTATCAATAGGGGCTCTCAAGCGGGTGTCTCGTTCGCATCGTTCGGAGAGAGCTCATACCTTTGCATTCAATAGCATCATATTTCTAAGGATTTCCCATGCATATTTTATTGTGGTAGTTGATCTTGCGACTTTTCCGGCTCCACACCTTAGGAGATATCTCACATATATATATACTTTATATTTTGTCCCTTGGTGGTATCCAATATTTCACCTTTTGTGGGATTCTCTTGGTTTTATCTTTCCAACAAAATTGGTTTCATCCCAATTGGAGTTTCCAAGCTTAACTTCTTGTGTTTTGGGTTTTTGAAGTTTTACCGGTTCATTGCTTCTAGAGAGATTATACCTTTATCAATTTGGTTTTATCCTTCCATGCTGGAGTATGATGTTTCTTTGTATAATCTTGTAAATCTTGTCGTTCTCTTCAAAATGAGCCCAAGATCATCAAAAATAGAGTCCAGAATCAAAAGTTATTGAAGTTTTCATGCAATGTTGCCCAACGTTTTTTCTTGAGCGGAAATTCCGGTCCAAATTCCGACCCAAGTTCTGGTGACGTATTGTTTTCTTCTATTTTTTATGTCTTTATTTACGGGAAGTTCTGGTAGAGCACCGGAAATTCCGGTGGCGCACGAATCTGGCCCAAACGGGCAGATTTCTCTTACCTTTTTTAAGGGCCCCCTCTTCCCTATTGTTTCCCCAACATTTGAGGTCATTTTTGCTAGCTCTTCCACTCTATCTCCTCCATTGTTGACCTTCAAAAACTTGCCCTCTCTCCTTCTCACTCCAATGATTCTTGCATCTCTTTGAGGGATGTGAGAGAGGAGATATATATCTATAATCCCACCAAACCAAATCTCTTCTTTGTGAAGAAATCCTTGGGATCTAGATCTTGGAGAGTTTTGTGTTCTCCTCTTATGTTCTTCCTACCTTATTCCCCCAATAGATTTTGTAACTTTGTTGGAATTTGGGAGCGAAGGACTTGCAGTTGCATTTGGTGCATAGGTTTGAGTTCTCCTCGGAGATTCGGTGAGTTCAAGCTTGTGAGCTTGTTACTCTTGGGTTCTTGGAACCCTAGACGGTTGTGTGGTTGGATTGTTGACTTCTTGTGACCTTTTGTGGTCTTGTAGACTTTTGTGGCTTTGTTGTCCTTTTGTGGCGTTGTAGCCTTCTGTGGCTTTGTTGGGAGCCTCCAATTGAGTTGTGGAGATAGCCCCAATCTCGTATGGGTTTTGGTGGCCACCCTCAAGTGTCCCTTAGTGGATTGTGAGTAGGCCTTTGTGGCGAGCTCACAAGAGAATAGGGTGAGCCTTTTGTGGCGCCGGTGAGTTGCGTGCCTTCGGATCCACGGTGAGGCCTTGTGTGGCGTTGGGTGAGCATTGAGCCACCACACCCCAAGGTGAGCCATTTGTGGTGTTTGGAGACATTGCGCCATCGCACCTCTCCAACGAAGACGTAGCTTCTTTGGAAGTGAAATTAAGGATAAAAATCTTCGTCTACGCGTCCATCGGTTATCTCTCAACCAAGCTTACCAGAGGTTGTTGGTGCACTTAGGTGAACCTAGTGGTTAGGTTTTGTTCTCAATAAATTAAACTTTAGTTTTTATTCCGCATTTGTTTGAGCCTAAATCATAATAGTTTTTAAAGCCTATTCACCCCCCTATAGGCAATGTCCATTGAACTTTCAACGGGAATCCTGTCACTGACAGGACCTATTCTGAAAAGTTTTCAAACAGCACGCCGCTGTTTACAATCCAGCTCATGTTTCATACTGAGAAGTGGAAAAGACTAAAGGTTAGAGCAAAATATATCCGACTCAGATGACTCTGAATCTTACATTATTGAAAGAAGTTTTCAGGAACCCTTCAAGATTCTCAAGACGAATAAACCATCAAGCTAGACGATTTATCTGACTTTGGATCTTGGAGACTTCCGGGGGCTACTGTTGGGGATATACTTTCCGGTATACCCACAGGACTTACTGCCCAAGGTGGCCCACCAACGGGTTAGAGCTTTGCTTCACGGGCGGCCTAGTCAGATAAAGAGGAGGATCCACTTCTAGCTAGGACAAGGCCCAGAAGAGTTACCGACTTAGGCCTATAGTATTACTTGTAGTCCAAGCTGTATCTAGTTACCGACTTTGTAACGTAGCCGGATAGGTGTCTCCTGTAACCCTAGGCCCCGGTGACTATATAAACCGGCCCTATGGGAGCCATTAGGGCATAACCAGAATCACAACTCGCACAAGCGAACCTCTCTTGTAATCCGCTGTAACATCTGGCTCTCGCCGATATATTACTGGATGGCTAGAAGGAGTAGGATCCGATCACCGCAGTCAGATCTGAACCTGGGTAAACTTGTGTTCACCGTTCCCGGAACATCCGACGTCTCACACCCCATATGCTCAACGCCGTCAGGACCCCTATGGCGTACTTTTCTACAATCCGACAACAACTATGGGCCACCCGGGTTATCCGGAATAGAGACATGAAATGATGATACCCATTTAGCATATCCCCAACACACATCCACTATGTTTTGAAATAGGATTCTAGTTTTTGAAATCATGATGATTACTTCACATAATTTGATCCATGTTTTTAGTTAGAAGAACAACTTCAGAAATGGTTAAGTGTAAATCATTGAACAATGAATTGGGATTATCCACATGATCTAGTGAGATCTGTAGACATGTTTCTGGATCTACAAAGACAACTTACTTAAAGTATAAAGCATTATACTGGAAAAGTTATATGTTGAATTTAAGAAGATCAAAAATATCTTCATTAAAAGTTTACCTAACGCGCAGTTGAAGCACGGTGGCAAACATTCGAAATTGCACAGGGTGCATTTTGAATTGGAAATCTACATTTATAACATAGTACATGAATACTACCATGTGTTGTATAAATGTTGAAGCTTTGAGAAACATTTTCTCATAGTGTGTTCCAATATTTAGTGCCCATGAGAAAGTCCAAGAGAACTATCTAAAGTCACTACTGGTATTTGGAACTTGAGACCCATTCTATTACCAAAACATTATACATGCACAAGAAATTATCATAGAGATGATAAAAGGTATTAGTGTCATGTAGGATGGCATTATTCGTTGCAAAGGATATATAAGGAATGAAATTTTCATTTCTAAGACTCAGAACTCTTCCACGAGCAACCATAATCAGAAGCACCAAGATGTATGGTACTAATGATTGGATAACAAATGCGGGTAGTTTATTCATACTTTAGTGCAAGTGGGAGACTGTAGGGAATATGCCCTAGAGACAAATATTAATGGCATATTCATAAATTTTATGATTAAGTTTTATATCATGTTGTGACTGTATGGATTAGGAAACGTTAATACACGTGTGATATACAAACAACCAGGAGTTCCCAGTGAAACTCTAGTCACTGGTTCATTAGTCAACATATGATCAAAAGTTTCCTGATCATGCTGGAGCCTCGGCCCCTAATTGATAATGGAGTCATTTCATTAGAGAATGAGATGGTGAACATACCCTATCTATAGTATCATATCACGATCATGTCACAGAGTTCAGGTTACGATGATTAGCAACAATAGTGACTCTTTCCTTAGACAGTGATACCATATCAAATCACTATCTCCCGAGGATACTTTGATGGCACTTAACGTCACTCGGTGGAACGGTGATCATAATGTGTCATTGGGTATCCGGAGGAACAGGTTGAGGAGACTATGTCAAGATCGGGATTTTTCCATTTGTGTGATGGAAGATACTTTGGTCCCACTCGGATAAGTTATATCCATAAGCTGCGCAGCGTGTCACTAGGTCATGGGGATATCACTTATCGGATCGAGTAAAGAAGGTATTGTTGGTAGCGAGGTTGAAACCTGACATGGAGATGCCATTTGGTCAAGCCTCCGACAATACAGTATTGCTGAGACAAAAGGAATAAGACAAAGTGGTTATGGTTCAACGACAAATTTCGGTTAGTACATAGGTGGTCATCAAGGGCATCCAGGTCCCGCTATTGATCATTGGCCAAAGAGGAGTCTTGACAATGTCTAGAGTATTCTCGAACTGTTGGGTAGCACGCTTAAGGGCTTGATGAAGCTTAGAGATCATTAATGGCTAGTTTGGAATCATTGAAGAAATGATAAATGAGAGACTAGAAAAGTTCTAGGGAGATCCGAATGTGTTCGCAGAAAGGATAAAGGACCGAAAAGTGTTTTTAAATATATAATGATTTAAATATATTTATAATATGTTAATTACAAATAAATATATTCTAAATAAATACTTAAATAAAGATTTATAAAGGCATCTTAATTTTTAGAAACTAAAAAAAGGCAAAAGGGAAGGTTGTTTTTGAAACAGCCCACGTTGGCATCTGATAGTCCGCGCCACATGGGGCGGTCGCTGCTGTGTGCCGCCAGGACGATGCGCTACCCTCGCAGCTGGACCCGGGAGCCCCACTACTAGCTGCCGTGAGGGCAGGCGCGCGCGTGGGCTAGCAGGCCAGCCCACCCGGGGCCAGCGCTGGGCGCCGTGGCCGATAGCCTCACAGGACGTGGGCGCTGGTGGCCCACCCGGCTTGCCTCCGCCTCCACCGCCTTTTCTTGCTGGGCCTTGCGCGGGTGGGAAGGACTCCCACCCGGCTGGCAGCCGTATTTTGCCCCTTTTCCTTTTTATTGTATTCCCACATGGGAACCCTAAGGTGGAGGGAACCCCTCCATCCGCCTATATAAAGAGGTTCCTATAGGAGGATTAAATACACACCAATTTCCACCTGGAAATAAATAAAAGACATGTGTTGCCTATCTCTTCTCCCTCTCTTGCAACCGTGCCCCCCTTGTCAAGGCTGTGTGAGGGATCAGTTCTTTAATGTGAAGCACCGTCGTGCTGCGCGATTCAGAGCCACGAGATCTACTTCCGCAATCTCGGCTGGATCAGGGAGAAGCGGGGGTCGTCATCAAGCATCGTACGTGTGTGACTCCCTCTAGCGGCACCATGCTTTCGGTGCTAGGAGTTGTCGGAGCCACAAGACTTCATGTCCTCGAGGTCAGCGTTAGGGTATCTTCTTCATCCACATTCCTCGCGGTACGTTAACGACACTTGGTCTTTAAAGGTATGCATACCGTATTCATGCCCGTTACTGCGTTACTACTAGATAGATTCTGGCATTAGGGTTTCGATCGTAGGAATTTTTGTTTTCTTCCCTCGAACCCCAACAGCATTAACAAAGGTCTTGCAATGATCCTCTTAATTATGGATCCGACCGAACCATTTTGAGTAGTGACATATGTGACAGAGTGCTAAACTCTAATCCCCAGGGCCATGCAAGTCCGTGAAGCCGCATGAGGAGAATTCTGCAACATTGTTCATGTGAATTGATAAAATTAGACTTTCAATATAATAGGCCTGTAACTTAATTACTTCCCTCATTATCTTGGTAAATTCAAGGTTTCATGTGGAGAGAGGGCACATGTTTGAATGCGTAAAAAAATACCATGAAAATACCTAATATGGTCCATACAATGGTTGGAAGAACACTCATGTCTCCATGAATGTGTTCAAGGAACGAAAGTAGTTCAACTTGCATTTTGAGGGGAAAGGGCCTCAAAATTAGTTTCCCTGCAGTGGCGCACGAGGTGCACACAAAGCCTGGCAAGGGAATTTGAACTTGAGCAAGTTGTGACCAATGAAATTGCTTTTTATGCAACTTGTGCTATGGGTTGGATGTACATGCAGTATAATCCAAACAATATGGAGGGTACCTTTTCAAATACTTATTTCTCATCCATCGGATTGACTCACATAGAAATCTATATATAGTTTCCTCAGATATATAGAATACAATCTTATTTTATATCAGAGTGATGATACAATATATTATGAAAATAATACTTATGTTCTATTACAACATCACATATGGACAAGGCTAAAATTGATCATTAAGGAGATAGTGGGACGTCGAAGTCACCAAACACGTCATTTGAGGCATACTCAACGATCTTGTCCTTCGTGCTCATAGGGTCCTCGGGCTGCTGGAGAGTCATTGTGTTGCTAGGTCCAAGAGGAATATCTTGTGAACAACCGGCTCCATTGGTGCTATCCGGATGAAGGTTGAAGTTAGCATCAAACTATAGGGGTTTGTAGCATGGAAAACAAAAAAATTCTATCGCATGAACACACACAAGCCAAGATATGATCTAGGAGATCGGTGCAACGAGTTTGTAGAGTACAAACCTCGTAGATCCAAAGCGTTTAATGAGATCGGATTCTCGTGGTTGATCTAGTCATTCACTTGCCGATCTCAAGATCATGTAGACGATCCTTCCAGCGCCACGTTCCAGCAGCGCTTCCACGGTCGGTCACACATTCGGTACTTGATGAAGACCTTCTTCTCCCTTGTTTCATCAGGCAGCAGAGGTTGTAGATCTCCTCGCGATTCCAGCAGCACGACGGTGTGGTGCTGGAAGTGGAGTAGTAGATCCCGTAGGGCTTCACCTAATCCGGATAAACTATGGTGGATTTAGAGAAGCCCTTGATGGCTAGGGTTTAGTCGCCGAGGGGAGGAGGGAAGCCAGCGGCTAGGTTTAGACTAGACGTCGGTGGCGGTTTAGAGCCTAGAGCACCGACGACCTAAGAGGGGGCGGTGGCCTAGAGTTTGGGGTCAGGTCAAGGGGGTGCCCCACCCCCTCCTTTTATAGGTGGGAGAGGCGGCTAGGGGAGGAGGAGTCCTCCCCAAACTCCCCTTGTATGGCCGGCGGCAAGGGAGGGAAGGGAATCCTTCCTCCTCTAGGATTCCTCCTCTCCCTCCACTTGGTTTGACATTCGATGTTGGGATTTGACTTTTCAAATTGGATTTTGACTATTCAAAATAGAATTTGATTATATATCTCCCCATTAACCAGCCAAGTGACCTAGGACATGATGCAACCATTCCACATTGGTATGACACATTTATGTACCCTTCCCTCTCCGGGGTGGTGGACCTTCTAGAACCTTCAGAAGATTCCGTTGAAAACATCAAAAACATTTACGAACCCCGGAAGAGGTATTTCCTTATATGAATCTTATTATCCGAACCATTATGGATCTCCTCGTGACATCCCGGATCCAATCCGAGACTCCAAAAAACATTCAGTCTCCAACTCATTACCATATCTACTAAACAACATCGAATCCTTAACTGTGTCTCCCTACAGTTCATGAATTATGCAGACATGATCGATACACTTCTCCGATCAATAACCAATAGAGGAATATGGAAACTCATATGCCTCCCACATATTTCTATGATTACTTCATGATCGAATGAACCATTTACATAGGATACCAATTTCCCTTCGTCTCGCGATACTTTACTTATCCAAGGTTTGATCGTCGGTATCTCCAATACCTAGTTCAACCTCGTTACCGATAAGTACTCTTTACTCATTCTATGATATGTGATCCCCTGTGATCTAGTCACATGCTTGCAAGCCAATTGGATGACATTCCACCGAGAGGTCCCAGAGTATATTTATCCGTCATACGGATGGACAAATCCCACTCTTGATCCATGTGCCTCAACACATACTTTCAGAATACTCAATGCCACCTTTATAACCACCCAGTTACGAAGTGGTGTTTGATGTTATCAAAGCGTCCATCCGGTGATGGTGATTAACATGATCTCATGGTCGAAGGATTTAGGTTACTATGTATTTGAAAGCTTATAGAAAACGAACTATTGAATGACTTGATCTTATGATACGCTTAATTATAGGAGTGTGTCCATCACATCATTCTTCTAATGATATGACCTTGTTATTTATAACATCTAATGTTCATGATCAGGAAACCATGATCATCAATTAATCAACAAGCTAGCCTAATAAGAGGCTTAACTAGGGACTCTTTTATGTTTACAAAACATACAAGTATTAATGTTTCCGGTTAATACAATTATAGGATGGGATGTAAACATTTATCATAAACATAAAGATATGATAATAACCTATTTATTATTGCTTCTTGGGCACATCTCCAACAGTCTCCCACTTGCACTAGAGTCAATAATCTAGTTTTGAAAAACTTATGCATTGAACACCTATGGCTTTCCGGTGTTGTATTTACACAATTGCTAGTGGTCAAATGATCTTCGGATCCGACACTTTCAGGTCCGTGTGTCATTGCATGTATTTGCGTATCTACTTATCACTCATTCTCCAATGAGATTGTACAAATCTGGTACTTTGGTGAGACCTTTAGTTCCTTTGGGATTAAACCATGTCGATACAATTGTTGTACAATATATCTTCTTAGTAATATCCTGCTGTGAACCACACCTAGTTTTATAACAAACTACTTGACACAAAAAGCCCTCTTTTGCGGCTATAATAACAGTCATATACTTAGCGTTTTGTTATAGTATCTATCGCAATGTCCCATTATGGAATTTCATTTCCATTACATTGTGCCACCCATAGTTTAAATTCAGATAAACTTAATTTGTATCTTGTGACAGAACCAGTATCAATGTAATAATTTACAATGAACTATCTATTTATTTGTCACCTCTACAAAATAACATATTCTTAGTTCTTCCAAAAGATCATAAGAATATCCTTACTATCGTTCAATGATCATCTTATGAATCATTCTGGTATATGCTCATAACATTTAGAGCATAGGACATATATCTATGTGTGCATATCATAGTATGATTGATCAAAAATACTCTTTGTGATTTCATTCACCAAGTATAAAAATACTTGAATCTTTGTTTCACTTACCAAGTATCGATACACTTGAATTCTGATTTAATCCTTTCTGTGCGGAAAGAACCTTTTCTTGTCATTTGCATATTGAACTTATTCAATATATCATCTATGTACTTTTGGAACAACCATATTAGAGTCTCAATCTATCCATATAGATATTCATGTCAAATATTCGAGTTTTTCCTAAGGCTTTCATCGAGATGAAATTCTTAACCAGTGTCAATAAAAGATACATCATCTCCAATCAACAATATGTATTTCACATAATGTATTAGAAATATGTCTCGGTACTCCCACTTATTTTCTTGCAAATGCAAGCATCTTCATCGTCTCTGATGAAATTAAACATTTTAACAGTTTCATCACAGTGAAGATTCCAACTCCGTTATGCTTACTTCAACCATTTAAGTTTGCATGCTCTTTTAGAATCCTTTGAACTAACAAAATCCTATGGATCATGTCATGTACATGTCCTAGGTAACCATTCTATTAGAAGAACCTTGTTTTGTTTGTTCAACTACTATATAACAAAAATTATATGTATCTGTTGCTACATTAATCCGTTCAGACCAAATATCGCTATGAAACATTAAATCTTGTCATAGTCAACTCCTTGAACGTTGTCGTGAACTTTTTCCCGACATGTCGACTATTTCATAGATGTGAAACATCCATGTCTATTTATTTATAGATCCAAATATGACTGTAAGGTCTTACACCTTTCCAGAGGGTCTTCCAAGTTCAAAAACTTGATTTTTCGTGTATGTACATATCACAGATTTCATGGATTCAAGCCATTTAACGAAGTTAGGGTCCATTATCGCTTATTTGCATGTAGTCGGTTCATCATTGTTAAACAATAATGATTTACTCGCAAATCTTAGTTATTTTATTGTTTACCCGACCTACTTGGTTCAATAGGAACTTAGACCTTCATGACCACAACCATTGAGGTACGTGAGCCATGAGCATTGTTGTTGCCTCTGGGAAACTTTCCGGCGCTGCGCAACTCTGCACATATAGCTAAAGTTCAATAACTTTATCAAAGTTCTATTATCCTCCCACTTAACTTTTCACGAAAAAAATCCTTCTCAAGAAACTTGACGTTCTAAGTGACAACACTTTTGTCTTTGGTGTTATGGAGGAGTACCCAATGGTTATTTGAAATAACCTACAAATACATGCTCATCTGACTTTGGTTGTAAACATCTTACTTATTCCAAGCATACCAAAGTTTAAGAAAGGACAACTTGGGTTTTATCCTAGACCATAACTTTATATGGTGTTATTTCAACGGATCATGATGGTGCTCTTTTCAGTGTAAAAGTGGTAGTCACTACATCTTTATTCTTTAAAATATGATGGTAGTTTTATAAATTACACCTTCGATCTTACCATGTAAAACAAGGTTTCATTACATATCTCGAACACTCCATACTACTATGGTGTTTTCGGAAAAGATAAATCTATGGAACGATTCCTAAAATCTTAGGTGTTTTGCTAAACGTGTAACTCAAATATCTTCCTTTATGATCCTATCATGAACTATTTATATTCTTGTTACAATGATTTTCCACTTCATCTTGAAAGTCTATGAACATTTTAAAATATTTCACACTTCTTCCTCATTAAGTAAATATACACATATATTCACCCAAATTTTTAGAGAAAGCATATGAAGTTGAAATCCATTGCTCACAACTTCACATAATAGGCTACACACTTCAATATGTATAAATTCCAGTAAGTTAGTCATTCGTTCTTCTTGGCCTTTGAACGAAGTTTTAATTATCTCCAAGAAATTCTCACAAGCGTCATTTGATAAAAATGAAAACAACTATACTAGATAGATAGTACTCATAGTTCCATCCGATGAGTAGTCCCTATCCGTCTCAATTTTCAATGCACAACATTTGTGTGTGACATCTTCTCATTTGTACAACAAAAACATGTCGTGCACATTGTCATCCAACTATTAGGTCTTCCTTGATCGTAAGTTATTCATTTTCTTATTCTTTATTTTCTATAGGTGTTAATAAGCTATGAGAATTTCAGTGCAAGGATGGAAAAATATGCATACAATGTCAGCGTACAAAGATACTCCAGATGCTAATAAGCATACAATAGTAAAAGTGAATCTAGGATCTATAATAACTAAAAAGATGATCCTCACTACCCTATTTCTCTACATCAGCAAGCTATACACATCAACAAGCTTGTAGTTGGTCTTTGTCATTATACATTTTTCAATTTAATTTTCTATTTTATTTTGCAGAGTGACACGAAGAAAATTCCATTATCTTCCCTCCTTCTCCTGCCGTGCCACCATTTCGTCAGCCTCCTCACAACACCGCCGACAACTCTCCCAGGTTTCATCCTTTTCTTGTATCTATTCACATTAATAAGTGGAAAAGAATTATCTATCGTATAGATATGCTCTCAACACGGAAGACAGAAATGAAGCAAATACCCGTTCTCATGAGTGACATGTAGTATAAGAACAAACAAACAAAAGTAGAGGTAATGTGAGATGTAAAATGATAATCTGAGCAATTGTTTCTAGCGGCAACAAAGAGAAAACACATTATCTCAGTATTTTACGTCTCCACAACATCTTCCTTTCACATACATAGGCAATGCACAAATTCAAGTATTAATCCAAGATACATAGAGCAAGAATGTTTGGCATGTTTCTGTTGAAAATATAGGCAATAATCCATATGATTTAATCCGAATAATAAACTGATAAAGCATGATCATATAAACAGTAGTAAAACCAATCATGCAGATCAACAAAGTAGATAAACAGATTACATCTATACAAGATAAACCTATTACATCTACACCAAATGCTAGAACAAAGAACTCTAGCATAATCCGAAAAAGACAATTGAAGATCACATACTGTGTAGGCTGAATAGCAGCCGCAGCGGTTGCAGCAGCGTCGCCCATGTTGAGGTTGTCGAAGAGGTCACTGACGTCCGGAAAGAAGTCATCGTTCGGAAACTCGCCGTCGGACGACGTCGTGGTTGCCAGTAGTCGCGCTTGAGCGCTCCCCAAAAACTTGATCGCCCCTCACCCGTACAGGTTCACGAGAGGCGGGGTTCCGGAGGCCTACTGTCCCGATCTGCGGTGCACGCCGCAAGCCGGGATGGGGAAGACGAAAGCAACGGCACAAAGTTCTGGAGGGTCGGCGCGTGTGTGGATTGATTCACCGATTAGGTTTAGCGTAGACGCTTATATAGTGCAGGTTAGGGAGATCGTGGGGCTCAGCCCATGTCCTAGTCGGTAACAACCCACGTCCATAAAAACTAGAAACGACTATAATTAACGCGTCCGTTAATGACTCATAATCAGTTTTCACAACTAGCAAAATAAAGCTCGACTCGGCGAGATTCCCGCAACCCACAACCCGCGGCGCACGTGCGCGTCGTGACGAGGCGAGGCGAGGTGTGGCGAGGCGAGGCGTGCGGCGTCGAAGGAGGAGTACGCGAGGTCTTCTCTCCTTGTCACACCTTAGTGAGTGGTGCAACACTCTACTATATAAGGTGGTACAACTCCCCTTCAACTAGAAATGTGGGACTAAACTTTAGCACCACTAGCACAGCCATATGATTCCATATACAAGTGGGCCAAAGAAAATTTCAGAATTTGTCTAATGGGCTAGCAGCCCAAAACTCATCAAATTCCAACAATCCCCCACAAAGTCTCATTGGCACATCACATCACTTTTATTCTAGAACGTTGTTTTATATAC
Organism: Avena sativa; assembly: GCA_916181665.1. Taxonomy (NCBI): domain Eukaryota; kingdom Viridiplantae; phylum Streptophyta; class Magnoliopsida; order Poales; family Poaceae; genus Avena; species Avena sativa. Next base: position 129,185,762 of record OV702281.1, on the reverse strand, counting down.
CGGTGTGTAGTAGAGACTATTAAGTTGAACTTCCACGTTAAACTTCATGCTACACTAGCTAGCAACTTGAATAGTGGACTATGCCTTGAACTACAAGTTTTCTGCGTGCTAGTTTCACACAAAATCTAGACCAGTACAGGGTTGACGTCGGCTTCCACGCGGTTTGCAGCTTATGCGTCATACTCCAGGGTCTTTCATGAGTTTATTAGAGAGCACCCAACTCTCATGGACTGCGACGTTTGACAGTCAGACTCATATAGGTGTGTTCCTCAAGAGATGTTCTGTAGAACAACATCTCCGCTTATAAAAATCCACTTGGAACACATTAAGATAAATATCAACCTGCCATGCAGATTAAGAGAGTATTGCATCTTTATGGAGATGTAAATGTAATATGGGGATACTCTCCTCTCAGCTGACCAACAGCTTGTCTCCTAGCTCTAATTCACGGGATCTCCGATCACATAGAGTGGGTTGCCACTGGGATCAACTCATAGCGTGGGTCTCAAACCCATCTCCCTCGATGCATTATCTATCACATTGTGTGATAAACCCTTTGTGAAGGGATCTACCAGATTATTAGATGTTTGGATATAATACAACGCAATAACTCCGGAGTTTCTCAGTTTCCTGACAGATTTCACTCTCCTCTTCACATGCCTTGATGACTTCATATTATCCTTAGAACTGTTTACTTTGACGATCACAGTTCATCGGAATGGTGGGTATTGGTTTTTCAACCACAGGTAAGTCCATCAAGAGCTCACGAAGCCACTCTGCTTCAATAGTGGCTGTGTCTAATGCTGTGAGTTCTGCTTCCATTGTTGACCTCGTTAAGAAGGTCTGCTTGCAAGACTTCTAGGAAACAGCGCCACCACCAAGTGTAAACAAATAACAACTTGTGGCCTTAATCTCATCAGCATCAGATATCCAGTTTGAATCACTATAACCCTCAAGTACCCGTGGATACCCAGTATAGTGAATACCACAACTCACAGTGCCTTTCAAATAGCACAAAACTCTTTCAAGAGCATGCCAATGATCATCTCCAGGATTTGACACAAATCGACTCAGTTTGCTTACATCAAAGGAGATGTCAGGTCTAGTAGCGCTGTCTAAATATACGAGCGAGCCAATAATTTGAGAATATCTCAATTGATCTTTAGCAGTCCTTCGATTCTTTCGAAGTAGCACACTCGGATCATAAGGCGTTGGAGAAGAATTGCAACGCTATAACCGAAGCGACTCAATATCTTTTCCATATAGTGAGACTGAAGCAATGTAATCCCACCATTGTCATCCTTTAGTAGCTTGATGTTTAATATTACATCAGCCACTCCCAAGTCCTTCATCTCAAAGCAGCGAGATAGGAACTCTTTGACCTCCTCGTTAATAGCGAGGTTGGTCCTGAATATCATTATGTCATGAACGTAGAGACACATAATAACTCCCTTGACCCCACCATAGCGATAGTACACACATTTGTCAGCTTCATTTACAACAAATCCTTCAGCAGTTAAAGTTCTTTAAAACTACTCGTGCCACTGCTTAGGAGCTTGCTTAAGACCATACAAAGACTTCACTAACTTACACACCTTTCCTTCTTGACCATCTACACAAATCCGTCAGGCTGCTCCATATAAATTTCCTCATCTAGCTCTCCATTTAGAAAAGATGTCTTAACGTCCATTTGATGAACGAGAAGACCATGTGAGGCAGCCAAGGAAAGTAGTACTCGAATAGTGGCCAATCTGGCTACAGTTGAGTAGGTATCGAAGAAGTCTTCACCTTCCTTTTGGGTATAACCCTTAGCCACAAGACATGCCTTGTACTTTTCAATAGTACCATCAGGTCTAAGCTTTTTCTTGAACACCCACTTACATCCTATAGGTTTGCACCCATAAGGACGACTAGTGACTTCCCAAGTACCATTAGCTAAGATGGAGTCCATCTCGCTTCGGACAGCTTCCTTCTAGTAGTCAGCATCTTGAGATGCATAGGCTTCTGAAATAGAAGTGGGAGTATCATCCACAAGGTACACAATGAAATCATCACCAAATGACTTTGCAGTCCTTTGTCTCTTTCTCCTTTTGGGAGCTTCATTGTCATCCTCCACAGGATCATCAGAGTGTTCTATCGGCATAGTGGGTTCAGGAATTATAGAAAATTCCTGACTAGATGAACTAGTCATCTCCTGATTTGATGAGCTAGACATACCTTTCATAGGAAAGACGTCCTCAAATAAAGTCGCATCATTCGACTCCATAATTGTACCAACATGCATGTCGGATACCTCAGATTTTACTATCAAAAATCTATAGCCAATTCTATGAAAAGCATATCCCAGAAAAACACAATCAACAGTTTTTGGTCCAAGCTTTCGCTTCTCGGGTATTGGAATATTGACTTTCGCCAAACAACCCCAAGTTCGTAAGTAAGAGAGTTTAAGCCTTTTCTTTTCCCATTCCTCAAATGGAGTCATGGTTTTATCCTTTACAATAACACGATTTAGGACATGACACGCAGTCATTAGCGCCTCCCCCCACCAGTCCTTTGAAAGACCCGATGTATCTAACATGGCGTTAACCAAATCAGTTAGAGTGCGGTTCTTCCTTTCGGCCACGTCATTTGACTGAGGTGAATAGGGAGGCGTCCTCTCATGTATAATACCATGTTCTGTACAGAATAAATCAAATTCGTTGAAAAATACTCTCCACCACGATCCGACCTTAGCCGCTTGATTTTAAGATCAAGTTGGTTTTCTGCCTCAGCTTTATAGATTTTGAAGTAGTTCAAAGCTTCATCTTTAGATTTCAGGAGATAAACATAGCAGTATCTAGTGGAGTCATCAATCAATGTCATAAAGTATCTTTTTCCACCTTTTGTCAACACACCACTCATCTCACAAAGATCTGAATGTATAAGTTCTAGCGGTGCTAAGTTTCTCGGTTCCGTAGCCGTATGAGACTTGCGGGGTTGCTTTGCTTGCACACAAACTTGGCACTTAGAACCTTTGACAGTGGTAAATTTCGGAATTAAACTCATATTTTCTAGCCGCGTCATGCAACCAAAGTTAATATGACAGAGTTGTGAATGCCAAACATTGGACTCATTATCATTGCACACATGATTAATAACTTTAGTACATGAGTCTGACAAAGACAAGAGGAAAAGACCTCCGCACTCATAACCCTTTCCAACAAATTGTACATACTTATAAATTACAACTTTATTGGACTCAAAAACCAACTTAAAGCCATCTCGACATAAAAGCGATCCGCTGACGAGATTCTTATTGATGGAGGGAACGTGATGCACATTCTTCAGTTGTACGGTCTTCCCCGAAGTAAACTTCAGATTTACCATACCAACACCAGGAACAGAAGCACGTGAGCCGTTTCCCATCAGCACGGAAGAAGTCCTTGAGACCTGATAAGAGGAAAACATGGAAATATCAAAACATACATGTGTATTAGCACCCGTGTCTATCCACCAATCAGGAGATTGACATACTAAAAGGATAGTAGGTAAAATACCATACCCAACATCCTTCATCTCAGTATTGCTAATAACAACATTAGTGGCCTTGCCGCTGTTCCCATGTTGATGCTTATCAAAGCGATTAGGGCAGCTAGGAGCCCAATGATCAAGATCGCCACAGACATGGCAAGAGCCTTCCCCCTTATCATTTTTCTTCTTGAAGTTGGTTGAGTGCGTGGCCTTGTTCTTGCCATCAAACTTCCCCTTTCCTTCAGTTTTGTTCTTATTCTTGAACTTGTGGGATTGGGAGTTTTTCCTCTGCACTAAATTGGTAGTAGAACCTCCCTCAAATCCTCGAGCAGTTTTGTCCTTTGCTCTCGCCTTCTCTTCCACATGAAGAGAACCAACGAGATCCGTAACGGAAAACTCTTATCTCTTATGTTTCAGAGAAGTAGCAAAGTTTCTCCACGAGGGAGGAAGCTTGGCAATAATGCTACCAGCCACAAATTTGTCCGGTAAGGAACACTTGAACTGCTCAAGTTCTTTGGCAAGTGATTGTATCTCATGAGCCTGCTCAACGACGGATTTCTCATCAACCATCTTGTAGTCATAGAATTGCTCCATGACATACAACTCAGTGCTAGCGTCCGAGACCTGAAACTTGGCCTCGAGCGCTTCCCACGCGTCCTTGCCATTATCAAATGACATATACGGGTCAACAATGTTTTCTCCAAGAACACTAAACAAAGCCGCCATAAACATGGTATCCGCTTTCTTAAAGGTCGCTTCCTGCTCAGCAGAAAGATCTCCTTCAGGCTTGCCAATAGTGGTGCTATAGCAGTTTAGGTTTTCAAACCAGATAACTACTCTCTTGCGCCATCACTTATAGTGCATGTCATCAAAAGGAGGCGGCCTAGTAGCCACGGATACACCAGTGGAATTCAGTTGCCTATAATCAGGTTTTTGGATTGTTGAAAATATAAGCAATAATCCATATGATTTAATCCGAATAATAAACTGATAAAACATGATCATACAGACAGTAGTAAAACCAATCATGCAGATCAACAAAGTAGATGAACAGATTATATCTATACAAGATAAATCTATCACATCTACACCAAACGCTAGAACAAAGAACTCTAGCATAATCCGAAAAAGACAATTGAAGATCACATACAGTGTATGCTGAATAGCAACCGCAGCAGTTGCAGCAGTGTCGCCCATGTTGAGGTTGTCAAAGAGGTCGCTAACGTCCGAAAAGAAGTCGACGTTCGGGAACTCGCCGTCGGACGACGTCGTGGTTGCCTGTAGTCGTGCGAGCTCTCCCCAAAAACTTGATCACCCCTCACCCGTACAGGTTCACGAGAGGCGGGGTTTCGAAGATCTACTGTCCCGATCTGCGGAACACGCCGCAAGCCGGGATGGGGAAGACGAAAAGTTCTGGAGGGTCGGCGCATGTGTGGATTGATTCACTGATTAGGTTTAGCGTAGACGCTAATATAGTGCAGGTTAGGGAGATCGTGGGTCTCAGCCCACGTCCGAGTCGGTAACAGCCCACGTCCATAAAAACTAGAAATGGTTGTAATTAACGTGTCCGTTAATGACTCATAATCAGTTTACCCAACCAGCAAAATAAAGCTCTGCTCAGCGAGATTCCTGCAACCCGCGGCGCGCGTGCGTTATGACGAGGCGAGGCGTGGCGTGGCATGGCGAGGCGAGGCGGGCGGCGTCGGAGGAGGAGTGTGCGAGGGCTTCTCTCATTGTCACACCTTAGTGAGTGGTGCAACACTCTACTATATAAGGTGGTTCAACTCCCCTTTAACTAGCAATGTGAGACTAAACGTTAGCACCACTAGCACAGCCATATGCTGCCATATACAAGTGGGCCAAAGAGAATTTCAGAGTTTGTCTAATGGGCCAGCAGCCAAAAACTCATCAAATTCCACTAGTTGAAACGAGTCCTTTGGTTGAGGTCGGAAATGGGCTTTAACACCGGTTTTTCTACGAACTGGTGTTAAAGCGGGCGCCCGTACCAGCGTGGTCCAGAAAGCAAAAAGGCGCACCCCCTTTAACACCGGTTCGAGCCACGAACCGGTGTTAAAGGCCCCGCGCCACCGCCCTGCGCAGCTCCCCCCTTTAACACCAATTCGTGGCTTGAACCAGTGTTAAAGGATGGGGCATTTATTTCGTACATTAAAGGGGAGGGGGCATTTTTAATTCAAAAAATATGATAGAATTTAGAAAAATATTAATAATATATCATAATTTTCAGAAAAATAAGATCTATCCATTGATATAAAAAAAATTATTGTTACACTTACATAAATAATTTTCAAAATGATTAAAACACTTACATATAAATTTTTGATTATTTAATTAAGACAAAAATAAAATAGTCAAACCCTAAAACTTTGAACATAAGAAAGATTAAGCATATGAAAAGGAATCTAACCCTATTTTATTAGAAAAAATCATATTTTATTTTGTATTAACATTTTTGTATTGTTTGGATATTTAAATTTAGCATCTTTTGTATACTTTGGAATCTGACAATTCTTCCTGCCATTTTTCTTCCTGCCAGTTCTTCCCGCCAGTTTTCTTCCAGCCATTTCTCATTATATATATGTAGGATTGGCCTCCATTGTCATTGCACATCTCTAGACTCATATCTGCAAACTCATCACTCTTTCCCATGGCTTCCACCGTACCACTAACTCCGGGGAGATGGAGGCGCTTTGTGCCTCGAACTACCCCTGCCTGCCAGGCTACTGCGTCCCCGTCAGCTGGATGCTGAGCGCCGGTTCCTCCTGTCCCTCTAGGTGTGGCACGCCGGATGGCCATCACGAACCACTACTACTACGAGCTCACGCCGGAGCAGCGTAGGAATCCCAACTAGCATCTCGACTATTTCCCGACTTGGGAAGCCTTCTTCGGGGATCGGCATGAGAGGGCGCTCACGAGGTACGAGGAGGACGGACCACCTCCTCCAAACTTCAACGAGGTCGGCCGTCGGCTGTGATGGCGCGGCCGGACTCTCCAGAGCGTCATGGCCTATGACACGGTCGCCAAATCTAACCCCCGCCTACGCTACCTTCAAGTGTAGCCCATGCGTACTCAGCCTTCAAGGTTCAATTACGGCGACTACAGTGGTGAGTATTACAGGTGTAGACAGGAGCATGACTGAATCACTCCAACATTCCAAAACAAGTTCGGCCGATTGTGACTTAATCTAGCCATGTATCTTAATTTTCAGTTCATTTATGTATCTTAATTTTTAGTCGTGCTTTAAGTAACTTACTGTTACTTGCATTATGTACTTTAATTCCAGTTCTATCGTAATAAAAATTTCTTCTCGTCCATTATTTCCCTCTCTTTTCCTCCAGCGCATTCTGGAGGAAACAATGCATGTTTTATCAAAAATCCAATGCAAGTTTAGCGAGGCTTGGCCCCGAGCTAAGAATCTTCATGCCCGTTGTTCGACAAAGTTTGATGATAGTTTAAAAGAGGGATAAAAAATTAAAAAACGATCGGAAAAATGCGAAACCTCCGTGTGGTGTTCTATTAGTTAGAAGGAAAAATATCAAACTTGGTATATTGATTTTTTCTCAAAAAAACCTTCACAAAATGACCTATCTCATTCGAGATTTCTTGGCTTTGGGTCAAATAACCAATATTATAGCTAGAATCAAGGCATAGTTTGTGATAATTTGGCCATATTGTCCATACATGTGCATCATGAGATGGCAAACAATGTTGCAAGACGAAGTTTTCCTTTTTGTCGCACCAAAAAGGCATTTTCCATTTTCCGAGCATAAAAAACGGACGGTTTTGTGAAGCAACCACCAAATGCCTAATTCAAAAAACTATCACCACATTTTACAAAAATACTAGACCACCTTATATGGAAAATGTACCAACAGGGGGATCTGAAACCTTTCCGTCCACCTCTGGTGAAAAAGACAAATTCCTGTTGAATCGGTAGGAAGTGGGTCAGATATGGACTACAAGTACATGATACGATGCTCATGTTTTTTTACAAAAATAATTTTTAGGTTCACAATATGCTATTTTATCAAAAATCCAATGCAAGTTTAGCAAGGCTTGGCCCCTAGCTAAGAATCTTCATGCCCGTTGTTCGACAAAGTTTGGCGATAGTTTAAAACGGGGATAAAAAATTAAAAAACGATCGGAACAATGTGAAACCTTCACGTGGTGTTATATTATGTGACATAGTTATAAGGAAAAATATCAAACTTGGTATATTGATTATGTCTCAAAAAAACCTTCACAAAATGACCTATCTCATTCGAGGTTTCTTGGCTTTCGGGTCAAATGACCAATGTTATGGCTAAAATCAAGGCATAGTTTGTGATAATGTGGCCATATTGTGCATACATGTGCATCATGGGATGGCAAACAATGTTGCAAGAGGAAGTTTTCCTTTTTGTCGCACCAAAAAGGCATTTTCCATTTTCCGAGCATAAAAAACATACGGTTTTGTGAAGCAACCACCAAATGGCTAATTCAAAAAACTACCACCACATTTTACAAAAATACTAGACCACCTTATATGGACAATGTACCAACAGGGGGATCTGAAACCTTTCTGTCCACCTCTGGTGAAAAACACAAATTCCTTCCGAATAGGTAGGAAGTGGGTCAGATATGAACTACATGTACATGATACGATGCTCATGTTTTTTTACAAAAATAATTTTTAGGATGACAATATGCTATTTTATCAAAAATCCAATGCAAGTTTAGCGAGGCTTGGCCCCGAGCTAAGAATCTTCATGCCCATTGTTCGACAAAGTTTGACGACAGTTTAAAACGGGGATAAAAAATTAAAAAACGATTGGGACAATGCGAAACCTTCGCGTGGTGTTATATTATGTGACATAGTTAGAAGTAAAAATATCAAACTTGGTATATTGATTATGTCTCAAAAAACCTTCACAAAATGACCTATCTCATTCGAGGTTTCTTGGCTTTCGGATCAAATGACCAATGATATGGATAGAATCAAGGCATAGTTTGTGATAATGTGGCCATATTGTGCAAACATGTGCATCATGGGTTGTCAAACAATGTTGCAAGACGAAGTTTTCTTTTTTGTCGCACCAAAAAGGCATTTTCCATTTTCCGAGCATAAAAACGGACGGTTTTGTGAAGCAACCACAAAATGGCTAATTCAAAAAATGTTACTAGTTTGAATAGTTAGAATTTTATTTTTAAAAACAAAAAAGTTTTAGGATTAATTATTCAAATGCAAGCAATTTTTAGGTTGAATGTTTTGTCAGATTCCAAAGTATACAAAAGATGCTAAATTTAAATATCCAAACAATTCAAAAATGTTAATACAAAATAAAATATGATTTGCTCTAATAAAATAGGTTCCTTTTCATATGCTTAATATTTCTTATGTTCAAAGTTTTAGGGTTTGACTATTTTATTTTTGTCTTAATTGAATAATCAAAATTTATATGTAAGTGTTTTAATCATTTTGAAAATTATTTATGTAAGTGTAACTATAAAATGTTTTTATATGAATGGATAGATCTTATTTTTCTGAAAATTATGATTTAGTATTCATATTTTTCTGAGTTGAAATGAAAAAGATATGAATTTTCTAAATTCTATCCTATTTTTTGAATTAAAAATGCCCCCATCCCTTTAATGTACGAAAGAAATGCCCCCCTTTAACACCGGTTCTAGCCACGAACCGTTGTTAAAGGGGGGCTGCGCGCGAAACAAAATCCCCACCCCCTTTAACACCGGTTCATGGCTAGAACCGGTGTTAAAGGGGGGGAGAGGCGCGCAAAACGAATTGCCACCCCCCCTTAGCACCAGTTCTAGCCACGAACCGGTGTTAAAGAGGGGGATTTATAACGCGTGCCTCTTCCTTCTCCCCCCAGCCAGATCAAGCGTGCGCAGAGGAAGAAAGCAGAGGACTGCCGCAGCGTGTCGTCGTCCACGCCCTCGTCATCGCCGCCCTCGCCGTCGCCGCCCTTGCCGTTGCCGTCCCGCGGGAGCGCGTCGCCGATAATGCCGCCACCAGCCTGCTGCCTCGACCCCGTGGCTCTGATTTCTTCATCTTTCCCGACTACGTTTCATGACACCGCCGCCGCCCGCACCCGTGGAGAAGGAGAGGAGAGTCGTCGCCCGTCTATCGCACATCGTGCAGCTTGTCGTGTCATCCCTGCCTCGTCTTGTGATCTCTTGCTTCCCCACGCTATTCCGTGTGCCACCCGGCCGCACCCCGTGTCGCCCCTCCGCCGCCCCATCCCGTCCACCTTCCACCAGCACCGCGCCACCCACGCCGCGCCGCCCGCCCCGCAAGTGAGCTTCGGTGGCCGCCCCTTATTTTATTTTTGTTTAATTAGTTAGTGATTTTAGGTTAATTAGTTAGTTATTAGTATTAGTTTTAGGGTTAGGATATTTTATTGTTAGTTTAGTGATTTTTGGTTAATTAGTGTTAGTATAGTGTTAGTATAGTGTTAGTTAGTGATTTTTGGTTAGTTAGTGTTAGTTATAGTGATTTTTGGTTAGTTAATGTTAGTTAGTGATTTTTGGTTTATTTGTATGTGTATGTGTATATATGTATATATTTGTATGTGTATATATATATATATATATATTTTTGTATGTGTATGTGTGTATATATGTATATATTTGTATGTGTATGTGTATGTGTATGTGTATATATGTATATATTTTTTGTATGTGTATGTGTGTATATATTTATATATTTTTTTGTATGTGTATGTGTATGGTCAGGAGCAGGCCGATTGCATGTGGTCGGCTTAGGGCTCACTTTTTCAATCGTTTTGCACTTGACCGATTAATTTTCCAATGCCATGGACCCTGACCTCCTCTGCCCTCGCTGAGCCTACACACGCGTTGAGGGTGAGTCGCCAATTTTAGGTAGTCCATGTCGTGCTGGTTCGAACGCACACCCCCACGCATCCCGGACCCGCTCTCGCCCTAGCGCCGCCAGCCGCCTCCCTAGTACACCTCTCGTTGTCAATATAGCATTAGGGTTTCTCTGGATCCGGGGTTTCTCCGAATGTATCCTCTCATATGAATCCGGGGTTTCTCCGAATTAGGGTTTGGAATGACCAAGCATGTATCAGGGTTACATTTCAATACTTTTATCCTGTCATATCATCATCCTTGCTTGAGCATTTCAATAGATGTATTACTGATATTTGTGTGATAATATTATTGTTTTAGAAACTATGGATCCACTCAGTAGAAACCTTGAAGAGGAAGAAATAATGGATAACATGATCCACGAGGACACCTCACAATATCTGAACTTGGAGGGACATGATGATAGCTCAAGTAGTCATGGAGAAGATGACAACTTCGGTGAACACACTTTAGTGATTACAAAGTCTGTCGAGGTATATGCATAGATTAAGCCTCTCCTGACTTGCACCGATTGATTTGTATATATGAACATGTATTAATTAACACTTCTTTCTTCTTTTAGCCCTCCGGATTGACCAGCCAGAAACAATCTTCTTCTACAAAAAAGAGCAAGCGAGGCGTGATCCATCGGTTGAAAGATCGTGAAAATTTCACGATCGAAGGAGTCCGTGTTGATGGCAGGACGATGGAGCCCAAGAAGGCCGCAGACAAATTTATACGTCAGGCTGGAGTTCTTGTTAGGGACCAAATCCCAATCACAATTGAATATTGGAATAAGCAAAAGAAGGGCGACGATACCTTTGTCGATGAAAGATCCAAAGAAATGTTTTGGACTTCGCTGTTGGTAAATTTCACCCTACCGCCAGAGGAGGATGGAAATAAACCGGTTATAAAGGAAAAGGTAAAAGAGTGGACTCCAAAGAAGATGGCTAACGCTTTTCGCAACTCGAACACAAAATTGAACAAATTTGTCAAAGCTAGCGAGACTCCAGATTTCTAAGACCCATATTATGCGAAGATAAGACCTCACTAACCCGAATTTGTGGCGTACAAGGAAGGTTCTATAGCTACAAAGAGGTCAGAAACCAATACGCTAAATGCCCAGAAGAAGGAATATCACCAGAGAACGGGGTCAGGTGGCTACATATCTCAGAGGCCTAAGTGGGAGGAAGCTGAGAAGGCCCTGCGCGCTAGAGGGATCACACCCCAGACACATGGGTGGGACCTACTTGCAAAGACTTGGTTCTACGGAATCGGGGCAAGGTTGGACCTAGAAACGGGATTGTGTATCTTCCCAACAATTCTTGCCAAACCCGTCACTGAACTCATCATGGCATAAGAGTAAACAGCCGCCAGGATCTTCCATCCCGACTGAGAGAATGACTAGCTGACACGCGCCATCGGTAAAAAAGAACACCCAGGACTTGCATGAGGCATAGGGGGTATGACGTGGAAGGATGGGTTTGCCGAGTGGGGCGACTCTTACAGATGGCGCGACAGAAAAGAAAAAGAGCGTACAGACTGGATGACACAGATAGAACATGCACTTGTGGCGTTGCAGTCGCAAGTGAATGCACAAAAGAGCCAGCAAGCTACCGGCCCATCTCAGCGGCACGAAGAGCCTGCATTGGAAGCTGCCGACGGCCCAGACTCTACACGGAAAAGCAACGTGGCTTCCACGCAGAACGTGCAGCTCACGCTTGAAATGGCGGGTCCTCGATACCCCGTGGATGAGATCACGGATAGCGAACACGCTGAGCTGCATGTGAGATTAATGGGCTTATCCATTAAGGTGGCGGTTGGCTATGCCTTACCTCCTATAGCTGGTGGAACTTACCACTACCAACCGATTCCAGATGGCTATGCTATTGTCGGGGTGTATGAGGTTGTGAAGGAATATGAGGAAGCACAGCTTGACCATGCTATAGGTGAAGGGGAAACTCAACTCAAATTTGAAGTGAAAACAACCATTCTTTGGAAGAAGGAACACATCGTGCTTCCAAATTGGAGGCCACTGGCACCCCCGCCGTCTCCGCAGCATCAGCAGTCTGAGCCGCCTCAGCCGTCTCCAAGTCATCAGAATACTCCCATGTCGTCTCCGGCGCTTCAGCCATCTCCTTCGCGGCAGCCATCTCCGGCACGCCAGCCATGTCCTGCGCGTCAGCCATCTTCGGCGCGACAACCATCTCCTGCGCATCAGCCATCTCCGGCGCTTCAGCCATCTCCTCCGAGTTAGCGTAAGCGGAAGAGCACTGCCACGAAGAGCATCACTAGCACTTCCACGAAGAAATCTACAGGAAACCGTGCGCCAAAGAGTTCAAGAAACTATGTCCCGCAGCCTTCCGCCAATCCATTGCCGGTATTACCGTGGAATCTCAGCGACAAGGAGACCAAGAGGATCTCGGAAGAAGAGGTCAAGAAATTATTTGCACCTAGACGGGATGAGCCAAAGGAGAAACTAGATCCGGTGGTGGTGGAGAAGTTTTACAATAATCTTTTGAAACCTGAAACCCCACTTGTGCCGGACTACGAGCGCCAGATTATGAAGGGGGATGCAAGGCGGAGGGGTTCTGAAAGTAGCAGTCGTGCGGCACCCCAGAAAACAGTTCCCATGCTCGAAGAGCAGGGAAACAAATTGTACGCCCCGCTCCAAGTGTTCGACACGCGGATAGCTCCTCCTGTAAATGATTACGAGGCAGAGCTACAAAGAAAGGCCAATGAGATGGGGATGACCTACATTGCATACTTGAACATCATGGGAGACAACACTACTAGGAAACAGGTTGTTAGTGGTGCACCCGAAATGCCCATCCGTGACGCACTAGCAGTGCGCCACGGGCCTTCCGCTACGGCTATCTCTCAGCCGTGGCGCACTTCCTAGTGCGCCACAGAAGTTTAGATACAGGCGTGGCGCACATGCCAGTGCGCCACAGAAGTTTGGGCAGGTGCGCCACGCGTATGAAACGGTAACCGTGGCGCACTAGGTGTTGTGCGCCACGGATATAAATTTCAAAATTCAAAAAAAAATCAGCAGATCTGGATCTCGTCGTCAGTGCCGTCGCGCGTCGGTGCAGGTCGCCGTCGTCGCCTCCTCGTCGTCACCTTGTTGTCGTCGTCGGAACTGCAAGGAGGAGGAGGAGAATAGGAGGAAGAGGAGGAGAAGAGGAGGAGGAGAAGAAGAAGAGGAGGCAAAGGAGGAAGAGGAGGAGAAGAAGAAGAGGAGGAAGAGGAGGAGAAGAAGAGGAGGCAGAGGAGGAAGATGAGGAGAAGAAGAGAGGGAGGTAGGTAGGAAGAGATGGAGGAAGAGAGGGAGGAAGGGAGGTCGACGTCGCCGTTGTCACTGCGAGGAGGAGGAGAAGGAGGTCGACGTCGCGCCGTCACTGCAAGGAGAGGAGAAGGAGAAGGGAGAAGGAGAAGGGAGAAGGGAGAAGGGAGAAGGAAGAAGGAAGAAGGAAGAAGGAAGAAGGAAGAAGGAAGAAGGAGAAGGGAAAGGGAGAGGAAGAGGAAAAAGGGGAAGGGGAAAGGGGAAAGAAAAAGGGAGGAGGGCGGGGTGGGGATTCAAATTTGAATCCCGCCCAAGCTTATCCGTGGCGCACTAGGTGTAGGTGCGCTACGGATAAGTCGCCCTGTTTTTTTTTCTGCAGGAAAAAACGGTTTTTTGACCGTAACTTTTTACTCTTTTCGAATTTTGAAAATCTAAAAAATCGCTAAACGACCTAAAGGCATTGCAAGCGGATCTGGAATCTCGTTCTGGTCATTTTGGTATATTATACGATTTTTTTCGATATCGTATGCAAAAGTTACGGCCTTTTTACCGTGGCATTACTTTTTTTTGCAAATAAAATCGAAACTCATTTCTGTTAATTTTACTAGAAGCTATACCACATTACCTACCTAAATATGAAAGGATTTAATTTTTTGAAAGTGTTTATCATTTTCATTTATTTTTTGCAAACCCTAAAAAGGCGATCCACGGGGGGGGGGGGGGGGGGGGGGGTGGAGTTGGTGCATGCCACTTAGGCGTAGGGCACTAGGGCAGAGTGCCCTACGGCTAAGTTTATACATCTGTGGCGCACTATGCCATGTGCGCCACAGATGGTTGTGGCCGTTTCACAGCAGAGGGGGCGTGCGCTTAGGCGTAGCGCACCCCCCCATGTGCGCCACAGATGACACTAACAACCGTGGCGCACATGACTATAGTGCGCTACAGATGTTTGGCGAGCGTCCAACAGGGCCCTGGACCACACACATCTGTGGCGCACTATAGTCATGTGCGCCACGGTTGTTCTAGTTACTAGTAGGGCACTGCCCATAGGTGAGCCACGCCTGTTTTAGCCGTGGGGCACTTCAACCATGTGAGCCACGGATGTGCTGATTACCTATAGTTGTTTTCCTAGTAGTGCAACTTGCCCAAAGGCGATGTCAACCCCATACAGCCATGGAAGTATGGGAAAAATATCGTCAAGAAAGAGGAGCTCAAGAATCTACCAACAAAGATACGAAGATTGCATAAGTGGTACCTTGATTTCTGCAAGACGAGAAAGGAAGAATGGATCACGACGCATATAAGAGATCAGATTTTCTTATGCGGAGACGACGAGATCAGCTTCAACATTCAAGACTTGCATTTTCTATTCAATCAGAAGAAACTCGACAAAGCTACCATCAGCCTTTATTGTTTGTAAGTACTATTTCTGTAATTTCTATCTCATCTCATTCAATTCATTAATTGCATGTATATATATGCTCACCATATATGTATATACTATTATGCAGGAAAAAGGTTATCAAATGCATGAAAGGAGGCCCTTTTGACATTGGGTTCGTTGACCCAAATAGAGTTCATGAAGAAGTGGTAAAACACAAACCCGGTCAAATAGAAGATTTCTTGCTAACGTCTTTACTGAGACAACAACCAAAAGGGAAATACTATTGCCTTACAACTTCTCGTGAGTGTTACCCTCTCTTATACACATTTTATTTTGGCTTATTCGATGTTAAGTGTAACTGCTGATGCGTTATGCTTGCGTAGGTTCCACTTTATTCTGCTAGTCATTCAAGTTGACTCAGCAAAAATCCTTTTTATGGACTCGTTACGAAAAGACCAAGAGCTATGGACAGACTTTAAAGAGATGCTCCAGAGGTAATTTCAATCATATTATCGCACTAGATCGGCAACTTTCATGATCAAACAAGTAATTAATTACTCCTTTATCCATTTTCTTTGTCGGACAGGGTTTGGAAAAGGTTCATGGGCAGGGCCGTGGGTGAATGGTCAGAAGAACTAAAATTTGTAGACCAAAATGTAAGTAATACTAGCCAGCTAGGTATGCGTATCTCTTTGATTCTGCTTCCAATTCCATTATATCATGCTTTATTGATTATTATTTTGATTGAACTCTCTATTCTCGTAAAGTGCGCGCATTAGGGACCCGACAATAACTTATGTGGATACTATGTTTATGAGTTCATTCGCAACACGATATGTGCGATGGGCCAAGCCATACTAGAACAACTTAGAGTATGTAAACAAAGTACACAACATTATTTTATTACCATCAGTTGTGTTGAGTTTTATTCTTATATATATTGACCCCATTCTTCATATATATTTATACAGAACGGATGCGGGACCAACTCCTACCATTTGACCGCATACGAGCCATTCAAAAGGAATTGGCGGCGTTCATACTTGATGAGGTCGTCACGCCTGGCAGAGAACTCTTTAGATATCCACCAAAATGAACGTGTATGGAGATGTTGTATTGTATATATGCTTGAACGTGTTTGTCTTGTACTTGATGCTTCAACGTGTACGGAGAATACCACCATGACGATGTTTGTGTATAATAATAGTTGCTTAATTATTCATGTACTTGTATGCACCGACTTTGTATGTGTATACATCTCTCGATCGATTCCCCCTTCCCCTCCCCGTCCCCGCCGCGCCGCTGAAATCCTCCCAGAATGGGGCGGCGGCAGAACTCTGCCGCGGCAGAGATTTATGTCGCTTTTCTGCCGCGGCAGATAACCTTTAACACCGGTTCGTGCTAAGCGTTGCGGCAGAGAGAGAGAGAGATGGAGCGTGACTAAGACAACCAAAACAAGCTCGTGACTAAAACTGCTAATGCTACAAGAGAGCTCCCTTTTGTGCGGTGCCGGTTATATCTATATATCTATATAATAATAAAGGTAGCAACGTTTCTGTCAACTAGATTTTTTGGACGGTTTTACCCTTCCACAAAACTACTTATTACCCACTACTGCCATTGTCAGGTACCGGTTCGTTTTTTTCCCGTCCAAATTATGCGACGCGGAATAGAGAGCGGACAGAGAAGAAGCTGGCAAGGCAGGTAGTCGCGAGGATGGAGTTGCGCGTCCGCAGCTTCCCGCCGCCAGCAAGGCCTCCCGCCAGAGACCAGAGCGCTGGCGTCGGTCGAGCTTGCAGAGCGGTAGACATGCTCAAGCATGGGGGCGGTGAGAGAACAAGTCCGCGCGATAGGAGGAGTCCGAGCTTGTAGAGCGGCAGACGTGCGCAAGCATGTGGGCAGGGAGACGACAAGTCCGCACGACAGGTGGCAGAGGAGACGACCTCGGATGGGCCGCTCGGGATCCATGGCGGAGAGACGCGTGGAGGAGTTGGTGGTCGAGGCTAGAAGGTATGCCGTATTCCCGTGGCGGTAGTGTCCATCTAGCTCCCACAAAGCCCTAGCTAGGATAGGTGCTCTAGGTAGCAGTCTTCGTCGGAGCAGGGGCGAGGCCGATTCATGCGTCGAGTGCGGCAGGGTGCCTCGGAGGAGACCGCGAGCGTCGGGCGGCGAGCTGGTGAGGTAGGAGCATGGGGACGGAGGTGAGGCATGTTGGGGAAGGAGACGATGGGCATCGGGTTGGGGATCGAGAGGAGCAAAGGAGGGCGCTGGAGTAGTTGGCGCTATCTGCTATGGCTGGTGAAGCGAGCGCTTGATCTCCGCGCGTGTGGGACAGAGACGAGGGGTGCATGGGTTCAGTAACGTCTAGCGGTCTAGGAAAGGAGACCGAGGGGGTGGATGCAAATATGCCAAGGGGCATATGGTGGAGGATTAGGGTCTGGAGGAGAGGACGCTGGCTGGGCTCCTGCTGGGCCAGGTGGGCCAGAACGGATCGCTCGGGATGGACTGCTGCTACTGGCTCCCATTTTTGCTGTATTAAAACATTTTCATTTTATTATTTTCAGTTTAATTTTAAGACCCTTTCAAAATAGTTTCAGGCCGATCAAATTGATCTATAAATTTATTTCACACGACTTTTACTATTCCATGGTACAAGAGATAAGTCAAGGGCTACATGAATTTGAGTTTGATTGACTTAGAATTTAAAAAAATGATATGTTGTTCATGTAATTTAGTGTTACCACCGTAGAAACGCACGGGTTCTTTTCTATTAATGTCCCTAATTCTCTAGACTGAAACGTGTAGAGGCAATTAACTTCCTGCTTAAATCACTGGACACGCTCCTATCGTTAGGCACACCCAATTAATACCTTTAAAATTCTCGTTACTAAGAAATTTTCTCTTTCAGCCAGACTCCACAAAAAATAACACTGACCGACATATTTTGAGGCCATCACTAATCATAGTATTATCAGTGACATGTATTAATACATGACTGTCACTAAATAATTTTTCCATTCAGTCTGCCTCTACAAAAAATACTAGTGACAGTCACTGTTATATGTCTGTCGCTAGTATTCTGTACTAGGGACGGGCACAATTTTGCCTACCACTAACCACCTGGAGGCTATAAGCTTTTCTGCAGTAGTGAGATGTTTTACAATCAAAGTCGGATGGGCATGTCTTTGTAGGTTATTTTGAATAACCATTGGGTATTCTTCCATAACACCGAAGACAAAGAGTTTGTTGCTTGAAATGTGAAGTTTCTTGAAAAAAATATATTTCGCAAAAGTTAAGTGGGAGGACAATAGAATATTAATAAGGTTAATGATCCTTAGCTAGATGTGCTAAGTTGCACCGCACTAGAAAATGTTCCGGAGGCAGCCACAATGCTCATGGCACACGTGCCTCAAAGGTCGTGGTCACGAAGATCTAAGTTCCTATTAAACCAAGTAGGTCAGATAAACAATTAAATGTTGAGATTTGAGAGTAAATAATTGTTGTTTGACAATGATGAACCAACTACATGCAAAGAAGCGATGATGGGCCCTGACTCCGTCAAATGGCTTGAAGCCATAAAATTCGTGATAGTTCCATACACGATAAATCAAGTTTTTTGAAATTGGAAGACCCTCCAGAAAGTTGTAAAAACCTATCGGTCGTATTTGGATCTATAAAGGAATAGAAATGGATGTTTCACTTCTATGAAATAGTTGACATGTCGATAAAGTTTTTACGACAATGTTCAAGGAGTTGACTATGACAAGATTTTATCTTTCATAGCGATATTTAGTCTGGACGGATTAATATAGCAACCACTACATATAATTTTGGTATATGGTAGATGAGTTCTTCTAATAGAATGGTTACCTAGAACGTGTGAATGACACGATCCAAAGGGTTTTGTTAACTCAAATGATGCTAAAAAGTGCATGCAAACTTCAATGGTTGAAGTAAGCATCGCGGAGTTGGAATCTTCGCCATGATGAAACTGTTAAAGGAGTTTTTCATCAGGAGACGATGAAGATGCTTGCATTTGCAAGAAATTAAGTGGGAGCGCTAAGACATATTTCTAAAACATTATGTGGAGGACATGTTGTTGATTGGAAATGATGTATCTTTTATAGACAAAGGTTAAGAATTTCATTTCGATGAAAGACTTCGGCAACACCCGAATATTTAGCATGAATGTCTACATGGATAGACTATGATGCTAATATGGTCGTGCCAAACGTACATATATGAGATATTGAAGGAGTTCAATATAGAAATGACGATAAAATATTCTTGTCGCATGGAAAAGAATTGAATCAAGATTCAAGTGTATCGACACTTGATAAGTGAAACAAGATTCAAGTGCTTTGACACTTGATGAGTGGAATCACAAGAATGTTTTGATCAACCATACCATGATATGTACACATCCATATATGTCCTATGCTCTAAGTGTTATGGGTATTTTGAAAGGTTTGTGCCTTTGAAAGAAGACGAGAGCCTCTTGGTATTTGTACCAAGAGTAGAGTTCAAAAGGTTTTATAAAAGGTTTTTGGGGAAACTAGAGGTAAGGGTAGTTGAAAGTTCTGGCTTGAAAACATAGGGAGATTATATCATATAGATCTCCATAGTTTGGTTAAAATAGAAGCTGATAAGATAGTTTGTTGCTACAAAGGCATCTTGGCTCAAGTTTTGAATTGTCACAACATCTGAGAATATGAAGAATAAGCCAAAACTATTTTTGTTAAATGGCTGTTGTCAACTAAGGGTGAGGTAAGGAGTATATCATCTTCTATACAATCATATGCATAAGCACAAACAATTAAACAAGCAAAAACTGCATCATTAAATAAGAAAAAGTTTTTGTTACCCCTGATTTTTATATTCTGGACAACAAATCAGTGTTGATGAAATTGGGATGTTACAAATTGCTCTTGAATTAATTGTCTTTTCGAAGGTAGATGGGTGCATCATCTATTAGTAAACAATGTCGTCGGTTTGAGTTTCCAACTATCAGGAAAGAACATTCTCAAATTTCTGAGTGATGAAGAATTGTTCCTTTCCATAAAGAAAGTCTGCAGAATATGTATCTGAATTCCACAAGCAGAGCTTTCAAATATATATATATATATAGTGGACCGACATGTTGTACTTGCGATTACCATGTTTGATGAGTTTTCAAACTTCCTAGCTAACTCTGCCCAATTGAATGACTTTATGTTAATTTATCGAAATTACGTCAAATTTGAACTACAAAGAAATCGTAGTTTCTTTGAAAGTTTTACAAAACACCTTTTATAGGTACCCAACGGGTGTCAATTAACATCTTGCTAAAATTTTGCATATTTACAATTTAACAAAATTTGGTCAAACTTGAGCTACACAAGTAAAAGAACAAAAGGGAGGCATCACGATCCTTTTAAAAAATGAGGCAGTGCCAGAGCAGCAGAGAGAAGGAGTTGAAGGCGGTGCGATGTTAGAGCAAAGCTATGATTGGATGCTGACACAAAGTACATGGTACACTTCACTAGTAGTAAATATATGGACCTATAGTATGGAGTATATGCACGCAAAACAAATTGTGTTTTCTCTATCCTTCGCTGCCTCTCACCATCCATCCTCCATCGATCTCTTCTCTCCAACCTCGTGCGCACAGGCCGACTTGTCTCTCCCTCGTCCATTTTTCAAGCTTTCTAGCTAAATTCAAACACTTCACTGACTTCTTGCCGATTTAATGAAATTAGGTCAAACTTGAGATACAATTAAGCAAGATAGATTGCTCTTGAATTAAATGTCTTTTTGGAGGTAGATGGGTGCATCTTCTTGTAGTAAACAATGCCGTTGGTGTGACTTTCCAACTATTAGGAAAGAACATTCTGAGTTTCCCGAGTGATGATGAGATTGTTATTTTTCGTAAAGAAAGTGCAAAAATATAGATCTAAATGCCACAAGCCAAGCTTCCACACAAATTAAGTGGACGAACATGTTTTTCTTGGAAGTTATACAAAAAAGCTTTTGGATGTATCCAACGGGGGGCAGTTAATATATTGGAATCCACCGAGAGTTTGGACAAAGGGTTTAATTTCTTTCTAAGATTTTGCATCTTGAAAATTTAACAAAACTTGAGCTACACAAGTAAAACAACAAAAGGGAGGCATCACGAGCCTTTAAAAAAAGAGGCAGCGCGAGAGCAACGAAGAGGAGTTGAAGGCGGTGTGACGTTAGAGAAAAGCTATGATAAGTTGATGACACGAAGTACAGGGTACACTCCACTAGTATTAAATATATGGACCTACAATACGGAGTATATGCACGCAAAAAATTGTGTTTTATCTCTCCTTTGCTGCCTCTCACCATCCATCCTCCATCGATCTCTTCTCTCCAGCCCCGTGCACATAGGTCGGCTTGTCTCTCCCTTGTCCACAGCGTGGCGTTATACATGTGTGCCTTTGTACAAGTGCTCTGTGTGTCTAGCGTGTTTGGCATCCGCGTTGGTGTGGAGTAGGAGGAGTACATAGGAAGGAAGCCACTTTAGTCCTTGGCGGCAAAAAAAATTCAAAATTTTTCGGCTTCAAAATTTTCACTTGCTTCCCAAACATCGGGAGGGAAGGTTATTCAAAAGATCGGTCATTCATAGTACTTCTTATCTTATATTTATCTTTTCTTATCCCTTACTATACCATACCACTATATAGTGTACGGATAACATTGACATTAACTGTTGGATCAAGATTGGCAAATCCAAACATTATCCCTTACACGTTATGTGTGTTGTAAGAGTATCATCTCATACTTCTACTTACAACATCACCATATCATAACACTAGCCCAGCAACAATCTAAACTAGACGCCTCTAATTTATCCATTGCAAATTTTACGTGGCTTAGGGCTTTCGAGATAGAACCGTTCATACCTACGAACATGAACCACAACGAGGATAACCAAACTGTTGACAACTCATTGCAAAATAGATATTGACTATAGTAGGAGAGATAGACACCCGCTAGCCACTTATGCAAACAGTTGCATGTCAAGCGTGGAATAGGTCTCATGTGCGAGGACATGTAAAGTTTTTCCGGGCAGCCTCATCCCACTATGCCACCAATATCCAAAGTAGAACTAAGAAGCAATAAAATGATCATCATCGCCCACATACTCATATGTGTACTACCCGTGCAAAGTATCTACGCATAGATCCGGCTCTGATACCACTGTGGGGTTCGCAGCATAGAAAACAAAAAATTTCCTACGATGTGAACAAATATGTACCAAGATCTATCTACTAGATACAAACAACAGGCAGATGTATATCCGTAGAGAACATACCCTTGAAGACCGACAAAGATTAACGAGTCCAAACTCGTGGTTGATGTAGACGATCTCTTGCCGATCTCAAGATCGAGAGGAAGTCCTAGCGCCGCAAAACAGCAGTGCATCCGTGCTCGCACACACGTTCGAGGCACCGATCAAACTCCGCCTCCTCGCTCCAGCGATGCAGCAGAATCACAACTCTTTCTTGCCGAATAGCCACCGGGAACATGTATCTCGCTAGTCCGAGACCATGGGGGATAAATTCTAGAGGGGGAGAGAGATCCTTCACGAGGAGGTGTGAGTGAGAGAGAGGGAGGGGGGATCCTTTTATAGGGAGAGGGGGGCACCCAAGGGGCCATGCGCCCAGCCATGGGGCTGCCCCCACCTCTTCCACATTCATGTGGGTGGACACTCCACTCACTCAAATGCCTTTCAATTCCCTCCACTCAAAAACCCACTCAAATTCCCATTAAATTCCACCAAATTTAATGCAAGCTCTCATTAAATAAAACTCCTTTTATTGATTCAGAATTTTGTCAATTACTTTAAAGACAAACATTCACATATAACCCCTTGCTAGTATTTCATTTCACATGCAGAAACACTTTCTGCAATTTCACCCGAAAACCCGTTTCGGTATCTAGTGAAATAAATTCCTGCGCTTGTTATTCTTTTCGGCATGAAACTTTTGCTCCAAATGGATGTCGGTGTCTCTTAAGTGTGTCACCCTATGGTTCGCGAATAATGCGGACATGATCGAGACCCCTCTCAGATCAATAATTAGAAGCGGGATCTGGAGACCCATACTGACTCCCACACATTCAACGATGACTTTCTTGTGATCGTCGGAACATTTTACGCTAGTATCTTAATCCCTTTGTTTCGCGATATATTACATGTCCGAGATTCGATCATCGGTATCTCCATACCTAGTTTGATCTCGTTACTGACATGCACTCTTTTCTCGTTCCCGTGATATAACATTCTAGTGATCAAATCACTTGCTTGCAAGCTAATCAATGTGATATCACCGAGAGGGCCTAGAGCATATCTATCTGTCATCGGGATGAAAAAATTCCACTCTCGATCCATGGGCCTCAACATAACACTTTATTAGTTCTGAATCCATCTTTATAATCACCCAGTTACGGTGTGACGTTTGATGTTATCAAGAAACTCTTCCGGTGTTAGTGATTGACATGATCTCATGGTCTAAGGATTAGGATCACTTCGTAAGTTGTTATAGCAATATAAACTCAATGAATTTGATCGTAATGCTATACTTTGTATGAATGTTCATCACATCATTACACTAATGTTGTGACCTCGTTATTAACAATATCCAATGTCCATGATCAGGAAACCTATGATCGTCTTGTTAATCAACGAGCTAGTTTATAAGAGAGGCATAACTAGGAACTTCCTTTTTGTTTATTAAACACACATGTATTAACGTTTCCGTATTAATACAATTATAGCATGCAAAATAAAAATTTATCATAAATAAGGAATACGATAATAACCACTTTATTATTGCCTCTCGGGCATATTCTCTTCAGTTGTTTTATGAGATAATCTCTCAATAATCACCCAAGAGGAGTGCATCTATCCTAGAGATTTCAAGTATAAGGATAAGAAATCAAGCTCAAACCACAAGCACTAAACCCTCAGACCAGTATCACTAGGTTCAGTATTACTTTAGCAACTTAGATCATTTTCATTTGATCTTAACACATCAGGGCACATCTCTCAGAGAGAGTAGCACCTCTAAATCTATAAGTTTCAAACAAACTATTGCCCAACTAACTAGGAATTACATCCTAGAGCCTCATACCAACATCATAGGCAGGAAAGTTAATAAAAGCTTCCATATCATCTTATCAGTTTTAATCACAAGCATAGTCAAGCTAAGCCCAGAAATAAAAACCAAATCACTTGTGTGCCAGAATACAATGGTATCACAAGGACAAGTTCTTAATGAGCTAAAACCAATCTTTACTTAGCCTTCACAGATATATAAAAGGGACAACCAATAAATATCATTTTCCTGAAGCCAAGTGCTAGGAATCAACCTTAAAATGAATCTATACATCCACAGAAAAACATTACATGTAATGATTTGATTCAGAGTGTATAATCTCAAACAAGCCCACATTATAATTGCAGTAAGCAACTACTGAGAGAAATCTACTGTCAGTACAAGTACTCTGACAGTAGAGAAACTTCTCAGACCAACAACATAATCCAATCAAGGATTTCATTGAAACACTAGCATGGATCATGGTGGATTACCACTAGAATTAATCTGACAGGCAACTAGTATCATCAAAGCCACTATCAATCATTAACCACAACAGACAATCATTTCCCATGATCAGATATGAACAATACTAGATCTAAAGCATCATAGATATGATCAACAGGGGGTTATGAACCCTAATCAGAGCAAGAACTCTAATACAGAGATGAACTCAACCAACACATAGTCACTCGGCATGAAAGCCACTAGATACACAGAGAGAATCATGGCAGTAGCATGGACAAACACCACAGAGACAACTTACCCGAGGTCCTCGCTGATGAATCGAAGAGGAAGCAGAGGGGCCGACGAACCGCGGTGGCACGGGGAGCACCTAGAGGGGCGCTGCAACCTACACCTGCCACGGCGGCGGCCGCAGCAGCGCACGAGACCAGCACACCACCGCAGGTGGGATCGCGGCGGCGGCGACAACATCTTTCCGAACCCTAGGATTCGGGAATGGGGTGGAACTCACCACGGGAAGCCCTGGAGTAAAATCCAAGTGGATAGAACAAACGATCGACAACCCCAACTCACACCATGGCGGCGGCCAGAACGGCCGACGACAGCAAGAATCGAGGTGCCGGCATCGCCGACCACGAGGTCGAGTCAGAGGAGGAGGGGATAAGATCGAGGGAGAGAAGGGATGAAGAGTGGGCTGGGTGGGCCAAAACCCTTTGGGGTGATCTTTTGACCCTGCCCTATTGGGCACCCTAGCACAATAAGCCCAAGGGACCAGCCCAAATTGCTTAATAAATCTTTTTATCAATTAGAAAAGACCAAAATGCCCCTGACCTCAATAAAATTATAGAAAATAAAATAAAAAAGTCCAAAAATTATAAATAAAATATTTTTGGATTCACAATAATCCACTCTGTTCAAATAAAATAAAATATAAAGTTTTGAACACTTAAACTTTTATAAGATTTTTGTAATTTATATATTCCTTATGGAATTTTACAAAATTATTGAAAGGTGACAAAAATAAATAAAAATCACTTTCATTATTTATTAATATTATAGTATTTTTGAAAAATACTAAATAAATATTTAATAATAAATTATAATGTATAATTAATAATTCCTAAAAGAATTATTAAATCAATAAAATTCAAATAAAAAGGGAAATAAAATAAAATAATTCAATATATGCAATAAATATAAAAAGCTAATATTTATAAATGCTTTATTAAAAGGCACCTTATATAGGGAAAATGCATATAGAATTAGATAATGCATTACATTACTTACATAATCATTTTGCTTCTTTAAATATTGTCCTTACTAGACAATAATGATGTTTTTGTAGAACTAGAAGCTCAAGGTCCAATGCAAGCATCAGACTTCACTACCTTGCCATCACAAGGCAAGTTCATCACTTGCACATGTCCTTTGAAGAGTCTTTATCAAAGTATTTGCAAAGTGTGTGTTATCATATATGCTATAAAAGAAATAAAATATTATTTTCATAAACAAAGAAATCATAGATATCATCCTAAGTGGTGATATAATGGAGTAATAGAACATAGAGTTCTAATTGCAACAATGATGATCAAATAGGGACTTGATAACCCCTGACATCAGTGATTCTAGCGCCGTATATTACGCGTTAGCCATGAGATTTGGAATGGGACAGAGAAGTAGGATGTATCTTCTTCCTCTCGCATGAAGCCGGATGTGCAGGTTGTGGCTATTATCCTCGTAGAGTGCATATTAATTGGTAATTGCGTAGAGGATATGCAGCATATGGGTGGGAACCCTCATCGTCCCACGATAGTTCTGGCATCTAACGGTTTGTACAAACCATTGCCGTAATTCATTATGTGGGCATGCTATACACCAAGGAGGCATGCGGAGTCGCGAAGGGGGCAGTGATTGGCTTGGACCAACTACTGGGCCCCACATCATGGAATTGTGGACAGGAAAGTACGCCCGGTTTTGCAACAAGGAGTTGATCTCTCATGGGTAAAGTAATGCAGCTCTGCAGAGTGTACGAACTGTAACTTGTTACTCCCTGTTTCGGGAAGGAGCTACGAACGCGGCAGGAAAGGAACTCCATGAAAGTTCTGGTCAACCTGTGAAGGCTGATTGTCATAGTTTTTCGGAATAAAATCACTCTTTGAAGAAAGATTTACAAAAACTGCATAGTGCCAAGGATTTATAATCCGAGGTGGTAGTTAGAGCATCAAACTTCCCACCTTGCATATAATGAACTTGTTGGGTAACGCTGTTACTCATCCTTTCCTTTGATCCCTTGCTTATACTCTGAGGATCCCGATGACGTGCCAATGTATGCAGCCGAATGCCAAGAAGACGTGTTCTACGAGGAACCTGATTTATCCGGAGGAGTTGAAGGAGTGGATTACGAGATCCGCTACGGCGTCGATGAGAACGAGTCCACTTAAGGGTCTAGTTAGTAGTAACTAGCGGAGCCGAGCAGCATAAACTCTATAGAATAAGCTGTTGAGCCCCAGTCCTAGTCGGAGTTGCTACTTTTAAATTTCCGCTGAACACTTAATATTTTGGTTTGTAAGTTGGATATTTTGGAAGTCTTAAACTTCCGGTATTGTAATAATAATAATGTGTGTACTTTTGTAATATGGATCCGCAATGTTTCTGTTGTACCACACTGAGGGATGTGATATTTACGGAACGGTGTTCTGTGGATGTCATGTCAAGGACTATAGTGTACTACACATGTAGTGGTATGCTGGGTCACCGCAACTACTTATGATTCCCCTGTTTCATGAGTTTTCAAACTTAGGCCAAACTAACTATGTCCACTTGAATGACTTTAAGTCGATTTATCGAAATTAGGTCAAATTTGAACTATAAGTAAATTTTAGGTTGCATTCATAGTTTTACAAATATGTTTTGGAGGTAAACATCGGGGGGCATTTAATATATCACAAACCACCATAGAGATTTTTGACAATAGGTTCAACTTCTTTCTAAAATTTTGCATATTGATAACTTAACGAAATTAGGTCAAACTTGAGATACAAGTAAGCGCGATAGATTGCTCTTAAATTAATTGTGTTTTGGAAGGTAGGTGGGTGCATCATCTTTTAGTAAACGATGTCGTCGGTGTGAGTTTCCAACTATCAGAAAGAACATTCTCAATTTTCCCATGTTTTGCAAAATTTAAAACTTCCTAGATAACTCTGCCAACTTGAATGATACTTTGTGCCGATTTATCGAAATTAGGTCAAATTTGAATTACAAGTAAATTGTAGGTTGCTTTGAAAGTTTTACGGAAAAACTTTTTGGTGGTTTTTGATATACCGAATTCCTGGTTGGCTTCAAAAGATTATTTGAAAATTTTAAGAGGAATCTATCGGGCTTACTTCTAGTTAAAATTCGACATGGTTGGTCGGAGTACGTCTTACATCAAAGACCTCAAAAAAGATAAAATTACATAGAGGTCAATAAATTTAGCACAAAGGGCCATAAGGTTAAGCAATGAAAACAAATCGGGTCCTTCTCGAGTGAGCAGCTGAGCCATACCCTTCGTACTACTGTACTTTCTTCACACACACACACACACACACAAAAATGCTCCTCACTTTCGAACCAGCGTGTTGTTGGTCACAGGGTGTGAAATGGAAAGACAAGGCAGGTCGAAGCACTTGCGCGGTGCCACGTTTTCGACGAGTGAGAGATCAGTTGTTGGGGTGTGGGCATGGTGATGAGGCAGTGAAGAAGAGAGAAAATACAACTTGTTTTGCATGCATTAAAGGTCCTAAAAATTTACTAGTAGTAGTACTACTCACTGTTCCATGTTCCTCGTGTAAGGAACCCATCGCAGCTTTGCTTTTACATTGCACCGATTTCAAAACCTACTCTTTGCCTCTCTCGTGTTGCCTCTTGCATGCTCTCGGTCTCTTCTCTCTCCCAGATTTTTTCAACGGGGGAAAATTTCTAGTGGAAATACTAGCGTTCCTTATGCCAGTAAGCACCAATGTACTCGTACCAAATACGGGATCACCACCTCGCCATGCATACTACCTCCATCCACAAATAAGTGTACTTCTAGCTCTTAGTCTAAGTCAAACTTTTTAAAAATCTGACTACTTTTTAAAACAAATCTAGCTATATATATAACATGAAATCTACATATTATGAAAGTACATTTCAGAACTAATCAACTAGTACTAGTTTTGTGTCATAAATATTGCTACGTTTATAAATAAAAGTTGGTCGGAAATAGTTAAGTTTGATTTAGTAATAATGGTAGAAGTACACTTATTTGCGGATGGAGGAAGTAGCTAAGAAGAATTTTTCCGAACTCTTGGTGGTTATTCTTTTGTGATCAAAGAACTCCTAGTTGTTTTGCTATACTAAATTCGTAGTTAGCTACGAAAGATTTTTGGAAATTTTACGTGTCCTACGGTGGCTCGGCTCTGTGTTTGTCTATGTCTCTGGTGTGTTCCTCAACCAGTTTGGTGTGGAGAAGGAGGAGTGCATAAGAAGGAAACCACTTTGGTCCTTTTTGAAAAAATTCAAACTTTTCTGGTTCCCAATTTTCACTTGCTTCCCAAACATGGGGAAGGAAGGTTATTCAAATTATCGGCCATTCGTTGTACTTCTTATCTTATCTTTATCTTATATTATCTCTTATATATCTCACCTTACAATACCACTATATAGTGTACGAAAAAGTTTGAACATTGACTGTTGGATCAAGACTAGTAAATCCAAACATCTCTAGCCATTGGATCTTCTTTTCCATTCTAGTATCTAGAATATTCTAGTTATAGCTTTAGGACAGTAAATGCTAGTACACGCAAACCTCAGAACACACTTCATTGCTTATTTGCAGTGTACTTATGTTAAATACATGGACTTGTATGTAATTTTTATTTTTACAAGGTTCTTAATATAACATATACTTTCACGTACTGAAGTACCTCGCTCCTACGTTTCATACCAAAGTTAAAATAAAATGACAACACCCCAATTATGAGATAGAGTAAACGATGTGGTTATAATTCCCATGTTTTTAGTACTAGAATTTTTTAAGCTTCCTAGCTAACTTCGCACACTTCACAAAATATTTACGCATGAAGATCTATAATGTCGCATGCACTACTTGCCATGAAAAAGGTAATCATGGCAAGTAATACGCATAATGATGACACTTGAAAGTATTTGGTTTATTTTAATTTATTTTTTTATTTCCAATTTTTCAAAGCTTTATCAAATTTGTAGGAATGTAGTAGATTCTTAGAACGAAGTTAGTTACATTTATCATAACTCGGGCCGGTTCTTGGTATATTGATAGCGTCGGTAACTTCAAAGAACATTTGAAAAATTCAAGAGCAAAGCTATCGCGCTTACTTGTATTTCATATATGACCTAATTTCGTTAAATCGACATAAAGTCCTCTAAATGGGCGAAATTAGCTAGGAAGCTTGGAAATTGCTAAAACTAGGGAATTGTAAGAAAAGCATAATCCACTTTGCCTTAATGTGGGGATGTGGCATATTTTCAAATAGGGTAGGACTATAAGCATCTTTCAGTTGACAACTTAACACGGTCAGTAGAAGTACATGTTACATCAAGGATATCAAAAAATTGAGAAAATTACATCCAAGTCCATATATTTAATACAAATGGCCTTGAAAATAAGCATGGAAAAGCAGTTGGGTATGGATCTCATTCTCTTCCCACTAGTCGAGGTGTACTCTTCGTATGGAGTACTAGAACTTGTACTTGCTTAACAAAGGAAATCAGCGTGGTGATCACTTTAGCCAGGCCTTGTTGATGAAGTGCACCGAATGCGATGGGCCGTATCTTATCTTACCACTATATAGTATACAAATAACTTTAAACATTGACCGTTAGATCGCGAGGAGCAAATCCCAACATTGCTAGCCATTGCATCTTTTTTCCAGTCTAGCATCTAGAAGATTCTATTAGTAGTCTTTAGCACAATAAACGCTAGTATGCGCAAACCACAGAACACACTTCATTTTTTAGCTTTAGGGTCCTTGTTCTAAACACATGGACATGGATGTAATTTCATTTTTTTACGAAGTCCTTGATGTAACTTATACTTCCACATACTGACCATGTTAACTGAAACACCTCGCTCCTACGGGTCCTACCACGGTTAAAAGAAAATACCACCGCTCCAATTATCAGACAGAGTGGACAATGTGGTTTCTTATAATTACCATGTTTTAGTACTAGGATTTTTCAAGCTTCCTACTTCCTCCGACCCATATTAGTTGACTCAAATTTGTCAAGATTCAGATGTATCTAGCAATAAAATATGTCTAGATACATCCAAATCTAGAAAAATTCAAGTTAACAAATAAGGGTCGGAGGGAGTAGCTAATTTCGCAAACTTCATTGACTTTTTGCCGATTGAACGAAATCATGTCAAACTCGAGATACAAGTAAGCGCAGTAGATTACTCTGGAATTTAATGTTTTTTCAGAGATAGATGGGTGCATCTTCCTGTAGTAAACAATGTCATAGGTGTGAGTTCCAAACTATTAGGAAAGAAATTCAATTCTCAACTTTCCTATTGATGACAAGATTGCTCTTTTTCATAAAGAAAGACTGACGAATATGGATCTCAATGCCTGAAGCCAAGCTTTCAGACATATATAGTGGGATCCCGTTAGCAACCCTAAACAATGGCACACGTTCTTAGCGCCACGCTATGGACGAGGAAGAGATCAGTTGGGAGGTGTGCGCAGGGTTGCCGAGAAGATACATACTCTATTTTTCGGAGTAATACTATGAAAATAGACACACAAAGGTGTGCACGGGCTTACCGAGATCGCTAATCCTTTTTGCTGCCGCCCCAACCCAAGGCCCAAAGTGGTTCCTTCCTATGCATACCGACGCAATATAGCTGACGAACACACGATAGACACACATAGAGCCGTCGTACCATGAATAGAGTTGAAAGCGATATCTCGCGGAAATCCCGCTTCTCTAGTTCATTTTGAAGTACTCCTATAGAACCTAAAAGCGAACTTGAAGTGGTAACTTTGCATGACCGCGCTCACAACCCTAACCATGGGACAGGTGATGAGCGCCACGCTGTGGACGAGGGAGAGATCAGCTGGAAGGTGTGCGCGGGGGTGCCGAGAAGATACATATATGATTACATTGTGTAGAATTTGACCAAATAAATAGAGTAACTAATACTTGATTACATTGTGTAAAACTATTATCGCTATATTCGTATTGAAACACACTTTCCAATAATGCTAATTTTGTACCAACATTCTTTATATATTTAGAGTAAATCTTGGTCAAAGAAAAAACACGCAAAACTAGAACGCCTTATTCATTGGGACGGAGGTAGAGGGGCATGTGCAGCGTTAGATACACCTAAGGAAAAAAGGCAAACTAGATTCTAAGGAATTAGTGTACGCTCCACTGTTTAGCATCAATCGTGGGTCCCGCAAAGCAAGAATAGAAAGGATAATAAAAGAAGGATACCACTGAATGACAAGTGGGCCATTTTGTAGTTAGATTCTTTTAGCCTCGTGTCGAGTACTAGACACAGGTTCTAAGATATTTTTGCTAGAATAGATGGCTCCACCATTTAGACATACCTCTAAGAGATAAAAAGTGCTCTTGGACACAACTTTTCTCTCACGCTACACACGCTCTAATACTCCACTACTATGCAAATAGAAGTTGTAAATAAATAACATGTCTGGTCAAACTGACATTAAGAGACTATATTGCGTCAACAGGTGACATGGTTAATTTAGTGCATAGTGGCGTGCTAGTCTATCACGCTATCCGGTGTCCTCGATGCAGCTTCTTAATACAGCAAAAGAAAAAAACTCTTTCAAAGAGCCATCCCATATTCACCGTATCCGTTTAGTTTATCCCCAGTCGCTGATGCCGCATGGCCGCATTTGGGATCCTCTCCACCACGCGGTTCACACATTTTTCTCGCCATCTCGCCCGCTGCATCACTACTTCCAGACCACCAACCCTCTCCTCCAAAAAATTCCAACAGTTCTATATAGATCCTCCCTCGCCCCCAATGATCTCGGACACGATGGCGCATTGTATGTACAAAATTTTGAGAGGTTCGAGGGAGAGCCGGTGGTGCGGCGGCTTTAGCAAGGTCAGCGATGACATTGTCAATGAAATCGCTAAGTGTATGGACACTAAAAGCACCATCCGGTTGGCCGCATGATCCAAGGAGCTACATCACCAAGTCGTCGGTGGAGAAGGTTACAGCTGCCCGAACTATGGCTGCTTGACAGTGGTATCCTTTAACGCACTCTAGGCCCACATGATATCCTGCATCTATAGCACGTTTATCTGCATAGATCCAGGATGCAAGTGGGTAGGCAACAAAGTAAGGTTGTATCTGCACCTCAACTCTACCCACTCGATGGAGGTTCCCACAGTCCGCTACAACATCAAACAATGGGAACCATCTAATCCGGTTCCTGAACGGATCTCCCCGAGATAAAATATCATCGTCATGGGGAAGGCGGGCATGCTATTCATCAGCCATATTGATGGGAATAGCAAGAAGATTGTCCTGTCTGTTAGCCGCGTAAGGTCAGTGGTGTGGGAATTTGTGAAGTACAAGGTGAGGATGTCGTCATTGGTCCTTTTTCTTGGGTTCTATGAGCTCAAGTTTTTCTCATCCAAGCAGTGTGCCAGCCAATGCCACACTGAGTGTGCTCAACCATTACCTATTGGTGCCGTTGACTTATTGTCAAGATCCTCAATCGTTGGTCAGAGTTCTCCATGGAGTTCCAATATTGGATCGACGACGACATCAAACCATTGTGAGATATCACATCTTAATATTCTTGTGAAGATCCTCATATGAATGTACTTTGTAATTTTTTAGTCCCTCTTTTCTAATATTAATTACTTTATTTATGTTAGTGGCAGATTCTCTACATAATTGGAGAGGTGGAAAGATCCATGAATTTTACATCTAT
The DNA here is from genome assembly GCA_916181665.1 of Avena sativa. Taxonomy (NCBI): domain Eukaryota; kingdom Viridiplantae; phylum Streptophyta; class Magnoliopsida; order Poales; family Poaceae; genus Avena; species Avena sativa. Next base: position 129,152,147 of record OV702281.1, on the reverse strand, counting down.
CATGCTGAGGGTACACAGGAGAAAGCCTATTACGAGGATCCACATGCGATGGTGAAACGAGAGAAGCATGTCAGATTGAAAATCAAGTGCTACCCGACCATGATTTGGACAAGCTGAATCATTATCATATAGATCTTGTGGTGATTCTGACCTCTCACTTTTCTCTCATGCATGTTTGGAGTATATGATCAGACATGTAGTGGTTCCTAGCAAGCTTAAGGTACTACTATGACGAGTAGTTTTATACTTCTACCGATTATTTTGTATGGAGTTCTGCAACTGCTAATATATTTTGCAGTAATTCCTATCCACTAGGAATTGTTCAATCGAGTGAAGAATATGGATTGTACTGCTGAATCTTTCAAAAGCTACTGAATCTCTCAAATGTTCTGATGTTGCTATTATTAAAGTATTTTGTGGAAATAATACTATTGTACTAGTACTTATTTTGACAATGGTAGTAGATTTTTTTGCTTTTCTTTTGAAACATGGCTTTGTGACAATCTAGACGAGGCTTGGGAATTTTGGGTTGCATATATGTTGGTCACACAGTCATTGATGTAAGAATGAGGTATGCACACAAAAGCAGACTTGATCGTCAGTTTTTATTTCTCGAATGATGGAGTGTATTTGGAGAAAAAAAAGGAAACTCATCTTATGCCAAGTTTTTGAGAGCTAAAAAAAGAACTGATTCTCCACGTACTGCTATTGAATTTTAGTGTCTGTATTGCTAAATCGGTCACTTCAAAATGCTACTTAATCTATCAAGTGCTGCTGAATATGAAATATGAATTTGTGATATTTTCCTGTCTTATTATGAACTGTCGAATCTTTAAAATTTGAAATACAAGTAACTTGTAGGTTTTTGGAAAGTTTTACAAAAAATCTTTTGGAGGTACCTAACGGGGTCAATTAATATGTCGGAAACCACCAAGAGTTTGGACAAAGGGTTTAACTTCTAGCTAAGATTTTGCATCTTGTAAATTAATTAAATTTGGTCAAACTTGAGCTACACAAGTAAGAGAACAAAAGGGAGGAAGCGTGTAACATCCCAGAATTTAGGACCTAACGAAGGGTAGATTTAGGAATATGAATTGTTGCATGCATTCATCTAAGAAAATGTGGGTAAAATTTTCGCCAAATGAAAAAAACCTAAGTGATCAATGTTTCTTTCATACTTTGATATTAGGTTTAGTCTTAAAGGATGATTGTTATAAACTTTGAGATGATCTTAAGGAGTTATGTGTTTTCAAATGGATTTGAAATATTAGACTTGAGTGTTTGAATTATAATTCAAATGAATTAGATATAAATTTTGAATCTTAATTCAATTAAGAGATAAATATTACAACTTGAATTCTATCCAAAGATAAACAATAATGAATATAAAGTCTATTTCTTATCATCAATACATATAATGAAGTTATAAAATTATAACTTATTTGAATCATCCACATAACTTACAAAAGTAAATTTACAAAGAATAGGAATATTCTTTATTAATAATAATATAATCTTTATTACAATTGAATAAAATAAAGATTACATGAATAATAAAATAAAATTACAAAAGAATAAGAAAATTACAATGGATTATTTACTAACTATCCTATATCTAAATCTAAACTAAATCTTCATCTTTATCTTTGTACCTGCAAAACAAAGACTAAATAAAAAAACAAAAGAATATTAGTGTTAGTATTATTTCTCTCAGACATGTCAGTGAAATGCACTTGACAAATTCATCATTGAGAAATGTTATAAAAGGGGCAAGTTTGACCAATAGGAAAGATTCCATCTTTCATAAATTCAAAGCCAGAAGTCAGATGACAGCCAAGAGGGACAAATTCACCAGCCAGATGAAAGTAACCAGGTAAAAGTAAATATCCAGACTCTGAACATATCCAGAAGTGCATAGCAGGCACACAAGCTGGACACACACCAGCATGCATATGGTGTGCTGTCGACCTCACAAGCATAGCTCAATCTCACAAAACCACAACACAGCCGTGGGGGGCACTAGTGCATCACCCCACTTCACAACACACAAGAACATCCATTGTAGAAAGCAACTAAACCAAGCACCACAGCCAGCAACCACACCAACCAAGGATCAACCAAACATCACCAGGATGGTGACATAAGGAGGGGAATGGATCAGGTGGACAACAAGATCAAGCCCAGGAGCTAGGAGGAGCAGGCTAGCTCAAGAGCAAGCACAGGAGTCCAGCAAAACCAGATCAAGATCATCATCATCAGATTCTGTGGTGAGTTTCATAAAACCTTCACATAATCTAATCATCTTATTCAGAGAAAACATGTGTTTTTTTATAAAACAAACCCTCAGAAAGCACCCAAGTGTGGTGAATCCATCATAGGGGTTTCTTTTAAACTCTAAAGGCAAACAACAAAGTACCAAGATACAACCAGAGCTCAGGGCAACATCCTTGCTCTGGTTGTCAAACTATATTTTACCATTCAATCATGCATATACCTATGATCTATTTCTAGGCACATCCCTAAAGGAAGGGTAGCACCTTAGGAAGAAATCCATAGGATCCATAACATGATCAAGCTCACTATCATTTTTCCAAGCTTTGATTCAATAAAGAATAGCTGGTACCACTACCAGGACTATCTAGATGAACCAATTAGATAAGATTTGAATCCCTAAGCCTCAGACCAACATCATTGGTCTTAGGGAATTCAATTAAGAGCATCTATATTTATCTTTCAAAGCCAAGATTGTCTTAAGCATAAACTAACCAAATCCATGGTTTAGAATCAAACTTGTGTGCCATACATGATGGTGTCACAAGAACAATCCAATATGAATCAGGAAAGACAGTAAATCATCATAGATTCAGACAATCAACTAACTAATCATTTTCCTGTAAAACTGGAATCATAACTAGGGTATTCCTATGATACACTTTACTGTTTGAGATCATAATGATCTCAAACCACATGTTAATTCCCAAGCTAACAGCACTAAGATAGTAGTTGTATCTTATCATAATCATGACCATGAATCAAATAAATAGTGGAAAGCTATCGGATCATTAGCTTAACCAAGAATGTTTCCCAAACAACAATATCATCTTAATCAGATGCAATCAAAGCATCAAATCATCTAGTAAGCCACCAGGAACATCATCTACCATTCTTAAGCAACAAGCTTCAGGCCAATAAACATTTAGCATGTGTACAGACCATCCAAACATGAATCAATTCATCCAGTACATGAAGAAGCACATAGCAGGAACCCTAAATGGATGATCATCTTAATCTGAATCAGACAGTAGCAAGAGAGGACACAGCCAACATCTAGCATCGAATCAGCAAGCACAGAAAGCACCAGGGGGAAGGAACCAAACTCACCGTAGGTCCTCGCTGATGAAATTGAAGAGGAAGCAGATTGGCCGACGAACCCGCGGCGACACAGGGAGCACCCAGGGAGCGCTGCAACCTGCACCAGCCACGACGGCGGCCACAGCAGCACACAAATCCACCACACCACCACAGGCGAGACCATGACGGCGGCAGTAGCACTTGAACACATGCCAAACCCCAAAACCTAGGGTTTAGAGAGGCATCGACCCATTGCATGAGAGCCCCAGGCTCAAATCCAATTGGATAGACCGAACGAGCGTCGTGACAACCCCCAATTGCACCATGGCGGTGACCAGAACGGCCGACGGCGGTGGAAATCGACGGTGGCATCGCCGACCACGAGGTCGGGGTCAAAGGAGGAGAGGATAAGATCGAGGGAGAGAGAGATGGAGTGAGGAGTGGGCCGAGCTGGGCGAGACCCTTTGGGGTGGCTCTTTTGACTAGAATTAATGAGCCACTAGGGCCCAATAAGAATAATCAGCCCAGAAACAATTCCAGGCCTGTTTCAATAAAAATAAAAGACCAAAATACCCTTGGACTTAATAAAATTCTAGAAAATAAAATAAAAGTCCAAAAATTATAAATAAAATATTTTTGGATTCACAAAAATCCAGACTACTCAAATAAATTAAAATATAAAATTTTAGACATTTAAATTTTATTAGGAATAATGTAAATTATATATTACTTATTGAATTTTACAAAATTATTGAAGGGTGATAAAATTAATTAAAATTCACTTTCATTATGTATTAATATTTTAGTATTTTAGAAAAATACTAACTAAATATTTAATCACCATTTTTAATGTATAATTAATAATTCCTAAAAGAATTATTAAATCAATAAAAGTCAAATAAAAGGGAAATAAAATAAAATAACTCAATATATGTTATAAATATTAAAAAGTAATATTTATAGATCCTTTATTACTAAAAAGGAACTTTTTGGGGTAATGCATTACATTACTTGCATAGTCATCTTTGCTTCTTTAAATATTGTCCTTACCGGGCAATAATGATGTTTTTGTAGAACTAGAAGCTCAAGGTCCAGTGCAAGCATCAGACTTCACTACCTTGCCATCACAAGGCAAGTTCATCACTTGCTCATGTCCTTTGAAGAGTCTTTATCAAAGTATTTGCAAATTGTGTGTTATCATATATGCTATAAAAGAAAGAAAATATTATTTTCATAAATAAAGAAATCATAGATATCATCCTAAGTGGTGATATAATGGAGCAATAGAACTTAGGGTTCTATTTGCAACAATGATGATAAAGTAGGGACTTAATAACCCCTGACATCAGTGATTCTAGCGCCGTATATTACGCGTTAGCCATGAGATTTGGAATGGGACAGAGAAGTAGGTGTATCTTCTTCCTCTCGCATGATGCCGGATGTGCAGATCATGGCTGTTATCCTCGTAGCGTGCATATTAATTGTTAATTCGTAGAGGATATGCAGCATATGGGTGGGAACCCTCATCGTCCCACGATAGTTCTGGCATCTAACGGTTTGTACAAACCATTGCCGTAATTCATTATGTGGGCATGCTATACACCAAGGAGGCATGCGGAGTCGCGAAGGGGGCAGTGATTGGCTTGGACCAACTACTGGGCCCCACATCATGGAATTGTGGACGGGAAAGTATGCCCGGTTGTGCAACAAGGAGTTGATCTCTCATGGGTAAAGTAACGCACCTCTGCAGAGTGTAAGAACTGTAACTTGTTACTCCCTGTTCCAGGAAGGAGCTACGAAGGCGGCAGGAAAGGAACTCCATGAAAGTTCTGGTCAACCTATGAAGGCTGAATGTCATAGTTTTTCAGAATAAAATCAATCATTGAAGAAAGATTTACAAAAATTGCATAGTGCCAAGGATTTATAATCTGAGGTGGTAGTTAGAGCATCAAACTTCCCACCTTTCATATAATGAACTTGTTGGGTAACATTGTTACTCATTCTTTCCTTTGATCCCTTGCTTTGACTCTGAGGATCCCGAAGACGTGCCAATGTATGCAGCCGAATGTCAAGAAGATGTGTTCTACAAGGAACTTGATCTGTCCGGAGGAGTTGAAGGAGTGGATTACGAGATCCACTACGGTGTCGATGAGAACGAGTGAAATTAAGTACCTAGTTAGTAGTAACTAATGGATCCGAGCAGCATGAACTCTATAGAATAAGCTGCTGAGATCAACTCCTAGTCGGAGTTGCTACTTTTAAATTCCGCTAAAACACTTTATATTTTGGTTTGTAAGTTGAATCTTTTGGAAGTCTTGAACCTCCGGTATTGTAATAATAATAATGTGTGTACATTTGTAATATGGATCCCGCAATGTGTTCTATTGTACCACTCTGAGGGATGTGATATTTACAGAATGGTGTTCTGTGGATGTCATGCCAACGAATATAGTGTACTACACATGCAGTGGTATGCTGGGTCACCGCATTTGGTATCAGAGCAAATTGCTTTGACCTTAGGTTGGAAACCTAGTAAAGGGTATTACCTGTAGGAGATTTGGCAACAATAAATAATTCTCTAAAAGTAATATAATGGGTATTCAAATGAGAATATTCCGGTATATATTTTAGTGCGATAATTCTTTGTTATGATGCAATATGTCATTGGATACTAATCAAGGTTATTTTTCTGATATACAGAGATATGGCACCAAAGTTTCCAAAATAGACTTTGCTAAGGAAAGAGGAGACTCTTGATGATTATCAAGGATCATTCACAGACCAACTTCGTCAACTTTTAAAGCTCTTTAGTTGTCCCACTAGAATTCCAGTAAATACTATCACTTACCTCGATGGTCGAATGTTATGCAAGTATCGCGTGAGTATCCAACTTCCAGAGAAGCTTGGATTATATCACGATCTACCTATAGGAGAAGGTAGCAGTCATTTAGCAGCCTATCATGTTGCTGTTGTGGAGGCGATAGCTAATATTCGGGAGCAGAAAACCAAGGAGCTAGAAGGTAGCACATTCTCTGTGATACCTCATGATTCTATAGACTCAGAACCTATAACGGATCATCTTAATTTGGTTAAGAAGCATCCTAAGTTATATTCCAAGTTTATGGATAGATACCGGACACTTGTTGCGTCTTTTTATAAGACTCATCAAGTGATTGTTGAAGACAAAAATGACATGTTAGAGGATCTAACTGATCCGGAACGGAGGAAGCAGTTATCATTCCAGTTAGAGAAAGACGCAAGTAGTAGTGCAACACCTATCTTTAGGGATATACCTATAGATCCGGAATCTTTTATACCATATCCTTATTCACCAAGACCTGGACCTACACATGATCCTACTATGGATATGCGGTATGTAGTACCACAGGGCTCAAAGGATGGTTCTGACTCAGAACTTCCTATTGAGAATTCAGATGGTTGGAGAATGGGATCATATAATGGATCTCATGAACACCATATGTCCACAGATGGTTCCGACAGGAATGTTGGACAATCTATTTGGATGGGTGCAAGGATGAACCCTAACAATAGTACTCCCTCTGATCCTAAATAAGTGTCACGGTTTTGAACTAACTCTAGTTCAAAACCACGACACTTATTTAGGATCGGAGGGAGTAGTATAAATACCATGTCAATAGATAACCAGGATGAAGAAGAAGATCTTGAGGAGAGAGTGTTTGAATCATCAACATCTTCTCAAAACCCAGGGAATATACACTATCTAGTGTTTAACTATCTTGCCCACGAGAGCACCCGGGGAGCATCAGGATCTGTGTATCCTGTTGACAACTCCAGAAATGAAGCTCCGGAGATGCAGGCTAGAGATAATGTTGAATATGTTTCTGAAGACTTTTCAGCTGAGCTGGAGGGAGTCAATGCGCTCATGTAGAGTAATGACTCAAGTACTGACACTTTAGATACAGAGTATGTTCCTTCTGAAAGGCCATATGTTCCGCAAACTGTGCGACGAACAACACGCCATCATGGTTGGACATCATGCATGTACGATGAACGTGGTCAACAGTATCAAGTATTGTGTATTGTACCCAAGTAATAAGGTAGTTTTGTAACGATACCTATATGGTATAAGTTGTAATGACTTTGTATCATTCTGTAAAATATGTGAAATGCATATTTGGATTTTCTTTGGATCTTCATTGTGTGACTAGTTCTATGCGTAAATTCGAGCTCAGAACACATGTGCATCATGTAATTATGAGTATTCGCTTTATGTTGCAGGACTAGAGGATCATGGATACGGGTGTAGAAATGGAAACTGAGCAGCAGCGGATGGAGCGAGAGGCCAAGGAAAAGGCCGATGCAGATGCAGCAAACCAAGAAGCATTACCACCGCCAATGAGGCCGTTAATGGAGCAAAACTTTATGCAATGCATGCAAATGATGCAAGAGACCCAGAACAAGTTCATGGAAGAGCTGCTGGGGCGAGCAAATCAGAGGGCACCTGAAGGTGGAGGAGTGAGTCTATCTGATTTCCAGAATGCAAGACCGTTACCTTTTGCATCAGCTCCTGAACCAATGGATGCATAAGACTGGCTAGCAGATACAGAAAGGAAGCTGAAAACTGTGGGTTGCAATGATGAGGAACAATTGAGGTATGTAACTCATCTGCTGACTGGACCTGCAGCATCATGGTGGGAAAATAAGGTAGCCATGCAACAACCAGGAAAGGAGTTTACCTGGGAGGACTTCAAGCAGAGATTTCATGAATATCATGTTCCGGAAAGTGTCATGGGGTTGAAGAGGAGAGAATTTGAGGAGCTTCAGCAAGGATATACTAGTGTCATGAAGTACATCCGGGAGTTTAGCCAACTGTCTCGTTATGCTGAGGAGGATGTTAACACTGAAGAGAAGAGGAAGAAGCGTTTCTTGCGTGGATTAAATCCGTTTGTGAAGATGCAGCTAAGGTTAGCCAATAAGCAAACTTATCAGCAGTTATTGGATGCAGCCATTACTTTTGAAGATGACTACAAGAATGTCCAAGAGGATCGGAGGAAGAGAGACAAGAAGGAAACTAAGAGAATTCAGGCAAGTAAACCTAAATCCAACCTGGAGTTCAAACCTCGGAATAGGAATTATGGCAATAAAAACAATAAAAATAACAATTGCAATGGTGGAAATCAATCCAATCCAAGAAGGAATGTTATCTGTAACAATTGTGGAACTCCAGGGCATTTCCAGAGGGAATGCAAAAAGCCTGTAGTGATCTATTATGGTTGTGGTCAGAAGGGGCATATCAAGCCAGATTGTCCGAGCAAACCACCAGGAGGATGGCCTACCAAGGGAGGAGGGAAAGCCAGTGGAGGTAATGGACAGCCCAATAAAGGAGGAAATAATGGCAAGAACAACAATGGCAAGAGAAACCGACCTACCGGAAAAATGAAATGTGCAACCCTCGAGGAGGTGGATAATTCGGAGCATGCAGTGATAGGTACGCTCAATATCCTTACCAAACCCGGCAAAGTTCTATTTGATACTGGTGCAACTACTTCATTCATTTCTGAAGAATTTTGTGATAAGTTCGGGATTAGAAGGGCAACGTTAGAAAGTCCTATGACCATAGTTACGACAGGAGGGAATGTGATTGTACGCCACATAAAACAAGATCAGGTTATCTCGATCCGTGGTTGTACATATTTCGCATACCTTTATGTGATTCCTTTGAAGGGAATTGTAGTAGTGCTGGGGATGGATTGGATGATGGAACACGGAGCTCAGATAAATTGTGAGGAGAAAACTGTCTGAATCAACACTCCAAGTGGATCAAGGATAGTTTATCAAGAAGATAAACACAGTCATATCATGGTGGATCTACAGTTGAATTCAATGATAGAAGTTAAATTAGAAGAGATTCCTATAGTTAATGAATTCCAAGATGTTTTTCCAACAGAGTTACCGGGAATGCCACCAGACCAGGAGATAGAGTTCACCATTGACCTAATACCTGGTATAGCACCAATAGCTCAAGCACCATATAAAATGGGGACCCAAATTGATGAGTTAGCAAGAAAAGGATTTATACAGGAAAGTGTATCTCCATGGGGAACACCAGTAATCTTTGTGGATAAGAGAGATGGTGGAAGACGTATGTGTGGTGATTATAGAAATCTGAACAACGTGACTATCAAAAATAAGTATCCTTTACCAAGAATTCAAATTTGTTTGATCAAGTGAAAGGAGCTGGAGTATTTTCAAAGATCGATTTAAGATCTGGATACCATCAAATAAAAATCAAGCCGGAAGATGTTCCAAAAACAGCATTTGTCTCAAGATATGGACACCATGAGTATCTGGTAGTACCATTTGGTTTGACCAATGCACCGACAATATTCATGAATCTGATGAACAAGATCTTCATGCCATATGTGGACAAGTTTGTCATCGTCTTTATTGATGATATTCTGATATATTCCAAGGATAAGGAAGAGCATGCTGACCATTTGAGAATAGCATTGCAGACTTTAAGAGAACATAAGCTTTATGCTAAGTTCGATAAGTGTGAATTCTGGCTAGATGAGGTAGAATTCCTTGGTCATGTGATCAGTATGGATGGGATTGCTGTGAATCCATCTAAAGTCCAGTCGGTACTAGAGTGGACTGCACCGACCAATGTGAAGCAAATTCGAGGTTTCTTAGGAATGGTTGGTTATTATCGGAGATTCATTGAAGGTTTCTCCAAAATAGCCGGACCAATGACCAAATTATTAAGAAAGAATACACCATTCAAGTGGGATGAGAAATGTGAAGCAAGTTTCCAAGAGTTGAAGACTAGATTAACCACAGCTCCAATCTTAGCAGTTCCTGAAACAGGGAAGGACTTCACCATATACTGTGATGCATCTAAAGAAGGTTTGTGTTGTGTATTAATGCAAGATCGGAAAGTGATTGCTTATGGTTCAAGACAATTGAAACCACATGAAGTCAATTATCCAACTCATGATTTAGAGTTAGCAGCAGTAGTTTTTGCACCGAAAGGATGGAGGCATTTTCTTTATGGATCCAGATGTGAGTTATACACTGACCATAACAGTCTCAAATATTTCTTCACTCAAAAGGAATTGAATATGAGACAGAAGCGTTGGTTGGAACTAATCAAGGATTATGATTTAACAATCAACTACACTCGAGGGAAAGCAAATGTTGTGGAAGATGCTTTAAGCAGAAAGATGCAGATACTCAACCTAGCAACAGAGAGCTACCAAAAGAATTACAAATGGACTTGGAAAGACTAGAACTTCAATTCATTAGAAGAGAGGTTCTTGGAGGATTAGCTACTACGCAGGTAGTTGCAGAGCATGACAGTAATCTTAAGCAAGAAATTTTTAGACATCAAGAAGAAGATACTTTTATTGCTGAGGAAATTCGGAGGATATCTCAAGGGCAAAAATCAGTTTTTCGCCTTGGGGATTATGCCTCTTCATGGTTCCAAGACCGTCTATGTGTTCCAGATGTGACTAAGATCAGAAATGTCATACTCAAAGAAGCACATGGTACACCATATTCTCTACATCCGGGGATTACTAAGATGTATATGGATTTAAAGGAACTATTTTGGTGGAATAACATGAAAAGAGATATTGATAAATATGTATCGGAATGCCATACTTGTCAAAGGATGAAGGCTGAAAATCAAAGTCCAGCAGGACCATTACAACCTTTAGAAATTCCTGAATGGAAATGGGAGGAAATAGGTATGGACTTCATTACAAGATTGCCTATGACACGAAAAAGGAAGGATATGATATGGGTAATTGTGGACAGACTTACAAAGAGTGCACATTTCATTCCGGTGAACCAAAAGGATAATGTTGAGAAGTTAGTTGAAGTATATGTCAAAGAGATAGTAAGTAAGCATGGAGTACCCAAAAAGATCGTAACTGATAGGGGATCAGTGTTTACTTCAGCATTTTGGAAGCAATTGCATGAAGCACTTGGTTCAAAGTTAGATTTTAGCACGACATATCATACAGGAGGTCAAACTGAAAGAACAAATCAAATACTAGAAGACATGTTGAGAGCTTGTGCACTAGATTTTGGAGGAACATGGGAAGATCACCTACCATTGGCAGAATTTTCTTATAATAATAGCTATCAGAGTAGTCTGAAGGCAACTCCATATGAGGTTCCATATGGAAGGAAGTGTAGATCACCAATATGTTGGTATGAACCTGGAAGTAGCAAAGAATTTGCGCCAGATTATATCAAGGAGAGACAAGACATCATTGATAAGATCAGGGATAGACTGAAAATAGCCCAGAGCAGGTAGAAAAGTTATGCGGATCAAAGTCGAAGATCATAGCATCCAGAAGTGGGAGATATGGTATATTCGAAAGTAAGTCCAATGAAAGGAGTAAAAATATTCGGAGTTAAAGGGAAATTGTGTCCAAGATATATCGGACCATTCAAGATACTGAGTCAAAACAGAATTATAGCTTATGCTTTAGAGTTACCATCAAGATTGGCTCAAATGCATAATGTTTTCCATGTGTCACAACTTTGCAAATGTTTGAAAGTTGCAGATGATGCAATCACACATCAAGAGATAGAACTACAAGTAGACCTGACTTATATTGAAAAGCCCTGTAAGATTTTGGAAGAAAACTGGAAAAGATTAAGGAATAGAGCAAGCAAATATTGCAAGGTACAGTGGGAACATCACCCTGAAAGAGAAGCCACATGGGAGAAAGAAGAGGATTTAAGAAAAGCTTATCCAGAATTATTCAGGTACATCTCCACAAACTTCGGGACGAAGTTTAATTTAAGGGGGGAAGTCTGTAACATCCCAGCATTTAGGACCTAATGAAGGGTAGATTTAGGAATATGAATTGTTACATGCATTCATCTATGAAAATGTGGGTAAAATTTTCGCCAAATAAAAAAAACCTAAGTGATCAATGTTTCTTTCATACTTTGAGATTAGGTTTAGTCTTAAAGGATGATTGTTGTAAACTTTGAGATGATCTTAAGGAGTTATGTGTTTTCAAATGGATTTGAAATATTAGACTTGAGTGTTTGAATTATAATTCAAATGAATTAGATATAAATTTTGAATCTTAATTCAATTAAGAGATAAATATTACAACTTGAATTCTATCCAAAGATAAACAATAATGAATATAAAGTCTATTTCTTATCATCAATACATATAATGAAGTTATAAAATTATAACTTATTTGAATCATCCACATAACTTACAAAAGTAAATTTACAAAGAATAGGAATATTCTTTATTAATAGTAATATAATCTTTATTACAATTGAATAAAATAAATATTACATGAATAATAAAAGAAAATTACAAAAGAATAATGTAGAGGTCCCAACCCAATAAGTTAGGTTCCTCCTATGTTTACAATGCTAGTCCCTGGATCAATAGCTAGCATCCACAGTTAAGATGTAATATCAAGATACAAAAGTCATAATATAAATTTATAACCAGGAATAATATAAGTTTATTACATCAAACATAGCTCATTTGGCTATTACAATACATTGCAGCGGAATAAATAAAATCATGGGTCCTTCATCTTCAAAGTTCCATAGGCAGATGTTGGTTGTAGACTTTGTAGTCCTAGTCAATCAAACAATCTTCATTTAAAAACAATCAACCTGCAACATTTCAAGTTACAGCCACAAGGGTCAATACATTTTGAATTGTATTGGCAAGCTTCACTTTTATGTATAATAAGAGTGGATCCTATCATTATATGCATATTTGGCTAAGTAGAGTTTAAGGCTTATTTGCATAAAGCATTCTTTTATCCTATCTTTTCAAAAAGGGTTTTAAAGTCCTTTGTCAAATTTCTTTTCCAAGTTCCTTGAACTCCTTGGTAGAAACTCAAGTGTTCAAATCCTTGTCAAAACCTCTTGAGCACCTTGGTAACCCCAAGTGCAACAAGTTTTATGAAATCTCATGAGTTCCTTGGTAACCCCAAGTACATCATGCCCTTGAGCACCTTGGTAACCCCAAGTGCAACAAGCTTTACAAAATCTCTTTGAATTCCTTGGTACCCCCAAGTGCATCAAGTTTTTATATTAGAAGTTGGAATGTCGAGATCTCCCATAGTTCAAACTTTAGTTGCTCAGTATTGTCCATAACCGGGGACACGGCTAAGTACTTAGATTTTATTAACTTCTGCAGAAGGAGTACACTTTACCCACATGTCACAATCCCATCCTTTTGCCACCAGTGGCCTACTGGATTAGTGCTCACCAAGATGGAGTACTGGCAGATTGAGAATGTGACGAAGTCTTTCCAAAAGGTCCTCCCATACATCATTGCTAGCTTTGTCTTCAGCCCCCATGAAGCATTCCAGATCCCCATGTCCAGTAACTAAAGACAATGTATGGGTCTTCCTAATGTAATTGACTAAGCCAGAGCCATAATAGCATGTGGTTGCACACGAAAGCCACAATTGGAGAAGCATGTTTGATCTCTAAGTTTCCTAGGTGGTTTTCATTTGGAGCCCAACACAAAGTGATTGCCATAGACATGGTTCCCTTTTGTTGCCACCTTCTCCAAAACTTAAAGTATCCTCCACCTAGGTGGTTCATTGAGTCCTTGTTTTATTATGTAAAACACAAGTCCTTTTCTCAACCTTTGTAAAATCTCAACATGTATCTCTTTTCAAAAATATAGCATATAGCATGGCTAAGCATGTACAACTACAAGATTTTCTCTAAGGAAAGTAAGGGAATCCTATTAGGATTTAGCATAGCATAAGTACAGAAATATCTTTTCATGCATGTTTTCAAAATCCACTAAGTATAAAAATAGTAGGACTTTTGTATGATAGTGTCACTTGCCTTTTTGGAAGGGAATGGTGGTTCACTCCTTGATCTTGCTAGTTTCACACTTTGCTAATTTCACTACAATCAATCAAGCAAAACACAAAATCAACTAACATTCCAAATCAAAGTCAAACAACCAATCTCACACACCTAAAGCAAATGGAATCCAAGTCATGCAAAGGTGGGTTCTTTTGCAAGGTTGGTCTCTACTAGGTTTATAAACTTTGTAACGTCCAAATTGGTCATTTACCAAAATGGCAAAGTCATTTGCAATTGGGTTTTATCTTAAGACCATTTTAAAATTCATTCATCATTTTATGTGGTGAAAATTATTCTTATCAAAGCAAAACTGTAGGTTTTTCACCAAGTTAGTTGCCCTTGGAAAGGCTTGGTGTTTTGGGTCAGTAAGTTTGGTTCAAAACATTTTCCTAAAGTTTTCCTTGCATAAACATTTCCATAATAAAATCAATGAGTTTATGTGGTTAGAAAATGGCTAAGTTAAATAATTCAACCTATATTTTACCAAAATCATTTTTAACACCAAGGGTTGGTTCCTAGGGTCAGTATGGTCACTAAAAACCATTTTGCAAAAGATTTAATCCTAAAATCAAATTTAAACAATTTTTCTACTCTAAACAAGCACACAAATGTTTCTGCAAATTCAAACAAGTTAACAGATACTATTTGCTAAACCAAGGGCATGGTTGGCTAGGGCTTGTTCTCCTGAATCCAACGACATAAAATTTGTAAAATTTGGACGTGTGGATCCAAAGATATAAGGGTTTGAAGTTTGCAAAAGTTTCTGTTTTTTCAAATCTGTTTTTAATCAAATAGGTGACACGCGGCATGTTCTTACTGGTCGATACCGGTTCGCTGGGATCGCGGCTGTGGGGCGTTGGATCTAGTTAGATCGAGTGGCCCAGAGGACATACCCCTTCGACGATAAGTGATCTAATCGTGGCCGCTAAATCTGGATCGAACGGTACTGGCGACTCTGACCTAAAGTGGGCGGCGCTGTCGGCGGCGCTCTGGCGGCAGCGCTCCGGTGGGGTGGTCGCCGGTGATTCAGGATGCAAGGAAGAAGAGGAGAAGGCTCACCGAGATCGCAGGGTCGTGGTGACGCTCGTCGTGCTGTTGGCTTGACAAGGGGAGCTCGGGTACTGCGGCAATTGCTCGCCGGAGTGGAGGTCGGCGTCGGGTGGTTCTGTCCGCGGTCGAGGGCGACGCTGTAGATCATCCCGAATCAAAACAACGATGCGGTCAGATGCAGAAAGGTGTGGCGAGTATGGGAGTGTGAACGAGGAGGCGCGGGGCGCTCAGATACTACCTGTGGGCTTCGCCGGAGATGAAGCAGACGGTGGCGACGGTGGTCGTTGTCGAGGGCGAGGTTACAGGGTACCCGCGGTTGAAGGAAGGGCTCGGGGAGAAGCGTCTGGGAGTGGGGAAGTTGCTAGCGTGCTCAGGGAGGCTCGGGAAGGTGTGGCTTGGCCGGAATCGACAGAGGAAGCTCGTCGCTGCAGCGGCGGTGCAGGACTGATTGGCGACAGCCTAGGGGCAGAGAGAGGGAGTGGCCTGGGGGAAAAGGAGGAGGAGACGCTGGGGTTTTAACGAGCACCGTCAAAGCGAGGTAAAGGCGCGGCGTTAAGACGAATTGATCGCGGCATTCAAACTCAGCAAACGGCAGCGAGGTTTGGGGAAGAAAGGGTCGCGCGGTGAGGACGATGAACAGTAGCGGTGGGTCTACCTGTCAGTGGGAAAACGAAATGAGGGAAGGGTCCACTGGTCATACACTGTACGGGTCAGAAGCGAGGTGCGAATCGTTTTCCTGCGGGGTGATGAAACTGGGCTGGTGCTGGGCTTCCTGGGCTGAGCAGCTGGGCCAGGTCGTTTGCTCTATTTTTTTCTGTCTAAATCTTTTTCTATTTCTAAATCTATTTTTCTGTTTTGAATTTCATCCCACTATTCAAGCATTCAAATAATTCAAACAATTCAAACCATTGTAATGGGTTTTTGGTTCTGTTTATCACCATAAACCAAATCTCAATATTTTAAATCTTTTTAGGTTCCATTTATTAATTAAATAAAATGGACCATGGTTTATTATTAGAATAGGGTTTGATATTAATAAAATCCCCATTTGAAATCCAAATATTTTCAAAATCAAATCAGTAGGTTTTATTTGAAAATACAATTCATTTGAAAATCTTGTTCTAATACAAAATATCATTTTATTTTAGAGTCCATTATTAATTAAATAAAATAGACTTTCATTATTAATTCAACTAGGGTTTGTTTTATTGAGAATGTTTATTTTAAAATCTAAAATAAAGACAAAACACTTTATTAGGTTTTATTAGAGAATATAAAATACTTGGAAAACCTATTTAAAACAAAATAATAAGTTTTGGTGTTTATTTAAAATGGGAAAAACCTTTACTTAAATAAAAATTGGATATTAAATCCTCATTATTTTATTTAAATAAACCTTTACTATTTTTATCAAAACAAATTGTTTTATTCAAAGAATTGGCCAAGGTTTAATTTGGCTCTATAAAACAATCTTTATCTATAAAACTTTTATTTTAATTGAAAACCAAATCCTTTTATTTTAATGATCAAAAAGAGTATTTCCAAAATATTTTGTTTTCCTTTATTTAAAATGTTTATCTTTTTAAATCCCTTTAGGACTTTATTTGATTCAAATGGGTTTGAGGTTCCATTTAAATTCAAAAAGTTTCTTCTGGCCTTGAAAATCAAACAAAGTTTTATTTTATTCATTTATTTTCACATTACAAGATTTGGAAAATCTTGGGATGTGACAAATAAGAAAATTACAATGGAATATTTACTAACTATCCTATATCTAAATCTAAACTAAATCTTCATCTTTATCTTTGTACATGCAAAACAAAGACTAAATAAAAAACAAAAGAATATTAGTGTTAGTATTATTTCTCTTAGACATGTCAGTGAAATGCACTTGACAAATTCATCATTGAGAAATGTTATAAAAGGGGCAAGTTTCACCAATAGGAAAGATTCCATCTTTCATAAATTCAAAGCCAGAAGTCAGATGATAGCCAAGAGGGACAAATTCACCAGCCAGATGAAAGTAACCAGGTAAAAGTAAATATCCAGATTCTGAACATATCCACAAGTGCATAGAAGGCACACAAGGTGGACACACACCAGCATGCATATGGTGTGCTGTCGACCTCACAAGCATAGCTCAATCTCACAAAACCACAGCACAGCCGTGGGGGGCCCTAGTGCATCACCCCATTGCACAGCACACAAGAACAGCCAGTGTAGAAAGCAACTAAACCAAGCACCACAGCCAGCAACCACACCAACCAAGGATCAACAAAACATCACCAGGATGGTGACATAAGGAGGGGAATGGATCAGGTGGACAGCAAGATCAAGCCCAGGAGCTAGGACGAGCAGGCTAGCTCAAGACCAAGCACAGGAGTACAGCAAAACCAGATCAAGATCATCATCATCAGATTCTGTGGTGAGTTTCATAAAACCTTCACATAATCTAATCATCTTATTCAGAGAAAGCAAACCCTCAAAAAGCACCCAAGTGGGGTGAATCCATCATAGGGGTTTCTTTTAAACTCTAAAGGCAAACAACAAAGTACCATGATCCAACCAGAGCTCAGGGCAACAATCTTGCTCTAGTTGTCAAACTATATTTTACCATTCAATCATGCATATACCTATGATCTATTTCTAGGCACATACCTAAAGTAAGGGTAGCACCTTAGGAACAAATCCATAGGATCCATAACATGATCAAGCTCACTATCATTTTTCCAAGCTTTGATTCAATAAAGAATAGCTGGTACCACTACCAGAACTATCTAGATGAACCAATTAGATAAGATTTGAATCCCTAAGCCTCAGACCAATATCATTGGTCTTAGGGAATTCAAATAAGAGCATCTATATTTATCTTTCAAAGCCAAGATTGTCTTAAGCATAAACTACCCAAATCCATGGTTTAGAATCAAACTTGTGTGCCATACATGATGGTGTCACAAGAACAATCCAATATGAATCAGGAAAGACAGTAAATCATCATAGATTCAGACAATCAACTAACTAATCATTTTCCTGTAAAACAGGTATCATAACTAGGATATTCCTATGATACACTTTACTATTTAAGATCATAATGATCTCAAACCACATGTTAATTCCCAAGCTAACAGCACTAAGACAGTAGCTGTATCTTATCATAATCATGACCATGAATCAAATAAATAGTGGAAAGCTATCAGATCATTAGCTTAGCCAAGCATGTTTCCCAAACAACAATATCATCTTAATCAGATGAAATCTAAGCATCAAATCATCTAGTAAGCCACCAGGAACATCATCTATAATTCTTAAGCAACAAGCTTCAGGCCAATAAACATTTAGCATGTGTACAGACCATCGAAACATGAAACAATTCATACAGTACATGAACAAGCACATAGCCGGAACCCTAAATGGATGATCATCTTAATCTGAATCAGACAGTAGCAAGAGAGGACACAACCAACATCTAGCATCAAATCAGCAAGCACAGAAAGCACCAGGGGGAAGGAACCAAACTCACCATAGGTCCTCGCTGAAGAAATTGAAGAGGAAGCAGATTGGCCGACGAACCCGCGACGGCACAGGGAGCACCCAGGGGCGCTGCAACCTGCACCAGCCATGGCGACGACCACAACATCACACGAATCCACCACACCACCACAGGCGAGACCACGACGGCGTTAGTAGCACTTGAACACATGCCAAACACCAAAACCTAGGGTTCAGAGAGGCATCGGCCCATTGCAGGAGAGCCCCAGGCTCAAATCCAATTGGATAGACCGAACAAGCGTCGTTGACAACCCCCAATTGCACCATGACGGCGACCAGAATGGCTGACGGCGGTGGAAATCGACGGTGGCGGCATCGCCGACCACGAGGTCGGGGTCAAAGGAGGAGAGGATAAGATAGAGGGAGAGAGAGATGCAGTGAGGAGTGGGCCGAGCTGGGCGAGACCCTTCGGGGTGGCTCTTTTGACTATAATTAATGGGACACTAGGGCCCAATAAGAATAATCAGCCCAGAAACAATTCCAGGCCTGTTTCAATAAAAATAAAAGACCAAAATACCCTTGGACTTAATAAAATTCTAGAAAATAAAATAAAAGTCCAAAAATTATAAATAAAATATTTTTGGATTCACAAGAATCCAAACTACTCAAATAAATTAAAATATAAAATTTTAGACATTTAAATTTTATTAGGAATTTTGTAAATTATATATTACTTATTGAATTTTACAAAATTATTCAAGGGTGGTAAAATTAATTAAAATTCACTTTCATTATGTATTAATATTTTAGTATTTTATAAAAATACTAAATAAATATTTAATCACCATTTTTAATGTATAATAAATAATTCCTAAAAGAATTATTAAATCAATAAAAGTCAAATAAAATAAAATAACTCAATATATGTTATAAATATTAAAAAGTAATATTTATAAATCCTTTATTACTAAAAAGGAACTTTTGGGGATAAATTCATTACATTACTTGCATAATCATCTTTGCTTCTTTAAATATTGTCCTTACCGGGCAATAATGATGTTTTTGTAGAACTAGAAGCTCAAGGTCCAGTGCAAGCATCAGAATTCACTACCTTACCATCACAAGGCAAGTTCATCACTTGCTCATGTCCTTTGAAGAGTCTTTATCAAAGTATTTGCAAATTATGTATTATCATATATGCTATAAAAGAAAGAAAATATTATTTTCATAAATAAAGAAATCATAGATATCATCCTAAGTGGTGATATAATGGAGCAATAGAACTTAGGGTTCTATTTGCAACAATGATGATCAAGTAGGGACTTAATAATCCCTGACATCAGTGATTCTAGCGCCGTATATTACGCGTTAACCATGAGATTTGGATGTAGGGTTCGCAGCATAGAAAACAAAAAATTTCCTACGATGTGAACTATATACCAAGATCTATCTACTAGATACAAACAACGGGCGGATGTATATCCGTAGAGAACATACCCTTGAAGACCGACAAAGCTTAACGAGTTCAACTCGTGGTTGATTTAGACGATCTCTTGCCGATCTCAAGATCGAGAGGAAGTCCTAGCGCCGCAAATCAGCAGCGCATCCGTGCTCGCACACACGTTCGAGGCACCGAGCAACCTCCGCCTCCTCGCTCCAGCGATGCAGCGGAAGCACAACTATTTCTTGCCGAATATCCACCGGGAACATGTATCTCGCTAGTCCGAGACCATGGGGAATAAATTCTAGAGGGGCAGAGAGATCCTTCACGAGGAGGTGTGTGAGACAAGTGAGGAGGGGGGCTCCTTTTATAGGAGGAGGGGGGAACCCCAAGGGGGTGGCCGGCGCATGGGGCTGCCCCCTTGCCCTCCCCTCTTCATGTGGGTGGACACTCCACTCACAAATCTCCTTTAAATTCCCTCCACTCAAAAGTCCACTCAAATTCCCATTAAATTTCCACCAAATTTAATGCAAACTCTCATTAAATAAAACTCTTTTATTTTATTCAGAATTTTGTCAATTACTTTAATGACAAACATTCACAAATAACCCCTTGCTAGAATTCTATTTCACATGCATAACCACTTTATGCAATTTCACCCGAAAACCTGTTTCGGTATCTAGTGAAATAAATTCCTGCGCTTGTTCATTCTTTCGGCATGAAACATTTGCTCCAATTGGATGTCGGTGTCTCTTAAGTGTGTCACCCTACGGTTTGTGAATAATGCGGACATGATCGAGACCCCTCTCGGATCAATAATCAGAAGCGGGATCTGGAGACCCATACTGACTCCCACACATTCAACGATGACTTTCTTGTGATCGTCGGAACCTTTTACGCTAGTATATTAATCCCTTTGTTTCACGATATATTACATGTCCGAGATTCGATCATCGGTATCTCCATACCTAGTTTGATCTCGTTACCGACATGCACTCTTTTCTCGTTCCTGTGATATAACATTCTAGTGATCAAATCACTTGCTTGCAAGCTAATCAATGTGATATCACCGAGAGGGCCCAGAGTATATCTATCCGTCATCGGGATGAACAAATTCCACTCTCGATCCATGAGCCTCAACATAACACTTTATTAGTTCTGAATCCATCTTTATAATCACCCTGTTACGGTGTGACGTTTGATGTTATCAAGAAACTCTTTCGGTGTTAGTGATTGACATGATCGCATGGTCTAAGGATTAGGATCACTTCGTAAGTTGTTATAGCAATATAAACTCAATGACTTTGATCGTAATGCTATACTTCGGATGAATGTTCATCACACCATTACACTAATGTTATGATCCCGTTATTAACAACATCCAATGTCCATGATCAGGAAACCTTGATCATCTTGTTAATCAACGAGCTAGTTTATGAGAGAGGCATAACTAGGAACTTTCTGTTTGTTTATTAAACACACATGTATTAACGTTTCCGTATTAATACAATTATAGCATGCAAAATAAACATCTATCATATACTTGGAATACACATAATAAACACTTTATTATTGCCTCTTAGGGCATATTCCCTTCAGTCTCCCACTTGCACTAGAGACAATAATCTAGTTACATAGTGATAAATCTAACACCCATTGAGTTCTGGTGTTGATCATGTTTTGCTCTAGGGAGAGTTTTAGTCAACGGATCTGCTACATTGAGATCCGTATGTACTTTACAAATCTTTATATCTCCATCCTTGACATGCTCGCAGATGGAGTGAAACCGGCGCTTAATATGCTTGGAATGCTTGTGAGACCTTGGCTCTTTGGCATTGGCAATGGCACCATTGTTGTCACAATAGATCACCATTGGGTCCAACGCGTTTGCCACCACTCCTAGTTCGGATATGAACTCCTTCATCCAAACTGCTTCCTGAGCCGCTTGTGAAGCAGCAACATATTCGGCCTCCGTTGTTGATCCCGCTACCACAGGTTGTTTGGAGCTCCTCCAACTAACCGCTCCGCCATTTATGAGAAATACGTATCCGGATAGAGACTTAGAGTCATCCGGATCGGTGTCGAAGCTAGCGTCAACATAACACTTAGCGACGAGCTCTTCTTCACCTCCGTATACAAGAAACATATCCTTAGTTCTTCGTAAGTATTTAAGGATATTCTTGACCGCTATCCAGTGTTCCGAACCTGGATCCGATTGGTACCTACTAGTCAAACTAATAGCATGTGCCACATCCGGTCTTGTACATAGCATGGCGTACATTATAGAGCCTATGTCTGAAGCATAGGGGACTTTGTCCATTATCTCTCTTTCTTCCGCCGAAGCCGGACTTTGAGTCTTACTCAATGTCTTGCCTTGCAACATAGGTAAGAACCCCTTCTTACTTCCGTCCATTTTAAACTTCTTTAAAATCTTATCAAGGTATGTACTTTGCGATAGCCCTATTAGGCGCCTAGATCTATCTCTATAGATCTTTATGCCTAATATGTATGACGCTTCACCTAGGTCCTTCATTGAAAATTTGCTGTTTAGATAACTTTTAACACTGTTTAAAAGATCTATATCATTTCCGATCAATTATATGTCATCCACATATAATATCAGAAATGCCACATAGCTCCCACTCACTTTCTTGTAAATACAAGCTTCTCCATAAGTTTGGACAAATCCAAACTCTTTGATCACCTCATCAAAGCGGAGATTCCAACTTCGTGATGCTTGCTTCAATCCATAGATGGATCGCTGAAGCTTGCACACCTTGTTAGCATCCTTAGGATCGACAAAACCCTTTGGTTGTATCATATACAACTCTTCTTCAATATTACCATTGAGAAACGCGGTTTTGACATCCATCTGCCATATCTCATAATCGAAATATGCAGCAATTGCTAACATAATCCTAACTGACTTTAGCATCGCTACGGGAGAGAAAGTCTCATCGTAGTCAACTCCATGAATTTGTCGAAACCCCTTTGCGACAAGTCGAGCTTTATAGACGGTCACATTACCATCAGCATCAGTTTTCCTTTTGAAAATCCATTTGTTCTCCACAGCCTTTCGGT
The DNA here is from genome assembly GCA_916181665.1 of Avena sativa. Classification (NCBI taxonomy): domain Eukaryota; kingdom Viridiplantae; phylum Streptophyta; class Magnoliopsida; order Poales; family Poaceae; genus Avena; species Avena sativa. The sequence continues at coordinate 129,128,866 of OV702281.1, read as the reverse complement.
CGTGAGGTAATTCCACCAAGTTCCAAACTTGATTTTCATACATGGATTCCATCTCGGATTTCATGGCTTCTAACCATTTGTTGGAATCCGGGTTCATCATCTCTTCTTCATACGTCGCAGGGTCATCATTTTCATCAACCATGAAATTCATGACAGGATTTCCGTATAGCTCGGGAGCTGCACGCGTCCTGTTTGACCTGCGAGGTTCGGTAGTACTCTCTTTCGGAGTTTCATGATCATTATCATTAGTTCCCTCTTCAACAGGTGGAGCCAACTCCGGAACAACTTCCGGCGCTGCGCTACTCGCCATACTTTGAAGAGAAGGTTCCACAACCTCTTCGAGTTCTACCTTCCGACTAGTCACACCTTTGGCGAGAAACTCTTTCTCTAGAAAGGATCCATTCTTGGCAACAAAAACCTTGCCCTCGGATCTGTGATAGAAGGAATACCCAATAGTTTCTTTAGGGTATCGTATGAAGACACATTTTTCCGCTTTGGGTTAGAGTTTATCCGGTTGAAGTTTCTTCACATAAACATCGCATCCCCAAACTTTAAGAAATGACAGCTTAGGTTTGTTTCCAAGCCACAATTCATACGGTGTCTTTTCAACGGATTTAGATGGTGCCCGATTTAAAGTGAATGCACCAGTTTCTAGTGCATAACCCCAAAATGACAACGGCAAGTCCGTCAGAGACATCATAGATCGAACCATATCTAATAAAGTACGATTACGACGTTCCGACACACCATTCCGCTGCGGTGTTCCGGCAGGTGTGAGTTGTGAAACAATTCCACACTCTTTCATGTGAGTGCTAAACTCGTAACTTAGATACTCACCTCCATGGTCGGACCGTAGAAATTTGATCTTTCTATTACGATGATTTTCCACATCATTCTGAAATTCCTTGAACTTTTCAAAGGTTTCAGACTTGTGTTTCATCAAGTAGATATAACCGTATCTACTCAAATCATCCGTGAAAGTAACAAAATAACGATATCCACCTCGCGCCGACACACTCATTGGACCACATACATCAGAATGTATGATTTCCAATAAATCTGTCGCCCGTTCCATTGAACCGGAAAACGGCGTTCTAGTCATCTTGCCCATAAGGCATGGCTCACATGTATCAAATGATTCATAATCAAGTGATTCCAAAAGTCCATCCGAATGGAGCTTCTTCATGCGTTTAACGCCAATATGACCTAGACGGCAGTGCCACATATATGCGGATATATCATCATTAAGTTTAATCCTTTTATCATCAACATTATGAATATGTGTAACATTATCATCGAGATCTAATAGAAATAAACCATTCATCATCGGTGCATGACCATAAAAGATTTCATTCATATAAATGGAACAACCATTGTTCTCGGATTTAAATGAATAACCACTTCGCATCAAACACGATCCAGATACAATGTTCATGCTCAGTGCAGGTACCAGATAACATTTATTCAAGTTTATAACTAATACCGACGGCAAGTGGAGAGGCAGCGTTCCGACGGCGATCACATCAACGCTTGATCCATTGCCGACACGCATCTTGACCTCACCCCTTGCTAGCGGTCGCTTGTTCCGCAGCCCCTGATTCGAGTTACAAATATTAGCAACAGAACCGGTATCAAATACCCAGGTGCTACTGCGAGCACTAGTCAAGTACACATCAATAACATGTATATCATATATACCTTTGTTTGCCTTGCCGGCCTTCTTGTCTGCCAGATACGTGGGGCAGTTGCGCTTCCAGTGGCCAGTCCCCTTACAATAGTAGCACTCGGAATCAGACTTAGGTCCAACTCGGGGTTTCTTTTCAGGCGCGGCAACCGGCTTGCCGCCCTTACTTCCCTTCCGTTTTCCCTTCTTGTCTTTCTTGAAACCAGTGTTCCTATTGATCATCAACACTTGATGTTCCTTTTTGATCTCCACTTCTGCAGTTTTAAGCATTGACAGAAGCTCGGGGAGAGACTTCTTCATGCCTTGCATATTATACTTCATCACGAAGCTCTTATAGCTAGGTGGCAGAGACCGTAGAACACGATGGATGCCTAAGTCAATGGGAATCGATATTCCTAAGGACACAAGCTTATCGGCGTAACCCGACATCTTGAGTACATGCTCACTAACGGAGCTGTGCTCTTCCATCATGCAGCTAAAGAACTTTTCTGAAGCGTTGTAGCTCTCTACAACAGCATGTGTGTCGAAAATCATTTTCAACTCACCCATTGTATCAAATGCATTGCCGTTTTCGCAACGCTTTCGAAGTTCCGGCTCTAGCCCATACAATATGCCGCAATGAACTAAGTTGTGGTCCTCCTGACGAGTCTGATAGACATTCTTCTCCTTGTCAGGGGCATCATCTAAAGGTGGGGGGCCTAACGGCGCTTCTAGCACATATTGCTTTTGTGCAGCAGGGAGGAGAATCCTCAAGTTCATGGCCCATTCGGTAAAGTTGCTACCGTTCGTTGCTAGTTTCTCTTTCTCCATGAACATATTGAATTTAAAAGCAGGTGGTGCCATCTACAACAGAATTTGTAAAGTTTAGACTAAGTGTATAATAGATTGAGTTCAACTAATCTATATTACGAATGAACTCCCACTCAAAAACGACATCCCTCGTGCCTTTTTGGTGATTACATGAACCAAATCCACTACACCAAGTCCGATCATCACGTGAGTCGGTATAGCTTCAAAGGCGAGCATCAAATGGGCATCATATCAACTATATGACTCATGCTTAACCTTTCGGTCCGTGTTCCGAGGACATGTCTGTACATTCTAGGCTTGCCAAGTTAGAACCTTAGTATTCGCGTGTGTAACTGTTTTACACCCGAAATATGGTCGTGGATCCAAGAACACCCGATCATCACGTGATGTCTTGGAGCGACGAAAATATAATCGGTGCATACTAAAGGAAGAACACATTCTTATCTTGATATTTAAATGAGGGATCATCTTATTATGCTAACAAAGCGCTAAACAAGCAATATAAGATGCTATCAAACATCATATGTTTATTAGTGAAATGATATGGTTCCCGCAGATGATCTCTATCATGTGCATCGTGGTATGATCACTATCATACCTATATGTGCAAATCCAAGGTCTATGGATTTTACACGCTATGTGTGTTGTAAGAGTATCATCTCATACTTCTACTTACAACACTACCATATCATAACACTTGCCCAGCAACAATCTAAACTAGACGCCTCTAATTTATCCATTGCAAGTTTTACGTGGCTTAGGGCTTTCGAGATAGAACCATTCTTACCTACGAACATGAACCACAACGAGGATAATCAAATTGTTGACAACTCGCTTGCAAAATAGATATTGACTATAGTAGGAGAGACAGACACCCGCTAGCCACTTATGCAAACTAGTTGCATGTCAAGCGTGGAACAGGTCTCATGTGCGAGGACATGTAAAGTTTGTCTGGGACGCTTCATCCCACTATGCCACCAATATCCAAAATTACAACAAAGGAGCAACAACATGATCATCATCGCCCACATACTCATATGTGTACTACCCGTGTAAACTATCTACGCATAGATCCGGCTCTGATACCACTGTAGGGTTCGCAGCATAGAAAACAAAAAATTTCCTACGATGTGAACTATATACCAAGATCTATATACTAGATACAAAAAACGGGCGGATGTATATCCGTAGAGAACATACCCTTGAAGACCGACAAAGCTTAACGAGTTCAACTCGTGGTTGATGTAGACGATCTCTTGCCGATCTCAAGATCGAGAGGAAGTCCTAGCGCCACAAATCAGCAGCGCATCCGTGCTCGCACACACGTTCGAGGCACCGAGAAACCTCCGCCTCCTCGCTCCAGCGATGCAGCGGAAGCACAACTCTTTATTGCCGAATAGCCACCGGGAACATGTATCTCGCTAGTCCGAGACCATGGGGAATAAATTCTAGAGGGGGAGAGAGATCCTTCACGAGGAGGTGTGTGAGACAAGTGAGGAGGGGGGCTCCTTTTATAGGAGGAGGGGGGAACCCCAAGGGGGTGGCCGGCGCATGGGGCTGCCCCCTTGCCCTCCCCTCTTCATGTGGGTGGACACTCCACTCACAAATCTCCTTTAAATTCCCTCCACTCAAAAGTCCACTCAAATTCCCATTAAATTTCCACCAAATTTAATGCAAACTCTCATTAAATAAAACTCTTTTATTTTATTTAGAATTTTGTCAATTACTTTAATGACAAACATTCACAAATAACCCCTTGCTAGAATTCTATTTCACATGCATAACCACTTTATGCAATTTCACCTGAAAACCTGTTTCGGTATCTAGTGAAATAAATTCCTGCGCTTGTTCATTCTTTCGGCATGAAACATTTGCTCCAATTGGATGTCGGTGTCTCTTAAGTGTGTCACCCTACGGTTCGTGAATAATGCGGACATGATCGAGACCCCTCTCGGATCAATAATCAGAAGCGGGATCTGGAGACCCATACTGACTCCCACACATTCAACGATGACTTTCTTGTGATCGTCGGAACCTTTTACGCTAGTATCTTAATCCCTTTGTTTCACAATATATTACATGTCCGAGATTCGATCATCGGTATCTCCATACCTAGTTTGATCTCGTTACCGACATGCACTCTTTTCTCGTTCCTGTGATATAACATTCTAGTGATCAAATCACTTGCTTGCAAGCTAATCAATGTGATATCACCGAGAGGGCCCAGAGTATATCTATCCGTCATCGGGATGAACAAATTCCACTCTCGATCCATGAGCCTCAACATAACACTTTATTAGTTCTGAATCCATCTTTACAATCACCCTGTTACGGTGTGACGTTTAATGTTATCAAGAAACTCTTCCGGTGTTAGTGATTGACATGATCTCATGGTCTAAGGATTAGGATCACTTCGTAAGTTGTTATAGCAATATAAACTCAATGACTTTGATCGTAATGCTATACTTCGGATGAATGTTCATCACACCATTACACTAATGTTATGATCCCGTTCTTAACAACATCCAATGTCCTTGATCAGGAAACCTTGATCATCTTGTTAATCAACGAGCTAGTTTATGAGAGAGGCATAACTAGGAACTTTCTGTTTGTTTATTAAACACACATGTATTAACGTTTCCGTATTAATACAATTATATCATGCAAAATAAACATCTATCATATACTTGGTGTAGGGTTCGCAGCATAGAAAACAAAAATTTTCCTACGATGTGAACTATATACCAAGATCTATCTACTAGATACAAACAACGGGCGGATGTATATCCGTAGAGAACATACCCTTGAAGACCGACAAAGCTTAACGAGTTCAACTCGTGGTTGATGTAGATGATCTCTTGCTGATCTCAAGATCGAGAGGAAGTCCTAGCGCCGCAAATCAGCAGCGCATCCGTGCTCGCACACACGTTCGAGGCACCGAGCAACCTCCGCCTCCTCGCTCCAGCGATGCAGCGGAAGCACAACTCTTTCTTGTCGAATAGCCACCGGGAACATGTATCTCGCTATTCCAAGACCATGGGGGATAAATTCTAGAGGGGGAGAGAGATCCTTCACGAGGAGGTGTGAGAGACAAGTGAGGAGGGGGGCTCCTTTTATAGGTGGAGGGGGGCACCCAAGGGGGTGGCCGCCAGCCATGGGGGCTGCCCCCTCCCCTCCTTCATTCATGTGGGTGGACACTCCACTCACAAAATGCCCTTTAAAATCCCTCCACTCAAAAGTCCACTCAAATTCCCATTAAATTTCCACCAAATTTAATGCAAACTCTCATTAAATAAAACTCTTTTATTTTATTCAGAATTTTGTCAATTACTTTAATGACAAACATTCAAAAATGACCCCTTGCTAGAATTCTATTTCACATGCATAACCACTTTATGCAATTTCACCCGAAAACCTGTTTCGGTATCTAGTGAAATAAATTCCTGCGCTTGTTCATTCTTTCGGCATGAAACATTTGCTCCAATTGGATGTCGGTGTCTCTTAAGTGTGTCACCCTACAGTTCGTGAATAATGCGGACATGATCGAGACCCCTCTCGGATCAATAATCAGAAGCGGGATCTGGAGACCCATACTGACTCCCACACATTCAACGATGACTTTCTTGTGATCGTCGGAACCTTTTACGCTAGTATCTTAATCCCTTTGTTTCACGATATATTACATGTCTGAGATTCGATCATCAGTATCTCCATACCTAGTTTGAACTCGTTACCGACATGCACTCTTTTCTCGTTCCTGTGATATAACATTCTAGTGATCAAATCACTTGCTTGCAAGCTAATTAATGTGATATCACCGAGAGGGCCCAGAGTATATCTATCCGTCATCGGGATGAACAAATTCCACTCTCGATCCATGAGCCTCAACATAACACTTTATTAGTTCTGAATCCATCTTTATAATCACCCTGTTATGGTGTGACGTTTGATGTTATCAAGAAACTCTTCCGGTGTTAGTGATTGACATGATCTCATGGTCTAAGGATTAGGATCACTTCGTAAGTTGTTATAGCAATATAAACTCAATGACTTTGATCGTAATGCTATACTTCGGATGAATGTTCATCACACCATTACACTAATGTTGTGATCCCGTTATTAACAACATCCAATGTCCATGATCAGGAAACCTTGATCATCTTGTTAATCAACGAGCTAGTTTATGAGAGAGGCATAACTAGGAACTTTCTGTTTGTTTATTAAACACACATGTATTAACGTTTCCGTATTAATACAATTATAGCATGCAAAATAAAGATCTATCATATACTTGGAATACACATAATAAACACTTTATTATTGCCTCTCAGGGCATATTCCCGTCAGTCTCCCACTTGCACTAGAGACAATAATCTAGTTACATAGTGATAAATCTAACACCCATTGAGTTCTGGTGTTGATCATGTTTTGCTCTAGGGAGAGTTTTAGTCAACGGATCTGCTACATTGAGATCCGTATGTACTTTACAAATCTTTATATCTCCATCCTTGACATGCTCGCGGATGGAGTGAAACCGGCGCTTAATATGCTTGGAATGCTTGTGAGACCTTGGCTCTTTGGCATTGTCAATGGCACCATTGTTGTCACAATAGATCACCACTGGGTCCAACGCGTTTGCCACCACTCCTAGTTCGGATATGAACTCCTTCATCCAAACTGCTTCCTGAGCCGCTTCTGAAGCAGCAACATATTCGGCCTCTGTTGTTGATCCCGCTACCACAGGTTGTTTGGAGCTCCTCCAACTAACCGCTCCGCCATTCATGAGAAATACGTATCCGGATTGAGACTTAGAGTCATCCGGATCGGTGTCAAAGCTAGCGTCGACATAACACTTAGCGACGAGCTCTTCTTCACCTCCGTATACAAGAAACATATCCTTAGTTCTTCGTAAGTACTTAAGGATATTCTTGACCGCTATCCAGTGTTCCGAACCTGGATCCGATTGGTACCTACTAGTCAAACTAATAGCATGTGCCACATCCGGTCTTGTACATAGCATGGCGTACATTATAGAGCCTATGGCTGAAGCATAGGGGACTTTGTCCATTATCTCTCTTTCTTCCGCCGAAACCGGACTTTGAGTCTTACTCAATGTCTTGCCTTGCAACATAGGTAAGAACCCCTTCTTACTTCCGTCCATTTTAAACTTCTTTAAAATCTTATCAAGGTATGTACTTTGCGATAGCCCTATTAGGCGCCTAGATCTATCTCTATAGATCTTTATGCCTAATATGTATGACGCTTCACCTAGGTCCTTCATTGAAAATTTGCTGTTTAGATAACTTTTAACACTGTTTAAAAGATCTATATCATTTCCGATCAATAATATGTCATCCACATATAATATCAGAAATGCCACATTGCTCCCACTCACTTTCTTGTAAATACAAGCTTCTCCATAAGTTTGGACAAATCCAAACTCTTTGATCACCTCATCAAAGCGGAGATTCCAACTTCGTGATGCTTGCTTCAATCCATAGATGGATCGCTGAAGCTTGCACACCTTGTTAGCATCCTTAGGATCGACAAAACCCTTTGGTTGTATCATATACAACTCTTCTTCAATATTACCATTGAGAAACGCGGTTTTGACATCCATCTGCCATATCTCATAATCGAAATATGCAGCAATTGCTAACATAATCCTAACTGACTTTAGCATCGCTACGGGAGAGAAAGTCTCATCGTAGTCAACTCCTTGAATTTGTCGAAACCCCTTTGTGACAAGTCGAGCTTTATAGACGGTCACCTTACCATCAGCATCAGTTTTCCTTTTGAAAATCCATTTGTTCTCCACGGCCTTTCGGTCGTGAGGTAATTCCACCAAGTTCCAAACTTGATTTTCATACATGGATTCCATCTCGGATTTCATGGCTTCTAACCATTTGTTGGAATCCGGGCTCATCATCGCTTCTTCAAACGTCGCAGGGTCATCATTTTCATCAACCATGAAATTCATGACAGGATTTCCGTACAGCTCGGGAGCTGCACGCGTCCTGTTTGACCTGCGAGGTTCGGTAGTACTCTCTTTCGGAGTTTCATGATCATTATCATTAGTTCCCTCTTCAACAGGTGGAGCCAACTCCGGAACAACTTCCGGCGCTGCGCTACTCGCCATACTTTGAAGAGAAGGTTCCACAACCTCTTCGAGTTCTACCTTCCGACTACTCACACCTTTCGCGAGAAACTCTTTCTCTAGAAAGGATCCATTCTTGGCAACAAAAACCTTGCCCTCGGATCTATGATAGAAGGAATACCCAATAGTTTCTTTAGGGTATCCTATGAAGACGCATTTTTCCGCTTTGGGTTCGAGTTTATCCGGTTGAAGTTTCTTCACATAAACATCGCATCCCCAAACTTTAAGAAATGACAGCTTAGGTTTGTTTCCAAACCACAATTCATACGGTGTCTTTTCAATGGATTTAGATGGTGCCCGATTTAAAGTGAATGCAACAGTTTCTAGTGCATAACCCCAAAATGACAACGGCAAGTCCGTCAGAGACATCATAGATCGAACCATATCTAATGAAGTACGATTACGACGTTCCGACACACCATTTCGCTGTGGTGTTCCGGCATGTGTGAGTTGTGAAACAATTCCACACTCTTTCATGTGAGTGCTAAACTCGTAACTTAGATACTCACCTCCACGGTCGGACCGTAGAAATTTGATATTTCTATTACGATGATTTTCCACTTCATTCTGAAATTCCTTAAACTTTTCAAAGGTTTCAGACTTGTGTTTCATCAAGTAGATATAACCGTATCTACTCAAATCATCCGTGAAAGTAACAAAATAACGATATCCACCTCGCGCCGACACACTCATTGGACCACATACATCAGAATGTATGATTTCCAATAAATCTGTCGCCCGTTCCATTGAACCGGAAAACGGCGTTCTAGTCATCTTTCCCATAAGGCATGGCTCACATGTATCAAATGATTCATAATCAAGTGATTCCAAAAGTCCATTCGAATGGAGCTTCTTCATGCGTTTAACGCCAATATGACCTAGACGGCAGTGCCACATATATGCGGATATATCATCATTAAGTTTAATCCTTTTAGCATCAACATTATGAATATGTGTAACATTATCATCGAGATCTAATAGAAATAAAACATTCATCATCGGTGCATGACCATAAAAGATTTCATTCATATAAATGGAACAACCATTGTTCTCGGATTTAAATGAATAACCACTTCGCATCAAACACGATCCAGATACAATGTTCATGCTCAGTGCAGGCACCAGATAACATTTATTCAAGTTTATAACTAATCCCGACGGCAAGTGGAGAGGCAGCGTTCCGACGGTGATCACATCAACGCTTGATCCATTGCCGACACGCATCTTGACCTCACCCCTTGCTAGCGGTCGCTTGTTCCGCAGCCCCTGATTCGAGTTACAAATATTAGTAACTGAACCGGTATCAAATACCCAGGTGCTACTGCGAGCACTAGTCAAGTACACATCAATAACATGTATATCATATATACCTTTGTTTGCCTTGCCGGCCTTCTTGTCTGCCAGATAGTTGGGGCAGTTGCGCTTCCAGTGGCCAGTCCCCTTACAATAGTAGCACTCAGAATCAGACTTAGGTCCAACTCGAGGTTTCTTTTCAGGCGCGGCAACAAGCTTGCCGCCCTTACTTCCCTTCCGTTTTCCCTTCTTGTCTTTCTTGAAACCAGTGTTCCTATTGATCATCAACACTTGATGTTCCTTTTTGATCTCCACTTCTGCAGTTTTAAGCATTAACAAAAGCTCGGGGAGAGACTTCGTCATGCCTTGCATATTATAGTTCATCACGAAGCTCTTATAGCTAGGTGGCAGAGACTGCAGAACACGATGGATGCCTAAGTCAATGGGAATCGATATTCCTAAGGACACAAGCTTATCGGCGTAACCCGACATCTTGAGTACATGCTCACTAACGGAGCTGTGCTCTTCCATCATGCAGCTAAAGAACTTTTCTGAAGCGTTGTAGCTCTCTACAGCAGCATGTGTGTCGAAAATCATTTTCAACTCACCCATTGTATCAAATGCATTGCCATTTTCGAAACGCTTTCGAAGTTCCGGCTCTAGCCCATACAATATGCCGCAATGAACTAAGTTGTGGTCCTCCTGACGAGTCTGATAGACATTCGTCTCCTTGTCAGGGGCATCATCAAAAGGTGGGGGGCCTAACGGCGCTTCTAGCACATATTGATTTTGTGCAGCAGGGAGGAGAATCCTCAAATTCATGGCCCATTCGGTAAAGTTGCTACCGTTCGTTGCTAGTTTCTCTTTCTCCATGAACACATTGAAATTAAAAGCAGGTGGTGCCATCTACAACAGAATTTGTAAAGTTTAGACTAAGTGTATGATAGATTGAGTTCAACTAATCTATATTACGAATGAACTCCCACTCAAAAACGACATCCCTCGTGCCTTTTGGTGATTACATGAACCAAATCCACTACACCAAGTTCGATCATCACGTGAGTCGGTATAGCTTCAAAGGCGAGCATCAAATGGGCATCAATATGACTCATGCTTAACCTTTCGGTCCGTGTTCCGAGGCCATGTCTGTACATGCTAGGCTCGCCAAGTTAGAACCTTAGTATTCGCGTGTGTAACTGTTTTACACCCGAAATATGGTCGTGGATCCAAGAACACCCGATCATCACGTGATGTCTTGGAGCGACGAAAACATAATCGGTGCATACTAAAGGAAGAACACATTCTTATCTTGATATTTAAATGAGGGATCATCTTATTATGCTAACAAAGCGCTAAACAAGCAATATAAGATGCTATCAAACATCATATGTTTATTAGTGAAATGATATGGTTCCCGCAGATGATCTCTATCATGTGCATCGTGGTATGATCACTATCATACCTATATGTGTAAATCCAAGGTCTATGGATTTTACACGCTATGTGTGTTGTAAGAGTATCATATCATACTTCTACTTACAACACTACCATATCATACTTCTATGGACATGTAAAGTTTGTCCGGGCCGCTTCATCCCACTATGCCACCAATATCCAAAATTACAACAAAGGAGCAACAACATGATCATCATCGCCCACATACTCATATGTGTACTACCCGTGTAAAGTATCTACGCATAGATCCGGCTCTGATGCCACTGTAGGGTTCGCAGCATAGAAAACAAAAATTTTCCTACGATGTGAACTATATACCAAGATCTATCTACTAGATACAAACAACGGGCGGATGTATATCCGTAGAGAACATACCCTTGAAGACCGACAAAGCTTAACGAGTTCAACTCGTGGTTGATGTAGACGATCTCTTGCCGATCTCAAGATCGAGAGGAAGTCCTAGCGCCGCAAATCAGCAGCGCATCCGTGCTCGCACACACGTTCGAGGCACCGAGCAACCTCCGCCTCCTCGCTCCAGCGATGCAGCGGAAGCACAACTCTTTCTTGCCGAATAGCCACTGGGAACATGTATCTCGCTAGTCCGAGACCATGGGGGATAAATTCTAGAGGGGGAGAGAGATCCTTCACGAGGAGGTGTGAGAGACAAGTGAGGAGGGGGGGCTCCTTTTATAGGAGGAGGGGGGCACCCAAGGGGGTGGCCGCCGGCCATGGGGGCTGCCCCCTCCCCTCCTTCATTCATGTGGGTGGACACTCCACTCACAAAATGCCCTTTAAAATCCCTCCACTCAAAAGTCCACTCAAATTCCCATTAAATTTCCACCAAATTTAATGCAAACTCTCATTAAATAAAACTCTTTTATTTTATTCAGAATTTTGTCAATTACTTTAATGACAAACATTCACAAATAACCCCTTGCTAGAATTATATTTCACATGCATAACCACTTTATGCAATTTCACCCGAAAACCTGTTTCGGTATCTAGTGAAATAAATTCCTGTGCTTGTTCATTCTTTCGGCATGAAACATTTGCTCCAATTGGATGTCGGTGTCTCTTGAGTGTGTCACCCTACGGTTCGTGAATAATGCGGACATGATCGAGACCCCTCTCGGATCAATAATCAGAAGCGGGATCTGGAGACCCATACTGACTCCCACACATTCAACGATGACTTTCTTGTGATCGTCGGAACCTTTTACGCTAGTATCTTAATCCCTTTGTTTCACAATATATTACATGTCCGAGATTCGATCATCGGTATCTCCATACCTAGTTTGATCTCGTTACCGACATGCACTCTTTTCTCGTTCCTGTGATATAACATTATAGTGATCAAATCACTTGCTTGCAAGCTAATTAATGTGATTTCACCGAGAGGGCCCAGAGTATATCTATCCGTCATCGGGATGAACAAATTCCACTCTCGATCCATGAGCCTCAACATAACACTTTATTAGTTCTGAATCCATCTTTATAATCACCCTGTTACGGTGTGACGTTTGATGTTATCAAGAAACTCTTCCGGTGTTAGTGATTGACATGATCTCATGGTCTAAGGATTAGGATCACTTCGTAAGTTGTTATAGCAATATAAACTCAATGACTTTGATCCTAATGCTATACTTCGGATGAATGTTCATCACACCATTACATTAATGTTGTGATCCCATTATTAACAACATCCAATGTCCATGATCAGGAAACCTTGATCATCTTGTTAATCAACGAGCTAGTTTATGAGAGAGGCATAACTAGGAACTTTCTGTTTGTTTATTAAACACACATGTATTAACGTTTCCGTATTAATACAATTATAGCATGCAAAATAAACATCTATCATATACTTGGAATACACATAATAAACACTTTATTATTGCCTCTCAGGGCATATTCCCTTCACTTGGAATGGGACAGAAAAGTCAGCTGTATCTTCTTCCTCTCGCATGAAGCCGGATGTGCAGGTCGTGGTTGTTATCCTCGTAGTGTGCATATTAATTGGTATGCATAGAGGATATGCAACATATGGGTGGAAACCCTCATCGTCCCACGATAGTTCTGGCATCTAACGGTTTGTACAGACCATTGACGTAATTCATTATGTGGTCATGGTGTACACCAAGGAGGCTTGCGGGGTCGCGAAGGGGGCAGTGATTGGCTTGGACCAACTACTGGGCCCCACATCATGGAATAGTGGACGCGAAAGTACGCTCGGTTGTGCAACAAGGAGCTGATCTCTCATGGGTAAAGTAACGCACCTCTGCAGAGTGTAAGAACTGTAACTTGTTACTCCCTGTTCCGGGAAGGAGCTACGAACGCGGCAGGAAAGGAACTCCATGAAAGTTCTGGTCAACCAGTGAAGGCTGATTATCATAGTTTTTCAGAATAAAAACTGCATAGTGCCAAGGATTTATAATCCGAGGTGGTAGTTAGAGCTGTTGGAATTATGCCCTAGAGGCAATAATAAAGATGTTATTATTATAATTCTTGTTCATGATAAACTTTATATTCCATGCTATAATTGTATTAAGCGGAAACTTTAATACTTGTGTGGTTTGTAAACAACACCGTGTCCCGAGTACGCCTCTATGGACTAGCTCACTGATTAATGATGGTTAAGGTTTCCTAACCATAGACATGAGTTGTCGATTAATAATGAGATCATATCATTGGGAGAATGATATGATGGACAGACCCAAACTAAGAAGAGCAATTAGATCGTATCATCATGTTCATCTTTGTGAAGCTTTTATTATGTCAAATATTGTATTCCTTAGACCATGAGATAATACAACTCCCTGGTATCGGAAGAAAGCACTGAGGTCATCAAACATCATCCTATGAGAGGGTGATCATAAAGGTGTCTCTCAGGTGATCGGAAAGTACCTGTTGGGTTGTATGTATCAAGATGGGATTTGTCCCTCCTAAGTCGGAGAGATATACTTCGGGCCCACTCGGTAATCGATATCAACACCGCTTGCAAGCATGTGGTTAAGGAGTTAATCACAAAGTGATATCGGATTACGGAACGAGTAAAGTACTTGTTGTGAACGAGATTGAACTAGGTATACCGGTACCGACGATCGAATCTCGGGCAAGTAAAATATCGCGAGACGAAGGGAATATATATATGGTATTGATTGAATCCTGGCATCGTGGTTCATCCGATATGATCATCGATGAATGTGTGGGAGTCAATATGGGTTTCCAGACCCCGCTGTTGATTATTGATAGAAGATCATGTCTGCATATTCTCGAACCCGAAGGGTCACACACTTAACGTGTCTCGGCGCTAGGATAGATTGGATAATTGGTTTATGAGTTTTTGTTCGAAGTCTCGGATGAGATCCAGGACATCACAAGAGGTTCCGGAATGGTCCGGAGAATAAGATTCATATAAGGCAATGCAGTTTTTGGAGTTCGGAATTGTTTCGGGTTATTCGCTATTGTACCGGAAGCTTCTAGAACCTTCCAGAGTGGGACCAACGTGGCCCCACTTGTCGGGAGGGGGCATGGGCCTATGAGGGAGTGCCCTGGCCGCATTGGGCCAGGGGCACAAGTCCCCATAGGGCCCAGCCGGCCAAACCCTTGGGAAACCCTAGGGGAGCTTCTAGAAGGGGAGGGGAACTTGCCCCCCCACTCCTCCCTCCTTTGGCCGCCGTCCTAGGGCTTGGGGGAGGGGAAAGGGCCAGCCTCCCACCCCTCTAAATAAAGAGGGCTGGGGGCGCACCCCTCCCACACCTCCTCCACAACCCTAGCCGCCCGGCTTCCCCTCCTCTCTCTCTCCACCCCACTTGCTGGACCGAGAAAGGAGGAGACGTCGAGGTGCCGCACGTGTGCATCTCTCGGCGGCATCGCCACTTGCGGTGTTAGATCAGATCGGATCGCGAGGAGGAGAAGCGAGTACGACTACATCACCCACGTCCCGTCGAACGTTCCGCTGTGCGAATCTTCAAGGCTATGAAGATCTCATCTATCCCCCCTCATTGTTTGCATCTCCTAGATTAGATCTTGGCTTTCCTGTTCGCATCCATAGAATTTTTTTGATTTACTATGCTGCAAAACCCTTCAGTGGTATTAGAGCTAGATCTATGCGTAGATGTGTTTCACGAGTAGAACGCAACATGGTTGTTGCGGGCGTTGTTGTTTTCTGTTGCAAGCCTCTTATTTGTGTACTTCTTATGACGCGGGATAGTGAGATCGAAGCGGTCCAGGCCAACCTTACGCGACCTCGTTCGTGAGACCGGCTCCGCACTTGACGTGTGGCTTGTTCCACACATGCGGCTGGTGGATGCCAGTTTCTCTTACTATAGTTGTCATGGGATTTACACCGGAGTTTGGCAACCATAATATCACCGTTGTGGCTTTCCGTAGGTAAGAATCGTTCTTAGCTTGCTACTCCCATAAGCCACGTAAAACATGCAACAACAAAGTAGAGGCGTCTAACTTGTTTTTGCAGGGAGCGTTTTCTGTGATATGGTATGGCCCAAGATGTGATGTGTATGTTGTATGCAATGATCATGTTTTGTAATGTTTCACGAATTGCATGTCGATGAGTACACAACCGGCAGGAGCCATATGGTTGTCTTTATAATTGTGTATGACATGTGTGTCAACTTCTTATACGCCATGTAATAGCTTTACTTTATCGCTAAGTAGTTAGCAATAGTTGTAGTTGCTATTCGTGGTGGAGGCAATCATGGTGGAGTAATGGAGATCATGCTGGAACGCACAAGATGGAGATCATTGCGCAAAGATTGGCTATACCATGTCACATAAAGTTATATGCATGTGATGTTCATCCTTTTATGTATCTTATTATGCTTAGATCACGAAGGTAGCATTATAAGATGATTCCCCACTTAAAGATCAAGATAAAACTGTGTTCTCCCCATGTATGCACCATTGCGAAAGTTAGTCGTGTTCAAGCATCACGTGATGATCGGGTGCTATAAACTCTACGTTCACATACAACGGGTGCAAGCCAGTTTTGCACACGCGGAAATACTTGGGTTTGACTTGACGAGCCTAGCATGTACAGACATGGCCTTGGAACACATGAACCGAAAGGTTAAGCATGAGTCATATGAATGATATGATCGACACTTCGTTGTCCACCATTGAAACCACGTTTCTCCTCGTGAAGGTCGGATTAGGCGTGGTGAATTTGGATCATGTTCACTAAACAACTCGAGGGATGTTGAATTTAGTGGGAGTTCATCTAGTAATTTGATTAAGTTGAACTAGTTATCATGAACATAGTCTAAATTGTACTTGCAAATTTTGTAGATCAAATGGCTAAGTCCAACTTCAACTTCAACGTTTTTGCTGAGAAAGAAAAGCTTAGAAACAATGGGTCTAACTTCACCAACTGGTTTCGCAATCTGAGAATCATTCTCGCTGGCGGACAAAAGGACTATGTCCTTGAGAATGCGCTAGGTGACGCCCCTGCTGTAGATGCGCCGGCTGATGAGAAAGATGTTTATCAGTCGCGCAAAGATGATTATGGTGTGATTAAGAGCACCATGTTGTTTGCTATGGAATCGGACCTTCAAAATCGTTTTGAAGATTACCTCGTGCCCTTTGAGATTCTTGAGGAACTGAAAACTATGTTTCAGACTCAGGCCCGTTCTGAGAGATATGAGATCTCTGAGAAATTCTTTAACTGCAAGATGGAGGAAGGGAGTTCCGTTAGTGAGCACGCCATAAAGATGTCGGGCTACACTCAAGGCCTTGAGCAACTGGACTGCAAGATTCCAGAGGAGCTCAAGATTGACAGGGTTCTGCAATCACTCCCTCCTAGCTACAAAAGTTTTGTAGTTACTCATAATCAGATTGGTTCCACTGATACGATCACCGAGCTCTTCGCTAAGCTGAAAGCTGCGGAAGTGGACATCAAGAAGGATAATCATGTGTTGATGGTCAACAAGCCCCCCAGCTTTAAGAAAGGTAAAAGTGCAAAGAAGCCCTTCAAGAAAGGCAGCGGCAAGCGCGTTGCCCCTGCTGAGAAGAAGCTCAAGTCTGGACCTAAGCCGGACACTGAGTGCTTCTATTGTAAGGACAAGGGTCACTGGAAGCGCAACTGTCCGAAGTACTTAGCGGACAAGAAGGCTGGCACCATCAAAGGAGCTGCGGAATAGACGGCGGCTAGCGAGGGATGAGGTGACGATGCGCGTTGGCAACGGATCAAGAGTTGATGTGATGGCCGTCGGCACACCCTCCTTAGTTTTACCTTCGGGATTAGTTTTAAACCTCAATAAATGTTATTATGTGCTTGCTTTGAGCATGAACATCATATCTGGATCGTGTTTATTGCAAGACGGTTATTCATTTAAATCTGAGAATAATGGTTGTTCTATTTATATGAGTAACATCTTTTATGGTCATGCACCTGCTGTGAATGGTTTATTTCTTCTGAATGTCGAAAAGGATGAAACACACATCCATAACATTGAGGCTAAGAGATGCAAGGTAGATAGTGATAATACTACTTATTTGTGGCACTGCCGTCTAGGTCATATTGGTGTAAAACGCATGAAGAAACTCCATTCTGATGGACTTTTGGAGTCTCTTGATTTTGAATCATTTGACACATGCGAACCATGCCTCATGGGCAAGATGATCAAAACCCCTTTCTCCGGAATGATGGAGCAAGCAACGGACTTGTTGGAAATCATACATACCGATGTATGCAGACCAATGAGTGTTTCGACGCGCGGTGGATATCGCTACTTTCTCACTATTACCGATGACTTAAGTAGATATGGGTATATCTATTTAATGAAACATAAATCTGAAACATTTGAAAAGTTCAAAAAATTTAGAATGAAGTGGAAAACCATCGTAACAGAAAGATTAAGTTTCTACGATCCGATCGTGGAGGTGAATATTTGAGTTATGATTTTCTCACGCATCTTAAAGCAAGCGGAATCGTTTCGCAACTCACGCCACCCAGAACACCACATCGCAATGGTGTGTCTGAACGCCGGAATCGAACTCTATTAGATATGGTCCGATCAATGATGTCTCTTACTGATTTGCCGTTATCATTTTGGGGTTATGCATTAGAAGCCGTTGCATTCACTTTAAATAGGGCACCATCTAAATCCGTTGAGACGACACCGTATGAACTGTGGTTTGGTGCTAAACCTAAGTTGTCGTTTCTTAAAGTTTGGGGATGCGAAGCTTACGTCAAGAAGTTGATGCCGGACAAGCTTGAACCCAAAGTGGAGAAATGCGTCTTCATAGGATACCCTAAGGAAACTATTGGGTATACCTTCTATCACAGTACCAAAGGCAAAGTGTTTGTCGCAAAGAACGGATCCTTTCTTAAGAAGGAGTTTCTCTCGAAAGAAGTGAGTGGGAGGAAAGTAGAGCTAGACGAGGTTGTTGAACCTTCTCTTGAGTTGGAGAGTAGCGCAGCACCTGAAATTGTTCCAGTGCCGCCTGCACCAACAATAGAGGAAGCTAATGACAAGGATCATGAAGCTTCGGACGATGCTACTACTGAACGTCGCAGGTCGACAAGGTCGCGTGCCCCTCTTGAGTGGTACGGCAACCCTGTCTTATCTGTCTTGTTAGTAGATGACAGTGAACCTGCGAACTATGAGGAAGCGATGATGAGCCCAGACTCTGAGAAATGGCTAGAGGTCATGAAATCCGAATTGGAATCCATGAGCGAAAACCAAGTATGGATTTTGGTGGACCCTCCTAGCGACCGAAAGGCCGTTGAGTGCAAATGGATCTTCAAGAAGAAAACGGACGCGGATGGTAATGTTATCGTCTATAAAGCACGACTTGTCGCGAAAGGTTTTTGACAAGTTCAAGGTGTTGACTACGATGAGACTTTCTCTCCCGTAGCGATGTTTAATTCCATTCGGATTTTATTAGCAATTGTTGCGTTTCATGATTATGAAATATGGCAGATGGATGTCAAGACTGTGTTCCTCAATGGCAACATTGATGAAGAGTTGTATATGATGCAACCCGAAGGTTTTGTCGATCCTAAGGATGCTGATAAAGTGTGCAAACTTCAGCGTTCCATTTATGGACTGAAGCAAGCATCTCGGAGTTGGAACCTTCGTTTTGATCAAGTGATCAAGAGCTTTGGATTTGTTCCAAATTGCTACGAAGCTTGTATCTACAAGAAAGTGAGTGGGAGCTCAGTGACATTTCTGGTACTATATGTGGATAACATATTAATTATTGGAAATGACATTGACATGCTTAACGATGTGAAGAGTTATTTGAACAAATGTTTTTCAATGAAAGACCTAGGGGAAGCTGCTTATATATTGGGCATCAAAATCTATAGAGATAGACAAAGACGCCTGATAGCTTTAAGCCAAAGTACATACCTAGACAAAGTTCTGAAAAGGTTCAGAATGGATAAGGCAAAGAAAGGTTCAGTGCCTATGTTGTCAGGTAAGATATTGAGCAGGGCTCAGTGTCCAGCTACGGTAAATGATAGAGAAGCTATGAGAATAGTGCATTATGCCTCGGCCATATGTTCTATCATGTATGCCATGTTGTGTACTAGACCAGATGTGTCCAATGCTCTTAGTTTGACGAGCAGGTACCAAAGTGATCCAGGAGTGGAACACTGGACAGCCGTGAAGAACATCTTAAAGTACTTTAATAGGACTAAAGAAATATTCTTAGTCTATGGAGGTGATGAACAGCTCGTCGTAAAGGATTACGTCGATGCTAGTTTCGACACCGACAAGGATGATTCTAAATCTCAGACAGGATACGTTTATATTTTGAATGGAGGAGCTGTGAGCTGGAGAAGCTGCAAGCAAAGCGTGATCGCGGCATCTACAGTAGAAGCAGAATACATGGCTGCTGCCGAAGCGTCAAGTGAAGGAGTTTGGATCAGGAACTTCATCACTGAGGTTGGTGTGGTTCCAAGTGCATTGGACCCACTGGAGATATTGTGTGACAACACTGGCGCCATAGCACTGGCTAAGGAACCAAGATATCATACAAAGACCAAGCATATCAACCACAAGTTTCATATAATCCGAGATTATATAGCAGATGGAGATCTGAAGATTAGAAAAGTACATACAGATCTGAATGTCGCAGATCCATTCACTAAACCTCTTCCACGTGCAAAACATGATCAACACCTTAGTGCCATGGGTGTTAGATTGTTGCCAGATGTAAACTAGATTATTGACTCTAGTGCAAGTGGGAGACTATTGGAATTATGCCCTAGAGGCAATAATAAAGATGTTATTATTATAATTCTTATTCATGATAAAGTTTAATACAATAACATACTACTATATAGTGGGAGACTATTGGAATCCATGCTAGAATTGTATTAAGCGGAAACTTTAATACTTGTGTGGTTTGTAAACAACACCGTGTCCCTAGTACGCCTCTATGGACTAGCTCATTGATTAATGGTGGTTAAGGTTTCCTAACCATAGACATGAGTTGTCGATTAATAATGAGATCATATCATTGGGAGAATGATATGATGGACAGACCGAAACTAAGCAGAGCAATTAGATCGTATCATCGTTTTCATCTTTGCGAAGCTCTTCTTATGTCAAATATTGTATTCCTTAGACCATGAGATAATACGACTCCCTGGTATCGGAAGAAAGCTTTAAGGTCATCAAACGTCATCCTATGAGAGGGTGATCATAAAGGTGTCTCTCAGGTGATCAGAAAGTACCTGTTGGGTTGTATGTATCGAGATGGGATTTGTCCCTCCCAAGTCGGAGAGATATACTTCGGGCCTACTCGGTAATCGATATCAACACCGCTTGCAAGCATGTGGTTAAGCAGTTAATCACAAAGTGATATCGGATTACGGAACGAGTAAAGTACTTGCTGTGAACGAGATTGAACTAGGTATACCGGTATCGCCGATCGAATCTCGGGCAAGTAAAATATCGCGAGATGAAGGGAATATATATATATATGGGATTGATTGAATCCTGGCATCGTGGTTCATCCGATATGATCATCGATGAATATGTGGGAGTCGATATGGGTTTCCAGACCCCGTCGTTGATTATTGATAGAATATCATGTCTGCATATTATCGAACCCGAAGGGTCACACACTTAACGTGTCTCGACGCTAGGATAGATTGGATAATTGGTTTATGAGTTTTTGTTCGGAGTCTCGGATGAGATCCAGGACATCACGAGAGGTTCTGGAATGGTCCGGAGAATAAGATTCATATAAGGCAATGCAATTTTTGGAGTTCGGAATTGTTTCGGGTTATTCGGTATTGTACCGGAAGCTTCTAGAACCTTCCGGAGTGGGACCAACGTGGCCACACTTGTCGGAGGGGGCATGGGTCTATGAGGGAGTGCCCTGGCCGCATTGGGCCAGGGGCACAAGGCCCCATAGGGCCTAGCCGGCCAAACCCTAGGGAAACCCTAGGGGAGCTTCTAGAAGGGGGGGACTTGCCCCCCACTCCTCCCTCCTTTGGCCGCCGGCCTAGGGCTTGGGGGAGGGGAAAGGGCCAGCCGCACACCCCTCTATATAAATAGGGCTGGGGGCGCACCCCTCCCACGCCTCCTCCACAACCCTAGCCGCCCTGCTGCCCCTCCTCTCTCTCTCCCTCCCGACTGCGCGTAGGCTAAGCCCTGCTGCAGAAACTCTCCATCGCTTGCACCGCGCCGTCGCGTTGTAGATCCAATCCATCTCTCCACCCCACTTGCTGGACCGAGGAAGGAGGAGACGTCGAGGTGCCGCACGTGTGCATCTCTCGGAGGCATCGCCACTTGCGGTGTTAGATCGGATCGGATCGCGAGGAGGAGAAGCGAGTACGACTACATCACCCACGTTCCGTCGAACGTTCCGCTGTGCGAATATTTAAGGGTATGAAGATCTCATCTATCCTCCCTCATTGTTTGCATCTCCTATATTAGATCTTGGCTTTCCCGTTCACATCCGTAGAAAATTTTGATTTACTATGCTGCGAAACCCTTCAAGAGCATCAAACTTCCCACCTTGCATATAATGAACTTGTTGGGTAACGTTGTTACTCATTCTTTCCTTTGATCCCTTGCTTAGACTATGAGGATCCGGAAGACGTGCCAATGTATGTAGACGAATGTCAAGAAGATGTGTTCTACGAGGAACCTGATCTGTCCGGAGGAGTTGAAGGAGTGGATTATGAGATCCACTACGGTGTCGATGAGAACGAGTGAAATTAAGTACCTAGTTAGTAGTAACTAATGGAGCCGAGCAGCATGAACTCTATAGAATAAGCTTCTGAGCTCAACTCCTAGTCCGAGTTGCTACTTTTAAATTCCGCTAAAACACTTTATATTTTGGTTTGTAAGTTGAATCTTTTGGAAGTCTTGAACCTCCGGTATTGTAATAATAATAATGTGTGTACATTTGTAATATGGACCCGCAATGTTTCTGTTGTACCACTCTGAGTGATGTGATATTTACGGAATGGTGTTCTGTGGATGTCATGTCAACGACTATAGTGTACTACACATGCAGTGGTAGGCTGGGTCACCGCAAAGCGCAAGAAAAAAAGAGGCAGCACACGAGCAATGAAGAGGAGGAGTTCAAGGCAGTTCGATGTCAGAGCAAAGTGATGGGTTCTTGACACGAAATACTCCTGACTCTACTAGTAGGGACCTATGCACACAAAAAAAATTATGTTTTTTCTATCTCCTTTGCTCCTCTCATCTCTCCACCCCTCTCCCCTCGCACACCGTCCCAGCTGATCCTCCCTCATCCAGAGTGTGGCGCTGCGCATGTGTGACTTCGTATGGCAGATTTGGTTTTTTAGAGGGCGGCTCTGTTTCTCGGGCGTGTTCGGAAGCCGCGTTGGTGTGGAGTAGGAGGATTACATAGGAAGGAAAGCACTTTGGTCCTTGGAGGAAAAAATTCAAGATTTTCCAGTTTCTAAATTTTCACTTGCTTCGCAAACATCATGAGTGAAAGGTTATTCAAAATACTAGCCATTTGCAGTATTAATTCGTATCTTATATTTATCATGTCTTATCTATTACAATAACATACTACTATATAGTGTTCGTATAATTTTTAACATGGACCGTTGGATCAAGACTTGCAAATCCAAACATTGCTAACCGTTGGATCTTCTTTTCCATTCTTAGCATCTAGAAGATTCTATTGATATTCTTTAGCACAATGAACACTAGTGTACGCAAACCTAAACACACAGTTCACTACTTAGTTTCAGGGACCTTGTGCTAACTGCATGGACTTGGATGTAATTTTCATTTTTTATGAGGTCCTTGATGTAACTTGTCCTTCCATCAACCGTGTTAACTAAAGCACCTAGCTCCTACGGGACCTACCATAGTTAGAACAAAATGCAATCGCCCCAATTATCACACAAAGTGGACCATGGTTTCTTATATAGTTCCATTTTTCAAGATTCCTAGCTAACTTCCCACACTTCACTGACTTCTGGCCGATTTAACGAACCTAGGTAAAACTTGAGCTACAATTAAGCATGGTAGATTTCCCTTGAATTAAATGTCTTTTCAGAGGTGGATGGGAGCATTTCTTGTAGTAAACAATGTCATCGATGTGACTTTCAAACTATCTAGAAAGAACATTCTCAATTTATCGAGTGATGACGAGATTATTCTTTTCCGTAAAGAAAGTCTGAAGAATATGGGTCTGAATGACACAAGACAAGCTTCCACACATATAAAGTGGACCAACATGATTTACTTATGATTCCCATGTTTAATGTTATGAGTTTTCAAACTTCGTCCTAGCTACCTCTGCCCCCACTTAAACGACTTTATGTCGATTTATTGAAATTAGGTCAAATTTGAACTACAAGTAAATTGTAGGTTTCTTTGAAAGTTTTGTTCATTTTTTGGAGGTAACCATCGGGGGATAATTTAATATATCACAAACCACCACTAAGAGTTTTGACAATAGGTTTAACTTCTTTCTAAGATTTTGCATCTTGACAATTTAACAAAATTAGGCCAAACTTGAGCTAAAACTAAGCGCGATAGATTGATCTCAAATTAAATGTCATTTCATAGGTAGATGTGTGCATCTTCTTGTAGTAAACAACACCATCGATGTGACTTTCCAACTATTATGAAAGAACATTCTCAATTTTCCAGTTGATGACGAGATTGTTCCTTTCCATAAGGAAAGTCTACAGAATATGGATCTGAATGCCACAGGCCAAACTTTCAGACATATATAATGGACTGACATGTTGTACTTACGATTCCCATGTTTTATGAGTTTTAGAACTTCGTACTAGATAACTCTGTCCACTTGAATGACTTTAAGTCGATTTATCAAAATTAGGGAAAATTTAAACTACAAGTAAATTGTAGATTGCGTTGAAAGTTTTATGATTTTTTGGAGATAACCTTCGGGGGGGTCATTTAATATATCACAAACCATGACCAAGAGTTTTGACAATAGGTTCACCTTCTTTCTAAGATTTTCCATCTTGCCAACTTAATAAATTAGGTCAAACTTGAGCTACCACTAAGCGCGATAGATTGCTCTTGAATTAATTGTATTTTTAGAGGTAGATGGGTGCATCTTCTTTTAGTAAAAAATGTTGTTGGTGTGAGTTTCAAACTATCAGAAAAGAACATTCTTGATTTTCCAAGTGATGGCGAGATTGTTCCTTTCCGTGAAGAAAGTCCGAAGAATATGGTCCTGAATGCCACAAGCCAATATTTTAGACATATATAGTGGACTGACATGTTCTGTACTACTTATATTGTTCCCATGTTTCACGAGTTTTCAAACTTCGGCCTAGCTAACTCTACCCACTTGGAAGCCTTTATATCGATTTATCCAATTTAGGTCAAATCTGAACTACGAGTAAATTGTATGTTGTGTTGAAAGTATTGCGAATTTTTTTAGATAACCATCAAGGGTTCATTTAATATTGAACAAACCACCATCGAGAGTTTTGACTATTCATCTTGACAATTTAACGAAATTAGGTCAAACTTGAGCTACTAGTAAGCGCGATAGATTGCTCTTGAATTAATTTTATTTTCGGAGGTAGATGGGTGCATATTTTTTAGTAAACAACGGTGTTAGTGTGAGTTTCCAACTATTAGGAAAGAACATTCTCAATTTTCCAAGTGATGATGAGATTATTCCTTTCCATAAAGAAAGTCTGAATAATATGGATCTGAATGCCACAAGCCAAATTTTGATTCATATATAGTGGACCCACATGTTGTGTACTACTTATGGTTCCCATGTTTCACAAGTGTTGAAACTTCGTCCTAGCTAACTCTGCCCACTTGAATGGCTTTATTTTGATTTATCAAAATTAGGTCAAATTTGAACTACAAGAAAATTGTAGCTTGCGTTGAAAGTTTTGCGATTTTTTGGAGGTAACCATAGCAGGGGGTTAGGAGTCATTTTATTTATCAGAAAACACCATCGAGAGTTTTTACAACAGGTTTAGCTTCTTGCAAAGATTATTCATCTTGAAAATTTGATGAAATTAGGTCAAACTTGAGCAACAAGTAAGCACGATAGATTTTTCTTGAATTAATTGTCTTTTCGAAGGTATATGGGTGCATCTTATTTTAGTAAACAATGACGTCGGTGTCATTTTCCAACTATCAGGAAAGAACATTCTAAATTTCATAAGTGATGACGAGATTGTTCTTTTCCGTAAACAAAGTCTCAAGAATATGGATCTGAACACCACAAGTAGATATTTCAAATATATATAGTGGACCGACATGTTATACTTACGATTCCCATGTCTTATGATTTTTCAAACTGCCTAGATAACTTTGCCCACTTGAATGACTTTATGTCGATTTATCAAAATTACATCAAATTTGGACTACAAGTAAATGGTAGGTTTCTTTGAAAGTAGTATATCGGAAACCACCAAGAGTTTGGACAACATGTTTAACTTCTTGCTAAGATTTTGCATCTTGATGTCTTATGAGTTATCCTCTCATTATTCGCAAAAAGAAAAGAAAATCACCACCCTCACAACCATACTAGACTCAGACACCTTTCTTCACAAGCTGCACACGTGACCGTCCAATTGCATTCGATGTCTATTGCATTTTGAGCCTCCTTTTAATATTACTTGGGAGATGAGCTAAGCGCGATTCAACACTAAATTTTGGTGTGATATTGGCAAGATCTTCTAGTTCAAAATTTTAGAGGAATATTTGTGGGATCCTCCTATCTACATGCATACTGACGGGTCTCGCTCGTTCTCTAGCTGGTCCCACTATCCCCTCATCATCCTCTATCCCGTCCCTACTTAGCCAACTTCCACCTCGCTAGAGTGTCCTTAGCGACACCTTCATCCACGCTACCATCATTGCTTCGTCGTATTTCCTTCCCCGCTCCACGGTAGAGTGCCTGCTTCCCCACAATCGCAACTGAGAAATATGTAAGCCACTCGGACCCCTCACCAGGGCGACTGTTAAAACTCCGTTGAAAGGATCGTATGGGCACATAGAGGGGGGTGAATAGGTGCTACTTCAAATTTTATTCTTTTTCAAATTAAGGTTTGACAAGAAAGCTAAATTCTCTAGATTATGCAACTAAGGTGAATTTACCTATATGACAAACAAGCACTATCTAACACAACACTAAGCAAGAACAAGTAAGTAAAGTGCGGTAAAGGATAGAAGTAACCAAAGTGGTGGACGCGGAGACACAAGGATTTGTTTCTTGTAGTTCCTTGATTTTAAGGGGAAGTACGTCTAGGCTTGGAGAGGGAGTGGTTTCAAACCACCAACGCCACGAGAGGCCTCCCTTGTTCTCCGATGAATCTCACCCCAACGGGATCGATCCACCTTCCACTATATCGGCAACCTTCGAGGTGGAAGCCAGCACTTTTACAACAAGTTCGGGGCACACATCCACAACTTAATTGGAGGCTCGCAAATACAAGCAAGTTGTCAATACAATCAAATACAAGCTTGTAAGAACCAAATCTAGAACTAGGTTTTCCAAAGAAAACACTAGAGCAATGAGCCCTCAAATGAATGAGGGGGAAATGAAGATCTCTTTTCGTGAAGTAGTAGATCAAGGGCTCCTCATTCGATTCTCCAAAGATCAAAGACTTTGGATGGTTGAGTGAAGAGATCTTGGCGATTTGATGGCTCAAATGGAGGTGGTGTACTTCAATGCAACAAGCACCTTGTCCCTAGGTAGGTGGAGGGGTATTTATAGCTCCCTGAGCATATCTGCCCATTGGGCATTAAATGCACCGGTACTACCGATACTCAAGCGGTAGTACCGGACACAACCGGTACTACCGGTTAGGTACCGGACCAAGTATCGAGGGTGCGCCACATGGTCGAGCCAGCCTCAGTCATGCCCGGACCCACCTTGCGGTACTACCGCCAAGCGGTAGTACCGGTCGTGAGAAGCGGTACTACCGGTCAGGGCGGTACTACCGGTCCTAGGTACCGGTTGGTACTAAGCGAGAAAGAAAGGTCTAGTCCTCCCTTAGTGTTGACCAGTACTGCCGAGCGGCACTACCGTGTCCAAGCGGTAGTACCGCTTGTGGAACGGTAGTGTCGCTCCGCGGTACCGGGTGGTACTGAGGAAAATCGAGGCCTCCCCATCTCAATTAGATACAACCAGTACAAGGGAGCGGTAGTACCGGTTCCAAGCACAAGACCGACCAGACATTGTGGTCCGAGTGTTTAGGGCCAAGCTGGAGATGATGAAAGAGATGCTAACAAAAAAGAATATCCTAGGAGTTGCGTATGTCTACGTGGCCGAGTTCCAAAAGAGGGGTCTCCCACATGCCCATTTCCTGTTGATCATGGATTCAAGATATAAGCTCCTCGTGCCAGAGCAATACGACCATGTCATATCGGCCGAGCTACCGGACAAGAATAAGTACCCGAAACTATACACAATGGTCGTGAAGCATATGATGCACGGCCCATGCAGCGTCCTCAAGCCAAACAACGTGTGCATGGAAGACGGGTCGTGCAAGTGTAGGTACCAACGGACATTCAACGAGACCACCGTACAGGGGAAGGACTCATATCCAGTCTATCGGAGATGAAAGGACGACTTTTGCGTGAAGGTCCACGGTCATATGCTGGACAATAGATGTGTTGTGCCTTACAACCCTTACCTCTTGCGGATGTTCGACTGCCACATCAACGTGGAGGTGTGCTCTAGCATAAAGGTTGTCAAGTACCTATATAAGTACATATACAAGGGCCACGATTAGACTTCGTTCAATATTGACACGCCTGACGACAAAGGTAACATAGACGAGATCAAGAGATACGTTGACGCAAGGTGGATTACTCCACCAGAGGCCATGTGGAGGATATTCGGCTTGAAGCTCTGTGAGAACCACCCGGCGGTCTTAAAGCTCCCCCTTCATCTCCCAGATATGCAAAGGGTCACGTCCAAAGCACGAGACAACCTGAACGACATTGCCGCCAGGGAGAGCACATCCATGCTGATAGAGTATTTCAAAGATAATGAGAAGTACGCGTGGGCTCGAGATATTCTTTACAGAGATTTTCCGGGGAGGTTCACGTGGCAACTTACAGTAAAATACTGGAAGATAAGGACTAGGGAACACCAAGTAGGACGAATCATGACAGCCCATCCTGCCAAGGGCGAGCGGTACTTTCTAAGAGTGCTTCTGAATCACATACCCGGCTCGAAGTCCTTCGAAGATCTAAAAACCGTGGATGGTGTGCTATGTGCTACATTTCGTGAGGCCGCGGAGAGGAGAGGTCTCATCGAGGCCGACAACACGCTCGACGAGTGTCTTACTGAGTCAGAAAAATTCGCCATGCTAGCCTCACTAAGGAGGCTCTTCGCAACAATCTAGGTATTCAGTGAGCCTGGCGATGTGCGCGGTCTTTGGGATAGGCACCTAGAGGCGATGTATGATGA
The DNA here is from genome assembly GCA_916181665.1 of Avena sativa. NCBI lineage: Eukaryota > Viridiplantae > Streptophyta > Magnoliopsida > Poales > Poaceae > Avena > Avena sativa. Next base: position 129,099,569 of record OV702281.1, on the reverse strand, counting down.
CTACCGACGGGAATACAAGTGTACAAAAGTTGTGGAGCAGAAGGTGTTGCTTGATATCAGGGGCATGCTACAGTCCATGGGGAAAGACATAAAGTTGTTCCCTCTCCCAGACATCGACAAGACGTATGACAACACAGAAGGCGAGGCTAGGGAGATCATTGAGGAAATAAATATCACAGTAGACAAGGAAGACGAATCACTGGCAGCATTTCTAAACCTTGAGCAACGAGTTGCCTATGATGAGATACTTAAGGCAGTTGATGGCAGCAATGGGGGCGTATTCTTCGTCGATGGTCCGGGAGGAACCGGGAAGACATACCTCTACAGAGCACAGCTCACTAGTGTTCGCGGAGAGAAAAAGATCGCGGTGGCCACAACAACGTCGGGTGTCGCCGCTTCAATCATGCCAGGAGGAAGAACAACGCACTCAAGGTTCAAGATCCCACTAAACCTTGAAGAAGGGGAAACATGCAACTTCACTAAGTAGAGTGGGACAGCCAAGCTCATGAGGATGGCTTCGCTCATACTATGGGACAAGGCAACCATGACGAAACGTCAGGCAGTTGAAGCGCTAGACAAAAGCATGCGTGACATCATGGGCTGCCAGAACCAACCTTTCGGAGGCAAGACTATAGTGTTCGGCGGGGACTTCAGGAAGGTTCTTCCAGTAGTGCGAAAAGGTTCACGTGGTCAGATAATCGACGCAAGTTTGTGAAGATCCAACTTAGGGAAGGGAATGCGCCAGCTAAGGCTCGTCAAGAACATGAGGGCACAAAATGAACGGTGGTTAGCAGATTACCTACTGAGGATAGGTAACGGTATTGAGGAAACCGACGAGGAAGGTAACATCCGGCTTCCCAAAGACATATGTGTGTCCTCTACGGGAGATGACATGGCTGACATAATGAAGCTGATCAACCGTGTGTTTCCTCAGCTAGACCACAACATGGACAACCCGCATTACATGACTTCTAGAGCAATCCTATCCACAAAGAACGACAACGTAGATGGAATAAACATGCACATGATTGAGCGTTTTCATGGCGAGAAGATGATCTATTATAGCTTCGATAGTGCGGAGGACGATCCGCATGGATACTACCCTTCCGAGTTTCTGAACTCGCTAACTCATAACGGGATGCCCCCACACGTGCTTGAACTGAAGAAAAATTGCCCCGTTATACTACTAAGGAATATTGACCCAGCTAACGAGTTGTGTAACGACACAAGGCTTGTGATCCGTGAGTTCCAGAGGAACGCCATCAACGCGGAGATCATCATCGGACAGCATGCAGGAGAGAGGGTTTTTCTTCCTCGGATACCTTTATGCCCATCCGATGATGACATGTTCCCGTTCAAATTCAAAAGGAACCAGTTCCCGATCAGACTAAGCTTTGCCATGACAATCAACAAGGCGCAAGGGCAGACCATCCCGATTGTCGGCGTGTACCTACCAGAGCCGGTATTCTCTCATGGTCAACTATATGTCGCATTGTCACGAGCCACCGCAAAAAGAAAAAATCAAGATCCTCGCCATCAAGGATGACAAGACAAAGAATTCAAAGAAGCGGAAAAGAACCGAGTCATTAGTCACGACAACACCAAACATAGTCTACAAGGAAATACTTAGCACTTGAACTCGCTGGACCACATTTGAGCAGACTCCATTATGATTATTATCTCTTTTAAAATGTAATGGATACAAATATACCATGCAAACCTACCTAAGAAACAATGTAAAGAGATGAACAGATAGTACCAACCATTTGTTATAGTTCAGTCATCGCTCGGCGTGTTTGCTTCAAACTCCCATCCGTAAACCTCATCATCCGTTGCATCATCAACAAATGGGTGGATTCATCTATGAGATCAAAAATAGATGTAGGATTACAGGTTATTCAGAAGTTGCCTGGCTGGGAATTTCAACAAGCATATGTCATGCGTATACATCTGTAGGAGTACTATATTTATTTTCCAATAGCAAGTTTGCAGCGAGCTGTTTGCAAAATCAAAGAGGAAATAAAGCCAAGATCAGACATAGATGATTCTTACATCAACGCCTCCTTGCCCACGCTGCCGCCCTCCTCCGATGGGAGGAACATGACCTGCTGCACCGCCGTCGCCCAGATCGCATCGCCCGGTGGGAGGAACAGGACCTGCTGCGTCGCCTCCGCCCAGCTCGCCTCCGTACCTACAGCCGCCAAGCACCGGCGTCCTGGTCTGCTCCGGCGTACTGGACATGGACCCAGCTCGCATCGTCTCCCATGGCACTCCACAGCTCGGCTCCGTCCCTGCCACCGCCAGGGACGCCATCGGATGCGCCCTTCTCTGCAGTGCCGCCTCCTGCAGCAACTCTCCAATGCCACCCAGCACGCCAAGAGCCTCCACGGGCACCATGGTGGACGGCGAGAGCAGGCGGTGGCCACATCATTAGAGGATGGGAGAATTAGCTAGGCCGTGGGTATGGGACGAGTCAAGGGAGAGTGACTCATATGTGATGTCCCTCTACATGTATCTGGCTTTTTTATTTTTTAATATGAGATAAAAATAAAATACAGTAATATAAAATTTTGACCGTGTTTCCTTTTCAAAAACAAAACTGTTTCTAAGAATAATAGGTCCGACTTCGTCAAGTTTGAGTGGAACGAAAAACTCAGGATTTTACACAAATAAAGAAATTGCCACACTTTGTTCTATAAGACTTTTATACATGAATCTCTACTGTCTGTACTATTTAAAAAGAAAGTCGTTGTTCCGTTTTCTGCCCCTAGATGCACTACGTTGTTGCTTTCGTCCGACGTCCTTTAATCGCTCGTATCGCTCCCCTTCGCCGCAATCCTCGCAGGACACAATCGTCGAAAATAACGTGCTCGATCCAATTTACCCCGCTTTGTCCGCACCCTACCTTCTCCTCCAAATCCCCCGGTGCCCTCCCAACTTGTCCACCGCCGGCGCCGGCCTCTTCATCTCGCGCTTCGTCGCCTCTTTCCCGTCAAGTTGAGAATCAGGCTTTTCCCCTCCGGTGACTGGATCTGCAGCGGCGAGGGGTGGCCCGGTCGTGCCAGTATTGACGGCGTAGGAGGCCGCGGTGGCTGAAGTGGCCACGCCCAGGCGCCGGAGGAGGTGGCACGGCGCACTGCTTGTCATGCATGGTGGACAGCTGCAAGCCGACCTCAACAGGTGTCGCGACTTCCACCAGCGGCATATGTTCGCACTCCAAGATGCCCCTCGTTGTCGTCGCAGTCCGAGGGATGCGCTTCGGCAGGCAGCGCAGCATGTAAAATCACCATACACTAGTAGAAAACAGGCTATCCGTTCGCGTCCCCTCAGAGCATTAGTCCCGGTTGCGCCACGAACCGGGACTAATGCTGGCACGCGTCCCGGTTCGAGCGGGCACGGGGCCCGGAGGCATGCATCCCGGTTGGTAAGGGGGCATACGTCCCAGTTTGTAACACAAACTGGGACTAAAGGTTGGGCGTCAGCCACGTGGCGTGGCACACACCTTTAGTCCCGGTTTGTGTTACAAACCGGGACGTATGCTCTCGCTCTCTATAAATGCAACGCCCCAGCCCTCTGCCTTCACTATGTTTTTTCTTGGTGGAAGGTGTGAGGGGTGTGCTAGTTTTTTTCCCCTATGCATGCATTCAAGGTGTTTGATGAAATGTTTGAGTGAATGATCCCGTTCAATTTCTCATAAAACAAAAATATAGAAGGTGTCCGAGACGCACTTGAGCTTTCTCCTCTTTATTTTCCTCGATCGAGGTTAGCAATCTTATCTTTTCTCTGTCATTGATACAATGCATGTGTCGATGTGAATTGGTCATTTCACTATTTATGATGTCCTGTTTTTTGATAAACTTACTTATATGATGCAGATGAACGGTCGGGAATGGATGTACGGTGACCGGCGCGTAGCCGGGTATATGAAAGGCGTGGATAAATTTATCTATGTGGCTACGGCAAACAAAGAGAATGGTTTTATACGTTGTCCATGTGTTCAATGTCGGAAGAACAAGGAGTACTCTTCCTCGAAAATCATTCGCGGCCACTTGATTATGAAAGGTTTCATGCCCAACTATAATTGCTGGACCAAGCACGGGGAAAGAGAGGTTATGATGGAAGATGGTGAAGAAGAAGATGATGATAACAACTATCATCATATGTTTCCTGAATACAGTGATACTGCAATGGAAGACAATGGAGAGGAAGGAGGTGAAGAACGGGCATCAGATGAGCCGGCTAATGAACTTGGTAGGGTCATTTCTGATGCAAAGCGAGACTGTGAAACAGAAAGTGAGAAGTTGAAGTTAGAGGGCATGTTAGAAGATCACAAGAAATTGTTGTATCCAAATTGTGAAGATGGCAGCACAAAGCTCGGTACCACACTGGAATTGTTGCGATGGAAGGCAGAGTATGGTCTAACTGACTCCTCATTTGAAAAGATGCTGAAAATAATGAAGGCGAAGTTTCCAAAACATAACGAACTTCCCGAGAGTACCTACGAAGCAAAGAAGACTCTTTGTCATCTAGGATTAGATGTGCAAAAGATACATGCATGCATTAATGACTGCATTCTCTACCGCGGAAAGGAGTATGAGAATTTAGATAAATGCCCGATATGCAATGCATTGCGGTATAAAATCAGACGAGATGACCCTGGTGATGTTGAGGGAGAGCCCCTCCGGAAGAGGGTTCCTGCTAAGGTTATGTGGTATGCTCCTATAATACCAAGGTTGAAACGCATGTTCAGAAACAAAGAGCATGCCAGGTTGTTGCGATGGCACAAAGAAGACCGTAAGAAATACGGGAAGTTGAGACACCCTGCTGATGGGTCACAGTGGAGAAAAATCGAGAGAGACTTCCCAGACTTTGCAGGTGATGCAAGGAACTTATGGTTTGGTCTAAGTACGGATGGCATGAATCCTTTTGGGGAGCAGAGCTGCAGTCACAGCACCTGGCCCGTGACTCTATGTATCTACAACCTGCCTCCTTGGTTGTGCATGAAGCGTAAGTTCATTATGATGCCAGTGCTCATCCAAGGCCCGAAGCAACCGGGCAACGACATTGATATGTACCTTAGGCTATTAGTTGAAGAACTCTTACAGTTGTAGGGCAAACCAGGTGTACGTGCGTGGGATGAGAACAAACAGGAGCCATTTGATCTACGAGGGTTGTTATTCGTAACCATCAATGATTAGCCTGCTCTTAGTAACCTTTCAGGACAAACAAACAAGGGATATAAGGCATGCACACACTGTTTAGATAAGACTGAAGGTACATATTTGCATAAATGCAAGAAGGTTGTGTACCTGGCGAATCGACGATTTCTTCCGACCAATCATCCCGTAAGAAAGAAAGGCAAGCATTCCAAAGGTGAGGCAGATCATCGGAAGAATCCTGAACTCCCTGCTGGTGATGATGTATTTGGTATGGTCAAGGACATAGAAGTAATAATTTTTAGACTCGCAATATGTGGTTTCTTCAGATATCCAATGCAAGTTCTAACGATGCTCGTCCCCTACCTTCATGCACGCCGGTTCGACCATAGTTAGAAATTCAGAAAATTCAAAACGGGCATAATAAATTCAAAAAAAATCCGAACAATGAAAATCCTTCGCGTGGTGTCATATTATGTGACATAGTTGAAAGGAAAAATACCAGACTTGGTATATTGATCATGTCTCGAAAAAACCTTCACAAAATGACCTATCATGTTCGAGGTTTCATGGCTTTCGGTCCAAATGACCGATGTTATGTGCTGAATCACGGCATAGTTTGTGATGTTGTGTCCATATTATGCATGCGTGTGTACATTGGTATGGAGAACAATGTTGCAGGAGGAAGTTTTCCTTTTTGTCGCACGGAAAAGCCCTTTTCCATTTTCCGAGCGCAAAAAAACGAGTCGTTTTGTGAAGTAACCACCAAAATGCCGTTTCAGAATGCTACCGTCCCATTTTCCTAAAATACTAGACCACCTTACATGGACTATCTCCCAACCGGGACATCTCAAACCTTTTCGTCCATCCCGGGTAAAAAGGACAAATGTCAACCGAATCGGTAGGAAGTGGGTCCGGTTTGTACTACAGGTACATGATCTATCGCCCGTGATTTTTGGAAAAAATCATTTTTAGACTCGCAATATGTGGTTTCTTCAGAGATCCAATGCAAGTTCTAACGATGCTCGTCCCCTATCTTCATGCACAATATGTTCCCCTTTGAGAGGTTCATGGGAGTCTTAAAGAAATATGGAACAGAGGAGGTCATTGAGTTTTGTGTTGACCAGAAGGAAGCATCTCCAAGGGATATGGAACAGAGGAGGTCATTGAGTTTTGTGTTGACTTTATTCCTGACCTTAAGCCGATTGGTGTTTCTGACTCGCGGCATGAGGGAAGACTAAGGGGAAAAGGCACGCTGGGAAAGAAAGCAATGATATGTAGGTACGGGGATTCTTTCACTAAAGCACACTACACAGTTCTACATAATTCCACCTTGGCAGCTCCGTATATCGAGGAACACAAGAATATTGTACGCTCCAAAAACCCGGGGAAGCCTGAATCATGGATTACATATGAACACATGAAGTCTTTCGGTGGTCGGATGCGGACACATCTCTTGAATGACACCACTATTGGAGATCAGCTATACTTGTTGGCCGTGTCACCATCTTCTACTGTATTGAATTTCCAAGGGTACGAAATAAATGGGAATACATTCTACACGATCGCCCAAGATAAAAAGAGCACCAACCAAAATAGTGCTGTGTGCTTTGATGCAATAGACGAGAATGGACAAAAGGACACATATTATGGTTACATAGAGGAGATATGGGAACTAGACTATGGAGTCTCTTTTAAGGTCCCTTTGTTTCGCTGCAAATGTGTCAACCTGAATGGGGAAGGGGTAAAGATAGACCAGTTGTACGGAATGACAACAGTGGATCTCAACAATCTTGGTTATAGAGATGAACCATTCGTCCTAGCCAATGATGTGTCTCAGGTTTTCTATGTGAAGGACATGTCCTCCAGACCGAAAAAAGAAAAAAATATGCAAACGAATACATCATATGATGAGCCAAAGCGTCACATAGTTCTTTCAGGGAAAAGAAACATCATGGGAATCAAGAACAAGACAGACATGTCAGAAGATTATAATATTTTTGATGAAATTCCGCCCTTCACAGTGAAAACTAACCCAAGCATTCCGTTAAGTAAAGAAGATGCTCCATGGTTACGTCTAAAGCGATCATAAGGAAGGACATATGCCAAGAAGTTCATGCTCATATTATGTAACTCTAGTTCATGTCTTTCGCGGTTTGTGGCTTCACCGAAGGATATCTTTCGCGGTTTGTGGCTTGACCGGGACTATATATAGGGGGGCCTTTAGTCCCGGTGTTGTAGTCTCTGTTTTTAATAATAATAAATGTCTTGAGTGTTAGTCCCGTTTTGTGGCTGGACCGGGACTACGAAGAAGTTGTCCCGATTCGTACTTACCATTAAGATGTGATCGCCAAACGCGCGCGGTCACATATTAGGAAGTGCCTCTATGACCAGTTTCTTGGAGATGCCGGAGGACTGGGATCCAGCGGCATCTCCCTGAAACTGGTCGTAGTGGTGTCCCTGCTCTCGAAAACCATCTTGCAGCTTGTAACTTCTTTAACTAGATCAATACACCTGGGAGCTAACTAATTTCACATATTAGGGAGTGCCTCTATGACCAGTTTCTCGGAGATGCCGGAGGACTGGGATCCGGCGGCATCTTCCTGAAACTGGCCGTAGTGGTGTCCCTGCTCTCGAAAATCATCTTGCAGCTTGTAACTTCTCTAACTAGATCAATACGCTTGGGAGCTAACTAATTTCACATATTAGGGAGTGCCTCTATGACCAGTTTCTCGAAGATGCCGGAGGACTAGGCTCCGTCGGCATCTCCCTGAAACTGGCCGTAGTGGTGTCCCTGCTCTCGAAAACCATCTTGGATATGCCTCAAACTGGCTGGAGGACTGGACTCACAACGATTCCTATTTATAGTACAAGCAGCTCGGCATAGTGTAGACACTTACGAAATAATATCGACACTCACCCCTATTATTAGTGCTGACTCGTGTTTTGTCCCGGTTGGTGTCTCCAACCGGGACTAAAGGTTCATCTTTAGTCCCGGTTGGTGACACCATCCGGGACAAGGTACACGCCGTACGACATAATATCGACACTCACCCTATCATTAGTGACATAGTTGAAAGTAAAAATACCAGACTTGGTATATTGATCATGTCTCGAAAAAACCTTCACAAAATGACCTATCATGTTCGAGGTTTCATGGCTTTCGGTCCAAATGACCGATGTTATGTGCTGAATCACGGCATAGTTTGTGATGTTGTGCTCATATTATGCATGCGTGTGGACATTGGTATGGAGAACAATGTTGCAGGAGGAAGTTTTCCTTTTTGTCGCACGGAAAAGCCCTTTTCCATTTTCTGAGCACAAAAAATGAGTCGTTTTGTGAAGTAACCACCAAAATGCCGTTTCAGAATGCTACCGTCCCATTTTCCTAAAATACTAGACCACCTTACATGGACTATCTCCCAACCGGGACATCTCAAACCTTTTCGTCCACCCCGGGTAAAAAGGACAAATGTCAACCGAATCGGCAGGAAGTGGGTCCGGTTTGTACTACAGGTACATGATCTATCGCCCGTGATTTTTTGAAAAAATCATTTTTAGACTCGCAATATGTGGTTTCTTCAGAGATCCAATGCAAGTTCTAACGATGCTCGTCCCCTATCTTCATGCACGCCGGTTCAACCATAGTTAGAAATTCAGAAAATTCAAAACGGTCATAATAAATTCAAAAAAAATCCGAACAATGAAAATTCTTCGCATGGTGTCATATTATGTGACATAGTTGAAAGGAAAAATACCAGACTTGGTATATTGATCATGTCTCGAAAAAACCTTCACAAAATGACCTATCATGTTCGAGGTTTCATGGCTTTCGGTCCAAATGACCGATGTTATGTGCTGAATCACGGCATAGTTTGTGATGCTGTGCCCATATTATGCATGCGTGTGTACATTGGTATGGAGAACAATGTTGCAGGAGGAAGTTTTCCTTTTTGTCGCATGGAAAAGCCCTTTTCCATTTTCCGAGTGCAAAAAACGGGTCGTTTTGTGAAGTAACCACCAAAATGCCATTTCAGAATGCTACCGTCCCATTTTCCTAAAATACTAGACCACCTTACATGGACTATCTCCCAACCGGGATATCTCAAACCTTTTCGTCGATCCTGGGTAAAAAGGACAAATGTCTACCGAATCGGTAGGAAGTGGGTCCGGTTTGTACTACAGGTACATGATCTATCGCCCGTGATTTTTTGAAAAAATCATTTTAGACTCGCAATATGTGGTTTCTTCAGAGATCCAATGCAAGTTCTAACGATGCTCGTCCCCTATCTTCATGCACGCCGGTTCGACCATAGTTAGAAATTCAGAAAATTCAAAACGGGCATAATAAATTCAAAAAAAATCCGAACAATGAAAATCCTTCGCGTGGTGTCATATTATGTGACATAGTTGAAAGGAAAAATACCAGACTTGGTATATTGATCATGTCTCGAAAAAACCTTCACAAAATGACCTATCATGTTCGAGGTTTCATGGCTTTCGGTCCAAATGACCGATGTTATGTGCTGAATCACGGCATAGTTTGTGATGTTGTGTCCATATTATGCATGCGTGTGTACATTGGTATGGAGAACAATGTTGCAGGAGGAAGTTTTCCTTTTTGTCGCACGGAAAAGCCCTTTTCCATTTTCCGAGCGCAAAAAAACGAGTCGTTTTGTGAAGTAACCACCAAAATGCCGTTTCAGAATGCTACCGTCCCATTTTCCTAAAATACTAGACCACCTTACATGGACTATCTCCCAACCGGGACATCTCAAACATTTTCGTCCATCCCGGGTAAAAAGGACAAATGTCTGCCGAATCGGTAGGAAGTGGGTCCGGTTTGTACTACAGGTACATGATCTATCGCCCGTGATTTTTTGAAAAATCATTTTTAGACTCGCAATATGTGGTTTCTTCAGAGATCCAATGCAAGTTCTAACGATGCTCGCCCCCTATCTTCATGCACGCCGGTTCGACCATAGTTAGAAATTCAGAAAATTCAAAACGGGCATAATAAATTCAAAAAAAATCCGAACAATGAAAATCCTTCGCGTGGTGTCATATTATGTGACATAGTTAAAAGGAAAAATACTAGACTTGGTATATTGATCATGTCTCGAAAAAACCTTCACAAAATGACCTATCATGTTCGAGGTTTAATGGCTTTCGGTCCAAATGACCGATGTTATGTGATGAATCACGACATAGTTTGTGATGATGTGCCCATATTATGCATGTGTGTGGACACTGGTATAGAGAACAATGTTGCAGGAGAAAGTTTTCCTTTTTGTCGCACGGAAAAGCCCTTTTCCATTTTCCGAGCGCAAAAAAGGGTCATTTTGTGAAGTAACCACCAAAATGCCGTTTCAGAATGCTACCGTCCCATTTTCCTAAAATACTAGACCCACTTACATGGACTATCTCCCAACCGGGACATCTCAAACCATTTTTTCCCGCCATTTCTTTCCGCCATTTTTCTTCCCGCCATTTTTTCCAGGCATTTCTCCCGCCAGTTTGTCCCTCCATTTATATTCATGCCATTTCTCACTATATATATATGTAGGGTTGACCTCCATTGTCATTGCACATATCTAGACTCATATCTGCAACCTCATCACTTTTTCCCATGACTTCCACCGTAGCACTAACTCCAAGGGAGGCGGAGGCGCTTTGCGCCTCGAACTACCCCTGCCCGCCGGGATACTGTGTCCCCATCGGCTGGATGCTGAGCGCCAGAGGCATGCCGGTTCCTCTTTTCCCTCTAGGTGTGGCGCCCCGGATGGCCATCACGAATCACTACTACTTCGAGCTCACGTCGGAGCAGCGGAGGAATCCCAGATGGCATCCCGACTATTTCCCGACTTGGGAAGCCTTCTTCGTGGATCGGCGTGAGAGGGCGCTCGCCAGGCACGAGAAGGATGGCCCACCTCCTCCGAACTTCAACGAGGCCGGCCGTCGGTTGTGGTGGCGTGGTCGGACTCTCCAGAGCGTCATGGCCTACGACACGACCGCCGACTCTAGGCCCCGCCTGTGCTACCCTCAAGTCCATCCCTCTCGTACTCAGCCTTCAAGGTTCAACTACGGCGACCCCGACGACGACAGCGGCGAGTACGACGACCATAGTGGCGAGTATTACAGGTGTAGGCAGGAGCATGACTGAATCACTCCAACATTGTAAAACAAGTTCGGCCGATTGTGGCTTAATCTGGCCATGTATCTTAATTTTTAGTTCTTCTATGTAACTTTGTGTTAGTTGCGTTATGTACTTTAATTTCAGTTCTATCCTAATAAAATTTTCTTTCCGCCCATTATTTCTCGTCCTTTTTTTCCCGCCCATTAATATATAAAAAATATAAGTTAATTCAAATCCAAATTAAAACACATAAAATGGTTTTGAATTATTTAAAAATAGAAAATGGCTTTGAATTATTTATTCAAATCCAGACACTTTTTATGTTTAAAGTTTTTCTAAATTCCAAATTAATATTCAAAAAATATAAGTTCATTCATTTTTAATTTTAAATGTTTCATAGTTTAAATGGTTACATTAATTATTTTTTAAAAATAGGAAATGGTTTTAAATTATTTATTCAAATCCAGACACTTTTTATGTTTAAAGTTTTTCTAAATTCCAAATTAATATTCAAAAAATATAAGTTAAGTCATTATTAATTTTAAATGGTTCATAGTTTCAATGGTTACATTAATTATTTTTTAAAAATAGAAAATGGTTTTAAATTAGTTATTCAAATCCAGACACTTTTTTTGTTTAAAGTTTTTCTAAATTCCAAATTAATATTCAAAAAATATAAGTTAATTCATTATTAATTTTAAATGGTTCATAGTTTAAATGGTTCCATTAATTATTTTTAAAAATAGAAAATGGTTTTGAATTAGTTATTCAAATTCAAACACTTTTATCTTTAAAGTTTTTCCAAATTCGGAAGTAATTATTATTTAAAAAATTACAAATTTAAACCCCAAAATAAAAAATAAGGCGGGAACAGAGAGAAAATTGCTGAATTTTTTTGAAAACAGGGTCATATGTCCCGGTTGGAGCCACCAACCGGGACTAAAGACCCCTGCGCGCGCCAACCCTTGATCTGCTGAAAATAGTGGAGTATACGTCCCGATTGGTGGCTCCAACCGGGACGTATGACCCTTTAGTACCGGTTGGAACCACCAACTGGGACGTATGCTCCCTCCCCTTTATACACGACGCGCCCGTTCCTCTCCTTCCTCTTCTTTATGCTGCAACTCACACACACACAGGGATACGCCGCTGCCCCGCCGTCAGGCTGCCCGTCGTAGTCAGCGTCGCCGCACCATCAGGCTGCCCGTGCGTCGGTGACCTCATCTTCTCTGATCCCGACGACCTCCGTCGCCCGCATCCCCGTCGCTCCGGTCCACCTCGTGTCTCGCCGTCGATTCCTCCAGCTCTAGGGTGAGCACGCGATCCTCCTGGACCCCTCATATGCCGCCCTCCCTCTCTGTGCTCGTCGCGTGTCACCGACCCATGAGCACCGCGGCCGCTCACCGTCACAGCAATGTCTCGGGTGGCCTCGATCTAGCGTCGCCGCCTCTATTAGGTAGCCCGCGACGCCCTCGTTCAAACACGCTAGTTGTCGTAGCCCAGCGTGCCCGCTATCGTCGTCGCTGCCGCTGCCTGGGAGCTCACCACCAGCGTGACGTCGTGCTGACGTCACTCGTGCGTCACCTTGCTCGCGTGGCAGCTAATGTGGCCTAGGGCCCATCAGTCAGCCTCAGTGGGTAGGCTCCGCTGTGGTATAAAAAGTATCTGATGCGTGTGTTGACATCATCATGCATGGAGGCTGAGTTGGCACTGGGGCCCTTCTGTCAGTCTCACTGGCTAGGGGTCGCCCCGGTGTAAAAACTATTTGCCTTTTTGTTTTTAATTCCAGAAAATGATTTAATATTGTAAAATCAATAACTTATTGTTTATAAGTCAGAAAAATACAAATAATATATCAAATTGTTCAGAAAAATGAAACCTATCTATTTAACCTATAATCATGCATTGTTCAACAACTTAAATGACAAGTATAATTAGAAGAACAAATACACCACTCTCATATGTTCCGGAGTTTCCTCGAGTTAGGGTTTTCACCCCTTAGAACCACGATTAAATCATCGAGCATGTCTTAGGGTTACATTCCAATGCAAATTAACTTGTCATATCATCATACTTGCTTGAGCATTGCATCGATGGCATGTGTTGAACAAGCTAGGCGGTCGGTTTTTCGCGGTAGAATACGAGATCGAGATCAAAGACCGAGGTCAACACCATCGAAGATCGAAGATTTCTTGATAGCCATCGCATTGTAGATGCTTAGCCATGATATTAGTTGTCATAGACCCCAGTTGAATCGATGTTGCACCTAGGGTTAGCCGGTGTGTCCTCGCCAGGGCATCCCGAACCCGAGGGTTGATTGATTGCCGCCTTTCTTTTCGGTATTGGTTCTTCGTGATAGGATCCGAGCTCGATGGTTTCTCCAAATTAGGGTTTCTGATATTGTAAATTCATTTTTATTATTGTGTATGTATATATTAGGGTTTCTCCGAATTAGGGTTCATATCTCTCAACACCGTACCTAACATTCCCCCTATGGACCCACACGACAGAGACAGAGACGAAGAAAAGGAAGAGTTGATCCAAGGTGTGATCCGCGGGGAAGAAAATTTAGATGTATCGACGTTTCTGAACTACTTCGGTGAGGGTGATCCTCTTTTTGCCGGAAGAGACGACTTGTTTGAGGTTGAAGGTGATGCCTTCCGCGAGGGAGAAGGCGATGCCTTGTGTGATCGAGAAGACGACCGCTCTGGCGAGGTGCATGTAATATAATTAATTCATTAATTAATAATCTACTATGTATATAGAAATAGTAACGACAATCTTTCTTCTTTTAGCCCTCCGAATCGAAGAAATCTACTGAAAAGAGCAGACGAGGCCCAACAAAAAAGTTGGAAGACCATGAGAGGTTCAGGATCGAAGATGTCGCTGAAGATGGCAAACCGACGGCTCCTGAAGTTGTCGCAAACAAATTTGTGGCACAATGCGGAGTAATCTTTAATCCCGATCACCATTCGAAATTGGAATAGGCCTGCTGATGCGGAAGAAGAGGGAACATGTTTATTTGTCCCTAACCACGCCAAAGATTTACTGTGGAAGAGGCTCATGGTTAATTTCAAACTACCAAAGATAGAGCTGGATCCAAATGCGGAGGATCCAATTGAGGATGCTTAGAACATGGGAGAGCCATGGAGGCTAAGGTCAGGGAGTGGGCTTTGAAGAAGATGGCCCAGTGTTTCACCAACTGGAAGAAAAGATTGCACCTTGACTATGTCGTGAAAGAGAAGACTCCCGATCTCAAGAATATTCAGTTTGAGAAGATAAAACCATTCTGGGCCGAGTTTGTGAAATACAAGACATCAGAAAAAGCTAAAAAAATGTCTGCAATGAATAAGCTGAATGCTGCTAACAAGAAGTATCACCATACTATGGGGCAAGGTGGCTACAGGGCTGGCATTCCTAAGTGGGAGAAACTTGAGAATGAACTGCGTGCTAAAAAGATCACCCCAGAGACAGACGATTGGGTAGAACGTGCAAGGAATTGGTTTTACGGGCATGGGGGCATGTTGGACTCGGAAGGGAAGTGTATATATAACATACGACATAAAGAAGACCCCTTGCCAATCGAGAAGATGAGAAAAGCAGTAAAGGCTGTTAAAGATGGGGACTTCATTCCCGATAGAGAGAATGATGAGCTCACACTCGCCCTTGGAAATAAGGAACACGATGGACGAACACGAGGCACAAGCGGCTCCAAACCATGGAGGACTGGGTTTCCCGAAGAGAGGAAGAAATATCCTGATAGAAGCCGTTAGAGGAGAAAGGACAGAGCGGAAGTTGAAGCAGATATTCAGAAAGAGCGAATGCGTATAATTGAAGAATGAATAAAGCAACAACAAGATGAAATTAACGCACTTAAAGAGCAAAGTACTATCGGCCCATCTCAGCAGCACACTACATTCGATGCTACCGGCCTATCGAATAATCAAAAAAGCAGTGTGGCTTCCACCGAGGTCCCGGGTGATGACAATGGCGATGACGATGGTGCACCGACGATGGCTCCTGTTGGCTACCCAGTGGATGATATCACAGAGATGACACACTGTGAGCTACATGTCAAAGTTGTGAACATATCAATGAAGGTGGCGGTCGGCTATGCCTTACAAATTGGACCCACACCAACTTACCACTGTCGTCCGATTCTAGAGGGCTACGCTGTTGTCGGGGTGGATGAAATCATGCCCACCTTTGAAGTTTTGGATCTTCACTACCCTGCAGGTGAAGGGGATGTGACTGTATTGGGAGACGCAACAAATGTCACCATTCTATGGCCAAAGGAATGTATCGTGCTTCGAAATCACACGCCAATGCCATCTTCGCCGCCGCCTCACCCGTCTCCAGTGAGGTCGTTGCCGCCGCGGCAGCCGTCTTCGTCGCCTCACCCAGCTCCGTCGCCTCACCAATCTCCGGTGCAGCCATCGCCGCGGGAGCCATCGCCGGCGCCTCAGGATAAAAAGCGTAAGCGTACCGCTACTCTGCGTCGTGGTAAGTGATCGCCGAAACGTAAACAAGAGCCTCTTCGAAAAGTACCAAAGGTTCCTCCCAAGAGAGCTTATGACTGTACTGAAGAGGAGACTGCGGCGATCGTTGATGCGGAAACGACAACGTTTTCGCTAAGCGGAGGCGGCCGAAAGAGCCAGAGTTCCCCAGCACAAAAGAATAAAAAGCCAGAGTGTTGAAAATGCTAAAGACTCTTCATCAACCCGAGCCAAAGCTGTCATCAGACTATGAGCGTTCTATTCTCAAGTCACATGCAGCACAACAAGCCTCAAAGAGCAGTACTGATGCAAGCGAAAAATCTGTTGCCCAGCTCGGAGAACAAGCAAAACAGTCTTGCGCCCCTCTCAAGGTGATTTCCCAAACCAATGTGGGGTCGAGCAAATATGGGGCCGAAGAGCAGTATGATCCAGAGGTAGTTGCACAATACGGAGAAGCTGCCGCTGCTCAAGGTATGAGTATTGCCCAGTACTTATCCCAGTTAGAGTACTTCCCCGTGAGTGAAGTAGCATACAAATACCAGTATGGCAAACCTCTCGTCAAACCTGAGGAGGTAAATAATCTTCCAACAAAAATGCGAAGATTGCATAACTGGTACATGCATGCCACAAATGTCGGGGCTAACTGGATAGTGCTGAGGGTTACAAAAAAGCATCATGGAAAAGAAAAGGATGACATGACATCCATTGAATTTGATGAACTATTTCAATTATTCAATCAAGATGCCTTGGACAAATCGATCATCAGTGCCTATTGTCTGTAAGTACTAATTCTATAATTAATTTAGTCTCCAGCTATCTCACCTTGTTTATTGCATGTATATAATCATACTGTAATATGAAGAATGAAGATTCTCGAATGCAGCAGAGGACAAATCTATGATATTGGCTTCATTGACCCATATTGGATTCATGAAGCTAATCTCATAACAAGCCCCTAGGATACGGAGGATAATATAGTACATGCGTTAAGGTTTCAAGAAACCAGAAGGGAAATACTTTTTCCTTATAACTTCGATTGAGTGTTATTGTCTTGTATACACTTTCTATTTCGCTTACTCGATGTTAAGTATATAATTGATTAGTTATGCATTCGCAGCTTCCACTATATTATGTTAATCATTCAACTTGACAAAGGGCGTGTACTAGTCATGGACTCGAAACATAAACCCCTTAAGCAGTGGAAGGACATGCAGATGCTTCTCCAGCGGTTATTCTAATCATTACGACACTATATCGGCAACGTTCATGAATTTTATGATATCAAGTAATTAGTAACTTATTTTATTCGTTTTCTTCGTCGGGCAGCGCTTGGAAACGGTTCACCAACAAGGCTAAGGGTGTTTGGAAAGCGGAGCTTACATTTCAAGCACTAGATGTAAGCATCACTAGCTATATCCACGCATCTCTTTGATTCTAGTTTTGATACAGTTATTATCATGCTTGATTATTATTTTGACTGAACTATGTTCTCGTAAAGTGCCTGACACAGGGACCAGGTAACAATCTA
The DNA here is from genome assembly GCA_916181665.1 of Avena sativa. Lineage (NCBI taxonomy): Eukaryota > Viridiplantae > Streptophyta > Magnoliopsida > Poales > Poaceae > Avena > Avena sativa. The sequence continues at coordinate 129,082,253 of OV702281.1, read as the reverse complement.
TGTGGATACTATGTTTGCGAGTTCATCCGACAGACGTGCGATGAGAAGGGCAGAAATTTAAAGCAACTCCACGTACGTAAACAATTTCTATAGTTTTTAATTACAATCAAATTGTGTTTAGTTTCATTAATATAGGCTGACTCCTTTTTTAAATCAGATCGAACGTCTACGGGACGGTCTTCTACCAAAGGATCGCGTACGAGCAATTCAGGAGGAATTGGCGGGATTCTTGGATGCAGAAGTCCTAAACCCAAAAGGGGAATACTATTCGGCTGTGTATAGACAATAGGAATTGTAAAAAGAGCAAGTTTTGTATGTAGTGCATGAACTCGATCCGTATATCGAATGTAATATTGTCATGATGATTTTGTGTAATATAATGGTTCTTTCATTGATGAGTGCAAAACACTAAATAAACAATAAAACAACCTAACACAAAAAGTGGAGAAAATGCTGTCGCGGCAACAAAAGTTGCCAAAATGAATTCTCTGCCGCGGCAGAGAAATGTGCCAAATCTTTGCCGCGGCAGAAGGTTATTTGTCCCGGTTCGTGTTACGAACCGGAACGGTTGCTCCACCCCCCTCGCCCTCTACCGCCACCACGTGTACCCCATTTGTCCCGGTTCGGGTTACGAACCGGGACGATTGCTCCACCCCCCCCCCCCCTCGCCCTCTGCCGCTTCCACGTGTACCCCCATTTGTCCCGGTTGGTGGGGCAACCGGGACTAAATATTGGGGCTTTAGTCCCGATTGCCCCGTCCAGGTTGGGTAACCGGGACTAATGCCCCTTACCAACCGGGACCAATAGGGCTGTTTCCACTAGTGGTGCTTATAAAGTTTCTGCTATTACATCTCATATGAATCAAAATGTGCTGTTCAATTTAGCTCATTTGATTGTGATTTGCTAAGAGACCATTGCATGGCTGCTAGCTACTGGATAGAGATTTTTTTAGCCAGATGAAACAAGATAATAAAGCTCGGTTAAAATGATGAACGTTTAGTGTCCATGACATCCTAACCTCACTAGCTGATCTCATCCTGACATTTTGTATCCAGGACACTTGATTATGGAGGTTTGAATGTTCTCATGTTCAGTAAATAACTATATAAAGATTTTTGTGCGTTTACATTCAGTACCGTATAAAGATTCAGCTAGTATCACTCCATGATTTACTAAATTTACTTACAAAGGTATAGTCAGTGTATGATTTACTGCATTTACTTGCAAAGTTAACATACCGTGTGTTTCTAAACTACTCCACTTACTCTGAGAAATTTAAACTCTAGAACAGGGTACAACCTGAATATATTCCACTCATTTTTCTGTGATTTTTTACCCGTTGTGCTCTTGCTTGATTTTCTTTTTTAACCACTGTATACTTAAATGCTACTGCTCTAGAAATTACTTGGAGCATTTAGCCTGCACTTTTGTCCTCTACAAATGGCTGTCAAGTTTTTTCTCCTAGGAACAAGTGCTTACTCTCACTTCTCAAAATTTAAACTGATTTGGATTCAGCCTGAACAGGGTCAATCTTGATGGCTAAAATGAAGTTTAAACTGATTCAGAATCATTTTCTATCATCAGATTTTTGTCACTGAAACTTGACATGTCTCTAAATTTTAGTCACCATGCCAATATCAAAAACCATTGGCACTGAAACTTGACAATACGTGCATCATTGTATTCAGGTATTCCATTATCTTCTTCAGGAGGAACATTTTCTTTTTAGTGAGTACAATTAAGGTCCAGGAAGACCATAGCTTCAGAGAGATGCTGGGGCAGAGGAGAAGCTGTTGCTGGGGCTGCAGATCATCGGCGACGAGGTGCTGGGCGAGCAAGAGCACGTGGGGTGGCGAGGCGCTGAGCGAGGGGACCCTGGGCGGCGAGGTGTTGGGCTAGGAGAACCTGGGTGAGGAGGAGCGTGTGGGACGGCGAGGTGTTGGGCTAGGAGAACCTGGGTGAGGAGGAGCATGTGGGTCGGCGAGGCGCTAGGCAGCGAGGTGCTGGCCAAGGCGCCTAGGCGAGGAGCACCTGGGAGTTCGGAGGCGTCTGCATCGGCAGACGGGGAGCGGCGGTCAGAGGTGATGAGGGCATTCTCAGGGACCTGAGCGAGGCGTGCTCGGAGGCAGCGACGAGGGCGTGCTTGGAGGACCTGGGCGAGGAAGAAACAAAGTTCAAATTGCAAACCGATCGATCGACTGGGGTACAAAAGTACTTTTTTCCTTTTTATTTGTTGCATGTAGACCTTCATGGTATCCGCAAATCTCTCCTTTTATTACTGGTTAGTACTCCTAGCTTAGGCAAGCTACAAATGTTCTTATTGTTCCAAAATTTATATAATATTGAGGCATTTCATTTGATATATTTGTTGCCATCAGATTAGTCTATCCACCGGTGTGTGCCCACTTATTCAGTTTACATGTTCACTTTTCCTTTCTTGCAGTTTTATGTACTTCTCTTTAGTGAAAAGGACATATCTCTATTACCTAAAATGAATGTGGGGTTCCATCAACGATCAATACATCGTTTGCTTCGTCAACATTGCTTCGGCGTCCTCCCATCCGCGCATCTAGCACAAAATCATCTGTGCTGGCAAGTTTACTAACCTCCACGGGAATGATGTTGTGCAGGCTATGCCGAGTCAAGTACCAATAGCAGGTACATATTTTGTTGGGCTTCTTGCTTACAATTTGAATATAGAAAGTTCCATGGAATATCAAAGCACATGTTATAGTGATGATTGCAGTACAAATACCTATTCTGCATACATTTCTTCCTTTGGATTTGTGAGCCTTAAGTATGTTTAAGAATGTCTATTTTCAGAAGGAAAATATTTGTTCTTCTATTTGTAATTTTATATACTTAATGGAGTTAGTTGGGTATAAAACACACTTTTTAGTATTACCCCATCTATATGTTGGCCTCATTCTATGGTTAGTTGCTCTGATACGAATTCTTGATTGATTCCAGTTGGTTGGCGAAAAGTATTGGCAAGCATACAAGGAATTGAAAATTTTCTCTACGGTATGTAGCTATGTGCACGGGTCAATCTAGCTATATTGGAGAAGATAATCCAGTATTTTACTAGCCTTTCCATGATGGACAAAAAAACATATGGCTTGCTGTCTCCGGTGCGCACAACCACCATCTTATGATTCACCTCAGTTGCAACCCTCAACTGCTGCAATCCAGTTCACTGAAGCTGGTTTGGCACACAGTTTGTTCCTGCCCCAACCCCTCTCTGTAGTAACCATTGTACATGTATTCACTATTTATCTTTCATTTTCCATGTCCTACTTTCATGGATTTTTAGAATTACAACCCTACAAGTAATCTGCCGAGCACGAGACAATATGTATGCCATCAGAAGTGTAATGCAGTCCTCTTAAAGTATCGTCATGCGATGATGGAACATTTTATTTTGCGTTCGACACTAATTATTACATGTATTATCTTTCTTTATATTCAAAGTGAGCACTACTTTAATTCATCCCTTCAAGTTTTATGAAAGAACTAAGGCAGCTTTGCTTTGTCAGGAGTTCTCTTGAGCATGAGAACAATCTTCTTGAAAAGGTAATAGTTTTTTATATAATGATGTATCTTATTTCAACATGAAGTTTACTTGATCCTCTCTAAGAAGCTTAAATACCTTGTTCTGCACATTGTGCTTGATTCGTGAAAACCAATGTATTCGATCTATAACCAGTAAATCTAAGATAAATAAGAACATTTTTTATGGACCACGTTTTTCTATGTTACAACGGGTGCCAAACTGGATGTTAAGCTAGATAACCAGTATTTTTCGAATTTTTTGCATTGTTAATTTTCCATGTGATTAACCTTGGTAGTTGAGCAGATGTTTTTTCTAATCTCTTAATTTTTTTTGTCAAGAATCGATTCACGAACCTGTATCTATCATTTGTGCCCAACATTGAACTGTTATAGTGATGCTAATTGTGTTTTCTTATGGTTAATTTCATAAATAAATACAATATAAATGCATCTATAAATAATTTTGACAAAGAAACATCAGTTATGTATATTGTATAATACAAACGAGCATCCTAAATTGATTTGTGGCCGACTTAGCAAAATTCATGGTTTAGTGCATTTGTTACTGACTTACTAGGAAGGTTCTGGAATATTCTGATGTCATATGTTGAACTTCTTTGTCATTTCTGTATCCAACGTCATGCAAAATTACAGCAAACAATGTTTGTACTATATGCAGATGTATGAACTTTTACAATATCACTTCCCCTGTGCAATTAGTTTTCTCTTGTGAAAGTGTTGTGGTATTGCCGACGAGTACGCCATGGAGGGGTCCTCACAGGGCGTGTTTAGAGACGTGGGGGATGGCAGACGGTTGATGGGTACGAGGTAACATAGCTTACCCAGGTTCAGATCCCACAATGGTGGTGGAATCCTACTCCTGCTATAAATCACTATAATGGCAATACGCCGAGTTACAGAGATAGGTTCGATGTGCGAGGTGTGTGCTAATTTCTACTTGATCGTGCCCAAAGGCTCCCATAGGCCCGACTTATATAGTCGCCAGGTCCTAGGGTTACAGGGAGAAGTCCTAGCCGGACATGTTACAGAGTCCTACACCGTTTATTACTAGTCTTGCGTGTCTTGTACTCCAAGACTCCGGGTACGCTGGTGACTCCACCGTAGCCTTTCTTTATCCGGCATGGGCCTCCCTTCTAGATCCATCTAACTGGGCCGCCCAGCAGGCCATGGGCCATGCTACCAACTGTGGGCCACCCGGGTTATCCGGATAAGAGACATGCTATAAGGATACCCATATAGCATATCCCCAACAGTAGCCCCCGGAAAACTCCGAGATCTTGCGCCGTCTTGCCTCTTCACGTGAATGCTCCGTCTAGATGGATGTCGGCAAATCGTCAAGAAATATCTTGTAGTCCTCCCAAAGAACCCTGCAAGGTTTTCTCCGTCTTCAACTTGTAAGTCGGAGAATTGCTGAATCTTCCATCGTACTCTTCCGTAGCCGGACTTGATCCATCCATGCCAGAATCTTCTGATGTGATGGTTCATGTGCCTATGTCAGCTAGGGTGACGTAGACTTAGGTCAGAAACCCCTCGTAACTCACACATGCAGAGAACGCAATCATGTCCACTTTTCCGCGCGAGCGATACGAACCGTTGGACGCGACGGTTGGTACGTGGTGAAATTTCCGCGCACATCTCCGCACAGTCGTCTACGCAGCAACCGTCTGATCAAGATGCACGAATCTTGACGCTGGGTATCATAAATAGTAACTGCGGTGGAAATTTTACTTTTTACGTCATTCTTCCCTGCATCTTCTTCTTCCTCAGGCAAGCGTCTCCTCGAGCTCTCCGCGCCTCGCACGAAAAACCCTAACTCCCAATCTCTCTAGTCAATTATAAACGCTCGCAATGGCCAGCAGCAGCTCTTCTCCTTCGATGGCAGCGTCGGGCGAAGCCGCGGCGAAGCCGGCGAGCTACGTCGTCGTGCCCCGAGAGGGCCTAGTCATCCCCATGTCCGCGGTGGTCGAGGAGACATCAAAGAGTTGATCGTCGAGGGCTACCTCCCCGCGACGGAGGGGCTCGCCTGGCGGGTGGCGCCGGCCGGCGAGGTCACACCTTCTCCCCAAGCCGGAGAAAAGGTGTACCTCAAAGCACAATTGGTACGCGGCGTCTCCCTGTCCATCTCTAACTTCTTCCTTGCCGTCTTGAACCATTACCGAGTTCAACCCCAAAACCTCTCTCCCAATAGTATCCTAGCGCTTAGTAATTACGCGACGCTTTGCGAGGGTTACTTAGGGATTAATCCTAGGCTAGACCTCTTTATCTATTTCTTCACCGTCAAGCGCGAAGCCGGAGCCAGCAAGGACGAACTTAGAAATTGTGGCACTATTAGCTTCAAGATCCGGCCTGGCCGGCGCTTCCCCGACATCGTCGGCCATGAGTCCTGCAAGAACTGGCAGCGTACTTACTTCTACAGCCCAGATATCCCTCTGGCCGGCCGAGAAGTAACGTACCTGGACTTCGTCGATGGAGCCCCCGCCGAAACTTCGACATGGAGATCCCAGGCCTCCCTTCCCTCCGACATCGACGCTTCCCGCGCTATAAGGCGGATAGAGTGGTTCGTAGAGACGGGTTTGACCGGCTTGGACCTAGCCATGTGCTGGTTCATCAGGCGAATCCAGCCTTTGCAGCACCGCTCGAAGCTGATGCACGAGTATACCAACGATAGAAGGGATAGCCTCCGCATCTCCGTGGACAACTTCTCGAGCGACTCCATCAAGCTTCGCCTCAAGGACATTGTCAAGGTGAAGGACAAGAAGCGTGGATTCGCCATCACCTATGACATGTGCGTAGAGAGCAAGTGCCCAAAGGTAACTGTATATCTTCCGTGTATGACATATACTCCAGTTCTTCCGTCTAACCATTACCATCTTGTCTAACACGGTAACTTCTCACTTAACAGCTTAGCGATCTAGAGGAGGATAGCATGGCTGTCCAAATCTATGATCCAAATATTAAGGAAGTCACGGTCGTGTCCGACGACGATGTTCCATTGTCGCGAAAGCAGAAGAGCTCCACCTTTGACGCTGGCGACGGATGCAAGAAGAAGAAAGCGGAGGTTGGAGCCTCCAAAAAGACTACCGCCGCCCTGGAGGCGGAGAAAAGAAAGACTACTGGGATCCCCTTTGCCAAAGCACCCCCTCTTGTGTAAGCTTCTTTATCTCTGACATTGTCCATTTATCTGTCTTGTTCCTGTAATTATGCTTTTTGCATGTTTCAGGAAGAAAGCCACGACCAGCTTGAAGAAGACCTCCAAAACATCGGGGGCTTCTAGAACTATCAAGGATATGCTGCATCGCGACGCATCTCCCGCCATCGCCCCTGCACTCCCATCGTCAAGCCCTCTTCCGCTCTGACAAGATCTCAAGCCAAGGAAGCAGCTGGCCCTTCCGCCATGGAAGTGGACTCAGGTGCCTCTACCGAGCTTGCTGTTGTCGGCGAGCAGGCGATGCAGGAGAGTGCCGCACACCAAATGTCTTAAGCTCCGGCTAAGGATGCCATCGGTAGCGGTAAGTCGGTGGTGGAAGGTGGTACTTCTGCCGAAGGCGGAGCCTCCGCACCCAAGAAAACCATAGAGTATCCGAAGATAGTCTATCCGGTACTTACACCGGGTAGCAGTGCTCTGGTTCCTGGTGCGGTCCCGACATCTCCGACGTGCGGACTAGAGGAGCTTCTCCGGCAAGCAGAGATCTTGCAAGGAAACAGTGTATCCTTCGGCAAGCTGCTAGCTGAGAGTGCTACCAACCTCAAGATCATTGCACTTGTAAGTTTTATTTGCCTTTTGTATTTCATATGAATATCCAACTGTAGCCCCCGAGGATGTAGACAGAAAACCATAGGTCTTTGCGTCTAGATGCTCTAAGAGTGACTAAGCTACAAAACTTCTCACTATAGCCCCCAAGCATATAGGTGGAATGAATTATTCCGATTAGATGCTTTAAGAGTAGCATACCGAGTGTTTATAAATTTCAACACGGTAGCCCCCGAGCCTCTAGTTGTAATTGAATTAGTTCCGACTAGATGCTTAAAGATAAGCTAAGCATACATCCGAGTTAAAAACTTTATACTGTAGCCCCCAAGCTTCTAATCGAAAACTGAATTAGTTCCAACTAGATGCTTAAAGAAAGACTAAGCATATTGCTGAGTTAAAAACTCTCGCTGTAGCCCCCGAGCGTCTAGGTGGAAATTTTCTGGCTAGATGCTCCAAGTAGACCAAACAACGTTTAACTTTTCTTTTTTCCACAGAATGAGAATGCTCGGAGGGGCATGGCCAACGACAAGTACCAGAAGATGCGCGCGGACTTGGAAGCCGAAAAGGGTAAAACTGCCTTCTTGAAGGAACAGATCATCAAGAGCAAGCGTCTGTTTTCCTTTCTTTTTCATATTCCGACTTGAACTTGTGTATTCTCCGAGTACTCACTGTGTACTTTTCTTTCTCCGACTTGCAGAAACCATTACCAAGGCTAAGGACATTGTCGAGCAATCCAAGCATATTCAGGAGCTGGATAGCGAGAAAAAGATCCTTAAGCAGGAGAGGAAGGATATGCTGAAGATGCATGAAGAATCAATGAAAGCCCTGCAGGACTCCGCCACCGAGGAGATGAACTGCTTGAAAGAGGAGATCTCGATCTTAAGAGATCATAAGAAAGCTACCGATGAGCAGAATCAACGCCATCATGAAGCATACAAGATCCTCCAACAAGAACGGGACTCCTTGGCAGATACCCTCTGGCAAGCTGAGGCTAGCATCTTCAGTAAGTGATTCTCCGTCTTGGATATCTGTAGTCTGGATACTCTGAATTTTTGAACTCATGTGCTCCTTTGTCAGAAATTCTCAGCTCCTATGGGTTTAACCCGGTCGCCTCCTACGAAAAAGGAATGCATGGTTCTTGCCGGCAACTTCATCAACACCGCCATCGCGCAAGCCAAAGAGATTTCCAAGCCCCTCCAGATCAATATCAAGGCATCGAACTCTGTGGCGAAGTTCTCGGAGATCCTGCGCCGAGCCCCCGAGCGTATTACAAGTTGGAAAGCTTCATGTGCATGGGCCAGTGCAAGGATGGCGTTGTCCATGGTAAAGGCACACTACGAGAATGCCGACATCGACACGGTAACCTCTGGCATTCCCGACGTAGACGATGAAGGAAAAGAGCTAAATCATGAATCTATCTTGTCGTCACTCGCGGGTTATGACACCAGAGTTGCCGAGTTAGTCGACGTAAACGTCTTCGTGCCGATGAATACCATCGATGGCGGCAACCAAAGCTCCTCCGAGTCCCTTCACACTGCCGACTTCGAGGGTGACTCTCCTGCTGCCAATGACGTTGCTTCCAAGTCGCTTGCGCCAGAGGAATGAAAAACAATTTGTAATATTTCTTTGCTCTGTGATGTGTATGCGGAAAAAACTATGTATTAACTTAAGGCGGAAAACTATGATGTATGTCCTGCTACTTAAGAACTAGTTCCAGCATGTATATATTTTTTAAGCAAGTGCTGGCTTATCCATTACTTTGGTTCTTATGCTTGACTTTTCATGAGTCGGAAGACTCGTTGTCAGAACCATGTGCTCAGGTGATGATGCCCAATGGCACCGTCAATAACCTAAGCACAAAATCGCCGACAATAAGTGTCAAAAGTCACTACTCCAGAATCCACATAAAAACGACAAAGAATGTGTAGACCAGAAAACTTAAGCTAACGCCCGTAGGCAGAATTTTCACAAGTGCAATCGCAAAGCTTGTGCATAAAGGTTTTATATGATCCAAAAATAAACACTAAAGGAGATAAAAGACTCAGAAATATGAGTGAACCAGAGAGCTTTATTTCATTGATCATATAAAAGGTACACAATTAGATAAAAAAATGCTAAGTGTAAAAAGGACGTAGTTGTGCTATGTTCCATGGCCGATCAAGCTCCGTGTAGTCATCATCCGGGTCATGTCTCTTATGCTTATGATCCTCGCTAGGTCTATCCTTCAGCTCACGATTGTCAACGAGGTAGTAAGACCCATTGAGTAGCGCCTTGCTTATGATGAACGGTCCTTCCCATGGCGGGGATAATTTGTGTGACTTCTTCTGCTTAAGTCGGAGCACCAAATCCCCCTCTTTAAACGAGCGATGCCGAACGCGGCGACTATGGTAGCTGCGTAGCTTCTGCTGGTAGATGGCGGATCTTTGGCAATGTCAAAACGCGCTCCTCCTCGAGAAGGTCCACATCTAGGCGTCTGGATTCTTCAGCATCATCTTCGTCATAGGCGGCAACCCTTGGTGCATCGTGAAGTATGTCGGAAGGTAGGATGGCTTCCACACCATATACCATGAAGTAAGGGGTGTGTCCGGTGGATCTGTTGGGTGTAGTTTGTAAACTCCACAACACAGATGGCAATTCTTCCGCCCAGGCTCCAGCTGCTCTATGTAGCGGTGCCTCAAGACGTGGCTTTATTCCCTGCAGAATTAATCCGTTGGCTCGCTCAACCTGACCATTGGATTGTGGATGTGATGCAAGGTCAAGTCGGATGCCCTTCTCGCAACAATAAGCCTCCACTTTTCTGAGTGACAAGTTGCTGCCATTTTCAGTGATAATGCTATGTGGAAGACCAAATCTCACCACTAGATCCCGGACAAACCTAAGGGCAGTTGCCCCATCAAGCTTTCTAATGGGTTTAGCTTCTATCCATTTAGTGAATTTATCAACTGCCACTAGAAGATGCGTAAACCCACATGGTGTCGTCTGTAATGTTCCCACCATGTCTAGCCCCCGGACTGCAAACGACCAAGTTATTGGTATTGTTTGCAATTCTTCAGCAGGAACATGTGGTTGTCGGGCATAATACTGGCATCCCATGCACGTCTCAACCAGCTTATCGGCATTCGCCTTCGCGGTCAGCCAGTAGAGTCCTTGCCGAAAGGCTTGCGCGGCCAACGATCGAGGAGCGGCGTGATGCCCGCAATCTCCGAGATGGATTTCGCGTAGGATTTCAATACCTTCTAGCTGGGAAACACACTTAAGGTATAGACCAGTAGTGCTCCTTTTGTAGAGCTGTCCATTGATTATGGTATAGCCCTTTTCTCGTCCTACTATTTGCCTTCTTTCGACTTCGTCGTCGGGCAAAGTTTCGTGTTCGAGATATTCCATGAACGGTTTTGTCCAAGCCGGAGGGACCTTTGCCACCATGTGGACAAAAGATTCAACTCTATATGGGTTGTCGATGTCGGCTCCCTTCACGGATGGTGTCCGCAGATGCTCTAGGAAAACTCATAGCAGAATTCGCTTGCGCCCTGATCCAAGCTTAGACAACAGATCAGCCGCCTCGTTTTGCTCCCTAGGTACATACTTGACCTCATAGCCCAAGAAGCACTTGGCTATCTCATCCACTTCATCTTGATATGCCGCCATCATAGGGTTCCGTGCATTCCAGGTGCCAGCCACCTGCTAGGCAACCAAGTCGGAATCTCCACAACAAACTATGCGCTTGATGCCAATATCCTTGGCTACGCGTAATCTGTGAATGAGTGCTTCATACTCCGCCATGTTGTTCGTAGCCTCAAAGTGGATCTGCAGAATGTAGTGTAGCTTATCGTCAATTGGTGACTGTAGCAATACACTGGCCCCCGAGCCGTTGAGGAGCTTTGATCCGTCAAAGTGCATCAGCCAGTACTCTGGTTCGGGCAACGGAGTAGCATCTGGCATCTTCGTCCAATCTGCGATAAAATCTGCCAAGGCTTGTGACTTGATAGCGTCGCGTATCTTGTAGGTGATCTCGAAGGTGGCAAGTTCAATGCCCCACTTCGTGACCCTTCCCGTAGCGTTGCTGTTGTTGATAATGTCGGACAGTGGAGTCTTGCTCACCACTGTGATAGGGTGCTCCTGAAAGTAATGCCTCAGCTTCCGAGAAGCAAGGAATACTCCATAAGCTATCTTCTGGTAGTGCGGGTAACGCTGCTTGGACTCCGTCAAGACCTCGCTTACATAGTAAACTGGTCGTTGAACTCCGTGCTCATAGCCTGGTTCCTTCCGCTCTACCACAACGTCGATGCTGATTACCCGGTTGGTTGCCTCCATGTAGATTAACATGGGATCTCCAGGCTCGGGTGCTACAAGGATGGGCGCTGAGGAAAGAATCTCCTTGAGCTACTTCAATGATGCATCTGCTTCGTCCGTCCACGTAAATTTGTCCGCCTTCTTCAGCAACTTGTACAGCAGCAGGGCCTTCTCTCCAAGTCGGCTGACGAACCAACTAACTGCTACAACACAACCTGTTAGTCGTTGAATGTCCTTTAGGCATGTCGGACGGTTTATGTTTAAGATGGCCTTGATTTTCTCCGGGTTGACCTCGATTCCACGCTGGGAAACAATGAAGCCTAACAATTTTCCGGCTAGGAATCCGAAGACACACTTCTTAGGGTTAAGCATCATGTTGTATTTCCAGAGATTATCAAAGGTTTCTTTTAAGCCGGAGATTAAGTCATTTGACTTTTTAGACATCACCGCTATATCGTCCACATAGGCGTGAACGTTCAGACCAATTTGGTCGTGCAGGCAACGTTGCATTGTCCGCTGGTACGTAGCACCTGCGTTTTTCAGCCCAAATGGCATTGTAACATAGCAAAACGTGTCGTATGGGGTAGTGAACGAAGTGGCCAATTGGTCCGACTTCCTCATCTTGATCTGGCGGTATCCTGAGTATGCGTCGAGAAAACACAAATGTTCCGAGCCAGCCATCGAGTCAATGACTTGGTCAATGCGAGGCAAAGCAAACAGATCTTTGGGGCATGCCTTGTTCAAGCCGGTGTAATCAACGCACATTCTTAATTCTTTGGTTCCCTTTTTGGAGACAAGTATAGGATTGGCCACCCATTGGGTGTGAAGGACTTCTCAGATAAAACTATCCTTAAGTAACCTAGCTATCTCTTTGCCTATGGCGCGTCTCTTCTCATCTCCAAAGCGTCGTAGAGGTTGCTTCACTGGTTTGCATTTTGGATCAATGTTTAAGCTGTGCTCGGCAAGTTCCCTAGGTACACATTTCATGTCGGCAGGTTGCCAGGCAAAGATGTCACTGTTCTCACGGAGGAACTCGACGAGCGCGCTTTCCTATTTGGGATCCAGGTTCGTCCCAATGGCGGTGGTCTTGGAGGCATCGCCTACCACAAGTTCCATCGGCTTGGTCTCGATGGCGGCCTTGAATGCTGGAGCGGAGTCGGAGATTTGTTTCTTCGACGCGGGCATCTCTGAGTCATCGACCTTGCTCTGGATCTCTTTGAATTCTTCGCTGTAGAGGACAGCTTCCGCGTAGGCTGCTTCATTAATCTCGCAGTCCCTTGCTTTGGTAAAGCTTCCGGATACGGTGATGACACCGTTTGTCCGGGTATCTTGAGTTTGTTGTAGACGAAGCATGGTACACGCTCTTGAAGGTGTGGAATATGTCGTGGCCGAATATGATGTGGTACACGCTCTTGAAGGGGACCACCTTAAAGGTCATGCGCTCTTGGCGGTAATTATTAGCATCGCCAAAGGCAACCTGAAGTGTGATGCACCCAAGGGACCGAGCCTCCCGACCAGGAACTATGCCGTGGAAGATGGTGTTGGTTCGCCTTAGGTTTGCCTCCATCAAGTTCATCTTCTCCAGTGTATCCAGGTACATGATGTTGATGCTGCTTCCACTATCGACCATACACTTGGTGAACTCCACGCCGTCAATCAAGGGGTTGATGACCATGGCGTATTGGTTTTCCGTAGGGATAAGGTTTGGGTGATCCTTCCTGTCCCAAGTAATTGGAACCTCCGACCAGTGCAGGTACTGGGGAACTGGGAGTAGAGTGGCCATCAGTATCCTCATAGAGGTTTTCTATTGTCGGACGGTGGGGGTGCCAAGGAAAGTGTGGTAGACTAGCGCCTTTTTCACGAAGGGATTCTTGCCTTTGTCGTCGCTCTTGGCGGCGTGCTTGGGGTCAACATCCTCGTCCATGTCACTTGAATCCTTGGACTCCTCCTCCTTCTTCTTCCCCTTGCCCTTGCCTCGTGGTCTGTTCTTCCGACCTCGCTTATAGCCGGACTCCGGGTCCTCCTTGAGGTCGTTGACGAATTTGCAGTGTCGATTGGTATGGGTGGCCTTGCCGTTGACATCGATGTGTACGACGCACGGCATATCGCGGTACTCTTCGTAGGTTTGGGGAACGGGGAGCGCTGCCGAGGTAGTTTCACTTCCTCGCTGCTGCCCACGACCAGCTCCCCGTCCTCGGCCATGTTGTCTGCCATCACCTCATCCTGCAAAGGTCATGGCGACCATGTCGGGAGTTTGCTTTTCTTCTGTAGAGGTTTTTCGCTTTGTGCTGCTGTTCCTCCGAGCTTGAGTTGGAACGGCCGTTGCCGGTAAAGAGCCGCGAGCATCATCGTCGGCAGCTGCGAACTCACTAGCCAACTAAATCATCTGGTTCAAGTCAAGCTAGTGATTGTCCTGCAAGCTCTTCAGCTTATGTCGGAGCAACGTGCCCCTTTCCAACCCATCGATGAAGGCGGCCATGCCGGTTTGAGCGTGCACTCCTGCACAGGAATATTTCATATCCAGCCAGCGGGAGAGGTAGGCGCGAGATGTCTCGTCTTTCTCTTGCATGCACAGCTGTAGATCGCCAACAGTGCAGGGATGTTTGTACGTACCCTCGAAGTTTTTGGTGAATGCTTCTTGCATGTCCAACCAATTGCAGATGGATTTCTCCGGCAAGTCATCAATCCATTGACGGGCTGTGCCCGCCAACATCAATGGGAGGTACTTGACGGCAACGTTGGGGTTACCCCCGGCAATCTCTATCGCGTTGTCATAGTCCTGCAACCATGTAGCTGGCTTAGCGGTGCTGTCATAGGGCTTGATGGTCTTGTCAATCCGGAAACCTTTGGGGTAAGTTGCGGACCGTATCGCAGGTCCAAAGAAACGGGGTCCCAGGTATGTTCCTTCCCGGGCCTCGTGGATCTTATCGATCCGCGAACGTGCATCATACGGCTCCGGGTTTTTCTTCTTCTTCTTGTCAACAGAGGATGGGCTGCGTGAACAACGTGGGCCTCCTCCGCCATGGTGACTGCTAGGTGGCGACGGAGGCGGAGGTGGCGGTGGGTTAGCTTTCTTGCTATTACCCTCCTGCGACGCCTCACGCTTGTCGCGATTGCTTGCTGGACGCGGAGGGTCATGGCGTGATCTGCTCTTGTGTCCCTGTTTGCGCTCGCCGTCATGACGGGTCTGCTCCGCTTTGTCGCGGATGACGATGCCGCTCCGCCTTGGCGGGGACATATCCGTAGGATTGTGAGCCTTGGGGTCTCCGTGATGTCGGGGGGAGCGGGGCGGTGGCGATGGGCGACGAGGTCAGGCCTTTTCTCCACGGTCGGAGGATATGGGGATAGCATCCTTCCTGTTGCGCGCATCCCTCCGGCTTCGTTCTGATGAACCCGTCTGGGACCCGACATCAAGAGGAGATCTTTCCCTTGGCGGCTTATGCTGGCTAGACTGGCAAAACGTTGGGTCGGACTCAAGCCTCTGAGAGGTGGCCTTTTCCTGCTGTTTCACTGCCTTCGCCGCTAGGTCATAGACCTGGTCCACCGCCTCGGGTGATCTATCCTGCTCCAGAAGGGTCTTGGCGACGGCGAGGTTGAAGAGAGGACTGGGAATCACCTGCCTGCATTCACTACTAATGTATGGCTTGGCCTGTGCCGGCTTCGGGGGAGCCCATCCTAGGTTTCGTCGTACATCAGGATCGTTGATGACACGAGCCGGAGCTTTCTTGGCCTTCTGCTGCTGCAGCAGAGTCTTGTACTCGACCTCCATTGCTCTAGCTTTCTCTATGGATTTCTGCGCGTTGACCAGATCTCGATCTAGCTTAGCGCCTTGCTCCGTGATGGCCTGCTCTTCCTCCAGCAGCTGCTGGCGCTTCTCGTCAAGCTGGGTCATGTTCCGGATATGAGCTACGGTCAGTGGCTCAACGAGGAGATTGCCGTACATCACTTTATTAGCTGGAGTAACTTGGGAAGCAGTAGACGTAGATGTCGGTGGCAGCAAGTTTGCAGTGTTATTGTTGCTCGGGCCGATGCCGAGTTCCTGTGGCTGTTGCACTGGATTAGGCGGATGGGGCATGACCTTTGCGCGATCAATGTCGTCAGCAACAGGTGGTCCCTTCCCTTTGTCCAGAGTTGTAGGCGGAGTCGTCCAGGTTGACCTTCATCCATCGCCGTGCCAATGGTGACGAACACCTCTCCAGACATGATGGTGTTGTTGGCTTGCTCATCGCGTGTGTACTCCTCCTCCATCTCCTGCATGGCGGAGTCTAGTTCCTCTAGACTAAAATCTATCTCCTCTGAATATGCACTGAAGTCGGCGTATAGCGCGTCAATCACAGAGTCGGAGGGTGCCAGGACTTCCTCGATGACGGGGGGTGGAGGTGCGACAGCGGCGACGATGACTGGAGGTGGCGGCGGAGCTGCAGCGATGGAGGCCGGAGGCGGTGGTGGCGGTGGCTGAATCGGAGGGGCTCCGTCAATGAGCGCAAGCGCTGTCTGAGCTGCCGCTTCAGCCTCCACGTAGCTGTTGACGGTGTTCACCATGCCTTCAAAGGTAAGGCGTCCCGACGCCTGCTGCCGTCTTAGGGAATGCCGGAGAAGCATGCCATGGTCCAGTCCTTCCACAAAGTGATACATAGCATCATCATTGGGGTAGTGGGCCAGATCGGCTCATATACGGAGCCACCTGGTGAGGTAATCGCGGGGGTTTTCGCCGTCTCTCTGAACGCAACGCGCCAGATTGAAGATGGTAACGATGCCGACAAACTTGGATCTCTGTTGTCCAGACGCTTGCGTGAAGCCGGCAGACTTGCAGTGATCTTCCACCGTTATATCCTGCACAAGGGCGGTTTGGGTGGGCCTTGAATTTTCCCGATCTTTTCCAGTAAACTTCGAAGAGAGATCCGACATCGATCCTTCCGCGAATGTATCCTTCCCGTAGGTGGTCCGTGCGGGTCCTGATGCTCCTCCGACTCCCAGGGAACTAGTGCCCGAGTCGGTTTCGCCAATGAAGAGGTGGATGTCTCCGATAGGAACGATCGAACACCGCATAGGGTTCGTCTTTGCCAGGATCCAGAACTCGTCGGGAGGGACGATCGGAACGTTTCCGGAGAAGAGAACACGACCGATGGCTACGGTTTCACCGATTCCTGCGAAGATCTTGGTCCTCGCCCGCTGAAGAGCCTAAAGCGCCTCTTGCCCCATCGTGGGCGCCAACTGTCGTGGTATTGCCGACGATTATGCCATGGAGGGGTCCTCACAGTGCGTGTTTAGAAACGTGGGGGAAGGCGGACGGGTACGAGGTAAAACAACTTACCTAGGTTCAGATCCCACAACGGTGGCGGAATCCTACTCCTGCTATAAATCACTATAATGGCAATACGCCGAGTTAGAGAGATAGGTTCGCTGTGCGAGGTGTGTGCTAATCGCTACTTGATAGTGCCCTAAAGGCTCCCATAGGCCCGACTTATATATTTGCCAGGTCCTAGGGTTACAGGGAAAATTCCTAGCCGGACAGGTTACAGAGTCCTACACCGTCTATTACTAGTCTTGCGCGTCTTGTACTCCAAGGCTCCGGGTACGCTAGTGAATCCACCATAGCCTTCCTTTATCCGGCATGGGCCTCCCTTCTGGATCCATCTAACTGGGCCGCCCAGCAGGCCATGGGCCATGCTACCAACTGTGGGCCACCCGGGTTATCTGGATAAGAGACATGCTATGAGGATACCCATATAGCATATCCCCAACAGAAAGTCAGTAAGGTTCCTTCTCACACCGTGAAACCAAAAGTAGACATCATATTTTACCCTGAACGGACTGGTGCTCTTGACTAGATGAGAACAAATAATGAAATGATTGTCATCAAAAAGAAAATTAATTAGGCTAGCTGGGTCCAATTTGACAACATTTTTTTGGTTTCATACTTTCATTATTACTGAGGTAAGAATGATCTTCAGTACACAGATTGTCTAGCTATTTTTTGTATTTTTATGGGACAATGATGCTCTAATAATCATCTTTTGTACTCCCTTCGTCCCAAAATAGATGTCTCAAGTTTTCTAAAATTTGGATGAATCTATATACTAAATAGTGTTTAGATTCATCTAAATTTTGATAAATCTGAGACATCTATTTTGGGACGGAGGGAGTAGTTTAAATTTTAGTTCTATGGGAAAAACATGCTTCTATCTTTAATAATCATCGTTTACACTGAAATTGTGATAAGACACGACCTCTTAATCATGAACATGTTATGCACTCTATTTAGTAAATATCGAGATATCGACTAACCAATGATACTTTTAAGTGCATGTCAACTGGAATATTTGTGTACTTATCTTTGTGTTTAGGAAATTGATTGTTTCTTGCTGTCGAACATGTGTATTTCATGACTGATTGAACAATATTGTGTGCCTAATTAATCTTTGATTATGCAGGATCCATGTAACCTAACTTGGAATGATTCTATCCGGATTATGCAGAACAAGTACCAATTGTTATATCCTACCATACCATTGTTGCTTCGGTCCTCTTTTTTTGTTAGATTGATATTTTATGAATTATCATGGCTCATTGATAGCAGTGAGGGGCATTAAGATGACATTGTGAGGCTATAGAGAACGACCATGTCTGGCAGGATTTAGACATGTCTCTTCCTCGGTGCATAACGATCCCAACATAACAGCTGCCATCGCTAGATCAACTCCAGTGTCCTTTCAGTTTTCATAATATTTCTGCCTCTTATTCCATGATTTTTAGACAATATGATAGAACAATTAATTGATTTAGTGGTGTACTACAGGTGTCAGCCTTTTTTTGGATATACGAAGACTAGTGACATGGTTATACCCTACGGGTACATGACATCAGCATACCTGGTCTAGCCCAAGGAAGGCCCATGAAAATATACGCGGCCCATGAAGACTTTTGGGTGGCCCAAGCCCATGACGTCTTCGGATCCTTGGAGAGCAAGGCTAGATTTGATAGAATATTCAAAGGGGCCAACCCTAAACTTGTAACCGACTCGATTTGTGCCCAGGACCTGCCTACTTCTATATAAAGGCTAGGAGGGCACGACGAGGAGGGCACCTCTCATACCACCGCATACACACCTCCACACCAGATTGCATCTGCGCACCCCTGTAACTTTCGATTCCGCCGTAATCAAGAGCAGAAAAGCAGGAGTAGGGTTTTCCCTCCAGAGGCCTGAACCTGGGTAAATCTCGTGTCCCTTGGTTGCTTTTCCATTAACCGTTCCGAGATCTCCAGCACCTCCATCTTCTCCAAAACCCAAGCTCATAACAATGGGCATTGACGAGATCGATCCTCATCAATTGGCGCCGTCTGCGGGAAACGGGGGCGTTGATTGTGCGATCGTGACGGTCCCAACCAAAGCGATCTGCAATTCTTCGGCGACGGAGAGTCATCTCCTCTTCGGCGCTTTCGACTTCACCGCACACTCGCCAGCCACCATGAAGGACTTCGAGCCCGTAAGCGACGGGCTTAAAATTCTGTTCGGGAGCTTCTACTTCCAGGTGGGACACACCGACACTCTCCGCCTCCCAGAGCGGGTGCCACTGCCATCGATCAGGCCCGCCTCATGGGCTCCGCATCCCGTGCTACGCACATCACCATCAACAGATGAGTCCTATGACAGCAGCAGTTGCAACTCATATCTGTGCGATCCACCATCGGATGAAGGGACCTACGGTTCCGGATCCGAAAGTTGTAGAAGCAGCGATCTGACCTACGGACGCTACCAATGCACCATGGTCATCCAGATCGACATGGATCGGCAACAACCCAACCCGCCACCTAACCCGCATAAAAAGCAGGTGAAGATGCAAGAAGTTCTTAACAAACGCAAGAAAGCGGCCTCGGAGTCCAGTGCGCGGTGAGCTGCTCTCTCTGCCGTTGGCGGCTCCAGCTCGCACGGCAACCATGCCAACAAGCATCGTTCTCGCATAGAGAACATGGACCCCCCCCCCCCCCCCCGCACGTCGTGAGGTGACCCGAACCCTCAACACATCCTTCATGGAGATGGATGCCAACGGCAACGTCATCCCGAAGACGCCGCAAGCTGCGATCATGGCAGCCACCACATACCTTGCGTCCCATCCACCTACGGTGGGGGACCCGAAGAGGTCCATGCACAATTCCACACTAGCTGGACTCGGACTCGTTGGAGCTGCGCTCCACGGGAAAGCTCTTGAGAAACCGAAGAAGAAGGCTGTGGTTAGGTTCAACCACAGTCCCACACCTTCATCCGACGAGGAAGAACATGATCTACCTCGACGACACAAGAGCTCGCGACATTGCAGCCGCGACTACGACGCTCGAAGCGAACTCACCCAACGCAAGATCAACAAGGCACGCGCCAAACGCGTGTGCTCATCCGAATCCGAAGAGGATGACGATGAAGGAGAACTTTGCGTAGCTCGATGCTTCAGCAGATCTGTTCAGGGGACACGGATGACGAGTAACTTCAAGCTTCCTTCGGACACTCCGAAGTTTGACGGTACACAGGACCCTAAGGCGTGGCTCGCCGACCACCTGTCGTCTGTGAAACTGCATGGCGGCAACAAAGACACCGCCCTACAATGCCTTCAGCTGCAGCTGGGAGGAACTGGCGTATAGTTTCATCCAAAACTTCAATGGCACCAGCAAGAGGCCAGCCTTGATTGAATAGCTGAGGGCCTGCACCCAACGAACGGGCGAATCCATTCGCTCGTATATACTACGCTGGGCCTACATCAAGAACTCCGCGGCGCACATCTCTGAGGAGAGAACAATCGACGCCTTCAAGGATGGCGTCAAACGCCAAGACTTCAAGGAAGAACTTGGGCGCGTCAAGCCCAAGACACTCGACCACCTCATGGACATCGCCAACAGGTGGGCAGACGGCGATGACTCCATCCACCGAGCACATTCGGAGGAGGAAGATGACTACGGCCGCCGACACAAGCGCCATAGCAAACGAAGATCGCGCGTCTACGACGATCACGACGGACCCAACATGGTCGCGGCTGGCTACGCCGATCGCTGCAACAAAAGCAACCACGACAGTGGTGGATACCGTGGAAACAACTTCCGTGATGGAGGACGCCCAGCGCAATCGTGGCAACGCCGCAGCCGCGACAATGAGCCCTCGGCATACGACAAGTTGTCGGGCCCATGCACCATCCACTTCTACATCGACAAGCAGGATGGCAAAAAGAAAGCAAGCCACATGCTCAAAGACTGCCGTGAGTTCCAGAACTCAGCGAGAGCATGTCCCACATGAGGCAGCAAACCCTGAATCCTGGGTACGGGCTCGCACCCGCACCAGGTGACATCGCCCACGGAGCTCCTCCACCACCACCCGTGGGACCTTCGAATCACCCAATCGCACCCGCGCAGAACAACGACGAACACGGGTACCCCGCGCCAAAAGGGTCACTGATGATCCAAAAGGGGCGCCCAACAAACAGGGTGCAGAAGAAAATCACCCGCCAAGGCAGTTTGGCTCCGCCATCCCTGAGTACCTCAGCGGTTCGGAGTCCTACATCACGTTCAGCCGTTCAGATCACTCCCGCCAGATCCCTCGCCCAGGTCATGCTGCCCTGGTGCTCGAGGCGCAGATCGGAGGGTTCGAGATGAGCCACGTCTTCATGGACGGCGGCAGCGGCATCAATCTGATGTTCGCTAGCACCTTGGTAGCAATGTGGATCCCGCTGTGCAGCCTAGAACAATCCGACACAACGTTCCATGGCATCGTCCCAGGGAAGGGCATATCCCCCCTAGGAAACATATGGCTCGACGTCATCTTCGGCAAGCCCGATAACTTTTGGTGCGAGCGACTCGAGTTCAAAGTGGTGGATTGGCCATCACAATACCACGCCATCCTCGGGCGCGTGGCATTCGCACGGTTCCTGGTAGTACCGCACTACGCGTACCTGCTACTCAAGATGCCAGGACCCAGGGGCGTCATCACGGTCCACGGGAGCTTCACCCGATCGGATCACTGCGACAGGGACTTCAATATAATCTCCCAATAATTCGGCATGCAGGAGGAGCTCATAAGGCTCCGAGAGGCGACAGACAACGGGGCACCCCCAGTCTCAAGGCAGAACACACCTGACATGTCGTTCGACTCAATAGTCAACACGAAGAAGGTGCAGGTCCACCCGACGGACACCTCCAAGACGGCGCTGATCACCAACGACCTCAGCCCCACATAGGAAAGCGTGCTCATCGATTTCCTCCGTGAGCGCTGGGAAATCTTTGCCTGGTGTCCTGCAGACATGCTAGGAGTTCCCAGGGAATTCGCCGAGAACGCACTCAACGTGTTTCCATATGCCAAGCCCATAAAACAGTCCAATCCGACGACTGTCCGAGCCGCAGGCCGAAGCCATCGGAGTCGAAGTCAACAGACTACTCGACGCCGATTTCATCAGAGAGATCAAGGAAAGCGAGTGGCTATCCAACACCGTGATGGTCCCTAAAATGACACAGACATCCTGTGGATGTGCGTGGACTTCACCTCGCTAAACAAGCACTGCCCGAAGGATCACTTCCCTCTCCCTCAGATCGACCAGATCATCAATTCGACTGTAGGATGCGAGAAACTCTCCTTCCTTGATGCCTATTCAGGCTACAACTAGATTTGACTAAAGGTCGAAGATCAGGAGAAAATGGCGTTCATCACGCCGTTCGGAGTATTCTGCCACAACACAATGCCTTTCGGGCTGAAGAACGCAGGTGCTACGTACCAGCGATGCATGCAGGCATGCTTGAAGAGCCAGATCGGCCGCAACATACAAGTCTATGTTGACGACATAGTAATCAAAACAAGGGAGGCCAAGACACTAATCGACGATCTCCGCGAGACGTTCGACAACCTTGATCGATACAAGATCAAGCTGAATCCAGAAAAGTGTGCCTTCGGCGTCCCATCTAGCCTTGGCTACTTCATCTCCCAGCGAGGGATCGAGGCGAACCCGAAGAAAATCCGGGCCATAATGGCCATGGAAAAACCGAAGAACCTCAAAGGCGTCCAACAGCTAGCTGGACGCATCGTGGCGCTGAGCAGGTTCATCAGCCGCATGGGCAAAAAGGCCCTGCATTTCTATCAGCTGCTACACAAAGCAGACAAATTCGAGTGGACACCCGAGGCGGATGACACATTCAAAGATCTAAAGCGGCTGCTCTTCCACCTTGCCCGTCCTAGTTACGCCAAAGGAACGCGAGCCTCTACTGCTATACATAGCAGCCACACACCAGGTGGTAAGCACCATGCTCCTGGTCGAACGACCCGAAGATGGCAAGACCCATGGGGTCCAGCGCCCAATCTACTACCTCAGCGAGGTATTGACACTGACAAAACAGAGGTACCCTCACTACCAGAAACTCGCCTACGACGTGTTCATGACGGCTCGTTGGCTGAGACACTACTTCCAGGAGCATCAAGTGATGGTCGTCAATGAGGCACCTCTGAAAAGCATCCTGAACAACCCGGAGGCCACAGGACGCGTGGCCTTGTGGGGCATCTAGCTGTCTCCCCTATACATAGTCTACGAGAAGCGCCATGTGATGAAGTCCCAGGTCCTTCCGGACTTCCTCGTCCACTGGATGGAGCTGCAGCTGCCGGACACCCCGGACATGACACAGTCATGGACGATGCACTTCGATGGCTCCAAACACGAGGCTGGAGCCGGAGTCATACTGACATCCCCGCAGGACGACAAGATGAAGTACGTCCTCCGAATGAAATTTCGAGCTTCCAACAACGAAGCAGAATACGAGGCCCTCATCCATGGCATGAGGATGGCCAAGATTTGCAGCGCAACGCGCCTGGTCATCTACGGTGACTCGAACCTCGTCGTCCAGCAGACAATGAACAAGTGCGACGCGCATGCCGCCAACATGATCGCGTACCACACGCTCTACAATTCACTCGAAGGAGACTTTGACGGATGCGAGCTTTGGCACGTTAGCAGATAAAGCAACTAAGAGGCTGACAGACTCGCCAACATCGGCTCCACCTGCGCACGGGTGCCACCAGGTGTGTTCCTCAAACAGATCTGCGTGCCATCCATCAAAAGGAAATTCCCCAAGGGATCATCCGAAGAGGCAGGACACTCGGGGGCTGCGCTACCCGAAGGACAGGAAGGACCTGAAAAGCTCGACATAGAGGTCGTAGTGGTCAACCTGATGCAGGTCATGGAAGTCGAAGAAACATGGATGCAGCCATACCTACGCTACCTGATAAACAGGGAACTGGCTGATGACCCAATAGATGCCCGACGCATATGTCGACGGTCCAAAGCCTTCACCATCATTAATAGCGAGTTGTACAAGCGCAGCATTTTGGGTGTGCTCCAAAGGTGCGTCACCATCGGTGAAGGCAAAACTATCCTCCAAGACATCCATGAGGGCATCTGCGGCCATCACGCGTACAACCGCACCCTCATCGCCAAAGCTCTACGAGCTGGGTTCTACTGGCCAACGGCCATGAACGATGCCAAGGTCATCGTCCGAAGGTGTAACGGATGCCAGCGGTTCGCAGACAAACCGCACACACCCGGATCAGAGCTCAGGCCCATACCCCTGGCCTGGACCTTCGCCCAATGGGTCCTTGACATGATCGGCAAACTGCCCAAGTCCTCAAAAGGAGGCCACGTCTACCTCCTAGTCGCAGTCGACAAATTCACCAAGTGGATCGAAGCAATGCCCGTTACCAACCAAAAGGGTAAAACGACCGTGAAGTTCTTCCAATCCATTGTCTACAGGTTCGGCGTGCCGCGTAGCATCATCACCGACAATGGGTCGAACTTCATCTCCAAAGAATTCCAGGACTTCTGCGAAGGCCTCAGGATCAACATATCATACGCCTCCGTGGCACACCCACAAACAAACAGGCAGGTCGAAAAGGCCAACGACCTCGTTGGCGGTGGCATCAAGAAGCGCCTAATGATCCCACTCGAGCGGCTCGCGGGAGCATGGGCAGAAGAGCTACCCTCCGTCCTCTGGAGCCTGCGCACAACGCCAAACAGCTCAACTGGCTACACGCCCTTCTTCATGGTACACGGAGCCGAAGCCATGTTACCTGCAGAGGTACGCCACAAGGCCCCACGGGTCGTCTCCTACGGCGAGGCCGAATCAACGGCCGCACTCGAAGACGCTGTCGACACACTCGACGAGGCACGCGACATCACCGCAGCTCGATCGGCGGTCTACCAGCAGAGCCTCCACAACTATCATAGCCGTCGGCTGCGCCCAAGGTCCTTCGTCGAAGAAGCTCGAGTCACCATGTGAAGGACCCTACATCGTCACCGAAGTCATCCCCTAGGTGGCGCCTATTGCCTCAAGCATGTGGAGTCTGGAGTCGCATACTCCAACCCATGGAACGTCGCACAACTGCGACGATTCTACCCCTAGCTATCCCCCCTTTACTTTCAATAAGTCTATTCAACGAAGGCTACTCAGACGAACAATGTACCTCCTCATTATGATATGAATACAGCTAACTGTCTCGCCCCAAAATTTATCTTTCACTCGCATTTCTTTATGCTACCAAACACTCGGGGGGCTCCCCCCCTCACCTCGCGACTTCGCCGATTGAGGATAACGCATGTACACCTGAGTAGCTGATCACGTCAGGCTAATGAAAAGGGCATGCATACAACAAAGCACAACGTGCTAAAAACAATCAACCTTTACATCAAAGGGCATAACACGCCCAGTCGAATATATACAAATTTTACATCTATCTTTTTACAGGTCCTACCTATTTTGAAAGATCACCCATGCATGATGCTCAAAGAGATCTACAACTTCCTCGGCATACTGCCTAACAGCCGCATAGTGCAGGCGCATGTCCCATAGACCACCATCTGGTCGAAGGGGCGGCCCAGCCGCCACAGCCACAAGATATACGTCAGGGCGATACAGCCGCACAAGGGAAAGAGCGGCCTTCACACCCGCAACTAATTGGTGCCGAACCAACTCCCTGACATGATGCACATCTCGAAACTTCGCCAGCAAGCCCCAAAGAGTCGATGTCGCTTCATCTAGGGGAAACATTACGTGAAGAATTGACGCTAAGGAAGTCTTCACTTGCCGCAGCACCCGTGACACTTGGTGAACACGATCCTGCATAGTCTCAAGGACCATGGCACGGTCGCGATCCATCCAGAAAAAGCCACCGGCTTCCATATCTTGCAGGGTCAAGCAATTGATCCAAACCACAACGCGCTCCTTCTCCTCCCTAGGAACAAGGTTAGCACCTGCAACACCTACAAAGTAAGATGACCAGCAAATAGGCGCATTCGAAAATGAGCAGCAGCTCAAATAAGTTTACACTGCAGCTGTTCGGCCAAGCGCTGCATCTCCCCCATCAGATATTCCTCTCTGGCGGCGCCTCGCTCCTCCTTCGACTTCCAAACATCCGCATGTCCTCGGATGCCAAGCAACTCCTTCTCAAGACTTCGGATGCGGTCGCGAAGAAAAATAAGATGCGACGCATCATCCAAGGATGGTCGTGGCTGCGGGGCAGACGAGGTATCAACGGGGTCATCACCCGAAGGTCCCTAGAGAAAAACAGACAATAATATGAACAATACATGAATGGGCAACAGCTCAAAGATTCATTATATACAACAAAAGCCACTGCGTGGCACAAGAAGTGTTCATGAAGATATTACAACAAAAAGAAGACGACAACTATCCTACAACTACAAGGCCTAAGCAGCTACGTCCTGAGTGGCCTCGGATCCAGATTGCCTGCTCTTGACTTCTTCCTGCTGCCTCACCGCGTACTCCGCCAGCATGTCAATTAGCTTCGGCCCATAGCGTTTACAGCGGGCAGCATAGAGGGCAAAGGCTACCTCGGATCCGCCGGGGGTCGTCGGCATGTGGGAGGTGACCTGATGAAGATCCAGCTCCGCCCCGAACACCATGGCCATCGCCAGCCCCATGGACGCGTTGATGCCCTTCTTCTTGCGCTTGTACGCCGCGGGCGCCTCAACTGACAGCGCATCCGCCAACAAGTCGACATCCTCAAGGGCAACGCCCTTGGGGACGAGCTCCTTGTAGAAGCGCCCGAGAACCTCTTTGGCTTTGGCAAGAGATCCCACCACAGTGCTGCAGCGGTCTTCGACCGCCGCAGTAGCATCATCCAGAGCATTGCGGTCGAACTCAATGCCCGCGGCATCTAGATAAACGGAAAAAGCAAAGTGAGAATCAAACAAAACCAGAGAGACAAGGTAGCCGAAATGGAACAAGTACAAACGAAATTACTCACCCGAAATATCCTTGGCAGCAGCCATCAGCTTGTCGGCTACCTCCTTCTCGCGCGAAGCCGCGGCGGTGGCGAGATGCTCCTCGCGGTCCGTAGCCTCCTGCTGCAGACGCTCCTTGGCCGCAGCTGCGTCAGCTAGCTTCCGCTCGAGGCTCTCCTTAGCGCCCACGGCGTCCTCGGCCTTTTTCTCCACTCGCCCGAGGCTCTTTTTGAGAGCATCAAGCTCCAGAGGGCAGTGTTATTTTCATCTGCAAAAAGCAACAAGAGCATGCATGAGCTTTGCAGGCTAGCAAGCAGACGAAGTAGAATACCTTGTTGAGGACATACCTTGAAGCCCCTGCAGGTTGGCCTCCAACGCCGGGTGCTGCTTCACAAGCTGGTTGGCGCCTTGCACAAAAGGCTGCAAGAATAAGAAAATTATCAGGAAAAGGGCTCGGGGCTACGCCCAAGAAACGAGCAAAGAAAAAATAAGCACACGAAAAGCGCTCAGGGGATCCACCCGAGACACGCACAAAACAGAAGCAATGATCAGCAGATCATACGAAAAACGCTCGGGGGCTTCCCCCACGGCAAGAAGGGAAATACTCACATGATTAGACGGAGACTTCGAAGGTCCGGCAGTAGTCTTCTGGGAGATGATCACCCGAGCCCCCCGCGGAGAGGGGTTTGGAGCAACGCCCTAGAGGTGGCCACCGTATGCGAAGAAGGAGGCGTCATCTTCGACTCCCCTACTAACTCCTGAGTGCCATTGCTAAATGAGCCCTCAGAGGAGTGGCTGCAAAAGAAAACACCAGTCAAAGACAAGCAAAGAAACAATGAAAGATAGCAAAAGGTATCCGAAGGAACTTATGAGTCCATATCGCTCAAGTTGAAGACAGGCAAGGTCCTCTTTCCCTTCTTCTCTTCCTTCTTCCGCTTCGCCGGCGGCTGCGGCGCTACAGCCCGCACAGGCATGGACGGAATAGGGGAGGAAGATCCACCATCACCTCCACTATGACACACAAGGCATTGCGGGTCCCTAGGCGTCGGCGGAGTCGAAGCATCCGATGATTCGCTCGAGCTCCGTGCCCACTTTGGGGTGTGCTCCTCGCTCGACTCAAAGGTTTCTTCAACCGGTGATCGCGCCGAGGGAAGCTCAGACATGGAGTCCACTACCTCATTGTCTGGCGCATCCGGAAATCGTTCGGGTAGTGGAGGCACCATGCCAGGCACCTTGAACTCCTGCACAAAGGAAACAAACTTTCAGAACAAAGAAGTACAAGAAAACGCAGTCGGAAAAAGCGCTACGCGCATGTCCCAGATCTACACCTGCGGCACCGGTCGAGAGGCGCTAGACGGAGGGGTCAGCGATCTCCCGGGAAGGTCCTCGTCAGCTTTGAACTTCAGCAGCGGCCGAAGGACTCTGTCGAGGTCCCCCTTGGAGAGCTCCTCAGCCGCAACTCTCATCGGGTCGTGGCGGCCAGTATAAAGGAACATCGGGTGCGCCCTAGCCTGGAGCGGCTGCACCCGACGTTTGAGGAAGGTGCGGATAATATCCACACCGTTCACCTCCTTCTCCGGAATCACCTGGAGGTCCTCCACCCGACGGTAGAGCTCCTCTATCTCCTCCACCTCACCCTCCAGGATGTGGTTCTTCCAGGACCTCTTCGGTTGGATTTTCTGGGTGGATTCGAAAGGGGCAAGGCCAAAGTGTTGCCCGTCCACTATGGAATCGCGGATATAAAACCACCTCCTCCGCCAGTATTGGACGGACTCAGACATCGAAAAGGAAAAGAAGAGAAAATTGGATCAAAGGGAAATAATACAGCCGACGATCGGATAAACTACGTCGGAGCCGGATTGCCTCTTCACGGAATAGAGCTTCCGTAAGAGGCCAAAGAGCGGCTCAATACCGAGCTAGCACTCGTAGAAGGTGATGAAACAGGCGATGTGGAGAAGATAATTTGGGGAGAGATGATGGAGTTGGATGCCATAGAAAAAAAGTAGTCCACGGAGAAAATCGTGGACTGGGAGAGAGAGGCCCCGAAGGACAAAAGCAACAAACATGACCCGAAACCCTGCGGGTGGACGGGGAATTACCTCGTCGCTGGTAATCTTGACGGCCTTCTTGTCCTGCAGGATCAGACCCCACTCACGAAGCTTGCGCAGGTCGCCCTCGCGTGTCTCCGTATGTCGCCACCCACCATCGGTGATGCGAGTGGCGGTGGTGCCCTTTTTGCCGCCGGCAGCAGCGCTGGTTCCCACCGCGGGTGAGGCCTTCTTCGGCTTCCCCATTGCAGTACGGCGACGGCGGCGGTGTAAGCGCAGAAGAGAGGATGGGAAGGATCGAAGAACTTCCAGCGCGCGGCAAGAAAAGCTCCAGAAAGTGGAAGCAGTGAAAAGCGAATGGCTGCGGTGAAAACAAACAAATTTTTCCCCACAATTATAAGGACGAAGACGATGAACAGAGACCGTTCATCGGGAAGCCCTAGAGTCAGCATCAAATCCAGGCGTCCACGTGTCAGCACAGCAGCGAACCGTCGCTCACACGCCGTCCACTACGCACGGAAACCAAGGAGACGCCGTAATTATCACCACGTCATGCGTGACCAGTCAACTCCAACTCAGAAAGTGGGACTCACGTTCGTCCAGTCGCGTCACCTCTGGCGCCGCAGACGCTTGAGATCACCGATCGTCAGCACTGATGTCACCAAAGCTATACTAGCAACGGTTAAATTTGTTTCGGCTAAACAGCTAAAGTACCCACTCGAACTACGATTCAAGCAACTACTCGGGGGCTACTCCTATCAGGAGCGTTGGCCGTGCACCCGAAACATGAATAGCGTACTACGCCAATGAACTATTCTTCGAGTCCTACGTCGAGTTTGCGACTCCACTACGGACTCGGTTGCTACTCCCATAGGGAGGATCGATTCAAGCATCCGAAAAAATTGTGTCCTATGGACCTGAAGTAAACAATGGCTGAATTAAAGTCTCTGCTCGAGTCTACGACTCGAACAGACACTCGGGGGCTACTCCCATAGGGAGCGCTGGTCGCGCACCCTATGAATTCTTCGAGTGCGATCCTTCGGATTAGAATGCAAAAAAACTTTTCGGCAACTTTGCCCCGATTAACGCTAAGTGAGAAACATCCTCCTTGGCCACCCGAAACACCTCCGCGGTGATAAAATTTTGGATGTTGTGTCTACGACGCAAAGATAAGACCTACAGATACCATCTGATGGCCTGGTAACGCACACGAATGTGCTCTGCTAGTAAAAATCCGTGCCAACAGGCGCGATGAAAATCCTGACGGACGCGTTGGGTACATCATTCGAAAACTACTGCAATTCCACTCCTGTAAGTCCTAAACGGCCTGAGTCGAATTACGCCAGCATATGTTCCGGGTTCGAGTCAAGGGACTTGAATCTAAAGAAGATCGTGTTGTTTTGTCCTAAGACAGTTAACTGACCCTGATCCGTCGGGAGAGTCAGGCACACGCGTCAACAATCCCTACACACTAGAATCATTCTCTAGTAAATAGAAACAACTGCACCCGAAGGATTGAAGAGTCCTCAACCGAATCTACGATTCGACTGAACACTCGGGGGCTACTGACATGGTTATACCCTATGGGTACACGACATCAGCATACCTGGTCCAGCCCAAGGAAGGCCCATGAAAATATACGCGGCCCATGAAGACTTTCGGGTGGCCCAAGCCCATGACGTCTTCGAATCCTTGGAGAGCATGACTAGATTAGATAGAATATTCAAAGGGGCAAACCCTAAACCTATAACCGACTCGATTTATGCCCAGGACCTGCCTACTTCTATATAAAGGCTAGGAGGGCACGACGAGGAGGGCACCTCTCATACCACCGCATACACACCTCCACGCCAGATTGCATTTGCGCACCCCTATAACTTTCAGTTCCGCCGTAATCAAGAGCAGACAAGAAGGAGTAGGGTTTTCCCTCCGGGGGCCTGAACCTGGGTAAATCTCGTGTCCCCTGGTTGCTTGTCTGTTAACCGTTCCGCGATCTCTAGCACCCCATATTCTCCAAAACCGAAGCTCATAACAATGGGCATTGACGAGATCGATCTTCGTCAACTAGAGAGAAAGCTAGCTGGTTGTTGCTGCTGCTACCAAATGCTTATTAGCTGCAAGAGTGTTCTTATTAGGCTATTACCAGTATGAATGTGAGTCACTGGATGCAGCACCATGCCGATAACGACATTGGAAACCTTGATAAAGATTCAGAGAAAGTACTTCTCTTCATAGGGTGGTTATTTCGCACAGCTGAATGGCCCCTTTTGCACTACTATTAAAGCCTTTCAATTTCAGGCAATCGATGAAACATATTTTGTCCTGTCTACATATACCACAAATGTTCCGGATTCAGTTTGAGTAACATCACTTGACAAAGTCCATTTAAATTCTGATCTTTTGTCGATTTAGAAAAGTTACTAATTCCCATTTAGTTCATGTGGTGTTCAATCTTGAAGAAGCCTATTACACGATGGATAAGAATAAAGATCCATCCAAGTAGGTAGTACATCCAGTTGAAAGGTCAGGTTTGGATCATCCAGGTGATAGATTTGGCTGAGTAAAAGAGAAAGGGGCATTTCCTGGAAAATGGCTTTAGAGCCCGTCCTCTATGAAGACCTTTTTAAAATTTATAAAAAGCATTAAATAATTTCAAAACAAATGCATACATCCAATAATACAAAATACAGGTTTATAAATGTTCAACGGAAAATACCATGTATTTTGGGTGCAGCAAAAAAGACAAATATGACAAATTAGTAAAATACGGAGGCCCATTCAGATTTAAACTGTTCACGTGTAGATCTACACTTTTCTCTCTTTTTTGGGGGTTAAAATATAAGATATTTTGACATAATATTTTGCACACTCTTATTACAAATTATTCTCTACGTACCTGTAATTTTTTCAGATTTTTTGGATCATTAAATTTGAAATTTTTGAAGAAAAAAATTATAGTCCTTCGTGGTGGACAAGCTCCAAAACGATTCTCTCAGTATTTCCTTTTGTTGTAAAACTACACGCAAACTGCTCAATAAAATAAACAACTCAGTAAATTAATCCCTTTCTAGAATTTTATTCATTATCCCGTAGCAACGCACGGGCATGTAACTAGTAGAAAAAAATAAATATTTCCGATGTTATCAAATGAAGAATCAACATAAAACACAATGGGTTATTGTTGGAAGATCCCCGAAAATATAATGTGAAATAGATGTCATCATAGTAGGTGCACATGTGCACCAATGGTACCAAAGAAACGGTTCATGATTCCAACGATCCGTAGCAATGCAAGGGCATTCAACTAGTTCCTTTTTAGGGTGTCAGGTGGGATCCCGCCTAAATCCCACTTTTAGTTCATTTCTCAAAATCTAGTATAAATTTTTGCTCAAAATTTACACTAGAATTTAGCAAATGAACTAGAAGTAAGATTTAGATGGAATCCCACTTGACACACTATTCATTTTGATACTGCACCTCTCCACATCCTTTTCTCCTACAGACCCGCTTTCCATATCCCAACACGCGGACTCCCTAGCGATCAGAGAAAAATACAGCCACCACAACTCGTACCATGGCTGCCGCCGTCTAATACAACTATCCGAGCCTCCACTGCTTGAATCTCTGCGCCACCAGATCCTCCTTGACACGAGGATCCCATTCAGAGAATTTATTCTTCAATCGATCAACCAAAGCTCCTCAATTTTGCCATCTGCTACAGTTCGATCTAGAAGTTCTGAATTCGTTGCGCGCGGTGAGAATCGGAGCAATTCCTTTTAACCATAATCCCATATCATCTACCTTCTAGACATGGTGTTTATCCATAATCTTTTAGTCGACCACATGGCCGACGAACCGAATGCCACTCGATGATATCATCCTTGTAGTATAGTTTGCATGCATCGGATCAACTCGAGTCCAACATCAAAAGCATGTCAAATGATCTTGGAAACCTAGCAGTTGTATTAGTTTTCATAGTGGATGGGTAGATTTCAAAAAATATAAATGCATGTATGTTTTGCCTAGTGTTCATCGTACGTTTGTTCCGTCTAATTAGTATTTGATTTGTGCTGTTAGAATAATCTTTTATTGATTAGTGTTTAAAAGATTTTTCTGTGTGTTTAGTTGTGATTCCATGGCATGTTAGTATGCATTTGTCACATCCGTTCATAATTGCTAATAGGATTATTTCCATGGTTAGTTCTATCTACCTATTACTTCTATTTGGACTCGCCGGTAGCTTTGCATGCTTAGCCTATCGAGTGTTCTAATCCATGCTTAAAATATATTGTTTTACTACATATTGGTACTGATGTGTTTATGCCAGGAATTCTTGTTACCTGTTTATATGATAATATGAGCATAGGATAGTATTTCATTACATTGCTATCACATGATTAGTTGTAAAATAGTCAGTGGAATGTTTGTGCATTGTATACTAAGACTAAAACCACCTATAATGGGCAACAAGACATGATTGTGTCGCGTGGGAAAAGTATACAACCTCTAGAGAGTGTACACCTATTCGAATAGCTGTGTCCACGGTCATGGACGACACATGAATCCTTCTTGACATACGAGAACCTGTCTTGCTACTTTCCTCTTTTCCTCCATCCTTCTCCTGAAACCTTATGGAAGATGTGAGTTGTCTTGGACAATCACTAATGATAAATATTAC
This sequence comes from Avena sativa, assembly GCA_916181665.1. Lineage (NCBI taxonomy): Eukaryota > Viridiplantae > Streptophyta > Magnoliopsida > Poales > Poaceae > Avena > Avena sativa. The sequence continues at coordinate 129,048,656 of OV702281.1, read as the reverse complement.
ATTTAATTCAAAACCATGTTTTCGTCTAAAACCTCTTTGATCAAATGTAAATACGTATTTTAACTAAAATTGTCTTTTATGCAAAAGAACCATACAACCCTCCTTTAAAGCCTCCTATAGATATTATAGGTCTCCCATGAGGGGGTGTGTTGAGTATGTTATGTACTCATGGCAATGCTTCTGTTTATACTTTAGAGTACTATGAAGAAGGGGACGACCACTATGACGATGCCGAGGAGTGAGGCCTTATGGACTACATCGACTGCCTGTGACTAAGATGGAGTCATTACGCGTTTTATATTTCCGCTATTCTTTATGATTGTAATAAATGTCACAAGGCATTATACTATGCAACTATTCAAACTTTATAATAATTAATTTTTGTATGTCTGCAATGATATAAATTTCGATGTGTCGACAACTTTGATCTTGGGATTGACGAATAAATACGGGTGGTCTAGAACTTACATTGCGGTCCTCACAGAAGTGGTATTAGAGCCGACGTCGACCTAGTCACGTGGCCTTAGTTAGAATGGAAAGCCTTCAGTAATCGTATATTTATAAATAAATATATGTTACAAAAATAATAGGATTCCTTAATGTTTCTTGTATTTTTATGTACTCCCTTCGATTCAAAAAAAGTGTCCTCTAGTTCAAAATGGCGACACTTATTTAGGATCGGAGGTAGTATCATTCAAAAAAATTGTTACTAATTATCCTTCTCTATTTCAAATATGCGTAGATGGAATTACCTTCAACTCATCAAATAGAGGTTCTTGTAGAAGAGGTCATCGTCCCCGCGCATGTGGCAGACATCGCAATGGAGATTGTGTTTATAGGCGAAGAAGAAGAGGAGAAACCACATGACCCAACACCACGAGCACCACTACGGAGGATTGTGTACTTTGGACATATGAGGGTATGCAGGTTGCAGCAAAGAAGACATGCCACCACGTGAAGAAGTGTTTTCTTACACCTGGAGCCATCTCGTCATCACTGCTCAGTACTCCTACCCCACCGTCAACACACGAGGAGCATACCAATCATTCTTCGAAGGAAACCAACAAGGAAACCAAGACAGATGAGAGGATCCCTGTTGCACTAGAGGATGCTATAGCCGAGCCTCCAGTAGTGGAATTTCATACCATCCCTTGAGCACCTAGACGCAACACCATAGCAGTCTGGCTACCTGGATGAGTAGTCTATAGGAGACCATAAGAGAGCCTTTATTAAGATTATGTGAGAAAACGCGTTAGGTATTTTCTATATTGTATGTGTGTCTAGTAAACTATACCAATCTATATATATGGTATAGTTACTACTATTTCGAACCTTTGTATGATATTTCAAGAACATTTGCTTCATTTGGCTTCTTTAGATTTTATTTGTTGGTTTTGGTGTTAGATTTTTCCTCTCGTTTATCCTAATCATGAGCGACAACAGCATGAACGCCAATCGAGGTCGTTGTCATTGAGGACGGGGAGGACGTGGTCGTGGTCGTGGACCATGTTTTGAATATAACTTTGTCAAGGATGAAGTCCATGACAATAAAAATGAGGATGAGGGACAACAACCACCACCACCGCCACCTGACATGGCGCAAGTGATGTTGATGCAGACACAGTTGCTATAGCAGATGGTCGCTAACCTGGCAAATCAGAACCAAAAATAGAATCAGAACCAAAACCAAAACCAGAACCAGTGTCATTATCCTCCACCATAGTACAAGCTAGTAGAGTTCATGAGGACGAAGCCACCTACTTTTGCAGGATTAGCAGATCCTATAGAAGCGGATGATTGGCTAAAGGACATTCTCCGGAAGCTCAATTTGGTCAGCAACGATGCACAAAACCATGCGAAGTTTGCGGCGCACCAACTTAAGGGTGTGGATGGAGATTGGTGGGAGAACTTATATGACGCACATGGTGATGGTGAGGCAATCACCTGGAATGAGTTTGCAGAAGATTTTTGCAGTACACACTCCTATTGGACTTATGGAGTTGAAGAAGGATGAATTCGGGCTCTAGTCCAAGGAAAGATAACAGTATCTTAATATTGGAACTATTTCACCCAGTTATCACGCTATTGTAGAGCAGATATCCCGACTGAGGCAGACAAGACTGCTAGGTTCCTGAGGGGATTCAACCAGGTATGAAGGATAGGTTGGTATCCCATGATTTTCCAAATTTCTAGAGTCTAGTAAACAAGTCTATTCTGCAAGAGAACTCTAAGAGGAAACTAGAGGAACACCACAAGTGTAAAGCACCACAGGGTCATCATGGAACAGGAAGTTCATGCCAGAAGAACAATAACCACCCAGGTTATCATGGAACAAGTGCTAAGCGAATAGATCCTACTCACAACTCTTCACACAATGCCTACCATAGTCCGAGAGCTGAAGTCGGAGGAAATCATGCCAACATTGCTGGAAAGCCATGTTACAACTGTGGTGTCGAGGGACACTTTTCTGCTGCATGCCCGAACAATAAGAACACGGGGACAACACCAGTGAAGTTCAGTTTTAGATCTGCAGGTAAAACACCAGCAACAAGACATGGGTCGGGCATACTACCTACACCTGGAGGCGCACCTCATGTCTCAGGACAGCCAGGGAGTGTTCAAGTCAACCACATCACCATTGAGCAAGAGAAAGCCTCATATGTCGTTCTTGGTATGTTCTTAATCAACTCATGTTATAATTCAATACTGTTTCACTTTTGGAGTTTCCACTATAAACCTGATTTACACCCCAAACCGTAGTAGGCCGTCTGCTGAACAACTTGGAGAAGATGGTAGCACGATATATTTGACTCGTTAAGGAGTACCATTTTTTTATGGTGGAGTTTTCCAATCTTTTCTCTTAGACCGAATCTCGGGGTTGAGATTCTGCTAAGGGGGTAAGAATTGTCATAGACCGATTTTGTAGAGTTTTCAAAAAAACTTTTACCCAAAAATAAGGACTAAAAACATTTCTTTCAATTGATTAGAGCTTACCTAGAATTTTCATACACAAATTGCTTTAATATGAATTAATACCAACATGATCATAAACCTTATTTTATTTGTCTTTTAAGTTGGATTGAATTTTTTCTTGACTTTAGCATATTCAAATATGCTCCTCCAAATTTATTTTGATTTTAGCGTTCATTCGATATATTCGTGATTTATTGCATTTTCTGGATTTATTCTAAAAGAGAAAACAAATATTTTTCTTAAGTCTAGCTAGGCCCTGTTACTAAATCGTGGTGTGTAGATATTCTTTTCTCTCTCTCTCATCTCACTCAGCCACGTGATGGACAAAACACATTTCTTTTCTATTTTTAATTTCTAGTTTCTCGTTTGGCTGAAACCCAATATGTCCAACAATAGCCTATTTTTTTTCTCTATTTCCTTATAAGGCCCGCTTGTTTCATCGTTTCTTAACAAAAACTGCCGTAAGTTTTGGATCCGTAATCTATTCCATAAACTAGCGCATGATTTGTTGGAATTGTGTTTTTTGGTCGGGAGTTTCATGCCTTATTGACCCGATAAAATTAACGGAGTAGTTGAGATCCATATTTTACAGCTGTTTTCTATCGGCACACCGATCTAGCGCTCCAAAAATTCCGGATCATATAAATAAAAAGGTGAACCAAGCGGGGCCCTAGCGGAGGCGGATGCTGCTAATCAAATAATTAGCGTTTACGGAGAGGCGGATGAAGCGGACGCGTCCGGCGGCCTGACGCCGCCTGCATCCTGACTTTCTCCATTAGCACCCGATTCCCCACATCTTTGAATTGTATCCTCATCGTAACTCCTCTCCTTTTTTTAGATGAATCCATCTAAAAATCTAGAAATAGAGATAGAAGAAGGGAAGCTGATTGTCTACATATGGCCACCACACGGTTTCGAGCGACCACCACCAAGGTCTACCATGAGTCATGAGAAGGAGCTTGACATGTGGATACCAATCAAGAGGAAAGAGATACGTGCGCGCGGGGAGTGCGTGGGGAGCTGGATAGTTATAAGATAAAATAGGGAACCGCTTCCGCGTCGCTTCCCCGCGGGGCGACCGGGACGCGACCTCTTCCGCCTCCCCCCGTATCCACCTCTCTCCTCCTCCTCTGCCGCCGCCGGCGAGCGTCGCCTCCTCTACCCGCTTGCTTGGCTGGAGGCGCGGGGCTCTCCCGGTCAGCGGCGGTGCGCTGCTGCTTCCGACCTCGCCTAGGTGTGGCGGCTGGAGACGGCGGCGGCGGTGATGGCGGCGCTGGCGGTGGTGTGGGGTGGTGCAGGGAGGCGACCGAGGGTGGCGGATTGTGGGGGCAAGGAGGCTGCTGCTCCATGGCTGCAGGTAGGGGTGGGCATAAAAAACCGAAACCGAACACCGAAACCGAATTAACCGGAATCGAAACCGAATTAGCCGAAACTAATTTCAGTTAGTAAATATGATTAACCGAATTTATAAATATTAATTCGGTTTTGAGTCTCTGTTAACCGAAATAACCGTACAAACCGAAAATTATACGTGACAGAGCTAAATATATTTGTGATTCTGTCCCAGGAGTTCATTACTGTACGTAGATACTAGCTCATGCCACAAAAAGACAAGCATGCAAAAGCTGTCAGGCAGCTCATGCATGTACGTATGTCTCCAGCCACATGCACGTACATGTTCGTGGTTTAACTGTCAATTGTGTCTATGAATTTCGTTGGAAGCCTTTCAATTGTTTTCGTGTTTCGGATATAATCATGCATTTTAGCTAAACTCTCAACACATACAATTTGTTGAATATATACGGCTTGGAATATAGACATTATTTTTTTGAACAAGCAAGATAGACATCATGTTTATTATGTTCTTTTTCTACACATGCGTTCAAGACATCAGCTAGCAATGTATTGCTTCAGGTACTCGCCAACCTGGAGGTTGCTTCCGGTGCGTCGATCAGTGGTTTAGCTCGTATGGATCTGACATAAATTATGGCACAATGTTGTTATTTCCAGAAGTTCGGTTAAAAACCGAACACCGAACCGAATTGTCCACTAACCGAACTATCGATTAATTAGAAAACCGAAATAATTTCGATGCCTATTTTGTAGAAACCGAATTATAGAAAAACCCGAAAAACCGAACCAAATTAACCGAAAAAACCGAATGCCCACCCCTAGCTACAGGACTTCGCTGGGCCGGATCTGGATGACGAGGTTTAATCTCGTCAATCCCCATAGTTATGAGCTTGGGTTTTGGAGAAGATGGAGGTGCTGGAGATCGCGGAACGGTTAATAGTCAAGCAACCAGGAGACACGAGATTTACCCAGGTTCAGGCCCCCAGAGGGAAAACCCTACTCCTGCTTGTCTGCTCTTGATTACGGCGGAACCAAAAGTTACATGGTGCGCAGATGCAATCTGGTGTGGAGGTGTGTATGCGGTGGTATGAGAGGTGCCCTCCTCGTCGTGTCCTCCTAGCCTTTATATAGAGGTAGGCAGGTCCCGGGCATAGATCGAGTCGGTTACAGGTTTAGGATTTGCCCCTTTGAATATTCTATCTATTCTAGTCTTACTCTCCAAGGATCCAAAGACATCATGGGCTTGGGCCACCCGAAAATCTTCATGGGCCTCGTATATTTTCGTGGGCCTACCTTGGGCTGGACCAGGTATGCTGATGTCGTGTACCCGTAGGGTATAACCATGTCAGTAGCCCCCGAGTGTTCAATCGAATCGTAGCTTCGGCCGAGGACTCTTCAATCTTTCGGGTGTAGCTATTTTTGTTTATCAGAGAATGATTTTAGTATGTAAGGATTGTTAATGCGTGTGCCTGACTCTCCTGGCGGATTAGGGTCAGTTAACTGTCTTAGGACAAAACAACACGATTTTCTTCAGATTCGAGTCCCTCGACTCAAATCCGGAACAGATGCTTGCGTAATTCGACTCAGGCCGTTGAGGTCTTACAGGAGTCGAATCCCAGTAGTTTTCAAATGATGTACCCAACGCGTCCGTCAGGATTTTCATTACGCCTGTTAGCACGGATTTTCACTAGCAGAGCGCAGTCGTGTGCGTTGTCAGACCATCAGATGGTATCTGTAGGTATTATCTTTGCATCGTAAACACATCATCCGAAATTTTATCACCGCGGAGGTGTTTCGGGTGGCCAAGGAGGATGTTACTCACTTAGCGTTGGTTGGGGCAAAGTTTCCAAAAAGTTTTTTTGCATTCTAATCCGAAGGATCGCAGTCGAAGAATTCATAGGGTGCGCGACCAGCGCTCCCTATGGGAGTAGCCCCCGAGTGTCTGTTCGAGTCGTAGACTCGAGCAGAGACTTTAATTCAGCCATTGTGGGCTTTAGGTCCGTAGGACACAAATTTTTCGGATGCTTGAATCAATCCTCCCTATGGGAGTAGCCCCCGAGTCCGTAGTGGAGTCATAGACTCGACGTAGGACTCGAAGAATAGATCATTGGCGTAGTACGCTATTCATGCTTCGGGTGCGCGGTCAGCGCTCCTGATAGGAGTAGCCCCCGAGTAGTTGCTCGAATCGTAGATTCGAGTGAGTACTTTAGCTGTTTAGCCGAAAATTTGTAACCGTTGCTAGTATAGCTTTGATAACGTCAGTGCTGACGATCGGTGACCTGAATCATCTGCGGCGCCAGAGGTGACGTGACTGGACGAATGTGGGTCCCACTTTCTGACCTGGAGTTGACTAGTCATGTGAGACGTGGCGAGAATTACGGCATCTCCTCGATTTTCGTGCGTAGTGGGTGGCGTGTGAGCGACGGTTCGCTTATGTGCTGATACGTGGATGGTTGGATTTGATGCTGACGCTAGGACTTCCCGATGAATGGTCCTTGTTCATCGTCTTCGTCTTTATAACTGTGGGGAAATTTTTTGTTTGTTTTCACCGCAGCCACTTGCTTTCTATTGCGTCCATTTTCTTGAGCTTTTCTCGCCGCGCGCTGGAAGTTCTCCGATCATTCCCCTCATCCTTCATGCGCTCGCACCGCCGCCGTCGTCGCGTTGCCATAGGGAAACCAAAAAAGACCTCCACTAGCGCTGCTGCCGGTGGCAAGAAGGGCACCGCCGCCACTCGTGTCACCGATGGTGGATGGAGGCGCACGGAGACGCGTGAGGGCGACCTGCGCAAGCTTCGTGAGCGGGGTTTAATCCCACAGGACAAGGAGGCTGTCAAGGTCCCCGGCGACGAGGTATTTCCCCGTCCTCCTGCAGGGTTTCGGGTGATGTTCATCACCTTCATTATTCGTGGCCTTTCTTTCCCAGTCCACGACTTCCTTCGTGGACTGTTGTTCTTCTATGGCATTCAACTCCACCATCTTTCCCCCAATTCTCTTCTTCACATCGCCTGCTTTGTTGCGTATTGCGAGTGCTGGCTCGGCATTGAGCCGCACTTTGGCCTCTTCTGGAAGCTCTATTCCGCGAAGAGGCAATCCGGCTCCGACGGAGTTTATCTGATTGGCGGTTGCGTCATTTCTCTTCGATCTATTGCTCTTTTCTTCTCTTTCTCTATGTCCGAGTCCGTCTAGAACTGGCGGATGAAGTGGTTTTATATCCGCGACTCCACAGTGGACGGGCAAAACTTTGGCCTTGCCCCTTTCGACTCCACCCAGAAAATCCAGCCGAAGAGATCCTGGAAGAACCATATCCTGGAGGGTGAGGTGGAGGAGATAGAGGAGCTCTATCGTCGGGTGGAGGACCTCCATGTGATTCCAGAGAAGGAGGTGAACGGTGTGGATATCATCCGCACCTCCCTCAAACGTCAGGTGCATCCACTCTAGGCTAGGACGCACCCGATGTTTCTTTATTCTGGCCGCCACGACCCAACGAGAGTGGCGTCTGAGGAGATCTCCAAGGGGTACCTTGACAGAGTCCTTCGGCCGCTGCTGAAGTACAAGGCCGACGAGGACCTTCCGGGGAAGTCGCGGACCCCTCCGTTCAGTGCTTCTTGGCCCTTTCGTAGGCGTAGATCTGGGACGTGCGTGTAGTGCTATTTTCGAGTGCGTTTCCTTTGCAATTATCTTTTCTGAAAGTTTGTCTTCATCGTGCAGGAGTTCAATGTACCTGGCATGGTACCCCCTCTACCCGAACGATTTCCGGATGCGCCGGACAATGAAATCATGGACACCGTGTCCGAGCTTCCGCCGGCGCAGTCACCGACCGAGGAAGCCCCGAGGCGAGCGAGGGGCGGACCCGAAAGCGGGAACGGAGCTTGAGCGAATCTTCGGATGCCTCGACTCCGCCAACTCCTAGGGACCCGCCATGCCTTGTCCATCGTAGTGGAGGTGATGGTGCCTCTTCCTCCCCCATTCCGGCTATGCCTGTGCGGGCTGTAGCGTCATAGCCTCCGGCGAAGCGGAAGAAGGAAGAGAAGAAGGGCAAGAGGGCCTTGCCTATTTTCAACTTGAGCGATATGGACTCGTAAGTTCCTTCGGATGCTTTCTGCTACCTTGTCTTGTTGTTTGCTTGTCTTTGACTGGTGTTTTCCTTTGCAGCCACTCCTCTGAGGGCTCTTTTAGCGATGCCACTCAGGAGATGGTGGGGGAGTCGAAGATGATGCCTCCTCCCTCTCAGACGGTGGCCACCTCTGGGGGCGCTGCTCCGAACCCCTCTCCGCAGGAGGCTCGGGTGATCGTCCCCCAGAAGACTACAGCCGGACCTTCGGAGTCGCCGTCTGAGCATGTAAGTGTGTTCTTTTTTGCTGTGGGGGGAGCCCCCGAGCCATATTTTCGTATGATCTGTTGATCGTTGCTTATTTTATGCGTGTCTCGGGGGGAGCCCCCGAGCATTTTTCATATGCTTGATCTTTTGCTCGTTTCTTGGGTGCAGCCCCCGAGCCCTTGGTTTGACAAGTTGTTTCTTCTTGCAGCCTTTTGTGCAAGGTTCGAACCAGCTGGTGAAGCAGCACCTAGCGTTGGAGGCCAGCCTATGGCAGCTTCAAGGTACGTCCATAACTAATCTTCTATTTTTCCGTCTTCTTGCTAGCTTGTTTGAGCTCATGTACGTTCCTTGGCTTTTCGCAGATGATAATAACAATGCCCTCCGCGAACTTGATGCTCTCAAAAAGAGCCTTGGGTGAGCGGAGAAAAAGGCCGAAGATGCCGGCGGGGCGAAGGAGCGCCTCGAGCGGGAGCTTGCTAATGCAGCTGCGGTCAAGGAGCGCCTGCAGCAAGAAGCTACGGACTGCGAGCAGCAGCTCGCTACCGCCATGGCTTCGCGCGAGAAGGAGGTTGCCGAGAAGCTGATGGATGCTGCCAAAGCTATTTCGGGTAAGTGATTTCGCCTGTGTGTTTTGTTTCGGCTGCCTTGTCTTTGTGCTTTTCTTCGATTCTTACTGTGCTTTTTCCATTTCTCTAAATGCCGCAGGCATTGAGTTCAACCGCAGTGCCCTGGAGCACGGTAGTGCTTTGGATGATGATACTGCGGCGGTCGAAGACCGCTGCAGTATTGTGGTTGGCTCTCTTGCCAAAGCCATGGAGGTCCTCGGGCGCTTCTACAAGGAGCTCATTCCCAAGGGCGTTGCCCTTGAGGATGTCGACTTGTTGGCGGATGCGCTGTCCGCGGATGCGCCTACGTCCTACAAGCGCAAGCAGAAAGGCATCGGAGCTTCCATGGGCCTAGCCATGGCCATGGCATCCGGGGCGGAGCTGGATCTTCACCAGGTCACCTCCCAGATGCCAACTGCTGTCGACGGTTCCGAGGTAGCCTTTGCTCTCTTCACTTCTCACTGCAAGTGTTAAAGGCCAAAGCTTATTGACCTTCTAGCGGAGTATGCGGCGAAGCAGCAGGAGGAGGTCAAGGGCAGGCGCTCTGGCTCCGAGGCCACTCAGGATGCTTATGCTTTGTCGTTCTAGTCGTAGGGTAGTTGTTTACTACTTTTGCTGTAATGTCTTGATGAACACTTCTTGTGCCATGTAGTGCCTTTTTGTTGTATATAATGAGCCTTTGTGCTGTTCGTCAATCATGTGTTGTTCATATCCTTGTCTGTTTTCCTTTAGGGACCTTCGGGTGATGACCCCGTCGATACTTCGTCTGCTCCACAACCGTGACCATCCTTGGATGATGCGTCACAGCTTGTTTTTCTTCGTGACCGCGTCCGCAGCCTTGAGAAGGAGTTGCTTGGCATCCGAGTCCACGCGGACATTTGGAAATCGAAGGTGGAGCGGGGCACCGCTAGAGAGGAATATCTGTTGGGGGAGCTGCGGTAGCTGGCCGAGTGTGGCATCCCGCAAAAACCACTACTAGAAAATCGCGTTGTTTTTGTGCATTGCATCATCATGACCTAATGCTCATGTCATCATGCCACATTGCATTTGAGCATCGTCACCATCATGCATTTATTCGCCTAAAACTATTTCCCAAAAGCCTATTTTATTTTCTAGATATTCCCTCTTTGTTCAAATCGAAACCCCGGATCTGTCCGGATCTTTTATTTGTCTAAAAACCTTTTACAAATGTTTTGTTTAAAATAAATAAAAATAATAAATAATAAATATAATTTGTTGGGGGAGGCAGTCCAGCCCGCCAGGCCCAAAGGCCCGGCTAGCCAGACCACCTACTACCCAAACCTAACCCTAGCCAAACCCAGCCTATCCTACCCAGCCCCTCCACCTCACCTGCACCAACCACAGCATGCCACCTCGCCGTTTTCCCCAACTCCACCCACTCCCAGCCTGCCACATCACCCCCACCCCGCCGCCTACTCCCTCCCTCAAACCGCCTCCACCCTCTCTCCAAACCACCCTCCCTGTACACACTCACCCGACCCCCCACTCATCTCTCTCCTGGTCCAACCCACGCCCCTGGACCCGCCACCCCGCATACTCCCTGGCGCGACCCCCTCGCGTCGCTTTTCCTGCCCCGCTCCCTCACGCAAACCGCGTCCCCCTTCTGGCCCCACCACGATCCCCTTCCTCGCGATCTTCCTCTCCCCTTCGCTCTCCTCGCCGCCGCTGGCCTAGACGCGCCCCGCCACCTCTGACCGACCTCCGCCCGACGCAGCAGCCGCTGCCTCCCAGTCCCCATCGTTGCCGTCTCCCTCACCAACCTCTCTCCCGCCGCCGTCCGTCCCCAGGGTCATGGCTGGCCTCGTCAACTGCCGCGCCCCCGCGAGACGCCGACGCCTGCCGGCATGCGGCCCCACCCGAGCGGCCTGCAGCACGCGCGTCACCGCCTCCCTCCTCAACCGACCGCACGCCTCTGAGATCTTCCGCGACCGCACCCTGGAGCCACTCCGGCCTCCTCCCCTACTGCTCGCCCCGGTCCCCTTCCCGCAGGAGCCCCTGCACGCCGCCCTGGCCGCGCCTCCCATTCTGCGACTCCCAGTGTCGCCCCATGCCGACCGGGCCGACCTCGAGCCTTGCACCGTGCCATGGTCGCTGCTCGAGCCCCTCCGCATCAACCTCGCCCTACTGGACGCCGTCCTTGCGGGCCTAGTGTTCCTGCCGCTGGTAGCCCTCCTCTGCCGCCGAGCCGGTGCCGCCACGCCCCGTTCAAGCGGCGCCCGTGACGCCCCTGCTTCTGACGCCGTTCCTCGACGCGTGCTGCCCGAGCCGCCTCGGCCATGACCTTCCCTGCCAAGTGCATGCCTCCCTGCAGTCCGCGCGGTGCCCTTTTTTCCGCCACCAACCTCAGTACAGCTAACCTTATCGGTTTTGCTTGGCTCCCGTTTCGGTATTGCTGATATGAGGCCGATGTGGTGGTGTTCCGGTGGATATCGACTGGATGATGGAGTAGTGGCTGCACAAGCCAACAAGATCTTCCGAATACGATGACCTGCAAGTTCGACACCGAGGATATGACCGACGCCAAGATCTCCCCGGATGCGACGAGTCCTCCTTCCCGGATGCGATGCCGAGAACCCGGATGCCAAGGACGTCGACACGGATACGCCAAGTACTTCCTCGAGGACGCCAAGTTCTTCACCCCGAATGCCAAGACCGACTCGATGGCGCGGACCCGACAAGATCTTCGCAACGACAAGATCAACACCGACCAGGACGGATCCGATGTGCCCCCGACGCCAACCAAGTCCTTCTTCGCGGAACGCCAAGATCTACTCTGTTATCCGAGAACGATCCCGCCGAGACCGAAGTCCAGATCCGGACCCTGAGACCCGACCCCAAACCCCTCGGAGCCCAAGTTCGCCGAACCCTAATGTGTGACCCCTTTATCCGAGACCCTATTTTTATAATATTACATTATCATCTTGTTGCATATTAATTGTTCATCTCGCATGCATATCATGTGGGTTGGGGCATTATGTCGATTCACCTCATAATTAAATATGGAGTCGGTATGCGGAATATCTTTGTCTTATTCCGGACTCCATTTAAATTGGCATAGCGAACCGAAGCCATGTTTTGTCTTGCTAATCCAACATTTAATTTGCGGGGTAGATAAATAACTTGAACCTATTAATTAATTGTCGGGACCCCGGTTCCGCTTAATATGATCTAATTGCATTGCACCTTTGCCATGTCATACTTCATACATGCATCATGCCCGATCTTCTGTCGTAGTATTAAATAGTGCATCCGGTGTTTGTTCTAGTGTTGTGCTTCTTCACGGACTAGGCCGATGAGTTGATGCGAGTGTCGACCCGATCTTCGGATGAACCTTCGGCAATGCTTTTCAGGCGAGCACCTCCCCCTTTCTACCTATCTTACCTTTATAGTATTTATTCCCTCCTGTTGATCTATTGCTATCTGTGTTGCGATGCTCTAGTTTTCGTACCCGTGATATCCCTTGCAGCCTTATATTGCCTTGGACACCTCCTATTACCTGTTGTTTGGTAGATAGTTGGACCTGCGCGTCGTAGTCGCTTGCTCAAGTGCTGTTGCGTGTCGTCAAGTACCACAGTTGTTGGAGTATTGCCGTGTGTTTATTGTTGGAGATGATCAAGACTTTAATTACTGTTTAACAACTAAAATTGAAGTAGGTAAATGCAGAGGCACAGGTGGGCAATAGATGTTATTTGGTTGTTAACCGTCCACTTGTGTCCCGTAGGACCCCGAGTACTTGATACCTGTTCCTTGAATATTCGCGCTATCCACATCCGGGAGGATTATGGGACCCCCTGAGCCAGAGCTTGATTCATTCTTATTTCTTGGGGCCACAAACTAGTTTGAGGTTTTATTTACTATCCTGTACTTATGCCATGCTTTACTGCTTTATTTAAATTGTGCGAGGTACTGCACCTGTACTGTTTAGGGAAGCAGAGTGTTTTCGCGGTATCGACAAGCCCAATCACATTTTCGGGTTCCCAGTCGTTTACAGCCACTGACGCAAACCTTGAGTCCGTCTCGGAGTTAGCTAACTTCGTTGCGGGTAGCTTAATGGGGTGGCCCCCTGAAATATTTCTGAATCCTGTGATTGCTTTGTCGTGAAGGCCTCGTTGGGTTTTGATTTGGTTTTTCCGAGGTTGATCGAGTGTGTGTTGCTATTTGTGCACCCCTGCAGGGTAAAACTTTCTGAAAGTCGTGTCCGCGGTTATGGACGACTTGGAGCACAGTATCTCGATCATAGACAACTATAACTAAAGTAGTGCTATAAATTTGACTTTATAATGACTAGTAATCAGCTTCACTATAATGGAATGGCTAAATAAAATTGCCAACAATTGCTTGTTTGGGTTGACGCTTGCTAATTGTATCTGACTAGTAAGTATTGCAACTATAACGGAATGGCTAAATAAAAGTACCAACAACTGCTGGGTTTTGGGATATCTCATGCTAATTGTATCTGACTAGTAAGTGTTGCAACTACAACGGAATGGTTAACTAAAAGTGCCCACTGCTCATTATATCAGGATGACTATCTATATCTGACTAGTAATTGCCGCAACTATAACGAAATGAATAAAACTGCCAACTGTGTGAGTTCCTCGGTTGACTTCCTCGATTGGTATCGAGGGGGGAATACCAGGATGGGTATGTTTGGTGTTAGAATCAGGTTGTATCCGAGTAGGTCTTTCTTATCCCTATCTGGTAGCCGCCAGTTGTATTGAGTCTCTATAGGTTGTTTAGTGCATGCCGCGCTGCCGCTCCAGTCCACCATACCTATGTAGGCGAGGACCGCCGAATTCTAGCCTCACCGTGTACTGGCCTCAGTACTGACCGCTCTCTCTTTTTCCTTTGCCCTTTGTCGGCGCCCCCTTTTGTTTAAGCAGGTTTTGAGATCGACGTCGTTAGCAGGGTTACCCTTCCGGCTTGGCCTGGGCAGGGTTATGGACGCCATTGGTTATTCTTCAGGGCTCTTAGCTCCATTTGCATCTTGTCCGTACTCGGACGCTATATCGTTTTAAAGGTGATTTGGATCTTTGTATTGTATATCTGTATTCTTGACTCTTTGAGTCGCTGTTGTATATATATGTTTTGTGGGTTCCATCGAGGACTATTGTGTAATGATATTACTTCATTTTCCACCCGCACGCAAGTGCCTGGTGGGCACCTTTGAATCGTTTCTATGCGGGTTTGGCGGAAGCGCTGAAACTTGCATAGGGCCGATTCTGAGGGTGTTACACCGAGTAGCTGCAGTGTAAGTTTCTTCGAGCTGCTGCTCATTTTCGGATGCGCCTGTTGGCGGTCCATCTTACTTTGTAGTTGTTGTAGGTGCTAACCTTGTTCCGGGGGAGGAGAAGGAGCGTGTTGCAGTTCGGATCAATTGCCTGACCCAGCAAGATATGGAGGCTGGTGGATTTTTCTGGATGGATCGCGACCGTGCCATGGTCCTTGCGACTGTGCAGGATCGTGCCCACCAAGTGTCACAGGTGCTGTGACAGGTGAAGACTTCCCTGGCGTCGATTCTGCACGTCATGTTTCCCCTCGATGAAGCGCCATCGACTCTCTAAGGCTTGCTGGCGAAGTTTCGAGATGTGCGTCATGTTAGGGAGCTGGTGCGGCACCAGTTAGTTGCGGGGGTGAAGGCCGCTTTTTCCCTTGTGCGGCTGCATTTTCCTGACGTAAATCTTGCGGCTGTGGCAGCGGGGCCGCCCCCTCGACCAGATGGTGGCCTATGGGACATGCGCCCGCACTATGCGGCTGTGAGGCAGTATGCCGAGGAAGTTGTAGATCTCTTTGAGCACCGTGTGCAGGTGATCCTTCAAAATAGGTAGGACCTGTAAAAAGATAGATGTAAAATTTGTATATTTTTTACTGGGCGTGTTGTGCCCTTTGACATGGTTATACCCTACGGGTACCCGATGTTAGCATACCTGGTCCAGCCCGACGGAAGGCCCACTCGACGACCTACCAGGGTCCATGACGCCTATGACGTTTCAGCTGCTATGAAGCCCATATGGACACGGACTCCCAAGCGCACAAGACAAGGAAAGCTCAAGACTAGAGTTTGAATACAACTTGTAACCTACTCGTATTGGCACCCGAGACCTAGCCTCCCCATATATAAAGGCTAGGAGGGTCCAACGAGGAGGGCAGCCCCGATAGACTAGACCACAACAGATCTACGGATCTAGATAACTCGACTCATACGTTCGCACAGGCATCCACGCCAGATCGAATCTGCGCACCATGTAACCTTCGGTTCCGCCGTAATCAACGAGCAGACAAGAAGGAGTAGGGTTTTCCCTCCGGGGGCCTAAACCTGGGTAAATCTCGTGTCCCCTGGTTGCTTGTCTGTTAACCGTGCCACGATCTTCAGCATCCCCATCTTCTCCAAAACCCAAGTCCATAACAATGGGCATTGACGAGATTAAACCTCGTCAATTGGCGCCGTCTGTGGGAAACTGGGGACGCTGATTGTGCGATCGTGATGGTCCCATCCAGTACGATCTATGATCCTTCGTCGACAGGAAGCCAAATTTGTTTCAGCTCTTTCATCATCAAACTATGATCGGATCACATCCGGGTGTCCTATGGTCAAAGCAAAAGCCGCAGGAAAATAAAAAGCGATCCACAAGATCTGTCGAGTCTACTAGAAGCTGATTAATCAAGGAAGCGGTATGTATCTGACACAATTACAAACTCGATTCGAGAAGACCACATCCGCGTGGAGACACGCGGTCCACGCGTACGTACTGTTGATGCGGTCCATACAACATGAGTGTATATCGGATGGATAATCTACAAAACCCTTGATTATACAAGAGAGAATCAACTTCCGATGGGAGCTTAGATCGGATGCTTCCACAGGCTCAGATGTTTTCTGCGTGATGAAAAATTGCCAAGGGAAAGTCACGTTAAGGATGTTACCTCAAGAGAAGAGAAAAGTTGGATCGTTACTAAACAGCTAGCTATGTGCATGGATTTTCTGGCAAGAAATTAAATCAGGCAACTACTCCAAATTCGTTGTCGCTGCGGACTACTTTGACTCCAGCGCCCTAACTCCGTCCTGATTTAAGCATTCTACCTCGATAACTCTGCCGTCATGCAAGGCCTGAGGCTGCGGCGACCCATGTCCGCCATCGGTTTTGGCAGTTTACCGCCACATCGATTCTGGTCCGCCGTCACGTTGACTTCAGTTCGCTGCACGACTCCGTCGACATCGACCACACGACCGCCACATCGGTTACACCCAAGGGCTATTTCGACTCCGTCGCGCGACCCGATGCGATCTCCGATTGCAGCGACCAGTCGCATTGGCGTTCGCGACCGCGAATCGGGGGCTCCTTCGACTCCGGTCATCCGCTACGATTTTCGGCTCCAACGACTCGGGGGCTCCCTCCACTTCGGTAAACAGTCGTGGCCTTCGGCTCCAGCAACCTGCTGCAGCCTTTGACTCCGGTGACTCTGGGGCTTCCTCAACATCGGCGACCCGACGCGGCTTTCGGCTGCGATGAACCGATACATCCTTCGGATGCGCGACCCGATGCGGTCTTCGACCACGACAATCTTCAGATGTGGAGCTCTCTACTACGATCAACTTCGGAAACCCGTTGTCGCTATGATTGTGGTCTGCCGCGTCGACCACGTCCGCGTGCGACCCGCTACCGCGTCGACTCCGTCCACGACAACCAACAAAGCTAAGTTTCCCTCTACTTAGAGCCGATTTTCCTTTTTTAACTCGCACTCGAAACACTCGGGGGCTGCGCCCTGTTCGAGTAACCTAATGTGCCATCGGCTCCACGCACTCGAGCACCTCGAACGCGATAGCCCGAGTAGCTGATTCTGCCTGATCGTCGAATCCTTGAACTCCGAGTGCCTCGGCAAGGTACTGAGACTAAGGGTAATCAGGCTAACGAAAAGGCCTAGCATACAGTGCAAAAGTGTCGAATCGATCGGCACCAGAATTTTACTATACAAGCCAACAGGAAAATATTTCTTGCAAGATACAAGTACTTCACAACTTTTTATGTTTTCTGCAGCTTACAAGGATGTCGACTGCGTCGAGCTATTATATCGGGTCCTCCAACAGGAGTCGACAAAGCAACTGGCTACGCCATAAACTCAAGGCCCGAGTCGAAACCCTCCTCGGATGGTTGCATCACTTGATGCTACACAGGCGCGACGCTGACTCGATGCACTTCCGGGTCAGTGGTTTCTCCTTGCATGAGTCTCCACTCGAGTTTGCGACTCGACTAGACACTCGGGGGCTACTCTATCAGGAGCGCTGGTTGCGCACCCGATGTACTTCCGGGTCAGCGGTACGCCCACGACATTTTCGGCTACAAATGCACGATACAAGACTCGAGTCTCTACCCGAGTCTACGACTCTGCCAGACACTCGGGGGCTACTCCAAACTAGAGCGCTGGTCGCGCACACACAAGATCTTCGAGTTCTACGCCGAGTCTGCGACTCCACTACGGACTCGGGGGCTACTCCCATAGGGAGGATGGATTCAAGCATCCAAAAAAATTTGTGTCCTACGGACCTGAAGCTAAACAACGGCTGAATTAAAGTCTCTGCTCGAGTCTACGACTCAAACAGACACTCGGGGGCTACTCCCATAGGGAGCGCTGGTCGCGCACCCTATGAATTCTTCGAGTGCGATCCTTTGGATCAACATGCAAAACTTTTCGGCAACTCTGCCCTAATTGACGCTAAGTGAGAAACGTTCTCCTTGGCCATCCGAAACACCTCCGCGGTAATAAACATTCGGATGATGTGTCTGCGACGCAAAGATAAGACCTACAGATATCATCTGATGGCCTGGTAATGCACATGACTGCGCTCTGCTAGTATAAACCCGTGCCAACAGGCGCGATGAAAAATCCTGACGGACGCGTTGGGTACATCATTTAAATTCACTGGAATTCCACTCCTGTAAGTCCTCCGCCAGCATATGTTCCGGGTTCAAGTCGAGGGACTCGAATATGAAGAAGATCGTGTTGTTTTGTCCTAAGACAGTTAACTGACCCTGATCTGTCGGGAGAGTCAGACACACGCATCAACAATCCCTACACACTCAAATCATTCCTTGATGAACAGAAACAGTTGTACCCGAAAGATTGAAGAGTCCTCAGCCGAATCTACGATTCGACTGAACACTCGGGGGCTACTGACATGGTTATACCCTACGGGTACCCGATGTTAGCATACCTGGTCCAGCCCGACGGAAGGCCCACTCGACGACCTACCAGGGTCCATGACGCCTATGACGTTTCAGCTGCTATGAAGCCCATATGGACACGGACTCCCAAGCGCACAAGACAAGGAAAGCTCAAGACTAGAGTTTGAATACAACTTGTAACCTACTCGTATTGGCACCCGAGACCTAGCCTCCCCATATATAAAGGCTAGGAGGGTCCAACGAGGAGGGCAGCCCCGATAGACTAGACCACAACAGATCTACAGATCTATATAACTCGACTCATACTTTCGCACACGCATCCACGCCAGATCGAATCTGCGCACCCTGTAACCTTCGGTTCCGCCGTAATCAAAGAGCAGACAAGCAGGAGTAGGATTTTCTCTCCGGGGGCCTGAACCTGGGTAAATCTCGTGTCCCCTGGTTGCTTGTCTGTTAACCGTGCCACGATCTCCAGCATCCCCATCTTCTCCAAAACCCAAGTCCATAACAATGGGCATTGACGAGATTAAACCTCGTCACCCTTTGTTGTAAAGGTTCATTGTTGTTTTCATGTTGTGCTTGGTTGTATGCATCGTTAGCCTGACGTGGTCAGCTAATCAAGCGTGCATGCGCTATCCTCAGTCGACAAAGTCGTGAGGTGAGGGGGAGCCCCCGAGTGTGTTGAAGTATAAAGAAATGCGAGAAAAAGATAAATTTTGGGGTGGAACACTTAGCTTTATTCATATTGTAATGACGAGGTACATTGTTCGGCTGAGTAGCCTTGCCTGAATAGCCTTATTGAAAGTAAAGGGGGGATAGCTAGGGGTAGAAGCATTGTAGTTGTGCGACGTTCCATGGGTTGGAGTATGCGACTCCAGATTCCACGTGCTTGAGGCGATAGGCGCCACCTGGGATGACTTCAGTGATGACGTAGGGTCCTTCCCAGGGTGACTCGAGCTTCTTCGGCCGCTCTTGCTTGAGTCGTAAGAGGAGGTCTCCTTCGACGGAGGACCTTGGGAGCAGCCGACAACTGTGATAGTTGTGGAGGCTCTGCTGGTAGACCGTCGATCTAGCCACAGCGATGTCGCGTGCCTCGTCGAGTGTGTCGATGGCATCTTCTAGTGCGGCCATCGATTTGGCTTCGCTGTAGGCGACGACCCGCGGGGACTTATGGCGCAGGCAACACGGCTTCGGCTCCGTGCACCATGAAGAAAGGTGTGAGCCAGTTGAGTTGTTTGGCGTTGTGCGCAGGCTCCAGAGGACGGAGGGTAGCTCTTTCGCCCATGCTCCCGCAAGCCGCTCGAGTGGGCTTAGTAAGCGCTTCTTGATGCCGCCGCCGACGAGGCCATTGGCCTTTTCGACCTGCCCGTTGGTTTGCGGGTGCGCCACAGAGGCATATGATATGCTGATCTCGAGGCCTTCGCAGAAGTCCTGGAATTCTATGGAGATGAAGTTCGACCCGTTTTCAGTGATGATGTTGTGCGGCACACCGAACCTGTAGACTATGGATTGGAAGAACTTCACATCCATTTTACCCTTTTGGTTGGTAACGGGCATGGCCTCGATCCACCTGGTGAACTTGTCGACTGCCACCAGGATGTAGACGTGGCCTCCTTTTGAGGATTTTGGCAGTTTGCCGATCATATCGAGGCCCCATTGGGCGAAGGGCCAGGCCAAGGGTATGGTCCTGAGCTACGATCCTGGTGCATGCGTTTTGTATGCGAACCTCTAGCACCCGTTGCACCTTTGGACGATGTCCTTGGCGTCGTTCATGGCCGTTGGCCAGTAGAACCCAGCTCATAGAGCTTTGGCGACGAGGGCGCGGCTGCCCGCATGATGGCCGCAGATGCCCTCGTGGATGTCTTGGAAGATGGTTTTGCCGTCACCGATGGTGACACACGTTTGGAGCACATCCGAAATGCTGCGCTTGTATAGCTCGCCATTGATGATGGTGAAGGCCTTGGACCAGCGATATATGCGTCGGGCATCTATCGGGTCATCAGGCAGTTACCTGTTTATCAGGTACTGTAGGTACGGCTGCGTCCATGTTTCTTCGACTACCATGACCTGCATCAGGTTGACCACTGCGACCTCTGTGTCGAGTTTTTCCGGTCCTTCCTGTCCTTCGGGTAGCACAAACCCCGAGTGCTCTGCCTCTTTGTGTGATCCCTTGGCGAATTTCCTTTTGATCGATGGCACGCAGATCTGTTCGAGGAAACACCTGGTGACACCCGTGCGTAGGTGCAGCCGATGTTGGCGAGTCTGTCGGCCACTTCGTTTCTTTTTCTTCCAACGTGCTGAAGCTCGCAGCCATCAAAGTCTCCTTCGAGTGAATTGTAGAGCGCGTAGTACGCGGTCATGTTGGCTGCGTGCGCGTCGCACTCGTTCATTGTTTGCTGGACGACGAGTTTCGAGTCGCTGTAGATGACCAGGCGCATTGCACCACAGATTTTGGCAATCCTCATGCCGTGGATCAGGGCCTCGTATTCGGCTTCGTTGTTGGAAGCTCGAAATTTCATCCGGAGGACGTACTTCATCTTGTCGCCCTGCGGGGATGTTAGTCTGACTCCGGCTCCTGCTACAGCCTCGTGTTTGGAGCCATCGAAGTGCATCATCCATAACTGTGTCATGTCCGGGGTATCCGACAGCTGTAGTTCCATCTAGTGGACGAGGAAGTCCGGGAGGACTTGGGACTTGATCGCATGGAGCTTCTCGTAAACTATGTCTAGAGGGGACAGCTCGATTCCCCACAAGGCCACGCGCCCTGTGTGTAGGGTTTCGTAGCATGAAAAACAAAAAATTTCTATAGCATACAAACAAACAAGCCAAGATCTATCTACTAGATTGTAGCAACGAGTCGATGGAATAACTCACCCTCGAAGATTCCAAAGTGTTTAACGAGAGCAGATTCTCGTGGGTGATGTAGTCGTACTCTTCCCGATCTCAAGATCGCGTAGACGATCCTTCCGGCGCTGCGTTCCAGCAGCGCTCCCGCAGTCGGTCACACGTTCGGTACTTGACGAAGACCTTCCTCTCCCTTGTTCCAGCAGGCAGCGGAGGTTGTAGCACTCTCCTCGCGATTCCGGCAGCACAACGGCGTGGTACCGGAAGTAGAGGGGAGATCTCGCAGGGCTTCGCCTTAAGCCGGAGCGAGTATGGTGGAGTATGAGAGAGTCCTCGGTGTTCTAGGGTTTAGACACACCAAGGAGGGGACAAGCCGGCGGCTAGGGTTTAGCTAGGCGGCGGCGAGTTGGTGCCCTAGGGGCCGGCGGTGGCTTGGGGCTAGGGTTTAGAGGAGTAGGAGTTGTGTGTTTCTAGGAGGGAGCCCTGCCCCTCCTTATATAGGTGGAGGGGCCGGCCGGCCAAGGGGAGGGAGAGGAGTCCCTCCCCAACTCGGCTTGGGTGGGCGCCGCCGGTTGGAGGAGGGAACTCCTCCCCAACTCGGTTTCCCACTCCTCCTCCTCTTTCCAAAACTTGCCGTTTGACTTTCAAACTAGCCGTTTGACTTTTCAAACTAGGATTTGAATAAACCCTCTATTTTGAACAACGATGACACCGAGTACATGATGCAACTATACCAACTTGATATAACACATTCATGTACCCTTCCCCCCCAGAGTGCCGGACATTCCGGAACCTTCTAGAACATTCCCGATGAAAACACCGGAATCATTCCCCAACTCCGAAACGAGACTTTCCTTATATGAATCTTATTCTCCGGACCATTCCGGATCTCCTCGTGATATTCCGGATCCCATCCGAGACTCCGAACAACATTCGGTCTCTTTCTCATCATACCATAACTACTCAAACAACGTCGAATCCTTAAGTGTGTCTCCCTACGGTTCGTGAATTATGCGGACATGATCGAGACACTTCTCCGAACAATAACCAATAGAGGAATCTGGAAATTCATATGGATCCCATATATTTCTACGATTACTTTGCGATCGAATGAACCACTTACATACGATATCAATTTCCCTTTGTCTCACGATAGTTTACTTATCCGAGGTTATGATCATCGGTATCTCTGCATACCTAGTTCAACCTCGTTACCGATAAGTACTCTTTTCTTGTTCCCGTGATATGTGATCCCTTGTGAGCCAGTCACATGCTTGCAAGCTAATTGGATGACATTTCACCGAGAGGGCCCAGAGTATATCTATCCGTCATATGGATGGACAAATCCCACTCTTGATCCATGTGTTTCAACCAATACTTTCCGAACACTCAATGCCACCTTTATAGCCACCCAGTTACGGTGTGGTGTTTGATGTCATCAAAGCATCCATCCGGTAAAGGTGATATGCATGATCTCATGGTCGAAGGAATTTAGATTACTATGTATCAGAAAGCATATAGCAATTGAACTATTAAAATGACTTGATCTTTATGCTACGCTTATCTATAGGAGTATGTCCACCATATCATTCTCCTAACGATATGATCCTGTTATTAATAACATCTCAATGTTCATGATATGGAAACCACAATCATCTATTAACCAACAAGCTAGTATTACATAGAGGCTTTACTAGGGACTTCAAATTAAGTTTACAAATCACACAAGTATCAATGTTTCCTTTTTAATACTATTATAGCATGAATGTAAACATTTATCATAAACACAAAGATATAATAATAACTACATTTATTATTGCCTCTAGGGCATATCTCCAACATTGTGGCCTCCGGGTTGTTCAGGATGCTTTTTAGGGGTGCCTCGTTGACGACCATCACCTGATGCTCCTGGAAGTAGTGGCTCAGATGACGAGCCATCATGAACACGTCGTAGGAGAGTTTCTGGTAGTGAGGGTACCTCTGTTTTGTCGGCGGCAATACCTCGCTGAGGTAGTAGATAGGACGTTGTACCCCATGAGTCTTGCCATCTTCGGGTCGTTCGACCACGAGCACGATGCTTACCACCTGATGTGTGGCTGCTATGTATAGCAGTAGAGGCTCGCGATCCTTTGGCGTGACCAAGACGGGCGAGGTGGAGAGCAGCCGCTTCAGATCTTCGAATGCGTCGTCCACTTCAGGCGTCCACTCGAATTTGTCTGCTTTGCGTAGCAGCTAGTAGAAAGGTAGGGCCTTTTCACCCATGCGGATGATGAACCTGCTCAGCGCCGCGATGCGTCCAGCGAGCTGCTGGACCCCTTTGAGGTTCTTCGGTTTCTCCATGGCCATTATGGCCCGGATTTTCTTCGGGTTCGCCTCAATCCCTCGCTGGGAGATGAAGTAGCCAAGCAGTTGGCCAGATGGGACGCCGAAGGCGCACTTTTCTGGGTTCAACTTGATCTTGTAGCGATCAAGGTTGTCGAACGTCTTGCGGAGATCGTCGATCAGTGTCTTGGCCTCCCTTGTTTTGACTACTATGTCGTCAACATAGACCTGTATATTGCGGCCGATCTAGCTCTTCAGGCATGCCTGCATGCATCACTGGTACGTGGCACCTACGTTCTTCAGCCCGAAGGGCATTGTGTTGTAGCAGAATACTCCGAACGGCGTGATGAACGCCGTTTTCTCCTGGTCTTCGACCTTCAGTCGAATCTGGTTGTAGCCTGAATAGGCGTCGAGGAAGGAGAGTTTCTCGCATCCTACAGTCGAATTGATGATCTGATCGATTCGAGGGAGATGGAAGTGATCCTTCGGGCAGTGCTGGTTTAGCGAGGTGAAGTCCACGCACATCCGCAGGATGTCCGTGTCCTTTTTAGGGACCATCACGGTGCTGGCCAGCCACTCGCTTTCCATGATCTCCCTGATGAAACCGACGTTGAGTATTCTGTTGACTTCGACCCCGATGGATTTGGCCCGTGGCTCGGACAATCGTCGGATAGACTGTTTCACAGGCTTGGTGTCACATCCCAAATTTTAGATTTGGTCTTGCATAACATTCATAGCATTGCATCATAACTTTCCATGCAAAACCGTCGAGTAGAAAGGTTCGGCGGAACGCCACCTTCAAAACCCTATTTTGTTTCGATCCAAGTTTCCTGCGGGGAGCTCTAGTAAGACTTGTGACAACCACCCCTGTAGGTTCGAGTTTTCGCTCAAACTTCGACTGAAGGTTGTTCCTCTCGACGATACGAACCCGTAGGCGCGAGAATCGCTCCAATCGGAGTTCGTATGCAAAAGACTCGGACGTTTTAGTAAACCGCCGGAAAACGGTCCGAAAATCCGGACCGATTTCCGAAACGGAGTCCAACCGTGGACCGATTCTGTTTCAGTTTTTTTTCTTTTCTTTTCTCACGTGAAGGACCAAATAAAAGGAGGGCCCCACCCCTGGCCTCGGTTCCCGTGCACGCAACCCAAACCGCCGCCGCCATCTCCTGCCTGGCGCACGCACGCAGACCGCCGCCGCCGCCCCTTCTCCTCGCCGCCGCTAGCCACCCCTCCGCCGTCGGCCATCGCCGCGTCTGTTGCCGGGTTCGCCTCGATCTCCTCTTTCCGTTCCCGTGCTCCGCGTCTCCATCCGCCGCCGCCATCTGCGCCCTGCAGATCGCCGCGTACGCGCGCGCGTTTATTATTCCGGGAGTCGTAGTTGACCGTGTGTGTACGTGCAGGTAGAACCACGACGCCGGAACCGATCGTCGCCGCCGTCCGGAGTTCGATTCGCAGTCCGTTTCCGGTAAGACAGCAGCCACCGTCAGATCTCAGATCAGCGGCTTAGATCGTTCGTTGACTGGTCAGCACTCCAGACGTTGACTAGTCAGACGCCCCAGACGTTGACTGGTCAGACGCCCAGTCATCAGACACAGTTGACTGGGTCAATTTCGTTAATCCTATTAGTTGGCAGATTTCGGTAGAATCTTGTAAATTGCGTAGAAATTAAACCGCTTGGCCAAAAATTGCAAATAAAATATGTACGCGTTCAGTGAGTCGTGTAAAATCTCGCTGTAGCTTTGGTTCAGACTTTTACCGTTAGGTTTAGTACAGTTTAATCAAATGAGTTAATGGCCTTTTCGGAGTAATAAATTCGTAGTAAAAGTTTCGTAGCTCCAAAAATCACGTGTGATATGTCCCTGAACTCGTGTGAACGAGGGGAATCTCATCGTGAAATAAAAAGATAGGCTTACAGTAAAAACTTCTGCAGTATTTGTCTAATGGCTTTCTGCAGTGTTTTAATTACTCGGGGAGTTTTATAATTCCTTTTTGAGTAATTCCAATTGGTACTGTTTCTTACCAGCGATGCCTATGCGGTAGAATTTTTCCAGGATTTGACGAACTGTTTACTACCGTTAGTGAATTATTTAAGTTCTAGCTCTAGTTGTGAGCATTACTTTTGTCTATTAGTTTCCCTAGCGCTAAAACTATTTTTCATGCATGCAATCGGTAGTGTTATGTTATAGGATGTTGTGGTGCAGCTGTAGAACCAATTCACTTGCCGTTCTTGCATTCATGCATCATACTTGTTGCATATGTTGTGGATTGTTTGTTTATGAATGCAATTGTGTCGTGTAGATTGTGTGGAGTGCAACCCTTGCTCGTGTGTGGATTGTTCCTCTGAACGCTACAACCAAGGCAAATAGATGCTACTTTGTTCATGATATCGTCCTACTATTTTTAATGCATTGTCGTGTATTTTGTAGATGCATGTGTAGGATGATACTATCGCTATGCTATGTCCTATTATGTGGCAGGGCTTTCCTTGTAGATGAACCACCGTTGTAGATGTGCTTAGCCATGCTTGTTGAACGAGGGCTGGGTTACATCATTGATACTTGTTTTCTCAAAGTATTGGTTTGTGAAAACTAAAACAACCTAATCAATGAATCCCTTGGGTGTGATGGTATTGATAATTTTTGGTGGTTTCATTGCGGAAAGGCACCCAGGTATCAAGAGAGAATGATTGGCTTCTTTATTGTGTAGCTTACGTGTACAACCATGTGCCAATAATGAAATGGACGGTTGGTTGGACTTAGTAGGTTGTGGTAACTCGAACCCGCGTATCCAGAGATGTAGAATTTTGGTAGGTTGGACCGGTGCGCGTCGGGATTGAGGAGCTACTTCCCGAACAGTCTCTTCTTGGTCTTCTCCCTATCGTCACCCAAAATGAGAGTGATGGTACGAGCTGGGCTGGCCAAGTCACATGGGTAAAGTGTACTAACCTCTGCAGAGTGTATAATCTAATCGATTAGCCGTGTCCCCGGTTATGGACAACTGAGTTGCTAGATATTGATTCCATGACATGTTTCTCGCTCATTCTAATTTCATAATTGCTTTAATATTGTTGGGTTAACTTAATTGAGATCTTTTCAAAGAAAATTCAAAACTGTTTATGAAAGTAGGACAAAGTTATTTGCAAATGCAAGCCAGACACAGCTCCACTTGCCAAATATGCATGTAGATGTTAGTACTATTGTCTCCATTACTAGCTCTACTTTCCATACATTCCATGTATTGACCCTTCGGGGCTGTTGCGTTTTATGCTGCAGGTTATTCCGATTCTGATTGATCGTTATAGGCCACGGTACTCCACTCGGCACTTGTTCACTTGTGGGCAATTTGAAGATTGGAGGATTTACTTGCTTTTGCTGCTACCTGAACAATTTGAGCTAGCTTTATGCTAAGCTTTTATATTGTAATAATGGTACTCTGGATCTTTGTAGATCATGATACACGGTTATTTGCTATGATTATCTATCTTACTCTATTGTGGGCCAATGAACCGATCCAGGGATTGACATGTCACATAGAGGCCACGGTCTTATCAGAACCGGGGTGTCACAGGATGGTATTAGAGCCCGTGTGTCGACTGTAGGATCGTGACCTAGGATTGGATTAGGAAGCCATAGAATTATTAAAGCCTATATTAACACTGTCTTTCCTCTTATGCCCTTCACCCTCGTAAATTCTTACCATATGCTATTCTCACACTTTCCTCTTTTACTTGATAGATGGGAGATGTTAGGACTGAGTATGTCACCATGGAGTCACCAAGGCCCTTTGCAAGGTAGTTAGCTCAACTCTCTCAGTCATTGGGATTGCCACTGCCTATGTTCAAGGGAAGAAAGCTGTACACCTATGGATATGGAGAGGATGCATGGGAGATCACTACCTTCATATTCAGGGATGCCGCCTTGCCAAACCCCGCACACTTGGTCTACACCAAGATATACTGCAACTGGGGACTTGGAATCAACTTGGCTGTACATGAAGCCCTGTCTCGCCAGTGCCACTATGTCCGACACCTACTGCCAGCAGATTCACCCTACCGTGATTATGGAAGGCGTGATGAAGAAGGGAACATTGTGATTTCCCCGGGCGACAGAAACAACATGTCGCCCCGTCGGAGGCACATAGAGGACATGGAGAGGGAGAATGGAGCTCTAGCAGAGAAGGTGAGGATGTTGAAGGAGATAGCAGACTTTACTAGCAATGGAATGGTGGTCCAAGGACAGGAGATTGACACTTTGCATGAAGCTGTGGGAGTTCTGGAGACTGTCCTGATAGCCAGAGATGAGACCATAGCCCATCTTCATGGCATTGTGCAAGAGAATACCCAGAGCATACAACAGTTGCAAGGGACCGTCCAGGAAAGGGACCAAACCATTGAAGCTATGACAGCCCAGATTGCCGCTCTCCAAGCACAACTGAATCCACCCTCTGATGATGACAATGGAGATGATGGCAACAATGGGGATGATGATGACAGTGGAGACGATGATGATGATGAGGACGAGGATGATGATGATGGAGACGATGATGGTGGAGGAGATGAAGCTGTTGCTGTTGCAGCTGAAGATGAAGAAGAAGAGGAGGATCCCGAAGAGGTGGAGTATGAGGTCTCAAGTGATGGTTCAGGAGAGGTGTACACTCCGCCGCCATGGTTGTACCGCGAGCCGAAGCGCCAACGCATGACCGCAAGGACCTACCTCAATCTCTTCAAGAAGTAGATAGAAGTCCACCAGTTAGTCCACGTTAGGCGAATTCGTTAGGATTAGTCTCGATCGTTGTGAAGCTTAGTTCGTGCTAGATTAAGAGTGATTAGTTGCTTATTTGTGTACTCCAATATTCCAGGAATTATTTGTGCGAATTTTAATGAAAGAGTTATGGCAATTTGGTTACTATCTGTGTGTTTTTCGCTGCAGTTTTTCTGCTGATACAGCAGTACTGCGCGATTTTTCATATTTTTCTGGTAACTCGGAAAAATCTGAAAAAAATTAGGCTGATGCGAAACTCTCTGTGCCATATGCACAAAAATTGGCTAATTTTTCTGACGAGTTTAAGTCAGGCGGAAAAATTCGTGAACGCTGCTGGACTGTTCTGGCAGAATTGCTGTTTTGTTGATTAGTTGATCTATTGTTTAGTTAACCATTGCCAACTCTTGCAAAACTATTTCAGTAGGTATATACTACTAGGACAACACCTGGGATGTTGCTGGACCGCTTGTTTGTTGATGTGTTGCTTGCTTGTGATTGTCTGCCATTGCTTGTTGTTGTTTGATCATATGCATGGGGGACACATAGATTGTGCACAGCGAGCTGTTTCACTCAAAACCCCGAATGGTAAGAGGATTAGATTCAAGTCAGCCGCACGACCAGGAAGGTGTAAGCTGAATTCTCTTAAGGGGGTTAGCATGGATACTGTGCCAGTGATTAGGGATTACCCCGACGTGTTTCCGGAAGAGCTGCCAGGTATGCCACCTGACAGGGATGTAGAGTTTCTTATCGACCTGATGCCGGGAACAGGACCTATAGCAAAGAAACCATATAAGATGGATGTCGATGAGCTGAAGGAATGGAAGAAACAGTTGAAGGAACAACTGGAAAAGGGATTCATTCAGCCTAGTGCGTCGTCATGGGGAGCACCTGTTCTGTTTGTGGAGAAGAAAGACAGCACCAAGAGATTAGTGGTGGACTACCGCTCGCTGAATGAGGTAACCATTAAGAACAAGTACCCTCTGCCGAACATAAATGACTTGTTTGATCAACTGGAAGAAGCAAAGGTGTTCAGCAAGATTGATCTGCGATCAGGCTATTTCCAATTGAAGATCCGGGAGGAGGATGTACCAAAAACCGCCTTCACCACTAGGTATGGTTTATATGAGTATACAGTTATGTCTTTTGGACTAACAAATGCCCCGGCATACTTCATGACCATGATGAACAAGGTATTTATGGAGTATTTGGACAAGTTCGTGGTGGTGTTTATTGATGACATACTGATATATTCCAAGGATGATGCCGAGCATGAGAAACATCTGAGACTGATTATGGAGAAGCTGAGAGAACACAAGCTGTATGCCAAATTCAGCAAGTGTGAATTTTGGCTTAACACTGTTGGATTTCTTGGACACGTAGTGTCAGGAGAAGGAATTGCTGTTGATCCAAACAAACTGCAGTAACTGAGTGGGAAGCACCCAAGAATGCTGGAGAGATTCGAAGCTTTTTGGGACTTGCTGGATATTACCGGAGATTCATTGAAAACTTTTCCAAGATTGCTAAGCCGATGACTGAACTTCTGAAGAAGGAGAGGAAGTTTGAATGGTCAGACGTATGTGAAGCCAGCTTTCAGGAATTGAAGCGTCGACTAGTAACTGCGCCTGTTCTGTGTTTACCAGATCTTCAGAAGGATTTCCAAGTGTACTGTGATGCTTCACGACAGGGACTTGGGAGTGTGCTGATGCAAGATGGGAGAGTAGTGTCATATGCCTCGCGACAACTCAAGCACCATGAGCGGAATTACCCCACACACGACTTGGAGTTAGCGTCAGTGGTTCATGCGCTCAAGGTATGGAGGCATTACTTAATGGGAAAACACTGTGATGTGTACACCGACCACAAGAGCCTGAAGTACATATTTACACAGAAGGAACTGAACATGAGACAAAGGAGATGGTTGGAACTTATCAAGGATTATGATATGAATCTACAATACCACCCAGGAAAGGCCAATGTAGTAGCAGATGCTTTGAGCCGGAAGGTTTATGCCAATGGAATGACAATTGGTGAATTGCCTGAGGACTTGTGCAAGCAATTCAAGGACCTTAGACTGGAGGTAGTATCTGAAGGATACTTGGCTACAATGGAAGTCCAACCAACTCTTCAAGACAGAATCAAGAAGGCTCAAGTGGGAGACAAAGAGATAGATGAAGTTAAGGAAAAGATGAAGGAAGGTCGAGCAAGGGAATTCCGCGAGGATGAGCAAGGTACCTTGTGGTACGGAGATCGTTTGTGCGTCCCCAACGATCCCGAGATAAGGAAGTTGATTCTACAGGAAGCTCATGACTCGCCATATTCCATACATCCGGGCAATACGAAGATGTATATGGACCTAAAGGACAGATTCTGGTGGAACAACATGAAAGGAGACATCGCAGAGCATATTGCCCTATGTGATGTATGTAGCCGAGTGAAGGCGGAACACCAGAAACCAGCAGGACTGCTGCAGCCTTTGCCCGTGCCGGATTGGAAATGGGATAGAGTGGGAATGGATTTTATCACAGGACTGCCCAGGACCAGATCAGGATATGACTCTATTTGGGTAGTGGTCGACCATTTGACCAAGGTAGCCCACTTTATACCGGTGAAGACGACTTATACGAGTGCAAAGTTGGCCAAGATTTACATGGACAAGATTGTGTGCCTACATGGAGTGCCCAAGAGTATCGTATCTGATAGAGGCACCCAATTTACCTCACACTTCTGGCGCCAGCTGCACGAGTCACTTGGTACTAGATTGGAGTTTAGCACAGCGTTTCACCCACAGACTGATGGACAGACCGAGAGGGTGAATCAGATTTTGGAGGACATGCTGAGAGCTTGCGCCTTGGCTCATGGTTCTAGTTGGGATGAGAATTTGCCGTATGC
The DNA here is from genome assembly GCA_916181665.1 of Avena sativa. NCBI lineage: Eukaryota > Viridiplantae > Streptophyta > Magnoliopsida > Poales > Poaceae > Avena > Avena sativa. Next base: position 129,017,387 of record OV702281.1, on the reverse strand, counting down.
CGAGTTTTCCTACAACAACAGTTATCAAACCAGCATCAAGACGTCACCGTTCGACGTACTGTATGGGAAACGATGCCGAACACCATTGCTATGGGATGGAGTAGGAGAACGTCAGTTGTTTGGACCTGATTTGATCAAGGACGCTGAGGAGAAGGTCGCCTTGATTAGAGACAGACTGAAGGTAGCACAATCTAGGCAGAAGAGCTACGCTGACACCAAGCGCAAGGAAGTGGTGTATGAGATAGGTGATAGAGCATACCTTAGAGTATCGCCGCTTCGTGGAATCAAGAGATTTGGAATTAAGGGTAAGCTGGAACCTCGATTCATTGGACCGTATCAGGCCTTAGCACGCAAAGGAGAAGTTGCTTACCAGTTGGAGTTGCCAGAGGCTCTGTCTGCTGTTCACAACGTGTTCCACGTGTCCCAGCTGAAGAAGTGTCATCCGGAGATGGTGGATACACCATTGAGAGACACTGTACCGCTAGAGGAGGTTCAGCTTGAGAATGATTTGACCTATGAGGAGAAACCGGTCAAGATTCTGGAGACAGCAGAAAGGACTACCCGTACCAAGACAATCAAGTTTTGCAAGGTGCAATGGAGCCACCACACCGAAGAGGAAGCCACTTGGGAGCGTGAAGATGACATCCGAGAGGACTACCCACACCTATTTGCTAGCCGCGCCGAATCTCGAGGACGAGATTCATCTTAAGGGGGTTAGTCTTGTCACATCCCAAATTTTAGATTTGGTCTTGCATAACATTCATAGCATTGCATCATATCTTTCCATGCAAAACCGTCGAGTAGAAAGGTTCGGCGGAACGCCACCTTCAAAACCCTATTTTGTTTCAATCCAAGTTTCCTACGGGGAGCTCTAGTAAGACTTGCGACAACCACCCCTGTAGGTTCGAGTTTTCGCTCAAACTTCGACTGAAGGTTGTTCCCCTCGACGATACGAACCCGTAGGCGCGAGAATCGCTCCAATCGGAGTTCGTATGCAAAAGACTCGGACGTTTTAGTAAACCGCCGGAAAACGGTCCGAAAATCCGGACCGATTTCCGAAACGGAGTCCAACCGCGGACCGATTCTATTTCAGTTTTTTTTTTCTTTTCTTTTCTCACGTGAAGGACCAAATAAAAGGAGGGCCCCACCCCTGGCCTCGGTTCCCGTGCACGCAACCCAAACCGCCGCCGCCATCGCCTCCCTGGCACGCACGCACGCAGACCGCCGCCGCCGCCGCTTCTCCTCGCCGCCGCCGGCCACCCCTCCGCCGCCGGCCATCGCCGCGTCTGTTGCCGGGTTCGCCTCGATCTCCTCTTTCCGTTCCCGTGCTCCGCGTCTCCATCCGCCGCCGCCATCTGCGCCCTGCAGATCGCCGCGTACGCGCGCGCGTTTATTATTCCGGGAGTCGTAGTTGACCGTGTGTGTACGTGCAGGTAGAACCACGACGCCGGAACCGATCGTCGCCGCCGTCCGGAGTTCGCCGGAGTTCGATTCGCAGTCCGTTTCCGGTAAGACAGCAGCCACCGTCAGATCTCAGATCAGCGGCTTAGATCGTTCGTTGACTGGTCAGCACTCCAGACGTTGACTAGTTAGACGCCCCAGACGTTGACTGGTCAAACGCCCAGTCAGCGCCCAGTCATCAGACACAGTTGACTGGGTCAATTTCGTTAATCCTATTAGTTGGCAGATTTCGGTAGAATCTAGTAAATTGCGTAGAAATTAAACCGCTTGGCCAAAAATTGCAAATAAAATATGTACGCGTTCAGTGAGTCGTGTAGAATCTCGCTGTAGATTTGGTTCAGACTTTTACCGTTAGGTTTAGTACAGTTTAATCAAATGAGTTAATGGCCTTTTCGGAGTAATAAATCCGTAGTAAAAGTTTCGTAGCTCCAAAAATCGCGTGTGATATGTCCCTGAACTCGTGTGAACGAGGGGAATCTCATTGTGAAATAAAAAGATAGGCTTACAGTAAAAACATCTGCAGTATTTGTCTAATGGCTTTCTGCAGTGTTTTAATTACTCGGGGAGTTTTATAATTCCTTTTTGAGTAATTCCAATTGGTACTGTTTCTTATCAACGATGCCTATGTGGTAGAATTTTTCCAGGATTTTACGAACTGTTTACTACCGTTAGTGAATTATTTAAGTTCTAGCTCTAGTTGTGAGCATTACTTTTGTCTATTAGTTTCCCTAGCGCTAAAACTATTTTTCATGCATGCAATCGGTAGTGTTATGTTATAGGATGTTGTGGTGCAGCTGTAGCACCAATTCACTTGCCGTTCTTGCATTCATGCATCATACTTGTTGCATATGTTGTGGATTGTTTATTTATGAATGCAATTGTGTCGTGTAGATTGTGTGGAGTGCAACCCTTGCTCGTGTGTGGATTGTTCCTCCGACCGCTACAACCAAGGCAAGTAGATGCTACTTTGTTCATGATATCGTCCTACTATTTTCAATGCATTGTCATGTATTTTGTAGATGCATGTGTAGGATGATACTATCGCTATGCTATGTCCTATTATGTGGTAGGGCTTTCCTTGTAGATGAACCACCGTTGTAGATGTGCTTAGCCATGCTTGTTGAACGAGGGCTGGGTTACATCATTGATACTTGTTTTCTCAAAGTATTGGTTTGTGAAAACTAAAACAACCTAATCAATGAATCCCCTGGGTGTGATGGTATTGATAATTTTTTGTGGTTTCATTGCGGAAAGGCACCCAGGTATCAAGAGAGAATGATTGGCTTCTTTATTGTGTAGCTTACGTGTACAACCATGTGCCAATAATGAAATGGGCGGTTGGTTGGACTTAGTAGGTTGTGGTAACTCGAACCCGCGTATCCAGAGATGTAGAATTTTGGTAGGTTGGACCGGTGCGCGTCGGGATTGAGGAGCTACTTCCCGAACAGTCTCTTCTTGGTCTTCTCCCTATCGTCACCCAAAATGAGAGTGATGGTACGAGCTGGGCTGGCCAAGTCACATGGGTAAAGTGTACTAACCTCTGCAGAGTGTATAATCTAATCGATTAGCCGTGTCCCCGGTTATGGACAACTGAGTTGCTAGATATTGATTCCATGACATGTTTCTCGCTCATTCTAATTTCATAATTGCTTTAATATTGTTGGGTTAACTTAATTGAGATCTTTTCAAAGAAAATTCAAAACTGTTTATGAAAGTAGGACAAAGTTATTTGCAAATGCAAGCCAGACACAGCTCCACTTGCCAAATATGCATGTAGATGTTAGTACTATTGTCTCCATTACTAGCTCTACTTGCCATACATTCCATGTATTGACCCTTCGAGGCTGTTGCGTTTTATGCTGCAGGTTATTCCGATTCTGATTGATCGTTATAGGCCATGGTACTCCACTCGGCACTTGTTCACTTGTGGGCAATTTGAAGATTGGAGGATTTACTTGCTTTTGCTGCTACCTGAACAATTTGAGCTAGCTTTATGCTAAGCTTTTATATTGTAATAATGGTACTCTGGATCTTTGTAGATCATGATACACGGTTATTTGCTATGATTATCTATCTTACTCTATTGTGGGCCAATGAACCGATCCAGGGATTGGCATGTCACATAGAGGCCACGGTCTTATCAGAACCGGGGTGTCACACTTGGCATCTGGGAACACGTTGAGTGCGTGCTCGACGAATTCCCTGGGAACTCCTGGCATGTCCGCAGGACACCAGGCGAAGATTTCCCAGCGCTCACGGAGGAATTCGATGAGAACGCTTTCCTATGCGGGGCTGAGGTCGTTGGCGATCAGCGTCGTCTTGGGGGCGTCCGTCGGGTGGACCTGCACCTTCTTCGTGTTGACTGTTGAGTCGAACGACATGTCAGGTGCGTTCTGCCTTGAGACTGGTGGTGCCCCTTTGTATGTCACCTCTCTGAGCCTTGTGAGCTCCTCCTGCATGCCGAATGACTGGGATATTCTGTTGAGGTCCATGTCGCAGTGATCCGATCGGGTGAAGCTCCCGTGGACCGTGATGAAGCCCCGAGGTCCTGGCATCTTGAGTAGCAGTACTCATAGTGCGGTACTGCCCGGAACCGTGCGAATGGCACGCGCCCGAGGATGGAGTGGTATTGTGATGGCCAATCCACCACTTCGAACCCGAGTCGCTAGCACCAAAAGTTATCGGGCTAGCCAAAGATGACGTCGAGCCATATCTTTCCCAGGGGGAATATGCCCTTCCCTGAGACGATGCCGTGGAACGTTGTGTCGAATTGTTCCAGGTGCACAGCGGGATCCACATTGCTACTAAGGTGCTAGCGAACATCAGATTGATGCCGTTGCCACCGCCCATGAAGATGCGGCTCATCTCGAACCCTCCGATCTGCGCCTCGAGCACCAGGGTAGCATGACCTGGGCGAGGGATCTAGCGGGGGTGATCCGAACGGCTGAACGTGATGCAGGACTCCAAACCGCTGTGGTACTCAGGGATGGCGGGTGGAGCAGTCACAGTCAAACTAACTTGGCGGGTGATTTTCTTTTGCACCCTGTTTGTTGGACGCCCCTTTTGGATCATCAATGACCCTTTCGGCGCAGGGTACCCGTTTCTGCCGTTGTTCTGCGCGGGTGCGATCGGGTGATTCGAAGGTCCCACAGGTGGTGGTGGAGGAGCTCCGTGGGAGATGTTACCTGGTGCAGATGCGTGCCTGTACCCAGGGTTTGGGACTTGCTGTCTCATCTGGGACATGCTCTTGCTAAGTTTCTGGAACTCGTGACAATCTTTGAGCATGTGGCTGGCCTTCTTCTTGCCATCCTGCATGTCGATGTAGAAGTGGATGGTGCAGGGGCCCGGAAATTTGTCGTATGCCACGTTTGTGTTGGGCGTCCTCCATCGCGGAAGTTGTTTCCACGGTATCCGTCGTTGCTGCGGTTGCTTTCGTTGCAGAGGTCGGCGTAGCCAGCCGCGACCATGTCGGGTCCGTCGCGATCATCGTATATGCGCGATCTTCACTTGCTACGGCGCTCGCGTCGGAGGCCATAGTCATCTTCCTCCTCCGAATGTGCTCAGTGGACGGAGTCCTCGCCATCTGCCCACCTGTTGGCGATGTCCATGAGGTGGTCGAGTGTCTTAGGCTTGATGCCCCCAAGTTCTTGTAGGGTTTCGTAGCATGGAAAACAAAAAAATTCTACCGCATACAAACAAACAAGCTAAGATCTATCTACTAGATTGTAGCAACGAGTCGATGGAATAACTCACCCTCGAAGATTCCAAAGTGTTTAACGAGAGCGGATTCTCGTGGGTGATGTAGTCGTACTCTTTCCGATCTCAAGATCGCGTAGACGATCCTTCCGGCGCTGCGTTCCGGCAGCGCTTCCGTAGTCGGTCACACGTTCGGTGCTCGACGACGACCTTCCTCTCCCTTGTTCCAGCAGGCAGCAGAGGTTGTAGCACTCTCCTCGCGATTCTGGCAGCACAACGGCGTGGTACCGGAAGTAGAGGGGAGATCTCGCAGGGCTTCGCCTTAAGCCGGAGCGAGTATGGTGGACTATGAGAGAGATCCTCAGCGATCTAGGGTTTAGACGCACCAAGGAGGAGGGTCTAGGGCTGGCGGTTAGGGCTTGGAGCAGCCCAAGTCGGTGGCTAGGGTTGCCCTAGGCGGCGTCAGCAGGAGGTGGCGGCGCCGGGGCTAGGGTTTGCGGGGTGTGTGGTGTGTGTCTTGGAGGGGCAGCCCTGCCCCTCCTTATATAGGTGGAGGGGGCGCGCCAGGGGAGGGGAGTCCCTCCCCAACTCGGTTTCCCAAGTGGGCCGGCGGTGGAGGGGAGGAACTCCTCCCCAAGTAGGTTTCCTACTTCCCCTCCACCTTCCAAAATAGCCGTTTGACTTTTCAAATTGGCGTTTGACTTTTCAAACTAGGATTTGATTAAACCCTTTATTTTGTTCAGCGATGACACCTAGTACATGATGCAATCATTCCAACTTGATATGACACATTCATGTACCCTTCCCCTCCGGAGTGCCGGACATTCCGGAACCTTCTAGAACATTCCCGATGAAAACAGCGGAACCATTCTCCAACCCCGAAACAGGACTTTCCTTATATGAATCTTATTCTCCGGACCATTCCGGATCTCCTCGTGATATCCCGGATCCCATCCGAGACTCCGAACAACATTCGGTCTCTTACTCATCATTCCATAACTACTCAAACAACGTCGAATCCTTATTTGTGTCTCCCTACGGTTCGTGAATTATGCGGACATGATCGAGACACTTCTCCGAACAATAACCAATAGAGGAATCTGGAAATTCATACGGATCCCACATATTTCTACGATTACTTTGCGATCGAATGAACCACTTACATACGATACCAATTTCCCTTTGTCTCACGATAGTTTACTTATCCGAGGTTATGATCGTCGGTATCTCTGCATACCTAGTTCAACCTCGTTACTGACAAGTACTCTTTTCTCGTTCCCGTGATATGTGATCCCTTGTGAGCCAGTCACATGCTTGCAAGCTAATTGGATGACATTCCACCGAGAGGGCCCAGAGTATATCTATCCGTCATATGGATGGACAAATCCCACTCTTGATCCATGTGTCTCAACCAATACTTTCCGAACACTCAATGCCACCTTTATAGCCACCCAGTTACGGTGTGGTGTTTGATGTCATCAAAGCATCCTTCCGGTGAAGGTGATATGCATGATCTCATGGTCGAAGGAATTAGGTTACTATGTATCAGAAAGCATATAGCAATTGAACTATTAAAATGACTTGATCTTTATGCTACGCTTATCTATAGGAGTATGTCCACCATATCATTCTCCTAACGATATGATCTTGTTGTTAATAACATCTCAATGTTCATGATAGGGAAACCACAATCATTTATTAACCAACAAGCTAGTATTATAAAGAGGCTTTACTAGGGACTCTATTTTAGTTTAAAAATCACACAAGTATTAATGTTTCCTTGTTAATACTATTATAGTAGGAATGTAAACATTTATCATAAACACAAAGATATAATAATAACTACATTTATTATTGCCTCTAGGGCATATCTCCAATAGTCTCCCACTTGCACTAGAGTCATCTAATCTTAGATTACATGGTAATATACCAAACACCCATGGCAGTTTGGTGTTGGTCATGTTTTGCCCTCGGGAGAGGTTTATTCAACGGATCCGCCACATTCAGATCTGTGTGTACTTTGCAAATCTTTATGTCCCCATCTTGGACATGTTCTCGAATAGCGTGAAAACGTAGCTTGATATGCTTCAGCTTCTTGTGTGACCTTGGTTCTTGCGCATTGGCTATGGCGCCCATGTTATCACAGTAGATAGACATTGGGTCCAGCGCACTTGGAACCACACCCAGCTCTGTAATGAACTCTTTCATCCATATCGCTTCTTGTGAAGCCTCCGAAGCAGCCATGTATTCTGATTCAGTTGAAGATCTCGCCACAACGCTTTGCTTTGCACTCCTCCAGCTAACTGCTGCACCATTCAAAGTAAATACGTATCCAGATTGTGATTTAGAATCATCCGGATCGGTGTTCCAACTAGCATCGGTGTAACCATTAACAACGAGCTGTTCATCACCTCCATAAGAAAGAACCATATCCTTATTTCTTCTCAAGTACTTAAGGATGTTTTTGACCGCTGTCCAATGATCCACTCCTGGATCACTTTGATATCTGCTAGTTAAACTAACAGCATATGCAATGTCGGGTCTAGTACATATCATGGCATACATTAGAGATCCTATGGCTGAGGCATAGGGAGTCTTACTCATCCTTTCTCTATCTTCTGTCGTTGTCGGACTTTGAGTTTTACTCAAGGTCGTATTGGGCAACATGGGCAAGAACCCTTTCTTGCTATCTTCCATTCCAAACCTCTTTAGAACTTTGTCCAAATATGTACTTTGTGACAATGATATTAGGAGTCTTGATATATGTCTATAAATCTTTATGACTAATATGTAAGCTGCTTCGCCAAGATCCTTCATTGAAAAACTATTATTCAAATATTCCTTGACACTATTAAGAAGGTCTACATCATTCCCAATCAACAATATGTCATCCACATATAGTATAAAGAATGCTACAGAGCTCCCACTCACTTTCTTGTAAATACAAGCTTCTCCATAAGTTTGTATAAAACCAAAACTTTTGATCACCTTATCAAAACGTTGATTCCAACTTCGGGATGCTTGCTTTAATCCATATATGGACCGTTGAAGTTTGCATACCTTGTTAGCAACCTTAGGATCGACAAAACCTTTGGGTTGCATCATATACAACTCTTCATCAATGTCTCCATTGAGGAATGCTGTTTTGACATCCATCTGCCATATCTCATAATCATAATATGCAGCCATTGCTAACATAATCCTCACAGACTTTAGCTTCGCTACTGGTGAGAAGGTCTCATCGTAGTCAACTCCTTGAATTTGTCGAAACCCTTTTGCGACAAGTCGAGCTTTATAGACAGTAACATTACCATCAGCATCTGTTTTCTTCTTGAAAATCCATTTGTTCTCGACAGCCTTCCGGCCATCCGGTAAGTCCACCAAAGTCCATACTTGGTTTTCGTACATGGATCCAATCTCGGATTTCATGGCATCTTGCCATGTATTGGAATTTGGGCTCATCATCGCTTCCTCATATATCGCAGGGTCATCGGTGTTGTCCACCAACATGCCATTCATAACGGGATCATACCAATCAGGAGTGGTACAAGTTCTCGTTGACCTGCGAGGCTCTGTAGCAATTACAACCGAAGTTTCATGATCATCATCATTAGCTTCCTCTCTTATTGGTGCAGGCACCACAGGAACTTCTTCCGGTGCTGCACTACTCGCAATTTCGAGAGAAGGTTCGACAACCTCGTCGAGTTCTACTTTCCTTCCAGTCACTTCTTTCGAGAGAAATTCCTTCTCTAGAAAGGATCCATTCTTAGCAACGAAGATTTTGCCTTCGGATCTATGATAGAAGGTATACCCAATAGTTTCCTTCGGGTATCCTATGAAGACGCATTTTTCTGCTTTGGGTTCAAGCTTGTCCGGCTGTAACTTCTTTACATAGGCTTCACAACCCCAAACTTTAAGGAACGACAATTTAGGTTTCTTCCCAAACCATAATTCATACGGTGTCGTTTCAATGGATTTAGATGGTTCCCTATTTAAAGTGAATGCGGCTGTTTCTAATGCATAACCCCAAAATGATAGCGGTAAATCTGTAAGTGACATCATAGAACGAAACATAACTAAGAGAGTTCGATTCGATGTTCGGACACACCATTACGCTGTGGTGTTCCCGGCGGTGTCAATTGTGAAAGTATTCCGCATTTCTTCAAATGCTCGCCAAACTCGTAACTTAGATATTCACCTCCACGACCTGAACGTACAAATTTAATCTTCTTGTTACGTTGATTCTCTACCTCACTTTGAAATTCCTTAAACTTCTCGAAAGTTTCGGACTTATGTTTCATGAAATAGATATACCCATATCTACTCAAGTCATCCGTGAAGGTAAGAACATAACGATAACCACCGCGCGATGCTACACTCATTGGACCACACACATCGGTATGTATGATTTCCAATAAGTCCGTAGCTCGCTCCATCATACCAGAAAATGGAGTCTTAGTTATTTTACCCATCAGACATGCTTCGCATCTTTCAAGTGATTCGAAATCAAGTGATTCAAGAAGTCCATCGGAATGGAGTTTCGTCATGCGCTTCACTCCAATGTGACCAAGACGACAGTGCCACATATAGGTCGAGTTATCGCTCGATTTCAAACGTTTAGCCTCAATGTTATTAATATGTGTATTTCCACTATCGAGATTCAATAAGAATAGACCATCTATCAAAGGTGCATGTGCATAAAACATATTACTCATATAAATCGAACAACCATTATTCTCGGACTTAAACAAGTAACCGTCTCGCAATAAACAGGATCCCGATATAATGTTCATGCTTAACGCAGGCACCAAATAATAATTATTTAAGTATAAAACTAATCCCGATGGTAGATGAAGAGTTAGCGTGCCGACCGCGATCACATCAACCTTTGAACCATTTCCCACGCGCATCGTCACCTCATTCTTCGCTAGCTTCCGTTTATTCTGCAGCACCTGTTTCGAGTTACAAATATGAGCAACCGAACCAGTATCAAATACCCAGGCACTACTACGAGTACTAGTGAGATACACATCAATAACATGTATATCGGATATACCTTTCTTCTTGATGTTGCCGTTCTTCAAATCCGCCAAGTACTTTGTGCAATTCCGCTTCCAGTGACCTTCTCCCTTGCAGTAAAAGCACTCAGTATAAGGCTTAGGTCCAGCCTTGGTCTTCTTCGTCAGCGCGGTAACTTTCTTACCACCCTTCTTGAAGTGTCCCTTTTGCTTAGACTTGCCTTTCTTGAATTTGGTGGTCTTATTGACCATCAACACTTGGTGCTCTTTCTTGATCTCCACTTCTGCAGATTTTAACATGGCGAAGAGTTCTGGCAACTGCTTGTTCATGTTTTGCATATTGTAGTTCATCACAAAGTTCTTGTAACTTGGTGGTAGTGATTGGAGGACACGATAAATCCCCAAAGCATTAGGAATCACTATACCCAAGCTTTGAAGTTTGTTTGCGTGCCCAGACATCTTAAGCACATGCTCACTGACGGAGCTGCCCTCTTCCATCTTGCAGTTAAAGAAATTTTCAGAAGCCTCATAGCTCTCAATTGCCGCGTGAGTCTCAAAGATCAATTTGAGATCACGGACAATATCATGTGGGTCTGAATTCTCAAACCTTTTCTGAAGCTCCGATTCTAAACCATACAAGATAGCACACTGAACTGTGGAGTACTGAGTCTTTCGAGCGAGGTAAACATTCTTTACTTCATCGGTAGCAGTAGCTGCAGGTGGGTCACCCAGCGGTGCATCTAGCACATAGGTCAAATTACCAGCTGTGAGGACAATCCTCAAATTGCGGAACCAATCCACGAAGTTGCTTCCATTGTTTTTCAACTTTTCTTTCTCTAGGAACGCATTAAAATTGATGGTAGGGGCCGCCATTGATCTACAACATATTTGCAATAGTTTAGACTAAGTTTATGACAAATTGAGTTCTAATTAATAGTTAAATTAATCTAGGTGAACTCCCACTCAAAACAATATCCCTCACATTGTTTTAGTGATCACACGAACCAAATCCACCACATCAAACGATCATCACGAGAGTTGATGTAGCTTCAATGGAGAACAATCGACATGTTCATCATATCTACTATATGATTCATGCTTTACCTTTCAGTGATCCGTGTTCCGAGACCATGTCTGTACATGCTAGGCTCGTCAAGATCAAACCTTAGCTTCCGCATGAGCAAATCTGGCTTGCTCATGTTGTATACACTTGTGCAATCTAACACACCCGATCATCACGTGGTGCTTCGAAACAACAAGCTTTAGCAACGGTGCTTACTAAGGGTGAACACTTTAGAACTTGAAATTCATGTGCATGAGGGATCATCTTATAATGCTACCGTCGTTAACTAAGCAATACAAGATGCATAAAGGATTAACATCACACGCAATTCATAATATGTGATATGATATGGCCTTTCTTCTTTGTGCTTCCGATCTCCATCTTCAAGCACGAACATGATCTCCATCATCACCGGCATTTCATCAAGGTCAATGACGCTGCTCCATGGTTGTCATCCACCGGCTTCAACTATTACAACTACTTTGAATAGACACGCGGGTCTTAACATAATTAAAGACAACCATATGGCTCCTGCCGGTTGCCAACTTACAATAAGGAACATTGCATACATCAAATATAATCACAATCATGGCCATATCACATCACAGCACACCCCTGCAAAACAAAGTTAGACGCCTCTACTTTCTTTGCATGTTTTACGTGGTTTGGGGCTTTCAATAAGTGTCGTTCTAACTTACGAACAAGAACCACAACATTGATACTAGTATTGTCAATCACCCGTTGTAAATTGAATATTAACTATGTTGGGAGAAACAGGCACCCGCAAAGCCACTTATGCAATACAAGTTGCATGTCAAGCGTGGAGCAAGTCTCATGAACGATGTCATGTAAGGTTAGCCCGGGCCGCTTCATCCCACCATCTCGCAAGATACAAAGTACACAAGAAGCAATCGACAACAAAAGCATCAACGCCCACAATGACCATTGTGTTCTACTCGTGCAACAGATCTACATATAGACACGGCTCTGATACCACTGTAGGGTTTCGTAGCATGGAAAAAAAAAATTCTACCGCATACAAACAAACAAGCCAAGATCTATCTACTAGATTGTAGCAACGAGTCGATGGAATAACTCACCCTCGAAGATTCCAAAGTGTTTAACGAGAGTGGATTCTCGTGGGTGATGTAGTCGTACTCTTTTCGATCTCAAGATCGCGTAGACGATCCTTCCGGCGCTGCGTTCCGGCAGCGCTTCCACAGTCGGTCACACGTTCGGTACTCGACGAAGATCTTCCTCTCCCTTGTTCCAGCAGGCAGCGGAGGTTGTAGCACTCTCCTCGCGATTCCGGCAGCACAACGGCGTGGTACCGGAAGTAGAGGGGAGATCTCGCAGGGCTTCGATCTAGGGTTTAGACGCACCAAGGAGGAGGGTCTACGGCCGGCGGCTAGGCTTGGAGCAGCCCAAGTCGGCGGCTAGGGTTGCCCTAGGCGGCGGCAGTAGGAGGTGGCGGCGCCGGGGCTAGGGTTTGCGGGGTGTGTGGTGTGTGTCTTGGAGGGGCAGCCCTGCCCCTCCTTATATAGGTGGAGGGGGCGCGCCAGGTGAGGGGAGTCCCTCCCCAACTCGGTTTCCCAAGTGGGCCGGCGGTGGAGGGGAGGAACTCCTCCCCAAGTAGGTTTCCTACTTCCCCTCCACCTTCCAAAATAGCCGTTTGACTTTTCAAATTGGCGTTTGACTTTTCAAACTAGGATTTGATTAAACCCTTTATTTTGCTCAGTGATGACACCTAGTACATGATGCAATCATTCCAACTTGATATGACACATTCATGTACCCTTCCCCTCCGGAGTGCCGGACATTCCGGAACCTTCTAGAACATTCCCGATGAAAACAGCGGAACCATTCTCCAACCCCGAAACAGGACTTTCCTTATATGAATCTTATTCTCCGGACCATTCCGGATCTCCTCGTGATATCCCGGATCCCATCCGAGACTCCGAACAACATTCGGTCTCTTACTCATCATTCCATAACTACTCAAACAACGTCGAATCCTTAAGTGTGTCTCCCTACGGTTCGTGAATTATGCGGACATGATCGAGACACTTCTTCGAACAATAACCAATAGAGGAATCTAGAAATTCATATGGCTCCCAAATATTTCTACGATTACTTTGCGATCGAATGAACCACTTACATACGATACCAATTTCCCTTTGTCTCACGATAGTTTACTTATCCGAGGTTATGATCGTCGGTATCTCTGCATACCTAGTTCAACCTCGTTACTGACAAGTACTCTTTTCTCGTTCCCGTGATATGTGATCCCTTGTGAGCCAGTCACATGATTGCAAGCTAATTGGATGACATTCCACCGAGAGGGCCCAGAGTATATCTATCCGTCATATGGATGGACAAATCCCACTCTTGATCCATGTGTCTCAATCAATACTTTCCGAACACTCAATGCCACCTTTATAGCCACCCAGTTACGGTGTGGTGTTTGATGTCATCAAAGCATCCTTCCGGTGAAGGTGATATGCATGATCTCATGGTCGAAGGAATTAGGTTACTATGTATCAGAAAGCATATAGCAATTGAACTATTAAAATGACTTGATCTTTATGCTACGCTTATCTATAGGAGTATGTCCACCATATCATTCTCCTAATGATACGATCTTGTTGTTAATAACATCTCAATGTTCATGATAGGGAAACCACAATCATTTATTAACCAACAAGCTAGTATTATAAAGAGGCTTTACTAGGGACTCTATTTTAGTTTACAAATCACACAAGTATTAATGTTAATCCTTGTTAATACTATTATAGCATGAATGTAAACATTTATCATAAACACAAAGATATAATAATAACTACATTTATTATTGCCTCTAGGGCATATCTCCAACAGTTCTTCCTTGAAGTCCTGGCGTTTAACGCCATCCTTGAAGGCGTCGATTTTTCTCTCCTCAAAGATGTGTGCCGTGGAGTTCTTGATGTTGGACCAGCGTAGTATATACGAGCGAATGGATTAGCCCATTCATTGGGTGCAGGCCCACAGCTCTTCGATCGAGGCTGGCCTCTTGCTGGTGCCCTTGAAGTTTCGGATGAAACTGTATGCCAGTTCCTCCCAGCTTCGGATGGATAGGCTGCTGAGCCAGATCCGGGCTGCGCCAGTCAGCTGCAGCTGAAGGCATTGTAGGGCGGTGTTTTTGTTGCCGCAGTGCAGTTTGACGGACGACAGTGGTCGCTGAGCCATGCCTTAGGGTCCTGCGTGCCGTCAAACTTCGGAGTGTCCAAAGGAAGCTTGAAGTTCCTTAGCATCCGCGTCCGCCGAACAGATCTGCTGAAGCATTGGGACCCGCAGAGTTCTCCTTCATCGTCATCCTCTTCGGATTCAGATGAGCACACGCGCTTGGCGCGTGCCTTGTCGATCTTGCGTTGAGTGAGTTCACTTTGGGCGTCATAGTCGCGGCTGCGATGTTGTGAGCTCTTGTGTCATCGAGGTTGGTCGTGTTCCTCCTCGTCGGATGAGGGTGTTGGGTTGCGGTCGAATCTAACCACAACCTTCTTTTTCGGCTCCGTAGGAGCTTCCCCGTGGAGCGCAACTCCAACAAGTCCGAGTCCGGCTAGTGCGGAGTTGTGCATGGCCCTTTTCGGGTCCCCCGCCGGAGGTTGATGGGACGCAAGGTATGTGGTGGCTGCCATGATCGATCATTGCGGCGTCTTCGGGATGACATTGTCGTTGGCGTCCATCTCCATGAAGGACGTGTTGAGGGTTCGGGTCACCTCGCGACGTGCAGCGGGATCCATGTTCTCTACGCGGGAACGATGCTTGTTGGTGTTGTTGCCGTGCGAGCTGGAGCCGCCAACAGCGGAGAGCGCAGCTCGCCGCGCGCTAGACTCCGAATCCGCTTGCTTGCGTTTGTCGAGCACTTCTTGCATCTTCACCTGCTTTTTGTGCTCTTCGATGAGGAGCAGGTGGTATGCCATCAGTAGGTCCCGTGAGGCACCCACAGGAAGGATCTTGTTTCCCGCCATGGCTTCACGTGCTTGGTTCCATCCTTCCTCGCTGAGGTGGATTACCCGATTGGCGTCAGGGTCATTCCCGTTGGGCGGGGGGGATTGGTTTCTCCTGTTTTTGCCGTTTCTACCCTGCGGGTTGGGTGGCGGTACGTGAGCACCCGAACCTGGTGGTTGTTGCTCTACGTTGCTTTGTATGACCACGGCGCATTGGTAGCGTCCGTATGTCAGATCGCTGCTGCCGCAGCTTTCGGATCCAGAACCGTAGGTTCCTTCATCCGATGGAGGATCGCACAGATCTGAGTTGCAGCTGCTGATGTCGTATGACTCATCTGTCGATGTTGACGTGTGTAACATGGGATGCGGAGCCCACGAGGCGGGCCTGATCGATGGCAGTGGCACCCGCTCTGGGAGGCGAAGAGTGCCGGTCTGTCCCACCTGGAAGCAGAAGCTCCCGAACAGGATCTCGAGCCCGTCGCCAACGGGCTCGAAGTCCTTTAGGGTGGCTGGCGAGTGGGCGGTGAAGTCAAAAGCGCCGAAGAGGAGATGTCTCTCCGTTGCCGAGGAATTGTAAGTCACTTTGGTTGGGACCGTCACGATCACACAATCAGCGGCCCCGATTCCCACAGACGGCGCCAATTGGCGAGGTTTAATCTCGTCAATGCCCATTGTTATGAGCTTGGGTTTTGTAGAAGACGGGGGTGCTGGAGATCGCGGAACGGTTAACAGACTAGCAACCATGGGACACAATATTTACCCAGGTTCAGGCCCCCGGAGGGAAAACCCTACTCCTGCTTGTCTGCTCTTGATTACGGCGGAACTGAAAGTTATAGGGGTGCGCAAATGCAATCTGGCGTGGAGGTGTGTATGCGGTGGTATGAGAGGTGCCCTCCTCGTCGTGCCCTCCTAGCCTTTATATAGAGGTAGGCAGGTCCCGGGCACAGATTGAGTCGGTTACAAGTTTAGAGTTTGCCCCTTTGAATATTCTATCTATTCTAGTCTTGCTCTCCAAGGATCCGAAGACATCATGGGCTTGGGCCACCCGAAAATATTCATGGGACGCGTATATTTTCGTGGGCCTTCCTTGGGCTGGACCAGGTATGCTGATGTCGTGTACCCGTAGGGTATAACCATGTCACTGGACCCTTCAGGGCCCGATCTGGGCCGGAGCGCATCTTCTCGGCGTCCCCCATGAAGGTGGACGTTCTGGAGCCCCCTGGATGTGTAGTGGCTGGGACGCTAGGTCTGGGCCAGGCGGGCCCAGATCCGGTGGCCACAGCAGCATGGTGGCATCGCATCCACGTGCCCGTCGCACCTAAGTTACCGCACGCTGCCTTGCCGGCCTCTCGTCTCGACTTGGAGGAAGCTGCCGCACCGATGGTTTTCCTCGACCGACGATGGTCCGGCTTGCCCGGGTGGACATGGCGGTGACGTCGATGCTACTTGGCGGCGGGGATCCGCGGTGGCAGTTCCACTGGGGGATGGACGGGTAGGGTCTAGGTTAGGTTGGGCGAGGACGATGGCACCCTTGCTGCAGTGTGGCAGCGGGGCTTCACGGGCCCCTTCGGGCTCGGCCAGGCCAGGCGGGCCTGGTTTGCCTTGCTACGGCATCCGGTCGACTACCGCTTGCCAGTGGTGGAGGCAGTTCCCTCCCACGTGTTGTTGTATCGCCGACTCTTGACAAAGATTCCTCCTTTTCAGTCCTACCAGCCGCACTACGTGCTTCACGGTGAGGCAGCGATGGTGTTGGCAAGAACGTGGTGGCGTGTGCCGGTGGGTGGTAAGCTTGGTGGAGCAACTCGAAGCGTCCGGGAGCGTGTTTTTTGAGGGGTTGGGACAAATCCTTGTCGTCTTGACACCGACGTGACGACGCCTGCGGGTGTCATCATCCTTCCTGAAGGGCGTTGGGTGTATCTCTTCCCCACCTCCTGTACCGTATCGGGGGAAACCCTATGTGGCATCCCGCAAAACCACTACTAGAAAATCGTGTTAAATTTGTGCATTGCATCGTCATCATCATGCATTGTTTGTCAAAAACTAATTTCGAAAAACCTATTTTTTTGTTTTCCAAACGCACCTTCTTTATTCAAACGCCAAACCCGGGTCACCGGATTATTTTGTTTTGTCCGCTGTCGGATTGCAAAAAAAAAGCGCCGGTTGAAATAAATAATTTATTTAATTATTTTAGTGGGGCAGTCGAACGGGCCGAATCGACCCGAACGACCACCCCAGAAATACAAACGGACCACCTAAAATCCTACAGCTACCAATCCTATCTTTCCCCAACACCCCCTCCACCTCACCCCAACCAGTAGCAGCTCGCCACCTCAGCTCCCCTCTCTCCCCTAACCAATCCCTCACAGCCACCTCACCCCACTCCCTCTCTCTGTCCCTCCCTTTCTCTCCCCCAATCTGCCACACAGCCACTCATCCCCAGCCCGCCACTCTCCCTGACCGCTGGGGCCCCCACCCCCTCTGGCCCACCCGCAGCCATCTCCCCACGTCTCAGCCGGCCCCCTGACCCACCCGGCCCCACCACCATCGTCCTCCTCCGCTCGCGTGCCCCCCGCGCCTCCTCCGCTCGCGAGCTCGCCTCTGCCCCGCTCCCTTCTCCCACAGCGCCGACCCCGCCTCCTCCCTCGACGCGTCCCTGCCCTCTAGCCCCATCCGCTGCGCCTCCCCTCCCCGAGCCGGCGCAGTCCGCCTCCCCAGCGCGCCGCCGCGGCCGCTCCCCCCCCTTGCTCCCGCGCTCGCACCGCCGGCCGTCCACCTCCGGATCCTCCCACCACCGTCGTTCGCCGCCGGTCCCCTGCCCCTCCTCCGCCTCGCGTCCGACGCGCCGCTCCACCCCCAGCCCCGAGCCCGACCGCGCCTCCCTCCTCCGCTCGTCCTGCCGCCAACCTCCCCTCCGTCCCGCTGCCGGCGCGGCCCCGCCGCACGCCGCCGGCCCGCGTCCGCCAGCTTCTCCCCGAGCCGCCGCACGGACCTCCCCCTCGCGCACCCCCGGCCGCGGCCTCTCCTTCCCGTGGCCTCCTCCACCCGCTCTGCAGCCGCCCGCCTCGGGCTCGTCCCCGCTTGCCCGACCCCGCGAGCTCCTCCGCCCCTCCAGCTCCGGCCGGCCGCACCTTCCCCCAGGCTCCGCCGCCTCCTGCAGCCGCTCTGCTGCGCCTGCCTCCGCCCGCCTTGGCTGTCCCCGCAACCGCCCGCGTGAGCCTCCCCGACGCCGGCCTCCTCGCCTCCTGCACGGCGCCCGCCGGCGGTTTCCCCGCTGTCCGGAGCCGAGCCCGCGTTCGGCGCCTCGGGCCAATCCCGCGTGCTGCCGCTGCCAATCCCTGAATCCTGCTGCCGCATCCCTCCGTTGGTCACATCGGCGGCCACGACGTCGCGTCTTGGAGCCGCCTCCCGCCGTGGTGTGCTAGTGCTGATGAACCTTGGGGTGCAGCAGTCACCGTGGCACTCGTTGACCAATGTTGATCTAAAGACCACGTCGCCCGAACCAAGTCCGACCTCAAATGAAGAAGCCGGAACAACAGGATCTTCTCACGGGGCAGTGAGGATGCCGTCATGGACCCGGACAAAAATCCCCGGACCCCGAAACCGACATCGTCACCCGAGAACTTCGACAAGAAACGCCAAGATCTCCTTCCAGGAGGATGCCAAGTTCGCCTATATGAAGATCCGAGACCGAACCCGACACGCCAAGTACTCCCTCGAGGACGCCGGGTACTTCACCCCGGACACCGAGACCCCGGTGCGACAAGTACTTCTTCCCTCGGACGCCAAGACCCGAATCTGAAGAACGCCAGGATCGCCACGAGGACGCTCCCGAACGCCAAGACCGACTTGATGGCGCGGACCCGACAAGGTCATCGCAACGACAAGATCGACACCGACCAGGGCGAGTCCGATGCGCCCCGACGCCGCACCAAGTCCTGCTCCCCGGATGCGACAAGATCGACCTCAGTTATCCGAGAACGACCCCGTCGAACCCTGGACCCCGAGACCGAACCTCAAACCCTGGAACCTCAAGTTCGTTAAGACCCCCTAATGTGCGACCCCTTTTCTCGAACCCTATTTTTATAAATGAAATAACAACTTGTTGCATATTAATTGTTCATCTCGCACGCATATTTGTGTGGTTTGGGGGCCTTATGCCGATTCACCTCATAATTAAATATGGGGCCCATATGCGGGCAAATCTAGTCTCATATTGGCCTCATTTAAATTTGTGCATCGAACCGTTGTCATCTCTTGCCTTGTTAAAACAACATTTAATTTGCGGGAGTTCTAGATAACTTGAACCGTCTAATTAATTGTCGGGACCCCGGTTCCGCTTAATATGACCTAATTGCATCGCACCTTTGCCATGTCATACATCATACATGCATCATGCCCGATCTTTTGCCGTAGTATTAAATATTGCATCCGGTGTTTATTCTAGTGTTTTGTTTCTTCGCGGATAAGGCCGTTGAGTTGATGCGAGTGTCGACCCGATCTTCGGTTGAACCTTCGGCAATGTTTTCAGGCGAGCATCTCCCTCTTTCTACCTATCTTAATTTTCTAGTATTTATTCCCTCCTGTTGATCTATTGCTATCTGTGTCGCGATGCTCTAGTTTCCGTACCCGTGATATCCCTTGCAGCCCTATATTGCCTCGGACACACCCTATTACCTGTTGTTTGGTAGATAGTTGGACTTGCGCGTCGTAGTCGCTTGCTCAAGTGCTGTTGCGCGTCGTCCAGTGCCACAGTTGTTGATGTATTTGCCGCATGTTGTTGTTGGAGATGATCATGGTTTTACTTATCGTTCACTTTAATTCCTGTTTAACAACTAAAATTGAAGTAAGTAAGCAGAGGCATCGGTGGGTGATAGATAACATTTGGTTTCCGACCGCCCACTTGTGTCCCGTAGGACCCCGAGTACTTGATACCTGTTCCTTGATTTATCGCGCTATCCACATACGGGGAGTATGGGCCCCCCTTAGCCAGAGCTTGATTCAGTCTTATTTCTTGGGGCCACAAACTAGTTTGAGGTTTTATTTACTATCCTGTACTTATGCCATGCTACTACTGTATTTACGTTTGTGCGAGGAGCACACTGTACTGTTTAGGTAAGCGGAGTGTTTTCGCGGTATCGAAAAGCCCAACCACACTTTCGGGTTCCCAGTCGTTTATAGCCACTGACGCAAACCTTGAGTCCGTCTCGGAGTCAGCTAGCTTCGTTGCGGTTCTACTCAATGGGGTGGCCCCCTGAAATATTTCTGAATCCTGTGATTGCTTTGTCGTGAAAGCCTCGTTGGGTTTTGATTTGGTTTTTCCGAGGTTGATCGTGTGTGTGTTGCTATTTGTGCACCCCGGCCGGGTTAAAACTTTCTGAAAGCCGTGTCCGCGGTTATGGACGACTTGGAGCACAGTATCTCGATCATAGACAACTATAACTAAAGTTTACTATTATAATTTGACTTTATAATGACTAGTAATCAGCTCTACTATAACGGAATGGCTAAATAAAACTGCCAACAATTGCTTGCTTGAGTTGTCGCTTGCGACCATTGTACCTGACTAGTAAATATTGCAACTATAACGGAATGGCTAAATAAAAGTACCAACAACTGCTGGGTTTTTGGGTTATCTCATGCTATTTGTATCTGATTAGTAACTATTGCAACTATAACGGAATGGTTAACTAAAACGGCCCACTGTTTATTTTATCAGGACGATTATCTACACCTGACTAGTAATTGCTGCAACAATAACTGAATAAATAAAACTTCCAACGGTGTGAGTTCCTCGGTTGACTTCCTCGTTTGGTCTCGAGGGGGAAGCACCAGGATGGGTTTGTTTGGTGTTAGCTTCAGGTTGGATCCGGATAGGTCTTTCTCACCCCTCTCTGATTGCCGCCAGTTGTATCGAGTCTCTATAGGTTGTTCAGTGCATGCTGCCGCTGCCGCTCAGTCCACCATACCTATGTAGGCGAGGACCGCCGAATTCTAGTCTCGCCGTGTACTGGCCTCAGTACTGACGCTCCTCTTTTTCCTCTGCCCTTTGTCGGCACCCCTTTTGTTTAAGCAGGTTTTGAGATCGACGTCGTTAGCAGGGTTACCCTTCCGGCTTGGCCTGGGCAGGGTTATGGACGCCATTGGTTATTCTTCAGGGCTCTTAGCCCCATTTGCATCTTGTCCGTAGTCGGACGCTCTATCGTTTTCAAGGTGATTTGGATCTTGTATATTATATCTGTATTCTTGACTCATTGAGTCGCTGTTGTATATATATATCTGTTCTGTGGGTCCCATCGAGGACTGTTGTGTAATGTTATTACTTCGTTTTCCACCCGCACGAAAGTGCCTGGTGGGCACCTTTGAATCGTTTCTATGCGGGTTTGGCGGGTTTAGCTAAAACTTGCATAGGGTCGATTCTGAGGGTGTTACAGAGTGGTATCAGAGCTCAGCAGTTGCGATACCCCACAAGTCCAGCCTGTAGGATAACCTAGCTAACGGCCGAAGTAGAGTGTCAAAACTATTTTGGAAAATCGGTTGGATAGTTCTGGTTAGGTCTGATTTTACTCCTTACCCCTCTGCTATTCTCCTCTTACCTCTACGTGTTTTGAATCCGCTCTCTTCTCTTTCTTCGAGTCCAGGACTTCTCGTGGTTGGGTTTTCCGTCGTACCTTCAGGGTTTCGCTTCCTTCTTTGATAACGGTGTTCTACCATCCGGTGTTCATGCTGCCTAAGTGATCCTTTATCTGTGGTACCATTCTTTGTTCCTTGTTTGTGCCTTCCGGTGTTTCCGACGCGACGACATCATCTACGCCAGATCCGATGCAGAGTCTGCATCACTCCTTTGTTTCCGAACCTCGTTTGTCGAGATCTTCAGTCTGATTCCGAGAATGGTTGCACGCTTTTCCACTGATTGTGTGGAGTAATAGTTTGGGTGCGTGATGGATTGGCCCCCATGCCGACTACCCCTTCTATTCGCTTTTGTACATTGCAGTGGATTAGAATGCATCGGTTCCCTCTTTCCATCGAAGCTAGAGGTGGCTTTATTTGTTGATACCTCTACCTTCGACCCTTTTGTTCCCGGAGTGTTCTCTCGACGATCACGGACAACGACCTCTTGTTAGTGGTGTCGCGAGGATCTACACGAAGCGAGAAGATGCAGATCGCCGACTTTTCCTTCCGGTACCATGAGGCGGATCTCGAGGGCGAGATCCATTGTTAGTGGTGTCGAATTGTGGCATCCCGCAAAACCACTACTAGAAAATCGCGTTAAATTTGTGCATTGCATCGTCATCATCATGCATTGTTTGTCAAAAACTAATTTCGAAAAACCTATTTTTTTGTTTTCCAAACGCACCGTCTTTATTCAAACGCCAAACCCGGGTCACCGGATTATTTTGTTTTGTCCGCTGTCGGATTGCAAAAAAAAAGCGCCGGTTGAAATAAATAATTTATTTAATTATTTTAGTGGGGCAGTCGAACGGGCCGAATCGACCCGAACGACCACCCCAGAAATACAAACGGTCCACCTAAAATCCTACAGCTACCAATCCTATCCTACCCAACACCCCCTCCACCTCACCCCAACCAGTAGCAGCTCGCCACCTCAGCTCCCCTCTCTCCCCTAACCAATCCCTCACAGCCACCTCACCCCACTCCCTCTCTCTCCCTCCCTTTCTCTCCCCCAATCTGCCACACAGCCACTCATCCCCAGCCCGCCACTCTCCCTGACCGCTGGGGCCCCCACCCCCTCTGGCCCACCCGCAGCCATCTCCCCACGTCTCAGCCGGCCCCCTGACCCACCCGGCCCCACCACCATCGTCCTCCTCCGCTCGCGTGCCCCCCGCGCCTCCTCCGCTCGCGAGCTCGCCTCTGCCCTGCTCCCTTCTCCCACAGCGCCGACCCCGCCTCCTCCCTCGACGCGTCCCCGCCCTCTAGCCCCATCCGCTGCGCCTCCCCTCCCCGAGCCGGCGTAGTCCGCCTCCCCAGCGCGCCGCCGCGGCCGCTCCCCCCCTTTCTCCCGCGCTCGCACCGCCGGCCATCCACCTCCGGATCCTCCCACCACCGTCGTTCGCCGCCGGTCCCCTGCCCCTCCTCCGCCTCGCGTCCGACGCGCCGCTCAACCCCCAGCCCCGAGCCCGACCGCGCCTCCCTCCTCCGCTCGTCCCGCCGCCAACCTCCCCTCCGTCCCGTTGCCGGCGCGGCCCCGCCGCACGCCGCCGGCCCGCGTCCGCCAGCTTCTCCCCGCGCCGCCGCACGGACCTCCCCCTCGCGCACCCCCGGCCGCGGCCTCTCCTTCCCGTGGCCTCCTCCACCCGCTCTGCAGCCGCCCGCCTCGGGCTCGTCCCCGCTCGCCCGACCCCGCGAGCTCCTCCGCCCCTCCAGCTCCGGCCGGCCGCACCTTCCCCCAGGCTCCGCCGCCTCCTGCAGCCGCTCTGCTGCGCCTGCCTCCGCCCGCCTTGGCTGTCCCCGCAACCGCCCGCGTGAGCCTCCCCGACGCCGGCCTCCTCGCCTCCTGCACGGCGCCCGCCGGCGGTTTCCCCGCTGTCCGGAGCCGAGCCCGCGTTCGGCGCCTCGGGCCAATCCTGCGTGCTGCCGCTGCCAAGCCCTGAATCCTGCTGCCGCATCCCTCCGTTGGTCACATCGGCGGCCACGACGTCGCGTCTTGGAGCCGCCTCCCGCCGTGGTGTGCTAGTGCTGATGAACCTTGGGGTGCAGCAGTCACCGTGGCACTCGTTGACCAATGTTGATCTGAAGACCACGTCGCCCGAACCAAGTCCGACCTCAAATGAAGAAGCCGGAACAACAGGATCTTCTCACGGGGCAGTGAGGATGCCGTCATGAACCCGGACAAAAATCCCCGGACCCCGAAACCGACATCGTCACCCGAGAACTTCGACAAGAAACGCCAAGATCTCCTTCCAGGAGGATGCCAAGTTCGCCTATATGAAGATCCGAGACCGAACCCGACACGCCAAGTACTCCCTTGAGGACGCCGGGTACTTCACCCCAGACACCGAGACCCCGGTGCGACAAGTACTTCTTCCCTCGGACGCCAAGACCCGAATCTGAAGAACGCCAGGATCGCCACGAGGACGCTCCCGAACGCCAAGACCGACTTGATGGCGCGGACCCGACAAGGTCGTCGCAACGACAAGATCGACACCGACCAGGGCGAGTCCGATGCGCCCCGACGCCGCACCAAGTCCTGCTCCCCGGATGCGACAAGATCGACCTCAGTTATCCGAGAACGACCCCGTCGAACCCTGGACCCCGAGACCGAACCTCAAACCCTGGAACCTCAAGTTCGTCGAGACCCCCTAATGTGCGACCCCTTTTCTCGAACCCTATTTTTATAAATGAAATAACAACTTGTTGCATATTAATTGTTCATCTCGCACGCATATTTGTGTGGTTTGGGGGCCTTATGCCGATTCACCTCATAATTAAATATGGGGCCCATATGCGGGCAAATCTAGTCTCATATTGGCCTCATTTAAATTTGTGCATCGAACCGTTGTCATCTCTTGCCTTGTTAAAACAACATTTAATTTGCGGGAGTTCTAGATAACTTGAACCGTCTAATTAATTGTCGGGACCCTGGTTCCGCTTAATATGACCTAATTGCATCGCACCTTTGCCATGTCATACATCATACATGCATCATGCCCGATCTTTTGCCGTAGTATTAAATATTGCATCCGGTGTTTATTCTAGTGTTTTGTTTCTTCGCGGATAAGGCCGTTGAGTTGATGCGAGTGTCGACCCGATCTTCGGTTGAACCTTCGGCAATGTTTTCAGGCGAGCATCTCCCTCTTTCTACCTATCTTACTTTTCTAGTATTTATTCCCTCCTGTTGATATATTGCTATCTGTGTCGCGATGCTCTAGTTTCCGTACCCGTGATATCCCTTGCAGCCCTATATTGCCTCGGACACACCCTATTACCTGTTGTTTGGTAGATAGTTGGACTTGCGCGTCGTAGTCGCTTGCTCAAGTGCTGTTGCGCGTCGTCCAGTGCCACAGTTGTTGATGTATTTGCCGCATGTTGTTGTTGGAGATGATCATGGTTTTACTTATCGTTCACTTTAATTCCTGTTTAACAACTAAAATTGAAGTAAGTAAGCAGAGGCATCGGTGGGTGATAGATAACATTTGGTTTCCGACCGCCCACTTGTGTCCCGTAGGACCCCGAGTACTTGATACCTGTTCCTTGATTTATCGCGCTATCCACATACGGGGAGTATGGGGCCCCCTTAGCCAGAGCTTGATTCAGTCTTATTTCTTGGGGCCACAAACTAGTTTGAGGTTTTATTTACTATCCTGTACTTATGCCATGCTACTACTGTATTTACGTTTGTGCGAGGAGCACACTGTACTGTTTAGGTAAGCGGAGTGTTTTCGCGGTATCGACAAGCCCAGCCACACTTTCGGGTTCCCAGTCGTTTACAGCCACTGACGCAAACCTTGAGTCCGTCTCGGAGTCAGCTAGCTTCGTTGCGGTTCTACTCAATGGGGTGGCCCCCTGAAATATTTCTGAATCCTGTGATTGCTTTGTCGTGAAAGCCTCGTTGGGTTTTGATTTGGTTTTTCCGAGGTTGATCGTGTGTGTGTTGCTATTTGTGCACCCCGGACGGGTTAAAACTTTCTGAAAGCCGTGTCCGCGGTTATGGACGACTTGGAGCACAGTATCTCGATCATAGACAACTATAACTAAAGTTTACTGTTATAATTTGACTTTATAATGACTAGTAATCAGCTCTACTATAACGGAATGGCTAAATAAAACTGCCAACAATTGCTTGCTTGAGTTGTCGCTTGCGACCATTGTACCTGACTAGTAAATATTGCAACTATAACGGAATGGCTAAATAAAAGTACCAACAACTGCTGGGTTTTTGGGTTATCTCATGCTATTTGTATCTGATTAGTAAGTATTGCAACTATAACGGAATGGTTAACTAAAACGGCCCACTGTTTATTTTATCAGGACGATTATCTACACCTGACTAGTAATTGCTGCAACAATAACTGAATAAATAAAACTGCCAACGGTGTGAGTTCCTCGCTTGACTTCCTCGTTTGGTCTCGAGGGGGAAACACCAGGATGGGTTTGTTTGGTGTTAGCTTCAGGTTGGATCCGGATAGGTCTTTCTCACCCCTCTCTGATTGCCGCCAGTTGTATCGAGTCTCTATAGGTTGTTCAGTGCATGCTGCCGCTGCCGCTCAGTCCACCATACCTATGTAGGCGAGGACCGCCGAATTCTAGTCTCGCCGTGTACTGGCCTCAGTACTGACGCTCCTCTTTTTCCTCTACCCTTTGTCGGCACCCCTTTTGTTTAAGCAGGTTTTGAGATCGACGTCGTTAGCAGGGTTACCCTTCCGGCTTGGCCTGGGCAGGGTTATGGACGCCATTGGTTATTCTTCAGGGCTCTTAGCCCCATTTGCATCTTGTCCGTAGTCGGACGCTATATCGTTTTCAAGGTGATTTGGATCTTGTATATTATATCTGTATTCTTGACTCATTGAGTCGCTGTTGTATATATATCTGTTCTGTGGGTCCCATCGAG
Source organism: Avena sativa (assembly GCA_916181665.1). Lineage (NCBI taxonomy): Eukaryota > Viridiplantae > Streptophyta > Magnoliopsida > Poales > Poaceae > Avena > Avena sativa. The sequence goes on along the minus strand of OV702281.1, from coordinate 128,990,597 downwards.
GACTGTTGTGTAATGTTATTACTTCGTTTTCCACCCGCACGAAAGTGCCTGGTGGGCACCTTTGAATCGTTTCTATGCGGGTTTGGCGGGTTTCGCTAAAACTTGCATAGGGTCGATTCTGAGGGTGTTACACCCTAGGACCAGTCCGGGCAGAAGCGTCGTTGTCGTCGCTTCCTTCTTGGAGGTGTTGCTTGGTACGCGGTGCTTCGAAGCACTAGTAGCGTGGTCAGATATCTTCGGAGGGCGCAGTGGTTGCGGGTCATCGTCGTTTTCGTCGATCTGATGTTGTCGGCTTTATTTTCTCTTCTTTTTCTTTTTTCTTTGTTGTTTACTTTGGACGTTGTGCTGTCTGGCCCAGCAGCGGTCTCAATCGTGATTGCTATTATAGCTGGGCGTATGCCTGTTTCAAGAGGTAGTCCATGAACAGTTATAGAAGAGATGTAACTTTATCTTACACGATGCATCCCTACATGATAGTCTCATTAAACGGAAAGCCTACCAGCCATACCCCGGGGAACACAGGGAGAAGTCTAGTTTATAGTAATATCAATCTAATTTTAGTGCTTCAATTTTAATGCTTGGGTCCTGCGCGCCCGAATGATTGATAGCATTCTGATACCAATAATACACGAGATATAAAAATATGCAAAAGTTAAATACTATAAATTACAAGATTATAAATTTTTCATACTTATAATTTAATTAAAGTTAATTTTGATATTTAAAAGTATATACTGCATGATCTTTTACAGTCTAGAGTGGCCAACAAACAAGCGAGGGTGTGCGTAATAGTGTAAAAGTTCTATTTGGTACTCACCATATTTCTCACAATATTTCTTCAGGACTAGCTAAGTTTCTTTCCCTAGACGTTTGTAGCCAAATTTATATGAGTTGCTCTCTTATCGTCTTCCTATGAAGTTTCACCAAAAAAGAACACTTCTCTATGTCTAAAGTTCTCGTCCTAAATCCATACACAAGGCTTAAGAGAGAAGTACACGTAGGGGTTTCTCATATTGGATCTCTAGCATAAGAACACACCCCGTATAAATATGCAAAAAAGACCGAGGGAAAAATAGAACTACTTCATTTTCACAATATAGCTTATATACGGTTTTCCCTTTTGGGAAACTCTCGAAGGGTTTACATGAAGAAAAAAAATTATAACCTCTCCAAGCTTACGATACAAGTGCCTTCAGTATAAATGATTTTATTACAGGAGTAGTCGTCGTAGTGTTGTGGCCGCCATTGCCGAAGGCGAAAAAAATGCGTGTTTTTGTTGTTGTTGTTGTTGACGGAGCTACAGTTGTGGACATTTGCATCTTGTAGAGGTACCGTTGGGGCGTATCTTGGATGCGGTCATAAGTGAGACCACCAGTTTTGCTAGGACTGGAGGAAGTCACCGAGCACACACGGTTTTGCGAGAACCGTATGCGCAATCGTAGGGGCATCATAATTGTGATGCCGGTTTGTAGATGCAGTCGTCAGTGTCGTGGACGCGGTCGATACCGTCGTCGGAGTCGTGGACGCGGCAATGCCGTCATCGTGCCTTGCAGTACGTGTACTGTCAGAGGGCGTCGTAGTTGTATGTTCATCATGTGGGCGAGTATAGCGGCGGCGGCGATGTGTCGACGAAGATATTGATGAAGACCACGTAGATGTAGACCTTGGCGATGATGTGTTGGCAATGATGGAGTAGGCGTGTCGGCGATGATCGTCGCTTGAAGGCGTCCCTTGTGGCGGCGATGATGTCGAAGCCTTGATGTTGGAGAAGTCGGCGTAGTAGTGTTCCACCGGCCTGGCGTGTGGATGATGTCGATGTCGCTTCTCCATGGATATGCTCGACGAAGATTTTGGCTTGTAGCCTGGCGTAGTCGTACAGCTTAACGTAGATGTTCGGGTTGATAGTCCGGCTTGATGCAGTGCAGATCTTGGTGTTGATGTAGTCATGTCGAAGCAGTGCAGATCTTGATATCGGTGTAGTCGTATACCGAAACGGTACAGATCCTGGTGGTGTCGGTGTAGTCGCACACATGTCAGAGTTTGCTTCAGGTGCGGGAGGTCACCCTCCCGTGGTCGATGTCGGTAATTGCGTGGGCCGTCATACGGCCGCATGCACATGTATCGTGGCACGCGCGACGTGTGGTTGACCTAGTAGACACGGCCGGTGCTGCGTCCAGATTGCAGGTACACAAAGCACGTAGTGTAGATGAGGCGACATGCCTGCAATATTGTCCTGCATGCGACGCAGAAACAAATCATAGATGCTCATGGACCTACATGCATGGCTTTAATTGCATGCACCGAGTAGAGGATTTCTCCAACTTATAGTTGAGCTTGAATTTCCGAGTCGAGGCGGATGCCCGGGACATAGATCGTCGATGTAGAGCCCCTACACGCATGGCGCTGGCGGCTGCCCACCAAATCGGTTTGGCGTGGAGTGCTTGGATCCGCTCGTCCGGAGCAGTGCATGCCAGAGTGGCCGTGTAGATCGGCTTCTGAAGACGAGCTGTCGGCCCGCTCGGCTGGTTCGGGAGCCAGGCAGCATGCTGCGTATCCGCTCGCAAGGTTGGAGGAGCAAGGTCGATAAGAAGCCACGCGTGTCGCCGTACGTCTTGGAGCTGTGCGCCGTCGATCAGGAGTTTTTCTTCAGATTATTTTGCACTGATTGCACCGGCCGAGCATCCTCGTTTAGAGATTTATTTTGTGGCTAATTGGATCTAATCTAGAAAATTGGAAATTTCGAAAATTGAATGTAATCTAATCTAAAGAACCGATCCGATCTTTGATCGAAACCGGGTGCCGCGTCCCCGAGGAGTAATCTCCTCCGGGGCGGCGCGTTACGGACCACGTCGGAAAACCTAGGATCGGCGCCGTAAGGCTAACCGCTCTGATACCATGTGGAAATTATGAAACCCTAGAATATTGTGTTGTATTGCAATGACCCTTGTGGGGTTTATATAAAGTTACACGGGATAGGTGGATACTTGAAGTACAAGATGTAGAGTCTAGTCTATCACTAACCATACACGTATACGTACTCTAACACTAGGATGGTGTATAATCAGTGATTTATGCAAAAAAAATTCCAAGTGTGGAATAATGGTGAAGGTTCAACTGCCATTTAAGGCGTCAAACCAAGAACTCATGGTGCAATGTAAAGAATGTATTAACAGCACGCCACAAATGTTAAACAACCTAAGGATAGATACTCCCTCCGTTTCATAATATAAGATGTTTTAGCTTTGTGAAAGGAGCGCATCTAGACTTTTTAATGTATATGTTTGAAGTGAATCTAAACACTAAAAATAGTCTAGATGCACTCTTATGAAATGGAGGAAGTAGTCTTGGAGAGAAATGCTGAACACCTGAGGATAGATACTAACAGAATGATGGTGAAAAATAGCTGTATTAGAGACAAATTAAATGTGTCATATGTGTACATATATCCTGACCTGATGTTCAGAAATTGACATGGTTTAATTCGAGAACATTGCGGCAGTAGTTATGGGATTAGAGCAACTTGAGAGCAAGATGTGAATATCAGGTGAAGAATGTTAGCGACCCAAAGGCCAGCCCACACTCAACCAGTGTATTTGAGGCCCAAGGCCTCTCTCAGCCCAAAAGCCGCGATTGAAGGGAGAGGTTTGCCCAGCTATATAAGCTGGTGTCGGCCTCCTTCAACTAGCGAAGTGGGACTAAACCCCGGGTGCGTTCCACCGGACCATCCCCAGCCGTGCCACCCGATCGAGTGCTGACATTCCATCCTCCTAAACAGGAGCGATGCAGATCGCCACACACCTAATAGCGGTGCACACGCTGGCTCTGATATCAGATGTTAGCGACCCAAAGGCCAGCCCACGCTCAACCAGTGTATTTGGAGGCCCAAGGCCTCTCTTAGCCCAAAATCCGCGACTGAAGGGAGAGGTTTGCCCAGCTATATAAACTGGTGTCGGCCTCCTTCAACTAGCGAGGTGGGACTAAACGCCGGGTGCGTTTCACCGGACCGTCCCCAGCTGTGCCACCCGTTCGAGTGCTGACAAAGAATTAGAACCTTAGTTCTATCAGCGACACTAACATATATATATATATAAAGATTAATTTCAAATACGAAACACGAGTGCTTAGCAAAAAAAAGAGAAAATCAAAGAGGACAAACCTGTGTGTGCATCGTGGTTTTTATTGCTGTACATGGTGATATTTACATGCTGAGTCTACTGAATATCAAAGACAGACACGAATTAGGGAGCAAAAGCAGAAGTACTGAATCTCAATGTTAATTCAAGACTGTTTTTAGCCGAAATGGACCACATCAGTTTATAGAAGTAAACTCATATGCTCGTATGGACTGCAATGTAAACTTTGGATGTTGATTTACCTGATACTTCATACTATCCGTGGATTCAGATGCTTTCGAGTGGAGAAGGACAGTCGTGGGCTGGGTCGGGCTAGAGAATGGGCTTCCAAAGGAAATGGGAAATTGGAAGACGGGGTAGAATATGGGCTCCTCACGTAGTCAACGGGTGAGGCTGAAAAACCAAACGTGCGCACAAACAGACGGAGTGGGGGGTTTGCAACTTTTTTTTTTAGAAAACTGACGTGGCAATTTTAGTGGGTCCACTGATGTGGAGGGGCCGCATGTTGAGAGGAATATGATAGTGGGGGTGATCTTTTTAGTTATATAGGATTTGGGCAATCTTCTTGAACTTCTTTTTTTTTTGAGAATAATCTTCTTGAACTTCATAATTGTCTCTTGAGAATTTTTCCTTCTCTTTGGATCATTTGGCTTTTTTTTCCAATGCATATCAAGAATATCACGACCTGATGCATTTGCATGCATGTTGATGGAGATTGTGTTCATTGTTGTTGATTTATCATTATTTATTACTATTATTATTTATATATTTAATTATTTTACCTTTTTAGGTATAGGTCCTCCATGTCCAAATAATTGATAGTAATATCAATTCAATTTTAATGTTTGGGTCTTCCGCCGCGTCTGAACGATTGATAGCATTCATTTTTATCGTATCTTATATAGACGACACACACATTCATACTTCACCTGGGTGTAGTTACACCCACATGTGTTACACATAAAATTTAGGCTATATCTATCGTACTAGAGAGTATGTACGGATAGTATGAAGTATATAAGAATATTTAGGTATTATATATACTTACTTTAGATACTATTTACAATTTTTCCACATACTCCTTTTTTAGTATAAATATGAAGGTATTTCAAATGTATATTGCAAACTATGGGTAGTCTTGTAATTTTTTTCAAGTTAATTGCTTGAAATTATCTTAGATATAGTATATAAACATACTCAAAACTAATAAAGTATTGTGCATACTTCCGTACGGTAGTATATGAGACATAGGTGTAACTACACCCAGGAGTAAGATGTACTGTACGATTGTATGTGAGATTAGGGGTGGGCTTTCTGTTTTTCCGGTTAATTCAGTTTCTTTTTTTCAGTTTTCCTGTAATTCCGTTCATAAAAATGGACACCGAAATTACTTCAGCTTTCTAATTAGTCAGTAGTTCGGTTATAAGATAATTCGGTTCGGTGTTAGGCTTTTAACCGAACTACAGGTTGGTAAATAATAGCACAATAAAATAATTTACATCTATATCTTAGGTCCATACGAGTTAAGCCAGTTCGCTGGCATGCCAAAATCAACCTTCAAGTTGACAACGACTAGGGCATTGATGGCCTGCAAGTGCACATGTTAGTCGGAGCATATTTTTATGGAAGTATTAATTTCATTTTTTATATGGATCCTAATAAGGAGCCTTGGTAAGTTTCTTTATGTGGTGTTTCTGTCGCACTCAAGGTGTCACGTTGTCTTGAGTGAATTGACTGCAAATGTTGAAAGTGGAAAGGGGTGAGTGAATGATAGAGGAAACTTGAGTAAAGAAAAATGCAAGAATTAAATAACATAAAAGTAAAAAAGCGAGGAAAGTGTTCGGTATTCCTGTAGATAAGAAGTTAGGCGCGAAGTAAAACGGTTCATGGTAATAATGAATATTGAAATGGATCGTATGTGCACCTAGAGGGGGGTGAATATGTGCTACTCCAAATTTTAATTGTTTTTCAATTTTAGGCTTGACACAAAGGTGAATTCTCTAGATATACAACTACGAAGAATTTTCCTATATGCAAACCTAGATACTAAGTGAGTAAACGAGGAACGAGGTAACGTAGTATAGAACGTGGAGACACATGATTTGTTTGACCGCAGTTCCTTCCTTATTAAGGGAAGTAAGTCTGTGTTGGAGGGGTGGGCGGTACTAAGACCACCACGCCACAATACGCCTCACACCATGTTCTCTGATGGATCTCGCCACCAAAGGCTTGATCCACCTTTCCACTATTGGTACCCTTCGAGACGGGAACCGGTGCCCTTACAACACTAGCAGGGCACACATCCATAACTAAATTGGAGGCTCCCGTGATGATAACAAGCTGCCATAAGAACAAGTATTATCAATAACAGAAAATGAGATCTAGATATTTGCAAGAATACTAGATAAAGAAACCTCCAAATGGATAGAGGGGAAGTGAAGCTCTTGATTAGTGTTGATGAAGATCAAAGCTTCCTCCTTCGATTCCTCACAGATTGGAGCCTTCGTGTGGATGAAGATGGAGATCTCGGTTTGGGCCTTGAAGAAAAGTAGAGCAATTTTTCGTATGAACCAAAAGATCTGACATGAGGAGCAATCGGGGTATTTATACCCCCTGTCAAAACTCAGTTGTTGGATATTTTGGGGCCAGATTATCCGTCCTAAGTGGAGGGTAGATTATCCTGTCGGGACAAAACTCCGCCTCGGAATCGGATTTTCCAGGGGAAAATACGCTCCTATACCGCGTGCGCGCCTTGGCTCCCTTTGTAAAAATTCCTGGGGGCGGATTATCCGGCCCCGTTGAGGGGCGGATTATTCGGCTCGGGCAAAAACCCTAGCCCTAGCCGGACAATCCGTGGGAAAGTACACCCCCCATATCGAGTGACGCGCCTTGGCTGCCTTTGTCGATTGAGACAGGGGTGGATATTCCGGCCCTTGGCAGGGCCGGATAATCCCCCCAATTCAGTTTAGCTGCTTTTGAGTAAACAATTATCTGCAGCACTCAACACACATTAAATAATCCTTGGTATTGTTATCTAACACATAAAACACTAGAGATCATGAAATGTTCTTTCAAACTCCCCTTTTTTGGTGTTAGATGACAATACTATGATCTGCAATAACGTCATACTAACTACATCATTCCAAGAATGAAAAATGTTTCCCCTAAAAGTGTGCATATAATAAGTTTGCATTTGAATACAAATGCACACAAGAAGGTACAAGACTTTTCATGAATTTGAAACTACAAACAAATGATGAGTTAGACAAAATTATCATATCAGCGGGAGAATGAAGTCCTCAATAATATAGAGATAGCCAATATGATAATCACTTATTGAGACTTTCAAGCATAATACCATTTGGATGCATCCATAGAGATAATACCGGCATTCCATAGCATAGAGATGAATCCATACTTCCATAGAGATAAATACACATTGATGATTCCAGAGATAACCGAGATAAATCCATGGTCTCACACGACCAATCACAAAGTCTCACACAAACACAAACCACAAAGCAAATTCTTGTGCCTGACCCATGCAAATCCATGACATTATAATAGAACTACTTCTCCCCTTTGGAATCGAAATGCCAGACAGGAAGAAGAGCGATGCTAATGCCCCAAGAGATCACTCCGTGTCCTCGTCCTCATCATCATACTCCTCCTCCTCATCTAGAGGGGTAGGTTCCCTTGCCGGGGCAGGGAACAAGTGACACTCGAGCTCCCCATAGTTGAGGCCAGAAGTATTCCGCTGAGCATACGGAGTGGGAGCTGATGGAGTAGAAGGGTGGCCTGATGCCCTAGACATATGGTGGAGAATGATCTGCTGGGTGTGAGCCATATTATGGCGCTACCGATAAGCCTCATACTACCCCTATGAGTGTCGACCCCCATGCGCAGAATGTTCCGCTGAAACCAATTGAGTTTCTTCACCTCACGGGCAATAGATGGCACAGGTGGCATGCACCCACTAGTCCTAGCATCTCTCATGAATGACTCTAGAGATAAAGAGGGATGAGAGGTCTTCCTTGACTTGTTGTAGATCTTTTTTACTTTGTGTTCACCATCAAGGTTTCCACTAAAATCCTCATGGGGGAGAATACGCTTGATGAGCATCATGATGAAGGGAGCATACAGAATGGAAAGCCGGTTGGACATAGCATCAGTCATCTCATGCTAGATAAAGTCCATAACATCCAGCCTGTAACCCATAGACTGATCTTCATTAGTAGCACACTCATGAGAAAATGCAAGAAACTGTACGAGGTGACCATGAATACTATCATTTTTGCCCCCACTAGGAGTGATGTAGTCATGGAAAATGATAACTAGCTCCGCATACAGAGGAGAGAGACCTAAAATCTTTCCAACAACACCATTGGTACCAAGGCAAGGAGAGAGCAATGTGTCCTTGTTGGGCTTGATAGGAGTGATGATGCAATGTCCACAAGAAGTATCTCGACCATTGAAATCTTGCCAACATCACCATTTGTATCCATTCCTCTTGGAGGTCCTCTTCTATTTCCTTGCATGTTTAGCCATCCTTTTAGCCTCTCTCTTTTTCCTTCTCAACTCAACCTCTTCAACAAGAATGCCATCTTCGTTGTGCCTGAAATAGCGAGCACGAGGATGGCGCTTGTATGTCTGATGAGTACGAGAACCACTTGTGAAGTGAATAAGATGGATAGCAAGTAGATAAGCACACACACACAAGTCTAGGAGGATTGCTAAAAACAGTAGAAACACAATCCACAAACCAAATCTACATGATACTAGAATATGAGAAAATCTAAACTAGGTGCAAACCTTCCAGGTTGGATAATCCGGCCCAGCCAGGGGCGGATAATCCGGCCCTGGCAATTTTTTTAGAATAACTTCAGATTGATAGTACCAACATAGATTGGTCAAAGGGGTTGCTAGTCTACAGTTTCTAACATGCATATAGAACAAGGGTCAACTTCTAATCCGAGTTTCCTCAACAAAAATACAACTTCCATACAAAAGAAAAAAAGTGGGATTTACCCTCACTCATTGGAAGAAGAACTCGGAGGATAAGGTACCTAGAGGCGATGGGAAGAAAATTCGGGGAAGGCCCGAAGAATCCGGTGGTCGGAACGACTCCGGGAAGGGTCGGGGCAACCAGTGGCGGCTAAGGGAGAGGAAGGGTGTCGGGATGGAAGTGCTGCTCTCTTTGAGCCCCCCTAATCGCCCTAGCCTTAAGAGACAAAACTGCCCGGGGAGGATTATCCGCCCCCCACTAGGGGAGGATAATCTGGCCCTCTCTGAATTTTATGTTATACACAGATTCAGGCTAGCACACCCCAAACAAAACCCTCGCAAGTGTACCAAAGGACTTGTGTGCAAGATAGATGGCTCGGGGACAGAGAAACTCTTAGGTTAATTGTGATGGTACTACACACCCAAAATTGCAAAAGACAAATCAAATAAAAGCCAAAATTGCGTGTGTTTTCCATAAGAACACAATATATGCAAGAAAATATGAAAAGATCCACAAGGAACCAAGTCTTCTCAAGGATGAGGGCGGTGGCCGAAGCCACCATGTTGGAGTGGATGGTATGACACCGTGAAGATATATCTTGGGTTCATGACCAATACTCATCAATAAGTTCACATATCACATAATGATATTAAGAGAAATGATTTTTATTTCTTTTGGCATTATGGGGGAGGGTTAGCCCAATCAATTAGGACCACACTCACCCTATGTCCATGACCACACCTAAACCATATAAAGGAAGAGATATAAGTGAGTATGCAAGGGTAATCAAGCCAAGCTCCTTGAATCCACGATACTTAGCTCATTCCTCAAGTAACAAAACCTTGCTTCATCAAGTGGCTTTGTGAAAATATCAGCAAGTTGGTTCTTCGTGCTAACAAAAGATAAGTCAATATCACCACGAGCAACATGATCTCGAATAATGTGCTTGCTAATCTCAATATGCTTTGTTCTTGTATGCTGCACCGGATTGTAAGCAATTTTGATTGCACTTCCATTATCACACAAAAGAGGCACTTTGTCACAATTGACACCGTATTCCTTTAAAGTTTGTCTCATCCATAATAATTGAGTGCATGCACTTGCAGCAGCCACATATTTAGCTTCGGCGGTGGATACTGATATACAATTTTGTTTCTTTGAATACCAACATACCAAAGACCTGCCCAAGAATTGACAAGCTCCAGAAGTTGATTTTCTATCATCCTTTTCACCAGCACAATCTGAGTTCGTATATCCACATAAAGAGAAATTAGAGCCCATGGGATACCATAGACCAAAGTTTGCGGAATGAACCAAATATCAAAAAATTCTCTTGACCGCCATTAAGTGGATTTCTTTAGGAGATGCTTAATATCTTGCACACACTCCTACACTCAACACAATATCGGGTCTAAGTTCGCAAAGGTAAAGGAAAGAGCCAATCATGGACCGGTATAACTTTTGGTCCACATCTTTACCATTGAGATTGAGCTCAAGATGGCATTTAGTTTGCATTGGTGTAGGGACTCCATTAAGATCTATCATCTTGAATCTTTTGAGCATGTTTGATGACTGCAAGTGCAAATATCAATTGTAGCTAGTTTCGAAGTAAAGATATCGAACCCACAGAGAGATATTGGTAAAGGTCTTTATGCCCCTCGTCACTATCTACCAAAGGATACTTATAAGCTTCCTTTGATCTCAAGTAAAGGGCGTTTGAAAGGTTTTTGGTTGTTTGCAGAAAAGTAATTAAAACGAGTAAAATAAAGCAAGTAGCAAGGTTGTGTGAAAGCATGGTTGAACTCAATAGGGCTAAAACGTTCTCGTGGATGTAGGATACACCTCTAGCATGGTATTGTTATTAATAATAATTAACATAACATACTTCTTGTGTCATGAGATGTATGGAGAGATCTCCATAATAATATGTTCACTACAAGGCTCGTGGGAAGCCACTTTGTTGATCCAAGAGTGAGGTCACCTCTAAATAACCACTACGATGTATGAGAGAAGTCACCATATAAACCACCGCAATTAAGGGTTTCCCCGTGCATATCATAATTAGCTTAGGGAGTCCCTATTTATCCTCCTTTGACTGTGTAGGTTACGAGCCGGCGCCAAGCTATCACGGGGCCATTCCGGGTACGATCCCCAAACACGTCCAAAGGATTTCTCACTCCCTTTAGTCCCAAGGGTAAATGATATGTGGCAGACTACACATACAATTTAAAGAGAGAGAGATCAAACAGAAATCATAAATCTATCATAGACTGGCAAGTCATAAGGACACAAGAATAGATCATCTTTATTACAAATTCATAATATTACTAGGGTTTCTCCATCTCCCCAAGAACAAAGGAACTACTCACACATGGAAGCAATCAACAACATCATCATAATAAAGTGGATGGATAAAAGTACAAGGGTATATCTAATGCAAACCATAATTGAATCTGGAATTACAACAATATCTAATAGATGAGAGGTGGGGGTAACGGTGGTGATGTAGATGAAGCGGTTGATAATGAAGGGGATGATGTGTTGTCCTTCAATGATCCATGAAGCAGCTGAGATTTTACCCTAGCCATGTTCCTTCTTCAGATCCCTTTAATATGTGGTTTTTCATGGTTTTTGGTGGCTATGAATGTTAGATCTCCCTCTCGTCTTTGCTAAGAGAAAGTATTTGATGAAGCGAACGTGATGACACCTAGTACGTGTGGGCTCCACCCATACCACCAGTCGTTATAGGTATTGATTGCTTCTCCTCATTCGGTATTCTCCCAGGTGTGAAGGTAAATCTATAAAATGACTTTTATCACATAGAATTATCATATTATAACACAATATGACAATTCCAATTGATATGTTCATATAATACTTAGTGATTTGTCATCCTGTTAAAACAAGGACAAAATAGTGCATGCAAATGCAGTGAAATACAAAGATCCCTAGTCTATTTATGCAAGAACAAAAGGTAAATATTCTTCAATTTTGGACTCATCAACCTAGGATATTGCTCGTCCCCGAGCAATATGGTGTCTTATGGCCAAGATCATCATGTTCATGAGGCACGAGTCATTACAATAAATGAGGTACAAATTGAAACAAGATTACAACATCGGATGTAGAGATACTTCGGGGGTATTACCATACCCTTACACATTACATGACTTAGAGGCTTCCATACCTTTTCTATTATTAATGAAATTATAAAAATCTTCTAGTGATTCAACATATCATATAATTATAAAGTTTAAAGGTATCAAGCACTTAGTTTAGTAATGAAGATCATGATCTTTGTTTTTTCTTCTACACTTGATTCTTTTGATAGATGTTCTCTCTTATTTCTTATTTTCTTATATTTTCTCTCTCTACATATGTATATATTTTTACTCCTTCTTTCATTCCCTATTTTTTTAGTACAGATATTTGATCATGCTCACTACTTGAATGGCTTCAAAAACTCTTAATTATAATATGCTACCAGAATTCTTCTTCTCATAGCCTAATCAATACTTTTATTGGTGTGAAAGTCCCTAAAATCATGATAGCTGGACAAGTATCATAACACTCAACCTAGTTCAATCATCTAATATAATAATCATGAACCTAAACACAACTTCAAATATCATAAAGTCTCGGAACTCAATGGATATAAATATTCTCTGGAACAAAGGGAGCTCGAAGTTGATGCAACTAATGCAAATTCTGGAATTAAAGTATTACATGCATGCAGGAAAGTAAACATGCTAAAAACCATAAGATAGACTACAAGGCTCTCACAGATCCCTCCAAGCTTGGAATCAAACCGGGTGGATCAAATAATTCCTTGTGTTTATTTGATACCGTGTTGCGCCTTTTAGTCTGCAGAGGTATTGTTGGAGATCGTTGCTCGAAGCCTCTTGTTTGTTTGCTCCAGGGCAGATATACGCCGCAAGCACTTCTGTAGATCCGAATGCAAGAGGAACATTCCGTCAGCAACCTTATTGATCATGTCGTTGAGTTTGTTCTTGCCTTCTAGATCTAAGAGGCACTTGCGCACAATCTCCCTATGGACGAGTTCTTATTTCTGATTCTCCTCCAATTTACGAAGGCGATGTTCGGTGTCCAGAATGTGTGCATTAATGGGAACAACGAGAAGGTTGAACCCCCAATCCTCTTGGGGCTTCACACTCATACGTTCGTTCATGGTGATCTTCTTTGTTGTTGAAGTATGCTCTGTGGTCTCCTAGTAAGTTCCTACATCGGGATGGTTAGACTTCTTACGCTTGGGAGAGGATTAGTTGACGGTGATGAACTTAAGTGACTCTATGCAGCCCTTTACATGAGGCTTTTTGGCTTCATCTTCGTCTTCGTGCTTCACCATAGCCAAGTAGTTTTGCTGCTGCCACCCTCTCTTTGTCTGCTACATGAAGGTCTCATACTCTTCATCATCGGATTCATCATCGAAATCATATGTGTACCACTTGTTGACTTCAATGGAGGAATTCTAGAAACTATCCTATGAAGGAGCCATGAGGTTTAGAGGCTTTCCTTTGCCTTGAACATGGTAGAGCATTAGGTAGATTGGATCTTTTGATATAAGAGTAAGGAAGACCTCTATGGAGGCTTATTAAGGGTTAGAGGCAAGAAGAAACTCGTACTAGAAGGAAAAGGGTCGGTAAAAAAAATACCAATAAATATGGAAAGAAATAAGGAAAAAAGGAAGAGATCGTGATTATAACGATCACCTGGTACGGGCGGACGCCTGTACGGCGAGCCCATAGCGGATCATTCCAAAAACTCAGCCTCCAACATCGGTAACTAGTCAACTGACTAAGCAGTACGGGCGGGGCCCGCCCGTACTATCCGTCCGTACTGACTTTATCGACTTCAGTTTTCTTTTTTTGGAATACAACGAACAAAAAACACGTGGGAAGATACGGTATCGATGACGACCAACCGTATGGGCGAATAAGCCCGTACTATGAGGTCGTACTAAAATGCAAAAACGAAACAAGGGTCACCGTCCGCTTAAAGATCAGTGGTATGGGCTGATTCGGCTGTACCGCCCGCCCATACCGACCTCGCAAGACCGACACAGACTCAGAAAAATTAAGGGCATATAGAAATGCAAAAAGAAACATCAGAAAATCATCCAGAACAAAGGTATGTTCAGACTTCACATACATAGATTATTTAGAGAGAACGAGTTCATTTGGGTACCTTTTCCTTTCTGGATCAAATTTTTATTTTTCCTTTGAACAAAGTTGGTTGTAGAAAATCACCAAAACCATTTCAAGGTGAAATCTAGAATTTTATTTTTGCGGTGTGGTTCCCACAAGCATGTAAATGGACAACATCCCTTTAGGTGGAGCAATTTATTCAATGTCCACGGATGTTTCCTCTATCTCCTCTTTTCTTTGTAGAATCTCTAAATCAAATTCTTGCAAAAGTGGAGTCCAAGAGATCATCATTGGCTTAACGCCCATCCTCTCTAGGATTTCCTTTAAGACAATGCAATCAGTATGAACCTTTAATTTTGAGTTAATGATATAAGATCTAAACTTATCATATGAGAAAACGAAAGCGAAAAATTATTTTTCTACCATGGGGTAATTCTTTTGGGCCCCGTTTAAAGTGCGGCTAGCATGATGAATGATATTAAGATCATCACCAATATAATGGCAACGAATTGCTCCCACAGCTTCATGACTAGTCTCACAAAATAGCTCAAAAGGTTTCCTCCAATTAGGTGGTTCTATAATGGGGTCTTCAAGGAGAGCTTCTTTTAATATGTTGAAAGCGGTTAGACATTTTTCATCTAACTTGAAGACAACCCCCTTTGGTAGAATATTAGTTAAAGGCCTAGAAGTTTTTGAAAAGTTTTTAATAAACCTTCTATAAAATCCAGTATGGACTAGGAAACTCCTTATACCTTTCACATCTCGAGGATGGGGAAGCCTTTCTATAGCTTCAATCTTCGCTTTATCAACTTCTATACCCTTACCTAAGACTATGTGACCAAGAACTATACCTTCTTGAACCATGAAATGACATTTCTCCCAGTTCAGTACTAGGTTAGTGTCTTCACATCTCTGCAAAACTTTATGAAGATTATGGAGACAATGATTAAAGGAAGTTCCATAAATAGAGAAGTCATCCATGAAAACTTCCATAATACTTTCAACATAATCGGTAAATATAGCAGTCATACATCTCTGGAAAGTGGCAGGAGCATTGTGGAGACCGAAAGGCATACGGCAATAAGCATAAATACCATAGGGACAAAAAAGTAGTCTTAAGTTGATCATCAGGGTGAACAACAATTTGGGAAAAACCAGAATAGCCGCCTAAGTAACAAAATGAGAATGCGTAGCAAGCCTTTCTAAAGTTTGGTCTATAAACGATAAAGGATAATGATCTTTCTTGGTTTCTTTATTAAGTTTTCTATAGTTAATGCACATCTTGTGTCCAACAATAGTCCTTGTGGGTATCATCTCATTGTGTTCATTTTCAATGACAGTAAATCCACCTTTCTTAGGAACACGATGAACATGACTTATCCATTCACTCTCTTATATATGAAATATGACTCCTCCATCTAACAAACGTATTATTTATTTTCTTACCTCCTCTTTCATGTGACGTTTGAGTCATTGCTGAAAATATGCGACCGACTGAGCTCCTTCTTCCATGAATATTCTATGGGTGGCTATCGAAGGACTAATCCCCTTCAAGTCACTCATCGAATACCCAAGAGAATTTCGATGCATCTGGAGAACCCTCATCAAATTCTCCTCCTCTTTTTTTGTAAGGTTAGAACTTATAATAATAGGAAATTTATTCGTCTCATCAAGAAACCTATATTTTAATTCCTTTGGTAAAGTTTTGAGGATAGGAGGGGGAGGAGCCTCATCTCCTTTCCATATGGGTTCTTCATATTTTTGATTAATCTCGGCATCCACCTCGGGTGTGGAGTCAAGATAAACATCCATTTCAGTTTTTTCTATGTCCTAAAGGATATTATTATTGACTAGCCTTCTTGTTAAATCATCATCAGGAGTCTTAATGACTACCGAGGATAAATTAATGATATTACCTTCTTCCTCACTTTCATACCCATCATCTTCTAGTTTTTCAATAGCCGTCTTATGGTCAAATTTGGAGAAATGAAAATCCATTTTCTCTTCACCAAACTTGAGAGACACAGTTTGCCTCTCCCAATCTATGTTTTCTCCTGTGGTATTTACAAAAGTCTTCCAAAAATGATGGGAAAATAAACATCAGTAGGCATATCAATAAGCACAAAATCAATGGGGTATTTATATGGTCCAACACAAATTGGAACATCTCTAATTATTCCCATGGGGACTCTAGGCATCTTATCTGCAAGCATTATAGTCATGTCTGTATCCTCTAGTTCGGCTGGTGCTAGTTCATTTTGAATTTTTAAATAAAAACTAAAAGGGATCACGCTAACAGATGTCCTGATATCACAGAGGCTATAATTGGAAGTTCCTCCAAAAGTACAAGGGAGAATAGGCTTACCAACTTCTTTAGCTTTTACCTTTCCTTCGACGAATTGTGAAGCTTTAGTATCTAGCTCAATCACGTTGTTGCAGTGTGCAAACATGGTTAAAATATCTTCCTTCATTGATTCCCACGCCTCTTGTACACTTACTTCTTTAGTTTTCCTTATTTGTGCCTCCTCTTGCACCTTCTTGAGGAATAGCTTTTCTTGTTCGCGTTGATCCTCTAACTGCTGAGCCATCATATGTTTTCTCGCTTTCCTTGGGAAAGGAAGGGGTTCAACATATGGGGATACCTCCCTTAATGGTTCAACAGGGGATGTGATTATTGGATCATCTTCTACAGCTGGCTCGGGTGGTGGAGTGTAATGAAGCTAGTCCTTCTTGGGGGCCTTAATGTGTTCTATAAAAGTGTTGGAGATATTCCCAAGAGGCAATAATAAAGTGGTTATTATCATATCTTCACACTTATGATAAATGTTTACATACCATGCTATAATTGTATTAACCGGAAACATTAATACTTGTGTGATTTGTAAACATAAAAGAGTCCCTAGTAAAACCTCTTGTTAAACTGGCTTGTTGGTTAATATATGATCATGGTTTCCTGATCATGAACATAGAGATGTTATTAACAACAGGGTCATATCATTAGGAGAATGATGTGATGGACATACTCCTATAGTTAAGCGTAGCATAAAGATCAAGTCATTTAATATAGTTCATTTGCTATAAGCTTTCTGATACATAGTAACCTAATTCATTCGACCATGAGATCATGCTTATCACCATCACCGGAAGGATGCTTTGATAACATCAAACACCACACCATAACTGGGTGGTTATAAAGGTGGCATTGAGTGTTCGGAAAGTATGGGTTGAGACACATGGATGAAGAATGGGATTTGTCCATCCATATGACGGATAGATATACTCTGGGCCCTCTCGGTGGAATGTCATCCAATTAGCTTGCAAGCATGTGACTGGCTCACAAGGGATCACATATCACGGGAACGAGAAAAGAGTACTTATCGGTAACGAGGTTGAACTAGGTATGCAGAGATACCGACGATCATAACCTCGGATAAGTAAACTATCGTGGGACAAAGGGAAATTGGTATCGTATGTAAGTGGTTCATTCGATCGCAAAGTAATCGTAGAAATATGTGGGAGCCATATGAATTTCCAGATTCCTCTATTGGTTATTGATCGGAGAAGTGTCTCGATCATGTCCGCATAATTCACGAACCGTAGGGAGACACACTTAAGGATTCGATGTTGTTGAGTAGTTATGGAATAATGAGTAAGAGACCGAATGTTGTTCGGAGTCTCAGATGGGATCCGGGATATCACGAGGAGATCCGGAATGGTCCGGAGAATAAGATTCATATAAGGAAAGTCCTGTTTCGGAGTTGAAGAATGGTTCTGGTGTTTTCATCGGGAATGTTCTAGAAGGTTCCGGAATGTCCGGCACTCCGAAGGGGAAGGGTACATGAATGTGTTATATCAAGTTGGTATGATTGCATCATGTACTGAGTGTCATCGCTGAACAAAATAAAGGGTTTAATCAAATCCTAGTTTGAAAAGTCAAACGCCAATTTGAAAAGTCAAACGGCTATTTTGGGAAGTGGAGGGGAAGTGGGAAACCGAGTTGGGGAGGAGTCCCTCCTCCACCGCCGGCCCACTTGGGATCCGAGTTGGGGAGGGATTCCCCTCCCCTTGGCGGCGCCTCCCTCCTATAAGAGGAGGGGCAGGGCTCCCCTCCTAACACACAAGATTGCTCCTCTAAACCTAAACCTAGCCGCCGCCGCCCACCATAGCCGCCGCCCAGGGTTTCTCCCCTAGCCGCCGAATTGGGCACCTCCAAGCCCTAGCTGTCGGCCCTAGCATCCCTCCTTGGTGTGTCTAAACCCTAGAACACCGAGGGCTCTCTCATAGTCCACCATACTCGCTCCGGCTTAAGGCGAAGCCCTGCGAGATCTCCCCTCTACTTCCGGTACCACGCCGTTGTGCTGCCGGAATCACGAGGAGAGTGCTACAACCTCCGCTGCCTGTTGGAACAAGGTAGAGGAAGGCCTTCGTCGAGTACCGAACGTGTGACCGACTGCGGAAGCGCTTCCGGAACGCAGCGCCGGAAGGATCGTCTACGCGATCTTGAGATCGGCAAGTGTACGACTACATCACCCACGAGAATCTGCTCTCGTTAACCACTTTGGAATCTTCGAGGGTGAGTTCCTCTATCAACTCGTTGCTACAATCTAGTAGATAGATCTTGGCTTGTTTGTTTGCATGCGGTAGAAATTTTTTGTTTTCCATGCTACGAACCCCTACAGTGGTATCAGAGCCGTGTCTATATGTAGATCTGTTGCACGAGTAGAACACAATGGTCATTGTGGGCGTTGATGCTTTTGTTGTCGATTGCTTCTTGTGTACTTTGCATCTTGCGGGATGGTGGGATGAAGCGGCCCGGGCTAACCTTACATGAAATCGTTCATGAGACTTGCTCCACGCTTGACATGCAACTTGTATTGCATAAGTGGCTTTGCGGGTGCCTGTTTTTCCCAACATAGTTAAGATTCAATTTACAACGGGTGATTGACAATACTAGTATCAATGTTATGGTTCTTGTTCGTAAGTTAGAACGACACTTATTGAAAGCCCCAAACCACGTAAAACATGCAAAGAAAATTAGAGGCGTCTAACTTTGTTTTGCAGGGGTGTGCTGTGATGTGATATGGCCATGATTGTGATTATATATGATGTATGCAATGTTCCTTATTGTAAGTTGGCAACCGACAGGAGCCATATGGTTGTTTCCATTAAATCCTTCGTGTCTATTATTCAAAGTAGTTGTAATAGTTGATGCTGGTGGAAGACAACCATGAAGCGGCGCCATTGACCTTGACGCCACACCGGTGATGATGGAGATCATGTTCGTGCTTGAAGATGGAGATCGGAAGCACAAGAAGAAAGGCCATATCATATCACATATTATGAATTGCATGTGATGTTAATCCTTTTATGCATCTTGTATTGCTTAGTTCACGACAGTAGCATTATAAGATGATCCCTCAAGCACACAAATTTCAAGTTTTAAAGTGTTCATCCTTAGTAAGCACCATTGCTAAAGCTCGTTGTTTCGAAGCACCACGTGATGATCGGGTGTGTTAGATTCTGCGAGTGTATACAACGTGATCAAGCCAGATTTGCTCATGCAGAAGCTAAGGTTTGATCTTGACGAGACTAGCATGTACAGACATGGTCTCGGAACACAGATCACCGAAAGGTAAAGCATGAGTCATATAGTAGATATGATGAACATGTTGATTGTTCGCCATTGAAGCTACATCAACTCTCGTGATGATCGGTTTTGATGTGGTGGATTTGGTTCGTGTGATCACTAAAACAATGTGAGGGATATTGTTTTGAGTGGGAGTTCAACGGCGATATGATTAAAAGTTGAACACTATTTATCATAAATTAAATCAAAGTGAATTTGCATAGTTGTTGTAGTCATTGGCATCCGTTTACCACCTTGCGCTTAGTTTTAATTGAGATGATAGAACTATAGAATTCTGGTTAGTTACTTTACGAACTGGTATCGTATTATTTTGAAGTGTTAATCTAAAGTTTAAAAGTCACATTGCAAACTTTCAGTAAGTTTCGATTACTCCGTGAAATTTAATAGTTGGTATTAAATCAAGAGTAACAATTCCAGTGTTAGTATATAAGTATCATGTTTATCTTCATGATTCTTGATATTCAAAGGATTGTCTTAATATCAAGGTTATCTAGGATCTGAAAGAGTTGTTTCAGAAACCATGATGTGTGGAAGATATTGTGATATCTGAAACGAAGTTTTGGTTGCAACATGATAGAGTATAATATGGCAAAGGTCATGTTCTCATATTTGATGAGAATTTGCAAAAGGTTGGAGACACTAGTTGTCCTAATCCACCAAAAGGTTTTGGAGAGCAACATTATACTCGCGATTCACCGTTATAAGCTAAAGTATCTTGATCATGAATAATTCCATGAGAAGGGTGAATATTTGATGTAGGTAAAATGTTTACTACACCAAGAGATTACTAAAGAAAGGAATTTGAAAGAACACCAAACATTTGATGATGGTAATCTACTTCAAAGTGCAAGTCCAAAGACATTGTTATTTTACTATACATGCTTTGGACTATGTGTCATGTATATGGCTCCACTATTGATGTTGATAGATTCTTTCAAACAGAAAAGGAAATACTGAAAGAGAATCTCATAAGTATATGGCAGAAAAGAAAAGACTAGAATTGTTCAGCTTAAGTATATAGATGATATACATGTTATGGCTATATTCTTTGCTTATAAAACAATGTGGTTCTTAAGTATTTAATACTGAATTTGTTGGTGTGAATCGTCATACGAAACAACACAATTCATGAACTACAATAGCCTAAGTAACTAGCAAAAGAATATGTGATGATGTTCATCGAGAACAAATAAAGGGTTATTGTGTTACTCGTTAAAACATCAAAGCTTGCCTTCAAGATTTGTTTTATCAGGTATTATGAGAACAAAAGGGTTGTTCAATTAATTGTCGTAATCCATAAAAGATGGATGATCTAAAAATCTCGTTGGAGAAATCACATCCATAAAACTAGTGCTAAAAATGTCAAAAGACAAATTGATAAGAAAGATCACTTAGGAAGTGACATCGCCGTTTAAATTATAATGGAAAGAAAACATGAAGAAACTCTATGTGGATGGAATTTTGGAGTCTTTTGATTTTGATCAAATGACGCTTGTGAAACTTTCCTAGAGATAATTAAAACTTCGTTCATAGGCCAAAAGGGAACGAATGACTAGCTTATTGGAACTTGTACATATTGTTGTATGAAGTCCATTATGTGTAGTCAAGAGCGATGGATTTCAACTTCATATGCTTTCTTCGAATATTTGAGTGAATATATGAATATTTACTTAATAAGGATGAAGTATGAAACATTTGAAAAGTTCAAAGTTTTTCAAGATGAAGTGCAAAATCATTGTAACAAGAATATGAATAGTTTATGATAAGATCATAAAGGAAGATATTTGAGTTACAAGTTTAGCATAATACCTAAGATTTAAGGAATCGTTCCGTGGATTTGCATTTCCCGAAACACCATAAGAGTATGGAGCGTTCGAGATATGTAATTAAACCTTGTTTGACATGGTAAGATCGAAGGTGTAAATCATAAAACTGCCATTATATTTTAAATATTAAAAGCTATAGAGACTACCGTTTTTCCACTGAAAAGAGCTCCATCATAATCCGTTGAAATGACACCATATAAAGTTATGGTTTGGGATAAAACCCAAGTAGTCCTTTCTTAAACATTGGTATGCTATGCATAAGAAAGATGTTTGCAACCAAAGTCGGATGAACCTGTCTTTGTATGTTATTTCGAATAACTGTTAAGTAATCCTCCATAACATCGGAGACAAAAGTGTTTGTCACTTAGAACGTCAAGTTTCTTTGAGAAGGAATTTTTCGTGAAAAGATAAGTGGGAGGACAATAGAACTTTGATAAGGTTAAAAGAACCTAAGTTATATGTGCAAAGTTGCGCAGCGCCGAAAAGTGTTCCGGAGGCAGCAACAATGCTCATGGCTCACGTGCCTCAAAGGTTGTGGTTACGAAGGTCAAAGTTTCTGTTGAACAAAGTAGGTCAAGTAAACAATCAAATACCAAGATTTGAGGGTTGAATCATTATTTGAGAATAATGAACGTACTACATGCAAAGAAGCGATGATGGGCCCTGACTCCATAAAATGGATTGAAGCCATAAAATCCGTGATAGTTCCATACAAGAGAAATCAAGTTTTGAACTTAAAGGACCCTCGAGAAAGGTGCAAGACCTTACAGTCGTATTTGGATCTATAAATAAATAGACATGGATGTTTCACATCTATGAAATTATCGACATGCCGGGAAAGAGTTCACGACAATGACCAAAGAGTTGACTATGACAAGATTTGATCTTTCATAAGCGATATTTAGTCTAGACGGATTAATGTAGCAACCACTGCATATAATTTTGTTATGTGGTAGTAGAATAAACAAAACAAGTTCTTCTAATAGAATGGTTACCTAGGACGTGTGCATGACACGGTCCAAAGGGTTTTGTTAATTCAAAGGATGCTAAAAGCATATGCAAACTTCAATGGTTGAAGTAAGCATCGCGGAGTTGGAATCTTCACTATGATGAAAGTGTTAAAAGAGTTTAATTTCATCGGAGACGATGAAGATGCTTGCACTTGCAAGAAATTAAGTGGGAGCGCTAAGACATGTTTCTAATACATTATGTGGAAGACATATTGTTGATTGGAAATGATGTATCTTTTATTAACACATGTTAAGAATTTCATCTCGATGAAAGACTTAGGCAAAACCCAAATATTTGGCATCAATAGATGCTAATATGGTTGTGCCGAAAGTACATAGATGATATATTGAATAAGTTCAATATAGAAACTACAAGAAAGGTTCTTGTCGCACAGAAAGGCTTGAATGAGTTCAATATTGATGATATATTCAAGTGACACTTGGTAAGTGAAACAAAGATTCAAGTATAGATTGATACTTGATGTATGAAATCACAAAGAGTATTTATATCAATCATGTTGTGATATGTACAAATCCAGATATGTCCTATGCTCTAAATGTTATGAGCATATACCAGAATGATTCATAAGATGATTATTGGACGATAGTAAAGATATTCTTATGATCTTGTAAAAGAACTAAGAATATATTATTTTGTAGAAGTGACAAATAGATGGTTAGTTCATTGTAAATGAATTACATTGATACTAGTTTTGTCACAAAGTACAAATTAAGTTTATCTCAATCTAAACTAAGGGTGGCACAATATAATGGAAAGTAAGTTCCATAATGGATTTGGATGAGTTCCAAAGTTAAGACATTGTGACAGATACTACAACAAAAGGCTAAGTATATGACTGCTATTATAGCAGCAAAAGAGGGCATTTGTGTCAAGTAGTTTGTTATCAAACTAAGTGTAGTTCACAGTGGGATAGTACTATGAAGATATATTGTACGACAATATTATCAACATGTTTTAACCCCAAAGAACTAAAGGTCACACCAAAGGACCAAATTTGTACGAAGCCATCTCATTAGAGAATGAGTGATGCGTAGAGACGCAAAGACATGCAATTACACACGGACCTGGAAGTGTCAGATCCGGAGATCAGTTGACCACTAGCAGTTGTGTACATACGACACCAGAAAGCCATAGGTGTTGAATACACAAAGGTTTGAAACTAGATTATTGACTCTAGTGCAAGTGGGAGACTGTTGAAGATATGCCCAAGAGGCAATAATAAAGTGGTTATTATCATATCTTCACACTTATGATAAATGTTTACATACCATGCTATAATTGTATTAACCGGAAACATTAATACTTGTGTGATTTGTAAACATAAAAGACTCCCTAGTAAAGCCTCTTGTTAAACTGGCTTGTTGGTTAATATATGATCATGGTTTCCTGATCATGAACATAGAGATGTTATCAACAATAGGGTCATATCATTAGGAGAATGATGTGATGGACATACTCCTATAGTTAAGAGTAGCATAAATATCCAGTCATTTAATATAGTTCATTTGCTATAAGCTTTCTGATACATAGTAACCTAATTCCTTCGACCATGAGATCATGCTTATCACCATCACCAGAAGGATGCTTTGATAACATCAAACACCACACCGTAACTGGGTGGTTATAAAGGTGGCATTGAGTGTTCGGAAAGTATGGGTTGAGACACATGGATCAAGAATGGGATTTGTCCATCCATATGACGGATAGATATACTCTGGTCCCTCTCGGTGGAATGTCATCCAATTAGCTTGCAAGCATGTTACTGGCTCACAAGGGATCACATATCACGGGAACAAGAAAAGAGTACTTATCGGTAACGAGGTTGAACTAGGTATGCAGAGATACCGACGATCATAACCTCGGATAAGTAAACTATCGTGAGACAAAGGGAAATTGGTATCGTATGTAAGTGGTTCATTCGATCGCAAAGTAATCATAGAAATATGTGGGAGCCATATGAATTTCCAGATTCCTCTATTGGTTATTGATCGGAGAAGTGTCTCGATCATGTCCGCATAATTCACGAACCGTAGGGAGACACACTTAAGGATTCGATGTTGTTGAGTAGTTATGGAATAATGAGTAAGAGACCGAATGTTCTTTGGAGTCTCGGATGGGATCCGGGATATCACGAGGATATCCGTAATGGTCCGAAGAATAAGATTCATATAAGGAAAGTCCTGTTTCGGAGTTGGAGAATGGTTCCGGTGTTCTCATCGGGAATGTTCTAGAAGGTTCCAAAATGTCCGGCACTCCGAAGGGGAGGGGTACATGAATGTGTTATATCAAGTTGGTATGATTGCATCATGTACTGAGTGTCATCTCTGAACAAAATAAAGGGTTTAATCAAATCCTAGTTTGAAAAGTCAAACGCCAATTTGAAAAGTCAAACGGCTATTTTGGGAAGTGGAGGGGAAGTGGGAAACCGAGTTGGGGAGGAGTCCCTCCTCCACCGCCGGCCCACTTGGGATCCGAGTTGGGGAGGGATTCCCCTCCCCTTGGCCGGCGCCTCCCTCCTATAAGAGGAGGGGCAGGGCTCCCCTCCTAACACACAAGATTGCCCCTCTAAACCTAACCCTAGCCGCCGCCGCCCACCATAGCCGCCGCCCAGGGTTTCTCCCCTAGCCGCCGACTTGGGCACCTCCAAGCCCTAGCCGCCGGCCCTAGCATCCCTCCTTGGTGTGTCTAAACCCTAGAACACTGAGGGCTCTCTCATAGTCCACCATACTCGCTCCGGTTTAAGGCGAAACTCTACGAGATCTCCCCTCTACTTCCGGTACCACGCCGTTGTGCTGCCGGAATCACGAGGAGAGTGCTACAACCTCCGCTGCCTGCTGGAACAAGGGAGAGGAAGGTCTTCATCGAGTACCGAACGTGTGACCGACTGCGGAAGCGCTGCCGGAACGCAGCGCCGGAAGGATCGTCTACGCGATCTTGAGATCGGCAAGTATACGACTACATCACCCACGAGAATCTGCTCTCGTTAACCACTTTGGAATCTTTGAGGGTGAGTTCCTCTATCGACTCTTTGCTACAATCTAGTAGATAGATCTTGGCTTGTTTGTTTGCATGCGGTAGAAATTTTTTGTTTTCCATGCTACGAACCCCTACAAAAAGACTAAAGGATTTGCAAAATAATATCATCATAAAGTTGAAGTATATCAGTAGTTTATTTCACTTTTCCAGACTCTTTATAAGCATTGAGACAATCGTATTCAATTACTATACCACCTTCGCCACCTAAATCAAATCCCCATGTTTCTCTATTACGGAGTATTCGTTCTAAAATTTCCCAAGCCTTAATTATAGTTAACTCCATGAAGGAGCCTCTAGAGTTTGTGATTAAGTCCTCCATAGAAAATATGTAAAACATACCATTTAGGTAAATCATGATGAGGACATTTATTAAGTAGGGACTTATACCTTTTGAAGGGCCTTACCAAGCCTTCACCTGGGTAGTTCTTAAAGTTTGTAATTGCCCTTCTTACTTCAGCAGTTTTTACCTTGGGAAAGAATCGAAACACAAATTATCCTTTAAGTTTTTCCCAAGTATCGATTTTCTCTATAGGCAAAATTCTATACCAAGCCAAAGCAGTGCTGGTTAGAGATTGGCTAAACAGTTTAAGTTTCAATTCATCATCATAATAACCTCTCAGTTTAAGAATCCAACATAGCTCGGTAAAATGCATTAAATGAGTGTAAGGATCCTCATCTGGATCATCTCTCACAAAAGTCTTTTCTTTAATAACAGTGATAAAGCGAGGGTTGACCTCATATTCTAGTTCACTCCCACTCGGGAATTCCTTGACTAGTCCTCTATTGAACTTCCCGAGGTATTTAGTAGCAGCGTGTTGATTCATTAGTCCGACTGTAGTCATGGTTCTTATCTAAAACTGGTAAGCAACTTTAGTAAAACGATTAGTAAAATAAGCAACTAAGAACAAAGACCAAGAGCGCTCAGCTCCACGGCAACAGTGCTAGAAAATAGCTTGATGACTGCAAGTCCACAAATCAATTGTAGCTAGTTTCGAAGTAAAAATATCGAACCCACAGAGAGATATTGGTAAAGGTCTTTATGACCCTCGTCACTATCTACGAAAGGATACTTATAAGATGCCTTTGATCTCAAGTAAAGGATGTTTGAAAGGTTTTTGGTTGTTCGCAGAAAAGAAATTAAAACGAGTAAAAGAAAGCAAGTAGCAAGGTTGTGTGAAAACATGGTTGAACTCAATAGGGCTAAAACATTCTTGGCGATGTAGGATACACCTCTATCATGGTATTGTTATAATTAATAATTAAGATAACATAATTATTGTGTCATGAGATGTTTGGAGAGAGCTCCATAATAAGATGTTCACTACAAGGCACGTAGGAAACCACTTTGTTGAGCCAAGAGTGAAGAAAACTCTAAATAACCACTGCGATGTCTGAGAGCAGACACCCATACAAACCACCACAGTTAAGGGTTTTCCCGTGGATATCGTAATTAGCTTAGGGAGTCCCTCTTTATCCTCCTTTGACCATGTAGGTTATGATATGACGCCAATTTGTCACGGGGCCATTCCGGGTACGATCCCAAAACATGTCCAAAGGATTTCTCCCTCCCTTTAGTCCAAAGTGCAAATGATATGTGACCGCCTACACATACCATCTAAAGAGAGAGATCAAACACAAATCATAAACTATCATAGACCGGCAAGTCATATGGACACAAGAATAAATCATCTTTACTACAAATTCATAATAGTGCTAGGGTTTCTCCATTTCCTCGAGAACAAAGGAACTACTCACACATGGAATCAATCAACAAAATTATCATAATCAAATGGATGGATAAAAGTACGGAGATAGATCTAATGCAAACCACAATTGAATCTGGAATTGCAGCAAGATCTAATAGATGAGAGATGGGGGTAATGGTGGTGATGTAGAAGCAGCGGTTGATGATGAAGGGGATGATGCGTTGTCCTCCAATGATCCGTGAAGCATATGGGATTTTACCCCAGCCAAGTTCATCCTTCAGATCCCTTTCATATGTGGTTTTTCGTGGTTTCTGGTGGCTGTGAATGTCGGATCTCCCTCTCGCCTTCTCCAGGAGAAAGTATTTGACGAGGCAAACGCGATGACACCTAGTACGGGCGAATGGTATGGGTGGGCTTTGCCCGTACCCTCGGTCTTTATTGGTACTGATTGATTCTCCTTGTTTGGTATTCTCCCAGGTGCGAAGGTAAATCCATAAAATGACATTTATCACTTAGAAATATCATATTATAACACAATATGATAGTTCCAATTGATATGTTCATATAAGACTTAGTGATTTGTGATCCTGTTAAAACAAGGACAAAATAGTGTGTGCAAACGGAGTGAAATACAAAGATCCCTACTCTATGTATGCAAGAACAAAAGGTAAATATTCTTCAATTTTGGACTCATCAATATCCTGGATGTATTTTTCTTGATTAATGAAGGTTCCTTCTCTTAGTTGTTTTATCTCGAATCCAAGAAAGAACCTTATTTCTCCCATCATAGACATCTCAAACCTGTTAGTCATAAGCTTTGAAAAATCATCATTAGAAGCTTGGTTAGTAGAGACAAACATAATGCCGTCTACATATAGTTGGCATACGAAGAGCTCCCCTTAACCTTCTTAATAAAAAGAGTGGGATCAATCTGCCCAACCTCGTAGTCACGGTCTAACAAAAGCTCTTTGAGGTGCTCATATAATGCATGTGGGGCTTGTTTAAGGCCATAGAGCGCCTTATCGAGTTTGTAGACATGGTTCAGGAAGTTGGGGTCCTCTAAACCCGGGGGTTGCTTGACATATACCAACTCATGTAGAGGACCATTAAGAAAAGCACTCTTAACATCCATTTGGTGTAATTTAAAGTTATGATGAGCTGCATAAGCGAGGAGGATACGAATAGACTCAAGGTGAGCCACTAGAGCATAAGTTTCGCCAAAGTCGACGCCTTCCACTTGAGGAAAACCTTATTCTACCGATCTTGCCTTGTTTCTTACAACAATTCCATTCTCATCTTGCTTATTCTTGAATATCCACTTTGTGCCGATAACATTGCGGCAATCTTTGGGCGTCTCTACTAACTTACAAATCTTGTTGCGCTTGAAATTATTTAGCTCTTCATGCATAGCAACAACCCAATCTGGATCTTCAAGAGCTTCAAAAACCTTTTTAGGTTCCACCATAGAGATATGAGCTTGATGATCACTGAAGCTTGCCAACTCTCTTCTTGTGGATACCCTTCTTCTTAAGTTAACTACTACTTTATCAAGTGTATGACCTCTTAGTTCGAGATTTCTTTTAGCACGAGCTTTGCAATGAGTTTCAATCTCCTTGTTGTTTCTTGGCGGGATGGGGAGTTTCAATCTTCTTGTTGTCTCCTCGTCTTGACCGTTCACTTGACCTTGATCAACCGCTTGCTCAGTGCTGACAGTGGAAGAAGATACTTGCCCTTGATCTTGGTTAGCAGCCATAACAGGAGGCTGCTGCTGTTCTGGACTTGTAGGGCCGGATAATCCGGCCGAGGGAGGGGCCGGATAATCCGGCCTAGGATTTTCAGCTTCTTCCTGGTTGATCCTAGCACGAGTTGGAGTAGGGCTAGATAATCCGGCCTTAGGCGTATAATATGGCCTAGGACTTCTAGTTTCTTCAGTTGATCGATGATCTTCAGGAGGTTTTCTTGTTGGTGCAGTAGTTTCTCCAGCAGGTGGAACTTGTTGATATTGTGTAGTTGAGGGCTCTACTTGTGTAGAGCATTGTCCTTCCTGATCCGCCACAAGGGGTTTCTCAATGGGGAGGAAAAATTCCACGCCTATTCTTCTTATGGTATCTTAGAGTATTTCAACATCTGCATCACAAACATCAACTTGCCACACATGGGAGCCATCATTTTCCTCGAACACCACACTACAAGATTCTACAATAGTTCCGGAGAGCTTATTATAGGGTCTATAAATGTGGGATTCGACCATAACCAACAAAAATACCTTCTAAAGCCTTAGACTCAAATTTAGATAAACAAACTCCTTTAATGAGAAAGAAACACTTACAACCAATGTAGCACCCTGAAAAAACCACTACTAGAAAATTGCCCTTTTTGTGCATCATCATGACTGTCTGCTCATGTCATCATGTCACATTGCATTTGAACATCATCATGTCTGCCTGCATTTGTTTGAATAAAACTATTTTCTAAATTCCTATTTTGTTTTCTAGATATTCCCCTCTTTGTTTAAATCCAAACACTAGATCTGTCCGGATATTTTATTTTTCTAAAATCTTTTTGCAAATGTTTTATTTTAAAAGAAAGAAAATAATAAATACAAAATTATTTTACTAAACGGGGGAGATAGGCGGCCAGGCCTAAAGGCCCAGCCAGCCGGCCTACTACCCAGAAAACCCTAATCCTAATTTCCCCCACCAAACCCTAGATCCCAACCTACCTACCCTAGTCAAACCCTCCCTGCCTCCGCCGCACACAACTCTCTACTCGCACCCGCGCGCTCGCTACACCCCGACCGAACTAGCCCTATAACACCTACCCCGACCCACACCCTATAACACAACGAAATGACCACCCCATCGATACCTAGCCACATCCCTCCTCTCTCCCTCTCGGTGCGTACCTCTGCACGAGCCCTGTCGCCGGGCCGCCTCCCAGCTTCTGCCGCCAAAGATCCTCCCAACGGCCGCTTCCCTGGTCAAGCCGCTGATGCGGGCCGGCTTCCCATGCAGCTCGGCCTTTCCCCGAAGCGCGTCCTTGTGCTCCCCTCCCCGCGGTCGAGGCCTACCGTTGTCGCCCTCATCCTCTCCCCATGGACCTCGTCATTCCCCGCCGCCAAGCTCTGCCTCCTGCATGGCCCAGTCTGTCGCCTCTGCTTCCACCCTGTCTACCAGCCGTCCTCGAGCCCTACACCCTCGCTTTGGTCGCAAACCCGAGCCTCTTCTTGTCGATTGTGCCACACCACCTGCACCAAGCCGCCCTTCTCCCTGCCATGGCTTCGCCATTCACTGTTCCCCTGCATCCCCCTCCTCGCTTCTGCTGTCCAGCTAGACGGCCACCTCCATACGCCGCCTTATCCTCACCATGGGCGTTGGCAACCTCTCCCTGTGATAATTCCTTTTTCATAGGAACAAGGGTTCCCTTTTTTGGTCAATACCCATCGCCACTCAAGCTTCATGCGGTTGTCTTCCCGTGGGCATGTTGCTGTTGAAACATCCTTCTTGTGCAGTCTGCTCCTATACATCGCGGGCTAGCTACACTCTGTGTACTTGTGCACCTCCACGGTTGTGCTCTTTATCCATGTGTTTTTCTGCCGAAGAGAAGATGTTGTCAATCCCGTTTCTTAAACATGACCAACATCCACCACAAGCAAGATTGACAACTAAACATGAGGTCCCAAGACCCGACGACCGAGACCAAGGTCGCCATCGTTGATCAATATGGAACACCAAGACCTCCTACATGGACCCAAAGCACGATCCGAAGACCGATCGGGCCGAGACCGATCCCGTCGAACCCTCGGAACCCCCAAGTTCGCCAAACCCCATGTGTGATCCCCTTTTTCCGAGACCCTATATTTTATAATATATGAAATTGTCACTTGTTGCATATAAATTGATCATATTGCATACATCTTGTGTGGTTTGGGGGCAATATGCCGATTTACCTCATAATTAAATAAAGAGACCATATGCGGACTTTTATAGTATTATATTGGCTCCATTTAAATTTGTGTAGCGAACCAGTGACATGTTTTGCCTTGTTAAGCCAATATTTAAATTGCGGCGTATCTAAACAATGTGAACCTATTAATTAATTGCCGGGACCCTAGTTCCTCTTAATATTGCCTAATTGCATCGCACCTTTTCCATGTCATGCATCCTACATGCATCATGCCTGATCTTCTTCCATAGTATTAAATAGTGCATCCGGTGTTTCTTTTAGTGTTTGCTTCTTCACAGATTAGACCGTTGAGTGGATGCGAGCTTCGACAAGTTGTTCGGTGGATCTTCGGTAGTGTTTCCCAGCCGAGCATTTCCCCCTTTCTACCTATTTTACATTTCTAGTCTTTACTTCCTCCTATTGATCTATTGCTCTCCGTGTTGCGATGCTTTATTTTCCGTACCCCTTATATATTACTTGCAGCCCCTATATTGCCTTGGACACCTCTTATTGCCTGTTGTTTGGGTAGATAGTTGGCCTTGTGAGTCGTAGTCTCTTGCTTAGGTGCTTCTTCATGTCGTCGAGTACCACTGATGTTGGGGTTGGCATATCTTAATGTTGGAGATGATCATGGATTTAATTATAGTTTAATTATTAATATTGAAAGTAGGTATAATAAATACAAACGCATAGAGGGGTAATAGTTGAGATCTTGTTATTATCCCACCCCCTGTGTCCACCTAGGTCCCAGGTTCTTGACACCTGTTCCGATACTGAGCGCGCTAACCACATGTGGGGTGTATGAGCACCCCTATCGGCTTAGTACCTGATTCCAAAGTACTGTTATGGGGCCACAAACTAGTTTGGGCTTTCTACGTTATTGTTGTACTTATGCCATGTATGATATGTTTATTACATGTTGCTCGATGAACATTTATTACTGTTGCGTAGGTGCGACACTCTATCACGGGAATATATTATCTATGACCTCTTCTTGCGTGACAAGTCCACGCAACCTCAGGGTCCGTACGAGGAGGATTAGCTATAACTCGTACGGGTAGCTCTTTTGGGTGGCCCCATGTACTTTCTTTGGTTCTAGGAAAGCATCGTGTCCTAGGCCCCGTCGAGATACCGATGGGTGTATGTTACTGATCTGGCAACAAGGGTCGAAGTTCCTGTGGAAACTTTGGTGCACCCCTACAGGGTTAAATCTTTTTGAAAAGCCATGTCCATAGTTATGGATGACTTGGAGCACAATATCTCGATCATAGACAACTATAAATAACATTTACTATTATAATTTGGCTTGTATCTGATATGATTAGTAAGTTGGATAGCCATCATGAAAAGAATGAATAAAATAGCCAACCGTGTTAGTTTCCTCGGCATGACTTCCTAGTTTGGTCTCGAGGGGGAAATACCAGGATGGGTATGTTTGGTGATAGTATCAGGTTGGTCCCGAATACGTCTTTCTTATCTCTCTCTGATAGCCAACAGTTGTTTTGAGTCTCTATAGGTTGTTTAGCGCATGCTTCTCTGCCGCTTCAGTCCACCATACCTATGTAGGTGAGAGCCACCTAATTCTAAGTCTCGCTGTGTACTGTCCTAGGTACTGACTACTCTCCTTTTCCTTTACCCTTTGTCGACACCCCTTTAGTTGTATAAGGTTTGAGATCGATATAATTAGTAGGGTTACCTTTCCGGCTTGGCCTGGGCAGGGTTATGGACGCCATCAATTATTCTTCAGGGTTCTTAGCCCAATTTGCCTCTTATACATACTCAGATGTGTATCGGTTTCAAGGTGATTTGGAACTTTGTACTGTATATCTGTATTATTGACTCATGGAGTCGTGTTGTATATATCTGTTATTTGGGTTCCATCATGGACTAATGTGTAATGGTATTACTTCGTTTTCCACCCGCACAAAAGTACCTGGTGGTCACTTTTGAATCGTTTCTATGCGGGTTTGGCAGATATCACTAAAACTTGCATAGGGCCAATCCAAGGGTGTTTCAACCGAACACCCGAAAGTATGAAATGTTGGGCTTGTTACCGGTAAGTATCTCATAGGGTGTATTGTCCAAGATTTTGTGGAGGTAAAGCTGGTTTGATGAGTGACATGCGGTGGATATAGCTTCAGCCTAGAAGTTGTATAGTGACTTGAATCTATGCGGGTTTGGCGGAAATCGCTAAAACTTGCATAGGGACAATCTGAGGGTGTTTCAACCGAACACCTAGAAGTATGAAATGTTGGGATTGTTAAGGGTAAGTATCTCATAGGGTGTATTGTCCAATATTTTGCGGAGGTAAAGATGGTTTGATGAGTGACATGCGGTGGATATAGCTTCAGCCCAGAAGTTGTATGGTGACTTGAGTTCAGCCAACATAGACCTTTCCATGTCCATTAAGGTCCGTTTTCTCCTCTCAGCCACACCATTTTGTTGAGGGGTGTACGCAGCAGAATATTGTTATCTTATCCCCTCTTCACTTAGGAATTCATTCAGAGTGTAGTTCTTGAACTCGGAGCCTTTGTTGCTTCTAATTGCTAATATAGGGACGTTGGGTTGACGCTGAACCTCCTTGGCAAAGTCGATGACCATTTGTTGAGTATCACTTTTCTTCTTGAAGAAGTAGACCCATGTATATCTTGAGTAATCATCAACAATGACAAGACAATATTTCTTCTCACCGAGGCTTGCATGAGATGGACGACCAAAGGGATTCACATGAAGGAGCTCCAAAATCCTCTTTGACGAGATAATAGTCTTCCTCTTATGGGGAGAATCATGCATCTTTCTTTCAACACATGCCATGCAAACACGATCTTCGGCAAAGGAAACATTTTCTTTTAGTCCAAGAATGTGGCCACCCTTGTGAAGACTTTGCAAAGTTCTCATATTGACATGGTGTGGCACCCCGGGTAAAACCACTACCAGAAAATCACCTATTATTCCACTTGGTGCATCATCATGAAATCATCATGCATACTTTGTATCTTCAAATATTTGACTAAACCTATTTCATATCTACACTTTATCCGCTCTCGTATTTGTCTAAAATTATTTATAAAAGTTTAAAAGATAAATCTAAAAAATAAAAATGTTTTGACCGGGGGAGGCAACCCAGCCCATAGGCTAGACCACCTACCACCCCGGTTGGCCCAGACCAAAACATCATGGTCAAAACCCTAACCCTCCACGTGAGCGGTAATTACCGAGAGGGTCATATCGAGTGAATGGTGGACAAACCAAATATTTTCAAATCTTAGCCGTTATGTCAGGATATCCCGTTACATTAGTACCTGCCTTGCCCCTGCTGTGTCCCTTATAAGTCACCGTCCACGTGCCGTAGGGCCAAATCCATTTCTGTACTTTCCTAACCCCTGACACTAAATCCGGTGGGGGCGGTCCTTTTTATCCCTCCCATACACTGAATCCGGTTTGGCGGCGAAAAAGGTCATTTTTCTGTACTTTACCCGCCCCCTCCCCCTCCCACCCACCCCCCCCCCCCCCACACACACTGAATCCGGAGGCGGCATGTCAAGCGAGGCCAAGGTGGTAGGTACGTCGGCGACTGATTCGGCTTCGTCGGAGCCAGCGTCTCGGGCACAACACCAGACAAGCGAAGCAGCGGCAGGGTCTGTAGCCCCGGTTAGCAAGGAGGTCAGCCAGAAGTCTGCTAATAATGTACCTACGAGTAGCGGGTTGAAGAGAAAAGCTAGGCCGGTGGTGGAGTGTTCGGCTACAGTGCGGGGTCGTGCAACCTAGATCTCGAAGAAAACCACCCGGGAGAAGAGCGAGAGGTGAATTTTTCTTATCCGTGCCTTGTCTTGCAAATAGATTAGTTACTGCAAAGTAGTGTCAAATGAACTGAAAGGTCCCCTTTTTAATCAAATTAGGAGCAACTTCGATGCAGCGGACCTATATGAGTTCACGGTTCATGTCCGCTAGTACACTGCAAAACTAGATTTTGGTTGCGAGAGGGTTGTGTTCGGGCAGGATGTGCGTCTGCTTGTCAACTACAAAGAGGTTGTGTCTGTTTCGTAGCTGATAGATATGCTTCATTCTAGAATTCCTTGGGGATCCAGACAGAGGGAAAAATTGGTGTGGCGTAACATGAGTGATACCTATGTGCAAACTAAGCACTCCCGTGAGCTTCAGATGCTTTGGGAGTGTTGTGCAGCTGATCGTCAGGTGAAAGTTGAAGCAATGATTGATGATATGTATGCAGATACTGGAGATCTTGCTTCCAGAGCTTCTGCTGCTCGAGTTTATGGACCTCCCTATGCTGATCAAGCTAAGTTCAATATACACCTGGAGGTGGATTCATACACAACAAAACTTGATGGCGGAGTTAGTAAGAAAATTTTGTCATGTACTCTGGAGATAGCCGTCGATTCCAAAAACATAACTCTTGCTGAATTGAGAGAGATGATTGGTAAGGAAATCATTATTGGCCCTAAGCAGATGGCACGACTCCGGTGGTGGCATCATAAGAAGCAGGAGTTCATAGAGGTTTTGGATACCGATGATCTGATGCAGATTATGCGACGAAAGAAGCAAACTAGGAGGGTGTTCTTCCTGGATGCCATTTTTTATGTTGTTAGATAGGTTGTAGTGGATGTAGAGGCCCCTGCTGTGGCTGAATAGAATGAGGCGGTAGATGTTGATCAGATCTGATGAGAGCTGCTATCCAGGGCTTGTCAGATAGACCGCAGGGCACCCCTGCATGTATTTGTAACAAAGATTATTGTTGCTTTGCAAATGTGTTG
Organism: Avena sativa; assembly: GCA_916181665.1. Lineage (NCBI taxonomy): Eukaryota > Viridiplantae > Streptophyta > Magnoliopsida > Poales > Poaceae > Avena > Avena sativa. The sequence continues at coordinate 128,954,330 of OV702281.1, read as the reverse complement.
ATGTGGTTGTGTTTGTTTAGAGATTGCAATCCGATGTTCTGTGAGCTGTTGAGATTTTCGGACATATCACTCGATGAAAGCATCGTTGTTGTAATAAGACACAAGTACATTGTAGTTGACATGATTGTGTTTGCTGAGATGTTGTGATAATTATTTCTGAGATTATGATTGTTGAGAGATTGTAATATAATGTGTTGTGAGCTTTTGGGATTTTGGTACATATCATTCATTCAAACCATCACTGAACAAGGTGATATATAAGTACCTTGTAGTGGACATGAGTATGATGTAATATAATGCTCTGTTGGATCAATAAAAAACTTACTAAGTAGGAGACAGTGATCTATTGGATGCGCAGGTCTAGGATTTAGGAATAAGGGTTAAGGGGTTAGTACAATAAACAGTTCATTAGACCCTAAAACATAAACCATAATCCTATATTTTTCTGTATATAAGATTATCTATGTTGCTATAAGTCAAACAAATTGGGAAGGAGGAAGTACATGATTACTATTACAAATTAGATCGAAGGAAGATAAAAACTATTAGATATGAGATAGTAATCCAGCCACAGAACATTGTATCTATTAAACCATTATAGCATGCCAATTTAGTCAATGCTGCAATGTTGACGCACTTCACTTTCCCCACTCCTTCTCTCTCCACTCACTACCTTCCTCTCTCTCTCCTCATCGTCGCCAACGCGTCGCCACGTCTGCATTCGCCATGCCGCCCTGGAACAACAAGGAAGACCAGTCGAGCAACGACAACTTTCTCTCCGACATCGAGTATTCCCTCCCCGATGTGAGTTCGTCTGTTTTCTTAGCAATGGTTAGGCATTGGTAATTACCTCGACCCAAGATTTGAAATGTGCATGCAATCGTGTTTATTTCTAGCTTTTCGTTCCCCTATAGGTACCACTCACGATCTACGACCCCGATTGGGAGGGCCTAGATCTCGATTGGAAAGTACCATGTGACCATGGGCTAAAACTGAGGAAATATGTTGCATTTGAAGGCATTAACACTAGAATAAGGTTTTTGGGCTGTACAAATCAGGTTTGCTTTCGTTATGTACAATGGTGACATGAAGAAAACTGTGTAGTGTTATGTTGATAATTAGGTCCCGTGTTTTTTTAGGTTGGCCCGGTGTGTAAAGCAGTAGAGTGGGTGGATCTTGAGTGGCCAGACGCACTTAAGAACTGTTTGGCCCAGTTGTGGGATATGTATGACCTTGAAAGGTCCGGGAGATTTAAAGATGCCCATGATGCAGCTGTAGAAAATTACAAGCTCTTGGTAGGAAATAAAGAGTTGGAACTGGAAATCAAGCATTTGCGGTCAGAACTAAATGACACAATCAATGGGAGCTTGGTGGTGGGAACTGCATGGAAGATTCTAAAGGCAGAAAAGGAGAGGGATCAGCTCATGGAAGAGAATAAGAAGCTAGAGTACTGCATTGCGGAGCTGTTGAAGGATCTGAAGAAGGAGCGGGAGGTGAACAAGGACAAGCTACAGACGATCAAGGAAATTTTAGATGAATAATTTGTGTCGTGGCAATATCTGAAACTAGTTAACTGTAAGACTTGCAGTTGTGATATCTTGACTAATCCAAACTCAGTCCTTGAGCAAAATAACCTTTCAGATGAAAGCATAGTTTGCATAGAGAGAGGTCCACATTTACAAAATCATTACTACACATGGTTAAACCACGATTTGGTCCATTAGAACACATAGTTTGCAAACTAACTTCAAAGGAACTTATAGTTTGCACTCAGCCTGGCGCGGAGATGGTCGTGTTCCTTTCTGAGAAGCTCCAGTTCGAGGGTTTGTTCGACCAGGTCCCCTTTGGTTTTTACCTGCTCCCTCAGTACTTGGACATGCGCCTCCCGCTGGTTCAAGCGCTATGTCTAGGAAGCGACAAGATTATCAGTAAGCTTAAGATTATCCACCTTGAGATCCTTGATGATGTCCTCCTTCGCACGCGCCGAGGCGATACTTTTCTCGTGAAGTCCGCCTTCAGACTGTGGCACTTGTCATAAAGGGTGGTGACTTCTTCTCTTAGGTGATCATGGGACACTTTCTGAAAATTCTGCTTCTCCAGTTGGATAGCCATCTTGTCATTTAGCCGGGTCAGCAGTTCTGGGTTGAGCTCTCGCCTCTTCTGCTGCAACAAAAATATGTGGTTAGTTTCCACAATTTAAACAATTAACTAGTGTCGAAGTCATAATTTGAAGGACAGAGCAATCAAGGATTGTACAAATTTGACATAATCAACTAGTGGCACGGTCCTAATTCCAAAGATAATGTTAGAGCAATATAGGCTTTTCCCAATTCAACTAGATAAACTAGTGGCATACTTCTAATTTATATGACTGAGCAATATACCCTTTTTTCCAATTCAACAGGATAAAGTAGTGGCATAGTCCTAATCTCAATTTCAGAGCAATATAGCCTTTTCCCCAATTCAACAGGATAAAGTAGTGACACAGTCCTAATTTTCATTTCAGAGCAATATAGCCTTTTTTCCCAATTCAACAGGATAAAGTAGTGGCACATTCCTAATTTCAGTTTCAGAGCAATAAAGCCCATTTTCCCCAATTCAACATCATAAAGTAGTGGCACAGTCCTAATTTCAATTTCAGAGCAATAAAGCCTATTTTTCCCAATTAAATAGGACAAAGTAGTGACACAGTCCTAATTTCAATTTCAAAGCAACGTGGAACTATATCCAACTAAGGGTGTTGTGGGTTTTTCCAATGTAACCAAATATTAGTGGCATAGTCATAATCTAATTCCAAGCTCAGATACATAATGGAAAGAAAGGATGATGACCATTCATGAGAACACAAACCCATAATTAAGTTGACATGCAAGTAAGATAAACAGAGAAATAAGGAGTTTCTCCAAGATTGATTAATTGCACGATATGTATAAATTACAAAAGCAGCGGAGCATGAATTGAGATTCCTGCCCCCACCCCCGCCCCCTACTCTGAATCTGAATTGGGCATTGCCGTTGGCTCCCCGTTCTCCTTGTTTGGACTCTTGGGCATGGTGAGACCTCGGCCCATGTCCTCCTTCATCTGTCTCAATGCATCCAGGCAACGGTCCCTGTCATTGTAGGCTTCGATGGCAGCCTTTGCTTCGATGATGTGTTCTCTACATGTATCGGTGGCTTCGTCAAGCAGGAGGACGCATCTATCCTGGAGATTCTTCTTATCACGCAAGAGCTTCGTAATTAAGTTGATGGCCAGGTCTTGTTTGGACAAGCTGTGTGCGATCAACTTATGCATCTCGTCAATCACCCTATGTAGCTCGTCAATCTCTGCTTCGAGCCTCCTGATGGTAAATGCAAAATCAAGCATGATCTCCTTCTGCAGAGACAAACGCCTTCGAAGGCGATCATTAGCCTGGGTTAGGGAGCGTGCACCCTGCAGTTGGTTGCCTATCTTGGCATTGATCGTGGCCACCTTGGCACGGCAATCGGCCTTTGCTTGCTGTATCGTTCATGTTATTTAAAATGGGCACTCTATAATTGTACTGCATGTTCCAGGGAAGCACAATATTAAAGTCATAAAAACCCCAAATGTGTCTACGAAGATTGAGCGTGGTCCCTACTTGGAGGCTGCTTGCGGGCATACACGATAATATTTCCACATTTAGAATCTCAAAAATAAAACCAAATGCATGTAGGGATTTCATACCTCAGTTAGCCAGGGAACAGTGCCGAACGGGTCCTGCGAAACCACCGCCATCGTTCTGGTTTCAGGATCCACGACTGTCCTGGAATATGTAGCAGAGTAAGAACAAGGAGAAGAAGAAGAAGAAGGAGAAGGAGAAGAAGTAGACATAGAAGAAGAAGAATACTATACCGGGAGGATCCCTGGCCTGCTGCAACATGCAGCGCCGCTGCCACCATCGTGCTGATTTCAGGGTCCAAGGCCGCACTGGAATATGTATCATAGTAATAAGAAGAAGAATAAGAAGTAGACAGAGAAGAAGAAGACTATACCGGGAGGATCCCTGGCCTACTGCAACATGCAGCGCCGCCGCCATTGTGCTGCTTTTAGGGTCCACGGCCACCCTAGAATATGTAGCATAGTAATAATAAGAAGAATAAGAAGTAGACATAGAAGAAGAAGACTGTACCGGGAGGTGCCTTGGCCTGCTGCAACACGCAGCGCCGCCGCCGCCATAGTGCTTCTTTCAGGGTCCATGGCCGCCCTGGAATATGTAGCATAGTAATAAGAAGAAGAATAAGAAGTATACATATAACAAGAATAAGAAGAATAAGAAGAAGAAGAAGTTTGTACCGGGAGGATCACTGGCCTACTACAACATGCAGCGCTGCCCCCGCCATCGTGCTACTTTCAGGGTCCACGACCGCCTTGGAATATGTAGCATTGTAATAAGAAGAAGAATAAGAAGTAGACATAGAAGAAGAAGAACAATACTGTACCGGGAGCGGAAGGAGCCCCAGCCTGCTGGAACATTCAGCACCATTTCTAGGAGAGATTGGGTCTCTGTGCGAGGGGGGGACTGAGCAGCTGGTTGAGCAGTAAGTCCAAGGCAGAGATTTCTCTCCATTCTCTCCGCATGCACGGTCGATCTGACTCTGTCTCTGCCTCTCCTGTGGGGAGCCATGGCTAATGTAGATGGAGGAAGGTGGGGGTAGGAGGAAGAAGAAAGTGATGTGCGGGGGAGAATGGTCAAAGAGTCTAGTCCATGGGATAGTCTTATACAAGACCACCGTCTACTCTGGTGCTATCTCAACCTACATCCACCATTCATTTGTTAATCAATGGCCTATGTCGCTTCCTTCTCAAAGAAGCGTGACTGGCAGAGCCAGGGAATAAAACCCCAAAGTCCACATGATGAGACTCGATTGGACTGGCTTTAATGAGATGGACGGTTCAGCGGGGGCTTTGGCGCGCGTGCCGCCTAGTTTCCCGTGGATAGGGGTGGGACTACGAGGGAGGAAGTAATTATGGGCTGCACGTCCAGCATGCGTGCGTGCTCAAGGGGTTGTCACGACGCGCGCAACTGCTGCACGGACAGAACATAATGGAGCATTCAACTCCACGTCGACAGGCACGCACTGGACACTTCCCGACGCTGCCACACGGCGCATTTTGTGGTTTGTTACATGACAACACTCCCAGTACGTAGATATTTTACGATGTAGCACAATTTTTACGTGACTAGACTATGAGATGCTCCTGGGGCCCCAGGATCGGCACCCAACTTTGTGTACCCGTCATCGCGCATTTCCGAACAACTTCCTCGTGCAGCATGGAACCATGCCGTGGCAGTGGCAGATCCTTTCCGGTGGCTGACCGTCATGCGTCACCTTCTTGTCGCGGCATTGTTCGTGCACGCCGGGACCCATATGAGGCACCACGACGTGTCCAACCGTGCCTGGATCCATCGACATCGGCACTCGAGGACCCCACGATATCGAAGCTTGTCGTACCCGCCACACCCGAGAAGCGCGTTGCACCGGTAGCCAAGACGGGGGAGTGCTGGAGGAAAGCATGCGAGACCACCATGAAGAAGGGCAGGAGGAATAGATGAGCCAGGGACGAGGATGACTCCGACTCGGGCAACGAGGAGGCGCTCATGGAGAAATTGGAGGCAGAAGTGGAGGAGAGTGACGTCGACCCGTGGGACTATGAGGAGGAGGACTACGCCAAGGAGAGAGCGCGTATATACGAGGAGGGAGTTGCCGACGAGTCATCGGAGGACACTGCCGCCGCCACCAACAACGACGACAACAAGTAATGTTCTGTTGTTCGTATTGTTATTATTACACATTTAACTGCCACGTCCTGCATTATAATTGTTGTAACTACCATGTCGTGTGTAATAATACTGGGATGTTGCTACTATAGCAATTTCGTGTGGCTGTTGGATCAAAGAGGATCAACGGTTGGCTGGCACGATCTGCGTGACAACTGTCTGACCAATCAGGACGTGATGGTTTCTGCGCGAGCTATAGTAAGGGATTTTCTGAGTATCCGTGACTAGCATAGAGGGAAAATCTGAGTAAACATGGCTTCCAACCCTATATCCCCCCTCGCTGCCCAGAACATGGAACCACTCCACGGATTGAGCCCAAACGCGGCACCTAGCTCCCTCTCGGCATCACAAGAGACTTCTCCAACTAGATATTTCGTGGTGCTTTGGAGAAATCTCCACCTTCCATTTTCTGGACCCGAAAAACCGGCATTTTCCCAAAGAAGGTGCAAGATTAGGGCACACCCATGGGCCCGAGGAAATTTCCACGCATGCTACACCATGGTGCATGGCCATTCCCGGGAGGTGGGCATTTATCTTGTGGTGCGGGCATGTAGTGTATTTTTTCTAAGTTATTGCCCAGTAAATGCGGTTTCTAACTGTATGTACCCTATAAGACACTCTCAATTTTCGGGGAAAATGGTTTGGGGTGCCCCATGGGGTACCTAGGCTGGATGCGTACCGGGGTCAAAGATTGCACCGACCGCCGTGTTGCCGCGCCCGCCGGCGGTTTTCGCCGTTTTCTTGGGCAACGCCAAACAAAATATAAAAAAACAAAAAAAAAAGTGAAAACGGCTCCTAGAGCCCTTGCATGTGACCCACTAACCTCATAAAATCAGAGGCAGGGCATACCAGGTCATTTGGCACCCAAGGCACCACCAAGATGTCTATCGAGTGTGAGTAAACATGGCTTCCAACCCTTGATCCCCCCCTCGCTTCCCAGAACATGGAACCACTCCATGGATTGAGACCAAACCCGTCACCTAGCTCCCTCTCGGCAACGCAAGCGACTTCTCCAACTAGAGATTTCGTGGTGCTTTGGAGAAATCTCCACCTTCCATTTTCTGGCCCAAAAAATAGGCGTTTTCCCAAAGGAGGTGCAAGATTAGGGCGCGCCCATGGACCCGAGGCAATTTCCACGCATGCTACACCATGGTGCATGGCCATTCCCGGAGGTGGGCATTTATATCGTGGTGCGGGCATGTACTGTATTTTTTCCGATTTATGGCCCGGTAAATGCGGTTTATAACTGTATGTACCCTGTAAGACACTCTCAATTTTCGGGGGAAAATGGTTTGGGGTGCCCCATGGTGTACCTAGGCTGGATGCATGCCTGGGTCCAAGATTGCACCGACCGCCGTGTTGCCGCGCCCGCCGGCAGGTATCGCCGTTTTCTTGGGCAGCACCAAACAAAATCTAAAAAAACAAAAAAACGTGAAAACGGCTCCTAGAGCCCTTGCATGTGACCCACTGCCCTCATAAAATCATAGGCAGAGCATACCAGGTCATTTGGCACCCAAGGCACCACCAGGATGTCTATCGAGTGTCAGTAAACATGACTTGCAACCCTAGATCCCCCCTCGCTGCCCAGAACATGGAACCACTCCATGGATTGAGCCCAAACCCGTCACCTAGCTCCCTCTCGGTATCGCAAGAGACTTCTCCAACTAGAGATTTCGTGGTGCTTTGGAGAAATCTCCACCTTCCATTTTCTGGACCCGAAAAACCGACGTTTTCCCAAAGAAGGTGCAAGATTAGGGTGCGCCCATGGGCCCGAGGCAATTTCCATGCATGCTACACCATGGTGCATGGACATTCCTGGGAGGTTGGCATTTATCTTGTGGTGCGGGCATGTATTGTATTTTTTCCGAGTTACAACCCGATAAATGCGGTTTCTAACTGTATGTACCCTATAAGACACTCTCAATTTTCGTGGAAAATGGTTTGGGGTGTCCCATGGGGTACCTAGGCTGGATGCATGCCTAGGTCCATGATTGCATCGACCGCCGTGTTGCCGCGCCCGCTGGCGGGTTTCGCCGTTTTCTTGGGCAGCACCAAACAAAATCTTAAAAACAAAAAAATATGAAAACGGCTCCTAGCGCCCTTGCATGTGACCCACTGCCCTCATAAAATCATAGGCAGGGCATACCAGGTCATTTGGCACCCAAGGCACCACCAGGATGTCTGTCGAGTGTGAGTAAACATGGCTTTCAACCCTAGATCCCCCTGATACGTCCAAAACGTATCTACTTTCCCGGACACTTTTGCTATTGTGTCTCCTGTAAACTTGTGTGATTTGGATACAACTACCATGGACTCACGCTTTTTTCAGCAGAATTACTTTGGTGTCTAGTTTTTGTGCAGACAATCAACTATTAGGAAAAATCCCGGAAAATATGCCAAAAATCCTATTTCACCAGAAGATCCACGAAGCCAGAGTACGAGACGGAGTGGAGGCCTAGGGGGCCCACACCTCTGCCAGGCGCGGGTGGGCCTAGCCCGCACCTAGGGGGGTGCGGCCACCCTAGGCACCCCCTCGGGCTCCCTCTTCGCCTATACGTTACCCCTTGACCTAAAAACCGAGGGGGGGTTTGAAGTTTTTCCAGAAAGAGTTCCGCTGCGCCGCCACCACCAGAAACCAAGATTCGGATCCAGAAACTCCGTTCTGGCACCCTACCGGGATGGGGAGTTTGGAGAGGATCATCGCCATCGTCATCACCAACGCCTCTCCATCAACCATCAATGTTTCTCTCATCCATGAGTGAGTAATCCCCCGCTGTTGGCTATGAGGATGGTATGGATTGGATAAGTTCTATCATGTAATCGAATAAGATTGTTAGGGCATAGTGCCTAGTATCTCTATTAGTGCTATTTGACTTTGTTGCAACTTGTTATGCTTAATGCTTGTCACTAGGGCCCGAGTGCCATGATCTCAGATCTGAACTTATTATTGAATCATTATGATAGTATTGTTTGTCATATTATCTGCAAGTTGTGTACACATATCACTATTCGGATCCAAAGGCCCTGAAGTGACGGAAATTGGGACAACCGGAGGGGATGGCTGTGGTGTGAGGATCACATGTGTTCACAGAGTGTTAATGCTTTGCTCCGGTGCTCTATTAAAAGGAGCACCTTAATTGCCATTAGTTCCCTATAGGCCCCGCTGCCACGGGATGGCTGGACAAAAGATGTTGTGCAAGTTGTAATTGCGAGCACGCATGACTATATATGGAGCACATGTCTATGATTGTTTAGTACTTGGATGCTTGTTCTTATTTATCTACAATGCCCTAGATCTTGAAGTTACATGTTTAGACTCGTCCATGCAATGCCCGTCCATCCATCCCTATGCCTACCGCACTCATATCCTACTGTTTGCTGCTAATGTTACTGTTGCTACTGTTTTGCTGCTGTTGTTGCTTTGCTGTTGCTACTACAAACTATTGCTACTGATAAACTTATGTGAGCAAGAACTATTTCCAGGTGCAGCTGAATTGATGATACGTTGGAAACGTATCTATAATTTTTTATGCTTTGCTTTACTTGTCTACACTTTGTGGTGCTTTTTACATGTTTTCTGGTACTAACCTATTAACAAGTTGCAACAGTGCCAGATGCCTGTTTTCTGCTGTTTTTCGTTTCAGAAAAGTTAGTAAAGAAATATTCTCGGAATTGGACGGGACAAACATCAAAGTCAATTACTTTCCGTGGGGAACAAGAAGTCCAGAGGAGAGCCGAAGGGGCTGGAAAGACCCACCCCAGGCGCGGGGGCAGGTGGGCCTGTGCCTGGCTACGGTTTGGCGGCCCTGGTCGCCTCCCGGACTCACCCCTTCGCCTATAAGAAGCCCCCGATGCAGAAACTCTTAGTACCCGATTAGAAACCCACGAAACCGTTTGTAGCCGCCGCCACCATCGTCCCTAGATCGGGGGGATCTGAAGCTCTTCCCGGCACCCTGCCGGAGGGGAGATCATCCTGGAGGCCTTCTCTCCGGTATGATTTGTGAGTAGTTCCACCTTGGACTATGGGTCCATGTAGTAGCTAGATGGTTGTATCTCCTCATTTGTGATTTCATGTATAGATCTTGTGAGCTTCGTTCATGATCAAGATCTAATCTATTTGTAATCATGCATGTTGTGTTTGCGGGGATCCGATTGATATTGAGATTATTATGTTGGTTTGATTAATGGTTCTATCTTTATGATCCTATCATGTATGTGTTGTTTGTGATCTTGCATGCTCTCCGTTGCTAGTGGTTATCTTGGCCAAGTAGTTGCTAGTGACTCCAAGAGGGAGTATTTATGCTCGATAGTGGGTTCATGCCTCTAGTTTCCAAGGGAAGTGACTGAAATCTCTTCGGTTGTAGATGTGCTGTTGCTACTAGGGAGAAAACAACGGTCTCTTGTTCATGGAACATGTGGACTGTTTACCTTACACACTTTGCTTAAAGCATTTGTCTGTTACTTGCAACTTAATACTAGAGGGGGTTCGGATGATAACCTGAAGGTGGACTTCTAGTCATAGATGCAGTTGGATTACGGTCTATGTATATTGTTGTATTGCCCAATCAACTTCATAGGATCTTTCTAGCTAGTAATTGCATTGTTATGACTTGCTCAGTTCCTGTCAATTGCCCCACTGTAATTTGTTTACCCTTCATGCCATGTTGTTTATCTAAGGAGAGCACCTCTAGTGAACTATGGACCCGGGTCCAATCTTTACCATTGATAAATCTTCCACTGTTACTTGTTTACTTGCTTCAAACCATTACCTTCCACACCATATGTTTAATCCTTTGTTAAAGCAAACTGGTGAGCTTGACAACCTCACTGATTCGTTGGGGCAAAGTCTTGAGTTTGTGTTGTGCAGGTCTCCACGTTGTTTGCAACACCTGTGTGACGTTTCCTTCCTCCTTCTGGTTCGATAACCTCGGTCTCAACTGAGGGAAGACTTGCTTCTTGCTGCTTCACACCTTGCTCTTGGGGTTTCCAACGAAGTGCTCCACGTCAGCACTATCAACAAGTTTTCTGGCGCCGTTGCCGGGGAGGCTAAGGACGTCTTCACTAGGGGAGGCCTTCACTTCCTTTCTCTTTACTTTGTTTTTAGTTTGCTTTGTTTCTTTTGCTTGGTTTTGTTTGCCTCTTTTCAAAAAACCCAAAAAAATTAGTCTAGTTTGGTTTGCTTGCCTTTTTCAAAAACACAAAAAAATTAGTTCGTACCTTAGTTACTACCATGTCTGGTTTTGATCCAATATCTGTGACACCTATGGAAAAGATCTTTACTTTTAAACAAAAAAGTGAAGAGATTTTCAAAGAAGCTTGGTCTAGGATCTCTGCTTTACAAAGGGAAACTGAGCCTAAGATGAGTCTTAGCTTGGTTATTGATAGTTTCTACCGCGGTATTGCTCTGCGTTATTGATATGCTTTAGATGTTGTGGCTGAAAAAGATTTTTTTCTTTGTACTAAGGATAAAGCTTATGATTCTATAAGAAAATTAATCATGATCTATGATACACCTGGCAAGTATGATTCCTCTTTCACAAGTATTTTTGCTAGGTTGAACCATCTTGAGACCAGTATTGTTGCCATGAATAGTTGTTATCACACTCTTAGGGCTTACCATGATTATGTTCCCATAAATTCTGAGCCTTCAAATTGGTTTCCCACAATTAAAGTCTCAATAAACACTACACACTTTGATGCTCGCTGTGATATCATGTCTGAATTTTGTCTCATGCCTAAAGATATTTTTGATTCCTTGAGTCTTTGGGGGCTTAATGAAGGAGGAGAGGAAATATCTCTTACCAACAATGCCACTATATTGCCCATTGGAATAGCTGAAGTTGTGTTTACAAAAATCTCAGGGAAAATGGTGTCTACTGATTATCTTGTTATTGAATGTGTAGGCAAGGGACAGATCACACTTGGAAGGTCTCTACTTAAACACCATGGGGCAGTGATAGATGTTGGGAAAGGTATCATGCACTTTGCTCCTCTAGTAAGCAATCATATCTTCCCTAAGAAGAAAAAGAAAGGTAAGAAAAGAAGGAACAAAAGGGGCAATTCTTCATTTGAAAATACTTGATTCTTCTTGTTTCTTGTGCCTAACTTAAATGCGTTAAAGAAAAGTAATTGTTGGGAGATAACCCAAGAGTTTACTTGAGTCTTCAAAGTTATTACTACTGTAATGACCTCTCCTTATCCTTTTGGTTTGCTTTTTGTGCCAAGAATGACCTCTAATGAGAGGGAACTAAGATTTGGGGAGTTTCTGCCCCGAAACATATTTCTGTCCTCCACCAAAACATTCGTGAGGAGGCTCTGTAACTCAGATTGATCTCAACATTTACGAATAAATCCCCCAGTATGTTGGCTAACTTTCGTTAATTCAACACTTTTTTATTTGAGAAACAGAAGGTGTTCGAAAAAATTCGTTTCTACCTGCTGGTCTGTTTTGACAGATTTCTGCCATTATTTGCATTTGCTTCTTATTGATTCCTTTTTGAGCTCGCTTCAGGTAAATTGAGTGTATTTGAAGGAGTTACTTCAGTAGCTTGTGTTTTTAGTGAAAAGCCTTGCTGTTCCAAAGCTTTGCCAGTGGTCTAATATCTTTTGAATAAGCTAATGTTGCTAATGAAGATTGTGTGAAGTTTTGTATGAAGCAAAAAATTTCAGATGTAGAGAGAGAATGATGCAATAAGATGAAGGATGTACAAAATCTCAAGCTTGGGGATGCCACCATGGTGTCACCCCAAGAAATATCCAAGAGGTACAAGCGTGAAAGCTTGGGGATGCCCAAGGCATCCCCTTCTTCATCAATAAAAAGCTTAGGTCTGTCTAGACACTTCACTTTTATTGTTTCATGCACAGTTGTGTTGTTCTTGGAGCGTCTTAGTTTTCGTTTGCTTTGCTTAGTTTGTTTAGTTTACTTTAGTAGTTTGGACCCCCGTTTTCGCTGTGTTGTTTTGCAAATAAGTTTGCTTGGTGTTTGGAAAAGAGTAGTAAGTTCTTGCTTGAAGTGCAAGAGGGTCTTGCATTGACTGTGACTTAGACTTTATCATGACATGATAGGTGTTGTTTTAGCATTATGCTTAGTGATTATTGCTGTAGCATGTCTTGTTCCAAACAATTGGGATTGCTTAGTGTGCCTTGAAGAAATTATGCGTTGTTTTAGCATGCAAAAGCATAGTATTGTGGTATTCTCCCTTGATGTTTTGCTCGGGTTGATTTGGAACATGCTTACACCATGTTATGACTATGAAAAAGTCACTGTTAGCCTCTATGATCATTTAGTCCTTGACTTGTAGTACCACTCTTTGCTTTGATTAGTTTGCTTTGTTGCATTGCATAATTATGGCCATTATTGCTCTCTTAGTTGGTTGCTCCCAGTCTTTTGCTAGCCTCCACTTGTATGAGTAAGTTCTACTCATCCTTCCAACTCCCAAGAAACCAAGTTATTCCAAAGTGTCCACTATAAACTCCTATGCATGGTGAGTTACACCATTCCAAAGTATATTCTTGTTTTCAACTATCTTCCAATTAAAAACTATTTTGTTATGTGAAAACTTAGTGATTAAAGCCCTCACGAACTTGATGGCACATTTTATTCTTTGTCCCTAATAAAATTGAACCATTGAGGCAACTTTGTTGTATATGCTTGCACTTATAAGTTGGGATTAGCAGAACCGTGCTGTCACGGGGAACGTTTTCAACATTGCACTTGTACTTTTTGTACTCCGTTGATATCATGATCTTTTGTCTATGGATGTTACCGGTGTGAAATGAAGTGGGAACTTGTAAGTCCATGGAGTTTGTATTTTGTGTTAGAGAAACGCCTGGGCCGCTAGCCTAACCCATGATTAATCATGGTGGAAACTTGCAGCATCAACATAGTGACATCTATGAAGCATTCTTCTTATAAAAAAGAGAGACACATTGAGAAAAGAGGAAAGAGAGAAAAAAGTACCATATTCCCATGGTACATAAGAAGAATTGCTGAGATGCTCATTGTCTGCTTGCCTTGTCATTTTGGTTATGGGAAAGCTCCTGTACCATGTGCAAGGGCTACCCCGTTGGCTGTTCTCAATGATATGCAAATACTTACAGTGACAAGAACTTGCATGGGCCCTAAGTTGAGTATCCATGAGGTGTAGCCCTCATAGTCAACGGACTTGAGATTGCCAACTTATACTTTGTCAAGCATATACTCCAGCTTTTCCACTTTAACCTTAACCACTTCAAGATGCTTATGATAGGGGCAATGAGGGCTGAAAGCTAATAAGTACCATAATTTTTGGAAGCTCTTTTTGAAACTTGTAATCCCTGCTTCCTTTACAAAAAGGCCTTTCCTCCACCATTATTAAGTCTCCACCTTCTACCTTTAGGCACCATTAAGAGAGCATAGTTGTCATTCTATGTGCAATGTTCCAAAGCTTATTAATTGATGCATATTGTGTTATTACTTGCTCTTGTGCTACTTGTTTCTAGTCACCCTTGTGAACTTTGCAGGTGGCCTATGCATTATATTACTACTCTATGAGGGACAAGATGACTACCACTATGCTATGTTTTCTGCATGTGAAACAAACAAATGTTTTTCAATACATATTATTCATGATCTTTGTTTGTAGCTTGCTATGTTGCATGCATAGTTACTATGTCCTATTGTTAGAACTCCATCTTTCATGCACATGTTTAGAGTTCTTTGATCCCACTTTCAATGCTTGCAAATGGTTGGATCTTTATTGTGAGGGTGCATGTCACCTCAAAAATTATTCTTTTATCACTTACCTACTCGAGGACGAGCAGGAGTTAAGCTTGGGGATGCTGATATGTTGGAAACGTATCTATAATTTTTGATGCTCCATGCTTGTTTAGTATCTACTTTGCTTTACGTGTCTACACTTTGAGGTGCTTTTTACATGTTTTCTGGTACTAACCTATTAGCAAGTTGCAACAGTGCCAGATGCCTATTTTCTGCTGTTTTTGGTTGCAGAAAAGTTAGTAAAGAAATATTCTCGGAATTGGACGGGACAAACGTCAAAGTCAATTACTTTCCGTGGGGAACAAGAAGTCCAGAGGAGAGCCGGAGGGGCTGGTTAGGGGGGACAGACTCACCCCAGGCGCTGGGGCAGGTGGGCCTGCGCCTGGCTAGGGTTTGGCAGCCCTGGTCGCCTCTCGGACTAGCCCCTTTGCCTATAAGAAGCCCCCGATGCAGAAACTCTCAGTACCCGATCAGAAATCCACGAAACCATCTGTAGCCGCCGCCACCATCGTCCCTAGATCGAAGGAGGATCTGAAGCTCTTCCGGCACCCTGCCGGAGGGGAGATAATCTCGGAGGACTTCTCTCCGGTATGATTTGTGAGTAGTACCACCTTGTACTATGGGTCCATGTAGTAGCTAGATGGTTGTATCTCCTCCTTTGTGCTTTCATGTATAGATCTTGTGAGCTCCGTTCATGATCAAGATCTAATCTATTTGTAATCATGCATGTTGTGTTTGCGGGGATCCAATGGATATTGAGATTATTATGTTGGTTTGATTAATGGTTTTGTCTTTATGATTCTATCATGTCTGTGTTGTTTGTGATCTTGCATGCTCTCCGTTTATAGTGGTTATCTTGGCCAAGTAGTTGCTAGTGACTCCAAGAGGGGGTATTTATGCTCGATAGTGGGTTCATGCCTCTAGTTTCCAAGGGAAATGACGGAAATCTCTTCGGTTGTAGATGTGCTATTGCTACTAGGGAGAAAACAACGGTCTCTTGTTCATGGAACATGTGGACTGTTTACCTTACACACTTTGCTTAAAGCTTTTGTCTGTTACTTGCAACTTAATACTAGAGGGGGTTCGGATGATAACCTGAAGGTGGACTTCTAGTCATAGATGCAGTTGGATTACGGTCTATGTATATTGTTGTATTGCCCAATCAACTTCATAGGATCTTTCTAGCTAGTAATTGCATTGTTATGCCTTGCTCAGTTCCTGTCAATTGCCCGTTGTAATTTGTTTACCCTTCATGACATGTTGTTTTTTATAAGGAGAGCACCTCTAGTGAACTATGGAACCGGGTCCAATATTTACCATTGATACATCTTCCACTGTTACTTGTTTACTTGCTGCAAACCATTACCTTCCACACCATACGTTTAATCCTTTGTTACAGCAAACCGGTGAGCTTGACAACCTCACTGATTCGTTGGGGCAAAGTCTTGAGTTTGTGTTGTGCAGGTCTCCATGTTGTTTGCAACACCTGTGTGACGTTTTCTTCCTCCTTCTGGTTCGATAACCTCGGTCTCAACTGAGGGAAGACTTGCTGCTTGCTGCTTCACACCTTGCTCTTGGGGTTTCCAACGAAGTGCTCCACGTCAGCACCATTAATTGACAACTCAGTTGTTAAGGCTTGCAAGTATTCTTTGGCACCTCTTGTGTCGAATCAATAAATTCGGTAATACTACCCGTGAAGACTGTTGCGATCCCCTATACTTGTGGGTCATAAATACTATTTTCTGGCGCCGTTGCCGGGGAGCATAGCTTTATTTTTAAGTTCACTTGGATCTACTATTGTTCACTGCTACTCCTTTCATCATGGGGAAGTCTCATGATGGAAAGTTTCATATTTTACCATCCAATACAAGAAGAGGTACAATCCTAAACACCTATGCTGCTCTTGATTCACCGTTTGTTATAAGTAAGCTTGTTACACCACCACCACTGAAGGGAATATGCCCTGAGAGGCAATAATAAAGTGTTTATTATGTGTATTCCAAGTATATGATAGATGTTTATTTTGCATGCTATAATTGCATTAATATGGAAACGTTAATACATGTGTGTTTAATAAACAAACAGAAAGTTCCTAGTTATGCCTCTCTCATAAACTAGCTCGTTGATTAACAAGATGATCAAGGTTTCTTGATCATGGACATTGGATGTTGTTAATAACGGGATCACAACATTAGTGTAATGGTGTGATGAACATTCATCCGAAGTATAGCATTACGATCAAAGTCATTGAGTTTATATTGCTATAACAACTTACGAAGTGATCCTAATCCTTAGACCATGAGATCATGTCAATCACTAACACCGGAAGAGTTTCTTGATAACATCAACCGTCACACCGTAACAGGGTGATTATAAAGATGGATTCAGAACTAATAAAGTGTTATGTTGAGGCTCATGGATCGAGAGTGGAATTTGTTCATCCCGATGACGGATAGATATACTCTGGGCCCTCTCGGTGATATCACATTAATTAGCTTGCAAGCAAGTGATTTGATCACTAGAATGTTGTATCACAGGAACGAGAAAAGAGTGCATGTCGGTAACGAGATCAAACTAGGTATGGAGATACCGATGATCGAATCTCGGACATGTAATATATCGTGAAACAAAGGGATTAAGATACTAGCGTAAAAGGTTCCGACAATCACAAGAAAGTCATCGTTGAATGTGTGGGAGTCAGTATGGGTCTCCAGATCCCGCTTCTGATTATTGATCCGAGAGGGGTCTCGATCATGTCCGCATTATTCACGAACCGTAGGGTGACACACTTAAGAGACACCGACATCCAATTGGAGCAAATGTTTCATGCCGAAAGAATGAACAAGCGCAGGAATTTATTTCACTAGATACCGAAACAGGTTTTCGGGTGAAATTGCATAAAGTGGTTATGCATGTGAAATAGAATTCTAGCAAGGGGTTATTTGTGAATGTTTGTCATTAAAGTAATTGACAAAATTCTGAATAAAATAAAAGAGTTTTATTTAATGAGAGTTTGCATTAAATTTGGTGGAAATTTAATGGGAATTTGAGTGGACTTTTGAGTGGAGGGATTTTAAAGGGCATTTTGTGAGTGGAGTGTCCACCCACATGAATGGAGGGGAGGGGGCAGCCCCCATGGCTGGCGGCCACCCCCTTGGGTGCCCCCCCTCCTCCTATAAAAGGAGCCCCCCTCCTCACTTGTCTCTCACACCTCCTCGTGAAGGATCTCTCTCCCCCTCTAGAATTTATCCCCCATGGTCTCGGACTAGCGAGATACATGTTCCCGGTGGCTATTCGGCAAGAAAGAGTTGTGCTTCCGCTGCATCGCTGGAGCGAGGAGGTGGAGGTTGCTCGGTGCCTCGAACGTGTGTGCGAGCACGGATGCGCTGCTGATTTGCGGCGCTAGGACTTCCTCTCGATCTTGAGATCGGCAAGAGATCGTCTACATCAACCACGAGTTGAATTCGTTAAGCTTTGTCGGTCTTCAAGGGTATGTTCTCTACGGATATACATCCGCCCGTTGTTTGTATCTAGTAGATAGATCTTGGTATATAGTTCACATCGTAGGAAAATTTTTGTTTTCTATGCTGCGAACCCTACAGTGGTATCAGAGTCGGATCTATGCGTAGATACTTTACACGGGTAGTACACATATGAGTATGTGGGCGATGATGATCATGTTGTTGCTCCTTTGTTGTAATTTTGGATATTGGTGGCATAGTGGGATGAAGCGGCCCGGACAAACTTTACATGTCCTCGCACATGAGACCTGTTCCACGCTTGACATGCAACTAGTTTGCCTAAGTGGCTAGCGGGTGTCTGTCTCTCCTACTATAGTCAATATCTATTTTGCAAGCGAGTTGTCAACAATTTGATTATCCTCGTTGTGGTTCATGTTCGTAGGTAAGAACGGTTCTATCTCGAAAGCCCTAAGCCACGTAAAACTTGCATTGGATAAATTAGAGGCGTCTAGTTTAGATTGTTGCTGGGCTAGTGTTATGATATGGTAGTGTTGTAAGTAGAAGTATGAGATGATACTCTTACAACACACATAGCGTGTAAAATCCATAGACCTTGGATTTACACATATAGGTATGATAGTGATCATACCACGATGCACATGATAGAGATCATCTGCGGGAACCATATCATTTCACTAATAAACATATGATGTTTGATAGCATCTTATATTGCTTGTTTAGCGCTTTGTTAGCATAATAAGATGATCCCTCATTTAAATATCAAGATAAGAATGTGTTCTTCCTTTAGTATGCACCGATTATGTTTTCGTCTCTCCAAGACATCACGTGATGATCGGGTGTTCTTGGATCCACGACCATATTTCGGGTGTAAAACAGTTACACACGCGAATACTAAGGTTCTAACTTGGCGAGCCTAGCATGTACAGACATGGCCTCGGAACACGGACCGAAAGGTTAAGCATGAGTCATATAGTTGATATGATGCCCATTTGATGCTCGCCTTTGAAGCTATACCGACTCACGTGATGATCGGACTTGGTGTAGTGGATTTGGTTCATGTAATCACCAAAAAGGCACGAGGGATGTCGTTTTTGAGTGGGAGTTCATTCGTAATATAGATTAGTTGAACTCAATCTATCATACACTTAGTCTAAACTTTACAAATTCTGTTGTAGATGGCACCACCTGCTTTTAATTTCAATGTGTTCATGGAGAAAGAGAAACTAGCAACGAACGGTAGCAACTTTACCGAATGGGCCATGAATTTGAGGATTCTCCTCTCTGCTGCACAAAAGCAATATGTGCTAGAAGCGCCGTTAGGCCCCCCACCTTTTGATGATGCCCCTGACGAGGAGAAGAATGTCTATCAGACTCGTCAGGAGGACCACAACTTAGTTCATTGCGGCATATTGTATGGGCTAGAGCCGTAACTTCGAAAGCGTTTCGAAAACGGCAATGCATTTGATACAATGGGTGAGTTGAAAATGATTTTCGACACACATGCTGCTATAGAGAGCTACAACGCTTCAGAAAAGTTCTTTAGCTGCATGATGGAAGAGCACAGCTCCGTTAGTGAGCATGTACTCAAGATGTCGGGTTACGCCGATAAGCTTGTGTCCTTGGGAATATCAATTCCCATTGACTTAGGCATCCATCGTGTTCTGCAGTCTCTGCCACCTAGCTATAAGAGCTTCGTGATGAACTATAATATGCAAGGCATGAAGAAGTCTCTCCCCGAGCTTCTGTCAATGCTTAAAACTGCAGAAGTGGAGATCAAAAAGGAACATCAAGTGTTGATGATCAATAGGAACACTGGTTTCAAGAAAGACAAGAAGGGAAAATGGAAGGGAAGTAAGGGCGGCAAGCCTGTTGCCGCGCCTGAAAAGAAACCCCGAGTTGGACCTAAGTCTGATTCCGAGTGCTACTATTGTAAGGGGACTGGCCACTGGAAGCGCAACTGCCCCAAGTATCTGGCAGACAAGAAGGCCGGCAAGGCAAACAAAGGTATATATGATATACATTTTATTGATGTGTACTTGACTAGTGCTCGCAGTAGCACCTGGGTATTTGATACCGGTTCAGTTGCTAATATTTGTAACTCGAATCAGGGGCTGCGGAACAAGCGACCACTAGCAAGGGGTGAGGTCAAGATGTGTGTCGGCAATGGATCAAGCGTTGATGTGATCGCCGTCGGAACGCTGCCTCTCCACTTGCCGCCGGGATTAGTTATAAACTTGAATAAATGTTATCTGGTGCCTGCACTGAGCATGAACATTGTATCTGGATCGTGTTTGATGCGAAGTGGTTATTCATTTAAATCCGAGAACAATGGTTGTTCCATTTATATGAATGAAATCTTTTATGGTCATGCACCGATGATGAATGGTTTATTTCTATTAGATCTCGATGATAATGTTACACATATTCATAATGTTGATGCTAAAAGGATTAAACTTAATGATGATATATCCGCATATATGTGGCACTGCCGTCTAGGTCATATTGGCGTTAAACGCATGAAGAAGCTCCATTCGGATGGACTTTTGGAATCACTTGATTATGAATCATTTGATACATGTGAGCCATGCCTTATGGGCAAGATGACTAGAACGCCGTTTTCCGGTTCAATGGAACGGGCGACAGATTTATTGGAAATCATACATTCTGATGTATGTGGTCCAATGAGTGTGTCGGCGCGAGGTGGATATCGTTATTTTGTTACTTTCACGGATGATTTGAGTAGATACGGTTATATCTACTTGATGAAACACAAGTATGAAACCTTTGAAAAGTTCAAGGAATTTCAGAATGAAGTGGAAAATCATCGTAATAGAAAGATCAAATTTCTACGGTCCGACCGTGGAGGTGAGTATCTAAGTTACGAGTTTAGCACTCACATGAAAGAGTGTGGAATTGTTTCACAACTCACACCTACCGGAACACCACAGCGAAATGGTGTATCGGAATGTCGTAATCGTACTTTATTAGATATGGTTCGATCTATGATGTCTCTGACGGACTTGCCGTTGTCATTTTGGGGTTATGCACTAGAAACTGCTGCATTCACTTTAAATCGGGCACCATCTAAATCCGTTGAAAAGACACCGTATGAATTGTAGTTTGGAAACAAACCTAAGCTGTCATTTCTTAAAGTTTGGGGATGCGATGTTTATGTGAAGAAACTTCAACCGGATAAACTCGAACCCAAAGCGGAAAAATGCGTCTTCATAGGATACCCTAAAGAAACTATTGGGTATTCTATCTATCACAGATCCGAGGGCAAGGTTTTTGTTGCCAAGAATGGATCCTTTCTAGAGAAAGAGTTTCTCGCGAAAGGTGTGAGTAGTCGGAAGGTAGAACTCGAAGAGGTTGTGGAACCTTCTCTTCAAAGTATGGCGAGTAGCGCAGCGCCGGAAGTTGTTCCGGAGTTGGATCCACCTGTTGAAGAGGGAACTAATGATAATGATCATGAAACTCCGAAAGAGAGTACTACCGAACCTCGCAGGTCAAACAGGACGCGTGCAGCTCCCGAGCTGTACGGAAATCCTATCATGAATTTCATGGTTGATGAAAATGATGACCCTACGACGTATGAAGAAGGGATGATGAGCCCGGATTCCAACAAATGGTTAGAAGCCATGAAATCCGAGATGGAATCCATGCATGAAAATCAAGTTTGGAACTTGGTGGAATTACCTCACGACCGAAAGGCCGTGGAGAACAAATGGATTTTCAAAAGGAAAACTGATGCTGATGGTAATGTGACCGTCTATAAAGCTCGACTTGTCGCAAAGGGGTTTCGACAAATTCAAGGAGTTGACTACGATGAGACTTTCTCTCCCGTAGCGATGCTAAAGTCAGTTAGGATTATGTTAGCAATTGCTGCATATTTCGATTATGAGATATGGCAGATGGATGTCAAAACCGCGTTTCTCAATGGTAATATTGAAGAAGAGTTGTACATGATACAACCAAAGGGTTTTGTTGATCCTAAGGATGCTAACAAGGTGTGCAAGCTTCAGCGATCCATCTATGGATTGAAGCAAGCATCACGAAGTTGGAATCTCTGCTTTGATGAGGTGATCAAAGAGTTTGGATTTGTCCAAACTTATGGAGAAGCTTGTATTTACAAGAAAGTGAGTGGGAGCAATGTGGCATTTCTGATATTATATGTGGATGACATATTATTGATCGGAAATGATATAGATCTTTTAAACAGTGTTAAAAGTTATCTAAACAGCAAATTTTCAATGAAGGACCTAGGTGAAGCGTCATACATATTAGGCATAAAGATCTATAGAGATAGATCTAGGCGCCTAATAGGGCTATCGCAAAGTACATACCTTGATAAGATTTTAAAGAAGTTTAAAATGGATGGAAGTAAGAAGGGGTTCTTACCTATGTTGCAAGGCAAGACATTGAGTAAGACTCAAAGTCCGGCTTCGGCGGAAGAAAGAGAGATAATGGACAAAGTCCCCTATGCTTCAGCCATAGGCTCTATAATGTACGCCATGCTATGTACAACACCGGATGTGGCACATGCTATTAGTTTGACTAGTAGGTACCAATCGGATCCAGGTTCGGAACACTGGATAGCGGTCAAGAATATCCTTAAGTACTTACGAAGAACTAAGGATATGTTTCTTGTATACGGAGGTGAAGAAGAGCTCGTCGCTAAGTGTTATGTCGACGCTAGCTTTGACACCGATCCGGATGACTCTAAGTCTCAATCCAGATACGTATTTCTCATGAATGGCGGAGTGGTTAGTTGGAGGAGCTCCAAACAACCTGTGGTAGCGGGATCAACAACGGAGGCCGAATATGTTGCTGCTTCAGAAGCGGCTCAGGAAGCAGTTTGGATGAAGGAGTTCATATCCGAACTAGGAGTGGTGGCAAACGCGTTGGACCCAATGGTGATCTATTGTGACAACAATGGTGCCATTGCCAATGCCAAAGAGCCAAGGTCTCACAAGCATTCCAAGCATATTAAGCGCCGGTTTCACTCCATCCGCGAGCATGTCAAGGATGGAGATATAAAGATTTGTAAAGTACATACGGATCTCAATGTAGAAGATCCGTTGACTAAAACTCTCCCTAGAGCAAAACATGATCAACACCAGAACTCAATGGGTGTTAGATTTATCACTATGTAACTAGATTATTGTCTCTAGTGCAAGTGGGAGACTGAAGGGAATATGCCCTGAGAGGCAATAATAAAGTGTTTATTATGTGTATTCCAAGTATATGATAGATGTTTATTTTGCATGCTATAATTGTATTAATACGGAAACGTTAATACATGTGTGTTTAATAAACAAACAGAAAGTTCCTAGTTATGCCTCTCTCATAAACTAGCTCGTTGATTAACAAGATGATCAAGGTTTCCTGATCATGGACATTGGATGTTGTTAATAACGGGATCACAACATTAGTGTAATGGTGTGATGAACATTCATCTGAAGTATAGCATTACGATCAAAGTCATTGAGTTTATATTGCTATAACAACTTACGAAGTGATCCTAATCCTTAGACCATGAGATCATGTCAATCACTAACACCGGAAGAGTTTCTTGATAACATCAAACGTCACACCGTAACAGGGTGATTATAAAGATGGATTCAGAACTAATAAAGTGTTATGTTGAGGCTCATGGATCGAGAGTGGAATTTGTTCATCCCGATGACGGATAGATATACTCTGGGCCCTCTCGGTGATATCACATTAATTAGCTTGCAAGCAAGTGATTTGATCACTAGAATGTTGTATCACAGGAACGAGAAAAGAGTGCATGTCGGTAACGAGATCAAACTAGGTATGGAGATACCGATGATCGAATCTCGGACATGTAATATATCGTGAAACAAAGGGATTAAGATACTAGCGTAAAAGGTTCCGACGATCACAAGAAAGTCATCGTTGAATGTGTGGGAGTCAGTATGGGTCTCCAGATCCCGCTTCTGATTATTGATCCGAGAGGGGTCTCGATCATGTCCGCATTATTCACGAACCGTAGGGTGACACACTTAAGAGACACCGACATCCAATTGGAGCAAATGTTTCATGCCGAAAGAATGAACAAGCGCAGGAATTTATTTCACTAGATACCGAAACAGGTTTTCGGGTGAAATTGCATAAAGTGGTTATGCATGTGAAATAGAATTCTAGCAAGGGGTTATTTGTGAATGTTTGTCATTAAAGTAATTGACAAAATTCTGAATAAAATAAAAGAGTTTTATTTAATGAGAGTTTGCATTAAATTTGGTGGAAATTTAATGGGAATTTGAGTGGACTTTTGAGTGGAGGGATTTTAAAGGGCATTTTGTGAGTGGAGTGTCCACCCACATGAATGAAGGAGGGGAGGGGGCAGCCCCCATGGCCGGCGGCCACCCCCTTGGGTGCCCCCCTCCTCCTATAAAAGGAGCCCCCCTCCTCACTTGTCTCTCACACCTCCTCGTGAAGGATCTCTCTCCCCCTCTAGAATTTATCCCCCATGGTCTCGGACTAGCGAGATACATGTTCCCGGTGGCTATTCGGCAAGAAAGAGTTGTGCTTCCGCTGCATCGCTGGAGCGAGGAGGCGGAGGTTGCTCGGTGCCTCGAACGTGTGTGCGAGCACGGATGCGCTGCTGATTTGCGGCGCTAGGACTTCCTCTCGATCTTGAGATCGGCAAGAGATCGTCTACATCAACCACGAGTTGAACTCGTTAAGCTTTGTCGGTCTTCAAGGGTATGTTCTCTACGGATATACATCCGCCCGTTGTTTGTATCTAGTAGATAGATCTTGGTATATAGTTCACATCGTAGGAAAAATTTTGTTTTCTATGCTGCGAACCCTACAACCACATACTCATGCTACATACACTGCTACTACTGCTGAGTCTGAAACTGCTTTTGATACTCATGATGTTACTTCTACTATGCTTGATGCGAGTGGTTCATTTGGTCCTTTCCTAGATGCTACTATGGCTGGTTAAGGAAATACTGAAACTCCTAGTGAAGACACTGTTACACCAGTTAGCTCACCTGAGTCTAGAGAGAGTTATGATATTAATAATGGCTATATTGAGTTTACTGATGAATTTGTTGAAGAGTGCTGAAACACACATGGTGGTACTGCTATTAAGAGTCTCCTTGCTAGACGTACCATTATTCCTAAACTGTCCTCTGATCCTAAGTTTTCCACCTCCCCCATAGATATCAAAGATAAATATTATGATTTCTCTCTTGATTTATCCTATTTGGACATTGTTGATAAAGAACCTTTTTGTGGGACTAAAAATGAGAGTGTTGTAGCTCATATGAATGAGCTTTCCACTATGAGTGCTTTATTCTCTGATGATTTTAAGATGCGCAAGTACTTTGTTACAAAGATCTTCCCCTTTTCACTAAAAGGAGAAGCTAGGGCTTGGTTTAATAGATTACCTCCTGGTTCCATTGATAGCCCTGATTGCTTGATTTCTTCTTTCTTCCAAAAATATTTTCTTCCCAGTGCTAGACATGCTGCTTTGCAGAGACTTTTTGATTTTAAATAGGGAGAAGAAGAGAAATTGCCTGAGTCATGGACAAGGTTCTATGCCTTGATTCATGCACATCCTGGATGTCCATTACCTAAAAATGAGCTTCTTGATATTTATTATAATGGACTAACTGATGATTCTAGGACATACCCAGATAGTTTTGCTGATTGTGTTTTCAGGAAAAGAACTCATACAGATGCTGAAGAATTAATGGCTAAGGTAAGCAAGAATTATGATGATTGGACTTCAACTGAGATAAATACACCTGGGACTATTACTCTTGAACCAGTTGTGCCTGAACCAGTTCCAACACCAACACCAAAGAAGAGGGGAGTTATTGCATTAAATGATGAAGTGATGAAAGAAGCTAAGAAATGTCTTAAGGAGAAAGGTATTAGAGCTGAAGATGTGAAGAATCTACCTCCTATAGAAGAATTATGTAAGCCAATTCCCCACTCATCCACTATTGAGGTACACTCTCTCGAACACTCTGATGAAGGTGATATTCCTTATGGTAAGCCTCCTAATCAATGTTTATAGGAACTTGACATTTTTATTGTTAAGAAAGGTAATTTTAATAAACAAGTTCAGAATCCTTTATTGGAAAACTCTAGAGCTATTAAAGAGTTGAAAGATATTGTAGAAAGAACTTCTAATGATATTAAAATGCTTTGTAAACACTTTCAAATGGTTCAAACTCAAATTGATCAACTTGCTAAGGTGCAAAAAGCTATGCTAGTTAATGCCTCAGCAGATAAACATGCTTATGGAATTAGAACTAGGAGTGGTATAGCTACACAAGATCCTTTATATCCTGAAGGACACCCTAAAAGAATTGAGCAGGATTCTCAACAAGGTGAAAGTAGTGATAGTCCTCGTAAGAGAAAGAAACACAAAATAGTTGAGGAACCAATTGAACCTGCTGTAGATCCTAATAGTATATCTGTCTCTGATGCTAAAATTGCGAGTGGTAATGATAAAATGGTGCTCCTCATAAGGAGGAAGTTGAGGAATAACCTGAGAAGCACACTAATAATACTAGGTACACTAAGGAAGATTTTATTGCTAATGAACATGGTAAAGAGAGAGAACCTTGGGTGCAGAAACCTATGCCTTTTCTAGGTAAGAAACACAAGTCAAAGGAGGAAGAACACTACAACAAGTTTTGTGAGTGGATGAAACCTTTATTTTTGCAAATTCCTTTGACTGATGCTATTAAGTTGCCTCCTTATTCAAAGTATATGAAGGATATTTTCTCTAATAAAAGGAAGATTCCTAATGAGGAGATTTCTATTTTGCTTGCTAATTATTCCTTCAATGGTAAGGTTCCAAAGAAACTTGGTGATCCAGGTATACCAATTATTCCTTGCTCTATTAGAATAATTAAGTTAGAACTGCTTTATGTGATTTGGGAGCTGAAGTTAGTGTTATGCCTTTTTCTCTCTACAAGAGACTCCAGCTAGAAAAGTTGATACCAACTGATATATCTTTGCAAATGGTTGATAAGTCAACTAATATTCCTGTTGGTATATGTGCGGATGTTCTTGTTCAAGTGTCTCATAATTTCTTGGTTTTAACTGATTTTGTTGTGCTTGAAATGCCTGAAGATTATAATATGTCTATTATTCTTGGGAGACCTTTTCTTAATACTGTAGGTGCTGTCATCAATTATAATCAAGGAAAAGTAACATTCAATATTAATGACAAAGAGCATACTGTCTATTTCCCCAAGAAGTTTGCTAGGAGCTATTGCCTGAATTCCATTGAAAATATTGAGAGCATCAAGGTTGGAGAAATATATTGTCCCATTTCACAAGAAAATTTTGAAACTATTATGATTGGGACCATTGCTATCAATTATGAGGTAACATAATCACCTTGTGGAATACAAAGTTTTGTTTCATATAAGATTGTTTTGGTAAGAAGACTTGATCAACCTTATTAACAAAAGGATTTTAATGAACAAAATAATGTTTTCACAGTGGTTATACTTGCTTTATTTTACTTTTCTCCTTCCTAGTCTTTGCCTTTTCTCTTGTTAGCTTTGGTTTTGCTAGTTGTTTGCTTATTAGAGTGTCTTAGAACTTCTGTAGTTTGGTTTTTGGTTTGCTTTTGCTTCTTCTAAAAAAATTTGTTTCTGCGAGAAAATCAATTTTCATACCCTGAAAATTGGCCAGAAATAAACTTTCCCGAAAAATCCCAGAAAATTCAAAATAAATTTTTCCTCGAAAAAAGGGGCAGAGGGACACCTGGAGTGACCCAGGGGGCCAGCCCAGGAAACCACACCCCCTGTGGGCGCGGGCACCCCCAAGGTGGCGCCTAGGTGGGGTGTGGCCCACTTGGGCCCCTCCAAGGTGCCTCCTCCCAGCCATCTTCTTTCTCTTTCCCGAAAAACACCGGAAAACTTTCTCAAGCTCGAGTTCCTGATGTTCTTGCTCGCGATTTTCGATCTCCTTGCTTAGCTCATCTTTGTTGCTGATTTTTGGAGGGATTGCTCCTTGGTATGTGCCTCCTCCGCTTGTCCAATTAGATTTGTGATTGATAGATTGTATCTTGAGTATTTTGCTGCTATAGGTGACAGCTTGTGTGAGCTTGCATGCTTTTTCTATGCTTAGAGATTTCATTTTGATGCATGTGTAGCCCTCTAGCAAGTTCCTATAGTAGTTTCTCATCATTTATCAACTTGGAAATTACTTGGTTTGATGTTTGTCTAAAAATTTCAGAAAGGAAGATGAGTGCATATCCACTAAATCAATATGATTTGATGGTACCTGAGCCAATGAAATTTAATCGTGAGGAAGGAGTCTTCCCTTCCATATATCCATGCCAGGAATTTATGAGAACTGCGGGAATCCTCCAGGATTTCCAAACTATGGTTACCAATGCAGGATTGGAACACTTAGTTGAAGCAATTAGAGTACCTTAGTGGGGATCTTGTGAGAAGATCAAGGAGAGGCCCAAGTCACTTATGGATTTATATACTGAGATTTGCCAAGGTTTCGACTTCTCCAAGGAAAGTGGTAAAATTCAGAACATTCAGTTCCCAGCCATTAGATATTTTGCCTATTTCATTACCAAGTGTGTTCTTGCTAGAAAGATTGCTAGGAAGCTATCTTCTTTTGATCTAGCTTTTATCGCAGCTGCTTTGAATAGGAATAGATATTATAACCTGAGTGCTTTGATAGCTTACTGTATCACCACTAACCGCGAGAAGGGTGGAATTTGTGGAGGTCTCATTGCTTATAGGTTGCAAACTTTCCATGGTTTACAGCCTCACCATTCAGATTATCGGTTCCCCATAGAGAGGCTTGATCTTGAATCTATGGTTCAGCATATTTTTTGTTTTCTAGGGCTACTATGAGAAGTTTACCGTATGAACTATCTTTTGCCAAGCGTGGTTGGAGAGGGGGTAGGACTGAGAAAGTAGTTTATTTGCCTGCACCTGCTTCGTTTAATTTTGATAACAGGAAAGGATGGTCGCTTACGGAGGAGGTGTTTGACACATACGTGGAAGATCTCTCCTATCAAGAGGATAATGTTGGAGAGGATGCTGAAGATGATTCGGTTCAGACCTCCAACTTGGGAGAGTCTTCATACCATCAGCCCTCCTATGATTGGGGCAAGTCTTCTTCTTCATCGCAAGCGCCTGACTATGATCATTCCTGTGATGACCCACCATCTTGGGGTTACTACCCGCACTATATATCATGTTCGGTCAGTTCTATGTATATCCATCATTTCACTTTCTTTTTGGTTTTTGTTCCTGCTTTCTCAAAACACAAAAATACCAAAAATTATTTTCGTTGTTTCTCTTGGTTTGTTTCTTTGATTTTTTGCTTTGGTTTGCCTTAAATAAAAATCCAAAAATATTTTGCTTTGTTTGCTTTGCTTGGTTTGTTTTTGCTTTGTTTGTTTTTGCTTGGTTTGCTTATTTGAAAAAATCGAAAACACCAAAAATATTTGTTCTTCTTCTTTGGTTTTGTGAGTTCTTTGCAGGGTTCCGCCATCCTCAGCGGAGTTTGGTTTCATGTTATTATTCAAGTCACACAAGTGAAGGGCAATAATGAAGATTAAGACAACTTGAGGTGTGGTAAGAGGCTGGTAACGAAATCTATTTGTTTTCATTTTTGTACATATACGCATCATTGTGAGCATGCTTAGTCTGTTCATGTAAGGAGTATGTTACTGATGGATGCTTAGTAGTTCTTGCTTGTTTGTGATTAGCTCCAGCTTGCTAATAGTTTGTAGCATGTCATATGAATGTTTGCTTGCATTGTTTTATTCATATTTTGGTATGATATTGTGGTATCCTCCTCTGAAAGTTTCATATGAATCGACTTGGCACATGCTCACGCATGCATATGAATAAACAATAGTCAGTAAGCCTCGGTGATTTATTTTGGCTCCGAGTTCTTGTATCACTTTCATGCCATAATTAGTCCTGTTTTGTTGCAAGCATGATTATGACAGTTATTACTCTCTCGTTTGTCGCTCCCTCTCTATTGCTAGCCTTCACTTGCATAGAGTATGAGCTCTACTTGTGCTTCCAACTCGCCAAAACCAATATTTCCAACAGTGTCCACCATACCTACCTATTAGCATCATTTGCTATTTCAGTGCATATTCTATATGCCTTGTTTTCTTCCAAATAAAATGTTTGACTACTTTGAGAAAGTTAGTTAGTAAAGCTCTCACGAACTTTATGGCACACTTTATTCCTTGCACTTAATAATCCTGAACCATTGTGACTGTCCATGAAAGTTATATGCTTGCAAATTATAGGCTGAGAGTTAGCAGAACCGTGCTGTCATGAGGAACGTTTTCAACACTTATGGATACATATCCAGTTGATACCTTACTCTTTTGTTTGCGGATGTCGTCATTGTAAAATAAAAGGGGAGCTTGTGAGTTCATGGAGTATATATATGTGTTAGAGAAAAGCCTAGGACGCTAGCCTAAGCCATGCCTAATCATGGTGGAAACTTGGAGCATCACCATAATGAGCATTCTATGAAGCATCCTCAATAAAAAAGCTATGTACATAGTAAATAAAAAGATCGCTGAGATGCTCATTGTCTGCTTGCCTTGTCATTTTGATCACGGGATATCTCATGTATCATGTGCAAGGGGTACCCTGTTGGCAGTTCTCTATGATATGCATGTATTTACAATGATAGAACTTACAGGTAACCAAAGTTGAGTAGCATGCGGAGCAGCCCTCGTACTCAAGGACATGGGGTTTCCAGTTTATGGTCTGTCAAGCATATAACTCATATTGGACCTCACTTTCACCTTAACCACATGAAGATGCCTATGATAGGGGTAATCAGAGCTCAAAGCTAGTGAGTACCTTACTTTCAGCATTTGGAAGCCTTTCAAACTTTTCAAAACCTTTTCACTTCCTTGTTGAGTCACCACTTATTCTATGAGCACCTTCTTGAGAGCATAGTTGTCATTCTTGTGTTTGTCTCAAAACTTGGCTACTTATGCCATGACTTTGATGCTTGTATCTCTGATATTTTTACCTCTAGTCTTCATGTGAACTTCAGAGGTGCCTTGGAATTTATATTGTGCTCTACCAACAAAGGCAAGCGAGATACCACTCTATCATACCTTATTATGAGCATTGCAATGTTGCTTATGTTTATGTTCCTTACTACTTATTATTATTGAGTTCGTTTCTCTTCATATCTTGCAATGACTATTGAGTAGACATAGTTGCATACTTCTTATTATGAATGGTTTAAGTATCTACTCCTATGCTGAGAATATTTACATCATATGAAGCAAATGTGTTCGTGAAATTTCCTTTATCGCACTCAGTTTTCAACTAAATTTCTTGAGGACAAGCAATAAGATAAGCTTGGGGAGAGTTCATACGTCCAAAATCTACATACTTTCCCGAACACTTTTGCTATTGTTTCTCCTCTAAACTTGTGTGATTTGGATAAAACTAACACGGACTGACGCAGTTTTCAGCATAATTACTTTGGTGTCTAGTTTTTGTGCATAAAATCAACTATCAGGAAAAATCCTAGAAAATATGCCAAAAATCCTATTTAACCAGAAGATCCACGGAGCCATAGTACGAGACAGAGTGGAGACCTGGGGGGCCCACACCACTGCCAGGCGCGGGTGGGCCCAGCCCACGCATAGGGGGGTGCGGCCTCCCCAGGCACCCCCTCGGGATACGTTTTCGCCTTTTAGTTACCCCTTGACCTAAAAAACAAGGGGGGTTCGACGTTTTTCCAGAAAGAGTTCCACTGTGTCGCCACCACCAGAAACCAAGATTCGATTCCAGAAACTCCGTTCTGGCACCCTGCCGGGACGGGGAATTTGGAGAGGATCATTGCCATCGTCATAACCAACGCCTCTCCATCAACCATCAATGTTTCCCTAATCCATGAGTGAGTAATCCCCTGTTGTAGGCTATGGGGATGGTAGGGATAATCGAATAAGATTGTTAGGCCATAGTGCCTAGTATCTCTATTAGTGCTATTTGACTTTGTTGCAACTTGTTGTGCTTAATGCTTGTCACTAGGGCCCGAGTGCCATGATCTCAGATCTGAACTTATTATTGAATCATTATGATAGTATTGTTTGTGATCTTATCTGCAAGTTGTGTACACATATCACTGTTCAGATCCAAATGCCCTGAAGTGACAGAAATTGGGACAACCAGAGGGGATGGCTGTGGTGTGAGGATCACATGTGCTCTATTAAAAGGAGCACCTTAATTGCCATTAGTTCCCTAGAGGCCCCTCTGCCACGGGCTGGCTGGAAAAAAGATGTTGTGCAAGTTCTCATTACGAGCACGCATGAATATATATGGAGCACATGCCTATGATTGTTTAGTACTTGGATGCTTATTCTAATTTATCTGTAATGCCCTAGATCTTGAAGTTACATGTTTAGACTCGTCCATGCAACACCCGTCCATTCATCCCTATGCCTACCGCACTCATATCCTACTATTTGCTGCTACTGTTATTGTTGCTATTGTTTTGATGTTGCTGTTGCTTTGCTGTTGCTACTACAAACTTTTGCTACTGATAAACTTCTTTGAGAAAGAACTATTTCCAGGTGCAGCTGAATTGACAACTCAGTCGAATCAATAAATTAGGTAATACTACCCGCGAAGACTGTTGCGATTCCCTATACTTGTGGGTCATCACCCCCCCTCGCTGCCCAGAACATGGAACCACTCCATGGATTGAGCCCAAACCCAACACATATCTCCCTCTCGGAATCGCAAGCGACTTCTCCAACTAGAGCTTTTGTGGTGCTTTGGAGAAATCTCCACCTTCCATTTTATGGACCCGAAAAACCGGAGTTTTCCCAAAGGAGATGCAAGATTAGAGCGCGCCCATGGACCCAAGGCAATTTCCACGCATGCTACACCATGGTACATGGACATTCCCGGGAGGTGGGGATTTATCTCGTGGTGCGGGCATGTACTTAATTTTTTCCGGGTTACGGCCCGGTAAATGCGGTTTCTAACTATATGTACCCTATAAGACACTCTCAATTTTCGGGTAAAATGGTTTGGGGTGCCCCATGGGGTACCTAGGCTGGATGCATGCCTGGGTCCAAGATTGCACCGACCGCCGGCAGGTTTCGCCATTTTCTTGGGCAGCACCAAATAAAATCTAAAAAATAGAAAAAAACGTGAAAACGGCTCCTCGAGCCCTTGCATGTGACCCACTGCCCTCATAAAATCATAGGCAGGGCATACCAAGTCATTTGGCACCCAAGGCACCACCAGGATGTCTATCGAGTGTGAGTAAACATGGCTTCCAACCCTAGATCCCCCCTCGCTGCCCAGAACATTGAACCACTCCATGGATTGAGCCCAAACCTGGCACCTAGCTCCCTCTCGACATCGCAAGCGACTTCTCCAACTAGATATTTCGTGGTGCTTTGGGGAAATCTCCACCTTCCATTTTCTAGACCCGAAAAACCAGCGTTTTCCCAAAGGAGGTGCAAGATTAGGGCGCGCCCATGGGCCCGAGGAAAATTCCACGCATTCTACACCATCGTGCATGGCAATTCCCGGGAGGTGGGCATTTATCTTATGGCGCGGACATGTACTATATTTTTTCCGAGTTATGGCCCGGTAAATGTGGTTTCTAACTGTATGTACCCTATAAGACACTCAATTTTCGGGGAAAATGGTTTGGGGTGCCCCATGGGGTACCTAGGATGGATGCATGCCTGGGTCCAAGATTGCACAAACCACCGCATTGCCGCGCGTGCCGGCGGGTATGCCGTTTTGTTGGGCAGCACCAAACAAAATCTAAAAATCAAAAAAATAATTAAAATGGCTCCTGGAGCCGTTCCATGTGACCCACTGCCCTCATAAAATCTTAGTCAGGGCATACCAGGTCATTTGGCACCCAATGCACCACCAGGATGTCTATCGAGTGTGAGTAAACATGGCTTCCAACCCTAGATCCCCCCTCGCTGCCCAAAACATGGAACCACTCCATGGATTGAGCCCAAACCCAGCACCTAGCTTCCTCTCGGCATCGCAAGCGACTTCTCCAACTAGAGATTTCATGGTGCCTCTGAGAAATCTCCACCTTCCATTTTCTAGACCCGAAAAACTGGTGTTTTCCCAAAGGAGGTGCAAGATTAGGGCGCGGCCATGGGCCCGAGGCAATTTGCACGCATGCTACACCATGGTGCATGGCCATTCCCGGGAGGTGGGCATTTATCTCGTGTTGCGGTCATGTACTGTATTTTTTTCTGAGTTACGGCCCGGTAAATGCGGTTTCTAACTGTATGTACCCTATAAGAAACTCTCAATGTTTGGGGAAAAATGGTTTGGGGTTCCCCATGGGGTACCTAGGCTGGATGCATGCCTGGGTCCAAGATAGCACCGACCGCCTACAGGTTTCGCCGTTTTCTTGGGCAGCACCAAACAAAATCTAAAAAAACAAAAAAATGTGAAAACGGCTCCTCGAGCCCTTGCATGTGACCCACTGCCCTCATAAAATCATAGGCAGGGCATACCAAGTCATTTGGCACCCAAGGCACCACCAGGATGTCTATCGAGTGTGAGTAAACATGGCTTCCAACCCTAGATCCCGCCTCGCTGCCCGAACATGGAACCACTCCATGGATTGAGCCCAAACCCGGCACCTAGCTTTCTCTCGGCACCGCAAGCGACTTCTCCAACTAGAGATTTCGTGGTGCTTCTGAGATATCTCCACCTTCCATTTTCTAGACCCAAAAAACTGGTGTTTTCCCAAAGGAGGTGCAAGATTAGGGCGTGCCCATGGGCCCGAGGCAATTTGCACGCATGCTACACCATGGTGCATGGCCATTCCCGGGAGGTGGGCATTTATCTCGTGGTGCGGGCATGTATTGTATTTTTTCCGAGTAACAGCCCGGTAAATGCGGTTTATAACTGTATGTACCCTATAAAACACTCTCAATTTTCGGGGAGAAATGGTTTGGGGTGCCCCATGGGGTACCTAGGATGGATGCATGCCTAGGTCCAAGATTGCACCGAACGCCGTGTTGCCGCGCCTGCCGGCGGGTTTACCGTTTTCTTGGGCAGCACCAAACAAAATCTAAAAAAACAAAAAAAAACGTGAAAACGGCTCCTAGAGCCCTTGCATGTGACCCACTGCCCTCATAAAATCATAGGCAGGGCATACCAGGTCATTTGGCACCCAAGGCACCACCAGGATGTCCATCGAGTGTGAGTAAACATGGCTTCCAACCCTAGACCCCCCTCGCTTCCCAGAACATGGAACCACTCCATGGATTGAGACCAAACCCGTCACCTAGCTCCCTCTCGGTATCGCAAGAGACTTCTCCAACTAGAGATTTCGTGGTGCTTTGGAGAAATCTCCACCTTCCATTTTCTGGCCCAAAAAATAGGCGTTTTCCCAAAGGAGGTGCAAGATTAGGGCGCGCCCATGGACCCGAGGCAATTTCCACGCATGCTACACCATGGTGCATGGCCATTCCCGGAGGTGGGCATTTATATCGTGGTGTGGGCATGTACTGTATTTTTTCCGATTTATGGCCCGGTAAATGCGGTTTATAACTGTATGTACCCTGTAAGACACTCTCAATTTTCGGGGGAAAATGGTTTGGGGTGCCCCATGGTGTACCTAGGCTGGATGCATGCTTGGGTCCAAGACTACACCGACCGCCACGTTGCCACGCCCGCCGGCGGGTTTCGCCGTTTTCTTAGGCAGCACCAAACAAAATCTAAAAAACAAAAAAAAAGTGAAAATGGCTCTTGGAGCCCTTACATGTGACCCACTGCCCTCATAAAATAATAGACAGGGCATACCAGGTCATTTGGCACCCAATGCACCACACGGATGTCTATCCAGTGTGAGTAAACATGGATTCCAACCCTAGATCCCCCCCTCGCTTCCGAGAACATTGAACCACTCCATGGATTGAGCCCAAACCCGGCACCTAGCTCCCTCTCGACATCGCAAGCGACTTCTCCAACTAGAGATTTCGTGGTGCTTTGGAGAAATCTCCACCTTCCATTTTCTAGACCCGAAAAACCGGCGTTTTCCCAAAGGAGGTGCAAGATTAGGGCGCGCCCATGGGCCCGAGGAAAATTCCACGCATGCTACACCATCGTGCATGGCAATTCCCGGGAGGTGTGCATTTATCTTGTGGCACGGGCATGTACTATATTTTTTCTGAGTTATGGCCCGGTAAATGTGGTTTTTAATTGTATGTACCCTATAAGACACTCAATTTTCGGGGAAAAATGGTTTGGGGTGCCCCATGGGGTACCTAGGATGGATGCATGCCTGGGTCCAAGATTGCATAAACCACTGCATTGTCGCGCGTGCCGGCGGGTATGCCGTTTTGTTGGGCAGCACCAAACAAAATCTAAAAAACAAAAAATAATTAAAATAGCTCCTGGAGCCGTTCCATGTGACCCACTGCCCTCATAAAATCTTAGTCAGGGAATACCAGGTCATTTGGCACCCAAGGCACCACCAGGATGTCTATCGAGTGTGAGTAAACACGGCTTCCAACCCTAGATCCCCCCTCGCTGCCCAGAACATGGAACCACTCCATGGATTGAGCCCAAACCCATCACCTAGCTCCCTCTCGGCTTCGCAAGCGACTTCTCCAACTAGAGATTTCGTGGTGCTTTGAAGAAATCTCCACCTTACATTTTCTAGACCCGAAAAACCGGCGTTTTCCCAAAGGAGGGGCAATATTAGGGCGCGCCCTTGGGCCCGAGGCAATTTCCACGCATGCTACACCATGGTGCATAGCCATTCCTGGGAGGTGGGCATTTATCTCGTGGTGCGGGCATGTACTATATTTTTTCTGAGGGATGGCCCGGTAAATGCTGTTTCTAACTGTATGTACCTTATAAGACACTCTCA
This sequence comes from Avena sativa, assembly GCA_916181665.1. Lineage (NCBI taxonomy): Eukaryota > Viridiplantae > Streptophyta > Magnoliopsida > Poales > Poaceae > Avena > Avena sativa. The sequence continues at coordinate 128,917,390 of OV702281.1, read as the reverse complement.
GTTTTCGGGAAAAAATGGTTTGGGGTGCCCCATGGGGTACCTAGGCTGGATGCATGCCAGGGTCCAGGATTGCACCGCCCGCCGCGTTGTCGCGCCCGTCGCAGGGTTTTGCCCTTTTCTTGGACAGCACCAAATGTTATCTAAAAAAACGTGAGAACGGCTCCTGGATCCCTTGCATGTGACCCACTGCCCTCATAAAATCATAGGTAGGGCATACCAGGTCATTTGTCACCCAAGGCACCAGCAGGATGTCTATCGAGTGTGAGTAAATATGGCTTCCAACTAAGACCCCCCCCCTCGCTGCCCAGAACATGGAACCACTCCATGGATTGAGCCCAAACCCGGCACCTAGGTCCCTCTCGGCATCACAAGCGACTTCTCCAACTAGAGATTTCGTGGTGCTTTGGTGAAATCTCCACCTTCCATTTTCTAGACCCGAAAAACTGGCGTTTTCCAAAAGGAGGTGCAAGATTAAGGCACGCCAATGGGCCCGAGGCAATTTTCACGCATGCTACACCATGGTTCATGGTCATTCCCGGGAGGTGGGCATTTATCTAGTGGTGCAGGCATGTCCTATATTTTTTTCTGATTTACGGCCCGGTAAATGCGACTTCTAACTGTATGTACCCTATAAGACACTCTCAATTTTCGGGGAAAAATGGTTTGAGGTGCCCCATTGGGTACCTAGGCTGGATGCATGCCTGGGTCCAAGATTGCACCGACCGCCGCGTTGCCGCGCCCTCCGGCGGGTTTCGCCGATTTCTTGGGCAGCACCAAACAAAATCTAAAAAAACAAAAAAACATGAAAACGGCTCCTAGAGCCCTTGCATGTGACCCACTGCCCTCATAAAATCATAGGCAGGGCATACCAGGTCATTTGGCACCCAAGACACCACCAGGATGTCAATCGAGTGTGAGTAAACATGGCTTCCAACCCTAGATCCCCCCTCGCTGCCTAGAACATTGAACTACTCCATGGATTGAGCCCAGACTCGGAAACTAGCTCCCTCTCGGCATCGCAAGCAACTTCTCCAACTAGATATTTCGTGGTTCTTTGTAGAAATCTCCACCTTCCATTTTCTGGACCCGAAAAACCAGCGTTTTCCCAAAGGAGGTGCAAGATTAGGGTGCGCCCATAGGCCCGAGGCAATTTCCACGCATGTTACAGCATGGTGCATGACCATTCCCGAGAGGTGGGCATTTATCTCGTGGTGCGGGCACGTACTGTATTTTTTCGGGTTACGGCCCGGTAAATGCGGTTTCTGACAGTATGTACCTTATAAGACACTCTCAGTTTTGGGGAAAAAATGGTTTGGGGTGCCCCATGGGCTACCTAGGCTGGATGCATCACAGGGTCCAAGATTGCACCGACCGCCGCGTTGTCGCCCCTGCCGACGGGTTTCGCCGTTTTCTTGGACATCATCAAACGTTATCTAAAAAAACGTGACAACGGCTCCTGGATCCATTGCATGTGAGCTACTGCCCTCATAAAGTCATAGGCAGGGCATACCAGGTCATTTGGCACCCAAGGCACCAGTAGGATGTCTATCGAGTGTGAGAAAATATGGCTTCCAACCCAAGATCCCCCTCGCTGCCCAGAACATGGAACCACTCCATGGATTGAGCCCAAACCTGGCACCTAGCTACCTCTCGGCATCGCAAGAGACTTCTCCAACTATTGATTTCGTGGTGCTTTGGAGAAATCTCCACCTTCCATTTTCTGGACCCGAAAAACTGTCGTTTTCCAAAAGGAGGTGCAAGATTAGGGCGCGCCCATGGGCCCGAGGCAATTTCCACGCATGCTACACCATGTTGCATGGTCATTCCCGGGAGGTGGGCATTTATCTGGTGGTGCAGGCATGTACTGTATTTTTTTTCCGATTTACGGCCCGGTAAATGCGGTTTCTAACTGTATGTACCCTATAAGACACTCTCAATTTTCGGGGAAAATGGTTTGGGGTGCCCCACGGGGTACCTAGGCTGGATGCATGCCTGGTTCCAAGATTGCACCAACCGCCACGTTGCCGCGCCTGCCGGCTGGTTTCGTTGTTTTCTTGGGCAGCACCAAACAAAATCTAAAAAAACAAAAAAACATGAAAACGACTCCTAGAGCCGTTGCATGTGACCCACTGCCCTCATAAAATCATAGTCAGGGCATACCAGGTCATTTGGCACCCAAGACACCACCAGGATGTCTATCTAGTATGAGTAAACATGGCTTCCAACCCTAGATCCCTCCCGCTGCCCAGAACATTGAACCACTCCATGGATTGAGCCCAAACCCGGCACCTAGCTCCCTCTTTATATCGCAAGCGACTTCTCCAACTAGACATTTCCTGGTGTGATATGTTAGAAACATATCAATAATTTTTGATGCTCCATGCTTGTTTTGTATCTACTTTTCTTTTCTTTTCTACACTTTGAGGTGCTTTTTACATGTTTTTTGGTACTAACCTATTAACAAGTTGCAACAGTGCCAGATGCTTGTTTTCCGCTGTTTTTGGTTTCAGAAAAGTTAGTAAAGAAATATTCTCGGAATTGGACGGGACAAACGCCAAAGTCAATTACTTTCTGTGGGGAACAAGAAGTCCAGAGGAGAGCCGGAGGGGCCGGACAGGGGGGCAGACCAACCCCAGGCGCGGGGGCAAGTAAGGTTTGGTGGCCCTGGCCGCCTCCCGGTCTGGCCACTTCGCCTATAAGAAGCCCCCGATGTAGAAACCCTGAGTACCCGATCAGAAATCCACGAAACCGTCTGTAGCCACCGCCAATCGTTCCTAGATCAGGGGGGTCTGAAGTTCTTCCCGGCACCCTGCCGGAGGGGAGATTGTCCCGGAGGCATTCTCTCCGGTATGATGCGTGAGTAGTTCCACCTTGGACTATAGGTCCATGTAGTATCTAGATGGTTGTATCTCCTCCTTTGTGCTTTCATGTATGGATCTTGTGAGCTCCGTTCATGATCAAGAGCTAATCTATTTGTAATCATGCATGTTGTGTTTGCGGGGATCCGATGGATATTGAGATTATTATGTTGGTTTGATTAATGGTTTTGTCTTTATGATTCTATCATGTCTGTGTTGTTTGTGATCTTGCATGCTCTCCGTTGCTAGTGGTTATCTTGGCCAAGTAGTTGCTAGTGACTCCAAGAGGGGGTATTTATGCTCGATACTGGGTTCATGCCTCTAGTTTCCAAGGGAAGTGACAGAAATCTCTTCGGTTGTAGATGTGCCATTGCTACTAGGGATAAAACAACGGTCTCTTGTTCATGGAACATGTGGACTGTTTACCTTACACACTTTGCTCACAGAAGTTGTCTGTTGCTTGCAACTTAATACTGGAGGGGGTTCGTATGATAACCTGAAGGTGGACTTCTAGTCATAGATGCAGCTGGATGGCGGTCTACGTATATTGTTTTATTGCCCAATCAACCTCATAGGATCTTTCTGACTAGTAATTGCATTGTTATGCCTTGCTCAGTTCCTGTCAATTGCCCCGCTGTAATTTGTTTAGCCTTCATGCCATGTTGTTTATCTAAGGAGAGCACCTCTAGTGAACTATGGACCCCGGTCCAATCTTTACCATTGATACATCTTCCACTGTTACTTGTTTACTTGCTGTAAACCATTACCTTCCACACCATACGTTTAATCCTTTGTTACAGCAAACCGGTGAGCTTGACAACCTCACTGATTCGTTGGGGCAAAGTCTTGAGTTTGCGTTGTGCAGGTCTCCGCATTGCTTGCAACACCCGTGTGACGTTTCCTTCCTCCTACTGGTTCGATAACCTCGGTCTCAACTGAGGGAAGACTTGTTGATGTGCTCTTCACACCTTTCTCTTAGGGTTCCCAACAAGACTCCACATCAAGCACCAAGTTCTCTGGCGCCACCAAGGAGTCATCAACAAGTTTTCTGACGCCGTTGCCGGGGATATATAGGACAACTTCAACCTCTTCCTCCCCGTCAAGCTCCACCATCAAGTTTTCTGGTGCCGTTGCCGGGGAGGCTAAGGACGTCTTCACTAGGGGAGTCCTTCACTTCCTTTCTCTTTACTTTGTTTTTAGTTTTCTTTTTTTTATTTTTCTTGGTTTTGTTTGCCTCTTTTCAAAAAAACCCCAAAAAAATTAGTCTAGTTTGGTCTGCTTGCTTTATCCAAAAACACAAAAAAGTAGCTTTTGCTCTAGTTGTTGCTACTGTTTTTGGCTTGCCCACCTTTGCCAAAATGAACTCTGCTGAGAACACCAAGTTGTGTGACTTCACTAGCACCAACAACAATGATTTCCTAAGCACTCCTATTGCTCGACATGCTCCTGATGCTACCTTTTATGAAATTAAGCCTGCTTTGTTGAATCTTGTGATGAGAGAGCAATTTTGTAGTGCTGGTTCTGATGTAGATGGAGATATTATTAATAGCTTTGTTGAACTTTGTGAGATGCAAAAGTATAAGGATGTAGATGGAGATATTATTAAGCTCAAGATTTTTCCCTTCTCCTTGAGGGGAAAAGCTAAAGAATTGTTGCTTTCTTTTCCTAAAAATAGTATTAATTCTTGGAATAAGTGCAAAGATGCTTTTATTGGAAAGTACTATCCTCCTACTAATATTATATCTATGAGAAGTGATATTATGAAATTTAAACAGCTTGATAGTGAACATGTTGCTAATGCTTGGGAAACAATGAAATCTCTGGTAAAAATTGCCCTACTCATGGACTTACTGCTTGGATGATTATCCAGACTTTTTATGCAGGTTTGAACTTCTCCTCAAGAAACCTGTTGGATTCAGCTACTGGAGGTACTTTTATGGGACTCACCTTGGGAGTTGCAACAAGGATCCTTGATAATATGATGGTTAACTACTCTGAATGGCATGTTGAGAGAGCTCCACATGGTAAGAAGGTAAATTCTATTGAGGAAACTTCCTCTTTGAGTGAAAAGATTGATGTTATTATGGCTATGCTTGTTAATGGGAAAGCTCCTCTTGATCCTAATAGTGTTCCCTTAGCCTCTTTGGTTGCTCAAGAAGAGCAAGTTGATGTGAACTTCATTAGAAACAACAATTTCAACAACAATGCCTACAGGAATAATTTTGGTAGCAACAACAATTATAGGCCTTATCCACCTAATAATGGCAACTCCTATGGAAGCTCTTACAATAATGCTAGAAGTGCGCCCTCTGAACTTGAAGTCATGCTCAAAGACTTTATTAGTAAACAAACCACTTTCAATAAGACTATAGAGGAAAAGCTTTTAACTGTTGAGAAAAATATATCCTCTTTGTCTGAAGCTCAGTCCTCCTTGATTAATAAAATGGCTGCTAAACCTGAAACTATGGAAAATACCTTTGCTACTGCTCATTCCATACAAGTTACTATTGATGAAAATGTTAGGCTGTTAGCTAAACTTCATGCTAGGTGGGAAAAGGAAGCTAAAATTGATAGAAACAATAGTGTGTGCACTATCACCACTAAACCACAAGTAGCCCATATTCCTCCTCCTACTATGCCTACCACTAGTGATGCTAAGTTTGACTTTGATATTGATGGTTGCAATATTTCTGAAGTGATTATGTTCTTGCAAAAGCTTGCTAGAAGTCTTGATGCTAGTGATATGCATGTTGCCTTTACCAAACATATTACAGATGCTCTTGTTAAGATTAAGGAAGAGAAGCTAAAACACAAAGCTTCTATTCCTAGGAAAGTAGAAGATAGTTGGGAACCCATTATTAATATCCAAGGGAATGACTTTGATCTCAAATATTCATGTGATCTTGGTTCTAGTGTCTCTATTATGCCTAGGAAGATTTATGCAATGCTTAATTTGCCACCATTAGAAGATTGTTAGGATGTCCCACTCAATGATATGCTAAGAAGAAACTCATGGGGAGTATTAATGATGTCCTAATCATGGTTAACAATGCTTATTCCCCTGTTGATTTCTATGTTTTGGATGTTGAATACAATGCTTCTTGTCCTATTACTTTGGGAAGACCTTTTCTTAGAACAGTTGGTGCCATCATTGATATGAAAGAAGGCACTATTAAATATCATTTTCCATTAAATAAAGGTATTGAACACTTCCCTATGAGGAGAGAGAAGTCGATTTTTGCTCCTCCTTTGAAAGCAAGATTTGATGTGAATGCTTCTTCATTTGAAAATACTTGATTCTTCTTGCTTCTTGTGCCTAACTTAAAGGATTTAAATAAAAGTACTTGTTGGAAGATAACCCAAGAGTTTGTTTGAGTCTTGGAATTTATTACTTCTGTAATAACCCCTACTTATCCTTTTTGTTTACTTTTTGTGCCAAGAATGACCTCTAATGAGAGGGAATTAAGATTTGGGGAGTTGCTGTCCCGAAACAGATTTCTTTCCTCCACCAAAAACATTCATGAGCAGGCTCTGTAACTCGGATTGAGCTCAAAATTTATGAATAAATCCCCCGTATGTTAGATAACTTTTGTTAGTTCAACACTATTTTATTTGAGAAATAGAAGATGTTCTAAAAAAATCGTTTCTACCTGCTAGTCTGTTTTGACAGATTTCTGTCATTATTTGCATTTGCTTCTTATTGATTCCTTTTTGAGCTCTCTTCAGGTAAATTCAGCTTTTTGAAGGAGTTACTACAGTAGATTGTGTTTTTAGTGAAAAGCCTTGCTGTTCCCAAGCTTTGCCAGTGGTCTAAAATCTTTTTAATAAGCTAATGTTGCTAATGAAGATTGTGTGAAGTTTTGTATGAAGGAAACATTTCAGGTGTAGAAAGAGAATGATGCAATGAGATGAAGAATGGACAAAATCTCAAGCTTGGAGATGCCACCATGGTGTCACCCCAAGAAATATCCATGAGGTACAAGCGTCAAAGCTTGGGGATGCCCAAGGCATCACCTTCTTCATCAATAAAAAGCTCATGTCTGTCTAGACATTTTGTTTTTTATTGTTTCATGCACAGTTGTGTTGTTCTTGGAGCGTCTTAGTTTTTGTTTCCTTAGATTAGGTTGTTTAGATTTCTTGAATAAAGTAGTTTGGACCCTCATTCTTGCTGTGTTGTTTGCAAATAAGTTTGCTTGGTGTTTGGAAATGAGTAGTAAGTTCTTGCTTGAAGTGCAAGAGGAGCTTGCATTGACTGTGACTTAGACTTTACAATGACATGCTAGGTGTTGTTTTAGCATTATGCTTAGTGATTATTTCTGTAGAATGTCTTGTTCCGAACAATTGGGATTGCTTAGTGTGCCTTGAAGAAATTATGTGTTGTTTTAGCATGCAAAAGCATAGTATTGTGGTATTCTCCTTCGATGTTTTGCTTGGGTTGACTTGGCACATGATCACACCATGCTATGACTATGACAAGTCACCATTAGCCTCTATGATCATTTAGTACTTGACTTGTAGTACCACTCTTTGCTTTGATTAGTTTTCTTTGTTGCATTGCATAATTTTGGCCATTATTGCTCTCTTAGTTGGTTGCTCCCAGTCTTTTACTAGCCTCCACTTGTATGAGTAAGTTCTACTCATGCTTCCAACTCCCAAGAAACCAAGTTATTCCAAAGTGTCCACTATAAAATCCTATGCATGGTGTGTTACACCATTCCAAGTATATTCTTGTTTTCAACTATTTTCCAATTAAAAACTATTTTTTATGTAAAAACTTAGTGATTAAAGCCCTCACGAACTTGATGGCACATTTATATTCCTTGCCCCTAATAAACTTGAACCATTGTGACAAATTTGTTGTATATGCTTGCACTTATAAGTTGGAATTAGCAGAACCGTGCTATCACGAGGAACATTTTCAACATTGCACTTGTACCTTGTTGTACTCAGTTGATATCATGTTCTTTTGTCTATGGATGTCACCGGTGTGAAATAAAGTGGGAACTTCTAAGTCCATGGAGTTGTATCCTGTGTTAGAGAAACGCCTGGGCCGCTAGCCTAAGCCATGCCTAATCATGGTGGAAACTTGCAGCATCACCATAGTGACATCTATGAAGCATTCTTCTTATAAAAAAAGAGACACATTGAGAAAAGAGGAAAGAGAGAGAAAAGCACCATATTCCCATGGTACATAAGAAGAATTGCTTAGATGCTCATTGTCTGCTTGCCTTGTCATTTTGGTTATGGGAAAGCTCCTGAACCATGTGCAAGGGGTACCCCGTTGGCGGTTCTCAATGATATGCAAATACTTATAGTGACAAGAACTTACCTGGACCCAAAGTTGATGCATGACGTGTGTCCCTCGTATTCAAGGGGCATGAGATTGCCAACTTATACTTCGTCAAGCATATACTCCAGCTTTGCCACTTTAACCTTAACCACTTCAAGATTCTTATGATACGGGCAATGAGGGCTGCAAGCTAACTAGTACCATAATTTTTGGAAGCTCTTTTTGAAACTTGTAATCCCTGCTTCCTTTACAAAAAGGCCTTTCTTCCACCACTATTGAGTCTCCACCTTCTACCTTTAGGAACCATTAAGAGAGCATAGTTGTCATTCTGTGTGCAGTGTTCCAAAGCTTATTAATTGATGCATATTGTGATATTACTTGCTATTGTGCTATTTGTTTCCAGTCACCCTTGTGAACTTGGAAGGTGTCCTATGCATTATCTTGCTACTCTATGAGGGAAAAGCTGATTTCCACTATGCTATGTTTTCTGCATGTGAAACAAACAAATGTTTTTCAATGCATATTATTCATGATCTTTGTTTGTAGTTTGCCATGTTGCATGCATAGTTACTATGTCCTATTGTTAGAAATCCATCTTTCATGCACATGTTTAGAGTTCTTTGATCCCAGCTTTCAATGTTTGCAAATGGTTGGATCTTTATTGTGAGGGTGCATATCACCTCAAAAATTATTCTGTTTATCACTTAACTACTCGAGGACAAGCAGGAGTTAAGCTTGGGGATGCTGATACGTTGGAAACGTATCTTTAATTTTTGATGCTCCATGCTTGTTTTGTATCTACATTGATTTCCTTGTCTACACTTTGAGGTGATTTTTACATGTTTTCTGGTACTAACCTATTAACAAGTTCCAACAGTGCCAGATGCATGTTTTCTGCTATTTTTGGTTTCAAAAAAATTAGAAAAAAAATATTCTCGGAATTGGACGGGACATACGACAAAGTCAATTAGTTTCTGTGGGGAACAAGAAGTCCAGAGGAGAGCCGGAGGGGCTGGCCAGAGGGGCAAGACCCACCCCAGGCGCGGGGGCAGGTGGGCCTGCGCCTAGCTAGGATTTGGTGGCCCTGGCCGCCTCCCGGTCTCGCCCCTTCGCCTAAAAGAATCCACCGATGCAGAAACCCTGAGGACGCGATCAGAACTCCACGAAACCGTATATAGCCGCCGCCACCATCGTCCCTAGATCGGGGGATCTGAACTACTTCCCGACACCCTGCCGGAGGAGAGATCATCCCGGAGGCCTTCTCTCCGGTATGATGCGTGAGTACTTCCACCTTGGACTATGGGTCCATGTAGTAGCTAGATGGTTGTATCTCCTCCTTTGTGCTTTCATGTATAGATCTTGTGAGCTCCGTTCATGATCAAGATCTAATCTATTTGAAATCATGCATGTTGTGTTTGCGGGGATCCGATGGATATTGAGATTATTATGTTGGTTTGATTAATGGTTTTGTCTTTATGATTCTATCATGTCTGTGTTGTTTGTGATCTTGCATGCTCTCCGTTGCTAGTGGTTATCTTGGCCAAGTAGTTGCTAGTGACTCCAAGAGGGGGTATTTATGCTCGATAGTGGGTTCATGCCTCTAGTTTCCAAGGGAAGTGACGGAAATCTCTTCGGTTGTAGATGTGTTGTTGCTACTAGGGAGAAAACAACGGTCTCTTGTTCATGGAACATGTGGACTGTTTACCTTACACACTTTGCTCAAAGAAGTTGTCTATTGCTTTCAACTTAATACTGGAGGGGGTTCGGATGATAACCTGAAGGTGGACTTCTAGTCATAGATGCAGCTGGATGGCGGTCTATGTGTATTGTTGTATTGCCCAATCAACCTCATTGGATCTTTCTGATTAGTAATTCCATTGTTATGACTTGCTCATTTCCTGTCAATTGCCCCGCTGTAATTTTTTTACCCTTCATGCCATGTTGTTTATTTAAGGAGAGCACCTCTAGTGAACTATGGACCCCGGTCCAATATTTACCATTGATACATCTTCCACTGTTACTTGTTTACTTGCTGCAAACCATTACCTTCCACGACATACGTTTAATCCTTTGTTACAACAAACCGGTGAGCTTGACAACCTCACTGATTCATTCGGGCAAAGTCTTGAGTTTTAGTTGTGCAGGTCTCCGCGTTGCTTGCAACACCTGTGTGACGTTTCCCTCCTCCTACTGGTTCGATGACCTCGGTCTCAACTAAGGGAAGACTTGCTGTTGTGCTCTTCATACCTTTCTCTTGTGGTTCCCAACAAGACTCCACATCAAGCACCAAGTTCTTTGACGCCACCAAGGATTCATCAACAAGTTTTTGCCCGCTGTTGCCGGGGATCTACAGGACAACTTCAACCTCTTCCTCCTAGTCAAGCTCCACCATCATGGTGCTTTGGAGAAATCTCCACCTTCCATTTTCTAGACCCGAAAAACCGGCGTTTTCCCAAAGGAGGTGCAAGATTAGGGCACTCCCATGGGCCCTAGGAAATTTCCATGCATGCTACACAATGGTGCATGGCCATTCCCGGGAGGTGGGCATTTATCTCGTGGTGCGGGCATGTACTGTATTTTTTCCGAGTTACGGATCAGTAAATGCGGTTTCTAACTGTATGTACCCTATAAGACACTCTCAATTTTCGGGGAAAATGGTTTGGGGTGCCCCATGGGGTACCTAGGCTGGATGCATGCCTGGGTCAAAGATTGCACCGACCTCCGCGTTGTCGCGCCCGCCAGCGGGTTTCGCCATTTTCTTGGGCAGCACCATACAAAATCTAAATAAACAAAAACAAAAACATGAAAATGGCTTCTGGAGCCCTTGCATGTGACCCACTGCCCTCATAAAATCATAAGAAGAGCATACCAGGTTATTTGGCACCCAAGGCACCACCAGGATGTCTATCGAGTGTGAGTAAACATGGCTTCCAACCCTAGATCCCCCCCCCCCCCTCGCTGCCCAGAACATGGAACCACTCCATGGATTGAGCCCAAACCCGGCACCTAGATCCCTCTCGGCATCACAAGCGACTTATCCAACTAGAGATTTCGTGGTGCTTTTGAGAAATATCCACCTTCCATTTTCTGGACCCGAAAAATCGGCGTTTTCCCAAAGGAGGTGCAAGATTAGGGCGTGCCCATGGGCCCGAGGCAATTTACACACATGCTACACCATGGTGCATGGTCATTCCCGGGAGGTGGGCATTTATCTCGTGGTGCGGGCATGTATTGTATTTTTTCTGAGTTACGGCCCGGTAAATGCAGTTTCTAACTGTATGTACCCTATAAGACACTCTCAATTTTCGGGGAAAAATGGTTTGGGGTGACCCATGGGGTACCTAGGCTGGATGCATGCCTGGGTCCAAAATTTCACCGACCGTCGCGTTGCGGCGCCCGCCGGCGGGTTTCGCCGTTTTCGTGGGCAGCACCAAACAAAATCTAAAAAAACAAAAAAAAAACGTGAAAACGGCTCCTGGAGCCCTTGCATGTGACCCACTTCCCTCATAAAATCATAGGCACGTCATACCAAGTATTTTGGCATCCAAGGCACCACCAGGATGTCTATCGAGTGTGAGTAAACATGGCTGCCAACCCTAGATCCCCCCTTGCTACCCAGAACATTGAACCACTCCATGGATTGAGCCCAAACCCGGCACCTAGCTCCCTCTTGGCATCGCAAGCGACTTCTCCAACTAGATATTTCGTGGTGCTTTGGAGAAATCTCCACCTTCCATTTTCTGGACCCAAAAAACCGGCATTTTCCCAAAGGAGGTGCAAGATTAGGGCGCGCCCATGGGCCCGAGGCAATTTCCACGCATTCTACAACATGGTGCATGGCCATTCCCGGGAGGTGGGCATTTATCTCGTGGTGCGGGTATGTACTTTATTTTTTCTGAGTTACGACCCGGTAAATGCGGTTTCTAATAGTATGTACCCTATAAGACACTCTCAGTTTTCGGGGAAAAATGGTTTGGGGTGCCCATGGGTTACCTAGGCTGGATGCATGCCTGGGTCCAAGATTGCACCGACCACCGCGTTGTCGCGCCCGCCGACGGGTTTTGCCATTTTCTTGGACAGCACCAAACGTAATCTAAAAAAACAAAAAAACGTGAGCGGCTCCTGGAGCCCTTGCATGTGACCCACTGCCCTCATAAAATCATAGGCAGGGCATACCAGGTAAGTTGGCACCCAAGGCACCAGCAGGATGTCAATCGAGTGTGAGGAAACATCGCTTCCAACCCAATATCCCCCCTCGCTGCCCAGAACATTGAATCACTCCATGTATTGAGCCCAAACCCGGCACCTAGCTCCCTCTCGGCATCGCAAGCGACTTCTCCAACTAGAGATTTCATGGTGCTTTGGAGAAATCTCCACCTTCCATTTTCTGGACCGAAAAAACCAGCATTTTCCCAAAGGAGGTGCAAGATTAGGGCGCGCCCATGGGCCCGAGGCAATTTCCACGCATGCTACACCATGGTGCATGGCCATTCCCGGGAGGTGGGCATTTATATCTTGGTGCAGGCATGTACTGTATTTTTTCGAGTTACAGCCTGGTAAATACGGTTTCGAACTGTATGTACCCTATAAGACACTATCAATTTTCGGGGTAAATAGTTTGGGGTGCCCCTTGGGGTACCTAAGCTGGATTAATGCCTAGGTCCAAGATTGCACCAAGCGCCGCGTTGCCGCGCCCGTCGGCGGGTTTCACCGTTTTCTTGGGCAGCACCAAACAAAATCTAAAAAAAAAACAAAAAACATGAAAACGGCTTCTGGAGCCCTTGCATGTGACCTAATTCCCTCATAAAATCATAGGCAGGGCATACCAGGTCATTTGGCACTAAGGCACCACCAGAATATCTATCGAGTGTGAGTAAACATGGCTTCCAACCCTAGATCCCCCCCTCGCTGCCCAAAACATGGAACCACTCCATGGATTGAGCCCAAACCCAGCACCTAGCTCCCTCTCTGCATCGCAAGTGACTTCTCCAACTAGAGATTTCGTGGTGCTTTCGAGAAATCTCCACCTTTCATTTTCTGGACCCGAAAAACTGGCGTTTTCCCAAAGGAGGTGCAAGATTAGGGCGTGCCCATGGGCCCGACGCAATTTTCACGCATGCTACACCATGGTGCATGGCCATTCCTGGGAGGTGGGCATTTATCTCGTGGTGCAGGTATGTACTGTATTTTTTCCGAGTTACGGCCCACTAAATGCGGTTTCTAACTATATGTACCATATAAGACACTCTCAATTTTTGGGGAAAAATGGTTTGGGGGTTCCCCATGGGGTACCTAGGCTGGATGCATGCCTGGGTCCAAGATTGCACCGACCGCCGCGTTGTCACGCCCGCCGGCGGGTTTCGCCGTTTCTTGGACTGCACCAAACATAATCTAAAAAAAATGTGAGAACGGCTCCTGGAGCCCTTGTATGTGACCCACTGCCCTGATAAAGTCATAGGCAGGGCATACCAGGTCATTTGGCACCCAAGGCACCACCAGGATGTCTATCGAGTGTGAGTAAATGACGACTGTCTACGCACATCCTATTGGGAACCCCAATAGAAAGGTGTGAAGCAGCAAGCAACAAGTTTTCCCTCAGTTGAGACCGAGGTTATCGAACCTTAAGGAGGAAGGAAACGTCACATAAGTGTTCCAAGCAACACGGAGACCTGCACAACACAAACTCAAGACTTTGCCCCAATGAACAGTGAGGTTGTCAAGCTCACCGGTTTGCTGTAACAAAGGATTTAATGTATGGTGTGGAAGGTAATGGTTTGCAGCAAGTAAACAAGTAACAGTGGAAGATGTATCAATGGTAAAGATTGGACCGGGGTCCATAGTTCACTAGAGGTGCTCTCCTTAGATAAAAAACATGGCATGAAGGGTAAACAAATTACAACAGGGCAATTGACAGGAACTGAGCAAGGCATAACATTGCAATTACTAGTCAGAAAGATCCTATGAGATTCGATTGGGCAATACAACAAGATACATAGACCGCCATCCAACTTCATCTATGACTAGAAGTCCACCTTCAGGTTATCATCCGAACCCACTCTAGTATTATGTTGCAAACAACAGACAACTGCTTTAAGCAAAGTGTGTAAGGTAAACAGTCCACATGTTCCATGAACAAGAGACCGTTGTTTTCTCCCTAGTAGCAACAACACATCTACAACCTAAGAGATTTTTGTCACTTCCCTTGGAAACTAGAGGCATGAACCCACTATCGAGCATAAAAATACCCCCTCTTGGAGTCACTAGAAACTAATTGGCCAAGATAACCACTAGCAACGGAGAGCATGCAAGATCACAAACAACACAAACATGATAGAATCATAAAGACAAAACCATTAATCAAACCAACATAATCATCTCAATATCCATCGGATCCCCGCAAACACAACATGCATGATTACAAATAGATTAGATCTTGATCATGAACGGAGCTCACAAGATCTATACATGAAAGCACAAAGGAGGAGATACAACCATCTAGCTACTACATGGACCCATAGTCCAAGGTGGAACTACTCACGCATCATACCGGAGAGAAGGCCTCCGGGATGATCTCCCCTCCAGCAGGGTGCCGGGAAGAACTTCAGATCCCCCCGATCTAGGGACGATGGTGGCGGCGGCTACAGACGGTTTCTTGGATATTTGATCGGGTACTTAGGGTTTCTACATCGGGGGCATCTTATAGGCGATGGGGGAGATCGAGGAGGCGGATAGGGTCACCAAGCCCTAGCCAGGCGTGGGGCTGGTCCCACCCGCGCCTGGGGTGGGTCTGTCCCCCCTGGCTGGCCTCTCTGGCTCCCCTCTGGACTTCTTGTTCCCCACGGAAAGTAATTGACTTTGACGTTTGTCCCGTCCAATTCCGAGAATATTTCTTTACAAACTTTTCTGAAACCAAAAACAGCAGAAAACATGCATTTGGCACTGTTGCAACTTGTTAATAGGTTAGTACTAGAAAACATGTAAAAAGCACCTCAAAGTGTAGACAAGCAAAGCAAAGTAGATACAAAACAAGCATCGAGCATCAAAAATTATAGATACGTTTCCAACGTATCAACATCCCCAAGCTTAATTCCTGCTTGTCCTTGAGTAGGTAAGTGATAAACAGAATAATTTTTGAGGTGACATGCACCCTCACAATAAAGATCCAACCATTTACAAGCACTGCAAGCTGGGATCAAAGAACTCTAAACATGTGCATGAAAGATGGAGTTCTAACAATAGGACATAGTAACTATGCATGCAGCATGGCAAGCTACAAACAAAGATCATGAATAACATGCATTGAAAAACGTTTGTTTGTTTCACATACAGAAAACATAGCATAGTGGCAATCAGCTTGTCCCTCATAGAGTAGCAAATAGATGCATAGGACACCTACAAAGTTCACAAGGGTGACTAGAAACAAATAGCACAAGAACAAGTAATATCACAATATGCATCAATTAATAAGCTTTTGAACACTGCACATAGAATGACAACTATGCTCTCTTAATGGTGCCTAAAGGTAGAAGGTGGAGACTCAATAATGGTGGAAGAAAGGCCTTTTTGTAAAGGAAGCAGGGATTACAAGTTTCAAAAAGAGCTTCGAAAAATTATGGTACTTGTTAGCTTTCAGCCCTCATTGCCCCTATCATAAGCATCTTGAAGTGGTTAAGGTTAAAGTGGCAAAGCTGGAGTATATGCTTGACGAAGTATAAGTTGGCAATCTCATGTCCCTTGAATACGAGGGCTGCACCTCATGCATACTCAACTTTGGGTCCAGGTAAGTTCTTGTCACTATAAGTATTTGCATATCATTGAGAACCGCCAATGGGGTACCCCTTGCACATGGTACAGGAGCTTTCCCGTAACCAAAATGACAAGGCAAGCAGACAATGAGCATCTCAACAATCTTTTTAGTTACCATATGCATATATTTTTATTGAGGATGCTTCATAGGTAGATCATTATGGTGATGCAGCAAGTTTCCACCATGATTAGGCATGGCTTAGGGTAGCGGCCCAGGCTTTTCTCTAACACAAAATACAAACTCCATGGACTTACATGTTCCCTCTTTATTTCACAGCAGTGACATCCATAGACAAAAGAGCATGATATCAACTGAGTACAACAAGGTACAAGTGCAATGTTGAAAACATTCCCCGTGACAGCACGGTTCTTCTAATTCCAACTTATAAGTGCAATCATATACAACAAAGTTGTCACAATGGTTCAAGTTTATGAGGGGCAAAGAATAAAGTGTGCCATCAAGTTCGTGAGGGCTTTAATCACTAAGTTTTCACATAACAAAATATTTTTTAATTGGAAGATAGTTAAAAACAAGAGTATACTTGGAATGGTGTAATACACCATGCATAGGAGTTTATAGTGGACTCTTTGGAAAAACTTGGTTTCTTAGGAGCTGGAGGCATGAGTAGAACTTGCTCATCCAAGTGGAGGCTAGCAAAAGACTGGGAGCGACCAACTAAGAGAGCAATAATGGCCAAAATCATGCAGCGCAACAAAGCATACTAATCAAAGCAAAGAGTGGTACTACAATTCAAGGACTAAATGATCATAGAGGCTAATGCTGACTTGTCATAGTCATAACATGGTGTGAGCATGTGCCAAGTCAACCCAAGCAAAGCATCAGAGGAGAATACCACAATACTATGCTTTTGCATGCTAAAACAACGCATAATTTCTTCAAGGCACACTAAGTAATCCCAGTTATTTGGAACAAGACATGCTACAACAATAATCACTAAGCATAATGCTAAAACCACACCTAGCATTTCATGCTAAAGTCTAAGTCACAGTCAATGCAAGCTCCTCTTGCACTTCAAGCAAGAACTTACTACTCCTTTTCAAACACCAAGAAAACTTATTTGCAAAACAACACAACGAGAACGGGGGTCCAAACTACTTAAACAAACCAAACAAACTAAGAAAAGCAAAGAAAAACTAAGACGCTCCAAGAACAACACAACTGTGCATGAAACAATAAAAACAAAGTGTCTAGATAGACCTGAGCTTTTTATTGATGAAGAAGGGGATGCCTTGGGCATCCCCAAGCTTTGACGCTTGTACCTCTTGGATATTTATTGGGGTGACACCATGGTGGCATCACCAAGCTTGAGCTTTTGTCCATTCTTCGTCTCATTGCATCATTCTCTCTCTACACCTGAAATTTTTCCTTCATACAAAACTTCACACAATCTTCATTAGCAACATTAGTGTATTCAAAAGATATTAGACCTCAGGCAAAGCTTTGTAACAGCAAGGCTTTTCACTAAAAACACAAGATATTGTAGTAACTCCTTCAAAAAGCTCAATTCACCTAAAGAAAACTCAAAAAGGAATCAATAAGAAGCAAATGCAAATAATGGCAGAAATCTGTCAAAACAGACCCGCAGGCAGAAACAGATTTTTACAAACATCTTCTGTTGCTCAAATCAAAAAGTGTTGAACTAACAAAAGTTAGCTAACATACTGGGGTATTTATTCGTAAATGTTGAGCTCAATCCGAGTTACAGAGCCTCCTCACAAAAAAATTTAGTGGAGGACAGAAATCTGTTTCGGGACAGCAACTTCCAAATCTTACTTCCCTCTCATTAGAGGTCATTCTTGGCACAAAAAGCAAACAAAAAGGATAAGTATAAGTCATTACAGAAGTAATAACATCCAAGACTCAAGGAAACTCTTGGGTTATCTCCCAACAAGTACTTTTGTTTAACGCCTTTAAGTTGGGCACAAGAAGAAAGAAGAATCAAGTATTTTCAAATGAAGAAGCATTAACATTCATACTTGCAAAATCTTCAACTATGAAAGGTATCTCACCCAAATGGGTTTTGGAGGATCCTTTCTCATCTCTCTTTGGTCTACTACCTTCATTAAAAAGATTTTTAGGGGAAATCCAATCAAAATTCTTTTCAAAGGCTTCATGCATTCCAACAAGCTTAAAGGGTATGGGTATATTGAATTCTTCTCTAGGATTAGTTTTATCAGAAATACCCACAACATATACACTTGAACCTAGCATATTGAAACGTTCAAAAACCTTTTTGGCCTCCCTAGCAACATCATGAAATTCTTTTGATAAAGTTTCAAGGATGAATTCTCTCTTTTCAGCATTCTTTTCTTCAGTTAGTTTTAGGAACAAGAATTGTATGAAGGGGTTAAGGCTAACAAACCTAGCCTCCAACATATGAACTAAAGAAGCTACAACAATCTCATAATTAGTAGCAAGATCTGCTATAGATTTATCCTTAATATCCTCATTCTTTCTAACATAATTAAAGAATTCTTCAATATTATCTGTCCTAATTATGGAGCCACTACCTATTGCAAGATCTTTCAGAGCGAACTTGGGGAGCAACATGGTGAGCTAGAGCAAAGTGGCAACTAGAGTAGGAACTAATTTTTTTTGGGTTTTTTTAAACAAGGCAAACAAAACCAAGCAAAAGAAACAAAGAAAACTAAAAACAAAGTAAAGAGAAAGGAAGTGAAGGGCTCCCCTTATGAAGACGTCCTTGGCCTCCCCGGAAACGGCGCCAGAAAAGCTTGACGATTGTCTACGCACAGCCTATTGGGAACCCTAAGAGCAAGGTGTGAAGCAGCAAGCAGCAAGTTTTCCCTTAGTTGAGACCGAGGTTATCGAACCATAAGGAGGAAGTAAACGTCACACAGGTGTTGCAAGCAACACGGAGACCTGCACAACACAAACTCAAGACTTTGCCCCAACGAACAGTGAGGTTGTCAAGCTCACCGGTTTGCTATAACAAAGGATTAAACATATGGTGTGGAAGGTAATGGTTTGCAGCAAGTAAACAAGTAACAGTGGAAGATGTATCAATGGTAAAGATTGGACCGGGGTCCATAGTTCACTAGAGGTGCTCTTTTTAGATAAGCAACATGGCATGAAGGGTAAACAAATTACAGCAGGGCAATTGACAGGAACTGAGCAAGGCATAACAATGCAATTACTAGTCAGAAAGAACCTATGATATTTGATTGGGCAATACAACAAGATACATATACCGCCATCCAACTTCATCTATGACTAGAAGTCCACCTTCAGGTTATCATCCGAACCTCCTCCAGTATTAAGTTGCAAGCAACAAACAACTGCTTTAAGAAAAGTGTGTAAGGTAAACAGTCCACATGTTCCATGAACAAGAGACCGTTGTTTTCTCCCTAGTAGCAACAACACATCTACAACCTAAGAGATTTTTGTCACTTCCCTTGGAAACTAGAGGCATGAACACACTATCGAGCATAAATACCCCCTCTTGGAGTCACTAGCAACTACTTGGCTAAGATAACCACTAGCAACGGAGAGCATGCAAGATCACAAACAACACAGACATGATAGAATCATAAAGACAAAACCATTAATCAAACCAACATAATAATCTCAATATCCATCAGATCCCCGCAAACACAACATGCATGATTACAAATAGATTAGATCTTGATCATGAACGGAGCTCACACGATCTATACATGAAAGCACAAAGGAGGAGATACAACCATCTAGCTACTACATCGACCCATAGTACAAGGTGGAAATACTCACGCATCATACCGGAGAGAAGGCATCCGGGATGATCTCCCCTCTAGCAGGGTGCCGAGAAGAACTTCAGATCCCCCCCCGATCTAGGGAAGATGGTGGCGGCGGCTACAGATGGTTTCGTGGATATTTGATCGGGTACTCAGGGTTTCTGCATCGGGGGCTTCTTATAGGCGAAGGGGGAGACCGAGGAGGCGGCCAGGGTCACCAAACCCTAGCCAGGCGCGGGACTGGGCCCATCCGCGCCTGGGGTGGGTCAGGCCCCCCTGGCTGGCCCCTCCGGCTATCCTCTAGACTTCTTGTTCCCCACGGAAAGTAATTGACTTTGACGTTTGTCCCATCCAATTCCGAGAATATTTGATTACTAACTTTTCTGAAACCAAAAACAGCAGAAAACAGGCATCTAGCACTGTTGCAACTTGTTAATAGGTTAGTACTAGAAAACATGTAAAAAGCACCTCAAAGTGTAGACAAGCAAAGCAAAGTAGATACAAAACAAGCATGGAGCATAAAAAATTATAGATACGTTTCCAACGTATCAGTAAACATGGCTTCCAACCCTAGACCCCCCTTGCTACCCAGAACATTGAACCACTCCATGGTTTGAGCCCAAACCCAGCACCTAGCTCCCTCTTGGCATCGCAAGCGACTTCTCC
Source organism: Avena sativa (assembly GCA_916181665.1). Lineage (NCBI taxonomy): Eukaryota > Viridiplantae > Streptophyta > Magnoliopsida > Poales > Poaceae > Avena > Avena sativa. The sequence continues at coordinate 128,897,017 of OV702281.1, read as the reverse complement.
AACTAGAGATTTCGTGGTGCTTTGGAGAAATCTCCATCTTCCATTTTCTGGACCCGAAAACCGGTGTTTTCCCAAAGGAGGTGCAAGATTAGGGCACGCCCATGGGCCCGAGGCAATTTCCACGCATGCTACACCATGGTGCAAGGCCATTCCCGGGAGGTGGGCATTTATCTCGTGGTGCGGGCATGGACTGTATTTTTTCTGAGTTACGGCCCGATAAATGCGGTTTCTAACTGTATGTACCCTATAAGACAATCTCCATTTTCGGGGAAAATGGTTTGGGATGCCCCATTGGGTACCTAGGTTGGATGCATACCTGGGTCCAAGATTGCACCGACCGCCACGTTGTCGCGCCTGCCGGTGGGTTTTGCCGTTTTCTTGGGCAGCACCAAAAAAATCTAAAAAAACAAAAAAAACATAAAAACGGCTTCTGGAGCCCTTGCATGTGACCCACTGCCCTCATAAAATCATATGGAGGGCAAACCAGGTTATTTGGCACCCAAGGCACCACCAGGATGTCTATCGAGTGTGAGTAAACATGGCTTCCAACCCTAGATCCCCCTCGCTGCCCAAAACATGGAACCACTCCATGGATTGAGCGCAAACCCGACACCCAGCTCCCTCTCGGCATCGCAAGTGACTTATCCAACTAGAGATTTCGTGGTGCTTTGGAGAAATCTTCGCCTTCCATTTTCTGGACCCAAAAAACTGGTGTTTTCCCAAAGGAGGTGCAAGATTAGGGCGCGCCCATGGGACCGAGGAAATTTCCACGCATGCTACACCATGGTGCATGGCCACTCCCGGGAGGTGGGCATTTATCTCGTGGTGCGGGCATATACTGTATTTTTCCGAGTTATGGCCCGGTAAATGCGGTTTCTAACTGTATGTACCCTATAAGACACTCTCAATTTCCGGGGAAAATGGTTTGGCGTGCCCCCATGGGGTACGTAGGCTGGATGCATGCCTGGGTCCAATATTGCACCGACCGCCACGTTACCGCGCCTGCCGGCGGGTTTTGCCGTTTTCTTGGGCAGCACCAAAAAAAAATCTAAAAAAACAAAAAAAATGTGAAAACGGCTCCTGGAGCCCTTGCATGTGACCCATTGCCCTCATAAAATCATAGGCAGGGCATACCAGGTCATTTGGCACCCAAGGGACCACCAGGATATCTATCGAGTGTGAGTAAACATGGCTTCCCACCCTAGATCCCCCCTCGCTGCCCAGATAATGGAACCACTCCATGGATTGAGCCTAAACCCGGCACCTAGCTCCATCTCGGTATCGTAAGCGACTTCTCCAACTAGAGATTTCGTGGTGCTTTGCAGAAATCTCCACCTTCCATTTTCTAGACCCGAAAAACCGATGTTTTCCCAAAGGAGGTGCAAGATTAGGGCGTGGCCATGGGCCCGAGGAAATTTCCACGCATGCTACACCATGGTGCATGGCCATTCCCAGGAGGTGGGAATTTATCTCGTGGTGCATGCATGTACTGTATTTTTTCTGAGTTACGGCCCGGTAAATGCGGTTTCTAACTGTATGTACCCTATAAGACATTCTCAATTTTCGGGGAAAAATGGTTTGGGGTGCCCAATAGGGTACCTAGGCTTGATGCATGTCTGGGTCCAAGATTGCACCGACCGCCATATTGCCGCGCCCGCCGGCGGGTTTCACCGTTTTCTTGGGCAGCACCAAACAAAATCTAAAAAAAGGGAAAACGGCTCCTGGAACCCTTGCATGTGACCCACTGCCCTCATAAAATCATAGGCAGGGCATACCAGGTTATTTGGCACCCAATGCACCACCAGGATGTCTACGAGTGTGAGTAAACATGGCTTCCAACCCTAGATCCCCCCTCGCTGCCCAGAACATGTAATCCATGGATTGAGCCTAACCACAGCACCTAGCTCCCTCTCGGCATCGCAAGCTACTTCTCCAACTATAGATTTTGTGGTGCTTTGGAAAAATCTCCACCTTCCATTTTCTGGACCCGAAAAAACGGCGTTTTCCCATAGGAGGTACAAGATTAGGGCGCGCCCATGGGCCCGAGGCAATTTCCATGCATTCTACACCATGGTGCATGGCCATTCCCGGGAGGTGGGAATTTATCTCGTGGTACGTGCATGTACTGTATTTTTCCAAGTTACGGCTCAGTAAATGCGGTTTCTAACTGTATGTATCCTATAAGACATTCTCAATTTTCGGGGAAAATCTTTTAGGGTGCCCAATGGGGTACCTAGGCTGGATGCATGCCTGGGTCCAAGATTGCACCGACCGCCGCGTTGCCGCGCCCGCCGGCAGGTTTCGCCGTTTTCCTGGGCAGTACTAAACAAAATTTAAAAAAACATGAAAACGGCTCCTGGAGCCCTTGCATGTGATCCACTGCTCTTATAATATCATAGGCAGGGCATACCAGGTCATTTGGCACCCAAGGCACCACCAGGATGTCTATCAAGTGTGAGTAAACATGGATTTCAACCCTAGATCCCCCCCCCTCGCTGCCCAAAACATGGAACCACTCCATGGATTGAGCCCAAACCCGGCACCTAGCTCCCTCTCGGCATCGCAAGTGACTTCTCCAACTAGATATTTCGTGGTCCTTTGGAGAAATCTCCACCTTCCATTTTCTGGACCCGAAAAACGGGTGTTTTCCCAAAGGAGGTGCAAGATTAGGGCGTGCCCATGGGCCAGAGGCAATTTCCACTCATGCTACACCATGGTGCATGGCCATTACCCGGAGGTGAGCATTTATCTCGTGTTGCATGCATGTAATGTATTTTTTCCGAGTTACGGCCCGGTGAGTGCGGTTTCTAACTGTTTGTATCCTATAAGACATTCTCAATTTTTGTGGGAAAATGGTTCGGGGTGCCCAATGGGGTACCTAGGCTGGATGCATGCCTGGGTCAAAGATTGCACTGACCGCCGTATTGCCGCGCCCGCCGGCGGGTTTCGCCGTTTTCTTGGGCAGGACCAAAAAAATCTAAAAAACAAAAAAAACATGAAAACTGCACCTGGAGCCCTTGCATGTGACCCACTGCCCTCATAAAATCGTAGGCAGGGCATACCAGGTCATTTGGCACCCAAGGCACCACCAGGATGTCTATCGAGTGTGAGTAAGCATGGCTTCTAACCCTTGACCCCCCCCCTCGCTGCCCAGAACATGGAACCACTCCATGGATTGAGCCCAAACCCGCACCTAGATCCCTCTCGGCATCGCAGGCGACTTATCCAACTAGAGATTTCGTGGTGCTTTGGAGAAATCTCCGCCTTCCATTTTCTGGACCCGAAAAACGGCGTTTTCCCAAAGGAGGTGCAAGATTAGGGCGGGCCCATGGGCCCGAGGAAATTTCCATGCATGCTACACCATGGTGCATGGCCATTTCCGAGAGATGGTCATTTATTCGTGGTGCGGGCATGTACTGTATTTTTTCCGAGTTACGGCCAGGAAATACGGTTTCTAACTGTATGTATCCTATAAGACACTCAATTTTCGGGGAAAAATGGTTTGGGGTACCCCATGGGTATCTAGGATGGATGCATGCCTGGGTCCAAGAATGCATCGACCGCCGCGTTGTCGTGCCTGCCGGCGGGTTTCGCCGTTTTCTTGTGCAGCACCAAACAAAATCTAAAAAAACAAAAAAAAACGTGAAAACGGCTCCTGGGGCCCTTGCATGTGACCCACGGCCCTCATAAAATTATAGGCAGGGCATACCAGGTCAGTTGGCACCCAAGTCACCACCAAGATGTCTATCGAGTGTGAGTAAACATGGCTTCCAACCCTAGATCCCCCCCGCCCCCGCCCCCCCCCCGTGCTGCCCAGAACATGGATCCACTCCATGGATTGAGCCCAAACCCGGCACCTAGCTCCCTCTCGGCATCGCAAGCGACTTCTCTAACTAGAGATTTTATGTTGCTTTGGAGAAATATCCACCTTCTATTTTCTGGACCCGAAAAACCGGCGTTTTCCCAAAGGAGGTGCAAGATTAGGGTGTGCCCATGGACCCGAGGCAATTTCCACGCATGCTACACCATGGTGCATGGCCATTCCCGGGAGATGAGCATTTATCTCGTGGTGCGGGCATGTACTGCATTTTTACTGAGTTACAGCTCGGTAAATGCGGTTTCTAACCGTATGTACCCTATAAGACACTCTCATTTTTCGCGAAAAAATGGTTTAGGGTGCCCATGGGGTGCCTAGGCTGGATGCATGCCTGGGTCCAAGATTGCACCGACCGACGCGTTGCCGCGCCCGCCGACGGGTTTCGCCGTTTTCTTGGACAGCATCAAATAAAATCTAAAAAACAAAAAAAAAACGTAAAAACGGCTCCTAAATCCTTTGCATATGACCCACTTCAGGCTATAAGTGGACAAATCTACGGCAGCCCACCAAGTGACCACCTGTCTATTTAATGTAAATGGAACACCGCTAATTGTCCATAGAATACACTCTTGTTCAGAGGCCCCCCGCTTAACCCATTTATTCCCGCCAGCCATCTTTCCAAAGATAGTACTCTCACATGAAAGAGCACAGCCGGCGGCTTGTCCTCTTATTGCCTCCAGCTTAACCAACATGAAAGAGCACACTAATAATACACTAATAATTTGAACAAACCAGCGACATCTATCTTAAGACGGAGGAATTAGTCCACACTAGGAGGATCTCCAGAGTATGCTAGGAAGTTAGGAGTATTACAAATCCAGTTCATTCCAGCACGATAGGAATTTGATCTTGGTCCAGAGTACGCTAGGAAGTTAGGATCTCCAGAGTACGCTAGGAAGTTCATTGTAGATGTCTAGAATTGCTCCATAAAACGAGTACCCTTCACAACTTCCAAGTCCAAACTCGTACAGTGTAGACATCATGCATCGATCAATATCAACCCAGATGAATCTGAAAAATCAAAATCAAGTGATCATCCACGAGAGCGAGAAAAAGAATGTCATTAGATACGCAACCATGAAACATGCTATTCCAACAATAAAAACATGTGATGATCTCTAGCCCACGGTCAGACTAATATCCAATCCCATTTTTTGATCTGATGCTGATGAGCTAGCAAGGTGACACTTCTACATGATTCATGCATGCAGACAGGAAAACAAGGCTCTAACCTGTGCAACTAGGAGGGACCAATTAACACTCTTAACATGTTTTGAGAACGACTACCCTGAGAGCAGGTACCTGCATATAAGAAAATCATGACCCCAGAGACCCGAGCATGCATACAACTCATTTTGCACAAAGAGATGATTCCTTCGACAACACTTATGCATCCATCAATTAATAATTCTATCCAAGAATAACCAAATCAAAACTTATACCCATTTGTTTGTAACATTGTAAATCCTTTGTATTGCATATGGGTGAAAAGGTGAGACCAAGAAGATCAAATATGTTAATCTCTTATATGTCGAGTGATTAGCCCTGACCACATTATTTTACCTGAAATATGTTTTCTTATTTTCTCAATCTAGTAGGAAATATCAAGCTGGAAAAACTACACCTCTATAATGTAATTGCAGAAAAAAGATGGATTGCATCAAACAAATATTATTCAAATCAACAAAATTAAGGTAATCAGTTCTGACCAAATTACTAACCAATCAATTGGCACTTATACCGCTGATTCCCTACTCAAATTAGCACCAGATTTGGTCGAATTGTTCCCAGTCTAAAGCGTCAACAAAGTGGACCCCTAGAAAAATTAAGCAAAGAAGCTGTGAGCATATTACAGAGAAACTAACAGAAATATTTCTACATAAGTCAAGTATTGTTCGCTGCTCAAATATTAAACAGATTTGTGAAAGTGTCCCTCCTTCCCTCAGTTCAAAACGATGTATATTTCACCTATATATGTGGAAGCACAGTTCAAACTAATAAGGCACCAATTCTTAACTTCTCGTCATCAGGCTCGTCCCAGGAAACCATATGGTTCTAACTGAACTAATAATCCAGAAGAAAGATGTAACTGAGGCTTCCTGAATACTTGAGATATTTTTCTTCACATGGCATTTGTTCCATAACCCCACCGTCCTGATTAAATGCTAAATTGTTAACTAGCTAAAGCTTCAAATGACTATGACTGGACGCAAGTCCGAAAGCATTAGCTTCAAATCTTCACATGACTGGACGCAAGTTAGAAAGCTTCAAATATTCATCATTCTTTCTCTTATATGGTGCCATCCTAGCCATAACAATATTTACATCCTGTAAGAGCTCTTGGTTTAATTAAGCAGAGGTAGAGTAATTGTTACGCGAGTAAATATATTGATCAATCAAAATCTTTATATTACTAAAAAACTCTCATCTATTTTAGCAATAAGTACTAGCAGCCAAACTAATCAGTGGTTGTCGAACAGGAGAAGAGGATTAACTAGATCTGAGATCTCCTATAACCAAAGTCCAAGATGAGTCAAAAGAATGGAAATTTTTTCTCATGTGCTCCAATAAGCCGACAAAAGATCAAAAAGACAATCCACGGAAAGTGGTCTACTAGTAACACGGAGTGGGATTTACCTTTCCCCTTCTTCTTGGAAGGAGGCCATGACCTAAGCACGCCGCTAGCGGCGGCCTCGGGCTTCACACGGGCAGTACGGTGCTAGCTGTCCGGCTGGGAGTGCGAGGGGAAGAGAGGGGACGAGCAGGGGAAGGAAGCGAAGACGGTGGGACGTTTGCATGGCGCCTGCCTGCATCGCCATCGCCAAGGAGGCTTCTCGTGGCGGAGTGGCGGCGGTAGCGGATGGGACGTGGGTGTCTACCTTGTTTTTCTAATAGTCCAAGGGTCTCCACTTAAGGGAAATTGGTGGGATGGGTTGGCGGCCCCATGGACAGCCCATTCCCACCTACAGGCTGAGATCCACTACCTTTATAAAATCATAGGCAGGGCATACCAGGTCATTTGATACCAGAGGCACCACCAGGATGTCTATCTTGTGTGAGTAAACATGGCTTCCAACCCTAGATTCCCCCCTCGCTGTCCAGAACATGGAACCACTCCATGGATTGAGCCCAAACCCGGCACCTAGCTCCCTCTCGGCATCGCAAACGACTTCCCCAACTAGAGATTTCGTGGTGCTTTGGAGAAATCTCCACCTTCCATTTTTTGGACCCGAAAAACCGGTGTTTTCCCAAAGGAGGTGCAAGATTAGGGCGTGCCCATGGTCCCGAGGCAATTTCCACGCATGCTACACCATGGTGCATGGACATTCCTGGGAGGTGGGCATTTATTTCGTGGTGCATGCATGTACTGTATTTTTTCCGAGTTATGGCCCCGGTAAATACGATTTCTAACTATATGTACCCTATAAGGCACTCTCAATTTAAGGGTAAAAATGGTTTGGGGTGACCCATGGGGTACCTAGGCTAGATGCATGCCTGGGGTCCAAGTTTGCACCAACTGCCGCGTTGCCGCGCCGGCCGGAGGGTTTGGCCGTTTTCTTAGGCAGCACCAAACAAAATCTCAAAAAACAAAAAAAAAAACGTCTCCTAGAGCCCTTGCATGTGACCCACTGCCCTTATAAAAACATAGGCAAGGCATACCAGGTCATTTGGCACCCAAGGCACCACCAGGATGTCTATCGAGTGTGAGTAAACATGGCTTCCAACCCTAGACCCCCCCCTCGCTGCCCAGAACATGGAACCACTCCATGGATTGAGCCCAAACCCGGCACCTTGCTCCCTCTCGACATCGCAAGCGACTTATCCAACTAGAGATTTCGTGGTGCTTTGGAGAAATATCCGCCTTCCATTTTCTGGACTTGAAAAACCGGCGTTTTCCCAAAGGAGGTGCAATATTAGGGCACGCCCATGGGCCCATGGCAATTTGCACTCATGCTACACCATGGTGCATGGCCATTCCCGGGAGGTGGGCATTTATCTCGTGGTGTGGGCATGTACTGTATTTTTTCCGAGTTACGGCCCGGTAAATGCGGTTTCTAACTATATGTACCCTATAAGACAATCTCAATTTTCAGGGAAAATGGTTTGGGGTGCCCCATGGGGTACCTAGGCTGGATGCATGCCTGGGTCCAACAGTGCACCGACCGCCGCGTTGCCGCGCCTGCTGGCGGGTTTCGCCGTTTTCTTGGGAAGCACCAAACAAAATCTAAAAAACAAAAAAACATGAAAATGGCTCTTGGAGCCCTTGCATGTGACCCACTGCCCTTATAAAATTATAGGCAGGGCATAACAGGTTATTTGGCACCAAAGGCACCACCAGGATGTCTATCGAGTGTGAGTAAACATGGCTTCCAACCCTAGATCCCCCCCCTCGTTGCCCAGAACATGTAACCACTCCATGGATTGAGCCCAAACCCGGCACCTAGATCCCTCTCGGCATCGCAAGCTACTTCTCCAACTATTGATTTCGTGGTGCTTTGGAGATATCTCCACCTTCCATTTTCTCGACCCGAAAACCGGCGTTTTCCCAAAGGATGTGCAAGATTAGGGCGCCCACATGGGCCCGAGGCAATTTCCACGCATTCTACACCATGGTGCATGGCCATTCCCGGGAGGTGGACATTTATCTCGTGGTGCGTGTATGTACTGTATTTTTTCCGAGTTACGCCCGGTAAATGCGATTTCTAACTGTATGTACCCTATAAGACATTCTCAATTTTCGGGGAAAAATGGTTTGGGGTTCCCAATGGGGTACCTAGGCTGGATGCATGCCTGGTTCCAAGATTGAACCGACCGCCGCGTTGTCGCGCCCGCCGGCGGGTTTCGCCGTTTTCTTGGGAAGCACTAAACAAAAAAAATTAAAAATGTGAAAACGGCTCCTGGAGCCCTTGCATGTGACCCACTGCCCTCATAAAATCATAGACAGGGCATACCAGGTCATTTGGCACCCAAGGCACCACCAGGATGTCTATCGAGTGTGAGTAAACATGGCTTCTAACCCTAGAACCCCCCCCCCCCCTCGCTGCCCAGAACATGGAACCACTCCATGGATTGAGCCCAAACCCGGCACCTAGATCCCTCTCGGCATCGCAAGCGACTTCTCCAACTAGAGATTTCATGGTGCTTTGGAGAAATCTCCACCTTCCATTTTCTGGACCCAATAAACCGACGTTTTCCCAAAGGAGGTGCAAGATTAGGGCGTGCCCATGGGCCCGAGGCAATTTCCACGCATGTTATACCATGGTGCATGGCCATTCCTGGGAGGTGGGAATTTATCTCGTGGTGTAGGCATGTACTGTATTTTTACCGAGTTACGGCCCGGTAAATGCGGTTTATAACCGTATGTACCCTACAAGACACTCAATTTTCGGGGGAAAATGGTTTGTGGTGCGCCATGGGGTACCTAGGCTGGATGCATGCCTGGGTCCAAGATTGCACCGACCGCCGGGTTACCGTGCCCGCCGGTGGGTTTCGCCGTTTTCTTGGACAGCACCAAACAAAATCTAAAAAAACAAAAAAACATGAAAACGACTCCTGGAGCCCTTGCATGTGACCCACTAACCTCATAAAATCATAGGCAGGGCATACCAGTTCATTTGCTACCCAAGGCACCACCAGGATGTCTATCGAGTGTGAGTAAACATGGCTTCCAACCCTAGATCCCCCCGCTCGCTGCCTAGAACATGGAACCACTCCATGGATTGAGCCCAAACCTGGCACCTAGCTCCCTCTCGGCATCGCAAGCGAGTTCTCCAACTAGAAATTTCATGGTGCTTTGGAGAAATCTCGGCCTTCCATTTTTTGGACCGAAAAACCGACATTTTCCCAAAGGAGGTGCAAGATTAGGGTGCGCCCATGGGCCCAAGGAAATTTCCACGCATGCTACACTATGGTGCATGGCCATTTCCGGAAGGTGGGCATTTATCTCGTGGTGCGGGCATGTACTGTATTTTTCCGATTTACGGTCCGGTAAATGTGGTTTCTAACTGTATGTACCCTGCAAGACACTCTCAATTTTCGAGGAAAATGGTTTGGGGTGCCCCATGGGGCACCTAGGCTAGATGCATGCCTGGGGTCCAAGTTTGCACCAACTGCCGCGTTGCCGCGTCGGCCGGAGGGTTTCGCTGTTTTCTTGGGCAGCACCAAACAAAATATAAAAAACAAAAAAATGTGAAAATGGCTCCTGGATCCCTTGCATGTGACCCACGGCCCTCATAAAATCATAGGCAGGGCATACCAGGTCATTTGGCACCCAAGGCACCACCAGGATGTCTATCGAGTGTGAGTAAACATGGCTTCAACCCTAGATCCCCCCTCCTCGCTGACCAGAACATGGAACCACTCCATGGATAGAACCCAAACCCGACACCTAGCTCCCTCTCGGCATTGCAAGCGACTTCTCCAACTAGAGATTTCGTGGTGCTTTGGAGAAATCTCCACCTTCCATTTTCTCGACCCAAAAAACCAGTGTTTTCCCAATGGAGGTGCAAGATTAGGGCGCGCCCATGGGCACGAGGCAATTTCCACGCATGCTACACCATGGTGCATGGCCATTCCTAGGAGGTGGGCATTTATCTCGTGGTGCGGGCATGTACTGTATTTTTTCCGATGTACGGGCCGGTAAATGCGGTTTTTAACTGTATGTACCCTATAAGACACTCTCAATTTTCGGGGGAAAATGGTTTGGGGTGCCCCATGGGGTAGCTAGGCTGGATGTATTCCTGGATCCAAGATTGTACCGACCGCCGCGTTGGCGCGCCCGCCAGCGAGTTTTGCCGTTTTCTTGGGCAGCACCAAACAAAATCTAAAAAAACAAAAAAGCGTGAAAACGTCTCCTAGAGACCTTTCATGTGACCCACTGCCCTCATAAAATCATAGGAAGGGCATACCAGGTCATTTGGCAATCAAGGCACCACCAGGATGTCTATCGAGTGTGAGTAAACATGGCTTCCAACCCTAGATCCCCCCTTGCTGCCCAGAACATGGAACCACTCCGTGGATTGAGCCCAAACCCGGCACCTAGCTCCCTCTCATCATCACAAGCGACTTATCCAACTAGAGGTTTCGTGGTGCTTTGGATAAATCTCCACCTTCCATTTTCTGGACCTGAAAAACCGGCGTTTTCCCAAAGGAGGTGCAAGATTAGGGCGCGTCCATGGGCCCGAGGCAATATCCACGTATGCTACACCATGGTGCATGGCCATTCTCGAGAGGTGGGCATTTATCTCGTGGTACGGACATGTACTGTATTTTTTCCGAGTTACGGACCGGTAAATGCGGTTTCTAACTGTATGTACCCTATAAGACACTCTCAATTTTCGGGGAAAATGGTTTGGGGTGTCCCATGGGGTACCTAGGTTGGATGCATGCCTGGGTTCAAAATTGCACCGACCACCGCGTTGCCACGCCCGCCGGCAGGGTTCGCCGTTTTCTTGGGCAACACCAAACAAAATCTAAAAAACAAAAAAATGTGAAAACAGCTCCTGGAGCCCTTTCATGTGACCCACTGCCCTCATAAAATCATAGGCAGGGTATACCAGGTCATTTGGCACCCAAGGCACCACCAAGATGTCTATCGAGTGTGAGTAAACATGGCTTCCAACCCTAGATCTCCCCCTCGCTGCCCAGAACATGGAACCACTCCATGGATTGAGACCAAACCCGGCACCTAGCTTCCTCTCGGCTTCGCAAGAGAGTTATCCAACTAGAGATTTCGTGGTGCTTTGAAGAAATCTCCACCTTCCATTTTCTGAACCCGAAAAACCGGCGTTTTCCCAAAGGAGGTGCAAGATTAGGGCCTTCTAGAAGCCCCCCCCCCCCATGGGGCCCGGTTGATTCTGCGCCTCAATTGTTAGGCACTGTTGGATTGGGGAGAATGGGCGATAAGAATCATCCTTTGCAATAGCGATCCGCGAGTAGGCATTTATGCCTACCTCATTGCCTTTATAAACGCGAGCGTGTGGCCGAAGCTCAAACCCTGTTCGTTCCCTACAACTCGCGTCAGCACTAGCGTCGAATCCTACGTGAAGAAACGTCACCACGCCATGGAGAGGCCCCGTCTCATCTTGCCAAGGCCGAGTAGTTCGCGCAGTACGACATACTCGCGTCGCCGCTTGCGAGGCTACCGGCCGGCTACAAGCTCAGTTACGCCGGGGTGCCCGTGGCGCCGCTCCTGCGCGGAATCACGCTGTCAAGGCAGATCGTGGAGTGTCGCCACCAGATGCCGGAGCAGAAGAGGGCAATGGACCAATACCCTTGCACCAGCGCGTACTGGCCAAGGTGCTTCAAGAAGGAGAGGGAGGCATTAATTTGGATTTGCAGAGCTCGCCGTTCGGACATCCACCCGGATCTGCGCAAACCCGAAGGGAGGCAGTGCTTCTGGGCAGTGCCTGGGCGTACGCCCTCCACCGTTATCGATGCTATGCGCCGTGCAGCACTCATGAAGAGGAACGCCGCCAGGCTCGTCCTCATCGATTCAGACTCAGAAGAGGCGGACGGCGATGCGGAGGACGTCGTGCACGACGAAGACAGCTGGAGTGGCATAGTCGATTAGGGTCACTTGAGACTAAATTTAATCTATATATGGTAGCTTTAATTTCCTATTCGGATACAATGGCCAAGTTGTAAGAGCGTGTACAGTGTTGTTTGAGTCTAGTCGAGCGTGTGTAGCGTGCTCAAAAACCTAAAGCTAAGAAAACTTTTGAAGCCTTAGACTCGAGTCTAAACGGTGCATGCCGTGAGCTAAGGAAAAATTTTCTAGTCCTATGTGTAGTACTAGACATGATGCTAAGCAAATGGACACAGCAAACTGTCCCATCTATCATACTAAGCACAGTAGTTCACCGTACTGTAAATATGGGAAAACTGCCAGGTGAAAATATTTTCTAATCGGACAGGCCCAGATTTAGGATGACTTTAAACACTTAGGATCTTTCTTTCCATAGACTCATCCCTTGTAAATTCTCTAGACACGAATGAAAATAGCCAAACGCTGCACACGCCCTAAACGCTGCATGATCTTTCTTTCCTTAGACTCGTCCCTAGTAAATTATCTAGACACGGGTGAAAATAGGTAAACGTTGCACACACCCTTATAAAGCATCAATGCACCTGATGTTGCTGACGCGACGTCGCTGACAAAGACGAGGCGAGGCTGATGGGACAGTACGCTGTCTCTGCTCCCAACACTTGATAGAATAGTCATAATTTTGGTGTGCGTCAGAGGAGAATGAGACGCGCGTATCCGCAAAAGATCTGCTCCCTGCTTGCTGGTCCAGTCGGTGTCCTCGATATAGTTGCGCTCTGCAGAAGACCGACGAGGCAACACGCAAACACCCCTAGATCAAAGAGCCTTCCATCTTATCCATCTACTACGCACTTTGTTCTCGCCTGCAGAATCGGTTCTTGCATGCCGCCATCACTCTCCTCCAATAAACCCCAACAATAATGAATCCGCCCTTGCCCCTAGTTCATCCGGACTCAATAGCGGATTTGATGCACAAGTTTCAGTACGGTGGCTGGAGCAAGTTCGGGGACAACGCCTTCGGAGAAATCGCTATGCATATGGACACTACCAGCGCCGTCAGGCTGGCCGCATGCTCCAAGGAGTTGCGCTGCCAAGTCGTTGGCGGAAAAGGTAGAAGATGCCCCAACGACGACTGCGGGACATTGGTTGCCTTCCACGACTTCCTCAACCACAAGATGGTGTGCCCGCACGGTCCGTGCTACTGCCCTGAGCCTGGCTGCGAGTTTGTCGCCCCGCCCACAGCGCTCCTCGTCCACCTCAAAAAATCCCACTCGATGGAAGTGCATAGTTTCCACTACGGTGTGGAACACAGGTACATCTCTCAGCCTTTGCTGGCACCGGGCTCATGGAGAGTAGAGACCGTCGGTCGGGGATGATGGTACAGTGTTTGCCATGCGATTTGACATGATCCACTCTGGCGTCGCCATATCCGTCGAGTGTGTCAGGTCGGCGGCATGCAAGTTTCCGTGGTACATGGTGGATTTGCACTTGTATAAACCTTTAATCATGGGAGGGGACCATGAGGAGTTCGCTGAATGTAGCCTGTTTTTCACGCTGAAGACCATCACGTCGCTGGCTACCGCCAGGATGACTAAAGATTTACAGAATTTTCTGATTAATAAACCTGGTAGGTTCATCCTGGATTACTCATTCTGCATCCACAAGGTGGTAGATGACAGATATGACCGTCTTGATTCTGATGATTTTCCGTTCAAATTTGGGATTAGGTATTGATGTTGATTCTAGTCGACCAAGGTTTTAAGAGATGAAACAAGAACTGGTTCTATATGTACTGCTATTGTGTTTCAGTGTCTATATTGCTGAATCGTTTACTTTGAAATCCATTATACACATGTTTCTTCTAATGAGAGGATGACATGTGGGTCCAGATGCGTGATTAAACGGCAGCTCAATGAAGTTCAAAACACAAGTAGGGTAGCTGACAAGTGGGGCCGCATTCAGGTCCCCCCATGGTGTGTGGCCGTCTTGTTGGGAACGCGTTTTGGGGGATATGGTGTGGGACCATGTGGGGCGCGTATGGTAGTTACGTGCGCCCTGTCGCCTAAATTGGAACATTTTTTTGTTATTTTTATGATTGGCCTTTTTAAAAGCGCATTTCCCCCTTTATATCGCTAACAGTTGTTATTTTTGCCCAAAAAAGGCTGCGAATCTAGAGAAGCTTCTCTCTTCATTCATGGTTCCTTTTGGCCCTCGTATTTTCCTAATCTGGCAGTAAATCTAACCAGCACCATAAATATGTAGATGAACAGAGCAGATGTAGATAAAGCAGCTAATAAAGGATTATATAGTATGATACTTAAACCAGGTTTGACAATTAGGCTGCTCAGCAGCAGCAGCTTACAAGTTCAACACAGACAACAAAACAAAAGAAGCTGCTTTACAGCAGCAGCATCAGCACGGGATAGGAGGGCCTCCGCCTTCTCCTTGTGTCTCTTCCTCCACTTCCTGCTTGTCAACACCCGGATTTTTAATCCCAGATGCCTGTTATGCCATACATCGCAATCCCAGGATTACCATTTTTTCGAGACATAACAGAATTGGATACCATAGTACATCATCCATTACAAATCATACATAAGTTCTTACACAAATAGGGATCTCATGATCCAGTTCTTAATACAACATCAAGAAGCAGAATACGTAATAATAACAGTAGCGTGGGCGAAGCTCCATCTTCGGGGTCACAGGCAATGCTGACGATGGGACATGATCCTAGTTGTCGTAACCTTCCTGGGGTCCATCCTATAGGTACTCCTCTTCATAGTCTGGCCATGGGAATAGCCAGGGACAAAGCCATGAGTACTCTTTAAGTACTCGCAAACTAATACTAACAAGTGAGAGGGGTTTTTGATAATAGGACACTAGGCTCTAGGGTTGTTTTGCAAAAGCCAGATTTATCTCTACTAAGTTTAGGAGCAACAATTGCTAGTTAAAGTTTTATAACACCTAAGTGGGAACTTGTATTTCATATCACAATCCTGTTGTGGTCAAGTCAAAGTCTCAATTCATTTCACAAGTCATTTTGAAAAGTCTGACGGGGGAACAGTATGGCCACTCCAACTGTCCATAACCGCGGACGCGACTATTCGAATAGTTTGACACTGTGCAGAGATTGTACACTTTCACCACAACATTCGATAACACCGTCAGGAACAAATCCTAAATTCACCATACTCAGTATGCGGATAATCAATCCTAACCTTTCAGTTACACGTCCTAGTATAAGCACCTCTCCTGTGAGTTTGGCCTCCCAACCATGACCAACTGTCATCTTGGGTACTGCACAGGTGGACAATCTTCACAAGGTAGCCTCAGCTCAGACCTTGGCCGTGAGGAAACTAATACTAAGGTATATAAGTTTCCAGTCAAGCCCTACCCAATCTTCGGGTATTGTGGTTGTATGATAAAATTGGAATGGTATCGCATCCAGACAACCATCAGTTTTATAAAGGGCTAAGGCTCATGCCTCATCATTTTCATCACCAAAATCATCAAGTGTTCGGAAACACATGTCCAAAACATTTCAATAGAATGATCCATCATTCCAAGGTTTTCATAACCATTTTTCCACCAAGTATTTCCATCTAAGGTTGATCAGGTTTTATGCTTAGCACTAGCATCTACAGGTGGGGGTAAGCACTGATGAGGGGGTGGTAAACTAGTGGAGTTTTAGCTAAGTTCAATCTCATGCCTTGGGATGACATCAAGGCTATCTAGCTTAGGCCAAATTTTATGCTCTTTATGCAACCTTCACATATCTTGCTAGTGTCTAACATTCACTTAGGTAAAATCTAAGTAAGAGCTTTGATAAAGAAATAAAGTAAGAAGCTTGCAAGTAAAACTAGGATTGGGTATCATCAAATGTATCTAACCAAGCATGCTTAGTGCATTGCATAGGTTATTTAACTCTCATCATTGCAAGTGTTAGCTTGCAAGGTTAATAGCTTGCAGGTATTGGCTTGCATTAGTGTCAATATAAGCTTGCCTTGTGCAGAGCAGTGGTTGAAGTTCTCCTCGGCTTCTTCTTCGTAGAATCCTCCTTCCTCCTCGTATCCTTGGTCGGTACTATCGTCTATGAATAAATACGAGGTACATAATCACCAAACAATACTTAACTACTTGCAATCATCACACACAAGGGTCCTATAGATGATCTAACATCATCTCTAACATTACAAGATTAAGGCTTGGTTTAATTCCTTTTACTTTTAGAAAAGTAATTTCTACTCATTGAAAAACTACTTAAGATTTAATATTCTCCAAACCAAACATGGGATCATGTTGACACATATCATCACCACATATTTTTAGTCCATGGGAATATGATTTAAAGTGGTGTCACAATTTAATAAGGTTTTACCCTTTTATTTTAATTAATTAAAGTGGCTAGAAATGCCTATGTAGCATTATTTTATTACTTGACCATTATTCCTGTAAGTAAACCTATATGTTTTTATATATTATGAAAGGTATGGTTAAATGTGATTTTTGAGAGTCGGAATCAACTCAAAAGCTATTATGGTTTAAATTTGAAAAATATTTGAATGCAGAAAAGCTTCTGCCTTGTTATTTTTACCATGGGTGATCTATAGATCCAAATGACTTGAATCCAACGGGCTTGGATTCAGCATTCTCAGACCTTTCCAACAAAATTGGTTTCATTCAAATTGGTGCAATGAATCGATCTGGGTTGATTTTTGAAACTGGGTACAGAAGTGAGTTTGAAATAAAATGGAAAAGGTTTAATTCAAATAACTGGGCTGCGCGGGAAAAGTTAACGGGCCGGCCTACTAAGCGCAGTGCTTCCGCGGGCTGCTTAAGGGGCTGTCCCCACTCGTCAGTGAGACAGGAGGGTGCGAAGCGGTATGGGGCGATGTGGGTCGTTCGATCTAGTTCTAATCCAACGGCTGGGAGTCATCGTCGACGTTGGGCAACGTCGGCGAGAAAGAAACCTAGCGCGGCCAGTGGGGTTGCTGGGGGCTCACCGGGGTGCAGGCGAGGGTCGGCGAGGCGGGCGAACGACGAAGTCAACGACGGTGAACTCAGGGGTGGTCGCGGCAGCTCCTGGGGTGGACGAAATCGATGGCGCCCTTCTTCTCCAGAGGCGGCAGGCTCCGGTGAAATTCTGGCGATGCGCTTCTCGCCTTGCTCCGGGACTGAGGTGGGGTGGTTCTGGGTGAGAGAGGAGTGGAATGGTGTGAAGAATTCAAGCGGGAGAGTCCTCTATTTATAGTCTCGACGGTGAGACCGAACGGCATGGGCAGGCGACGGTGGCGACATGGCTACGGGCTGCTAGAGGCATGGCCGGCGGTGGCGATCGCTTGGTGTTCTCCTGGCGATGCTCTACGTCTTTAATGCGCTTGTAGGAGCGGTGCGGTTTGGTCTGGAACACGCGACGCTCTGTGCGGCAAGGGCGGCGTCTTCGACGGCGAGCGGTGGCTGTGCGTCACGGGGCCGTGAACGGGGATGTCTGGCGGTCTCCTAGGTCGGTGGTGATCGTGTATGCACGCGGTGAGGGCGGCGCGCGGTCTGTGGGCTTCGGTCGAGGGTGGCGCTCTGGCGCATGCTCGACACCGGTTGGCAGAGGCACGGGCGCGGCGTTCCTGGGTGCTCTGGTCGGTGTCTTCGAGGCAGGGCTGGTCGAGAGGGGGCGGTGAGGCATGGGTGATCTCCCAGACAAGGTTAGCATGGCTAGTTTTCTTCCTAGCTTGCTGTCTACACTGGGGTGGCAAGGGTGGCTTCGGCTGTTCACCATTGATGGTTTTGGCAAGCTCACAGTGGTGCTAGTGCTTAGTTAATCTTGCTAGATGATCTACTGAGATGGTTGTGAGCTAGATAGGGAACCAGTTAGGCTCAAAACACTACACACTATAGTGTTTTGATTTTGTTTGATTTGTGTCTGCAATGTGTTTGATGAAATGGCCGCATGAATTCAAGTTTTGAATTTTGAAAAGATTTTTGGTGGGTTTGCTAGATTGGTGCTGGTGAGTCTGCAGATGCTTGGGTTTTGAAAGTTGAGCTTGTTTGAGTGATTTTTTAAAAAGTGGGATTTTCCCATATGATAAAGATTCAATTTTGAATTGTCATTTAAACTATGCATTTGAAAGTTTCTGGATGATCACAAAGTGGGCCTTGATACTTTGTTATGAGTACAATCAAGGGGTGCAAAGATCCAGAAAAGTTTCTGTTAGGTTCTGAAAGTTTGAGACAGCCAAAGTAGGCATGGGAGTTAAATTGGTCAAAATGACCATTCCTTTATTTTATTTGTTTTGATTTACTTGTCTTTGGGAAAAGTGTGGGAAATGTTTTAGATGATGTTTATTTCACCTAAGAAACATTTTACAAGGAAGGAAACATACAAACAAGGTGGTTCAAAAGAATTTCAAATTCAATGCATACTCATATGCATGCATTCATAATTTTATTTAGAAAAGTTTTTGTTAACCCTAATTTTGCTGCTTAGAGTTTGATGATCCAAGTTCAATATTTTTGGGATGTTACACTGCTGCCAAGTCCCTTGACCTTGGGCACCTTGGGCTTGATCGGGGCATGGGACCCTCCTCGATGGCCACCTTCTGGAGGTTGCCGAGGTGAAAACCGAGCGCCTTGTGATGGGCTCTAAAGGCGTTGACGTTCTTTGACGGGTTGTAGGTCTTCACATCTTTGTCATGCATCACAAGGGAGTTGAAGTCGGTGGAGAGGCTCCTGGTGCAGAAGGGGCACCTGTAGATGTCGCCGGCGAAGAAGCCATTGAACTGGCCGGACTTTAGCCTCCTCAGCACCTGATGAGTCTTGGTGTCCATGGACTCGTCGTCGCTGCAGACGTCACTGCCATCCACCTATTACAAAAAACAGTAGCATGCAATAAGGACTTGATTGAGATGCCATGATTATCGGGATTGATTACTTGCATAAATTAACCGATTGAGATCCTCTGATTATTCCCCAATCCCCAAATCTCAAACCAAATCGAATACTGATCCCAACTACAGATCGATGCTAGTACTGATCCCAACTACAAATCGGTGCTAGTACTGGGAATTCATCCAAATACAAGATCTAACACAAGAGGATTAGATAATGTAAAAATACCTAGCATCCACCGATTAGCTGAGCCCTAATAATAACACATGATCTAGCATCCAACGATGGGAATGGGGGAAGAGCAAAGGAAGGGGAGAAAACCCTAGTTACCTCTGACCATGGGTCGGCTAAGCTGGTGTCGAAGGGGTTCTCTGGCCTGATGTAATTGTTCTCCTTGTAGGGGGCCCAGCCGTGTGGGATCTGCAGGATAACGGCGGGGGCCTGTACGGGGACGGTGGCCTCCTCGCCGGCGGCTACGGCGTAAGCGGGGACGGGGGTCTGGACAGGGATGACGGCTGCCTTCAATTCCTCGACGGGGCTAGTACGGGGATCGGGGCCTCCTCCTCGGCCGCCTTGGAGGCGATGATGGCCACCGTGCCGTTATTCTCCATTGTCGGCGTGGTTGGGGTTTTCTTGGGGGTTTGCAGAAGGTGATGGGACAGTGGAGATGGTTGCGTGATGAGTGAGCGAGTGAGTGATGAGTGAAAGTGAGGAGTCCTCTATAAAGGTGAAGGGAGTAGACGTTTCACTGCACCATCATGCACCGCGTAACTGTGTGCGCTACTGCACCATGCACAGCCATAGGCGTCCGCTACCGCCCCGTGCACCGCGACATGCGCACCGTGCGTCACGTTTTCCCCCTCGTGTCTAAACTTGGCCACTTAGTTGTGCTCAGTTATACCCTCGAGTGTAGCACTGGCAGTTTGGTTGTACTCAGTTTTGCCCTCTAGTACTAACACTATCGTGTGCAATATACTCACTTTTACCCTCCGGTGGCTGGTCAACAGAGAGTCAACGAATGGGTTTTAGCTAGCTAATTGAGTCATTTTATGCACAACAAATTCAAAAATATCAAAACATAGTGGCATCTACCTAGGGAGTCTTATTATGTGACCTTCCACCATAAGAAATGTATATAAATCAAGTTTTAACCTAAATCACCACTTCTCAAATCACCTACTATCTATGAAGGTTCATGGCTTTCTACTCAAGCCTCTCCCCAAAACATCCCTCCCCAAAACATAATTTGCCGGAATGAGACAATAATTGTCAAACTGATGTATATTTGAATTTCATGGCTTACATTAAGAGTTGTATAATTTTTCAATTTGAAAGTGTTCAAGAGTAGTGTCAATTATAAACACTCTTTTACATTAAGAGTTGTATAATTTTTCAATTTGAAAGTGTTCAAGAGTAGTGTCAATTATAAACACTATTTTACCTTAAGAGTTGTATAATTTTTTTAAATTTGAAAGTGTTCAAGAGTTGTGTCAATTATAAACACTCTTGTACATTAAGAGTTGTATAATTTTTTAAATTTGAATGTGTCCAAGAGTAGTGTCAATTATAAACACTCTTTTACATAAATAATTGTATATTTTTTCAATTTGAAAGTTTTCAAGAGTTGTGTCAATTATAAACACTCTTTTACATTAAGAGATGTATGGTTTCTTTAAATTTGAAAGTGTTCAAGAGTTTTGTCAATTATAAACACTCTTTTACATTAAGAGTTGTATAATTTTCTAAATATGAAAGTGTTCAAGAGTTATGTCAATTATAAACACTCTTTTATATTAAGAGTTGTATATATTTTTAATTTGAAAGTGGTCAAGAGTTGTGTCAATTATAAACACTCTTGTACATTAAGGGTTGTATAATTTTTTAAATTTGAAAGTGAATCGCTAGCCGTGCGAGAGTTGTGTCAATTATAGTTTCAGACCGCGTGAGAGTTTCATAATTATAAACACTCTTGCAAACCAAATGAATCGCCACTGCTCCAGGGGAATTTACAATATATTTTAGGGAGATTTTATATATCTCTAAGAGTTATGGAGGTTGAAACCACGACTAGGAAGTAAAATCCAGAGAGATATTGTTCACAACCACGAATTACGCCAGCACTGGATCAATCCTATTCGAAAATCAAGGCAGATAGTTAAGCACCAGCAATTCGCGTTCAAATACTGAGAATAATCAACCCACAAAAGGAAAACGATGCTTACCCAGATGTAATCCATGCGTTATATCCCTGCGATTGCACCCAATCTTCTTCGTGCTCGACGGGGATGGACGGTGCACCAGCCGGTGTTGCATACTGTTCTGCGAAAGGGGTAGATCTAGCAAGGGCGGGAGCAGAGCCGGAGGTGGAGTGGGCTCCACGGCTAGGGGGAGGGGGTGGCTCTAGGGCCGAGGACGACATAAGGTAGGAGGGCACGACGGCGGGGCAGCGGAGCGGCGGTGTGGGAGCTGTTCGAGGCTCGGGGGGAAGCGAATGCTTTGGGTGAGCGAGAATGGCCGGTTCGACGTGTCTCCATGCGGCCCCACTCTTCACCACGTATGCAAGAACAGTACCAACGCGGCCCCACCCTTCACCACGTATGCAGGACCCGTCCCAACGCGACCCCATCGACAGGCATGTAACGGTCAAGGCCTCATAACGTAATGCTCAATGCCCGACCCGCCCCAACGTGGTCCCACCAGTCAACATGTAACGGTCAAGCCTTTGACCTGACGACATCCCTCCATCCGAGCGCCTGCGAGCGCTCGCGAGGGTTTTTTAACAGGGCGAGGGGAAAAGTGTGGAAAAGTTAAGCGGCTAGGGAAAAGTGAGTACAACTAATGAACCAAGGGCACGAAAATAGAAATCCATATGGTTTATGGGTAATCAGTTTTAAAATTAATGTACAATCTAACGACCTCGAATCAGGTTGACACCTCACATCACATACCGGTTACAAGTACCAGATATAAATAAATTTCATTGAAAATTCAAGAAACAACGTTACTGTACCACCTCCTCTCTACTCCTCTTATTATTGTTCAATCCCGCGCTGCACTAAACAACAGTTGATGAGGACAGAAACAAAAATGATCAAAATGCCAAGTTAAACTAGTTTCAAGCTTACCTTTCGTCCGGAGAATCATATAGAGACGAGATTTACAGGGATTTAATGTTTCTCCTGCAGTTAGCCGAAAGATCCTCAAGAACATCCTCAATCACCCCAGCAACTTCTTCATATTCAAACTCAACTCCATTATTATCGTTTCCCTACCCTTTTGTTTCTTTGCTCTCCCTATCTCCATCGGCACGTCCATGTCCTCAGCCAATTGCTGCTTACCAACATTTCCCTCCACATGTGCATCACTGTCTTCCTTCACATGCAGCACCTCCTCCATGTCATCTCGCTGCGCTTCCTCCGGTTATGCCTGAGAAGCCTCATCTTGTTCCTGCGTGATGTGAACTGGGACAAGGTCAGCATCTCCGAAATCACGTGGAACTGGGTTTTTTCATAGCCTCTTGCTATGGCCCAACCCTCGACACCGTTTGCACTTACGCTTCCTTTCTCCTAGTCTCGAACCTTTTGCGGTGAAGGCTTCGGTCCTTTCCTTTCTAGGCCTCCCAAGTGGCCTCCTAAGAACTGGTCGTTCGAGTTTGAACCCTGGATCGACTATCTCCCAATCATTTTCATCAGCAATAGGTGGTATGTTTTCTACATAAGTTGCAGCAAACTTGTCTACGGAGAAATAGTTATGAACATAGTTCTCTATTTCAACACATCTACCTCTTAGCTTTAAGATGAAGTGTAGTGCATGGTGGCATGGCAGACCGGTAACCTGCCACTTCTTGCATGAACAAGTCTTGTTACCAATGTCTACAGTAAACCTCCGTTTAGTTCTGTGCTTGTCTTGTGCATAAAACTCAGCCAATGTATTGGAACTTCTGACCATCCTCGTCTTTATCCTTATCATTGCCCTGGTTCTTGCATTCAGTAATAAAACCACCTTTGGAATTATTTTATGGCCTACAAACTTTCTCGCACAAATTCTGTGCCGAAAATCTATCTTCACCATTATACACTATCTTATTGCATCTAACAAAATAACAATTGCAAGTGACTTCATGCTCCTAATCTTAGCATGGAACATTTCTGTCAGATTATTGCAAACAAAATCCACTTTGCTTAACTCACCAAACTTGCTTCTGGCCCATAACTTGTTATGGTGTTCTTCGAGGTATTCTTTAAGCTTCGGCACGGTATACAAGTTAAGTAGCATGCGTGCTTGGGGTGTACGTGTATGCCGATCGCCACAAGTTGTCTTCAAAGGTCTTTCCTTTGAACTTCTTCGTGAAGCTAGTAGCGAGGTGCCTCATGGATTCCCTATGCTCAACCCCAGGAAACACAGCATCAATAGCATTCTGAAGCCCCTTGCATGCACCAGTGTGTATCACCAAGCCTTCAGGGTGACCAATTACTGCATGTAGTCTCTGCATGAACCATGTCCAGCTTTCAGTCGATTCACCCTCATGAACAGCATAGGCTACGGGAAAATCCAGTTATGCGCGTCCATAGCACAAGCGGTAGCAAGCTGTCCCCTGAACTTCCCTGTTAAAGAAGTTGCCTCTATTGCCAAGTATGGCATGCAGCCGTCTAGGAACCCCTTCCAGCATGCCTTCAGGCAGACAAAACATCTCCTGAAGCATTTCTTATCCGCCTGCTTATACTTGACCTCCCTTGAGACCTTTTCTCTTCCTTTCACAACCTCGTAATCAATGTCAACAACACTACCAGGTGATGTCTTCTCTACCTCAGCTTTGATACTATACAACATGTGAAAACTGTCAGTCCACTTGCCATGAATGAAGTCTAGAGCCATCTCCTTCCCATCAAAGACTCTATGGTAAGGAATCAGAATGTTAAACTTTACGCTAAGCTTAGTTCTGAGTTTAGCAGGTCCAATGCTATGATCCTGCCTCACCCAGTCAAGTACCTTAGCAGCAATCCACTTGATTGTCGCCAGTCTAACTTTATCACTTAAAGAAGTATTAGGGCAATTGTGTTTCTTCGTGTTTACCTTGATCTGCATTCAATGGGAATAAAAATAAATCAAAGGACTCAACAGCAGAACAAATATGAGAAAGACCGAAACTAAATGTAGCTATTGCAACCTGAAATGGGTGTCCACCCCGCATTGGAGATGCATGCAATCTCCATTTACACACCTTACTTTCCCTACAATGCACCCTAAATCTCTTTTGGTCGCTCTTTTCAACGATAAATTTGAACCCAACTCTATTGCATAGATAGCAACGACAAATCTGCATTCCTCCATAGTATAAAAGACAGTACCCTCATCAATTGTAGGGTTGTCCCTGTCAAAGTGTATCACTGGCATGTCCTCGTCTTCATCAATGTATGTCCATCCCATTTCCCCATCCTCACATTACTCTTCCTCATCAGTCCCATAGTCAGGCTCATAGTTCGAATCAACCAAATATTCCCTACTCTCCATCCGATCAGGGTCAGCAGCCACATCTGGATATGCTTTCTCATCATCATCATCTTCGAGCACAAAATAACCCTGACCGCCACACATGTTGATGTCTTCATGCTCAACGAAAGGCGGGTCGATCGCACTCGGTATCGAAAACAGAGCCTGCTCTGTTCGTGTTCCACACGGCCCGGTATCATTCAGGACAGTCTCTTCCCCAGTATCTTTGTTAACGATGTGCACAAACATCAGCACAGTCCCCGTGCCGAGGTGTTTACTCCACATCATGGCCAGAGCCTCCTCAGTTCTAACGTTGCAGAAAGTCTGCGAATTTGTGTCGTAGTACCTGATTACAAATTCCTCATGCTGGACAATGGGAACTTGCCAAATTGCATGTGCAAGTCACTTAGAGTTATATCCTCCGCGTCTACTGCCATCCGATAATCAAATCTACTAGTAACTACGATTCTACCATCAGACAAGGTTTCAGTCCAACACCCATGCCAAATCTTCAAAAGAAATCTAGATGAAGCAGACATCCTACGGTCACCAACACAGATCCTCTACATCAACACGGGACTAGAAACGCTAATTGGGAGATGCGGAGATGGAATTGCAGTTCTTACCCTTCAGGGAGGATGTACGACACGTTCAATGGGCTCCAGATCACCAAAGCTTTGCACCACACGTCCTCTTCCCCTGTTTCGTGCTCGTCCATGTTCTCCAGCCTTGAAGGGTCTATCTCCTCCCTCTCCATCCGGGAAGGACCGTCTCTGTGTTCTCCGGCCATGCAGGATCCATTTCCGTGCGGGTCTATAAAGCCACCGTCGTTGCGTGAGAACCTAGCGCCCACCAAACGATTTTCATTCCCAGACGCGCCTGGGCAGCGACGGAGGCAAGGAGACAGGGCAAGGGGCAAGGCAGGGCGGGTAGGGGATGACGGGAGGACGAGAGTGTTGCCGGAGGGGATGGAGTGGCGGCGTGCAAGACCAGAGCGGTGGAGCGGAGCGGAGCTGCGAGCGAGCAACATAATATGTAAAATCATAGAATAATGGAGAGCACTAATCCCACCAGTCGGTAAAACGCCACGTCCTCTTCCCCTATTTCTGATGATGTTGTTACAATTCTACGATTATAGTGGCACATGCAAAATTTCTGGACACAACTAAGGACACACTCGTAAATATACTTAAATTGGAACCCTGACCGGGTACATTACCCGATCCGGTTTCTAGCCACGACCTGTATTTTTAATATCTTAGCACTCTTATGCTGAGAAAGGGAAATAAAGATTAAGCAATTAGTCGAACTAGTTTCAAATAAATAAGATACACTCTTAGGAATCTTAGCTATGGCCCCGCCAAAGCAGAAGCAGCCGCCGCCGAAGCTTGGCTATTTGGACCCTATGAGGCATGACATGCGGTTTTACTACAAGGCCGGTCTTCCATTGCTATCTGAGACGGTTGATTTCGCAGGATGTGTTGCATTTGCAGCGGCGGCGGAGGCAACGGCAAATGCCGCTGCGGCGGCGAGAAGGGCCAAACGAGCGTCATGGAGAATGCGCGCGGCGGAATTTTCATGTGCTCTGCGCACAAGATAGAAGGTACGTTCCGAAGTGCTCCTACGAGCTTGCCACCGAGGAAACAAACCCCCGAACAAGGCGGCGCCAAGGTCAAAAAACTCTCGCATCCATGCCTCGGCGCGGGCGACCTTACCGTGGGGCAATCTGGGCGCACGCCGTCAGTGGCAAAGACGATCCATCCTACGCACCATCGACGGCCACACCGCAACGGCGTTCATCCATCTACACTCAGCTCGTTGGAGTGTTTGACAGCTGGAGCCAACGACGAGCAACAGCTCATCGCCGAAATTCAGGTTTAGATTCACAGGGACCTACGATCCCTGCCACGAGAAGCCGGAGTTCACCTTCGAAGAAATCGTTGCAGCGGTGCGGCTGTTCGTACTGAACCGGGACTGGTTCAAGCTCATCAACTAGTGCATGAATGTAACATCCCAAAAATATTAAACATGGATCATCAAACTCTAATCATCAAAATTAGGGTTAACAAAAACTTTTCCAACTAAAAATATGAAAGCATTCATATGTATGTGTATTAAAATTTGGATTCTTTTGAATTGCCATGGTTCTGTGTTTCTTTGCTTGTAAAATGATTCTTAGGTGAAATAAACATCATCTAAACAATCCCCAAACTATTCCCAAAGACAAACAACTCAAAATAAACAAATGAAGTGAATGGTCACTTTGGCCAAATTAACTCTCATGCCTACTTTGGCTATCCCTAACTTTCAGAACTTAACAAAAATATATGTGGATCTTTGCAACCCTTGTTAGTACTCATAATAAGTTACCAAGGCCCACTTTGTGATCATCCAAAAACATTCAAATGCTAAGTTTAAATGACATTTTAAAATTGAATCTATCTCATATGGGAAGATCCCATTATTTCAAAAACCACTCAAACAAGTTCAATTTTCAAAACCCAAGCACCCACAGAATCCTCAACACATGCCTAGCACACCCACCAAAAATCTTTTCAAAATTCAAAACTCAAGTTCTTGCGGCCATTTCATCAAACAGGTTGCAGATTCAAATCAAACAAATCACAAACACTATTTTGAGCAGTGTTTTGGCCAACCTTGTCCCCTCTCTAGCTCACAGCAAACATCAAGTAGATCATCTAGCTTAGTTATTAACCTCTAGCATCACTGTGAGCTTTCCATTGCCATTAATGCTGAGCAGGCCGAGCCTCACCATGTCACCCCAGTGTGGACATCAAGCTAGAGGAAGAACTAGCTGTGCCAACCTTGTCTGGGAGGTAGCCCTTGCCTCACCGCCCCCTCTAGACCAGCCCTAGCTCAAGAACAGAGACCAGAACCGCCAGGAACATCGCACCCGCGCCGCTGTCGACCATGCCGACGCGCACCCCAGTGCACACGTCGTTCCCATGCAACCCGACCACCTCAAGCCCTTGCCGCCCGCCAGTATGCACCCCACCGTCCTAGGAGACCACCAGACATGTTCGTTTCATCGCCTGTACCCCGTAGCCACCGCTTGCCGTGGAGTTCGCCGCCTCTGCCTCGTAGAGCACCGCATGTTCCCGACCAATTGCCACCGCCCCTAAGCTCGCATTCAAGTTCTAGAGCATCGCCAGGAGACCGCCCGTCGATCGCCAACCGCAGCCATGCCTCTAGCCGCCCGTAGCCGTGTCACCACCATCGCCTGCCCATCCCTCTCGTCTCGCCGTCGAGCCTATAAAAGGAGGCGACCCCCAGCCGATTGAAGCACACCATTTCACTCCCCTCACCTCACTGATCATTCCACCCTCTAGCCAGAGCACGAGGAGCAGCAGTTCACCGGAATTGCGCCGGAGCAGGCCGCCTCTGGAGAAGAAGGGAGCCGTTGATTTTGACCACCCCCGGAGCTGCCTCAACCATCCCTGAGCTCTCCGTCGACCACTTGTTCGTTTGCTCGCCTCGCCATCGTCGCTGGAGTCCAGGTATGCCCCCTATGCACCCCCACTGAACCGCTAGGGTTTGAGCTCGCCGGTGACATGTTCATCGTCGACGACAACCCTCAGCCGTTGATCTCACTTCTAATCCAACGAACCACACCGCCCCGTACCGCTTCGCGTGTTATGAGCCACTAACTGGTGGAACCCCCCTGTCAGCTGAGCCCCGCGCTGCGGAGTGACATTGGGCCGGCCCATTAACCTTTCCCGCGCACCCCAAGCGTTTGAATTTAGATTTTTCTATTTTAATTCAAACTCAGTTCTGTACCTAGTTTCAAAAATCATCCCAGCTCAATTCAGTGAACCAAATTGCATTAAACCAATTTTGTTAGAAAGGTACTGAAATGCTTAATCCAAGCCCGTTGGATTCAAGGCATTTGGATCTGTAGATCGCCCTTGGTAAAAATAACAAGTCAGAAGCTTTTATACATTCAAACATTTTTCAAATTTCAACCATAATAGATTTTGAGTTGATTCCAACTCTCAAAACTCACATTTGATCATACCTTTCAGAATATATAAAAACATATGGGTTTACTTACAGAAATAATGTTCAAGTAATAGAAGAATGCCACATAGGCATTTCTAGTCACTTTAATTATTTAAAATAAAAAGGTTAAACCTTATTAAATTGTGACACCACTTTAAATCACATTCCCATGTACTAAAATATGTGGTGATGACTTGTGTCAACATGATCCCATGTTTGAGTTGGAGAATATTAAATCTTAATTAGTTTTTCAATGAGTAGAAATTACTTTTCTCAAATTAAAATAAATAAGACAAATGCTTTAATCTTGTAATAATAGGTGATGATGCTAGATCATCTATAGAACACCTTTGTGTGATGATTGAAAATAGTTAAGTATTGTTTGGTGATTGTGTACCTCGTATTTATTTATAGACGCTAGTACCGACCAAGGATACGAGGAGGAAGGAGGATACTACGAAGAAGAAGCCGAGGAGAACTTCAACCACTGCTCTGCACAAGGTAAGCCAATACTTGCAAGCTATTAACTTAGCAAGCTTATATTGATACCTATGCAAGCAAATACTTGCTTGTTACCATGCCAACTATATGCCTTAAGCATATGTGATCATACCGACTTGATAACCCAATCCTAGTTTTATTTGCAAGCTTTATACTTTATATCTTTATCAAAGCTTTCTCTTAGAGTTTACATAGTGAATTGTAGATACTAGAAAGATAATTGAAGGTTGCATAAAGAGCATTAAATTTGGCCTAAGTTAGGTACTCTTGATGTCATCCTAAGGCATGAGACTGAACTTAATTAATCCCCAATTGTTTACCACCCCTCATTAGTACTTACCCCACTTGTAGATGCTAGTGCTAAGCATAAAACTGGATCAACTTTAGATGGGAATACTTGGTGAAAATGGTTATGAAAACCTTGGAATGATGAGTCATTCTACTGAAATGTTTTGACATGTGTTTCCGAACACCATATGATTTTGATGATGAAAATGTTGAGGCATGAGCCTTAGCCCTTTATAAAATTGATGGTTGTCTGCATGTTCCAATTTTACCGTACAACCACAATACCCGAAAATTGGGTAGGTCTTGACTGGAAACTTATATACCTTAGTATGGGTTCCCTCACGGCCAAGGTCTGAGCTGAGGCTACCTTGTGAAGATTGTCCACATGTGCAGTACCCAAGATGACAGTTGGTCATGGTTGGGAGGCCAAACTCACAGGATAGGCGCCTATACTAGGGCGTGTAATTGAAAGGTTAGGATTGATTATCCGCATACTGAGTATGGTGAATTCAGGATTTGTTCCTGATGGATGTATCAAATGTTGTGGTGAAAGTGTACAATCTCTGCAGAGTGTCAAACTATTCGAATAGTCGCGTCCACGGTTATGGATAGTTGGAGAGGCCATACTGTTCCCCCGTCAGATGTTTTCAAAATGACTTGTGAAATGAATTGAGATTTTGAATTGACCACAACAGGGTTGTGATATGAAATTCAAGTTCCCACTTAGGTGTTATAAAACTTCAACTAGTTTTCTTGCTTCTGAACTTAGTAGAGGTAAATCTGGATTTTTGCAAAACAACCCTAGAGCTTAGTGTCCTACTACAAAGACCCCCTTAACTTGTTAGTATTAGTTTGCGAGTACTTAAAGAGTACTCATGGCTTTGTCCCTGGCTATTCCCGTGGCCAGACTATGAAGAAGAGTACCAGGAGGATGGACCGCAGGAAGGTTACGACAACTAGGATCATCTCCCATCGTCAGCATTGCCTGTGAACCCGAAGATGGAGCTTCGCCCACGCTATCTTTATTATTACGTTATTCCGCTGCTTGAGTTATATTAAGAACTGGATCATGAGATCCTTATTTGTGTAAGACCTTATGTATGGTTTGTAATGGATGGTGTACTGTGATATCCAAATCTGTTATGTTTCGCAAAAATGGTAATCCTGGGATTGTGAGGTATGGGATAACAGGCATCTGAGATTAAAAATCCGGGTGTTGACAATGAACATTGCAGATCTCTTGAAGTTTGGCAGGAAGGAAAAAGATCAGTTGTGGTTGAACGGTCGCTGAACTTACGTCCTCTCAAGGCAATTGGCTAGCCAAATTTTGTGGTGGAGATCTGCAGTTTCTTCAGTGTAGAACAGTTAAGTTCAGAGACTAGCTCTATAGAATGCCTTTTATAGAGGCAGTAGCCCCCTTTTGCGCAGCTATCCCATACTGTAGTATGGAACTAGTTCGGAAGTAACCAAATACTATCAAGATGTATATATTTATTCAATTACTACCGACGGTTTAATTCAGTTTACAGTTAAGTTTAGAGACTAGCTCTGTAGAATGACTTTTGTAGAGGCAATAGCCCCTTTTGCGCAGGTATCCCATACTGTAGTATGGAACTAGTTCAGAAGTAACCAAATACTATCAAGATGTATATATTTATTGAATTACTACCGGTGGTTAAATTCAGTTTACTGTCATACTTATCCGAGGTAGAAAAGATTCAGATAGCATTTTATGAACTGATCTTGGGTGGTTTATTCATGCAAGATTCAGACAGCATTCAGACACGTACTACAAAATCATTAGCCACACATACTACAAATTCAGTAGCCACACATTAAAAATACAGTAGCCACACATACTACAGCACTTCAAACTATTACATAAGGCGTACTACGTGCTCGACTCTAAAGTCAGCAATCTTTCAGATTCACTAAACCTCTGTCTTCACTCGAGGGAAATCAGAACCACTGGCCTGTCCACGCCCGGTCCAACACCTAAACTGTGCGCTCCGTCACAGAACGGTGGTGGTCTTGTACCATCGATCCTTCCAGTCCAACACTGCAAGCGACGAGGACGCTTTCTGGCCGCCTCCCAGGGGTCCTGAATGCCATGTACCGGATCCAGAACCTCCTGCAGGTGGATGATCACCGGGTGCTTCCGGCAAAGCTTTCCTCTTGCCCTGCTTGGAATCTCCACATTGTACATCTTAGGAACGGTGTCTGGATCTTTCAGCCACGCCTTTACCTCGATGATCCATCTGTCGCTCGGTGGCACAATCTCCACCAGCTCCCCGCCAAGGCTACTGACGACCTGCTTGAGGGCCTCCGGTTCCCAAGCATGCAAAGGGAGGCCGTCAAAGCCGAGTTTAGATAAGAATCGAAGCTGCCCCAAGCGATCGTCCCACCCACAGGCGCGATGCCAATGCAGGAAGCTCATTTTCTCCCCAGAGCACTCAAAAGAACGGGAAGAATGCAGAATGCACTCGCTGTCTGAGCTGTGGGTGAACCGGACAAAGAAATCTAATGGCGGCGCGCATACCTCGATATTTACCACTTTTTGTATGATCCCAAAACGAGACCTGAAAGCCGATAGCAAGTCTGTCGGCGACACGACGGGACGCGTGCCCAGCATGGTGGCCATGAGAGCGTTGTCGTTGAACTCCTCTGCCAGGGCTACCATGCCTGGCGTATGCGACAGCATGCAACCGCCCGAGGCCGGTTGCCGGTCCGGATTGACCGGCCAGACGCGCTACGCCATGCGAGAAGGTCTAGGCAGCGCCGAGAGGCTAGTCTGGGGACGCGAAGCTCCGACATGCTGACTAGGAAGAACGAGGCGAGGGCGACGGCGACGAGTTTCGATTAAGGGCGTGGGAGGTTGAACCTATTAAATAATTGTCGGGACCCCGGTTTCGCTTAATATTTCCTAACTGCATTGCACCTTTGCCATATCATGCATCATATGTGCATCATGCCCAATCTTCTGCCATAGTATTAAATAGTGCATCCGGTGTTTCTTCTAGTGATTTTATTCTTGACGGATTAGGCCGATGAGTTGATGTGAGTGTCGACCTGATCTTTGGATGAATCTCCGGCAATGTTTCCGAGGTGAGCCTTCTCCCCCTTTCTACCTATTTTGTATTTATAGTCTTTACTTCCTCATGTTGATATATTACTATCTGTGTTATGATACTTTAGTTTCTGTACCTGTCATATTCCATGCAACCTCTATAATTGCCTTAGACACCTCCTAATGCCTGTTGATTGGTAGCTAGATGGCATTGCGAGTCATAGTGCTTTCTCAGGTGTTGTTCGATGTCGTCAAGTACCATAGTTGTTGGAAGGTTGCCACATGCTTAATGTTGGAGATGATCATGACTTTAATTATAGTTTAATAACTAATATTGAAAGTAGGTAAATAATGCATACGCATCGGTGGGCAATAGATGTTATTTGGTTTTTAACCGCCCACTTGTGTCTCGTAGGACCCCGAGTACTTGATACCTGTTTCTTGACTATCGCACTATCCGCATGTGGGACCATGAATCCCCTTAGATAGACCTTGAGTCATAACTTATTTCTTGGGGCCACAAATTAGTTTGGGGCTATATTACTATCTTGTACTTATTCCATGCTACTGCTTTATTTACTACTGTTGCTCGTGGAGAGCGTTTACTACTGTACTGTTTAGGAACCCTGTTCCACGTTTTTGTTGTATCGACAAGCCCAATCACACTTTTGGGTTCCCAGTCATTTACAGCCGTCGCCACACACCCTGGATCCGTCATGGAGCCGACTGACTTTGTAGCGGGTAGATTAGTGTGGTGGCCCCCTGAAATATTTTATGAATCTTGTGATTGCTTTGCCATGATCCCTCATTGGGTTTTCATTTGGTTTTTCCGAGGTTGATCATGCTTGTGTTGCTATTTGTGCACCCTTGCAGGGTAAATCTTTCTGAAAGTTGTGTCCGCAGTTATTGACGACTTGGAGCACATTATCTCGATCATGGACAACTATAACTAAATTAGTGTTATGAATTTGACTTTGGAATGACTAGTGATCAGCTTCACTACAATGGAATGGATAAATAAAAGCACCAACAACTGCTGGAATTGGGATGCCTTGTGCTTTATATATCTGACTAGTAGGTATCACAACTACAACGGAATGGTTAACTAAAAGCGCCCACTTCTTATTATATCAGGATGACTCATGCTATCTATATCTGACTAGAAAGTGCTGCAACTATAATGGAATGAATAAAATTGCCAACTGTGTGAGTTTCCTCGGTACGACTTCCTCATTTGGTATCGAGGGGGAAACACCAGGATGGGTATGATCGGTGTTAGCATCAGGTTGGTTCTGAATAGGTCTTTCTTATACCTCTCTAATAGCCGCCAGTTGTATCAAGTCTCTATAGGTTGTTTTGTGTTTGCTGCGATGCCTCTTCAGTCCACCATACCTATGTAGGCGAGAGCCACCGAATTCTAAGTCTTGTTGTGTGCTGGCCTCTACTAACCGCTCCCTTTTTCCTTCGCCCTCTATCGGCACCCCTTTTGTTGAACAGGTTTGAGATAGACGTCATTAGCAAGGTTACCCTTCCGGCTTGGCCTGGGCAAGGTTATGAACGCCATTGGTTAATCTTTAGGGCTCTTAGCCCAACTTGCATCTTATTCATACTCGAATGTTGTATCGTTTTCAAGGTGATTTGGATCTTTGTACTATATATCTGTATTCTTGACTCATGGAGTCATTGTTGTATATATCTGTTCTGTGAGTTCCATCATGGACTATTGTGTAATGATATTACTTTGTTTTTCCACCCGCACGCAAGTGCCTGGTGAGCACCTTTGAATCGTTTCTATGCGGGTTTTGCGGGAATCGCTAAAACTTGCATAGGGCCAATCCGAGGGTGTTACACATGGGCTAGACGGTGATGCCATAACCAGCCCGTGTCGGCCTTTCCGAATAGGCACATCGGACCCGCAGTGGTTTTTCCCCAAAAATTCCACCACATACAAGTCTTTTTTGACATACCCAACAAAAGCGATCTTTAGATACTTGCTCCACAAGAGTACCACTAAATCATCATCAATGAAAACGCAAAGCCAATCTTACCAAGGGCATGAACAGAAAGTAAATTATAACCAAAGGGTCTCAACAAGCATCGCATCCACGAGTGAGATATCGTGAGCAACCACAACCTTGCTAAGACCCAATACATTAGACTATGATTTATCACCATAGTAGACGGTTATTTGATCATAATTAGGACTCATCTCCATCATGATCTCCTTGCTTCCGGTCATATGACTTGTGCATCCACTATCAAGCACCCATTTTGACCCATCGGAAGCATAGCCCTACAAGAAAATTACTTCTTGGTTTTAGGTACCCATTTTTCAATGGGTACTCTCATGTTAGTAACAAGGGTCTTTGGAACCCAAATAGACCAAGCAATATAATTATCAAAAGTACCAACATAGCTAGCATAGACATCACCATAATAATGAGAAAATAACTCGTAATGAGGATTTTTAGACCCATCAAAACCATTATAATCAGTTTTGTCCTTCGTGATGTTATTTTCAGCGATGCTTGTCTTTTCTTGAGCATTCTTGGCCTTCTTCTTGTTCTTATTCTTCTTGGTCTTGGGGACATAGCCAAGTCCCTCTTTTCCATTATTCACCCTTTGCTTGCTAAGGACCTAATACGTCGTAAACGTATCTATAATTTTTGATGCTCCATGCTTGTTTTATATCATTTGTCTTATGTTTTGTCTACACTTTGAGGTATTTTTATACATTTTCTGGAACTAACCTATTAACAAGATGCCACAGTGTCAGTTTCCTGTTTTCTGCTGTTTTTGGTTTCAGAATAGCTAAAAAATGAATATTCTCGGAATTGGACGGGACAAAAGCCAAAGTTATTATTTTTCCGGAGCAATATGGAAACGCGAAGCAGAGACGGAGTAGGGAACCAGGGTGGCCACACCCTATGGTGGCGCGGGCCCACCCTGGGCGTGCCACCAGGGGGAGATTCGGGGGATAGTTTCCTCCACCGACCTTGCTCCTTCGCTTATAAGAAGCCCCCGATGAGAAAACCCTAGATCATCCATCATACATCCATGAAAAGTTCCACAGCGCCGCCGCCACCGAAGGGGAGATTTGGGGGACAGAAAGTCTCTGTTTTGGCACCCTTCCGGGACGGGGAAGTGCCCCCGGAGCCATCTCCATCGATCTCACCATCTCCATCGCCGTTGCTGATTCCCATGATGAGGAGAGAGTAGTTCTTCCTCGAGGCTAAGGGATCTACCGGTAGCTATGTGTTCATATCTCTCTATGTGTGATCTTTATGAGATCATGAGATTTGTAATCAAGTAGATCTACTCTGTTACTCAAGTGCTTAAACCAATCTCCGGCTCTCCCCATGTGTGTGAAAGTGATAGCACGCACACCGTGTGGCACTTAGGCTAGAGATTACATAAATACTCAAGTGCTTTAATAGATCTATGCTTTTCCCCACGTGTGTGAAAGTAACAGCGTGCACGCCGTGGTGTCACTTAGGCTAGAGGTTACCTAAATCCTCAATTTATTTAATAGATCTATGCTTTTCCCCACGTGTGTGAAAGTGACAGCGTGCACACCGTGTGTGGCACTTAGGCTAGATTACATCAATAATTATCATGAATTATATTTGGAGTTGGATGTCTCTATGAAATTGTGGTGTTTGAAGGAACTATCTAGCGCTCAAGGTGACAGTGTGGGGTTATCAAGATGGGGATTGCAAATTTTAAGGAGTGCTTTTCGATCCCTACCGTGGATTATAGTGTCCAACCAGAGAGTAGTTGAGAGTAGATTAATAAAGAGAAGATATCTATATGAGAGTGTTCACTAGTGAAAGTATGATCCCTAGGCCTTGTTTCTAAACATTGAAACACTGTTTACTACTAGATCTGTTGCATATTTGCTTGCTTCCTTCTTTTTGCCTTTAGTCTTTTCCTCACCGTCAGAAGCTCTTTTCTGGCACCGTTACCACTTATAATCATCCATACCACTTATATTTCACTATCTCTTCGCCTAACTAGTGCACCTATACACCTGACAAGTGTATTAGGTGCGTTGGGGACACAAGAGACTTCTTGTATCTTGATTACAGGGTTGCTTGAGAGGGATACCTTTGACCACTTCCTCCCTGAGTTCGATAAACCTTGGGTAATCCACTTAAGGGAAACTTGCTGTTGTTCTACAAACATCTGCACTTGGAGGCCTAACAACTGTCTACAAGAATATAAGTGCGTAGACATCAATAGCTCATCTAGAACTTCCTTACCTTTGGGAAGAGATGCCTTGGCAAGCTCATTTTTCAACCTAGCATTTTCAAGAACTTCTTCTTGTGCACAAGTTGACGTAGAAGTTCTTGAAACGTCATACTTGGTCAATCGAGTTTGGGGCTGATCATGAGACTCATTGAGAATATAGTATTCACCCTCCAATGCCTTGTGAGCAATGTCAAGTTTCACTAATTTCTCGGTGATTCTAGCATGAGCATACCCAAATTCAACCTTTTCTTTCTATAGTTTATTTTCCTTGGCAATCGCATTATCACATTCCTTTACAAGTTTGGTCACAATATCTTCATGTGACTCCTCAATAGACTCAATTCTCTCCTCTAGAGAGGCCCGAATCTCTTGTTCTTCTAGAGCATTCTTCAAATATGCAATCGCCATTACATCCTTTCTTTCAATTCTACCCTTTTCTTTGAGAAGCTCCTCGGAGTATACAAATTGACTCATAAAAGCCTCGAAATGCATTTTGTTCTCACCTTGCAAGTTAGTGATAAAATAGTCCAAAGCAATAACTTCTTCCTTAACCTTAAGACAAGTGGAATCATCCATATCGACATTCATAGTAGTCTTAGGAAAACAAGTGATGGAAGGTGATACCTTGGAACCTCTTGCCATAAGGCAAGTGATGTTCTTTTTGATGACACTCTCATTTGGTGAGTCAAAGAGTGAAGTAGGCATAGATGTGGTTGCTATGGCAGCCAACTCTCATGATCTATCATCATCCTCTTTGTCTTCACCTGCGGATGAGTACTCCTCTTGAGCTACCAATTGACGAGGGTTCATTTCATCAATGCCCATTGTTATGGACTTGGGTTTTGGAGAAGATGGATGCCGGAAGTCACGGAACGGTTAATAGACAAGCAACGCGGGACACGAGATTTACCCAGGTTCAGGCCCCCGGAGGGAAAACCCTACTCCTGCTTGTCTGCTCTTGATTACGGCGGAACCGAAGATTACAGGGGTGCGCAGATGCAATCTGGCGTGAGGTGTGTATGCGATGGTGGAAGAGGATCCTTCTCGCCGTACCCTCCTGGCCTTTATATAGATAGGCAGGTCCCGGGATTAGGTCGAGTCGGTTACAAATTAGGGTTGGTACCCTTTGAAATTCTATCTAATCTAGACTTGTCCTCCAAGGAGTCAAAAACGTCATGGGCCTTGGCCACCCGAAGTCTTCATGGGCCACGTGCCTTCCTTGGACCGGACCAGGTATACCAATTTTGTGTACCCGTGGGGTATATCCATGTCACCAATACAATCTTGGGTTTCTATATGGAGCATTTTTCTTAACAAAAGGCTTCTTTCGAGGTGCCTTTGACTTTTCCTTGAGAACAAGCATGCCCCATGTTCTTCTCGACTTTGATAGGGACACTCTGCTACAAAGTGCAAACGGTCTCCACAATTGTAACAAGATCTCAGTTTTGGACCGTTTTCCCTTCGGCCATTTGACCCATTGTGTTCAAGTTCAGATTTGGCTTTGGCAGGATCCTTCCAAAAGTTCCTTGCATAGAAGGCCATGTAGTCTACATGCGCCCGCTTGACGTCCTCGGGACAGTCCATAGCAACAAGTCATCATCTTCTTGTTCAACAATGTTTGCCTTCAAGGCCACATTTACCCCTTTTGCATTCTAATGGCTCGAGCACGAGCGTCTTCCGTGTTCTTGGCGGCAACTTTGAAAGCATCCATTTCTTGCATGACCTTGTTTGAAGTCATTTGGTGGTAATTGTGTCTAACTTGGAGACTCTTCAAATTAGTAGGCTCAAATGGCATAAGTGCGCTTACATATTTCCTCTTGATCCAAGCGTCATCAACATGGGTTGCCCCATGGTTTCTGAATGTGGAGGCAATAGATTAGAGCCTTATATACATATCTTTGTGGTCCTTGCCATCCATCATATAGAAGCCTTCCGCTTGGTTGTTTAATGCATCAGACCTATTTCTTCTCATGCTTTCATTCCCAATGAACAGTTCGGTGAGGGAATCCCAAGTTTCCTTTGCAGTACTGAGATGTTTTGTATGTGGCATGTCCCTGGGACCCACACCGAGATGAATCATGTGTAGAGCCGTTGCATTGAGTTGTCTGTCCACAAACTCTCTTCTTGTCAAGTTGTTTGGGTTTCCAACATGAAGACCAGTCTCGATGATTTTCGATAACTCAATGGACGAGCTGCACATATGAGACTTCATCAAAAATTGCCATTGATTAAAAGGAGATGCAGTAAGCTTGGGCGGATCACCCCTATTATTTATATGAGGGTGATGGATAGGTGGATCGGGTGAGTATAAGTAAGGAACCTCACTATACTCCTCCTTACCATTCCCCTTTTTCAAGGAGTAGCTCTTTTCTGGCATCCCGCAAAACCACTACTAGAAAATCGCGTTGTTTTTGTGCATTGCATCATCGTGACCGCATGCTCATGTCATCATGCCACATTGCATTTGAGCATCGTCATCATCTTGCATTTGCTCGCATAAAACTATTTCGGGAAAACCCAGTTTTGTTTTCTAAACGCCCCGACTTTGTTCAAACACAAAACCCCGGGTGCTGCCGGATACTTTGTTTGTCTAAAAACTATTTGCAAAAGTTCATTGCAAATTAAATAAAAGTTTGAATTATTTTTAGTGGGGCAGTCGAACGGGCCGAAATGACCCGAACGACCACCCCAGGAAAATAAAACGGCCCACCCTATTAATCCTACAGCTACCAACTAACCTACCCAGCCCTCCCCTCCACCTCACCCCCTCCAATCATCGCGCGCCACCTCATCTCCCTCACCACTCCCACCACTCAGACACCGCCACCTCACCCCCACTCTCTCCTCTCCCCACACCTCATCACACAGCACACACTGCACCCACACACACACGCCCCACGCGCCATCCCCCCCTGACCGGATCCCACCTTCCCCAGATCTTTTCCCCTGCCCCAGGTCCCACCGACAGCCGGCCCCACCCCTGGCCCACACCGTCCCCGTCGTCCTCATCCTCCCTCCCCCCGCGCTCCCCTGTTTCTCTCCTTCCTCCCTTCTCTCCATCCTCCTCCTACCGCCGGCTCTGCCTCGCCGCTCCATCGCTCCCCGCCGCCAGAGCCCGCCCTCGCCGCCGCCGGGCCGCCTCAGCGCGCGCCGCCCGCGTCCTCTACCTCGCCGCGGCGCTCCTCCTCCCGCTCGCCTCCGCTCCGCCCCACTCGAGCTCCTCCGCCCCTCTTCCCTTTCTCGGCTCGTCGCCTGGCCCCGCCGGCGCCGCCCCTCCCTCCAACCTCCGCTCCACGCCGGCGAGCTCGCCCCCTCCTCGCCTCGCCTCCCTCCCGCGCTTGAGCTCCAGTCCTCCTCCGCTCGCCGCCCGTCTGCGCCGGCTCGCCCGCCTCCGCGCTGGCCCTGCGCCTCCCGCTGCCGGAGCCGCCCGCTCCGCCGTCTCTCTGGCGCTCCTCCGCCGCGCCGCCGGAATCCCTGGCGTCGTCGCCCTCAAGCCCGCCCCCTCGCCTTGCTCGCCACCGTCTCCTCCTCCCAGTCGAGCTCGCAGGACCGCCGCCGACCCCCTGCGCAGCGCCGCCGTCCGGCCTCCTCCACTGCGGGCCCGACCGCGCCGCCCTGGGCCCGGGCCATCGCCGCCACCTCCTCTGCTTGAGCGCTGCAGGCCGCCGCCGGCCCGACCCGCGACAGCTCGCCCCGTCCCCGACCGTGCGTTTCCTGAGGTCTCCAAGTCCCTGCCCGCGACCCGTTTCTGACATCGCCCCGAGCACCTGTACGCGATGACCTCCGTCCCGTGTGTGCACGTTTTGGTGGCGGCCTCTTCATGAACCCCAAGGTCGTCTGCTGTCGTGAAGGACAACATGAGTTCGCCAGAGAACTGTCGCAGGCCCAAGTTAATCTCAGCAAGATCTTCGTCACCACCCAAGTTAAAGACCGAACCCCAAGGCCGTCGACATGGAGCTGACAAGGACTAATACATGGATTCGAAGACCGATCCCGACGCCCGGAACCCGAATCCCTCGCCAAGATCTTCATCGAACCCAAGAACTCCTTCATGGACCCGATTGAAGCAAACCCGAAGACGGTAGATGCGACAAGTACTTCCCCCAGATCCGATGCCCGAGGACCACGGATGCGATAATGTCTACCTCACGGAACACCGAGAACTTCCCCCGGAACGCCAAGATCTACTCCGCTCCCGCTGATCCCGTCGAACCCTGAACCCCGAGACCGAACCCCGAACCCCGGAACCCCAAGTTCGTCGAGACCCTCTAATGTGTGAACCCCTTCCCGAGACCCTATTTTATAATATAATACAAATTGTTGCATATTAAATTTTCATACTCGCATGCATCTTATCATGTGGTTTGGGGGCCTTATGCCGATTCACCTCTAATTAAATATGGGGCCCATATGCGGGCAAATCTAGTCTCGTATCGGCCTCATTTAAACTTGTGTAGCGAACCGGTATCTTATCTTGCCTTGTTATAACAACATTTAATTTACGGGATAGATAAACAACTCGAACCATATATTTAATTGTCGGGACCCCGGTTCCGCTTAATATGACCTAATTGCATTGCACCTTTGCCATGCCATGCATCATACATGCATCATGCCGATCTTCTGCCGTTGTATTAAATATTGCATCCGGTGTTTCTTCTAGTGTTTTGCTTCTTCGCGGATAAGGCCGTTGAGTTGATGCGAGTGTCGACCCGATCTTCGGTTGAACCTTCGGCAATGTTTTTAGGCGAGCATCTCCCCCTTTCTGCCTATCTTACATTTATAGTATTTATTCCCTCTTGTTGACCTATTGCTATCTGTGTTGCGATGCTCTAGTTTCCGTACCCGTGTTATCCCTTGCAGCCCTATATTTGCCTTGGACACATCCTATTACCTGTTGTTTGGTAGATAGTTGGACTTGCGCGTCGTAGTCGCTTGCTCAAGTGCTATTGCGTGACGTCCAGTGCCACAGTTGTTGAGGTATTGCCGCATGTTGTTGTTGGAGATGATCATAGTTTTACTTATCGTACACTTTAATTCCTGTTTAACAACTAAAATTGAAGTAAGCAGAGGCATCGGTGGGTGATAGAAAATATTTGGTTTCCGAACGCCCACTTGTGTCCCGTAGGACCCCGAGTACTTGATACCTGTTCCTTGATTTATCGCGCTATCCACATACGGGGAGTATGGGCCCCCCTTAGCCAGAGCTTGATTCAGCCTTATTTCTTGGGGCCACAACCTAGTTTGAGGTTTTA
This sequence comes from Avena sativa, assembly GCA_916181665.1. Taxonomy (NCBI): domain Eukaryota; kingdom Viridiplantae; phylum Streptophyta; class Magnoliopsida; order Poales; family Poaceae; genus Avena; species Avena sativa. The sequence continues at coordinate 128,854,838 of OV702281.1, read as the reverse complement.
TTTACGATCCTGTACTTATGCCATGCTTTACTGCTTTATTTACGATTGTGCGAGGAGCACACTGTACTGTTTAGGTAAGCGGAGTGTTTTCGCGGTATCGACAAGCCCAGCCACACTTTCGGGTTCCCAGTCGTTTACAGCCATTGTCGCAAACCTTGAGTCCGTCTCGGAGCTAGCTTACTTCGTTGCGGTTCTACTCAATGGGGTGGCCCCCTGAAATATTTCTGAATCCTGTGATTGCTTTGTCGTGAAAGCCTCGTTGGGTTTTGATTTGGTTTTTCCGAGGTCGATCGTGTGTGTGTTGCTATTTGTGCACCCCGGCCGGGTTAAAACTTTCTGAAAGCCGTGTCCGCGGTTATGGACGACTTGGAGCACAGTATCTCGACCATAGACAAGCATAACTAAAGTTTATTGCTATAAATTTGACTTTATAATGACTAGTAACCAGCTTCACTATAATGGAATGGCTAATTAATACTGCCCACAATTGCTTGTTTGGTGTGTCGCTTGCGACCATTGTACCTGACTAGTAAGTATTGCAACTACAACGGAATGGCTGAATAAAAGTACCAACAACTGCTGGGTTTTTGGGGTTATCTCACGCTATTTGTATCTGACTAGTAAGTGCCGCAACTACAACGGAATGGTTAATTAAAAGTGCCCACTGCTTATTTTATCAGGATGATTATCTATACCTGACTAGTAATTGCTGCAACGATAACTGAATAAATAAATCTGCCAACCGTGTGAGTTCCTCGGTTGACTTCCTCGTTTGGTCTCGAGGGGGAAATACCAGGATGGGTTTGTTTGGCGTTAGGATCAGGTTGGTTCCGGATAGGTCCTTCTTACCCCTCTCTGATAACCGCTAGTTGTATCGAGTCTCTATAGGTTGTTCAGTGCATGCTGCCGCTGCCGCTTCAGTCCACCATACCTATGTAGGCGAGGACCGCCGAATTCTAGTCTCGCCATGTACTGGCCTCAGTACTGACGCTCCTCTTTTTCCTTTGCCCTTTGTCGGCACCCCTTTTGTTTAAGCAGGTTTTGAGATCGACGTCGTTAGCAGGGTTACCCTTCCGGCTTGGCCTGGGCAGGGTTATGGACGCCATTGGTTATTCTTCAGGGCTCTTAGCCCCATTTGCATCTTGTCCGTAGCTGGACGCCATATCGTTTCAAGGTGATTTGGATCTTTGTATATTATATCTGTATTCTTGACTCTTTGAGTCGCTGTTGTATATATCTGTTCTGTGGGTCCCATCGAGGACTGTTGTGTAATGTTATTACTTCGTTTTCCACCCGCACGAAAGTGCCTGGTGGGCACCTTTGAATCGTTTCTATGCGGGTTTGGCGGGTTTTGCTAAAACTTGCATAGGTCCGATTCTGAGGGTGTTACATCTTTCTATTATCTTCACCCTCCAACTCATCTTCTTTGGAGTTAGCGTTAGCTTTGTCCTTATAAGAAGGAGTGGCAGCCTTCGATGCAGATGGAGGAGGGGATGTGGATGGAGAGATACACACTATCATTTCACGCATCTCTTCCATTTTTGTCTCCATGGATTTAAGCAAGGTTGTTTCCAACGTCTTGAGATCATCCATGGTGACCATGTCCATAGCCTCACTACCATCAGCCCTAGTACCCATACTCTCTTAGGCAGTAAAACCCGAATAAAGAGTCGAGGCTTTGATACCAATTGAAATGGATCATATGGGCACCTAGAGAGGGTGAATAGGTGCTACTCCAAATTTTAATTGTTTTTCAATGTTAGGATTGATACAAAGGTAAATTTTCTAGATATGCAACTACGGAGAATTTCCCTATATGCAAACCTAGATACTAAGTGAGTAAAAGAGGAACGAGGCACCCATAGTGGAGCACGTGGAGACACACGATTTGTTTAACCATAGTTCCTTCCTTGTTAAGGGAAGTACGTCTCCGTTGGAAGGGTGGGCCATACTAACACCACCAAGCCATAATAGACATCACCGTGTTCTTCGATGGATCCCACCACCAAAGGCCTGATCCACCTTTCCACTATTGGTACCCTTCGAGGCAGGAACCGATGACTTTACAACACTATCGGGGCACACATCCACAACTGAATTGGAGGCTCCCGTGATGACAACAAGCTGCCACAAGAACAAGTATTATCAATAACCGAAAATGAGATCTAGATATTTGCAAGAAATACTAGATCAATAATCCTCCAAGTGAATGGAGTGGAAGTGAAGTGCTTGATTGGTATTGATGAAGATCAAAGCCTCCTCCTTCGATTTCCCAAAGATGGGAGCCTTCCGGTGGATGAAGATGGAGATCTCGGTTTGGGCCTTGAAGAACAGTACAGCAATTTTTTGTATGAATCAAGAGATCTGACATGAGGATCAATTGGGGTATTTATACCCCTTGTCAAAACTCAACCATTGGAGATTTTGGGGCCGGATTATCCGGCCTAAGTGGGGGCCGGATTATCCGGCCGGGACAAAACTCCGCCCCGGAATCGGATTTTCCAGGGGAAAATCCGCCCCTTATACTGCATGATGCGCCTTGGATCCCTTTGCAAAAATTTCTAGGGTGGATTATCCGTCCTAGGAAAAAACTTTGGGCCTAGCCGGACAATCCGTGGGAAAGTCTGCCCCCATACCGAGTGACGTGCCTTGGCTGCCTTTGTCGATCGAGCCAGGAGCGAATAATCCGACCCTTGACAGGGGCGGATAATCCGCCCCCAAAATTCTGTTTAGCTACTTTTTGAGTAGACAATTATCTGCAGCACTCAACACACATTAAATAATCCTTGGTATTGTTATCTAAAACACAAAACACTAGAGATCATGAAATGTTCTTTCAAATGTGCCAGGTGAATAAAATGAAATAAGTGATTGTGAGACTTCATATTCATATGTGAGTAGGCAAGCAACCCATATACCGACTAGGATTCCTCATGGCAAATTCTTCCCAGTCCCAATGATCCATCTGCCTGTTACCACAGTAATGGTTAGCACATCAATTAAGGTCTCTCTACCAGATCAAGGCTTTAATCTTGATGGTTCCTTGTTTATCCTCGAGTAGTTCTAGCTCTCATTGATATCAGCCGTGTCACTCGGGGGGTCACTGATTCACTAGTAAACAAGTTCATACCTATGAGATCTTTGGATCATGTTATTCGGTCCCTTACATTAGAAAACAAGCATTAGGCAAACATATAAATTCATTCTCACAATATAATAATCATGACAACAATCACAAATGGATGGAAATAAAGGATGCATAACACATCTCACCAATCCCCTACATCTCCCACGTCTATAGGTATTTACTCGGACATGAGAGAAGATAGATCAAAGGCATAATAATATTGCAAATAGAAATCATCTGAACTTTACAATAGCAAGCCACAATACCGTTTAAGGATCAAATCAAATACAAATCAAGGTAGATCAAAGTATCAAATCCTAATCTTACAAGTGCTAATCTCTCTCTCTCTCGATACAAGTTGAGATGATGGTTGAGTGAATGGTTTAGAGGCTAGAGATCATCGAAGAATGAGGCGATGTTCTTATCCTCTTTCAAATATGATATCCTCTATTCTGGAGGTTTTTGCGGTGGTTGTGTTATGTTTTTCGTCTCTCCTCTTCACGAAAGTTTCTTGTGTTGATATAACAGAGACGAAGGAGGGTAGTAGGGGGACGGTACAGGCGCGTCTCAACCGTACCGGTGGTCGCTATGGACCCTGGCCGCCTCTAATGAAAGGGCCTTCAATTGGGGATTTTTTTCTTCAAGTATAATTAGCTCATAAATTCTCTCAAATCTTCCAAAAGTGTTATTTACCTGAAAACCATCACAAGAAACCAATGTTTCGCTAATTCATGATGTTATCATTAGTTAAAAGGTGAAATCTAACGAAACCTGGAAAAAAAACAAAGGAAAATCATCGATAAAAAGTGTTGAAATTTGGACTATCAGGCGTGATTGTTAGCGTGCATGCATTGCAAACAGGCCTTGGGATGCAAATCTAGGTTGATTGGTAAACTGAGCCAGTGCACCCGTCAAAGCAGTGTGCAGCCAGGCCCAGCAAGAATGCCCAATTCGGCCATTTCCCTAGAGCGAACCTCGTTGCTGCCTCCCCCGAACGAAATTTCCCCTCTGCTTGCATGTGTTTCTACCACCATGGAGATGGCGTGAGATCTCATGGTTCAGATAAAAAGGGGCGGAAGTATTTCATTCTCCTCCCGCTGAAACCCTTCGCTCTATTTTTACTTCTACCTTCACCACCCAACTCATAACCACCATTTTCCCCTTTGAGCTTTCTTCCCCTGATGGGTGAGAAGGTAAGGTGGCGGCGGAGAGAATGAATACGATGGTGGGAAGACGACAAGCTATATCTCTTCAAGCTCTTAGCTACGTCCTTCGCCACCAACGATGACTATAAGTACCATCTCCTCCATGTATGTTCTATTGAGTTAGAATCTTAGATCCCGGACTAGTATGTGGAACTACTTGTAGATTTATTAGCTAAGTTGTTTGATCTTAGACTGGTTTGTATCTCTGCTTGTGTTATGATTGTTAGCTTGTTGATTTGTAGCTTATTTTCTTTGATTGCTTTCATTGCTTCTAGCTTCGTATGTTGGTCATGTGCATGAATTGAATCTTGGTACACCCACTCCTTCGCCTGAGGAAGAAACTGACACTCAGGATTCCGAGACCATCAACCTTGATGGCCTGGACAAGCCTGCCAATGTCCCCGCTCCAAGTGGCAAGAGGAAGAGGGGAGCACTTGTAGATGATGAGATCCAAGGCTTCACCAACATGACCGACGTAATCAGGTACACTGCTCAGGGATAACAAGCCAACAGACATGCACCCAGATCTCTATAGTACTGTCATGGGCATGGTTGGCTTCATCGAGGAATCTCTCATGGTGTCTCTAGGCCACCTTTGTCGACAACAAGGCTTGGGGGACAAGCTTTGTGAGCATGGTTGAGCCACACAAGGTGTTGTGACATAGGACCTACCTCAGCAAGTACTACGAGAAGAGTGGGGAACCTATGGGATGCTTGCTGCTGATGAAGAAGATGATGATGTTGATCTTGATGTTTATTTTGGTGGTAGCTAGGGCTTAAAAACTTCCATGGCTTGTATATTTTGATGAGGTGGTACATACTAACCCCTCATGTGATGGTGAACTTGCTGTAGTACGATGCCTACTTTTGATGTGGTGGTAGGTTAACACCATAGTGGTAGGTTGAACTTTTGATCCCCTTTTGGTTGATGATCATGCATGCTCCCTGTAGTTGATGAACTTGATGCTTGTGATGAACTTGTGATGTTGGCTAATGGTCATGCATATATGTTTCCTCTTTTGGTACGTGGTGTATAAAGGGAGGCATCTAGGAGTGTATGCTTCTTGGAGAATCTGCCAAGAGAAATTCAATGATTTCTCCAACAACTTCTATAGAGGGTATGCAACTTTAGAGGAGGCTGACGAAGAGTTCAACAATTTCCTGGCAGGCCAGGCTATGGTTGATCAAGCTATGGTTGTTGAACATATGGACGTTGAAGCCATGCCAATGGTTGTTGAAGCCATGGCTATTGAAGATATGGCTATTCAGCCCATGGATATTGAAGCTCGGGACATGGGTGATCAAGTCAGAGAGATTAGGCTCAGAGATTTCATCATCCTCGTCCTCGTTATGGTGATCGTCAAGCTCATCCTATTCTAATCCTTATCTCTCTCTCTCTTGCTTGTGTGTATGATTGGGTGCAATAGTAACCTATCCTGATCGTACTCTCTCTCACTCTTGCAAGTGTGAATGTAGCATATGTACTACCATAGTGGCAACCAACCACCTCGTATTTGCACCAACCGGACAAAAAACACCCTTGCAGCAAACCAAACAAAAGGATCAAATCTACCACAGATATGCAGGCATTTCCCACACGAGAAACCAAATAAAGTGGACAACGTGGCTTTTGATCCATTCTACGTGATCATGCCCCTAGAGCCTGCAACCCGGGAGTGCAAAATTGGGTGCAGCCTACCAATCACGCCCCTAATGACTAGCTGAAGCACCACGTGCATGGCTGTCTAGCTGCAGTAGCTGAAGCATGAAAGCATATGTGGAAAAGGAACATAAATGCATGACCGTTTATCTTTCGGCTATATATATATATATATATATATATATATATATATATATATATATATATATATATATATATATATATATATAGAACAAACATATATATGTGTTAAAAGTTTAGTTCAAATGCAAGATTATATCCCAAACAGTAACACAACCAAAGTCTTACAATAAATTTCATATAGACACACTTAACATTCATCGATGGACATATGTGTGCATTAGGAATCAGCATGGAGATTTATGTAGCAGCGTACATGCATGGGCTGGCCTGGTGGGTTTTTTCATACATTTTGTTTCACTAGGAAATGTGACCGTGCGTTGCGAGAGAAGACATGCGCCGACTATCTCATCAAATTTTAACAACACCGACATGGGGGTGAAGCGAGAGCGACAGCCAAAAAAGAGAGAAGGAATCTTCCTTCTTCTGATCCACTTTGCGTTTTTTTTTTTAATTTTTATGGGAAGTGGAAACGAAATTGAAAACTTAGAATACGATAGAACTACAAATATCATGGATATGCACATAACGTATACGGAACGGAAGTATATTTATAGGAACATTTAAGGAGACTATAGAGCATAAATAAGCTAGTCCGAGTATCTTGTTTACTTTCTTTGCACAAGAATTTATTGTAGATATGTTTTTTGAGTTATAAGACTTATCTCAAAATCCTAGTTATCAGTTATCACAACTGTCTACAAGGATTTTGAGTTGCATCTTTGGCGTCTATATCACGGTGCATTGTAAAATTTGGTCTCTTGGCCTTTCTTCTATAAAAACGATACGTCTTCCAGAACATATTCTTGAAAAAAGAATAGTCTATAAGAACCTCGGTAGCTTATAAGTTAGCCAACATCCTTGAAAAGCTCTAAGCTCCTTAGAATTCGTGATCGCTCAGACGTCTAGGTATTGTACCCATTTTTTCTAGCATTGTATGACCGTGGTCGATGGAACACGAGCGTTCAGGCATGAGTCGATGTGATTGTCCTACCTGTCAACACCTCGTGACCTATTTGGTCGCGCCTAGGTCTAGCTAGGTCGGTTCATGGATAGGAGTATGTCATGGTACCACAAGTAGAAGAGGGCAACGTAGACACGAACAATCTATCTTTGACTCCGCTCTCTTCTCGACGCGCCCTCTCTACGTCTCTCTCTACAAATCGACAGCAGCCGACCGCCAATTTTTTGCCCGACCAGCCTATCCTAACCGCCGCTCAGTTCATCGATATTGAAGTATGATCCAAATTTAATTAAGAAGGCTAACTTCTGACAAGCGAATCGAGACCCGTCACTGGTAGGCTTGGGCCGAAGCAGAATCGAATTAATATTTATAAATTCGGTTTATCACATTTACCAACCAAAAATTTTCTCAGTTAATTCAATTTCAGGTTTCATTTTTTTATGTCCACCTCTATATGAGACATGGGTGATTACATCTAGGAGTAAGATGTATTTTTCCTATACATATTTCAAAACTAAGGATCTTATACTAAAAGCAAACATGCGTTCACCAAATGTTCTCCGTAGTAAACGCCTTGCAGAGCATCGGATTTATTTGTCATAAATAAAAGAAAAAAATACTTACTTCCTCTGAACCGAAGGGAGTAAATAAAAATAACCTTGCTACAGCACAAGTTGGACCAAGACTAGTACTTGATGAACTGGAAACATGTGGTAAAAATTCACATGGGTGCATTTTCAACGGGTATCACATGCCGAATCAAATAAACAAATATTAATTTTCCACCTTTACCAATCTGTTGCTCTAATTCTTCTGTTCCTAAACACCTGACTCAGATTTGTTTCAAAGGTGCAAACATTTACATTGTGTCTCCTCAACAAGAAAAAAATAGCGACAAACTTCATTTACAATGTACAAAGACAAGCAGTAAAACTAACATCATGTGTATCCAAATTAGCTTTGACACAATAGTCCTGCAGGGAAGACCAGATAGATGATTCAGTTTTAGAGTAGATGATTCGTTTATGTGAAGCAAACGGTGGCCCTAAAATCAGGGAAAACACTATGTGAAACGGCATGAACTGTGAATGACAAGCACGACAATTATGACACAATTGTTATTGAACTATAATGTTTAATTGTTTTTATACAATGTAGCATAAGGGGGGAAATCATCTCAGAATAGGTATAACGAAGATGCTCCTCAGGCAGAGAAACCATGCAACGCATGATCAGCTAAAGTTGGCATACATTGTTACAATAACCTCAACTGTCAGTATACAAACAGTGATGCAAGGGCTTTCAATCATCTTTCTGATGCAGAGCACGAGGACTATTACCATTAAGTGCCGCATGATACACCCTCTTTTCCGCCAGCCCAAGATTAGAAAGAACTAAATTACCCTGCAGAATAAGGATTGTTTTATTGTGGAATCCTTAAGGTAATTCATACACCATAGCTACTTATGAAAGAGCACATATAACCTTGTTGGACTAGCTTAGGAAAGATGGAGAATACCTCCGTTGCTAGCAATTTTCTGACATTGTAGGCATAGACTCTAGGATCCTCCTTTTCTTGTTCAGAAGGATAGTATACAGGAAAGCGAACCACCTCCATGTAATTTGCAAATTGACAGAGCAGCAAAAATACATGACGTGCCTGCAGGTTGTGATGACACAAATTGCCATTTTCAGATTTGAGGTGTTCCAGAGTTAAACTAATCGACATGAGAAGCTATAATAGCCGTTAGTATAGAAGATACAAAAATGGAAAAAGCGCCACGAGTTTACAAGTTGACATGCCACATACATCTGAGAGGTACAGTATAGTAACCATAAATAATTGTTGGGATGTTGCATACAATGAGAAAAAATTCTACTTATTGCTATCTCATGCACACTATGAAGTAAATATATCTTTTCAGAAGTTTCGATGTTTTTCACCTTGGCAGCATATGTATAGGAATTTGATCAAACTAGCCAAATCTAATGATTGTATTAATAACGCAGTAGCCTAGCAATCCTCAACATGGAAGATGATGCTTTGCTGACCATGGACAATGAGGGTATAAGAAGTTGCACAGGGAGGTTAAATATTATTAACTCAAGTTACTCAAGGGAGATGGAGAAAAGATAATTATGTCAAGAGTCATATTTCATCTCAAAATTAAGCATAAATGTAAATATCATACATGGAACCAAATGATTATCTTTCTTTTTTGCAATTAATAAAATGGTACTCTTGAAAGCCATATGAAATATACATAAAGTTCCAGCAAATTGCTCTTGCATACCTGCACCTAATCGCAGGTTTGTATAGTGAGAATGTAAATCTATAATTAATGCTTACTCCGTCCATGGAGTCCCAGGCTGGACTAAATCTCCTGTAGGGATATCTCAAAATGACAGGTTGCACTGGTGCTCTTGCAAGGAAGGCTCCTGTTTTAAACGGGAGAAGGTAATCCCCATTCGTAGTAGTACCCTCTGATAAGAAAAGAACCAACAGGACCATAAACAAAGGACAAGCAAGTTTCTAAGAGTTACAAACATAACAAAATTGAGCTTTAAAACTGAAACAACACACTGAAGTGATGGAGGATGTTGTATTAAGAGATGATGACAATAGGTCTTGCTAACTTAGAGATATTACCGTAAGACTAGACATAGAATGATTACATAATAAAGGATGACTAAAGATTCAGCAGATAAAAAATGTCTTATAAAAGGTAGGGGCAAATGATAGTAAGTAATCACATCAGAAAAGAAGAAATGACTATACATTAAAAAGTTAGCAAACAAAACAAAAAATGGTTGTACACTAACCAGGAAAGAGTAACAACATGGGGGAATTCTTGAATTGAGAAACTTCTTGGACCCTTTCAGTTACAGAACCTACATATAGTATGGACAGTTCAATTAAGAACAAAGAAAAGCTACAGGACATACTAACTCTGCATTTTTGAACTCTATCTTAATTGAATAACCCCATGTTGAAAAGAATTTTCCTCGCCTAGCAACAAAAATAAAAGAACATGCCTATTAGGAGTTTAAGGCGCTCATCGGCTGATGCCATATAAATGCATGGCATATTTGAAGCAGTACCAAAAACAAGTATTTCAGTACTGGTCATATTTTTTGCTAACACAGAGAATGAATGTGTACTTTCAGAGATAACGAGTACGAAAAACAAAACAGCATCAATGGATTCATTTCACATACCTGAGACACCTCTAGAATCTGATCCTTTGGATTCTCTTTGAACAAAAATGCACCCGAGACATTTGCTGTATTTGACAGAGAAATACCTTCTATATATTATATGCAAATTTGACATAAATAGAAATAATGATCACGCAGAACATGTATGTAAATGAAAATGAGGCCTCTCACGTATTTTCTTAATAATACATGAATAAGAAATTAACAAAGTTACCTTATGAGACCAATCAACGGCAACTTGGACACGGAGTTCTACATAGAATAATTAAGGATGAATAATCATTTAGAATTAAGACCACGTAAGTTCATAAAACAATAATAACTGTACAAACTTCTATTTTGCAGGGAAATCCAACTTGAGTAATATCATTCCCTGTCAAAAACAAAAGAAAAACTTGAATAACTTTATTCATGGTACCTTAGCAACAAAACTTGGAGAAGAAGCTGACATGTGATAGAGAACATCCACATATGACACGTGATTAGATACAATCGCCCCTGGTCTTTCCAATTCTTCAGATTGATCTTCAGGTACATCCTGGACATAACACATACTAACATGTCATGGGAAACAGTTAAAAAAATTATAAGAGTTCACAGACACAAATGTTATCTGGGGCAGCAGTATAAACAACAAGCAGTGAATTGGCCGTTGGCTGAGAATTGGGAACGCGGAAGCTTCTCCTTGCCAAGCCGAGTTTGAATCCCCATTGGTTGAATCAATTGCGCTGGTGGGATTTCCAGGTCTCACACATTCTTTCTTAATATATAGCCACAGGGTTCCTCCCCACAGGTCTCGTTTTTACAAATGGCATGCCCATCCTCAGCCCTAGCGGCACAAGCTCCTGCTAACCCTATCCGGTAGCCGCATCAACTCCACCCACCTCCACCTCCCCTTAATCAGTGGCACTGCCAAATTTTGAAGTTTGCCCGGGCGAACTTTAAGGTCCAAAATTTTAAGGTGGAGGGAGGGGGTTGGGTACTCTGCTTAGCATCGAGAGACCCAGGTTGGTCATCCTGCTCGCTCCTGCCCTAATTATGGGCTAGGTCAATTCAGGAGCGATTGATATACATATAAGGCACTACTTTTGTCCAACAAGATTAAACAATATCACCCAAGAGGTTCTTAAGTAAAAGTGACATCTATGACCAGCTATTGACCATTGTAATGAATCCTCAAATTTATGCTTCCACATTCCACATTCACGAACCAAGACGTGTTTCACACACAAAACGGGTTTTCTAATTCCATTTTTTGATAAAGCTTTATTAGGAAATATCGATAGATCAGAACAAGTAGCCAAATATGAACCAATCCAATTTTCGATCCATGACACCAATGGATCTAGACAGGAACAAACTGCAAGAACATTCAATTTCTTGCCAAAGCTATAAATCTGTACTTTTCCTGTGAGGCTATAACAAAGAATTTTTAAGCAAACTAGATAATATTAAACACAATTGCCAAAGCAATACAATTACCAGAGGAACGTTATTTTGTCCATATATAACATATTCCAATGTCTATCACAGCATACTGCATGTTCCTCACTTTTACTCACCCTGACACACATAGAAACCAAAATCGTAAACCAATTGCTATGGGCCCTGTGATTGCAGATGTATAGCACAGCTTTCAGGCCAACATGAGAGATGCTACAGTATCCGCATTGCTGAATTAGTGGCAATCATTCATCTAACGCAATAGCTACAGATCAACAGTTACCACAGCGAAAAGCACCACAAAGCAGATGTATTCCTAGAGTGTGACACACATGACACAACGGCATCAGAACTACCACTTCCTCTCTGTTCCAAACCAGTGCATTGTTCCACCATTGAACAAACAAGACATAGTCATGTACATGACTCGTGGGACCTCATAAGAAATACGTATCAAAACAACCAGGCCACATTGGCAAGATAAATTGCATGCTGAAAGAGGAAGGTGGCATACCGACCTCAGCATTGGGGATGCTTCGATCAGACACCCGGATCCAGTAGAACCCGAACACGAACAGCATCGCCCGCGACAACGCACGGCCAGCACCCAGCACTGCCTCCCTCCTCCACCCATGTAAGCGGGGACGGCCCTCCTCCCCTACGTCCGCGAACAGCGTGCACACGCGGCACACGAGGTAGTAGGCGATGACCAGGAGAACCCCGGCGATGAGACGGAGCGGGAGGAGCACGGCGGCCGCGAACACCAGACGCGCCACCTGCAACGCGGGGAGTGGCCCGCGGCCCATCGGCCCGTACGCGTCCCGGCGCGCGTATGGCGCGTACCTGACGTCCAGGTCCTCATCCTCCTCAACGGCGGGCGCACCAGAGAGGAGGGGCCGCACGGCCTCGCCGCCGCCGGCCTCGCAGCCTTCCGGGTGCAAAGGCGCGGTGGTGGTGGTGGTGGTGGTGGTGTCGACAGCCATTGGGGATTGGAGCGCCTGGAGAGGGCCGAGAAGGCGAGATCGGCGCGATGGCCGTGTGTGGGGGGTGTGTGTGGGTGGGGGTCTCCCTGTGTTTTACGGGTTTGTGTCGGGGAGTTTGGTCGGCGCTGGTCGCTGGTAGAGGGTGGACGGTGGAGTAGTAAACATGGGGCGTTGAATCTGAATCTGACGGTGTTAGACCCGACCGTGTCGAGTGGATTCGGGAAAGGGAGCGTTGGGTCGATTGCGGCGGTTGTCGATGGGATCATGCTCGAAGTGCTCCCTCCCTTTCATCCCACAAGGCGCATTTTTGTCAAACAATCTTATTATTTGTTAGAAATATAAAAACTATAAATATTTAACAGTATTAATAAATAAATAAAGTACTTGTTTTTATTAAAACATTATATGGCACACATATTAACAATTTTTCTACGTTCAAGGCGGTTCGATGGATTAGCTTACACAGCGGATCAATCACGTGTCACAAACACAAATCAATAGGAAGAAATGCGCATGAGAACGATCTTGTTTAGAGCTTGTCCCTTGTTGGGTTGTGGTGAACTGGTAAATCACATGGTCCTACTTCTTCTCCAGATCCTCCTTCGCCTCCTGCACCTACCTCTATCCATGCATCGTCGGCGACCACAATGACCGACATGATTGTGAGGAAGGTCTGGTTGGTATTCTTCTAGATTGTTTTAATTTTCATCCAACATCTAGGGTTTGGAGGTCTTCTCCTTCCTCTACTCATCAGTACATGGTAGCAAGGATGGTGGTTGACGGTCGTGGCCTGAGCCTCAGGTCAGTGGTCCGTTCGTCGGATTTGTTACAGTGGCCCTGTCCCTCTAGATGCAGAGGTGTAAGGGTATATTGATCCTATGTGTGGTTTTGGTAGCTAATAACAATTTTATGGACTAATGAGTTTTATATGAATGAATATTTCATAGATAATGCTTGTAGTCCATGTGTTAGATTCAAGTATGGATGTCATGGAGATAAAGATATACCTTGAGTATTGACATTAAGATCATCTATTTGAAGAGAAGAATATAATATGATTAAGAAGTTTTTTTTTGGAAATAGGAGTTTTATTACTTATAGTAACGTTTACACCCAGCCTCTACATAACCAAGATAGACACAACTGAAAACCATCCACTAGAAAACCAAAATAAAAACAACTAGGCGAAAAGCATAGAATCGTCTGATAAACAAAATGCCTAGGTAGTTGGAAAGTCAATCCGTAGATTGCGATGTCATCCATGTCAAAAAAATATTCCTCGACGTATCCTATAAGCATGTACATCCCTCTGTAAATAGTTCTCAAAACTCCACATATTGTAGAGAGGGCCCTAAACGAAGAGTAGTCGTGCTCCGGTAGATAACCTGCAGATAAGAAGATAATTTATCATTAAAAATCTTATCGTTTTTACATCGCCATAGCAACCAAATAATGGCAAGCGCTTTTATCCTAAATAGAATTCTATACTTATATGCAATCTCATTTTACCAATTACAAATACATTAGTGACAGTGGAGGAAGGAGATAGTCCAAAAGCTTCTTGGATGATTGACCATATAGAACGGATAAAATTATATTGAAAGAATAAATATTTAATTGTCTCATCTTGATGACAAAGAACACATCGTTATTTTCTTGCCAATTCTGTTTTACAAGATTATGTTTTGTGAGAATAATCACTTGACGTAAGTACCATGCGATAGAGGTTAGGGTCGCCCCTTTGTTGAGCTCTGGATGGGCACCCTCCTCGACGAAGGCCAGCACCTCCTTTCTCTCCAAATCAGACAAGGCAACGGACATGTTGGGGATGCAGTGGAGGATTGGATCGGAGAGAGGAGGGTGGGTGGCAGCGGGCGGCGGGGGACGAGGAGATCTGAGTTAGGGTTAGTTTGGCAGCGCAGAGAGAGGGGCGGGTGGGGCGCGTCCATCTTCGGATCCCAAGTTGGTGCGGTGGACATTAGGGAGTAGGTGTGCTTCTTCGGGTGAGCTGACAAGCGTTGGATTGAAACTGGACGGTCTAGATCATGCCCCTGAGGACGATCCGTGGGAGGGGGTTTGCTGTGTTCTGATTGGTCGGTTCACAAAACACCTCTTTTTGCACTCAGAAAATGAATAATCAATTCAAAAATGGTCAGAACAATGTAAAACCTTTGCGTGGTGTCATGTTATGTTACATAGTTTTAAGAAAAAATATCAAACTTCGAATATTGTGAATATCTCGAGAAAACCTTCTCAAAAATGACCTATCATGTATGAGGTTTCATGGCTTTCGGGTCAAATGACCAATGTTATGGCTAGAATCGAGGCATAGTTTGTGATAATGTGGCCGTATTGTGCACGCGTGTGCATCTTGGTTTGGCGAACAATGTTGCAGTAGAAAGTTTTCCTTTTCGACGCACGGAAAATCCATTTTCCATTTTCCGACCGCAAAAAATGGGGCGTTTTATGAAGCAACCACCAGATGACAGTTTTAGAATGCTCCCACCACATTTTTCAAAAAATAGTATACCATCTTATATGGACAATGTCCCAACCGGGCTATCTCAAACCTTTCCTTCCACCCCTGGCAAAAAAGACAAGTTCCTACCGATTGGAAGGAATTGGGTTCGATTTAAACTACATGTACATTGTCTGATGCCCATGATTTTTCGAAATAATCATTTTTAGACTCACAATATGATGTTTCTTTAGATATCCAATGCAATTTTAGCGAGGCTCATCCCCTAGCTAAGAACATTCATGCCCGTCGTTTTGACCATTGTTTAAAGCGTGCATAAAAAATTCAAAACCGGTCCGAATAATGTAAAACCTTCGCGTGGTGTCATGCTATGTGACATAGTTTGAAGGAAAAATACCAAACTTAGACTATTGTGAATATATCGAAAAAACCTTCTCAGAAATGACCTATCATGTATGAGGTTTCATGGCTTTCGGGTCAAATGGCCAATTGTTGGCTAGAATCGAGGCATAGTTTATGATAATATGTCCATATTGTGCATGCGTATGCATCTTGGGACGGCGAACAATGTTGCAGTAGAAAGTTTTCCTTTTCGACGCACGAAAAATTCATTTTCCATTTTCCGACCACAAAAAAGGGGCGTTTTGTAAACAACCACCAGATGACAGTTTTAGAATGCTACCACCACATTTTTAAAAAATAGTATACCACCTTACATGGACAATGTCGCAATCGGGGTATCTCAAACCTTTCCGTTCACCACTGGCGAAAAAGGAAAATTCCTGTCGAAAAACGGTAGGAAGTGAGTCCGGTTTGAACTACAGGTACATGATCCGATGCTCATGATTTTTGGCAAAAATCATTTTTAGACTCAAAATATGATATTCATCATAGATTCAATGCAAGTTTAGCGACGCTCAGCACCTAGCTAAGTACCTTCGTGTCTGTCGTTTTGACCATAGTTTGAAACGGGCATAAAAAATTCAAAAACGGTCCGAACTATGTGAAACCTTCACGTGGTGTCATGTTATGTGACATAGTTCCAAGGAAAAATATCAAACTTGGTAAATTTATTGTGCCTCGAAAAAACCTTCCCAGAAATGACCTATCATGTCCGAGGTTTCATGGCTTTTGGGTCAAATGGCCAATGTTATGGCTAGAACCAGGGAATATTTTGTGATAATGTGCATGTATTGTGCACGCGTGTGCATCTTAGGATGGAGAATAATGTTGCAGGAAGAAGTTTTCCTTTTTGACACACGGAAAATCTATTTTCCATTTTTCGAGCGCAAAAAACAGGGCTTTTTATGAAGCAACCACCAAATAACAGTTTTAGAATGGTACCACCACATTTTGTAAAAATATTAGACCACCTTACATGGACAATGTCCCAGCCTGAATATCTCAAACCTTTCCGTTCACCCCTGGAAAAAAGACAAATTCATGCCGAATTGGTAGGAAGTGGGTCCGGTTTGAACTACATGTACATAATACATGCTCATGATTTTAGGCAAAAATCATTTTTAGACTCACAATATGATGTTTCATCAGAGATCAAATCCAAGTTTAGCGAGGCTCATCCCCTAGCTAAGAACATTCATGCCCGCTGTTTTGACCATCGTTTGAAACGAGCATAAAAAATAAAAAACGGTTCAAACTATGTGAAACCTTCGTGTGGCGTCATGTTATGTGACATAGTTTCAAGGAAAATTATCAAAAATGGTAAATTGACCGCGTCTCAAAAAAAACTTCTTAGAAATGACCTATCATGTTTAAAATGCCAAATCGGTCGAAAGTGGGTCGGATTTGAACTATAGGTACATGATCTAATGCTCGTAATTTTTTGAAAAAAATATTTTAGTTTCACAATATGATGTTTCTTCAGAGATCTATTGCACTCACCCACAATTTTGAAGTAAAAACCCTAATTTCTATATCATAGTTTGTATTATAATATTGTCCCTACTATGGACTAATGTGGGATTAGTAAATCCACTACTTATACAGATATGCCGTTGCTACCTATGCAATAAGAGTTGTGTTCGAATTTATCATTGAAAAGAGCGACCAAAAGAGGTTTAGGGTGCATTGTAGGGAAATTAAGGTGTGTAAATGGAGATTGCATGCATCTCCAATGCAGGGTGGACACCCATTTCAAGTTGCAATAGCTACATTTAGTTTTGGTCTTTCTCATATTTGTTCTGCTGTTGAGTCCTATGATTTATTTTTATTCCCATTGAATGCAGATCAAGGTAAACACGAAGAAACACAACTGCCCTAATACTTCTTTAAGTGATAAAGTTAGACCGGCGATAACCAAGTGGATTGCTACTAAGGTACTTGACCGAGTGAGGCAGGATCGTAGCATTGGACCTGCTGAACTCAGAACTAAGCTTATCGAAAAGTTTAACGTTCTGATTCCTTACCATTGAGTCTTTGATGGGAAGGAGATGGCTCTAGACTTCATTCAGGGCAAGTGGACTGACAGTTTTCACATGTTGTATAGTTTCAAAGCTGAGGTAGAGAAGACATCACCTGGTAGTATTGTTGACATTGATTACGAGGTTGTGAAAGGAAGAGAAAAGGTCTCAAGGGGGGTCAAGTATAAGCAGGCGGATAAGAAATGCTTCAGGAGATGTTTTGTCTGCCTGAAGGCATGCTGGAAGGGGTTCCTAGACGGCTGCAGGCCATACTTGGCAACAGATGCAACTTCTTTAACAGGAAAGTTCAGGGGACAGCTTGCTACCGCTTGTTCTATGGATGTGCATAACTGTATTTTTACCGTAGCCTATGCTGTTCTTGAGGGTGAATCGACTGAAAGCTAGACATTTTTTCATGCAGAGACTACATGCAGTAATTGGTAACCCTGAAGGCTTGGTGATACACACTGGTGCATGCAAGGGGCTTCAGAATGCTGTTGATGTTGTGTTTCCTGGGGTTGAGTATAGAGAATGCATGCGACACCTTGCTACTAGATTCATAAAGAAGTTCAAATGAAAGACCTTTAAAGACAACTTGTAGCGACCAGCATACACATACACCCCAAGCACGCATGCTACTTACATGCAAAACTTGTATACCGTGCCGAAGCTAAAAGAATACCTCGAAGAACACCATAACAAGTTATGGGCCAGAAGCAAGTTTAGTGAGTTAAGCAAAGTGGATTTTGTTTGCAATAATCTGACAGAAAGGTTCAATGCTAAGATTAGGAGCATGAATTCACTTGCAATTGCTATTTTGTTAGATGCAATAAGACAGTGTATAATGGTGAAGATAGATTTTAGGCAGAGAATTTGTGCGAGAAAATTTGTAGGCCATAAAATAATTCCAAAGGTGGTTTTATTACTGAATGCAAGAACCAGGGCAATGAGAAGGATAAAGACGAGGTTGGTCAGAAGTTTCAATACATTGGCTGAGTTTTATGCACAAGACAAGCACGGAACTGAACGGAGGTTTACTGTATACATTGGTAACAAGACTTGTGCATGCAGGAAGTGGAAGATTACTGGTCTGCCATTCCACCATGCACTACACTTCATCTTAAAGCTGAGAGGTAGAGGTGCCGAAATAGAGAACTATGTTCATAACTATTCCTCCGTGGACAAGTTTGCAACAACTTATGCAGAAAACGTACCACCTATTGCTGATGAAAATGATTGGGAGATAGTCGATCCAGGGTTCAAACTCGAACCACCGGTTCTTAGGAGGCCAAATTGGGAGGCCTAGAAAGGAAAGGACCGAAGCCTTCACCGCAAAAGGTTCCATACTAGGAGCAAGGAAGCGGAAGTGCAAACGGTGTGGAGGGTTGGGCCATATCAAGAGGCTATGCAAAAACCTAGTTCCACATGATTTGGAGATGCTGACCTTGTTCTCGTTCACATCACGCAGGAACAAGATGAGGCTTCTCAGGTAGAACTGGAGGAAGCACAGCGAGATGATGTGGAGGAGGTGTTGCATGTGAAGGAAAATGGTGATGCGCCATGTGGAGGGGAACATTGGTAAGCATCAATTGGTCGAGGACGTGGACGTGCCGGCGGGGATAGGTGCGAAAAGAAATAAAAGTGTAAGCGGGAGTGGAAGGGAAACAATAATAATGGAGTTGAGTTTGAATATGAAGAAGTTGTTGGGATGATTGAGGATGTTCTTGAGGATCTTTCGGCTAACTGCAGGAGAAACAATAAATCCCTGTCAATCTCGTCTCTGTATGATTCTCTGGATGAAAGGTAAGCTTGAAACTAGTTTTACTTGGCATTTTGATCATTTTTGTTTTCTGTCCTCATCAACTGTTGTTTAGTGCAGCACGGGATTGAACAGTAATAAGAGGAGCAGAGAGGAGGTGGCACAGTAACGTCGTTTCTTGAATTTTTATTGAAATTTATTTATATCTGGTACTTGTAATGGGTATGTGATGTGTGGTGTCGACCTGATTCGAGGTCGTTAGATTGTACATTAATTTTAAAACTGATTACCCATAAAAAATAGGGATTTCTATTTTCGTGCCCTTGGTTCGTTAGTTGTACTCACTTTTCCCCGGCCACTTAACTTTTCCTCACTTTTCCCCTCGACCTGATAAGAAACCCTCGCAGGCGCTCGTAGGTGCTCGGACGGAGGGATTCCATTAGATCAAAGGCTTAACCGTTACATGCTGACTGGTGGGACCACGTTGGGGCGGGTCGGGCATTGAGCGTTACGTTATGAGGCCTCAACCGTTACATGCCTGACCGGTGGGGCCGCGTTGTGATGGGTCCTGCATACGTGGTGAAGGGTGGGGCCGTGTTTTGACGGGTCTTGCATACGTGGTGAAGAGTGGGACCGCATGGATACACGTCGGACCGGTCATTCTCGCTCAACCAAAGCATTCACTTCCCCCGAGCCTGGAATAGCTCCCACACCGCCACTCCGCTACCCCTCCGTCGTGCCCTCCTACCTTATGTCGTCCTCGGCCCTAGAGCCACCCCTCCCCCTAGCCGTGGAGCCCACTCCACCTCCGGCTCTGCTCCCACCCTTGCTGGATCTACCCCTTTCGTGGAACAGTATGCAACACCGGCTGGTGCACCGTCCATCCCCGTCGAGCACGGAGAATATTGGGTGGAATCGTAGGGATTTAACGCATGGATTCCATCTGGGTAAGCATCGTTTCACTACTCTTGAACACTTTCAAATTGAAAAATTATACAACTCTTAATGTAAAAGAGTGTTTATAATTGACACTACTCTTGAACACTTTCAAATTGAAAAATTATACAAATCTTAATGTAAAAGAGTGTTTATAATTGACACAACTCTTGAACACTTTCAAATTGAAAAATTATACAATTCTTAATGTAAAAGAGTGTTTATAATTGACACTACTCTTGAACACTTTCAAACTAAAAACATTATACAACTCTTAATATACAAGAGTGTTTATAATTGATATAACTCTTGAACACTTTCAAATTTAAAAAAATTATACAACTCTTAATGTAAAAGAGTGTTTATAATTGACACTACTCTTGAACACTTTCAAATTGAAAAATTATACAACTCTTAATGTAAAAGAGTGTTTATAATTGACACTACTCTTGAACACTTTCAAATCGAAAAATTATACAACTCTTAATGTAAGCCATGAAATTCAAATATACATCAGTTTGACAATTATTGCCTCATTGAGACAAATTATGTTTTGGGGAGAGGCTTGAGTAGAAAGCCATGAACCTTCATAGATAGTAGGTGATTTGAGAAGTGGTGATTTAGGTAAAAACTTGATTTATATATATTTCTTATGGTGGTAGGTCACATAATAAGACTCCCTGGATAGACGCCACTATGTTTTGATCTTTTTGAATTTGTTGTGCATAAAATGACTCAATTAGCTAGCTAAAACCTATTCGTTGACTCTCTGTTGACCAGCCACCAGAGGGTAAAAGTGAGTATATTGCACACGGTAGTGTTAGTACTGGAGGGCAAAACTGAGTACAACCAAACTGCCAGTGCTACACTCGAGGGTATAACTGAGCACAACTAAGTGGCTAAGGTTAGAGACGAGGGGAAAACGTGACGCACGGTGCACGTGTCGCGGTGCACGGGGAGGTAGAGGACGCGTGTGGCCGTGCACGGTGCAATAGCGCACGCGGTTACGCGGTGCACGGTGGTGCAACGAAACGTCTCCTCCCTTCACCTTTATAGATGTCTCCTCACTCACTCTCTCACTCATCACGCAACCATCTCCACTATCCCATCACCTTCTGCAAACCCCCAAGAAAACTCCAACCATGCCAGCGATGGAGAAGAACGACGCGGTGGCCATCGTCGCCTCCAAGGCGGCCGACAAGGAGGCCCCCGTCCCCGTACTGGCCCCCGTCGAGGCATTGAAGGAAGCCGCCATCCCCGTCCAGACCCCCGTCCCCGCTTCCGCCGTAGCCGCCGGCGAGGAGCCCCCCGTCCCCGTACACTCCCCCGTCGTTCTCCTGCAGATCCCGCACGGCTGGGACCCCTACGGGGAGAACCCCTTCGACACCAGCTTATCCGACCCATGGTCGAAGGTAACTAGGGTTTTCTCCCCTTCCTTTGTTCTTCCCCCATTCCCATCGTTGGATACTAGATCATGTGTTATTAGGGCTTGGCTAATTGGTGGATGCTAGGTATTTTTATAGTAGCTAATCCTCTTGTGTTAGATCTTGTATTTGGATGAATGCCCCTAGTTAGGATCAGTACTACCACCGATCTGTAGATGGGATCAGTACTAGCACCGATCTGTAGTTGGGATCAGTACTAGCACCGATCTGTAGTTGGGATCAGTATTCGATTTGGTTTGAGATTTGGGGATTGGAGAATAATCAGGGGATCTCAATCGGTTAATTTATGCAAGTAATCAATCCCGATAATCACGGTATCTCAATCAAGTCCTTATTGCACATTACTGTTTTTGGTGATAGGCGGATGGCAGCGATGACGAGTCCATGGACACCAAGACTCGTCAGGTGCTGAGGAGGCTGAAGTCCGGACAGTTCAACGGCTTCTTCGCCGGTGACGTCTACAGGTGCCCCTTCTGCACCAGGAGCCTCGCCACCGACTTCAACTCCCTCGTGATGCATGCCGAGGATGTGAAGACCTGCGGCCCATCAAAGAACGTCAACGCCTTCAGAGCCCAGCACAAGGCACTCGGTTTTCACCTCCACAACCTCCAGAAGGTGGCCATCGAGGAGGGTCGCATGCCCCCGATCAAGCCCAAGGCGCCAAGGTCAAGGGACTGGGCAGCAGGAAGTGGAGGAAGCGCCACAGGGAGGAGGCAGAGGCCCTCCTAGCGCAGGCCATGAGGGGCCACTAATCCTGTGTTGATGCTGCTGCTGCTACTGTAAAGGATCTTCTTTTGTTTTGTTGTCTGTGTTGAACTTGTAAGTTGTTGCTGCTGAGCAGCCTAATTGTCGAACCTGGTTTAAGTATCGTACTATATAATCCTTTATTAGCTGCTTTATCTACATCTACTATGTTCATCTACATATTTATGGTGCTGGTTATATTTGCTGCCAGATTGGGAAAATACAAGGGCCAAAAGGAACCATGAATGAAGAGAGAAGCTGCTCTAGATTTGCTGCCTTTTTTGGGAAAAAATAACAACTGTTAGCGACATAAAGGGGAAAAGGCGCTCTTAAAAAGGCCAATCATAAAAATAACAAAAAATATATCTTCCAATTTAGGCGAAAGGGCGCATGTAACTACCATACGCGCCCACATAGTCCCACACCATATCCCCCAAAACGCGTTCCCAACAAGCCGACCCCACACCATGGAGGGACCTGAATGCTTGTCAGCTACCCTACCGTGTTTCAAAATTGATTGTGCTGCCGTTTAATCACACATCTGGACCCACATATCATCCTCTCATTAGAAGAAACGTGTGTATGATGGATTTCAAAGTGAACGATTCAGCAATACAGACACTGAAACACAATAGCAGTCCATATAGAACCAGTTCTTGTTTCATATCTTAAAACCTTGGTCGACTAGAATCAACATCAATACCTAATACCAAATTTGAACGGCAAATCATCAGAATCAAGACGGTCATATCTGTCATCTACCACCTTGTGGATGCAGAATGAGTAATTCAGGATGAACCTATCAGGTTTATTAATCAGAAAATTCCGTAAATCTTTAGTCATCCTGGCGGCAGCCCGCGACGCGCTGCTCTTCGACGCGAAAAACAGGCTACATTCGGCGAACTCCTCCTGGTCCCCTCCCATCATTGAATGTTTATATAAGTGAAAGTCCACCATGTACTGCGGAAACTTGCATGCCACCGACCCGACGCACTCGACGGATATGGCGAGGCCAGAGTAGAGCATGTCAAATCGCATGGCGAACACTGTACCATCGTCCCCGGATCCGACGGTCTCTACTCTCCATGAGCCCGGTGCCAGCAAAGGCTGAGAGATGTACCTGTGTTCCACACCATAGTGGAAACTGTGCACTTCCATCGAGTGGGATTTTTTGAGGTGGGCGAGGAGCGCTGTGGGCGTGGCGGCGAACTCGTAGCTAGGCTCAGGGCAGTAGCACAGACCGTGCGGGAACGCCATCTTGTGGTTGAGGAAGTCATGGAAGGCGACCAATGTGCCGCAGCCGTCATTGGGGCATCTGCTACCTTTTTCCGCTAGCGACTTGGCTGCGCAACTCCTTGGAGCATGCGGCCAGCCTGATGACGTTGGTAGTGTCCATACGTATAGCGATTTCTCCGAAGGCGTCGTCCCTGAACTTGCTCCAGCCACCGTACTGAAACTTGTCCATCGAATCCTCTATTGAGTCCGGATGAACTGGGGGCGAGGGCGGATTCATTATTGTTGGGGTTTCTTGGAGGAGAGTGATGGCGTCCTGCAAGAACTGATTCTGCGGGCGAGAACAAAGTGCGCAGTAGATGGAGAAGATGGGAGGCTCTTTGATCTAGGGGTGTTTGCGTGTTGCCTCGTCGGTCTTCTGAAGAGCGCAGCTGTATCGAGGAGGCCGAATGGACTAGCAAGCGGGGATCAGATCTTTTGCGGATACGCGCGTCTCCTTCTCCTCTGATGCACACCAAAATTATGACTGTGCCATCAAGTGCTGGGAGCAGAGACAGCGTACCGTCCCATCAGCCTCGCCTCGTCTTTGTCAGTGACGTCGCGTCGGCAATGTCAGGGGCATTGATGCTCTATAAGGGCGTGTGCAGCGTTTAGCTATTTTCATCCGTGTCTATAGAATTTACTAGGGACGAGTCTAAGGAATGAAAGATCATGCAGTGTTTAGTGCATATGCAGCGTTTAGCTATTTTCACCCGTGTCTAGAGAATTTACTATGAATGAGTCTAAGGAAAGAAAGATCCTGCAGTGTTTAGAGTCAGCCTAAAGCTGGGCCTGTCAAATTAGAAAATATATTCACCTGGCAGCTTTCCCATCTTTACAGTACGGTGAACTAATGTGCTTAATATGACAGATGGGCCAGGTTGCTGTGTCCATTTGCTTAGCATCGTGTCTAGTACTACACATAGGACTAGAATTTTTTTTCCTTAGCTCACGGCACGCACCGTTTAGACTCAAGTCTAAGGCTTCAAAAGTTTTCTTAGCTATAGGTTTTTGAGCACGCTGCACACGCTCGGCTAGACTCAAACAATACTGTACACGCTCTTACAACTTGGCCATTCTATCCAAACAAGTAATTAAAGCTACCGTACATAGATTAAATTTAAGATCAAGTGACCATAATCGACTATGATGCTCCAGCTGTCTTCGTCGTGCACGACGTCCTCCGTGTCGCTGTCCGCCTCTTCCGAGTCTAAATCGATGAGGACGAGCCCGGCGGTGTTCCTTTTCACGAGTGCTGCACGGCGCACAACATCGATAACAGTGGAGGGCGTACGCCCAGGCACATCCCAGAAGCGCTTACTGTTGGAGATATGCCCTAGAGGCAATAATAAATATAGTTATTATTATATCTTTGTGTTTATAATAAATGTTTACATTCATGCTATAATAGTATTAACAATGAAACATTAATACTTATGTGATTTGTAAACTAAATTAGAGTCCCTAGTAAAGCCTCTTTATAATACTAGCTTGTTGGTTAATAAATGATTGAGGTTTCCTTATCATGAACATTGAGATGTTATTAACAACAAGATCATATCGTTAGGAGAATGATATGATGGACATACTCCTATAGATAAGCGTAGCATAAAGATCAAGTCATTTTTAATAGTTCAATTCCTATATGCTTTCTGATACATAGTAACCTAATTCCTTCTACCATGAGATCATGCATATCACCTTCACCGGAAGGATGCTTTGATGACATCAAACACCACACCGTAACTGGGTGGCTATAAAGGTGGCATTGAGTGTTCGGAAAGTATTGGTTGAAACACATGGATCAAGAGTGGGATTTGTCCATCCATATGACGGATAGATATACTCTGGGCCCTCTCGGTGGAATGTCATCCAATTGGCTTGAAAGCATGTGACTGGCTCACAAGGGATCACATATCACGGGAACGAGAAAAGAGTACTTATCAGTAATGAGGTTGAACTAGGTATGCAGAGATACCAACGATCAAAACCTCGGATAAGTAAACTATCATGAGACAAAGGGAAATTGGTATCGTATGTAAGTGGTTCATTCGATCGCAAAGTAATCGTAGAAATATGTGGGAGCCATATGAATTTCCAGATTCCTCTATTGGTTATTGTTCGGAGAAGTGTCTCGATCATGTCCGCATAATTCACGAACCGTAGGGAGACACACTTAAGGATTCAATGTTGTTGAGTAGTTATGGAATGATGAGTAAGAGACCGAATATTGTTCGGAGTCTCGGATGGGATCCGGGATATCACGAGGAGATCCGGAATGGTCCGGAGAATAAGATTCATATAAGGAAAGTCCTGTTTTGGGGTTGGAGAATGGTTCCGGTGTTTTCTTCGGGAATGTTCTAGAAGGTTCCGGAAGGTCCGGCACTCCGGAGGGGGAGGGTACATGAATGTGTCATAACAATTTGGAATGGTTGCATCATGTACTAGGTGTCATCGCTGAGCGAAATAAAGGGATAAATCAAATCCTAGTTTGAAAAGTCAAGCACCAATTTGAAAAGTCAAACGACTATTTTGTTTGGTGGTGGGAGAGTAGGAAACCTACTTGGGGAGGATTTCCTCTCCCTCCACCCGCCGGCCTTGGAAGCCGAGTTGGGGAGGGACTCCCCTCCCCTTGGCCGGCGCCTCCCACCTATATAAGGAGGGGCAGGGCTGCCCCTCCAAGCACACAAGTTGCCCCCCGCAAACCCTAGCTCCAAGCCGCCGGTGCCGCCGCCTAGGGCAAACCCTAGCCGCCGATTTGGGCTTCCCCAAGCCCTAGTTGTTGGTCTAGCCCTCTCTCCTTGGTGTGTCTAAACCCTAGATCACTGAGGCTCTCTCATAGTCCACCATACTCGCTCCGGTTTAAGGCGAAGCCCTGCGAGATCTCCCCTCTACTTCCGGTACCACGCCGTCGTGCTGCCGAAATCGCGAGGAGAGTGCTACAACCTCCGCTGCCTGCTGGAGCAAGGGAGAGGAAGGTCTTCATCGAGTACCGAACGTGTGACCGACTGTGGAAGCGCTGCCGGAACACAGCGCCGGAAGGATCATCTACACGATCTTGAGATCGGGAAGAGTACGACTACATCACCCACGAGAATCCGCTCTCGTTAAACACTTTGGAATCTTCGAGGGTGAGTTATTCCATCGACTCGTTGCTACAATCTAGTAGATAGATCTTGGCTTGTTTGTTTGTATGCGGTAGAAAATTTTGTTTTTTCATGCTATGAACCCCTACAGTGGTATCAGAGCCGTGTCTATATGTAGATCTGTTGCACGAGTAGAACACAATGGTCATTGTGGGCGGTGATGCTTTTATTATCAATTGCTTCTTGTGTACTTTGCATCTTGCGGTATGATGGGATGAAGCGGCCTGGGCTAACCTTACATGACAACGTTCATGAGAGTTGCTCCACGCTCAACATGAAACTTGTATTGCATAAGTGGCTTTGCGGGTGTCTGTCTCTCCCATTATAGTATAGATCCAATTTACAACGGGCACTTGATAGTTCAAACATCAACGTTGTGGTTCTTGTTCGTAAGTTAGATCGACACTTATTGAAAGCCCCAAACCACGTAAAACATGCAAAGAAATTAGAGGCGTCTAACTTTGTTTTGCAGGGGTGTGCTGTGATGTGATATGGCCATGATTGTGATTATATTTGATGTATGCAATGTTCCTTATTGTAAGTTGGCAACCGGCAGGTGCCATATGGTTGTCTTTAATTTATGTTAAGACCCGTGTGTCTATTCAAAGTAGTTGTAATAGTTGAAGCCGGTGGACGAGAACCATGGAGCAGCGTCATTGACCTTGATGCAATGCCGATGATGATGGAGATCATGTTCGTGCTTGAAGATGGAGATCGGAAGCACAAAGAAGAAAGGCCATATCATATCACATATTATGAATTGCATGTGATGTTAATCCTTTATGCATCTTGTATTGCTTAGTTAACGACGGTAGCATTATAAGATGATCCCTCATGCACATGAATTTCAAGTTCTAAAGTGTTCATCCTTAGTAAGCACCGTTGCTAAAGCTTGTTGTTTCGAAGCACCACGTGATGATCGGGTGTGTTAGATTCCGCAAGTGTATACAACGTGGGCAAGCCAGATTTGCTCATGCGGAAGCTAAGGTTTGATCTTGACGAGCCTAGCATGTACAGACATGGTCTCGGAACACGGATCACCGAAAGGTAAAGCATGAATCATATAGTAGATATGATGAACATGTCGATTGTTCGCCATTGAGGCAACATCAACTCTCGTGATGATCGGTTTTGATGTGGTGGATTTGGTTCGTGTGATCACTAAAACGATGTGAGGGATATTGTTTTGAGTGGGAGTTCACCTAGATTAATTTAACTATTAATTACAACTCAATTTGTCATAAACTTAGTCTAAACTATTGCAAATATGTTGTAGATCAATGGCGGCCCCTACCATCAATTTTAATGCGTTCCTAGAGAAAGAAAAGTTGAAAAACAATGGAAGCAACTTGAGTAGATATGGGTATATCTATTTCATGAAACATAAGTCCGAAACTTTCGAGAAGTTTAAGGAATTTCAAAGTGAGGTTGAGAATCAACGTAGCAAGAAGATTAAATTTCTACGTTCTGATCGTGGAGGTGAATATCTAAGTTACGAGTTTGGCGAGCATTTGAATAAATGCGGAATACTTTCACAATTGACACCGCCGGGAACACCACAGCGTAATGGTGTGTCTGAACGTCGTAATCGAACTCTCTTAGATATGGTTTGTTCTATGATGTCACTTACAGATTTACCGCTATCATTTTGGGGTTATGCATTAGAAACAGCCGCATTCACTTTAAATAGGGCACCATCTAAATCCGTTGAAACGACACCGTATGAATTATGGTTTGGGAAGAAAGCTAAATTGTCGTTCCTTAAAGTTTGGGGTTGCGAAGCCTATGTAAAGAAGTTACAACCGGACAAGCTTGAACCCAAAGCGGAAAAATGCGTCTTCATAGGATACCCAAAGGAAACTATTGGGTATACCTTCTATCATAGATCCGAAGGCAAAATCTCCGTTGCCAAGAATGGATCCTTTCTAGAGAAGGAATGTCACATCCCAAGATTTTCCAAATCTTGTAATGTGAAAAATAAATTAAACAAAATAAAATTTTGTTGAAAATTAGGGTGAAAAGAAACTTTTGTTTCTAAAAAAAAGAAAGCTTTAGCCAAGGTTTGTTAAAGATGGGATTCTAAAGTTTGAATCCAACAAAATCCAAATCAAGGGAATTGCATTCCTCAATGAATGTATCTGGAATTTAAACACTTGGAAAGTAAATCCAAAATCAATAACCCTAAGCCCTAATGGAAGGAAATCAATTTCCAAAGTATCTCCAAATCTATGGATTTGATCCATACCAAAGTTGATCAACAAACTTTCTCAAAGGATCAAGAAAGACCTTAAAAGTTGGTTTCACTTAGTTTGGAACCATAAGCAAAATCTTAGAAGTATAATAAGAGAAGGAAATTGAAATTTCCAAAGCTAATGAAGCCCTTACCAAAATCCCATACCAATTGGTGAGCAAATAATCCTAAAGGGATTTAAAAACATAAAGCATTTATCAAAGGAAAATAAATTGTTTTGGAAACACTGATTTAGATCTTTTAATAAAAGACTTTGATTTCAAATGAAAAGGTGAGCCAAATTAATTTTGGCCAAGCTTTTGTAATAAAATATTTTGTTTTGATAAAATGAGTAAAGGTTTATTTAAATAAAATAATAAGGGTTTAAATATCCAATTTTATTTAAGTAAAGGCTTTTCCCATTTTAAATGAACACCAAGTATTTTATTACTACTTTGAAATCTTTTATTAAAAGGTTTTGCTTTGATTAAAATGAGTAAAGGATTATATAAATAAAATAATAAGGATTTAAATATCCAATTTTATTTAAGTAAAGGCTTTCCCATTTTAATTAAAACACCAAAACTTATTTATTTATTTAAATAAGTTTCCAAGTATTCTTTTATTTTTCAAATAAAACCTTCTGGTTTGGTTTTGAAAATAATTGGATTTCAAATGGAAATTTTATTAAATAAATCAAAACCCTATTTTATTAATAACTAAAGATCCATTTTATTTAATTATTAAATGGATCCTAAAATAAATAAAAATACTATTTTATTTTGAGATTTGGATTAAGTTAATAAACAGAACCAAATTCAAAATATAAAGTTGAGTGTTTGTTTGAATTGATTTGAGTGTTGTTTGAATGTGTGAATAATTGTTTGATTTTCAAAACAGAAAAATAGAAAAAGAAAAGAATGCAGAGACAGGAAAAAATAGGAAAAGACAAGCCAGCCCATCAAGCCCAGGAAGCCCGCCTAGCCCAGCTCTCCCTCCCCCGAAGCGTTACTTTTCTCACCGCCGAAACAGCCCATAGAGTCAATGAACGGTGGACCCATCCTCCCTCTTCTTTTCTCACTGACGCTGGATCCCACAGCTCCTGTTCTTCTTCCCCACCCGCAGACCACGCCCACCCCGTCGCCCGGCCGTTGCAGACAGAATAACTCCGGCGTAATTCTCCTTAAACACGCATTGAATTAGCCCTCTGACCACGCAGGTTAAATCGTCACCCTCTCCTCTCTCGTTCCCCTCAGACTCCTCCCCAAAGCTCGCCCCCAGGCCGCTCCATTTCCTCCCCGAACGTCCTCTGCTCCGACGAGCTGTCGCAGCAATTCCGGCCAACTCTGACCACCCCTCTGCCTCTACTTCACGCGAGTGGACTCCTCTCGACCTCACGCATCTCCTAGTACTCCTGGTTCGCCCGCGGGTGCACCAGAACCCCGACTACGACAAACTCCCGACGCCGCCGCGTCTGCCTTCTTCTCCGACGAGCTCCACAGGTAGACTCCGGTCGCCCCTCTTCTTCTAGTTCTCGCACACGACTCTGTCTCGATCTTGCGCGTCTAACCACGTCTTCGCCTTGTCTTGGGGTGATCCATAGCGACGTCCACGACGACCACCCGACGCACCCGACGCCGTCCTCCACTCCGGTGAGGAATTGCCGCAGACCCCGAGCGCCCCTCGCCCGACCAACACCTCCCCGAGCATCGCCGTAACCCCCTGAGCCCGGTGAGCTACTCCTCCTTCTCCCTCACCCCCTGTAGCGTCGCCTCCGTCGTCGACCGACCGCTCCGCCGCCGTTAGCCACTGCAGCGCCGCCAGTTGATGGTCTGAGTGTTTGCAGCCGTTCGATCTAGATCGGGCGGATACGATAGAACCACTTAAACGCGAATGGGTACGCACCCGGTACCGTGCGATCTAACTTAATCCAACGCTCCACATTGCCGATCCGGACGAACCGGTATCAACCAATGATATCACGCCGCGTGTCACCTATCTGTTTAAAAACAGATTTGAAAACAGAAACTTTTGCCATTTTCAAACCCATGTATCTTTTGATCCACACGTCCAAATTTTACAAATTTGATGTCGTTGGAATCAGCAAGACAAGCCCTAACCAACCCTACCCTTAGTTTGACAAATAGTATCTGTTAGCTTGTTTGAATTTGCAGAAACTTATGTATGCTTGTTTAGAGTATAAAAATTGTTTAAAAATGATTTTTGGATTAAAACCTTTGCAAATGGGATTGTTGTGACCTTACTGACCCTAGGAACCAACCCTTGGTATTAAAAATGATTTTTGAAAGATTTAGGTTAGATTAATTGACTTAGCCATTTTCTAGCCAAATAAAAAGAATGGTTTTTGTTATAAAAATGTTTATGAAAAGAAAACTTCAAGGAAATGTTTTGGACCAAACCTACTGACCCAAAAACACCAAGTTTTGAAATAGCAACTCATTTGGTGAACCCTATAGGCTAATGCCTTAGTAAAAAAATATTTCTACACCACATAAAATAACACTTTGTTTTGAAAATGGTTTTAAAGTGAAACCTTTTGCAAATGACTTGGCCACTTTAGGAAATGACCATTAGATGTACCCAAATGTCTATGACCCACTAGGAACCACTTTTTCAAACAAAACAAAGCTTGTCATGCTTGCATGCATTTCTTTGACTTTGTTATTTATGTGTGTTGTTTTGCTTGATTGGTAGATTGAGTTTGTGCCTTGCTTGATTGATTTGTAGTGACTTGAAGAGTGTGATTATTGCAAAGATCAAGAAGTGAACCTATACTCTACCAAAAAGGCAAGTGATGCTTCATACTTTCTATCCCAATACTTTTATTATGCATTAGTGATTTTCCTAAGTAAACTTGCATGGATTTTTGCTAAGTATAGATCTTGCTATAGGGAAACCTAGTAGATGAATCCTTAGCAGGATTTTCCTAAGTTAGAGATTCCTACTACTACCAAGCTTAGCCTAGCTAATAGAAAACATGGGTGGAAAATATATTCACACTATGGAAAAATATTCTAAGTCTGAGGACTTATGTTTTTGTTTAATAAAACAACTAAGTTAATGAATCCCCTGGGTGGAATGGGCTTGCTTGGTGGAGAATGGTTGAGTGGTTCACAATGCCATGGGCTTGGATTGTGTATCTCACTTGTGGAATGCCACCCAGGAAACAAAGAGATTTGAGATGTCAAATGTTGAGAAGCTTCAAGTGCAACCACTTGGCAATATGGGCTCTGCCATGATCATATAGGTTGCAAGAACTTAGCCATATGGACAGTGGGTGGTAGTGTTTGATAGGTTGGAACGCGTCCATTTTGGTCTAAGGGAAGGCTTCTGAAAGATTTTGTCTTGGGAAACCAAGTCTTGTGGGGAAAGTGCACCACCTCTGCAGAGTGTAAAATCTAAGTACTTAGCCATGTCCCTGGTAAAGGACAATTTGAGCATCAAGACATGGAAGCAATCAAGAATCTCATCATTCCAATTTCTAAATTAAAATCTTGTGGTTTGAACAAGGGTTGTTTGAATTCCTCAATCATTGATGGAGAGATGGCTTGGTACAAGGATCTTGAAATCTTTGATTGAGAAAAATGATTTTGTCAAGCAAAAACTTAGTATTTTCAAATGTTAAGGAAAAATCTATTTTGAGCAATGCAAGCCTCAACTCCACTTAGCCAAATGCATATAGATGTTAGACTCCACTATACTACCATAGTATCACTTGCCAATACAATTCAAATGTATTGACCCTTTGTGGCTGTAACTTGTATGTTGCAGGTTTGATTGATTTTAGTGAAGATTGTTTGATTAGGATTACAAAGTCTACAACCAACATCTGCCTGTGGCACTTTGAAGATGAAGGACCCATACTGATAGTTATTCTGCTGCAATGTAATGTAATAGCCAAATGAGCTATGTTTTGATGTAATAAATTATGTTATTCCTGGTTATAAAGTTATATTATGACCTTTGTTTCTTGATATTACATCTTAACTGTGGATGCTAGCTATTGATCCAGGGACTAGCATTGTAAACACGGGAGGATCAATCTTATTAAAGGTTGGGACCCCTACAAGGAATTTCTCTCGAAAGAAGTGACTGGAAGGAAAGTAGAACTCGATGAGGTTGTCGAACCTTCTCTCGAACTTGCGAGTAGCGCAGCACCGGAAGAAGTTCCTGTGGTGCCTGCACCAATAAGAGAGGAAGCTAATGATGATGATCATGAAACTTTGATTGAAGTTGCTACAGAGCCTCGCAGGTCAACGAGAACTCGTACTCCTGATTGGTATGATCCCGTTATGAATGTCATGTTGGTGGATAACACCGATGACCCTGTGACGTATGAGGAAGCGATGATGAGCCCAGATTCCAATAAATGGCAAGAAGCCATGAAATCCGAGATTGGATCCATGTACGAAAACCAAGTATGGACTTTGGTGGACTTACCAGATGGCCGCAAGGCTGTCGGGAACAAATGGATTTTCAAGAAGAAAATAGATGTTGATGGTAATGTTACTGTCTATAAAGCTCGACTTTTCGCAAAAGGGTTTCGACAAATTCAAGGAGTTGACTACGATGAGTCTTTCTCACCAGTTGAGAAGCTAAAGTCTGAGGATTATGTTAGCAATCGCTGCATATTACGATTATGAGATATGGTAGATGGATGTCAAAACAACGTTCCTCAATGGAGACATTGATGAAGAGTTGTATATGATGCAACCCAAAGGTTTTGTCGATCCTAAAGATGCTAAAAAGGTATGCAAACTTCAACGGTCCATTTATGGATTGAAGCAAGCATCCCGAAGTTGGAATCAACGTTATGATAAGGTGATCAAAAGTTTTGGTTTTATACAAACTTATGGAGAAGCTTGTATTTACAAGAAAGTGAGTGGGAGCTCTGTAGCATTCTTAATACTATATGTAGATGACATATTGTTGATTGGGAATGATGTAGACCTTCTTAATAGTGTCAAGGAATATTTGAATAATAGTTTTTCAATGAAGGATCTTGGCAAATCAGCTTACATATTAGGCATAAAGATTTATAGAGATAGATCGAGACGCCTAATATCATTGTCACAAAGTACATATTGGACAAAGTTCTAAATAGGTTTGGAATGGAAGATAGCAAGAAAGGGTTCTTGCCCATGTTGCCCAATACGACGTTGAGTAAAACTCAAAGTCCGACAACGGCAGAAGATAGAGAAAGGATGAGTAAGACTCCCTATGCCTCAGCCATAGGATCTCTAATGTATGCCATGCTATGTACTAGACCCGACATTGCATATGCTGTTAGTTTGACTAGCAGATATCAAAGTGATCCAGGAGTGGATCATTGGACAGCGGTCAAAAACATCCTTAAGTACTTGAGAAGAACTAAGGATATGGTTCTTTCTTATGGAGGTGATGAACAGCTCGTTGTTAATGGTTACACCGATGCTAGTTGGAACACCGATCCGGATGATTCTAAATCTCAATCTGGATACATATTTACTTTGAATGGTGCAGCAGTTAGCTGGAGGAGTGCAAAGCAAAGCGTTGTGGCGAGATCTTCAACTGAATCGGAATACATGGCTGCTTCGGAGGCTTCACAAGAAGCGATATGGATGAAAGAGTTCATTACAGAGCTGGGTGTGGTTCCTAGTGCGCTGGACCCAATGTCTATCTACTGTGATAACATGGGCGCCATAGACAATGCGCAAGAACCAAGGTCACACAAGAAGCTGAAGCATATCAAGCTATGTTTTCACGCTATTCGAGAACATGTCCAAGATGGTGACATAAAGATTTGCAAAGTACACACAGATCTGAATTGGCGGATCCGTTGACTAAACCTCTCCCGAGGGCAAAACATCACCAACACCAAACTTCCATGGGTGTTCGGTATATTACCATGTAATCTAGATTAGTTGACTCTAGTGCAAGTGGGAGACTGTTGGAGATATGCCCTAGAGGCAATAATAAATATAGTTATTATTATATCTTTGTGTTTATGATAAATGTTTACATTCATGCTATAATAGTATTAACAAGGAAACATTAATACTTGTGTGATTTGTAAACTAAATTAGAGTCCCTAGTAAAGCCTCTTTATAATACTAGCTTGTTGGTTAATAAATGATTGTGGTTTCCCTATCATGAACATTGAGATGTTATTAACAACAAGATCATATCGTTAGGAGAATGATATGATGGAAATACTCCTATAGATAAGCGTAGCATAAAGATCAAGTCATTTTTAATAGTTCAATTCCTATATGCTTTCTGATACATAGTAACCTAATTCCTTCTACCATGAGATCATGCATATCAACTTCACCGGAAGGATGCTTTGATGACATCAAACACAACACCGTAACTGGGTGGCTATAAAGGTGGCATTGAGTGTTCGGAAAGTATTGGTTGAAACACATGGATCAAGAGTGGGATTTGTCCATCCATATGACGGATAGATATACTCTAGGCCCTCTCGGTGGAATGTCATCCAATTGGCTTGCAAGCATGTGACTGGCTCACAAGGGATCACATATCACGGGAACGAGAAAAGAGTACTTATCAGTAACGAGGTTGAACTAGGTATGCAGAGATACCGATGATCAAAACCTCGGATAAGTAAACTATCGTGAGACAAAGGGAAATTGGTAGCGTATGTAAGTGGTTCATTCGATCGCAAAGTAATCGTAGAAATATGTGGGAGCCATATGAATTTCCAGATTCCTCTATTGGTTATTGTTCAGAGAAGTGTCTCGATCATGTCCGCATAATTCACGAACCGTAGGGAGACGCACTTAAGGATTCGATGTTGTTGAGTAGTTATGGAATGATGAGTAAGAGAACGAATGTTGTTTGGAGTCTCGGATGGGATCTGGGATATCACGAGGAAATCCGGAATGGTCCGGAGAATAAGATTCATATAAGGAAAGTCCTGTTTCGGGGTTGGAGAATGGTTCCGGTGTTTTCATCGGGAATGTTCTAGAAGGTTCCGGAAGGTCCGACACTCCGGAGGGGAAGGGTACATGAATGTGTCATAACAATTTGGAATGGTTGCATCATGTACTAGGTGTCATCGCTGAGCGAAATAAAGGGATAAATCAAATACTTGCAAAGGACGATCTTTATTTGAAAAGTCAAACGGCTATTTTTCTTGGTGGAGGGAGAGTAGGAAACCTACTTGGGGAGGAGTTACTCTCGCTCCACCCGCCGGCCTTGGAAGCCGAGTTGGGGATGGACTCCCCTCCCCTTGGCCGGCTCCTCCCACCTATATAAGGAGGGGCAGGACTGCCCCTCCAAGCACACAAGTTGCCCCCCGCAAACCCTAGCTCCAAGCCGCCGGCGCCGCCACCTCCTGCCGGCGCCGCCGCCTAGGGAAAACCCTAGCCGCCGACTTGGGCTTCCCCAAGCCCTAGTTGTTCGCCTAGCCCTCTCTCCTTGGTGTGTCTAAATCCTAGATCACCGAGGCTCTCTCATAGTCCACCATACTCGCTCCGGCTTAAGGCGAAGCCCTGTGAGATCTCCCCTCTACTTCCGGTACCACGCCGTCGTGCTGCCGGAATCGCGAGGAGAGTGCTACAACCTCCGCTGCCTGCTGGAACAAGGGAGAGGAAGGTCTTCGTCGAGTACCGAACGTGTGACCGACTGCGGAAGCGCTGCCGGAACGCAGCGCCGGAAGGATCGTCTACACGATCTTGAGATCGGGAAGAGTACAACTACATCACCCACGAGAATCCGCTCTCGTTAAACACTTTGGAATCTTCGAGGGTGAGTTATTCCATCGACTTGTTGCTACAATCTAGTAGATAGATCTTGGCTTGTTTGTTTGTATGCGGTAGAAATTTTTTGTTTTTCATGCTACGAACCCCTACACTTACTCCCTTCGGGGTTGGGCAGATCCGGGTGGATCTCCGAACGGCGAGCTCTGCAAATCCAAATCAACGCCTCCCGCTCCTTCTTGAAGCACCTTGGCCAGTACACGCTGGTGCGCGTGTATCGTTCCATTGCCCTCTTTTGCTCCGGCAGCTGGCGGCGACGCTCCTCAATCTGCCTCGACAGCGCGATGGCACGCAGGAGCGGCGCCACGGGCACCCCGACGTAGTTGGGCTCATAGCCGGCCGGTAGCCTCCTAAGCGGCGGCGCAAGTATGTCGTACTGGGCAAACAACTCGGCCTTGTGCAAGCTGAGACGGGGACTCTCCCTGGCGAGGCGCCGTTTCTTTAGGTACGATTTGACGCTAGTGCTGACGCGAGTTGTAGGGAACAAACGGAGTTTCAGCTTCGGTCACACGGTCGCGTATATAAAGTCAAGGAGGTAGGCCCACTGGTGGTTGCCAGGGCCAATAGGGACGCAGAAATGCCTAGTCACGATTCGCTATTGAAAAGGACGATCCTTATCGTCCATTCTCCCTAATCAAACGGTGCCTAAAAATTGGGACTCAGATTCAACCTGGCCCCGTGGGTGGGGGGGGGGGCAGCTTCTAGAAGGCCCTAATCTTGCTCCTCATTTGGGAAAACGCCGATTTGTCGGGTCCAGAATATGGAAGGTGAAGATTTCTCCAAAGCACCACGAAATTTCTAGTTGGAGAAGTCGCTTGCGATGCCTAGAGGGAGCTAGGTTCCGGGTTTGGGCTCAATCCATGGAGTGGTTCCATGTTCTGGGCAGCGAGGGGGGACCTAAGGTTAGAAGCCATGTTTACTCACAATCGATAGACATCCTGGTGGTGCCTTGGGTGCCAAATGACCTGGTATGCCTAGCCTATGATTTTATGAGGGCAGTGGGACACATGCAAGGGATCCAGAAGCCGTTTTCACATTTTTTTGTTTTTTTAGATTTTGTTTGGTGCTGCCCAAGAAAACAGCGAAACCCGCCGGCGGGCGTGGCAACGCGGAGGTCGGTGCAATCTTGGACCCAAGCATGAATCCAGCCTAGGTACCCCATGGGGTACTCCAAACCATTTTTCCCCGAAAATTGAGAGTGTCTTATAGGGTACATACAGTTAGAAACCGCATTTACCGAGCTGTAACTCAGAAAAAATACAGTACATGTCCACACCACGAGATAAGTGCCCACCTCCATGGAATGGCCAAGCACCATGCCGTAGCATGCGTGGAAATTTCCTCGGGCCAATGGGCGCGCCCTAATCTTGCACCTCCTTTGGGAAAACG
Source organism: Avena sativa (assembly GCA_916181665.1). Taxonomy (NCBI): domain Eukaryota; kingdom Viridiplantae; phylum Streptophyta; class Magnoliopsida; order Poales; family Poaceae; genus Avena; species Avena sativa. Next base: position 128,816,492 of record OV702281.1, on the reverse strand, counting down.
CCAGTTTTTCGGGTACAGAAAATGGAAGGTGGAGATTTCTCCAAAGCACCACAAAATATCTAGTTTGAGAAGTCGCTTGCGATGTCGAGAGGTAGCTAGGAGCCGGGTTTCGGCTCAATCCATGGAGTGGTTCCATGTTCTGGGCAGCAAGGGGGGGGGGGGATCTAGGGTTGGAAGCCAAGTTTACTCACACTCGATAGACATCCTGGTGGTGCCTTGGGTGTCAAATGACCTGTTATGCCCTGCCTATGATTTTATGAGGGCAGTGGGACACATGCAAGGGCTCCAGAAGCCGTTTTCACATTTTTTTTGTTTTTTTAGATTTTGTTTGGTGCTGCCCAAGAAAACGGTGAAACATGCCGGCGGGCATGGCAACGCGGCGGTCGGTGCAATCTTGGACCCAGGCATGCATCCAGCCTAGGTACCCCATCATGGGACACACCAAACCATTTTCCCTGAAAATTGAGAGTGTATTATAGGGTACATATAGTTAGAAACCGCATTTACCGGGTTGTAACTCAGAAAAAATACAGTACATGCCCGCACCACGAGATAAATGTCCACCTCCGGGGAATGGACATCCACCATGGTGTAGCATGCGTGGAAATTGCCTCGGACCCATGTGTGCGCCCTAATCTTGCACCTCCTTTGGGAAAATGCAGGTTTTTCGGGTCTAGAAAATGGAAGGTGGAGATTTCTCCAAAGCACCACAAAATATCTAGTTGGACAAGTCGCTTGCGATGATGAGAGGGAGCTAGGTCCCGTGTTTGGGCTCAATCCATGGAGTGGTTCCATGTTCTCGGCAATGAGGGGGGATCTAGGGTTGGAAGCCATGTTTACTCACACTCGATAAACATCCTGGTGGTGCCTTGGGTGTCAAATGACCTGTTATGCCCTGCCTATGATTTTATGAGGGCACTGGGACACATGCAAGGGCTCCAGAAGCCATTTTCACATTTTTTTTGTTTTTTTAGATTTTGTTTGGTGCTGCCCAAGAAAACGGCGAAACCCGCCGGCGGGCGTGGCAACGCGGCGGTCGGTGCAATCTTGGACCCAGGCATGCATCTAGCCTAGGTACCCCATGGGGTACTCCAAACCATTTTTCTCCGAAAATTGAGAGTGTCTTATAGGGTACATACAGTTAGAAACCGCATTTACCGAGCTGTAACTCAGAAAAAATACAGTACATGTCCACACCACGAGATAAGTGCCCACCTCCCGGGAATGGCCAAGCACCATGGCATAGCATGCGTGGAAATTGCCTCGGGCCAATGGGCGCGCCCTAATCTTGCACCTCCTTTGGGAAAACACCAGTTTTTCGGGTCTAGAAAATGGAAGGTGGAGATTTCTCCAAAGCACCACAAAATATCTAGTTTGAGAAGTCGCTTGCGATGTCGAGAGGTAGCTAGGAGCCGGGTTTCGGCTCAATCCATGGAGTGGTTCCATGTTCTGGGCAGAAAGGTGGGGGGGATCTAGGGTGGGAAGCCAAGTTTACTCACACTCGATAGACATCATGGTGGTGCCTTGGGTGTCAAATGACCTGTTATGCCCTGCCTATGATTTTATGAGGGTAGTGGGTCACATGCAAGGGCTCCAGGAGCAGTTTTCATGTTTTTTGTTTTTTTAGATTTTGTTTTGTGCTACCCAAGAAAACGGCGAAACCCGCCGGCGGGCGCGGCAACGTGGCGGTCGGTGCAATCTTGGACCCAGGCATGCATCCAGCCTAGGTACCCCATCATGGGACACCCCAAACCATTTTCCCTGAAAATTGAGAGTGTCTTATAGGGTACATATAGTTAGAAACCGCATTTACCGGGTTGTAACTCAGAAAAAATACAGTACATGCCCGCACCACGAGATAAATGTCCACCTCCGGGGAATGGATATCCACCATGGTGTAGCATGCGTGGAAATTGCCTCGGACCCATGGGTGGGCCCTAATCTTGCACCTCCTTTGGGAAAACGCCAGTTTTTTGGGTCCAGAAAATGGAAGGTGGAGATTTCTCCAAAGCACCACAAAATCTCTAGTTGGATAAGTCGCTTGCGATGACGAGAGGGATCTAGGTGCCGTGTTTGGGCTCAATCCATGAAGTGGTTCCATGTTCTCGGCAATGAGGGGGGATCTAGGGTTGGAAGCCATGTTTACTCACACTCGATAGACATCGTGGTGTTGCCTTGGGTGCCAAATGACCTGGTATGCCCTGCCTATGATTTTATGAGGACAGTGGGTCACATGCAAGGGCTCCAGGAGCCATTTTCATGTTTTTTTGTTTTTTTAGATTTTGTTTGGTGCTGCCTAAGAAAACGGCAAAACCCGCCGGTGGGCGCGGCAACGCGGCGGTCGGTGCAATCTTGGACTCAGGCATGCATCGAGCCTAGGTACCCCATGGGGCACCCCAAACCATTTTCCCCGAAAAATTGAGAGTGTCTTATAGGGTACATACAGTTAGAAACTGCATTTATCGGGCCATAACTCGGAAAAAATACAGTATATGCCCGCACCACAAGATAAATGCCCACCTCCCAGGAATGGTCATGCACCATGGTGCATCATGCGTGGAAATTGCCTCGGGCCCATGGGCGCACCCTAATCTTGCACTTCCTTTGGGAAAATGCCGGTCTTTCGGGTCCAGAAAATGGAAGGTGGAGATTTCTCCAAATCACCACGAAATCTCTAGTTGGAGAAGTCGCTTGCGATGCCGAGAGGGATCTAGGTGCCGGGTTTGGGGGCTCAATCCATGGAGTGGTTCCATGTTCTGGGAAGCGAAGGGGGATATCTAGGGTTGAAATCCATGTTTACTCACACTCGATAGACATCCTGGTGGTGCCTTGGGTGCCAAATGACCTGGTATGCCCTGCCTATGATTTTATGAGGGCAGTGGGTCACATGCAAGGGCTCCAGGAGCCGTTTTCACTTTTTTTTTTGTTTTTTAGATTTTCTTTGGTGCCACCGAAGAAAACGGCGAAACACACCGGCGGGCGCGGCACGGCGGTCCGTGCAATCTTGGACCCAGGCATGCATCCAGCCTAGGTACCCCATGGGCACCCAAACCATTTTTCCCCGAAAATTGAGAGTGTCATATAGGGTACATACAGTTAGAAACCGCATTTACCGGGCCATAACTTAAAAAAAAATACAGTACATGCCCGCACCACGAGATAAATGCTCACCTCCTGGGAATGGCCATGAACCATGGTGTAGCATGCGTGGAAATTACCTCGGGCCCATGGGAGCGCCCTAATCTTACACCTACTTTGGGAAAACGCCGGTTTTTCGGGTCCAGAAAATGGAAGGTGGAGATTTCTCCAAAGCACCACGAAATCTCTAGTTGGAGAAGTCACTTGCGATGCCGAGAGGGAGCTAGGTGCCGGCTTTGGGCTCAATCCATGGATTGGTTTCATGTTCTCGGCAGCGAGGGGGGATCTAGGCTTGGAAGCCATGTTTACTCACACTCGATAGACATCCTGGTGGTGCCTTGGGTGCCAAATGATCTGATATGCTCTGCCTATGATTTTATGAGGGCAGTGGGTCACATGCAAGGTCTCCAGGAGCCGTTTTCACGTTTTTTTTTGTTTTTTTAGATTTTGTTTGGTGCTGCACAAGAAAACGGCGAAACCCGCTGGCGGGCGCGACAACACGGCGGTCGGTGCAGTCTTGGACCCAAGAATCCATCCAGCCTAGGTACCTCATGGGGCACCCCAAACCACCCCCCCCCCAAAAAAATTGAGAGTGTCTTATAGGGTACATATAGTTAGAAACCGCATTTACTGGGCCATAACTAAGAAAAAATACAGTACATGCCCGCACCACGAGATAAATGCCCACCTCCTGGGAATGGCCATGCACCATGGTGTACCATGCATGGAAATTGCCTCGGGCACCATGGTAGCACCCTAATCTTGCACCTCCTTTGGGAAAACGCCGTTTTTTGGGGTCTAGAAAATGGAAGGTGGAGATTTCTCCAAAGCACCATGGAATCTCTAGTTGGAGAAGTCGCTTGCGATGCCGAGAGGGAGCTAGGTGCCGGGTTTGGGATCAATCCATGGAGTGGTTCCATGTTCTGGGCAGCAAGGGGGGGATCTAAGGTTGTTAGCCATGTTTACTCACACTCGATAGACATCCGGGTGGTACCTTGGGTGCCAAATGACCTGGTATGCCCTGCCTATGATTTTATGAGGGAAGTGGATCACATGCAAGGTCTCCATGAGACGTTTTTTGTTTTTTTAGATTTTGTTTGGTGCTGCCCAAGAAAATGACGAAACCCGCCGGCGGGCGCGGCAACGCGGCGGTCGGTGCAATCTTGGACCCATGCATGCATCCAGCCTAGGTACCCCATGGGGGCACCCCAAACCATTTTCCCCGAAAATTGAGAGTGTCTTATAGGGTATATACAGTTAGAAACCGCATTTACTGGGCCATAACTCGAAGAAAATACAGTACATACCCGCACCACAAGATAAATGCCCACCTCCCGGGAATGGCCATGCACCATGGTGTAGCATGTGTGGAAATTGCCTCGGGCTCATGGGAGCGCCTTAATTTTGCACCTCCTTTGCGAAAACGCCGGTTTTTTTGGTCCAAAAAATGGAAGGTGGAGATTTATCCAAAGAACCACGAAATCTCTAGTTGGAGAAGTCGCTTGTGATGCCGAGAGGGAGCTAGGTGTTGGATTTGGGCTCAATCCATGGAGTGGTTCCATGTTCTCGGCAGCGAGGGGGGATCTATGCTTGGAAGCCATGTTTACTCACACTCGATAGACATCCTGGTGGTGCCTTCGGTGCCAAATGACCTGGTATGCTCTGCCTATGATTTTATGAGGGCAGTGGGTCACATGCAAGGGCTCCAGGAGCCGTTTTCACAATTTTTGTTTTTTTAGATTTTGTTTGGTGCTGCCCAAGAAAACGGCGAAAACCGCCGGCGGGCGCGGCGGTTGGTGCTATCTTGGACCCAGGTATGCATCCAGCTTTGGTACCCTATGGGGAACCCCAAACCATTTTTCCCCTAAAATTTAGAGTGTCTTATAGGGTACATACAGTTAGAAACCGCATTTACCGTGCCGTAACTCGAAAAAAATACAATACATGCCCGCACCACGAGATAAATGCCCACCTCCCAGGAATGGCCATGCACCATGGTGTAGCATTCGTGGAAATTGCTCGGGCCCATGGGCACGCCGTAATATTGCACCTCCTTTGGGAAAACGCCGTTTATCGGGACTAGAAAATGGAAGGTGGAGATTTCTCCAACGCACCACGAAATCTCTAGTTGGAGAAGTCGCATGCGATGCTGAGAGGGAGCTAGGTGCCAGGTTTGGGATCACTCCATGGAGTGGTTCCATGTTTTGGGCAGCCTGGGGGGATCTAGGGTTGGAAGCCATGTTTACTGATACTCGATAGACATCCAGGTGGTGCCTTGGGTGCCAAATGACCTGGTATGCCCTGCCTAGGATTTTATGAGGGCAGTGGGTCACATGCAAGGGCTCCAGAAGCCGTTTTCACTTTTTTTAGATTTTGTTTGGTGCTGCCCAAGAAAACCGTGAAACCCGCTGGCGGGCGCGGAACGCGGCGGTTGGTGCAATCTTGGACCCAAGCATGCATCCAGCCTAGGTACCCCATGGGGCACCACAAACCATTTTTCTCCGAAATTTGAGAGTGTCTTATAGGGTACATATAGTTAGAAACCGCATTTACCGGGCCGTAACTCGGAAATAATACAGTACATGCCCGCACCACGAGATAAATGCCCACCTCCCGGGAATGGCCATGCACCATGGTGTAGCATGCGTGGAAATTGCCTCGGGCCCATGGGCGCGCCCTAATCTTGCACCTCCTTCGGGAAAACTCCGGTTATTCGGGTCTAGAAAATGGAAGGTGGAGATTTATCCAAATCACCACGAAATCTCTAGTTGGAGAAGTCGCTTGCGATGCCGAGAGGGAGCTAGGTGCCGGCTTTGGGATCAATCCATGGAGTGCTTCCATGTTCTGGGTAGCGAGGGGGGGGGATCTAGGGTTGGAAGCCATGTTTACTCACACTCGATAGACATCCTGGTAGTGCCTTCGGTGCCAAATGACCTGGTATGCCCTACTTATGATTTTATAAAGGCACTAGGTCACATGCAAGGGCTCCAGGAGCCGTTTTCACATTTTGTTTTGTTTTTTAGATTTTGTTTGGTGCTGCCCAAGAAAACGGCGAAACCCGCCGACGGGTGCGGCAACACAGCGGTTGGTGCAATCTTGGACCCAGGCATGCATCTAGCGTAGGTACCCCATGGGACACCCCAAACCATTTTTCAGCGAAAATTGAGAGTGTCTTATAGGGTATATATAGTTAGAAACCGAATTTACCGGGCCGTAACTCGGAAAAAAATACAGTACATGCCCGCACCACGAGATAAATGCCCACCTCCCGGGAATTGCCATGCACCATGGTGTAGCACGCGTGGAAATTGCCTCGGACCCATGGGCGCGCCCTAATCTTGCACCTCCTTTGGGAAAACGCCGGTTTTTCAGGTCTAGAAAATGGAAGGTGGAGATTTCTCCAAAGCACCACGAAATCTCTAGTTGGAGAAGTCACTTGCGATGCAGAGAGGGAGCTAGGTGCCGGGTTTGGGCTCAATCCATGGAGTGGTTCCATGTTCTAGGCAGCGAGGGGGCGGGGATTTAGGGTTAGAATCCATGTTTACTCACACTCGATAGACATCCATGTGGTGCCTTTGGTGCCAAATGACCTGGTATGCCCTGCCTATGATTTTATGAGGGCAGTGGGTCACATGCAAGGGCTCCAGGAGCCATTTTCATGTTTTTTTTTGTCTTTTTAGATTTTGTTTGGTGCTACCCAAGAAAACGACGAAACCCGCCAGCGGGCGCGGCTACGTGGCGATCGGTGCAATCTTTGACCCACCCATGCATCCAGCTTAGGTACCCCATGGGGGACCCCAACCCATTTTTCCCCGAAAATTGAGAGTGTCTTATAGGGTACATACAGTTAGAATATGCATTTACCGGGTCGTAACTCGAAAAAAATACAGTACATGCCCGTACCAGGAGATAAATGCCTACCTCCCGGGAATGGCCATGCACCATGGTGTAGCATGCGTGGAAATTGCCTCGGGCCCATGGGCGCGCCCTAATCTTGCACCTCATTTGGGAAAACGACGGTTTGTCGAGTCTAGAAAATGGAAGGTGGAGATTTATCCAAAGCACCACGAAATCTCTAGTTGGAGAAGTCGCTTCCGATGTCGAGAGGGAGCTAGGTGCCGGGTTTGGGCTCAATCGATGGAGTGGTTCCATGTTCTAGGCAGCAGGGAGGGGGGTCTAGGGTTGGAATCCATGTTTACTCACACACGATCGACATCCTGGTGGTGCCTTGGGTGCCAAATGACCTCGTATGCCCCGCCCTATGATTTTATAAGGGCAATGGGTCACATGCAAGGGCTCCAGGAGCTGTTTTCACATTTTTTTGTTTTTTTTTAGATTTTGTTTGTTGCTTCCCAAGAAAATGGCGAAACCCGCGGCGGGCGCGGCAACGTGGCTGTCGGTGCAATATTGGACCCATGCATGCATCCATCCTAGGTACCCCATGGGGAACCCCAAACCATTTTCCCCGTAAATTGAGAGTCTCTTATAGGGTACATACAGTTAGAAACCGCATTTACCGGGCCGTAACTCGGAAAAAATACAGTACATGCCCACACCACGAGATAAATGCCCACCTCCCGGGAATGGCCATGCACCATGGTGTAACATGCGTGGAAATTGCCTCGGGCCCATGGGCTCGCCCTAATCTTGCACCTCCTTTTGGAAAACACCGGCTATTCGGGTCAAGAAAATGGAAGGTGGAGATTTATCCAAAGCACCACGAAATCTCTAGTTGGAGAAGTCGCTTGCGATGCCGAGAGGGAGCTAGGTACCGGCTTTGGGCTCAATCCATGGAGTGCTTCCATGTTCTGGGCAGCGAGGGGGGGGGATCTAGGGTTGGAAGCCATGTTTACTCACACTCGATAGACATCCTGGTGGTGCCTTGGGTGCCAAATGACCTGGTATGCCCTGCCTATGATTTCATGAGGGCAGTGGGTCACATGCAAGGGCTCCAGGAGCCGTTTTCACTTTTTTTTTGTTTTTTTAGATTTTGTTTGGTGCTGCCCAAGGAAACGGCGAAACCCATCGGCAGGCGCGGCAACGCAGCGGTTGCTGCAATCTTGGACCCAGGCATGCATCTAGCCTAGGTACCCCATGGGACATCCCAAACCATTTTTCCCCGAAAATTGAGAGTGTCTTATAGGGTACATATAGTTAAAAACCGCATTAACCGGGCCATAACTCGGAAAAAATACAGTACATGCTTCTACCACGAGATAAATTCCCACCTCCCAGGAATGGCCACACACCATGGTGTAGCATGCGTGGAAATTGCCTCGGGCCCATGGGCGCGCCCTATACTTGCACCTCCTTTGGGAAATTGTCGGTTTTTCAGGTCCAGAAAATGGAAGGTGGAGATTTCTCCAAACCACCACAAAATCTCTAGTTGGATAAGTCGCTTGCGATGCATAGAGGGAGCTAGGTGCAACGTTTGGGCTCAATCCATGGAGTGGTTCCATGTTCTAGGCAGCGAGAGGGGGGGGGGATTTACGGTTGGAAGCCATGTTTACTCACACTCGATAGACATCCTAGTGGTGCCTTTGGTGCAAAATGACCTGGTATGCCCTGCCTATTATTTTATGAGGGCAGTGGGTCATATTCGGGTCTAGAAAATGGAAGGTGGAGATTTCTCCAAAGCACCACGAAATCTCTAGTTGGAGAAGTCGCTTGCGATGCCGAGAGGGAGCTAGGTGCCGGTTTGGGCTCAATCCATGGAGTGCTTCCATGTTCTGGGCAGCGAGGGGGGATCTAGGGTTGGAAGCCATGTTTACTCACACTCGATAGACATCCTGGTGGTGCCTTGGGTGCCAAATGACCTGGTATGCCCTTCCGATGATTTTATGAGGGAAGTGGGTCACATGCAAGGGCTCCAGGAGCCGTTTTCACGTTTTTTTTTTGTTTTTTTAGATTTTGTTTTGTGCTGCCCAAGAAAATGGCGAAACCCGCCGGCGGGCTCGGCAACGCGGCGGTCGGTGCTATATTGGACCCAGGCATGCATCCATCCTAGGTACCCCATGGGGCACCCCAAACCATTTTCCCCCAAAAATTGAGTGTCTTATAGGATACATATAGTTAGAAACCGCATTTAACGGGCCGTAACTCGGAAAAAATACAGTACATGCCCTACCACGAGATAAATGCCCACCTCCCGGGAATGGCCATGCACCATGGTGTAGCATGCGTGGAAATTGCCTTGGGCCCATGGGCGCGCCCTAATCTTGCACCTCCTTTGGGAAAACGTCGGTTTTTCGGGTCTAGAAAGTGGAAGGTGGAGATTTCTCCAAAGCACCATGAAATCTCTAGTAGGAGAAGTCGCTTGCGACGCCGAGAGGGAGCTAGGTGCAGGGTTTGGGCTCAATCTATGGAGTGGTTCCATTGTCTGGGCAACGAGGGGGGATCTAGCGTTGGAAGCCATGTTTACTCACAATCAATAGACATCCTGGTGGTGCCTTGGGTACCAAATGACCTGGTATGCCCCGCCTATGATTTTATGAGGCAGTGGGTTACATGCAAGGGCTCTAGGAGCCGTTTTCACGTTTTTTTTTGTTTTTTTAGTTTTGTTTGGTGCTGCCCAAGAAAATGGCGAAACCCGCCGGTGGGCGCGGCAATGCGGCGGTCGGTGCAATCTTGGACCCATGCATGCATCTATCCTAGGTATCCCATGGGGCACCCAAACCATTTTCCCTCAAAATTGAGAGTTTCTTATAGGGTACATGTAGTTAGAAACCACATTTACCGGGCCGTAACTCAGAAAAAATACAGTACATGCCCGCACCACGAGATAAATGCCCACCTCCCGGGAATGGCCATGCACCATGGTGTAGCATGCGTGGAAATTGCCTCGGGCCCATGGGCGCACCCTAATCTTGCACCTACTTTGGGAAAACGCCGGTTTTTCGAGTCCAGAAAATGGAAGGTGGAGATTTCTCAAAAGCACCACGAAATCTCTAGTTGTAGAAGTCGCTTGCGATGCCGAGACGGAGCTAGGTGCCGGGTTTAGGCTCAATCCATGGAGTGGTTCCATGTTCTGGGCAGCGAGAGGGGGGATCTAGGGTTGGAAGCCATGTTTACTCACACTTGATAGACATCCTGGTGGTGCCTTGGGTGCCAAATGACCTGGTATGCCCTGCATATGATTTTATGAGGGAAGTGGGTCACATGCAAGGGCTCCAGGAGCCGTATTCACTTTTTTTTTGTTTTTTAGATTTTGTTTGTTCCTGCCCAAGAAAACGACGAAACCCGCCGGCGGGCGCGGCAACGCGACGGTCTGTGCAATCTTGGACCCAGGCATGCATCCAGCCTAGGTACCCCATGGGGCACCCCAAACCATTTTTCCCCGAAAATTGAGTGTCTTTGTAACACCCCAGTTTTTGGTAAGTAGTAACTAGGGTTGTTTGTGCATTCATAATCATCATAACTAAAATGCATGCAAAGAAAATAAAATGCAAACCCTAGTTTCCCTCTCTCTTTGAAATACATTCGAAAGGGTTTTGTATTTTGAAAACCCAAAACGTTTGGAGCCCAAATTGAATAAAAGGGGCCCCACACTATTTATATATTTTACAATGTTCTGGTATTTTTGAAATGGATCAAAACAGATTTGAATTTGAAAATACAAAGAGAAAAGCAAAAATAGAAAAAGAAAAAGGTTTGGCTAAAAAAATAAGCAACCCAGCGCCTCTGGGCCGAGCCCAACTCTTTCTCTCCTCTCCCCGTCGCCCAGGGCGCAACCCCGCAGCCCAGCAGCAGCCCGTAGCCGGCTGTGGCGCCCCGCAAAACCACTACTAGAAAATCGTGTTGTTTTTTGTGCATTGCATCAACAGGACCGCATGCTCATGTCATCATGCCACATTGCATTTGAGCATCGTCATGTCATCATGCATGGTTTTGTCTAAAACTATTCCTAAAAAGCCTAATTTTGTTTTCTAGATATTCCCTCTCTAGTTCAAACGAAACTCTGGTCTCTTCCAGATTATTTTGTTGTCTAAAAATTATTTGCAAAAGTCTATTAAAGCCAAAACAGATAAATAAATGTTTTCGGGGAAGGCCGCGACCGGCCAGGCCCAAAGGGCCCAGCTGGCAGCAGCCTACTACCCCAAATAAATATCTAAACCTAATCCTAGCCCTGCCCTACCCAAACCCTTTTATACCTAAACCTAGTCTACCCAGCCCCCTCCACCTCACCCCGACCAACCACAGCTTGCCACCTCACCGTTCCCTCCACCCCATCACTCCACTCAGCCACCTCACCAATCCCAGCCTCCACCCCACCCCCTGGTCAACAACCTATGGCCCCACTCCCTTTTCCCCTGATTACCCACCCCCACCGAAGCCCCCACACACACAACACACACGCGCGCGCGCAGCCAGCCGCTCCCAGGCGCCCACCACCACGCGACCGGTCCCACCCCTGCTTAGCCCCACCTGCAGTGACCAACGCCACCTACCCCACTAGCGCCCCGTCCCACGTTCCCGACCCACCTCGTGTCCCTGCTCGAGATCCCCTCTCTCTCCCCGTGTCGCTCGCCTCCGCCGCCAGCCCCTCCTCTCCCTGCCGTCCCTTCCCACCTCGCGGCTTCTCTTCTGCCCGACGACGCCCCGCCTCGCCGAGCACCCTCCTGTGCTGCCTCCGCAGACCCGCAGCCCCCTTCACCCCGCCGGTCCCGCATGGCACGGCCGACTCTGAGCCCGGCCCGCCTCGCGCCTCGTCCCGCGGCCGCCTCCTCGGCAGCAAGCCTCGCCACCCCGACCGTCTCCTCTTCCCCAGGTGCCGCCGCCGAAGCCACCTAGCCTCGCCCCGCAGGCCACCTGAGCCGCCTCCCTGCAGCGCCATCTCGCCACCGTCGTCCCCGAATCCGGCGCCCCTCACCGTCGTACCTCCCCAAGCTCCTCCCCAACGCCGCCGTCCTCTGCATCTCGGTCGCGCTGCTCTATCGACCGCCCCTCTTCCTCTGCTCCAAGCCGCCGGGACCCGCGCGTCGTCACCTCCGTCTGCGAACCAGGCACTGCAGCGGCCGTGGGACCCGCCCTCGCCTCTTCCTCCTGCAGGACGCGTTCTCTGCGAGCCCGCAGCGTGTCGCCGTTCGGTTTCCGTCGTGGTCATGCTCAGGCCACGCCTACCCCAACCTCTCCAACCGCGTCTTGCCACCGGAGCGCCGCTGCCTTGCAGCTCCACACCCATCGGGCTCTCCCTGTGTGCTGATAAAATAAGATGATGTGGTGGTAGTGTGGTACTGCTACGTGCCTACCCCTACACAAGTCCGACAACGTCTCGCAAGAATTCAATGAACCACCGGTGCCCTGAAATACAAGACTGGTCCATCGGAACACCAAGATCTTCAATCGGATCCGAGGACACCGAGACCCCGGTGCGACAAGTACTTCTTCCCGGATCTGATGCCAGAGAAACCGGATGCCCAGGTCGACGACTCGGGTACGCCAAGTACTTCCTCGAGGACGCAAAGTTCGTCACCCTAAATGCCAAGACCGACTCGATGGCGCGGACCCGACAAGATCTTCGCAGCGACAAGATCGACACCGACCAGGACGAATCCGATGAACCCAGTCCTTCTTCCCGGAATGCCAAGCTCTTCATCTCGGACCCAGTAGCCCTGATCCGCACCTGATCCCCGTCGAACCCTGAGACCGAACCCCGAACCCCCGGAACCAAGATCTTCCGAACCCTGATGTGTGACCCCTTTCTCGAGCCCTATTTTTATAAATGTAATATCAAACTGTTGCATATTTAATTGTCATACTCGCATACATAATGTGGTTGTTGGGGGTATTTAAATTAAATATGGAGTGTTTATGCGGGATATCTGCGTCTCATTCTGGACTCCATTTAAATTGGCATAGCGAACCGAAGCCATGTTTTGTCTTGCTAATCCAACATTTAATTTGCGGGGTAGATAAATAACTCGAACCTAATAATAAATGTCGGGACCCCGGTTCCGCTTAATATGACCTAATTGCATCGCAGTTGTGCCATGCCATGCATCATACATGCATCATGCCCGATCTTTTGCCGTAGTATTAAATAGTGCAACCGGTGTTTCTTCTAGTGTTTTGCTTCTTCGCGGATAAGGCCGTTGAGTCGGTGTGAGCTTCGACCCGATTTTCGGATGAACCTTCGGCAATGTTTTCAGGCGAGCACCTCCCCCTTTCTACCTATCTTACTTTTATAGTATTTATTCCCTCCTGTTGATCTATTGCTATCTGTGTTGCGATGCTCTAGTTTTCGTACCCGTGATATCCCTTGCAGCCTTATATTGCCTTGGACACCTCCTATTACCTGTTGTTTGGTAGATAGTTGGACCTGCGCGTCGTAGCCGCTTGCTCAAGTACTGTTGCGTGTCGTCAAGTACCACAGTTGTTGGAGTATTGCCGTGTGTTTATTGTTGGAGATGATCATAACTTTAATTATTGTTTAATAACTAAAATTGAAGTAGGTAAATGCAGAGGCACAGGTGGGCAATAGATGTTATTTGGTTGTTAACCGTCCACTTGTGTCCCGTAGGACCCCGAGTACTTGATACCTGTTCCTTGAATATTCGCGCTATCCATATCCGGGAGGATTATGGGACCCCCCTGAGCCAGAGCTTGATTCATTCTTATTTCTTGGGGCCACAAACTAGTTTGAGGTGTTATTTACTATCCTGTACTTATGCCATGCTTTACTGCTTTATTTACGATTGTGCGAGGAGCACCTGTACTGTTTAGGTAAGCGGAGTGTTTTCGCGGTATCGACAAGCCCAGTCACATTTTCGGGTTCCCAGTCGTTTACAGCCACTGACGCAAACCTTGAGTCCGTCTCGGAGTCAGCTAACTTCGTTGCGGGTGTACTCAATGGGGTGGCCCCCTGAAATATTTCTGAATCCTGTGATTGCTTTGTCGTGAAAGCCTCGTTGGGTTTTGATTTGGTTTTTTCGAGGTTGATCGAGTGTGTGTTGCTATTTGTGCACCCCTGCAGGGTAAAACTTTCTGAAAGCCGTGTCCGCGGTTATGGACGACTTGGAGCACAGTATCTCGATCATAGACAACTATAACTAAAGTAGTGCTATAAATTTGACTTTATAATGACTAGTAATCAGCTTCACTATAATGGAATGGCTAAATAAAACTGCCAACAATTGCTTGTTTGGGTTGTCGCTTGCGACCATTGTACCTGACTAGTAAGTATTGCAACTATAACGGAATGGCTAAATAAAAGTACCAACAACCGCTGGGTTTGGGGATATCTCATGCTATTTGTATCTGACTAGTAAGTGTTGCAACTACAACGGAATGGTTAACTAAAAGTGCCCACTGCTTATTATATCAGGATGACTATCTATACCTGACTAGTAATTGCTGCAACGATAACTGAATATATAAAACTGCCAACGGTGTGAGTTCCTCGGTTGACTTCCTCGTTTGGTCTCGAGGGGGAAATACCAGGATGGGTATGTTTGGTGGTAGTATTAGGTTGGTTCCGAATAGGTCTTTCTTATCCCTCTCTGGTAGCCGACAGTTATATCGAATCTCTATAGGTTGTTTAGTGCATGCTGCGCTGCCGCTCAGTCCACCATACCTATGTAGGCGAGGACCGCCGAATTCTAGCCTCGCCGTGTACTGGCCTCAGTACTGACCGCTCTCTCTTTTTCCTTTGCCCTTTGTCGGCACCCCTTTTGTTAAGCAGGTTTTGAGATCGACGTCGTTAGCAGGGTTACCCTTCCGGCTTGGCCTGGGCAGGGTTATGGACGCCATTGGTTATTCTTCAGGGCTCTTAGCTCAATTTGCATCTTGTCCATACTCGGACGCTGTATCGTTTTCCAGGTGATTTGGATCTTTGTATTGTATATCTGTATTCTTGACTCATGGAGTCGTGTTGTATATATATCTGTTCTGAGGGTCCCATCGAGGACTGTTGTGTAATGTTATTACTTCGTTTTCCACCCGCACGCAAGTGCCTGGTGGGCACCTTTGAATCGTTTCTATGCGGGTTTGGCGGGAATCGCTAAAACTTCAATAGGGTCGATTCTGAGGGTGTTACAGAGTGGTATCAGAGCTCAACAGTTGCGATACCCCACAAGTCCAGCCTGTAGGATAACCTAGCTAACGGCCGAAGTAGAGTGTCAAAACTATTTTCGCAAAATCGGTTGGATAGTTCTGATTAGGTCTGATTTTACTCCTTACCCCTCTGCTGCTCTCCTCTCACCTCTGCGTGTTTTGAATCCGCTCTCTTCTCCCTCTTCGAGTCCAGGATTTCTCGTGGTTGGGTTCCATCGTACCTTCAGGGTTTCGCTTCCTCCTTTGGTGACGGTGTTGCTACATCTGGTCTTCATGCTATCCGAGGAATCCTTTGTCTGGTGGACTTCTCTTTGTTCCTTCTTGTGCCTTCCGGTGTTTTCCGACGCGACGACATCATCTACGCCAGATCCGATCCAGAGTCTGCATCACTCCTTTGTTTCTGAACCTCGTTTGTCGAGATCTACAATCTGAATTCTGAGAGTTGGTTGCATAATTTCCTATTCATGTGCAGGGTAATGCTTTGGGTGCGCGATGGACTGATCACCATCTGACTACTCTTATCATTCGCTTTTGCACCTTGAATGGTGAATCATTGCAGCTATACTCCTTCCGTGGAAGTTAGAGGTGGCCTTATCTTTTGATACCTCTACCTTCGTCCTTTGTTTCTCCGGAGTGTTCTCTTGACGAACGTGAGCATCGACCTTTGTTGGTGGTGTTGCCGATTTCAAGATGGAGAAGGAATCATTGTTAGTGGTGTCGCGATGATCTACCCGAAGCGAGAAGACGCAGATCGCCGACCTTCCTTTCGGTACCATGAGGCGGATCTCGAGGGCGAGATCCATTGTTAGTGGTGTCGAATTGTGGCGCCCCGCAAAACCACTACTAGAAAATCGCGTTGTTTTTTGTGCATTGCATCAACAGGACCGCATGCTCATGTCATCATGCCACATTGCATTTGAGCATCGTCATGTCATCATGCATGGTTTTGTCTAAAACTATTCCTAAAAAGCCTAATTTTGTTTTCTAGATATTCCCTCTCTAGTTCAAACGAAACTCTGGTCTCTTCCAGATTATTTTGTTGTCTAAAAATTATTTGCAAAAGTCTATTAAAGCCAAAACAGATAAATAAATGTTTTCGGGGAAGGCCGCGACCGGCCAGGCCCAAAAGGCCCAGCTGGCAGCAGCCTACTACCCCAAATAAATATCTAAACCTAATCCTAGCCCTGCCCTACCCAAACCCTTTTATACCTAAACCTAGTCTACCCAGCCCCCTCCACCTCACCCCGACCAACCACAGCTTGCCACCTCACCGTTCCCTCCACCTCATCACTCCACTCAGCCACCTCACCAATCCCAGCCTCCACCCCACCCCCTGGTCAAAAACCTCTGGCCCCACTCCCTTTTCCCCTGATTCCCCACCCCCACCGAAGCCCCCACACACACAACACACACGCGCGCGCGCAGCCAGCCGCTCCCAGGCGCCCACCACCACGCGACCGGTCCCACCCCTGCTTAGCCCCACCTGCAGTGACCAACGCCACCTACCCCACAAGCGCCCCGTCCCACGTTCCCGACCCACCTCGTGTCCCCGCTCGAGATCCCCTCTCTCTCCCCGTGTCGCTCGCCTCCGCCGCCAGCCCCTCCTCTCCCTGCCGTCCCTTCCCACCTCACGGCTTCTCTTCTGCCCGACGACGCCCCGCCTCGCCGAGCACCCTCCTGTGCTGTCTCCGCCGACCCGCGGCCCCCCTTCACCCCGCCGGTCCCGCATGGCACGGCCGACTCTGAGCCCGGCCCGCCTCGCGCCTCGTCCCGCGGCCGCCTCCTCGGTAGCAAGCCTCGCCACCCCGACCGTCTCCTCTTCCCCAGGTGCCGCCGCCGAAGCCGCCTAGCCTCGCCCCGCAGGCCACCTGAGCCGCCTCCCTGCAGCGCCATCTCGCCACCGTCGTCCCCGAATCCGGCGCCCCTCACCGTCGTACCTCCCCAAGCTCCTCCCCAACGCCGCCGTCCTCTGCATCTCGGTCGCGCTGCTCTATCGACCGCCCCTCTTCCTCTGCTCCAAGCCGTCGGGACCCGCGCGTCGTCACCTCCGTGTGCGAACCAGGCACTTCAGCCGCCGTGGGACCCGCCCTCGCCTCTTCCTCCTGCAGGACGCGTTCTCTGTGAGCCCGCAGCGTGTCGCCGTTCGGTTTCCGTCATGGTCATGCTCAGGCCACGCCTACCCCAACCTCTCCAACCGCGTCTTGCCACCGGAGCGCCGCTGCCTTGCAGCTCCACACCCATCGGGCTCTCCCTGTGTGCTGATAAAATAAGATGATGTGGTAGTAGTGTGGTACTGCTACGTGCCTACCCCTACACAAGTCCGACAATGTCTCGCAAGAATTCAATGAACCACCGGTGCCCTGAAATACAAGACTGGTCCATCGGAACACCAAGATCTTCAATCGGATCCGAGGACACCGAGACCCCGGTGCGACAAGTACTTCTTCCCGGATCTGATGCCAGAGAAACCGGATGCCCAGGTCGACGACTCGGGTACGCCAAGTACTTCCTCGAGGACGCCAAGTTCGTCACCCTGAATGCCAAGACCGACTCGATGGCGCGGACCCGACAAGATCTTCGCAGCGACAAGATCGACACCGACCAGGACGAATCCGATGAACCCAGTCCTTCTTCCCGGAACGCCAAGCTCTTCATCTCGGACCCAGTAGCCCTGATCCGCACCTGATCCCCGTCGAACCCTGAGACCGAACCCCAAACCCCCGGAACCAAGATCTTCCGAACCCTGATGTGTGACCCCTTTCTCGAGCCCTATTTTTATAAATGTAATATCAAACTGTTGCATATTTAATTGTCATACTCGCATACATAATGTGGTTGTTGGGGGTATTTAGGCGATTCACCTAAATTAAATATGGAGTGTTTATGCGGGATATCTGCGTCTCATTCCGGACTCCATTTAAATTGGCATAGCGAACCGAAGCCATGTTTTGTCTTGCTAATCCAACATTTAATTTGCGGGGTAGATAAATAACTCGAACCTAATAATAAATGTCGGGACCCCGGTTCCGCTTAATATGACCTAATTGCATCGCAGTTGTGCCATGCCATGCATCATACATGCATCATGCCCGATCTTTTGCCGTAGTATTAAATAGTGCAACCGGTGTTTCTTCTAGTGTTTTGCTTCTTCGCGGATAAGGCCGTTGAGTCGGTGTGAGCTTCGACCCGATTTTCGGATGAACCTTCGGCAATGTTTTCAGGCGAGCACCTCCCCCTTTCTACCTATCTTACTTTTATAGTATTTATTCCCTCCTGTTGATCTATTGCTATCTGTGTTGCGATGCTCTAGTTTTCGTACCCGTGATATCCCTTGCAGCCTTATATTGCCTTGGACACCTCCTATTACCTGTTGTTTGGTAGATAGTTGGACCTGCGCGTCGTAGCCGCTTGCTCAAGTACTGTTGCGTGTCGTCAAGTACCACAGTTGTTGGAGTATTGCCGTGTGTTTATTGTTGGAGATGATCATAACTTTAATTATTGTTTAATAACTAAAATTGAAGTAGGTAAATGCAGAGGCACAGGTGGGCAATAGATGTTATTTGGTTGTTAACCGTCCACTTGTGTCCCGTAGGACCCCAAGTACTTGATACCTGTTCCTTGGATATTCGCGCTATCCACATCCGGGAGGATTATGGGACCCCCTGAGCCAGAGCTTGATTCATTCTTATTTCTTGGGGCCACAAACTAGTTTGAGGTGTTATTTACTATCCTGTACTTATGCCATGCTTTACTGCTTTATTTACGATTGTGCGAGGAGCACCTGTACTGTTTAGGTAAGCGGAGTGTTTTCGCGGTATCGACAAGCCCAGTCACATTTTCGGGTTCCCAGTCGTTTACAGCCACTGACACAAACCTTGAGTCCGTCTCGGAGTTAGCTAACTTTGTTGCGGGTGTACTCAATGGGGTGGCCCCCTGAAATATTTCTGAATCCTGTGATTGCTTTGTCGTGAAAGCCTCGTTGGGTTTTGATTTGGTTTTTCCGAGGTTGATCGAGTGTGTGTTGCTATTTGTGCACCCCTGCAGGGTAAAACTTTCTGAAAGCCGTGTCCGCGGTTATGGATGACCTAGAGCACAGTATCTCGATCATAGACAACTATAACTAAAGTAGTGCTATAAATTTGACTTTATAATGACTAGTAATCAGCTTCATTATAATGGAATGGCTAAATAAAACTGCCAACAATTGCTTGTTTGGGTTGTCGCTTGCGACCATTGTACCTGACTAGTAAGTATTGCAACTATAACGGAATGGCTAAATAAAAGTACCAACAACTGCTGGGTTTGGGGATATCTCATGCTATTTGTATCTGACTAGTAAGTGTTGCAACTACAACGGAATGGTTAACTAAAAGTGCCCACTGCTTATTATATCAGGATGACTATCTATACCTGACTAGTAATTGCTGCAACAATAACTGAATAAATAAAACTGCCAACGGTGTGAGTTCCTCGGTTGAATTCCTCGTTTGGTCTCGAGGGGGAAATACCAGGATGGGTATGTTTGGTGGTAGTATCAGGTTGGTTCCGAATAGGTCTTTCTTATCCCTCTCTGGTAGCCGACAGTTATATCGAGTCTCTATAGGTTGTTTAGTGCATGCTGCGCTGCCGCTCAGTCCACCATACCTATGTAGGCGAGGACCGCCGAATTCTAGCCTCGCCGTGTACTGGCCTCAGTACTGACCGCTCTCTCTTTTTCCTTTGCCCTTTGTCGGCACCCCTTTTGTTTAAGCAGGTTTTGAGATCGACGTCGTTAGCAGGGTTACCCTTCCGGCTTGGCCTGGGCAGGGTTATGGACGCCATTGGTTATTCTTCAGGGCTCTTAGCTCAATTTGCATCTTGTCCGTACTGGGACGCTGTATCGTTTTTCAGGTGATTTGGATCTTTGTATTGTATATCTGTATTCTTGACTCATGGAGTCGTGTTGTATATATATCTGTTCTGAGGGTCCCATCGAGGACTGTTGTGTAATATTATTACTTCGTTTTCCACCCGCACGCAAGTGCCTGGTGGGCACCTTTGAATCGTTTCTATGCGGGTTTGGCGGGAATCGCTGAAACTTGCATAGTGTCGATTCTGAGGGTGTTACACCGGCCCAGGCCCACGTACCGTTCCGTCTGTTCTATCTCCATCGCCAACCTCGCGCTGCATCCGAAGCAGGTGCGTGTCGCCGATGCGTTGCTCGCCGGCGCCAAGATCCTTACCGCCGCTGTTCTCCATCTACGACACCCCTGGACCTGCGAGGAACCCTAGCCAAGCCTCCGTTCGCAACTCCCTCTTCCCCTCCGCTCGCAGGTTGCGCGGACCCTAACCCTAGCTTTGGACCTCGCCGGTGTCTGCCGTCTCCGGCATCCTCTCGCCGTTCTGAGGCCGCCGCTGAGCTCGTCATGCTGCGCTGTTTCATCCCAGCTAGGTGACGCAGCCCCACACGCTCGCAATCTCTCGAATCAAAGCCTCGTTTCCGTTGGACGTTGCAGTCACCGTCATCAATTCCGGCATCGACTAAGCTCGTCGTGCTTCCTCGACCACCCCATCATGCTCGTGCTGAGCTCGCCGTCCTCCTGGACCTTATCCCTTTCCCCCACTCTCTCTGGTTTGTCGCCTCGCCGTGCACCTCTTCCAACCGCCGCTGTACATGGTCGTCGGTGGCGCTCCGGTGACCAAATCCGGGCGGCGCCACCACGACTAGGTCCGCCACGGCCCCCTCTTTCTAGTAAGCTCAACCCCGCTCGCTCCCGCTCCCCCTAACGCCCGTCCAACTCTCGACCTGAGAGTTCCACCATAGGTGACGTCACGGTGACGTCACAGTGATGTAGTAAATCTTTTCCTTTTCTTTTAATCTTTTCTGTAATTATTTTCTAGAAATAAATTAACCCCTGTGGGCCTAGTCTGTCAGATATTTATTAATTTTGGAAAATGATTTCTAAAATGAATAAAACTATGACATGTGGGACCAAGTGGATAAATATTTAATACAATCCAAAAATGTTTTATAATTTCCTAAAATGTTTTAAAATGGATTTAAATTGGCAAAAATCATAACTAATTCATTATAAGTAAGAAAAATACAAATAATATATCAGAATGTTCAAAAAAATGAGAACTGTCTAATAGAGCTATAATCATGCATTGTTAATAAACTTAAATGACAAGTTTAATTAGAAGAACATAGTAACCCCTCTCATAAGCATCTGAAGTTTTCCAGAGTTAGGTTTTTCACCCCTCGGAACCCCGATTAAACTGTCGAGCATGTTTTAGGGTTACTTTTCAATGCAATTTAAGCTGTCATATCACCATCCTTGCTTGAGCATTGCATCGATGCCATGTGTTGATTATTTCCCTCTCTTTCCGGTGTTTGGTTCTTCCCGGTAGAATACTGTATTGAGATCGAGATTGAAGACCGAGATCAAGACCATCGAAGATCGACGCTAAATACTTGACCAACTATAATCAAGTCAAGTACAAGGCTCCCGAAGATCTGCTTATCTGTTATCAACGGGCAAAGGCAAGCATAGCCCCACCATGATATAATCCTATGATTTCGAAAGCACTTCAATTCTTGCCATGATGCATACGATTCTACTATGGTCTTTTATCGATAGATAGAGTATACTATCGGTTGCATTACTCCCCTTTGATCTTATATTACCTGATCCACTGCTCCTAGCATAACTAGGTTTGGCTTGTATGTCCTGCTAGAGCTGATATATGTGTCCTGCTTAGCCATGCATAGCTGTTGAGTCTGGTACATCCAGATGACATATCAGATGCAGAGAATCTAGTATGACAGGAGAACGTGATGATATGAGTTCAAAGGTGATATGATATTAAACATGCTAAGGCTTGTATGGGAGGCCACGGTGGGATGTGGTTTTTGTAGTCCCATGCTTGCAACCCCTAGGACCCGGAAGTTCCTGCCTCTTGAAGCAAGACGAGCCTGCAACCACGTGGGGGCTTGGGAACCCCCTTGACTCATTAACTTGCCTAGTCTGATCCATGAGTCTGTAGTTAGCTATTTGGCATCTGCATATTTGGATGGGTTGAAGATGGTGCATCATATAGGGCGTGACCAAGGAGGAAGGAGGCTCCAGGAGTACTCCCGATCCTTGGACATAGAGATATGGGCTGATGGAACCCTTTCTTGGAGACTCATGGATTTAGGCGAAAGTAAGGTAAAGGTCTTGTCTAACCACCCTCTGCCAGCCTTCCAAGGAAAAGGGCTTATCGCATGGCACTCAGAGAAGGTTAGTACTTGTGGGTAAAGTTGTACACCCCTGCAGGGTAATAATCTTTCGGAAAGCCGTGTCCACGGTTATGGACGACTTGGGAATGGATGTGAGATCATAGAGAACTATAACCTAATCGTAAAACTTGGTAGTTCAACGTGTTCTTAGGGATGCTTTCTCACGGGTACAAGGGGGTGATCCTAGTTAGGGTTCAGATGATGACTTGGTAGATATCAAAAGATGATGATCAATATTTCGGAGATGTCGCTCTCTTATCCCCTTTTAAAATACTCTGATTAGACGAGATTCTTCTCTCTATCTCTCTCTCTTGTTTTATAAACAAAAGTGGCTTTATGCAAAACAACTCCACCAGCCAGAAGTCTTGCGGAGTACACCCTGTACTCACCCTTGCTTTGTTGATACTTTTGGCAGAGTAAGTGATCCCTTGAAGACGAGTTCCGTACTACATTGACATCGACGAGTAGCTTGGGGTTCCCGGTAGGCATCATGGAATCTATGGGATGGGACGTCATCGTTATGCTTCAGGCCTCTTAGGCCATTTGTTAAGTTTGCTATACTTAATAGCATAATTTGCCTTCCGTTGTTTGATGTTTGTGGTCAGTGACCTCTGCTTGTAATAAGTTGGTTCTCTGCTCAGTTATGAGCTTGCTGCAATAAATTTTTGTGTCGTAGGTTCGCTGTTGTGTTACCGATTCTTCACTGGATATTCTCGAGCTCAAGGTTAAGCTTATGTCAAACGGAGGTCTAGGATTTGCTTAGCCCTGACCCCGGGGGTGTCACAGTTTTTGGTATCAGAGCAGTACCGACCGTAGGAAAACCTTGCTATTGGTCAATGTTGAGTCTAGTGTTTGTGAAAACTATTTTAAAAGCTGAAAAGTAATTGCGAAAACTCTAGTATGCTTCTTTTACTCCCTATCCAGTTTCGCTCTAACTCTGGGTTATCTTAACTGGTGTTGATTTTGGAAAAGTTTTGATATCTCTTCTAGTCCTTCAAAGCTTAGGTGCCTTTTGGGCATGTCGTTTCTCAACTAGTTGACCTAGTGTTGAGTTCTCTAGAGTTGTGTGTGTTGTGAATTCCTTGTTCCCCTTGCTCTTGTTCATCTGAGAGATTCCTTATATCATGATCTCTCTATCTTTTAGACCCACAATATTATATTGTTGGTTCCATAGTGTTCTTCTCTAGGTTTTGAGGTTTCCTTTCGCCTCGTGTGCCTTCTTTACTTTTGTTGGGTACTTCAGAAGTTGTTTCTTCTCTTGGAAGCTACCTTGTGATTACTACCTTGTAGTGTACGCTAAGCCACTCAAGTAGTAGTTATTCATTTCTCGGGTTTTAACCCTCGGATTTGAACCGAAGATCCCCGATTGTGCTAGATTCCGGTGTTATGAATCTTGTACATGACGCTGATTTTTAATCCAAGATTCAATCCTTTGACCCCTATTTTTAATGTTCACACATAACCTCAGGATGGCTAGTACTACAATTCTAGCCTTCAATCCTGTGGTCTTTGTCGCGACTGAATTGTGACAATGAAGGACTTCCCGTACCACATGCCATGGCAGATGTTCTTTAATGGAACCAAAAAGATCATGACAAGAGTACTCCTCGAGAGTCTCGCATCTATACTCGTGACTCTGCCACACCTTACCTCTTTTATGCATTGGTTTTCGGAGGATTGATAATCTATGCATCCACATCTCGGGACTCTATCCTGAGAATGTTCCTTCTCCCTTATTGTTTTCCGACCCTTGTCTACCAGTTGGTAGCCAAGTACTAAATGTGCATCGGTGTCTTCTGATGAAAGATACTCTTGTGGTCCGTCATGACAAACCATTTCGGAATGTCTAGGAGAAACAAACTCCAGTACCTCGTCATATATAGGACGAGGTGAAAGTGTTGTAATCTGAAGATAAAGAGGCATTGATTAGCTTCTGTCTGTTTTACCTTAAAGTATCACACTCTTTAATACTAAGAGGTCGAGCCGATTTTCCTGACCCCTTAATGAAGTGATGCTCTTACACATAAATACCCACCCTTCCTCGAGCTTTCGCGCTCGTGAGTGATGTGTATGCGTAATAATGTGTTCATCTGAGATTCTTAGAAATTGTATTTGCTTTGAACTCCAAGGACACTTGTGTCATTCTTAGCGTGATTGGTTAACCCTATCACTAATCGAAGTTTGACTATGCTACCAAGTCCATTATTCTGGTACATTCTCTTCAGTAAAAGAGTTAGGCTCGTACCAAAGCTCTGAGATTAAGTCTTCTTGCCTTACTAAGCAAGTTTACTCCCGAACTAAGTTGCATAATAGGTGGTTCGTGATATTCTAGATGTCTACCAGAAGTATCTCCATGTTGCCACATGACCGTGATGTCCAGTTATTGAGCAAGCAAGTTCTTTGAACTGCTCTTTTCTCCAAGGATCCGTACTGGATACCCTTGAACTAGTTGGTTGAGCTTAAACAACAACTTGGAGAGTTGTAAGATAAAAGTTCTATCCGACCCAGTTCCTTCGTAAGGGATGTCTAGTTTTGTTCGTGTTGAAGAAAGATAGTATTTCCTTTGTGGATATGTTATCTTCCCCACCTTTGATTTGATTTGGGTTATCGTCGAATCAAACTCGGTTCCATAGGATTATCTCAATGATGTTGCTACTTGTGATGTTTCACTTTAGTACATCTTCATGTACTTTGGTCTGACCAATATGTTTGCCTCGTTCAAGCAACACATGAGTCCATCTTCTTGGAGTGTCCTGATAGGTTTGTTGTTGAGCCATCGATGACATTCTTATCTTCTCCATGTTAGATTAGATTCATGTGGAACATTTGGCATTAATGTTGAAAACTTTCGAGAACCAACTTCGGGTCATCTCGAAGTATGTGTTCTGGATGTTAGAAGTGACCTTCTACAATTCACGTGGAATTGCTGAAAGATGTCACCGTGGATTCGAGTAGAGTTATATCTCTTCCCTTAAGGATACATGTGTGTTTTATTGCTAGTACTTTATATGTATGCAGTTGTCTTTCGACAAGGTGCTAATACATGGGTCCAGCAAATCTAGCTCATCTTTTGGAGCTTGAAACTGTAGTTCATATCTTGAGAACCTGGTAACTTTACCTTCGTAGTAAATGTTGCAAACTTTCTATTCGGACATGCTGAGTTTGAAGTATCATTTCACTTAACCAAAGCTGAATCTCAAGCTGCAATGATGGTTGGTGTTCCTCAAGGGTTTGACATAGGTCTCTTTGTAATCTGTCAAGATTGATGTAATGGTTGACACACTTAGCCAGAAAGACCTATTGTCATATCCTCTTGATTCAGCAATAACAACCACTCTTCATGAGGCTTCTTCTATGATTTATTATAGGAGTTGTTCTTATGGTTTCCTTTGTATCCAAAGTCCGACCTTTACTTGATGTATCATATCTCGAACTTCAAGGAGAACATTTAAAGTAGTGTTGCTAAATGTCTCTCGGTCAATGCTCTAGACCCTTTATGTTGGCAAGCATTTTGTTATGCCAAGTACTTGAAGTCTGAGAATGAAGTTTCTTTCCTCTCATGTCATCAGGAACCTTCTTAATTATTCATCTAGTGGTGTAAAGTGACATCATAATCTTTGGCAAAGATTTTGGTATTACCTGGATGAGTAAAGAGTTTCCTTCGTTTTCTCAACCATGTGTTAAGAGTGACTATGATTTTGACAATCAATAGTTCCTCTTGATACATGTTCCTTGTGACTTTTATGAGTCCTCTCCACAAAACACCTTTCTATCTTGGCCTTCTGTTGAATGAAAGAGTGACCCTTCAGTTTCAAAAGTAGTTCAACAACTTGGTTTTGTTGATCCGCATTTCTGCAACCTGAAATCTCTACTTAAGCCGTTTAGTAGAGGTTCCCTATCAAAGTCTATGGTCATGTTCTTTCTGTTGGAAGCTTTCTTCTTCAGAAGCTTCAAAACCTCCTGTAAGTTCCATGGTCTCAATCCTTATGAAGACCATCTATCTAACAACTTGAAACCATCTCCTCTTGTTTCCTCCATTACATTGACGTATTTCATGTTTGTCATCTCAGAGTTGTTTCTGAACACTCCATCCATGAGTTGACAATGAGATACTCTGTGTGTTGTTTAGTGTATTTCCCTCTTATCCTTAGAGTGGCCCTGTTTCTTTCTTTCTATGTCTCTCTTCCTATTCTCTAAGGGGGATAGAGCTGTAACACACTAGTTTTGGGTAAATGGTAACTAGGGTTGTTTGTGCATTCATAAGCATCATATCTAAAATGCATGCAAAGAAAATAAAATGCAAACCCTAAAACAATAGTTTCCCTCTCTCTTTGAAATACATTCAAAAGGGTTTTGTATTTTTAAAACCCAAAACGTTTGGAGCCCAAATTGAATAAAAGGGGCCCCACACTATTTTATATATTTTACAAAGCTCTGGTATTTTGAAATGGATCAAAACAGATTTGAATATGAAAATACAAAGAGAAAAGAAAAAATAGAAAAAGAAAAAGGTTTGGCTAAAAAAATAAGCAACCCAGCGCCTCTAGGCTGAGCCCAACTCTTTCTCTCCTCTCCCCGTCGCCCAGCGCGCAACCCCGCAGCTCAGCAGCAGCCCGTAGCTGGCCCAGGCCCACGTACTATTCCGTCTATTCTATCTCCATCGTCAACCTCGCTGCATCCGAAGCAGGTGCATGTCGCCGCCGTGTTGATTGCCGGGACCAAGATCCTCGCTGCCGCTGTTCTCCATCTACAAGACCCCTTGGACCTGCGAGGAACCCTAGCCAAGCCTCCGTTCGCTACTCCCTCTTCCCCTCCGCTTGCAGGTTGCACGAACCCTAGACCTAGCTTCTGACCTCGCCAGCGCCCCGCCGTCTCCGGCCTCCTCTCGCCGATCTGAGGCCACCGCTGAGCTCGCCCCGCTGCGCTGTTTCATCCCAGCTAGGTCACGCAGCCCCGCACACTCGCAATCTCTCGAATCCAAGCCTCGTTTCCGTCGGACGTTGCAGTCACCGTCGTCAATTCCGACGCCGTCCGAGCTCGTCATGCTTCCTCAACCACCCCATCGTGCTCGTGGTGAGCTCGCCGTCCTCCTGGACCTTCTCCCTTGCCCCCACTCTCTCTGGTTTGTTGCTTCGCCGTGCGCCTCTGCCAACCGCCGCTGTACATGGTCGCCGGTGACGCTCCGGTGACCAAATCCGGGCGGCGCCACCACTACTCGGTCCGCCACAGCCCCCGCTTTCCAGTAAGCTCAACCCCGCTTGCTCCCTCTCCCCCTAACACCCGTCCCACTCTCGATCTGAGAGTTCCACCATTGCTGACGTCACGGTGACGTCACAGTGATGCAGTAAATCTTTTCCTTTTCTTTTAATCTTTTCTGTAATTATTTTCTAGAAATAAATTAACCCCTGTGGGCCCAGTCTATCAAATATTTATTAATTTTGGAAAATGATTTCTGAAAAAAATAAAACCATGACATGTGGGACCAAGTGGATAAATATTTAATATAATCCAAAAATGTTTTATAATTTCCTAAAATGTTTTAAAATAAATTTAAATTGGCAAAAAGCATAACTAATTCATTATAAGTCAGAAAATACAAATAATATATCAAAATGTTCAAAAAAATGAGAACTGTCTAATAGAGCTATCATCATGCATTGTTAATAAACTTACATGACAAGTTTAATTAGAAGAACATAGTAAGCCCTCTCATAAACATCTGGAGTTTTCTCGAGTTAGGGTTTTCACCCCTCGGAACCCCGATTAAACTGTCGAGCATGTTTTAGGGTTACTTTTCAATGCAATTTAACCTGTCATATCATCATCCTTGCTTGAGCATTGAATCAATGCCATGTGTTGATTGTTTCCCTCTCTTTCTGGTGTTTGGTTCTTCCCGGTAGAATACGACATCGAGATCGAGATTGAAGACCGAGATCACGACCATCGAAGATCGACGAAGAATACTTGACCAAATATAATCAAGTCAAGTACAAGGCTCCCAAAGATCTGCTTATCTGTTATCAACGGGCAAAGGCAAGCATAGCCCCACCATGATATAATCCTATGATTTCGAAAGCACTTCAATTCTTGCCATGATGCATACGATTCTACTATGGTCTTTTATTTATAGATAGAGTATACTATCTGTTGCATTACTCCCCTTTGAGCTTATATTACCTAATCCACTGCTCCTTGCATAACTAGGTTTGGCTTGTGTGCCTTGCTAGAGCTGATATCTGTGTCCTGCTTAGCCATGCATAGCTGTTGAGTCTGGTTCATCCAGATGACATATCAGATGCAGATAATCTAGTATACAGGAGAACATGATGAGATGAGTTCAAAGGTGATAAGATATTAAACATGCTAAGGCTTGTATGGGAGGCCACAGTGGGATGTGGTTTTTGTAGTCCCGTGATTGCCACCCCTATGACCCGGAAGTTCTTTCCTCTTGAACCAAGACGAGCGTGCAACCACGCGGGGGCTTGGGAACCCCCTTGACTCATTAACTTGCCTAGTCTGATCCATGAGTCCGTAGTTAGCTATTTGGCATCTGCATATTTGGATGGGTTGAAGATGGTGCATCATATAGGGCGTGACCAAGGAGGAAGGAGGCTCCGGGAGTACTCTCAATCCTTGTACATAGAGATATGGGCTGATGGAACCCTTTCTTGGAGACTCATGGATTTAGGCGAAAGTAAGGTAAAGGTCTTGTCTAACCACCCTCTGCCGGCCTTCCAAGGAAGAGGGCTTATCGCGTGGCACTAAGAGAAGGTTAGTACGTGTGGGTAAAGTTGTACACCCCTATAGGGTAATAATCTTTCAGAAAGCCGTGTCCACGGTTATGGACGACTTGAGAATGGACGTGAGATCATAGAGAACTATAACCTAATCGTAAAACTTGGTAGTTCAATGTGTGCTTAAGGATGCTTCCTCATGGGTACGAGGGGGTGATCCTAGTTAGGGTTCAGAAGATGACTTGGTGGATATCAAAAGATGACGATCAATATTTCGGAGATGTCGCTCTCTTATCCCCTTTTAAAAAAATCTGATTAGACGAGATTCTTCTCTCTCTTGTTTGATAAACAAAAGTGGCTTTATGCGAAAAAACTCCACGAGCCAGAAGTCTTGCGGAGTACACACTGTACTCACCCTTGCTTTGTTGATACCTTTTGTAGAGTAAGTCCTCCCTTGAAGACGAGTTCCGTACTACATCGACATCGACGAGTAGCTTGGGTTTCCGGCCGGCATCCTGGAATCTATGGGCTGGGACATCATCGTTATGCTTCAGGCCTCTTAGGCCATTTGTTCAGTGTGCTATACTTAATAGCATAATTTGCCTTCCGTTGTTTGATGTTTGTGGTCAGTGACCTCTTCTTGTAATAATTTGGTTCTCTGCTCAGTTATGAGCTTGCTGTGATAAATTTTTGTGTCATAGGGTCACTGTTGTGTTACCGATTCTTCACTGGATATGCTCGAGCTCAAGGTTAAGCTTATGTCAGACAGAGGTCTGGGATTTTCTTAGCCCTGACCCCGGGGGTGTCACAGTCTTATAGGGTACATATAGTTAGCAACCGCATTTACCGGGCCGTAACTCGGAAAAAATACAGTACATGCCCGCACCACGAGATAAATGCCCACCTCCCGGGAATGGCCATGCACCATGGTGTAGCATTCGTGGAAATTGCCTCGGGCCCATGGGCGTGCCCTAATCTTGCACCTCCTTTTGGAAAATGCCGGTTTTTCGGGTCCAGAAAATGGAAGGTGGAGATTTCTCAAAAGCACCACGAAATCTCTAGTTTGAGAAGTCGCTTGCGATGACGAGAGGGAGCTAGGTGCCGGGTTTGGGCTCAATCCATGGAGTGGGTCCATGTTCTGGGTAGTGAGGTGGGATCTAGGGTTGGAAGCCATGTTTACACACACTCGATAGACATCCTGGTGGTGCCTTGGGTGCCAAATTACCTGGTATGCCCTGCCTATGATTTTATGAGGGCAGTGGGTCACATGCACGCGCTCCAGGAGCCGTTTTCACGTTTTTTTGTTTTTTTTAGATTTTGTTTGGTGCTGCCCAAGAAAATGGCGAAACCCGCCGGCGGGCGCGGCAACACGGCGGTCGGTGCAATCTTGGACCCAGGCATGCATCTATCCTAGGTATCCCATGGGGCACCCCAAACCATTTTCCCCCAAAAACTGAGAGTGTCTTATAGGGTACATACAGTTAGAAACCGCATTTATCGGGCCGTAACTCAGAAAAAATACAGTACATGCCCGCACCACGAGATAAATGCCCACCTCCCGGGAATGGCCGTGCACCATGGTGTAGCATGCGTGGAAATTGCCTCGGGCCCAAGGGAGCGCCCTAATCTTGCACCTCCTTTGGCAAAACGCCGGTTTTCTGGGTCGAGAAAATGGAAGGTGGAGATTTCTCCAAAGCACCACAAAATCTCTAGTTGGATATGTCGCTTGCGATGTCGAGAGGGAGCTAGGTGCCGGGTATGGGCTCAATCCATGGAGTGGTTCCATGTTCTGGGCAGCGAGGGGGGGGGGTCTTGGGTTGTTAGCCATGTTTACTCACACTCGATAGACATATTGGTGGTGCCTTGGGTGCCAAATGACCTGGTATGCCCTGCCTATGATTTTATGAGGGCAGTGGGTCACATGCAAGAGCTCCAGGAGAAGTTTTCAAGTATTTTTTTGATTTTTTAGATTTTGTTTGGTGCTGCCCAAGAAAACGGCGAAACCTCCCGGCGGGCGCGGCAACGCGGCGGTCGGTGCAATCCTGGACCTAGGCATGCATCCAGCCTAAGTACCCCATGGGGCACCCCAAACCATTTTCCCCCCAATATTGAGAGTGTCTTATAGGGTACATACGGTTAGAAACCGCATTTACCGGGCCGTAACTCGGAAAAAATACAGTACATGCCCGCATCACGAGGTAGATGCCCACCTCCCGGGAATGGCCATGCACCATGGTGTAGCATGCGTGGAAATTGCCTCGGGCCCATGGGAGCGCCCTAATCTTGCACCTCCTTTCGGAAAACATCGGTTTTTTGGGTCCAGAAAATGGAAGGTGGAGATTTCTCCAAAGCACCACGAAATCTCTAGTTGAAGAAGTCCCTTGCGATGCCGAGAGGGAGCTAGGTGCCGGGTTTGGGATCAATCCATTGAGTGGTTCCATGTTCTGGGTAGCGAGGGGGGGTCTAGGGTTGGAAGCAATGTTTACTAACACTCAATAGACATCCTGGTGGTGCGTTAGGTGCCAAATGACCTGGTATGCCCTGCCTATGATTTTTTGAGGGCAGTGGGTCACATGCAAGGGCTCCAAGAGACGTTTTCACATTTTTTTTGTTTTTTTAGATTTTGTTTGGTGCTGACCAAGAAAACGGCGAAACCCGCTGGCGGCCGCGGCGGTCGGTGCAATCTTGGACCCAGGCATGCATCCAGCCTAGGTACCCCACGGGGCACCCCAAACCATTTTCCCCTAAAAACTGAGAGTGTCTTATTGGGTACATACGGTTAGAAACCGCATTTACCGGGCCATAACTCGGAAAATATACAGTACATGCCCGCACCACGAGATAAATGCCCACCTCCTGGGAATGGCCGTGCACCATGGTGTAGCATGCGTGGAAATTGCCTCGGGCCCATGGGAGCGCCCTAATCTTGCACCTCCTTTGGCAAAACGCCGGTTTTCCGGGTCCAGAAAATTGAAGGTGGAGATTTCTCCAAAGCACCACAAAATCTCTAGTTGGAGAAGTCGCTTGCGATGTCGAGAGGGAGCTAGGTGCCGGGTTTGGGCTCAATCCATGGAGTGGTTCCATGTTCTGGGCAGGAAGGGGGGGGGTCTTGGGTTGTTAGCCATGTTTACTCACAATCGATAGACATCCTGGTGGTGCCTTGGGTGCCAAATGACCTGTTATGCCCTGCCTATGATTTTATGAGGGCAGTGGGTCAAATGTAAGGGCTCCAGGAGCCGTTTTCAATTTTTTTTTTTGATTTTTTAGATTTTGTTTGGTGATGCCCAAGAAAATGGCGAAACCTGCCAGCGGGCGTGGCAACGCGGCGGTCGGTGCAATCCTGGACCTAGGCATGCATCCAGCCTAGGTACCCCATGGGGCATCCCAAACCATTTCCCCCCAATATTGAGAGTGTCTTATAGGGTACATACAGTTAGAAACCGCATTTACCGGGCCGCAACTCGGAAAAAATACAGTACATGCCCGCACCACGAGGTAAATGCCCACCTCCCGGGAATGTCCATGCACTATGGTGTAGCATGCGTGTAAATTGCCTCGGGTCCATGGGAGCGCCCTAATCTTGCACCTCCTTTGGGAAAACGTCGGTTTTTCGGGTCCAGAAAATGGAAGGTGGAGATTTCTCCAAAGCACCATGAAATCTCTAGTTGAAAAAGTCGCTTGCGGTGCCGAGAGGGAGCTAGGTGCCGGGTTTGGGCTCAATCCATGGAGTGGTTCCATGTTCTGGGTAGCGAGGGGGGTCTAGGGTTGGAAGCAATGTTTACTAACACTCGATAGACATCCTGGTGGTGCCTTAGGTGCCAAATGGCCTGGTATGCCCTGCCTATGATTTTTTGAGGGCAGTGGGTCACATGCAAGGGCTCCAGGAGACGTTTTGACATTTTTTTGTTTTTTTAAATTTTGTTTGGTGCTGCCCAAGAAAACGGCGAAACCCGCTGGCGGCCGCGGCAACGCGCGGTCGGTGGAATCTTGGACCCAGTCATGCATCCAGCCTAGGTACCCCATGGGTCACCCCAAACCATTTTCCCCCAAAAACTGAGAGTGTCTTATAGGGTACATATAGTTAGAAACCGCATTTACCGGGCCGTAACTCGGAAAAAATACAGTACATGCCCGCACCACGAGATAAATGCCCACCTCCCGGGAATGGCCATGCACCATGGTGTAGCATGCGTTGAAATTGCCTCGGGCCCATGGGAGCACCCTAATCTTGCACCTCCTTTGGAAAAACACCGGTTTTCCGGGTCCAGAAAATGGAAGGTGGAGATTTCTCCAAAGCACCACGAAATCTCTAGTTGGAGAAGTCGCTTGCGATGTCGAGAGGGAGCTAGGTGCCGGGTTTGGGCTCAATCCATGGAGTGTTTCCATGTTCTGGGAAGCGAGGGGGGGGATCTAGGGTTGGAAGCCATGTTAACTCAGATTTGCCCTCTATGCTAGTCACGAATACTCACAAAAGCCCTTACTATAGCTCACACAGAAACCATCACTCCCTGATTGGTCAAACAGTTTTCACGCAGATCATGCCAGCCAACCGTTGATCCTCTTTGATCCAACGGCCACACGAAATTGTTATAGTAGCAACATCCCAGTATTATTACGCACAACATGGTAGTTACAACAATTAGAATGCAGGACGTGGCAGTTAAATATGTAATAATAACAATACTAACAACATAACATTACTCATCATTGACGTCGTCGGTGCGGCGGCGGTGTCCTCCGATGATTCGTCGGCAACTCCCTCATCGTATATATGCGCCCTCTCCTTGTCAGATTCGTCTCCTCCTCCTCATAGTTCCCCGGGTCGACGTCACTCTCCTCCCCTTCTGCCTCAAACTGCTCCATGAGCGCCTCCTCGTTGCCCGAGTCGGAGTTGTCCTCGTCGCTGGCTCCTCTATTCCATAGTTCAACAAAGGAAATAAGGTGGAGTGCATCAACAGTTTGCAAACCCCCATGAGGGAACAACTTCTACCAAGAAGGATGAAGACAAAGGAAAATCTCAGCTTGCACCCCCATGCACTATGACTTCCATTGATGGACAAAATAGGAAACATGTGTATTATCCAAGGAAACGATTAAGGACACCAGGAGACTTTCCCACCTTTGAGGTGAGATATGAAGAGCATGAACTAGAAGAACTCCTAGCTTTGGAGAAACCCAAGAAGAAGAAGGACAAAAGCCAAGTGCAATGTTGCCATTGTAAAGAAATGGGACACTATGCCAATGAATGTCCAAACAAGAAGAAGAAGTATAAGGAAATTAGCCAAGTGTGGTGCAACAACTGCAAAGAGCTAGGCCATTATGTATCAACTTGTCCACAAAAGATACATGGAGAACTCAACCTTGTCACATGTTACAATTGTGGTAACCAATGACATTATGCAAGCAATTGTCCAGAAAAGATGAAGTACAAGACAAACAATCCTATGAGAGATCTCAACCTTGTCACATGTTTCAAGTGTGGATACAAAGGACATTATGCAGATGTCTGCCTAGAGAAGATTCATCAAGACCCCAAACAAGCCAAGGTGTAATCTAGTTGGAATTTTTTTAAGGGTGGTAGTACCCTAGCTGCCTTGAAGCCAACTTGTAACCTCTAGCCTCCCCAAATCTCGGGACGGGATTTCTTTTAAGGGTGTTAGCCTGTTACATCCCAAAATTTTGTAATGTGAAAAATAAATAAACAAAATAAATAATTATTGAAATTTAGGGTGAAAAGAAACTTTTGTTTCTAAATGGAAACATCAAAACCCAACTGAAACAAACTTTGAATAAAATTTGAATCCAACTAAATTCAAATCAAGTGAAATGCATTCTTCATAAATGCATCTTGAAATTTACACACTTGGAAAATAAACCAAAACCCTAAAACCCTAATGGGAGAAAATCATTTCCAAGATATCTCTGAGACCATGGATTTTATCCATATAAATTTTTTGTCAACAAACAATTATAAATGACCAAGGTTGACAAATAGAAATATTATAAAACCATAGAAATTGGTTTCACTTAATTTAGAACCATAGATAAAATCTTATGAATTTAGTAAGATTTCCAAAGCTAATAAAGCACCTATCTAAAATCCATACCGAATGGTGAGCAAATAATCCTAAAGAGATATAAAAGGATAAACAAATATTAAATAAGATTTTACAAATTGGAATCACCAAGTTTGGATCTCTAAATAAAAAGATATGGATTTTATAAGCAAAGGAAGAAATAAATAAATAAATAAATAAACAAGGACTATTTTAAAAGGCCAAATTAAATCTTGACCAAACAAAGGAAATGAAAGATTTTTATTAGTAAAAAGAGTAAAGAATTATTTAAATAAAATCATAAGGATTTATTAATATCCATTTTTATTTAAGTAAAGACTTTTCCCAATTTAAATGAACATTAAAAACTTATTAAAGTATTTTAAATTATAATTCAAAGTGAATTATTTAACACCCTTTTAAATTAATGAAACCTACTGAAAAGGTTTAGTGAAATTTTGAATTTAAATAAGGGTTTGAAAATATAATGAAATCTTATTTAATAAAGGAAAGTGCCCATTTTAAATAAAATATAAACCATGGATGAATAAAGGAATTATTCCTAAAATGGTATTTAAAAATACATGTTTAAACAGTATGGAAATATACTGAAAATTTGGAAAAGTTTGAATTCAAACAAGGTTTGAAATCGTTGAAACAAAATCAAAACAGAAATGTAAATGGAAAAAGAGAAAAGTGAAACAGAACAAAAAATAGAGAGGAGCTAGCCCAACCCAGCTAGCCCACTAAGCCCAGCAAAAGCCCATCCCCCCTCTCTGCCGAACCGTTTTCTTTCACACACGAAACAACCTGCAACGCCACTGATGACCGGACTCCACCTCGTTTCTCTCTCTCTCGCTGACGCCCAGACCTCACCTCCCAGTCATCTTCCTCACCAGCGCTAACCTCGCCGGCCGTTTCCTGCCGTTGGTGCCGATGTTTAATTCGCTTCAATGCCTCGCTTAAACCACGCCGCGACCACGCTCGATTAAACGTCTGCTCCCCCTCCCCATTTTCCCCAGAAGCCAACCACCCTCTGCCACCAGGCCACTTGGAATTTGCCTGAGAACCGCCGCTGCTCCATCGAACATCCGTGACGATTCCGGCCAGGCACCGTCACCCCTCGCCCCCTCGACCCCACGAGCGCGTTCCCCATCACCCCCTGAACCTCCCAGTAGCCTTGGCTTGCCCGTGCACGCCTTAGACGCTCGGCAACAACGACGCCTCCTCGCCACCGCCGTTTGCTCCAACTCCGGCGACCTCTACTGGTAACATCCGGCCGCGCCTCCCTTTCTCATTGAGACTCATGTACTCCACACTCTCCCGCGCACCTAACGACACTGTTTTCTTGCTATGGCATGGTCTGCAGCCGCGTCTCTGTCGACGATAGAGCGTGCCCGACGCCAGGCACATCTCCGGCGAGCGATTAAGATCAACTCCGTGCACCCCCTGCCCTGAGACGACAATGTTGAGCTTCAGCACGACGAGGAGACCTCGGTGAGCTACCTCTCTCCCTCTTTTGCTTACTGTATCGCCGGCTCCAACACCGTGTGACCGCACTGCTGCCAACCACCGCTGCCAGCGCCGCCCGTTTAGGGTTAGTTGTTTTAGACCGTAGGATGTTGATCGCGTGGCTACGATAGAAAATAACCCGAAGGGGTATCCTTCGATCTGTACCGTGCGTAGTCATTTAGATCTGACGGCTCAGAGAGGCCGATCCAACCGAAGCGTTACCAGCCACTAAGAACATGATGCGTGGCCTAGAGTTTGTTTTAAAACCGAGAATTTGTTCTATTAGATGTTCAAATTTGTAAATTGCATAACTATTGATCCACACGTCCAAATTTTGTAAATTTTATATCAATGGAATCAGCAGAACAAGTACTTTCCAACCATGTACTTTTTTTTAGTAAATTGCTTCTGTTAAATTGGTTGTTTTGGAAGAAACTTGTGTAGGTATATTTTGAATATAAAAATTATTCTAGCAATATTTTTATGGTAAAATCTTTGGAAAATGGATTGTTTTGAACCTACTGACCATAGAAACCAACTTATGGATTTAAAATTGTATTTTGTGAAGTTAAAGAATAAATCTTTGAATTAAAGCATTTCTAGTTAAATGAAAACATGGTTTATGTGTTAAAAATGCTTTTTGAGAAAAACCTTGAGAAAATGATTTGATTTAAACTCTTTGACCCTGAACACCAAGTTTTAGGATTTAAAAATATATTTGATGAACTCTATAAATTATTACTTTGCTAAAAAAGCATTTTCAACAACATAAAATATTGATTTGGTATAAAAATGGTTTATAGGTAAATTTTTTTGCAAATGGTTTCAATATTGAACACTTGACCATAAAACACTAACATTTGTGTTTTAAAATGTACTTGTCAAACACTAGAAGATATTACTTTGGTTTGAACCATTTCTAGCAAAACAAAAATGATTTAAAGTGGCCATTTTTCACTAACTTAATATCAAATGGTTTTACCACTTTTGTAAATGAGCAATAGGTGTTTTCAAATGTTTATAAGCTATTAGAAACCACTTTTACAAATAAAACAATCTTTGGCATGTTTGCATGCATTGCCTTGTTTTTATTATCTTATGTGATGTTTGCTTGAATGGTAGATTGAATATTGCTTGCTTGATTGAATTGTAGTGGAATTTGAAGAGTGTGACTATTGCAAGATCAAGGAGTGAACTTATTCTCTACCAAAAAGTCAAGTGATGCTTCATACTTTTGTCCTATTATTTCCACTATGCATTAGTGATATTTTTAAGTAGGACTTGCATGGAATTTTTGCTAAGTATAAACTATGCCATGGGAAATCCTATTAGATGAAACCTTAGTAGAATTATCCTAAGTTAAGATTCCTACTACTATCATGCTTATCTTAGCTAGTAGAAAACAAGGGTGGATTATATTCATGCTATGGAATATTTCTAAGTCGAGGAGTTGTGTTTTGTTTAATAAAACAACTATGTGAATGAATCACCTGGGTGGAATGGAAAGAAAGGTTTGTGTTGAGTGGTTACACAAGTCCAGTATACTGGGGAAAACTTGGGCATCACCAGGTCCAGTATACTGGGGAAGACTTGGTATCTCACTTGTGGAATGCCACCCAGGAACAAAGAGATTTGAGATGTCAAATGTTGAGAAGCTTCAAGTGCAGCCACTTGGCATTATGGCCTCTGCCTGGATCATATAGGTTGCAATAACTTAGCCAAATGGACAGTTGGTGGTAGGGATGTGTCATGGTATTGCCGACGAGTACGCCATGGAGGGGTCCTCACACTGCGTGTTTAGAGATGTGGGGGAAGGCAGACGGTTGATGGGTACGAGGTAACACAGCTTACCCAGGTTCAAATCCCACAACGGTGGCGGAATCCTACTCCATATATAAATCACTATAAGGGCAATACGCCGAGTTACAGGGATTGGTTCGTTGTGCGAGATTGTATGAAGTTGTCTATGAACGTTGTGCCCTAAAGGCTCCCATAGGCCCGACTTATATAGTCGCGAGGTCCTAGGGTTACAGGGAAAAGTCTTAGCCGGACAGGTCACAGAGTCCTACACCGTCTATTACTAGTCTTGTGTATCTTGCACTTCAAGGCTCCGGGTACGCTGGTGACTCCACCGTAGCCTTCCTTTATCCGGCATGGGCCTCCCTTCTGGATCCATCTAACTAGGCCGCCCAGCAGGCCATAGGCCATGCTACCAACTGTGGGCCACCCGGGTTATCCGGATAGGTGACACGCTATGAGGATACCCATATAGCATATCCCCAACAGTAGCCCCCGGAGAACTCCGAGATCTTGCGCCGTCTTGCCTTTTCAGATGAATGCTCCGTCTAGTTGGATGTCGGCAAATCGTCAAGCAATATCTTGTAGTCCTCCCAAAGAACCCTGCAAAACTCTCTCCATCTTAAACCTATAAGCCCGAGAAATGCTGAATCTTCCATCGTACACTTCCGTAGTCAGATTAGATTCGTCTATATCAGAATCTTCGATGTGACGGCTCATCTACCCATGTCAGCTAGGACGACGTAGGCTTAGGTCAGCGATGCCTCATAACTCACACATGCAGAGAACGTAATCATGTCCGATTTTCCCGTGCGAGCGATACGAACCGTTGGCGGCGACGGTTGGAGACGTGGCGAAATTTCCGCGCACGTTCGCGAACACGTCGTCTACGCGGAAACCGTTCGATCAAGCTGCACGAATCTTGACGCCAAGGATGATAAATAGTAACCATGGGGAAATTTCCAATTTTTACCTCATTCTCGTTGCATCATCTTCTTCCTCCAGCGCACGCCCCTTCGAGCTCTCGGCGCCTGACTCGCGAAAAAACCCTAGCTTCCAATCTGCACCAGTTGCTTTCATCCTCACTCCATGGCCAGCAGCAGCGCTTCTCCCTCCCTGGCGGCGTCGAGAAAATCCGCGGCAAAGCCGGCGAGCTCCATCGTCGTGCCTCTAGAGGGGCCAGTCATCCCTGCATCGGCGGTCATCGAGTCCACCGGCGGTGACCTTAATCTGGCGGTGTTGGAGCCGTTGGAGGAGGAACCAGACTCGCACAAGGGCGACTGGCACGGCTCGGATATCACTGACCGTGATATCCAAGAGATGATCGCCGAAGGCTACCTTCCTGCGACGGAGGGGCTCGCCTGGTGGCGGCACCGGCCGGCAAGGTGACACCTTCTCCACAAGCCGGAGAAAAGGTGTACCTCAAAGCTCAGCTGGTACGCGGCGTTTCTCTGCCTATCTCCAACTTCTTCCTCTCCATCTTGAATCACTATAGGGTCCAGCCCCAGAACCTTTCCCCCAATAGTATCTTAGTGCTTAGAAACTTTGCGACACTTTGCGAGGGATATCTAGGGATAAGGCCTAGGTTAGACCTTTTCATGTACTTCTTCACCGTCAAACGTGAAGCCGGACACAGCAAGGAAGAGCTTAGGAACTGCGGCACCATAAGCTTCAAGATTCGACCTGGCCGGCGGTTCCCCGACATCGTCGGCCACGAGTCTTGCAAGAATTGGCAACAAACGTACTTTTACGGCCCAGACATTCCTCTGGCTGGCCGAGAAGTAACGTACCCGGACTTCGTGGATGGAGCCGCCGCTGAAGTTTCCCCATGGAGATCCCAAGCCTCCCTTCCCTCCGACCTCTACGCTTCTCGCGCTATAAGGCAGATCGAATGGTTCGTAGAGACGGGTTTAACCGGCTTGGACCTAGCCATGTGCTGGTTCATCAGGCGAATCCAACCTCTGCAGCACCGCGCAAAGTACATGCATGAGTATACCAGCGATAGAAGGGATAGTCTCCGCATCTCCGTGGACAACTTCTCGAGCGACTCCGTCAAGCTCTGCCTTAAGGATATCGTCAAGGTGAAGGATAAGAAGCGTGGCTTCACCATCACCTACGACATGTTCGTAGACGTCAAGTGCCCAAAGGTAGGTAATTATTTTCTGTGTACGACATATGCTCCATTTCTTCCGTCTTGCAAATACCATCTTATCTAACACGGTGATTTCTTACTTAACAGTTTAGCGATCTAGAGGAGGGCAACCTGGCTGCCCAAATCTATGATCCAAAGATGAAGGAAGTCATGGTCGTGTCCGACGAAAAGGTCCCATTAGCGTGAAAGCGGAAGAGCTCCACCTCTGATGCTGCCGACGGAGGCAAGAAGAAGAAGACGGAGGGTGGAGCCTCCAAGAAGACTACCGCCGCCCTGGAGGCGGAAAAGAGAAAAGTTACCGGGATCCCCATTGCCAAAGCACCCCCACTTGTGTAAGATTCTCATTTTCTGACATTGTCTATTTATCTGTCTTGCTCCTGTACTTATGCATTTCGCACGTTTCAGGAACAAAGCCACGACCAGCCTCAAGAAGACCTCCAAAACATCGGGGGCTTCTTGAAATATCAAGGACATGGTGCATCGCGACGCCTCTCCCGCCATCGCCCCTGCTACTCCTGCCGTCAAGCCTTTGTCTGCTCCGACAAGCTCACAAGCTAAGGAGGCATCAGGACCTTCCGCCATGGAAGTGGATTCTGGCGCCTCTACCGAACTCGCTGTTGTCTGCGAGCAGGCAACGCAGGAGAGAACCGCTCAACAAATGGTTGAAGCTCCGGCTAAGGATGCCATCGGTGGCGGCAAGGCGGTGGTGGAAGCTGGTACTTCTGCCGAAGGCGGCGCCCTTGCTCCCCAGAAACCTTTTGAGTTCCCCAAGATAGTCTACCCGACACTTACGCCGAGTAGCACAACTCTAGTTCCTGGAGCAGCACTGACATCTCCGACATGCGGTCTTGAGGAGCTCCTCCGACAAGCAGAAATATTGCAAGGAAATATCATCTCCTTTGGCATGCTGCTAGCCGAGAGCACTACAAACCTCAAGATCATTGCACTTGTAAGTTTTACTTTGCCTTTTGCATTTCATATGAGTATCCCACTGTAGCCCCCGAGGATGTAGACGGAAAACCATAGGTTTTGCATCTATATGCTCTAAGAGTGACTAAGCTATAAAACTTCTCACTGTAGCCCCCAAGCATGTAGATGGAATGAAATGTTCCGACTAGATGCTTTAAGAGTAGCATACACAATGTTTATAAATTTCAGCATTGTAGCCCCCAAGCTTCTAGTTGTAACTAGATTAGTTCCGACTAGATGCTTAAAGAAAGCTAAGCATATATCCGAGTTGAAAACTTTATACAGTAGCCCCCCAAGCTTCTAGTTGCAACTGAATTAGTTCTGACTAGATGCTTAAAGAAAGCTATGCATATTGTTAAGTCAAAAACTCTCGCTGTAGCCCCCGAGCGTCTAGGTGGAAAATTTCCGACTAGATGCTCCAAGTAGACTAAACAACGGTTTAACTTTGTTCTTTTTTACACAGAACGAGAATGCTCGGAGGGGCATGGCCAATGAAAAGTACCAGAAGATGCGCGCAGATCTTGAAGCCGAAAAGGGTAAAACTGCTATCTTGAAGGAACAGATCATCAAAAACAAGAGTCTGTTTTATTTTTGCGCATTCCGTCTTGGTTTTGTGCCTACATTCTCCGAGTACTCACTGTGTACTTTGTTTTCTCCGACTTTGCAGAACATTTTGCCAAGGCCAAGGACATTGTCGAGCGGTCCAAGCACATCCAGCAGCTGGAGAGCGAGAACAAGATCCTTAAGGAGGAGAGGAAAGACATGCTAAAAATGCATGAGGATTCAATGAAGGCCCTGCAGGACTCTGCCTCCGCGGAAATCAATCGCTTGAAGGAGGATCTTGCGATCTTAAAAGATCAGAAGCAAGCTGCTGACGAGCAAAACCAACGCCACAACGAGGCGTATAAGCTCCTCCAACAAGAGAAAAGAATCCCCGGCGGACACCCTCTGGCAGGCTAAGGCCATCATCTTCAGTAAGTTTCCTCCGCCTTGTATTTCTGTAGTCTAGATACTTTGAATTTATTGAACTCATGTGCTCCTTGTCAGAACTTGCAGCTCCTATGAGTTTTACCCGATCGCCTCCTTAGGACAAGGAATGCATGGTTCTTGCCGGCAACTTCATCAACACCGCCATCACCCAAGCCAAAGAGATTTCCAAGCCCCTCCAGATACACATCAAGGCATCGGACTCCGTGGCGAAGTACTCAGAGATTCTGCGCTGAGCCCTCGAGCGTGTCACAAGCTGGAAAGCTTCATGTGCACGGGCTGGCGCGAGGATGGCGCTGTCAATGGTGAAGGCACACTACGAAGGTGCCGACATCGACACGGTGACCTCTGGCATCCCCGACGTCGACGATGATGGTAAAGAGATTAATCACAAAGCCATCTTGTCGTCGCTCGTGGGTTATGACACCAGAGTTGCCGAGTTGGTGGATATCGACGTCTTCGTGCCCATGAACACCATCGACAGCGGCAACCAAGATTCTTCCGAGTCCAACCACAACACCGACTTCGAGGGTGGCTCTCCAGCTGGTGACGACGCTGCGTCTAAGTCTCCTGCGCCAAAGGAATGAAGGACAACTTTGTATTATTTGTTTCACCTTTGGTGTATGTGCGGGAAAAACTTATTGATGTAACTTAAGGTGGAAAACAATGGTTGTTATTTCCTGCTACTTAAGAACTAGTTTTCAGCATGTATATATTTTTTAAGCAAGTGCTAGCTTATCCATTACTTTGGTTTTTATGCTTGACCTTTCGTGAGTCGGAAGACTCTTTGTCGGAACCATGCGCTCAGGTGATGATGCCCAATGGCACCGTCAATAACCTGAGCACAAAATCACCGAAAATAAGTGCCGAAAGTCACTACTCCAGAATCCACATAAAAACGACAAAGAACGGGTAGACCAGAAAACTTAAGCTAACGCCCGTAGGCGGAATTTTCACAAGTGCAAATGCAAGATTGTGCATAAAGGTTTTACATGATCCAAAAATGAACACTAAAGGAGGTAAAAGACTCAGAAATATGAGTGAACCAGAGAGCTTTATTTCATTGATTATATAAGAGGTATACAATTAGATGAAAAATGCTAAGTGTAAAAAGGACGTAGCTGTGCTATGTTCCATGGCCGATCAAGCTCCGGGTAGTCATCTTTCGGGTCACGTCGCTTACGCTTGTGATCTTCGTTGGGTCTATCCCTCAGTTCACGATTGTCAACGAGGTAGTAAGACCCATTGAGTAGCGCCTTGCTTATGATGAACGTACCTTCCCATGGCGGGGATAATTTGTGTGACTTCTTCTGCTTAAGTCGGAGCACCAAATCCTCCTCTTTAAACGAGCGATGCCGAACGCGGTGACTATGGTAGCTGCGTAGCTTCTGCTGGTAGATGGCGGATCTTAGGCATGCCAAAACACGCTCCTCCTCGAGAAGGTCCACATCTAGGAGTCTGGATTCTTCAGCGTCATCTTCGTCGTAGGCGGCAACTCTTGGTGCATCGTGAAGTATGTCGGAAGGGAGGATGGCTTCTGCTCCATATACCATGAAATAAGGGGTGTAGCCGGTTGATCTGTTGGGTGTAGTTCGTACTCCACAGCACAGAAGGAAATTCTTCTGCCCAGGCTCCAGCTGCTCTATGTAGCGGTGCCTCAAGACATGGCTTGATTCCCTGCAGAATTAACCCATTGGCTCGCTCAACCTGACCATTGGATTGTGGGTGTGCCACAGATGCAAGGTCAAGTCAGATACCTTTCTCCCAGCAATAATCCTCCACTTCTCTGAGTGATAAATTGCTGCCGTTGTCGGTGATAATGCTGTGTGGGAGACCAAATCACACCACTAGATCTCGGATGAACCTGAGGGCAGTTGCCCCATCAAGCTTTCTAATGGGTTTAGCTTCTATCCATTTAGTGAATTTGTCAACTCCTACAAGAAGATGCCTAAACCCAAAAGGTGCCGTCTGTAACGGTCCCACCATGTCCAGCCCCCATACTGCAAACGGCCAAGTTATTGGTATTGTTCGCAGTTCTTCAGCAGGAACATGTTGTTGTCGGGCATAATACTGACATCCCATGCATGTCTCAACCAGCTTGTCGGCATCTGCCTTCGCGGTCAGCTAGTAGAATCCTTGCCGGAAGGCTTTTGCGACCAACGATCGAGGAGCGGCGTGATGCCCGCAATCTCCGAGATGAATTTCGCGTAGGATTTCCATACCTTCTAGCTGGGAAACACACTTTAGGTATACACCAGTAGTGCTCCTTTTGTAGAGTTTCCCATTAATTATGGTATAACCCTTTGCTCGTCGTACTATTTGCCGTCTTTC
The DNA here is from genome assembly GCA_916181665.1 of Avena sativa. Classification (NCBI taxonomy): domain Eukaryota; kingdom Viridiplantae; phylum Streptophyta; class Magnoliopsida; order Poales; family Poaceae; genus Avena; species Avena sativa. The sequence continues at coordinate 128,771,504 of OV702281.1, read as the reverse complement.
AACTTCGTCGTCGGGCAAAGTTCCGTGTTCGAGATACTCCATGAACGGTTTTTTCCAAGCCGGAGGGACCTTATTCACCATGTTGACGAAAGAGTCAGCTCTATCCGGGTTGTCGATGTCGGCTCCCTTCACAGATGGTGTGCGCAGGTGCTCTAGGAAAACTCCTGGCGGAATTTGCTTGCTCCCTAATCCAAGCTTAGACAGTAGATCAGCCGCCTTGTTTTGCTCCCTAGGTACATACTTGACTTCGTAGCCCAAGAAGCTCTTGGCTATCTCGCCCACTTCGTCTCGATATGCCGCCATCATAGGGTTCCGCGTATTCCAGGTGCCAGCCACCTGCTGGGCAACCAAGTCGGAATCTCCACAGCAAACTATGCGCTTGATGCCAATATCCTTGGCTACACGGAGTCCGTGAATGAGTGCTTCGTACTCCGCCATGTTGTTTGTAGCCTCGAAGTGGATTTGCAGAACGTAGTGTAGCTTGTCTCCTGTTGGTGACTGTAGCAATACACCAGCCCCTGAGCCGTTGAGCAGCTTTGATCCGCCAAAGTGCATTACCCAATACTCTGGTTCCGGCAACGGAGTAGCATCTGGCATCTCCGTCCAATCTGCAACAAAATCCTCCAAGGCTTGTGACTTGATAGCGTCGTGTCTCTTGTAGGTGATCTCGAAGGCGGCAAGTTCAATGCTCCACTTCGCGACCCTTCCTGTAGCGTCGCTGTTATTGATAATGTCGGACAGTGGAGTCTTGCTCACCACTGTGATTGGGTGCTCCTGAAAGTAATGCCTCAGCTTTCGAGAAGCAAGGAATACTCCATAAGCTATCTTCTGGTAGTGCGGTTAACGCTGCTTGGACTCCGTCAAGACCTCACTCACGTAGTAAACTGGTCGTTGAACTCCGTGCTCATAGCCTGGTTCCTTCCGCTCTACCACGATGGCGATGCTGATTACCCGGTTGGTTGCCACCATGTATATTAACAGGGGCTCTCCAGGTTCGGGTGCTGCAAGGATGGGCACTGAGGAAAGAATCTCCTTGAGCTGCTTCAATGCTGCATCTGCTTCATCCGTCCACGTGAATTTGTCCGCCTTCTTCAGCAACTTGTACAACGGCAGAGCCTTCTCTCCAAGTCGGCTGACGAACCGACTAACTGCTGCAACACAACCTGTTAGTCGTTGAATGTCCTTTAGGCATGTCAGACGGTTTATGTTTAAGATGGCCTTGATTTTCTCCGGGTTGACCTGGATTCCGCGTTGGGAAACGATGAAAACCAACAATTTGCCGGCTGGAACCCCGAAGACGCACTTCTTAGGGTTAAGCATCATGTTGTATTTCCGGAGATTATCAAAGGTTTCTTTTAAGTCGGAGATTAAGTCATTTTACTTTTTAGACATCACCGCGATATCGTCCACATAGGCGTGAGCGTTCTGACCAATTTGGTCGTGGAGGCAACGTTGCATTGTCCGCTGGTACGTGGCACCTACGTTTTTCAGCCCAAAGGGCATCGTGACATAGCAAAACGTGCTGTATGGGGTAGTGAACGAAGTGGCCAATTGGTCCGACTTCCTCATCTTGATCTGGTGGTATCCCGAGTATGCATCAAGAAAACAAAAAATTTCCGAGCCAGCCGTCGAGTCAATGACTTGGTCAATGCGAGGCAAAGCAAACAGATCTTTGGGACATGCTTTGTTCAAGCCGGTGTAATCAACGCACATTCTTAATTCATTGTTTCCCTTTTTGGGGACAAGTACAGGATAGGCCACCCATCGGGTGTGAATGACTTCTCGGATAAATCTAGCTTTAAGTAACCTAGCTATCTCTTTGCCAATGGCGCGTCTCTTCTCATCTCCAAAGCGTCGTAGAGGTTGTTTCACTAGTTTGCATTTTGGATCAATGTTTAAGCTGTGCTCGGCAAGTTCCCTAGGTACACCTTTCATGTCGGCTGCTTGCCAGGCAAAGATGTCCCTATTCTCATGGAGGAACTCGACGAGCGTGCTTTCCTATTTGGGATCCAGGTTCGTCCCAATGGCGGTGACCTTGGAGGCATCGCCTACCACAAGTTCCACCGGCTTGGTCTCGATGGCGGCCTTGAACACAGGAGCGGAGTCAGAGATCTGCTTCTTTGATGCGGGCATCTCTGAGTCATCGACCTTGCTCTGGATTTCTTTGAATTCTTCGCTATAGAGGACAGCTTCTGCAACAGCTGCTTCATTGATATCGTAGTCCCTTGCCATGCTAAAGCTTCCGGATACGGTGATGATACCGTTCGGTCCGGGTATCTTGAGTTTGTTGTAGACGAAGCATGGTTTGGCCATGAACGTGTGGAATATGTCTCGGCCGAATATGACGTGGTACACGCTCTTGAAGGGGACCACCTCGAAGGTCATGCGCTCTTGGCGGTAATTATTAACATCGCCAAAGGCAAACTGAAGTGTAATGCACCCAAGGGACCGAGCCTCCCGACCAGGAACTACTCCATGTAAGATGGTGTTGGTCCGCCTTAGGTTTACCTCCGTCAAGTTCATCTTCTGCAGTGTATCCAGGTACATGATGTTGATGCTGCTTCCACTATCCACCATACACTTGGTGAACTCCACGTCGTCAATCAAGGGGTTGATGACCATGGCGTACTGGTTCTCCGTAGGTATAAGGTCTGGGTGGTCTGTCCTGTCCGAAGTGATTGGAACTTCCGACCAGCGCAGGTACTGGGGAACTGGGGTGAGAGTAGCCATCAGGATCCTCAGAGAGGTCTTCTGTTGTCGGACGGTGGGGGTGCCAAGGAAAGTGTGGTAGACTGGAGCCTTCTTTGCGAAGGGGTTCTTGCCCTTGTCGTCGCTGTTGGCGGCGTGCTTGGGGTCAACATCTTTGTCCATGTCACTTGAATCCTTGGACTCCTCCTCCTTCTTCTTCCCCTTGCCCTTGCCTCGCGGTCTGTTCTTCCGACTTTTCTTGTAGCCGGACTCCGGGTCTTCCTTGAGGTCGTTGACGAACTTGCTGTGTCGATTGGTATGGGTGGCCTTGCCGTTGGCATCGAGGTGTACGAGGCATGGCATATCGCGGTACTCCTCGTAGGTTTGGGGAACACAGAGCGGCGTCGAGGTGGTTTCACTTCCCCGTTGCTTCCCATGACCAGCTCCCCTTCCTCGGCCACGTTGTCCGCCTTCTCCTTGTCCTGCAAAAGTCATAGTGACCATGTCGGTAGATTGCTTTTCTTCTGGAGCGGTTTTCCGCTTTGTACTGCTGTTCCTCCGAGCTTGAGTTGGAACGGCTGTTGCCGGCAAGGAGCCACGAGCATCTTCATCGGCAGCTGCGAACTCACTAGCCAACTGAATCATCTGGTTCAAGTCAAGCTGGTGATTGTCCTGCAAGCGCTCCAGCTTATGTTGGAGCAACGTGCCTCTTTCCAACCCATCGATGAAGGCGGCCATGGTGGTCTGAGCATGCACTCCTGCGCAAGAATTCTTCATATCCAGCCAGCGGGAGAGGTAGGCGCGAGATGTCTCGTCTTTCTCTTGCACGCACCGCTGTAGATCGCCCACAGTGCAGGGACGCTTGTATGTACCCTCAAAGTTCTTGGTGAACGCTTCTTGCATGTCCAGCCAGTTGTAGATAGATTTCTCTGGCAAGTCGTCGATCCATTGACGGGCCGTGCCCGCCAACATTAATGGGAGGTACTTGAGGGCGACGTTGGGGTTGCCTCCGACAATCTCCACCGTGTTGTCGTAGTCCTGCAACCATGTAGCTGGTTTGGCGGTGCCGTCATAGGGCTTGATGGTCTTGTCAATCTGGAAACCTTTGGGGTAAGTTGCGGATCGTATTGCAGGTCCAAAGCAACGTGGTCCAGGTATGGTCCTTCCCGGGCCTCGTGGATCTTATCGATCCGCGAACGTGCATCGTACGGCTCCGGGTTCTTCTTCTTGTCAACAGGGGATGGGCTGCGTGAACGACGCGGGCCTCCTCCGCCATGGTGACTGCTTGGTGGTGACGGAGGCAGAGGTGGTGGTGGGTTAGCCTTCTTGCTGTTACCCTCCTGCGACGCCTCACGCCTATCACGGTTGCTTGTCGGACGTGGAGGGTCGTGGTGTGACCTACTCCTGTGCCCGTGGTTGCGCTCTCCATCATGACGGGTCTGCTCCGCGTTGGCGCGGATGACGATGCCACACTGCTTTGGTGGGGGCATATCCCTACGATGGTGAGCCTTATAATCTTCGCGATGTCGGGGAGATTGGGGCGGTGGCGACGGGCGACGAGGTCGGGCCTTTTCTCCGTGGTCGGAGGATATGGGGATGGCATCCTTCCTGTTGCGCGCGTCCCTCCGTCTTCGTTCTGATGAGCCCGTCTGGGACCCGACATCAAGAGGAGATCTGTCCCTTGGCGGCTTGTACTGGCTAGACTAGCAGAGCGCTGGGTCAGACTCAAGCCTCTGAGAGGTGGCCTTTTCCTGCTGCTTCACCGCCTTGGCCACTAGGTCATAGACCTGTTCCACTGCCTCAGGCGATCTATCCTGCTCCAGAAGGGTCTTGGTGATGGCGAGGTTAAGGAGTGGGGTGGGCATCACCTACTTGCCTTCACTGTCAATGTATGGCTTGGCTTGTGCCGGCTTCGAGGGGGCCCATCCTAGGTTGCGCCGCACACCCGGATCGTTGATGACGCGAGCTGGAGCTTTCTTAGCCTTCTGCTGCTGCAGCAAAGTCTTGTACTCGGCCTCCATTGCTCTAGCTTTATCTATGGACTTCTGCGCGTTGACCAGACCTCGATCTAGCTTAGCGCCTTGCTCCGCGATGGCTTGCGCTTCCTCTAGCAGTTGCTGGCGCTTCTCGTCAAGCTGGGTCACGTTCCTGATATGAGCAACGGTCAGTGGCTCGACGAGGAGATTGCCGTACATCACTCTATCAGCTGGAGTGACTTGGGCTGTTGCAGACGTAGATGCTGGAGGCGGCAAGTTTGCTGTGTTGTTGTTGCTCGGGCCGGTGCCGAGTTCCTGCGACTGCTGCACTAGGTTAGGCGGAGGAGGCATGACCTTTGCGCGATCATCGTCAACAGCAATGAGTGGCCCCTTCCCCTTTTCTAGCGCTGTAGGTGGAGCTCGTCCGGGTTGATCTTCATCCATCGCCATCCCAATGGTGACGAACACCCCTCAAGACGTGACAGCATTGTTGGCTTGCTCGTCGCGCGAGTACTCCTCCATCTCCTGCATAGCGGAGTCTAGCTCTTTTGGACTGAAATCTATCTCCTCTGAGTCTGCACTGAAATCAGCATAAAGCGCGTCAATGACAAACTTGGAGGGTGCCAGGACTTCCTCGATGACGGGCGGTGGAGGTGCGATGGCCTCGACGATGAATGGAGGTAGTGGTGCTGCTGCGACGATGGTGGTGGGAGGCGGTGGTGGCGGTTGCTGAATCGGAGGTTCTCCATCCCTGAGCGCAAGCGCCATCTAGGCTGCTGCGTCATCTTCTGCGTAGTTGTTGACGGTGCTCACCATCTCTTCGAGGGTAAGACATCCTGTTGCCTGCTGCCGTCTTAGAGAATGTCGGAGAAGTGTGCCACGGTCCAGTCCTTCCATGCAGTGATACAAAGCGTTATCATCGGGGTAGTGGGCCAGATCGGCTCGTATACGGAGCCACCTGGCCAGGTAATCGCGGGGGTTTTCGCCCTCTCTCTGAATGCAGCGCGCCAGATCGAAGATGGTAACCACGCCGACGAACTTGGATCTCTGTTGTCCATACGCACGGACGAAGCCGGTGGATTTGTAGTGATCTTCCACCTTTATATCCTGCACAGGGGCAGTTTGGGTGGGCCTTGAATTTTTCCGATCTTTGCTGGCAAACTCCAAGGAGAGATCCGACATTGATCCTTCCGCGAACGTATCCTGCCCGTAGGTGGTTCGTGCGGGCCTTGATGCTCCTCCGACTCCCAGGGAACTAGTGCCCGAGTCGGTTTCGCCGATGAAGAGGTGGATGCCTCCGATAGGAACGATCGAACACCGCGTAGGGTTCATCTTCGCCGGGATCCAGAACTCGTCAGGAGGAACGATCGGAACATTGCTGGAGAAGAGAACGCGACCGATGGCTACGGTTTTGCCGATTCCCGTGAAGATCTTCGTCCTCGCCCGCCGAAGAGCCTGAAGTGCCTCCAGCCCCACGGTGGGCGCCAATTGTCGTGGTATTGCCGACGAGTACGCCATGGATGGGTCCTCACAGTGCGTGTTTAGAGACGTGGGGGAAGGCGGACGGTTGACGGGTACGAGGTAACACAGCTTACCCAGGTTCAGATCCCACAATGGTGGCGGAATCCAACTCCTGCTATAAATCACTATAAGGGCAATATGCAGAGTTACAGGAATTGGTTCGCTGTGCGAGATTGTATGAAGTTGTCTATGAACGTTGTGCCCTAAAGGCTCCCATAGGCCCGAATTATATAGTCGCCAGGTCCTAGGGTTACAGGGAAAAGTCCTAGCCATATAGGTCACAGAGTCCTACACCGTCTATTACTAGTCTTGTGTGTCTTGCACTCCAAGGCTCCGGGTACGCTGGTGACTCCACCGTAGCCTTCCTTTATCCGGCATGGGCCTCCCGTCTGGATCCATCTAACTGGGCCTCCCAGCAGGCCATAGGCCATGCTACCAACTATGGGCCACCCGGGTTATCCGGATAGGTGACACTCTATGAGGATACCCATATAGCATATCCCCAACAGGATGATAGGTTGGAACGCGTCCATTCTGGTCTAAGGGAAGGCTTCTGAAAGATCTTGTCTTGGTGAAACCAAGTCTTGTGGGGAAAGTGCACCACCTCCGCAGAGTGTAAAAAACTAAGTACTTAGCCGTGTCCTCGGTAATGGACAACTTGAGCATCAAGACATGGAAGCTATCAAGAATCTCCTCATCCCAATTTTCTAAGTTAAAACTTGTGGTTGAACAAGGGTTTATGGATCACCAATTTCTATTGGGAGATGCCTTGGGTGATTTTGCCAAACAAAAACTTAGTGTTTTCAACTGATAGGAAAAATCTATTTTGAGAAGAGCAAGCCTAAGCTCCACTTAGCCAAATACATATAGATGATAGTTACCACTTTACTACCATAGTATCACTTGCCAATACAATTCAAATGTATTGACCCTTGTGGCTATAACTTATTATGTTGCAGGTTTGTTTGATGTTAGTAAGGTGTGTTGATTAGGATTACAAGTCTACAACCAACATGATTGCCTGTGGCACTTTGAAGATGAAGGTTTCCATGCTATAGTTATTTCTGCTGCATTGTAATGAGATAGCCAAATGAGCTATGTAAGATGTAATGAATTATTTTATTCCTGGTTATAAAGTTGTATAATGACCTTTGTTTCTTGATATTACATCTTAACTGTGGATGATAGCTATTGATCCAGGGACTAGCATTGTAAACACAAGGATCTCTACCTTATTAAAGGTTGGGACCTCTACAGATGGTATCAGAGAACTGTGTTGCCTATAGGATTGTAACCCTAGGATTGGAAAAAACCCCTTAGAAAAATATGAGTTATATTTGTTCAAAACTTATTTACAGACAATCTTGTAAACTCTTTCCTCAACCATTTTGGTTTTGATTCTACATCTCTTCCTTTTCAAACTTGATGGACAAGGACCTCAAACATGAGCAAAGACCTCAACCATGATCAAAGGACTTCACCAACTCAAATGACTTCAACTTCAACATTATCAAAGACCTCAACTTTATTTTCACCAAGGACTACAAGTGAGCCAAGAAATATTACTCAAGACTTGAAGACTAAAGGAATACAACTTAGAAGGAACCATCATCACCTTTGAAGTTTTGTGACCAAGATACAAGAATTTCTCCAAGGATACAATGATCTTTCTCATGAAGAGTCAACTAGGAAGAATGGAAAGATCTCAAGTGAACCATATAGTTGGACCACCATATTTAGTTTAGATCAAACCCACCAACCTACTCTGCTACATATTCTTCTTCTTCTTACTCTGCTACATATTTAGTTTAGAATGGAAAGATCTCAAGTGAACCTTCTTCTTCTTACTCTGCTACATATTCTAGGACGGTCGTGGATCCTGAAACCAGCATGATGGCGGCGGCATCGCAGGACCCGTTCGGCACTATTCCCCGGCTAACCGAGGTATGAAATCCCGACATGCATTTGGTTTTATTTTTGAGATTCTAAATGTGGAAATATTATCGTGTCTGCCCGCAAGTATCCTCCAAGTAGAGACCACGCTCAATCTTCGTAGACACATTTGGGGTTTTTGTGACTTGGATATTGTGCTTCCCTGGAACATGCAGTACAATTATAGAGTGCTTATTTTAAATAACATGAACGATGCAGCAAGCGAAGGCCGATTGCCGTGACAAGGTGGCCGCGATAAATGCCAAGATAGACAACCAACTGCAGGGTGCACGCTCCCTAACCCAGGCTAATGATCGCCTTTGAAGGCGTTTGTCTCTGCAGAAGGAGATCACGCTTGATTTTTCACTTACCATCAGGAGACTTGAAGCAGAGCGCAACGAGCTGCATAGGGTGATCGACGAGCTGCAGAAGTTGATCGCACACAGCTTGTCCAAACAAGACCTGGCCATCAACTTAATTACGAAGCTCTTGCGTGACAAGAATAATCTCTAGGATAGATGCGTCCTCCTGCTTGATGAAACCACCGAGACACGCCGAGAACACATCATCGAAGCAAAGGCTGCCATCGAAGCCTACAATGACAGGGACCGTTGCATGGATGCATTGAGACAGATGAAGGACATGGGACGAGGTCTCACCGTGCCCAAGAGTCCAAACAAGGAGAACGGGGAGCCACGACAATGCCCAATTCAGATTCAAAGTAGGGGTGTGGGGGGTGGGGGCAGGAATCTCAGTTCATGCTCCGCTGCTTTTGTAATTTATACATATCGTGCAATTAAGCAATCTTGGAGCAACTCCTTATTTCTCTATTTATATTACTTGCCAGTCAACTTAATTATGGGTTTGTGTTCTCATGAATGGTCATCATCCTTTCTTTCCATTATGTATATGAGCTTGGAATTAGATTATGACTATGCCACTACTATTTGGTTACATTGGAAAAACCCACAACACCCTTAGTTGGATATAGTCCCACGTTGCTTTGAAATTGAAATTAGGACTGTGCCACTACTTTATCCTGTTGAATTGGAAAAAAGGCTATATTGCTCTGAAATTGAAATTAGGACCATGCCACTACTTTATCCTGTTGAATTGAGGAAGAAGGCTATATTGATCTGAAATTGAGATTAGGACTATGCCACTACTTTATCCTGTTGAATTGGAAAAAAGGGTATATTGCTCAGTCATATAAATTAGAAGTATGCCACTAGTTTATCTAGTTGAATTGTAAAAAAGCCTATATTGCTCTGACATTATCTCTAGAATTAGGACTATGCCAGTAGTTGATTTTGTTAAATTTGTACAATCCTTGATTGCTTTGTCCTTCAAATTATGACTTTCATACTAGTTAATTGTTTAAATTGTGGAAACTAACCACATATTTTATTGCAGCAGAAGAGGCGAAATCTCAACCCAGAACTGCCGACCTGGCTAAAGGAAAAGATGGCTATCCAAATGGAGAAGCAGAATTTTCAGAAACTGTCCCATGACCGCCTGAGAGAAGAAGTCACCATCCTTTATGACAAGTTCCACAGTCTGAAGGTGGACATCACCGGCTGGAAGGAACTTTACGAGAAAAGTATCGCCTCAGCGCGTGCGAAGTAGGACATCATCAAGGATCTCATGGTGGATAATCTTAAGATTACTGATAAGCTTGTCGCTTCCCAGACGGAGCGCTTGAACCAGCGGGAGGCGCACGTCCAAGTACTGAGGGAGCAGTTAAAAACCAAAGCGGACCTGATCGAACGAACCCTCGAACTGGAGCTTGTCAGAAAGGAACACGACCATCTCCGCGCCAGGCTCAGTGCTAACTATAAGTTCGTCTGAAGTTAGTTTGCAAACTATGTGTTCTCACGGACCAAATCGTGGTTTAACCATGTGTAGTAGTGATTTTGTAAACGTGGACCTCTCTCTATGCCAACTATGATTTCTTCTGAAATATTATTTTGCTCAAGGATTGAGTTTGGATTTGTCAAAATATCACAACTGCAAGTTTACAGTTAACTAGTTTCAGATATTGCCACAACACAAATTATTCATCTAAAATTTCCTTGATCGTCTGTAGCTTGTCCTTGTTCACCTCACGCTCCTTCTTCAGATCCTTCAAAAACTCCGCCATGCAGTACTCTAGATTCTTATTCTCTTCCATGAGCTGATCCCTCTCCTTTTTCGCCTGCTGAATCTTCCGTGCAGTTCCCACCACCAAGCTCCCATTGATTTTGTCATTTAGTTCTGACCGCAAATTCTTGATTTCCTATTCCAGCTCCTTATTTCCTACCAAGAGCTTGTAATTTTTTGCAGCTGTATCACGGGCATCTTTAAATCTCCATGACCTTTCGAGCTCATACATATCCCACAATTGGGCCAAACATTTCTTAAGTGCGTCTGGCCACTCAAGATCCACCCACTCTACTGCTTTACACACCGGGCCAACCTAAAAAAACACGGGGCCTAATTATCAACAGAACACTACAAAATTTTCTTCATGTCGCCATTGTACAATGAAAGCGAACCTGATTTGTACAACCCAAAAACCTTCTTCCAGTGTTACTGCCTTCAAATGCAACATATTTCCTCAGTTTTAGCCCATGGTCACATGATACTTTCCAATCGAGATCTAGGACCTCCCAATCGGGGTCGTAGATCGTGAGTGGTACCTATAAGGGAACGAAAAGCTAGAAATAAACATGATTGCATGCACATTTCAAGTCTTTGGTCGAGGTAATTACCAATGCCTAACCATTGCCGAGAAAACAGATGAAATCACATCGGGGAGGGAATACTCGATGTCGGAGAGAAAACTGTCGCTGCTCGACTGGTCGTCGTCGTTGTTCCTTGGCGGAATGGCGAATGCGGCCGCGGCGACGCATCAGCGATGGCGAGGAGAGAGAGAGGAAGATAGTGAGTGGATATAGGAGTGGGGAAAGTGAAGTGCGTCAACGTTGTAGCATTGACTAAATTGGCATGCTACAATGGTTTAATTGATACAATGTTCCGTGGCTGGATTACTATCTCATATCCAATAGTTTTTCTCTTCCTTCGATCTAATTTGTAATATTAATCATTTACTTCCTCCTTCCCAATTTGTTTTACTTATAGCAACATACATAATCTTATGTACAAAACAATATAGGATTATGGCTTATGGTTTAAGGTCTAATGAACTGTTTATTGTACTAACCCCTTAACCCTTATTCCTAAATCCTAGACCTATGCGTCTAATAGATCACTGTCTCCTACTTAGTAAGTTTTTTTATTGATACCATAGAGCATTATATTACATCATAATCATGTCCACTACAAGGTACTTATATATCACCTTGTTCAATGATGGTTTCAATTAATGATATGTCCCAAAATACCAACAGCTCACATCACATTATATTACAATCTCTCAACAATCATAATCTCATAAACAAATTTATCACATCATCTCAGCAAACACAATCATGTCAACTACAATGTACTTGTGTCTTATTACAACAACGATGCTTTCATCGAGTGATATGTCCGAAAATCTCAACAGCTCACAGAACATCAGATTGCAATCTCTGAACAAACACGAAAACATCAACACAGTTTCAAAGCAACAACAATATTTGTTACAAATACAGACAGGGGAGCCCTGCGGTCTATCTGACAAGCCCTGGGTAGAAGCTCTCATTAGATCTGATCAACGTCTACTGCCTCGTTTTGTTCAGCCACTGCAGGGGCCTCTACATCCACTACAACCTGTCTAACAACATCAGAAATGGCAGCCAGGAAGAACACCCTCCTGGTTTGCTTCTTTTGTCGCATAATCTGCATCAGATCATCGGTATCCAAAAACTCTATGAACTCCTGCTTCTTATGATGCCATCACCGGAGTCGTGCCATCTGCTTAGGGCCAATAATGATTTCCTTACCAATCATCTCACTTAGTTCAACAAGAGTTATGTTTTTGGAATCGACGGCTATCTCCAGAGTACATGACAAAATTTGCTTACTTCCGCCATCAAGTTTTGCTGTGAATGAATCCACATCCAGGTGTATATTGAACTTATCTTGATCAGCATCGGGTGGTCCGTAAACTTGAGCAACAGAAGCTCTAGTAGCAAGATCTCCAGTATCTGCATACATATCATCAATCATCACTTCAACTTTCACCTGACAATCAGCTGCACAACACTCCCAAAGCATCTGAAGCTCATGGGAGTGCTCAATTTGCACATAGGTATCACTCATATTACGACACACCAATTTTTCCCTCTGTTTAGATCCCCAAGGAATTCTAGAATGAAGCATATCTATCGGCTGCGAAACAGACATAACCTCTTTGTAGTTGACAAGCATACGCATGTCCTGCCCGAACACAACCCTCTCGCAACCAAAATCTAGTTTTGTAATGTACTGGCAGACATGAACCGTGAAATCATATAGGTCTGCTACATCGAAGCTGTTCCTAATTTGATTAAAACGGGGACCTTTCAGTTCATTAAACACTACTTTGCAGTAACTAATCTATTTGCAAGACAAGGCACGGATAAGAAAAATTCACCTCTTGCTCTTCTCCCGGGTGGTTTTCTTCGAGATCTGGGTTGCACGACCCCGCACTGCAGCCGAACACTCTGCCGCCGACCTAGCTTTTCTCTTCAACCCGCTACTCGTAGGTACCATGTTAGTAGACTTTTGGATGATCTCCTCGCTAACCTAGGTTGCAGACCCCTCCGCTGCTTCGCTTGTCTGGCGTTGTTCCCGAGACACTGGCTCTGACAAAGCCGAATCAGTCGTCGATGTAGCTACCATCTTGGCCTCGCTTGACATGCCGCCTTCGGATTCAGTGTGTGTGTGGGTGGGAGGGGGAGGGGGCGGGGAAAGTATAGCAAAAGGACCATCGCCGCCACCAAACCGGATTCAGTGAAGGGGGAGGGAGAGAAAGGACCGCCGTCACCGTCACCGCTGGATTCAGTGTTGGGGGTTAGGAAAGTACAAAAATGGATTTTCTCGTGCGGCATGTGGACGGTAACTTAGAAGGGGCACAACAGGGGCACGACAAGTACTAATGTAATGAAATATCCATACATAACGGCTAAGATTTGAAAATATTTGGTTTGTCCACCATTCACTTGAAATGCCCCTCTCGGTAATTACCCCTCGAACTTTTTGAATCGTGGTGATTACACGCAACTTGGGCCCCACGTTTCCTTTGCCTGCTGAGTGGTTTCGGATTGGGAAATTTAGATTAAACAAGTGGAAAAGACGCAATCTTTTCCCCTTAGGACGATTCTAGGTAGGTTTAGCGGCAATAGGGTCCTTCTTTCTTGAGGCGAGGCGGCGAGTTGAGCCTTCTTCAATCCTTTATCGCTGAAATTAGCTTCTCTACCTTCTGGTTTTGAAACGCCGGGAGTGGTGACTCATCGGTCGACCTTGGAGTGGGAGACCTTTTCGGAGCGTCTTCTGATTTTAGGAGGATTGTCAATGGTTGTCCTTCTTGAAGGGTTCAGGAGTCTGATTTAGGAGTGTTTGTCACCTGACGATGACTAGGGTTCGACTCCAGGGTTTTATGGGGTTTTGGGCGGGAAAGACTTCCCCCTTAGAGTGACAATATGGGTGCTTGGTGGAATCGTGGACTTCCCTTATTGGAGTCATATGCTGTTGCTCAGGGATGGCGATGCACCTTTCATCCGGAGGTGGTTATCTTCTGTCGAACTTGTATAAGCTGCTTCATGGGATACGCCGATGCCACTTCTTGAGGTAGTATTCGTTGCGGGAAGGGCATTTAACTAGCTTCCTAGTAGGTAGTTCTGGGCTAGGTAGGGGTCCGATAGGTTGGAGGATGCCCTTTGTGGTGGATGGTATAGAGAGGTAGTCTTATAGGATGAGGTCATTCTGGGTTGAGTCTGATGCAACGTCATGGGTAAAACACGCAAAGAAGGGCATCATACTTGCATATCATCCAACAGGGTTCATCCAGAATTCAGCAGATTTGCGCCGGCCAACGGCGAGGGTACTTGACGCCTTACTGAACGGGTTTCGAGATGATCCATCACTTTCTATAGGTTGTAAGAGTGAGTTGGTAAGATACGAAGTACTATGTCGAGAGTGCTCCTTGAATCTTGTCGCCATACTGGGTTTGGGTACACACTCTGGTTACTGTAGTTCTTTGAGGTGTGAGGGATATTCAAAACTTCAGCAGTAAGGAGTGAGGATCGTGACTTCTCCGGTGGCTGCTTGGGCAGGTTCTTGGATTGAATATCTTCCTGGATTATCTTATCGTAGGTGTTCTTCAGAAGTTGAGTGGAAATATGCAGTCTTTCCACCTTAGAGCTTTACGTATGGTCGTCGATGTAGGGGTTCGTAGCATGGAAAACAAAACATTTCTACTGCATGAACACACACAAGCCAAGATCTATCTACTAGATTGTAGCAACGAGTTGATTAGAGTACTCACCCTCGAAGATTCCAAAGTGGTTCACGAGAGCAAATTCTCATGGGTGATGTAGTAGTTCACTTGCCGATCTCAAGATCGCGAAGACGATCCTTCTGGCTCCGCGTTCCGGCAGCGCTCCCATAGTCGGCCACACATTCGGTACTTGATGAAGACCTTCCTCTCCCATGTTCCAGTAGGCAGCAGAGGTTACAGTTCTCTCCTCGCGATTCCGGCAGCACGGCGGCGTGGTGTCGGAGTTTGAGGGGAAATCCCGCAGGGCTTCGCCTTAAGCCGGAGCGGGTTATGGTGGAGTAGTAGGGTTTCCCCAACGTCTAGGGTTTAGAAGCCGCAGAGGAGGAGGTGGAGCCGGCGGAGACTAGGGTGGCAGCGGCGATCCGGCGGTGGCGGAGGCTTGGTGGGGTGGGGCTTGTTGTGGTCTTTGGGGGAAACCCCCTCCCATCTATTTATGAGAGGGAGGGGTGATACGCCCAATTTGCATCACCATTCTATATTGTAATCTACCTCTATTCATTGATATTTTTCTTATTATGAGTTATTACTTTTGGCTTTTCATCTGTTTATGCATGTTGGATGATTCTTGGAGGATGGACTGCCGGAGTCTGGATTTTGATGGAAGAAGAGGTTTTTTGATGCAATTTCGCGAAGATCAGAAAAATACCAGAAAAATATGGGAAAATTATATTTTTTCCAGAAGACCGAGGAAGCCAGAAGGAGGGACGAAGAAGGGCCGTAGGGGGCCCACACCCCCTAGGCATGGGCCCACACTAGGCCGGGCCTAGGGTAGGTGTGGCCCACCTGCCCGGCTCCCGACTCCGCCTATATCTTCCCTACGAAACCCTAAGTCTAGGGGAGCGATCACAGATAGATTTCCGCCGCCTCTGCGGGGCGGAAAACACCGAGAGAGAAAGATCTCTCTGACAGACAGATTTCTGCCGGGGAAATTCCTTCCCGGAGAGGGGACATCACCGCCATCAACACCGTCATCAATCTAGGCTTCATCGGGATCATCATCATCATCCACACCATCATCTCCACCAGCACCATCATCACCACTCCGTCCCACTGTAACAATTGTGTTGGATCTTGTTTTAGTTCTTAGGGGAAACTTTCTCGGTGTTAATTACTATTGTAGTTGATGCTTGTGAGTGGAACCATTGGATTATTGTTTATGTTCAGATTGTTATCCATTATCATATCATCTTTGATCTTGATCCATATGATGTCTTGTGAGTATTTCGTTTATTTCTTGAGGACATGGGAGAAGTCATGTTGTTATTAGTGGATTTGTGTTGAGTTATTATTCAATGTTTTAGTATTTAAGTTGTGGTGCTATTCTTCTAGTGGCGTCATGTGAACGTTGACTACATGATACTTCACCATTTATGGGCCTAGGGGAATGCATTGTGTATTTGGCTACTAATTGTGGGGTTGCCGGAGTGACAGAAACCTGAACCCTCGTTAGGACACCTTTGCATAAGGGAGCGTAGGATCTCAGAGTTTAAGGCTATGGTTAGATTTATATCTTTATTAATTTCCTGTAGTTATAGATGTTTGCAGGGGGTTTAATCACAAGTATGTATTAGTACAAGTAAGGTCGGTACATTAGCACAGGTTCACCCACACAACACTTACAACACCAAAGAAGAGTACTCAGCCATTTGAAGCAAAAGCACTTGACAGAATTACCATGTGTCCTCGAGAACGTTTGGTCCTTATAAGTATTTCCACCGGCTTGTGCTTTGCTAAGAAAGGATTGGTCCACTTGCTGCGTTTGTTCTTTATTACTTGCACTTTGTTTTGTTGCCTTATCAGAAAACCACTAAAAATCCGTTTGCTAAGTATTCCTACAGATTTCCTGCTCCATACCACTGTTCAGTACCTTCTCCTCCTCGTTGGGATCGACACTCCTATTTATCGAAAGTACTGTGATAGACCCCCTATACTTGTGGGTCATCAGGACTATTTTCTGGCGCCGTTGCCGGGGAGTGAAGCGCTATTGAAGAGTGGAACTGGTAAATAAAACTTCTACTGTGAGTATTGCTTTTGTTACTGCTTGTTACTTTGTTTCCAATATGGATACCCCACTTGGTTTTCTATTTGGGAAAACTACTACCACTACTAGGGTAGTAGATGAACCACCACCTATTGAGATAGATCCTTTTAAGATACCTACAAGTATTGTTGATCGTGTTATGGATAATTATTATTTAGGGGATGGAACTGTCCATCCTGGTGATCACTTGCTTTTTATCCAAGAATTATGCGGATTGTTTAAGTGTGCAGGTATCACAACCGAACAGCTGAAGAAGAAGTTACTCTCCATATCCTTGAAAGCGAGAGATGAAGAATGGTATAAGCTGCTGAAGAATGGACAATCCATGGTATGGGAGGAGATGGCATATGTCTTTTATTCTAAATTCTATCCTCCTAGTGAGATTCATAAGGATAGAAATCTGATATATAACTTTTGGCCTCATGATGGAGAGAGTACAGCTCAAGCTTGGGGGAGATTGAAGTTACTAATGCTTAAATGTCCTATTCATGAACTCCCTAACAATATTATTATGAATAACTTTTATGCTAGGCTTTCTCTTCATGATAAAGATTTACTAGATGCTTCTTGTGCTGGATCATTCACACGTATGAAGGAAGAAGCTAAATGGGATCTTCTAGACCGTATTCAAGAGAACACTGAAGCTTGGGAAAATGACAAAGGAAGAAAGTCAGGTATAAACTATGATTATGAATGCATTAAATATTTTATGGGAACTGATGACTTCCACGATATTACCAATGAGTTTGGTCTTGATTCCCAAAGTATTGCCAACTATTTTAAAGCATTTGCCTCTTACATAGAAATTCCCAAAAAGAAGTGGAAAAATTACCATGCACCTTATAAAGATGTTGTTAGTCATGTTCCTGTTAGAAGTACTGAAGTTTGTACTACTAATCATATTATGCCTGAACCTCATGTTGAGAAAATACCTTTCCCAGCTAAGGTAAAGGAGTATTCTATGATTATTAGTGCAAATAACAAAGGTACAAAGAAAACTGTGGAGCCTGATGAGAAATTGAATATTGAACCTGTGGTAGCTATTGTGAAAGACCCTGTCACTAGAAATATAGAGGATGAGAATATTGTCTTCTGTGAAGACGCTTCTAATATTATCTCTCATCCTAGTAAGGCTAGAAAAGCTAGTGTTCCTGTGCTTTTTGTTAAAATTGGTGATCATTGCTACTATGGTTTATGTGACATTGGTGCTAGTTCTAGTGCTATTCCTTATGAGATTTACAGGGAAATTATACATGAAATTGGTCCTTGTGAGATTGAGGACATTGATGTGGTCATTCACCTTGCAAATAAGGAAACCATTTGCCCCATTGGTATTGTAAGAGATGTGGAGGTTCTTTGCGGTAAGATTAAGTATCCTGCTGATTTTCTAGTGCTTAATGCAGCAGCTAGTAAAACTTGTCCTATCATTTTTGGTAGACCTTTCTTGAACACTTGTGGAGATATTATAGATTGTAAGAAGGATAAAGTTTTAAATAAGTTTTATGGAGATTCTTATGAGTTTAACTTTTCCAATTTTTCTAAAGCTCCTTGTGAAAATAGCTTGCTTAGTAAAGATTTCAGGATGGAACAACTTGCTTCTATTGATCCAGTTTATGACCTTGGACCTCTTTTTGGTGACTGTAAGTATGCTCATTCTTATGATAAAGTTTTTTCCAGTGATAGTTATATTGTCAACTTTATTCAAAGTGCTACTGAAAGTTATTATGAGAGAGGGAAACACGGTTTTATGCATCTCAATAATGTTAAGTTTCCCCGTTTTATGTTGAAAGCTTTGAAGTTGCATTTGTTTTGTCTTCCTATGCTAGTGGCTTTTTGTTTCAACAATTTGTTTTCTCATGATACCCCCATGCATAGGAAGTGTGTTAGACTCAAGTGTGTTGGTTATTGTTTCTAGATGCTCTCTTTCATTCCAGATATATATATATATATATATCCTATGTGAGCAGTTTTGAAAGTTTCAAGCCTAACTTAAAGGCATGAAAGAAAAGTACTTGTTGGGAGATAACCCAAGAGTTTTGTTGAGTACTAATTGCTCCTTATCCTTTTTGTTTTGGTTTTTGTGTCAAGTCCAACTACTTTTGCGAAGTAGAGGAGTTGTGAAAAGTGGCTGTCCTGGGACAGATTTTTGTTCTGCACCGTAAAAATCCATGAGGGATCTCAATACGTCTTATGGAGCTGTATTTTTATGAGATTTTTTTCCAAGTTGTTATCCAACTTTCATTAGTTCTGAACTTTTTGATTTGAGCAGCAGAAGGTTTTCGAAAAAATCAATCTTTACCTGCTGGTCTATTTTGACAGATTTCTGTCATCATTTGCATTTGCCTCTTATAGAAGCTTTTGTTTTGATAGATTTGAGTTGAAGTGTGGACCTAAAGGTTAATTGTTTTTGCTTATACTAATGTTGCCATTGAAGTTTGTGTATTGCCTTGTGAAGAAAGGAAATCCCAGGAGAAGGAGAAAAGGAGTCTACAGAGTTCGTCTTTGAATAGGTAAAAGTGGTGAAAACAGAAGGTTCGTGAAACCCCAATCTTTTTATATTTTTGATGTTTTTAATACATAAGAGAAGTTACGAGACAGAACATAAGAGGAAACGGAGTCCGGGGTAGACAAACCCACCCCAGGCGTGGGCCCCAGCCCGGCCGTGCTTGGAGGGGGTGTGCCTCTCCCGAGCTCCGTCTCCGCCTCGTTTTCGTGTCAGAACATTCCTTATGCTTTGAAAATTCATAATATATAACCCCCGGGATCCCCCGAGGTTCGTGCATCATGTTCTCGTTGTGTTTTTGTTTCGATCTGTTTCTGTCAGGAAAACTTCTCAAGTTTAGAGCAACATGGTCTCCGCCAACGACAAAGGCAAGAAGCCCGAGGAATACGATCCTCACAAACCCAAGGAGGAGGAGATTTTCGTAGGTTATGAAGGATACATGGAGGAGGACATGCAACCGGACACCCGCGCTACCATCGCAAGAATTGGAGTGGTGGCAACCCCTATCAAGCTTAGGAGGACAATGTGGCATCCCGCAAAAACCACTACTAGAAAATCGCGTCGTTTTTGTGCATTGCATCATCATGACCGCATGCTCATGTCATCATGCCACATTGCATTTGAGCATCGTCATCATCTTGCATTTGCTTGCATCAAACCATTTGCAGAAAAACCTGTCTTTATTTTCTAAACGCCCGTCTTGTTTTCAAAATGCAAACCCCGGTTCCCCGGATTATTTTGTTTTGCCTGTTATCGGGTTGCCAAGGCCCTGTTTTAAATAAATAAAGCATTTAAATTATTTTAGTGGGGCAGTCGAACGGGCCAAATCGACCCGAACGACCACCCCCGTACAAAACAGATCGGTCCGCCTAAAATCCTAAAGTTACCAACCTATCTACCCACCCCTCTGGCCACCTCACCCGGACCAACCCGTGATCGCCACCTCACCCCTCTCCTCCCCTAAACCTATCAAACCCTGCCACCTAGCCCACCCCCACTCCCTCTCCTCACTCCCAGCAGCCCCACCCCTGGACACACTCATGCCACACGCGCGTGCAGCGCCTGCCACCCAGCCCACCTCCTGCAGCCGGCCCCACCCGCAGTGCCCACACCCCGCCCCTGGGCCCCACGCACGCTTCCCACGCACGCGACCGCCCCACCCCGCGTCGTCTTCTTCCTCCCCCGCTCCTCTCTCCTCCTCCCACCTTCTCCCCGACGACCCCGCTCGCCTGACCACCTCTCGCGCGCAGCCTGCGACCCCCGACCGTCCGCCGCCCTCGGCCTTTCCCCGCAGCCGCCGCTACCCCTCTCTTCCCCGTCGCCGGCGCTCGCCTGCCCCCAGTCGCCGCCGCCTCCCTCAAGCCACCGCCTCCCGCGCGCCCCCTCAAGCTTCCTCCGAGCGTGCCGCTCCCCTCCGCGCCCCGCCAAGCTCCGCCCGGCCCCGCCGGCGCCGGCGTCGCGCCAGCCGACCCGGCCCCGCTCCGACCCCCTCTCCTCTCCGTCAAGCTCTGCCTCCCGACGACGCCCGCCCCGCCGGCCTACCCCACGCCTCCACCGCGCGCGCGCCTCCTCCACCGTCCGCCTGTCCCGCGGCTCACGTCGCCGGCCTCGCCGCACCTCGCCGGTCCGCCCCTCCCGGGCCCGAGCCCGGCCGCGCCTCTGGAGCTCCGCCTCCTCCTCCCAACCGGCTCGTCCCCGCCAGCGACCGCGGCCCGCGTCCCCGCCGGCCCGTGCTCCGGCCATCGCCCGTCCTCCTCCCCGGCGCCGTCCTCATCTGCCCCGCCGAGCTCCACCTCCGCGTGCGCTGCCTCCCCCGAATCCTCCCTCCAGCAGCCTCCGCGTCGACCTCCGCCAAGCTCGCCCCAGGCCCCCTGGCGCTTGGTTGAGGCTGCTGTGCTCCTGCTAGACGATCTGCCTAGTACCTGTGTGCTCGCATGCGACAAGGCTCGACAAGATCTCCCGAAGACAAGGATGCGTGGTTTGGGCCTCTGCCGAGGAGTGCATGATTCGGAGATGTACAGGGACCATGCGACAAGATCGACAACGGGAAGCACAAGCAGGACCGATGACCGGATTAGCCAAGATCTTCACGAAACCTAGACGTCGAGACCGGGGTACGCCTACAAGGGCTCGATGACCGAAGGAATTCTGCACGGACGCCAAGTACTCCGACACGGACCCGAGGATCCGAAGGCCTTCTTCCTGAATCCCGAAGACCGAAACCGTGGAATCGACAAGCCCTACGCGACGACAAGGACGACAGCGACCAGGAGAATCCGATGCGCCCCTGACGCCGGACCAAGTCCTGCTTCCCGGATGCCGAGGTCACGACACAGAACAAACAAGATCTACTTCGCGGACACCGTGCGACAAGATCTATCCCGCTACCCGCTAACGATCCCGGAGTCCGAGAACGCTTCCGTCGAACCCTGAACCCTGAGACCCACCCCGACCCCGGAACCCCAAGTTCGTCGAGACCCCTAATGTGTGAACCCCTTCCCGACACCCCATTTTATAATATAATAACAACTTGTCGCATATTGAATTGTCATACTCGCATGCATATCATTGGTTTGGGGGCCTTATGCCGATTCACCTAATAGTTAAATATGGGGCCCATGTGCGGGCAAATCTAGCCTTATATTGGCCTCATTTAAATTGGTGTAGCGAACCAGTATCTTATCTTGCCTTGTTATAACAACATTTAATTGCGGGGTAGCTAAACAACTTGAACCATCTAATTAAATTGTCGGGACCCCGGTTCCACTTAACATTGACCTAATTGCATCGCATCTTTGCCATGCCATACATCATACATGCATCATGCCGATCTTCTGCCGTTGTATTAAATAGTTCGTCCGGTGTTTATTCTAGTGTTTTGCTTCTTCGCGGATTGGGCCGTTGAGTTGATGTGAGCTTCTCCCCGATCTTCGGTCGAACCTTCGGCAATGTTTTCAGGCGAGCATCTCCCCCTTTCTACCTATCTTACTTTTATAGTATTTATTCCCTCCTGTTGATCTATTGCTATCTGTGTTGCGATGCTCTAGTTTCCGTACCCTTGATATTACTTGCAGCCTTATATTGCCTTGGACACATCCTATTACCTGTTGTTTGGTAGATAATTGGACTTGCGCGTCGTAGTCGCTTGCTCAAGCGCTGTTGCGTGTCGTCAAGTGCCACAGTTGTTGATGTATTGCCGCATGTTGATGTTGGATATGATCATAGTTTTACTTATCGTTCACTTTAATTCCTGTTTAACAACTAAAATTGAAGTAAGCAGAGGCATCGGTGGGTGATAGAAAATATTTGGTTTTCCGAACGCCCACTTGTGTCCCGTAGGACCCCGAGTACTTGATACCTGTTCCTTGATTTATCGCGCTATCCACATCCGGGAGGTATATGGGACCCCCCTGAGCCAGAGCTTGATTCAGTCTTATTTCTTGGGGCCACAAACTAGTTTGAGGTTTTATTTACGATCCTGTACTTATGCCATGCTTTACTGCTTTATTTAAATTGTGCGACATATAGCACCTGTACTGTTTAGGAGCGGGACATGATTCCGCGGTGTCGACAAGCCCAGTTTTGGGTTCCCAGTCGTTCACAGCCGTATACCCAAACCTTGAGTCCATCTCGGAGCTTGCTTACTTCGTTGCGGGTAGCTTAATGGGGTGGCCCCCTGAAATATTTCTGAATCCTGTGATTGCTTTGTCGTGAAGGCCTCGTTGGGTTTTGATTTGGTTTTTCCGAGGTTGATCGAGTGTGTGTTGCTATTGGTGCACCCCGGCCGGGTAAAACTTTCTGAAAGCCGTGTCCGCGGTTATGGATGACTTGGAGCATAGTATCTCGACCATAGACAAGCATAACTAAAGTTTATTGCTATAAATTTGACTTTAAGATGACTAGTAATCAGCTTCACTATAATGGAATGGCTAATTAATACTGCCCACAATTGCTTGTTTGGAGTGTCGCTTGCGACCATTGTACCTGACTAGTAAGTATTGCAACTACAACGGAATGGCTGAATAAAAGTACCAACAACTGCTGGGTTTTGGATTATCTCATGCCATTTGTATCTGACTAGTAAGTGTTACAACTACAACAGAATGGTTAACTAAAACGGCCCACTGTTTATTTTATCAGGTCGATTATTTACACCTGACTAGTAATTACTGCAACGATAACTGAATAAGTAAAACCGCCAACTGTGTGAGTTCCTCGGTTGCCTTCCTCGTTTGGTCTCGAGGGGGAAATGCCAGGATGGGTTTGTTTGTTGGTAGTATCAGGTTGGTTCCGAATAGGTCTTTCTCACCCCTCTCTGATAGCCGCCAGTTGTATCGAGTCTCTATAGGTTGTTTAGTGCATGCTGCCGCTGCCGCTCAGTCCACCATACCTATGTAGGCGAGGACCGCCGAATTCTAGTCTCGCCGTGTACTGGCCTCAGTACTGACGCTCCTCTTTTTCCTTTGCCCTTTGTCGGCACCCCTTTTGTTTAAGAAGGTTTGAGATCGACATCGTTAGCAGGGTTACCCTTCCGGCTTGGCCTGGGCAGGGTTATGGATGCCATTGGTTATTCTTCAGGGCTCTTAGACCCTTTTGCATCTTGTCCGTAGCTGAACGCTCTATCGTTTTCAAGGTGATTTGGATCTTTGTACCGTATATCTGTATTCTTGACTCTTTGAGTCGCTGTTGTATATATATCTGTTCTGTGGGTCCCATCGAGGACTGTTGTGTAATGTTATTACTTCGTTTCCACCCGCACGCAAGTGCCTGGTGGGCACCTTTGAATCGTTTCTATGCGTGTTTGGCGGGTTTCGCTAAAACTTGCATAGGTCCGATTCTGAGGGTGTTACAGAGTGGTATCAGAGCTCAGCAGTTGCGATACCCCACAAGTCCAGCCTGTAGGATAACCTAGCTAACGGCCGAAGTAGAGTGTCAAAACTATTTTTGCAAAATCGGTTGGATAGTTCTGATTAGGTCTGATTTTACTCCTTACCCCTCTGCTGCTCTCCTCTTACCTCTACGTGTTTTGAATCCGCTCTCTTCTCTCTCTTCGAGTCCAGGATTTCTCGTGGTTGGGTTCCGTCGTACCTTCAGGGTTTCGCTTCCTTCTTTGATAACGGTGTTCTACCATCCGGTGTCCATGCTGCTTGAGGAATCCGTCTGCGGTGGTACCATTCTTTGTTCCTTCTCGTGCCTTCCGGTGTTTTCCAACGCGACGACATCTTCTACGCCAGATCCGATGCAGAGTCTGCATCACTCCGGTGTTTCCGAACCTCGCTTGTCGAGATCTTCAGTCTAACTCCGAGAGTTGGTTGCATAATCCGCCTATTCGTGTGCAGAGTAATGGTTTGGGTGCGCAATGGACTGATCACCATCCGACTACTCTTATCATTCGCTCTTGTACGTCGAATCAGTGGATCCAGCAGTTTACTCCGTCCACGGAAGCTAGGTGGCTTTATTTGTTGATGCCTCTACCTTCGACCTTTTGTTTCCGGAGTGTTCTCTCGGCGATCACGGACAACGACCTTTTGTTAGTGGTGTCGCGAGGATCTACACGAAGCAGGAAGATTCAGATCACCGACCTTCTTTCCGGTACCATGAGGCGGATCTCGAGGGCGAGATCCCTTGTTAGTGGTGTCGAATTGTGGCATCCCGCAAAAACCACTACTAGAAAATCGCGTCATTTTTGTGCATTGCATCATCATGACCGCATGCTCATGTCATCATGCCACATTGCATTTGAGCATCGTCATCATCTTGCATTTGCTTGCATCAAACCATTTGCAGAAAAACCTGTCTTTATTTTCTAAACGCCCGTCTTGTTTTCAAAATGCAAACCCCGGTTCCCCGGATTATTTTGTTTTGCCTGTTATCGGGTTGCCAAGGCCCTGTTTTAAATAAATAAAGCATTTAAATTATTTTAGTGGGGCAGTCGAACGGGCCAAATCGACCCGAACGACCACCCCCGTACAAAACAGATCGGTCCGCCTAAAATCCTAAAGTTACCAACCTATCTACCCACCCCTCTGGCCACCTCACCCGGACCAACCCGTGATCGCCACCTCACCCCTCTCCTCCCCTAAACCTATCAAACCCTGCCACCTAGCCCACCCCCACTCCCTCTCCTCACTCCCAGCAGCCCCACCCCTGGACACACTCACGCCACACGCGCGCGCAGCGCCTGCCACCCGGCCCACCTCCTGCAGCCGGCCCCACCCGCAGTGCCCACACCCCGCCCCTGGGCCCCACGCACGCTTCCCACGCGCACGCACGCGACCTCCCCACCCCGCGTCGTCTTCTTCCTCCCCCGCTCCTCTCTCCTCCTCCCACCTTCTCCCCGACGACCCCGCTCGCCTGACCACCTCTCGCGCGCAGCCTGCGACCCCCGACCGTCCGCCGCCCTCGGCCTTTCCCCGCAGCCGCCGCTACCCCTCTCTTCCCCGTCGCCGGCGCTCGCCTGCCCCCAGTCGCCGCCGCCTCCCTCAAGCCACCGCCTCCCGCGCGCCCCCTCAAGCTTCCTCCGAGCGCGCCGCTCCCCTCCGCGCCCCGCCAAGCTCCGCCCGGCCCCGCCGGCGCCGGCGTCGCGCCAGCCGACCCGGCCCCGCTCCGACCCCCTCTCCTCTCCGTCAAGCTCTGCCTCCCGACGACGCCCGCCCCGCCGGCCTACCCCACGCCTCCACCGCGCGCGCGCCTCCTCCACCGTCCGCCTGTCCCGCGGCTCACGTCGCCGGCCTCGCCGCACCTCGCCGGTCCGCCCCTCCCGGGCCCGAGCCCGGCCGCGCCTCTGGAGCTCCGCCTCCTCCTCCCAACCGGCTCGTCCCCGCCAGCGACCGCGGCCCGCGTCCCCGCCGGCCCGCGCTCCGGCCATCGCCCGTCCTCCTCCCCGGCGCCGTCCTCATCTGCCCCGCCGAGCTCCACCTCCGCGTGCGCTGCCTCCCCCGAATCCTCCCTCCAGCGGCCTCCGCGTCGACCTCCGCCAAGCTCGCCCCAGGCCCCCTGGCGCTTGGTTGAGGCTGCTGTGCTCCTGCTAGACGATCTTCCTAGTACCTGTGTGCTCGCATGCGACAAGGCTCGACAAGATCTCCCGAAGACAAGGATGCGTGGTTTGGGCCTCTGCCGAGGAGTGCATGATTCGGAGATGTATAGGGACCATGCGACAAGATCGACAACGGGAAGCACAAGCAGGACCGATGACCGGATTAGCCAAGATCTTCACGGAACCTAGACGTCGAGACCGGGGTACGCCTACAAGGGTTCGATGACCGAAGGAATTCTGCACGGACGCCAAGTACTCCGACACGGACCCGAGGATCCGAAGGCCTTCTTCCTAGATCCCGAAGACCGAAACCGTGGAACCGACAAGCCCTACACGACGACAAGGACGACAGCGACCAGGAGAATCCGATGCGCCCCTGACGCCGGACCAAGTCCTGCTTCCCGGATGCCGAGGTCACGACACAGAACAAACAAGATCTACTTCGCGGACACCGTGCGACAAGATCTATCCCGCTACCCGAGAACGATCCCGGAGTCCGAGAACGCTTCCGTCGAACCCTGAACCCTGAGACCCACCCCGACCCCGGAACCCCAAGTTCGTCGAGACCCCTAATGTGTGAACCCCTTCCCGACACCCCATTTTATAATATAATAACAACTTGTCGCATATTGAATTGTCATACTCGCATGCATATCATTGGTTTGGGGGCCTTATGCCGATTCACCTAATAGTTAAATATGGGGCCCATGTGCGGGCAAATCTAGCCTTATATTGGCCTCATTTAAATTGGTGTAGCGAACCGGTATCTTATCTTGCCTTGTTATAACAACATTTAATTGCGGGGTAGCTAAACAACTTGAACCATCTAATTAAATTGTCGGGACCCCGGTTCCACTTAACATTGACCTAATTGCATCGCATCTTTGCCATGCCATACATCATACATGCATCATGCCGATCTTCTGCCGTTGTATTAAATAGTGCGTCCGGTGTTTATTCTAGTGTTTTGCTTCTTCGCGGATTGGGCCGTTGAGTTGATGTGAGCTTCTCCCCGATCTTCGATCGAACCTTCGGCAATGTTTTCAGGCGAGCATCTCCCCCTTTCTACCTATCTTACTTTTATAGTATTTATTCCCTCCTGTTGATCTATTGCTATCTGTGTTGCGATGCTCTAGTTTCCGTACCCTTGATATTACTTGCAGCCTTATATTGCCTTGGACACATCCTATTACCTGTTGTTTGGTAGATAGTTGGACTTGCGCGTCGTAGTCGCTTGCTCAAGCGCTGTTGCGTGTCGTCAAGTGCCACAGTTGTTGATGTATTGCCGCATGTTGATGTTGGATATGATCATAGTTTTACTTATCGTTCACTTTAATTCCTGTTTAACAACTAAAATTGAAGTAAGCAGAGGCATCGGTGGGTGATAGAAAATATTTGGTTTTCCGAACGCCCACTTGTGTCCCGTAGGACCCCGAGTACTTGATACATGTTCCTTGATTTATCGCGCTATCCACATCCGGGAGGTATATGGGACCCCCCTGAGCCAGAGCTTGATTCAGTCTTATTTCTTGGGGCCACAAACTAGTTTGAGGTTTTATTTACGATCCTGTACTTATGCCATGCTTTACTGCTTTATTTAAATTGTGCGACAGATAGCACCTGTACTGTTTAGGAGCGGGACACGATTCCGCGGTGTCGACAAGCCCAGTTTTGGGTTCCCAGTCGTTCACAGCCATATACCCAAACCTTGAGTCCGTCTTGGAGCTTGCTTACTTCGTTGCGGGTAGCTTAATGGGGTGGCCCCCTGAAATATTTCTGAATCCTGTGATTGCTTTGTCGTGAAGGCCTCGTTGGGTTTTGATTTGGTTTTTCCGAGGTTGATCGAGTGTGTGTTGCTATTGGTGCACCCCGGCCGGGTAAAACTTTCTGAAAGCCGTGTCCGCGGTTATGGACGACTTGGAGCACAGTATCTCGACCATAGACAAGCATAACTAAAGTTTATTGCTATAAATTTGACTTTAAGATGACTAGTAATCAGCTTCACTATAATGGAATGGCTAATTAATACTGCCCACAATTGCTTGTTTGGAGTGTCACTTGCGACCATTGTACCTGACTAGTAAGTATTGCAACTACAACGGAATGGCTGAATAAAAGTACCAACAACTGCTGGGTTTTGGATTATCTCATGCCATTTGTATCTGACTAGTAAGTGTTACAACTACAACAGAATGGTTAACTAAAACGGCCCAGTGTTTATTTTATCAGGACGATTATTTACACCTGACTAGTAATTACTGCAACGATAACTGAATAAGTAAAACTGCCAACTGTATGAGTTCCTCGGTTGCCTTCCTCGTTTGGTCTCGAGGGGGAAATGCCAGGATGGGTTTGTTTGTTGGTAGTATCAGGTTGGTTCCGAATAGGTCTTTCTCACCCCTCTCTGATAGCCGCCAGTTGTATCGAGTCTCTATAGGTTGTTTAGTGCATGCTGCCGCTGCCGCTCAGTCCACCATACCTATGTAGGCGAGGACCGCCGAATTCTAGTCTCGCCGTGTACTGGCCTCAGTACTGACGCTCCTCTTTTTCCTTTGCCCTTTGTCGGCACCCCTTTTGTTTAAGCAGGTTTGAGATCGACGTCGTTAGCAGGGTTACCCTTCCGGCTTGGCCTGGGCAGGGTTATGGACGCCATTGGTTATTCTTCAGGGCTCTTAGCCCCTTTTGCATCTTGTCCGTAGCTGAACGCTCTATCGTTTTCAAGGTGATTTGGATCTTTGTACCGTATATCTGTATTCTTGACTCTTTGAGTCGCTGTTGTATATATATCTGTTCTGTGGGTCCCATCGAGGACTGTTGTGTAATGTTATTACTTCGTTTCCACCCGCACGCAAGTGCCTGGTGGGCACCTTTGAATCGTTTCTATGCGTGTTTGGCGGGTTTCGCTAAAACTTGCATAGGTCCGATTCTGAGGGTGTTACAGACAACACGGATGACTACAGGAGGGAAACCTCCGCGACTTATCCTCTCTCCATGGTCACCTCCTCCTCGTACCACTCGTTATAACCATGCAGGGAAGGAACACTCTAAGAAGGAAGAGTGGAGAAAGAATAACAAGGACTGGGATCCTCAGTCCGAATTTATCATGAGCTGCATTCAACATAATTCGGAGTTGATTCATACTTTGACCTTCGATATTGAGGATTTGGGGAAGCTGATTGAGGAGCTTATCAAGAGAACACCACCACCACCGAAGGAGTATTTCTTCATCAGGTTTGGCATCCCCTTGGCTTGTTCCAAGCTTGGGGGAGTGCCGCGGTATCACCACCATTATCTTTTATCTTTTACCTTTTTAGTGGATTCATATCTTTGGTAGAGGATTTATCTTATAGTTTGGTTTGCATGTGGAAGTATCTCTCCTTTAGTTGATTATCTATGTATCCCTTGGTGTGAGTGCCTTTATTGTAATATTAATGAGAAGTTTCATCTTTTACTTTTTGCACTTCTTATTTTAGTTTGCAACCTCTATTATATGATGGATCTTGTTAACCAGTATTTGAATCACTTTGGGAGCATCAAGTGGATCTAAATTGGTTTTGGCAAACCAATTTCTAGTCAGAAGCAATACTTTTTGAGGTTTGAAAGAAAAAGAGAAAAATCTTACAGGTATTTTGTATCATTTGTTTTCTTTCTTGTTGGCTCATAAGCTTAGTATTCTTTATTTAAGATCTTTTGTGTCTTCAAGGAATATTTCATGTTTGGATTTATTACTTGTATGTTTGCTTGTTTCTTTCAACTCTCTTGCTTGCTACCCAGCCTTGCTAGCCAAAAACCTGTTTTGACAAGGCATACTTCTCATGTTTCCAATCCCTTTGAACCAAAACTTATGCCATTTGTGTCCACCATATCTACCTATTAGCATTATTGCTATTCCAATCAAATTTTCAAGCTTCATCTATATTTTGAATTAAAAAGTATTTTGTTATGTGAAAACTAGTTAGTAAAGCTCTCACGAACTTGATGGCACACCTTATTTTCTTGCCCCTAATAGACTTGAACCATTGTGTGATCAAAGTTGTATATTCTTGCATCTGTACGTTGGAATTAGCAGAACCGTGCTGTCACGGGGAACGTTTTCAACATTGGACATGTACTTTGTACACAGTTGATATCATGATCTTTTGTCTATGGATGTCAATGGTGTGAAATAAAAAGGGAACTTGTAAGTCCATGGAGTCTGTATTTTGTGTTAGAGAAATGCCTGGGCCGCTAGCCTAAGCCATGCCTAATCTTGGTGGAAACTTGCAGCATCACCATAGTGAGCTATCTATGAAGCATCCTCAATAAAAAGCTATGCACATAGTCAATAAAAAGATCGCTGAGATTCTCATTGTCTGCTTTCCTTGTCATTTTGGTCATGGGATAGCTCCTGTACCAAAGTTGAGTAGCATGAGGAGTGGCCCTCATATTCAAGGGACATGAAATTGCCAACTTATATTTCATCAAGCATATACTCCATCTTTGTGCACTTTAACCTTAATCATCTCAAGATGCCTATGATAGGGGCAATGAGGGCTCAAAGCTAGTAAGTATCATAATATTTTGGAAGCTCTTGATGACTTGTAATCCGTGCTACCCTCTATGAAGCGACCTTTCTCCCACTTCCAAGTTGAGTCAGTAAACCTATTTCCTCCTCTATCTCCAGCAAGCATTTGAGTCTTTGTGTTTCAAGCATTCATATGGTGATTTATTCGATCATCTTTTTTATCTTCCTTGTTTGCACAAAACTCTTATCTATTGAGTATTACTTTGAAAGACTTCATTGAAAAACCTTTTTGAGCAAAGAATGCTCCTGTTATAAAACTTCTACAAAAAGCTTTTTGTGAAATTATTTGCCAGGTGTTCTCTGACCAAGAACAAGTTTGCCAATTCCAATTATGATTTATCTTTATGCATCTCTATTGTGACTGTTGTACTTGGTTGCAAGCTAAGTTATATAATGGTGAGTTGCTTTCTTCTATAAGTTGTGTAATGGTAAGTGTGATGCTTCTTGTTCGTGTTCTTTTATCGACACTTCACTCCATAAACCTGTGGACATCTTTACTGAGCTCAGTTTTCGCTTGGGTACAAGCGAAGGTCTAAGATTGGGGCAGTTGATACGCCCAATTTGCATCACCATTCTATATCGTAATGTACCTCTATTCATCGATATTTGTCTTATTATGAGGTATTACTTATGGATTTTCATCTGTTTATGCATGTTGGATGATTCTTGGAGGATGGACTGCCGGAGTCTGGATTCTGATGGAATAAGAGGTGTTTTGATGCAATTTCGCGAAGATCAGAAAAATAACAGAAAAATATGAGAAAATTATATTTTTCCAAAAGACTGAGGAAGCTAGAAGGAGGGCGAAGAAGGGCCGCAGGAGGCCCACACCCCCTAGGCGCGGGCCCACCCTGGGCCGCGCCTAGGGCAGGTGTGGCCCACCTGCCCGGCTCCTGACTCCGCCCCTTCGCCTATATCTTCCCTAGGAAACCACAGATATATTTCCCCCGCCTTTGCAGGGCAGAAAACACCGAGAGAGAAAGATCTCTCCGGCAGACAGATTTCTGCTGGGGAAATTCCTTCCCAGAGAGGGGAGATCGTCGCCATCAACACCGTCATCAAGCTAGGATTCATCGGGATCATCATCATCCACACCATCATCTCCACCAGCACCATCATCACCACTCCGCCCCGCTGTAACAATTGTGTTGGATCTTGCTTTCGTTCTTAGGGGAAACTTTCCCGGTGTTAATTACTATTGTAGTTGATGCTTGTGAGTGGAACCATTGGATTATTGTTTATGTTCAGATTGTTATCCATTATCATATCATCTTTGATCTTGATCCATATGATGTCTTGTGAGTAGTTCATTTAGTTCTTGAGGACATGGGAGAAGTCGTGTTGTTATTAGTGGATTTGTGTTGAGTTATTATTCAATGGTTTAGTATTTAAGTTGTGGTGCTCTTCTTATAGTGGTGTCATGTGAACGTCGACTACATGATAGTTCACCATTTATGGGCATAGGGGAATGCATTGTGTATTTGGCTACTAATTGTGGGGTTGCCGGAGTGACAGAAACCTGAACCCCCGTTAGGACACCTTTGCACAAGGGAGCGTAGGATCTCAGAGTTTAAGGTTGTGGTTAGATTTATATCTTAATTACTTTCCTGTAGTTATGGATGTTTACATGGGGTTTAATCACAAGTATGTATTAGTCCAAGTAAGTTCGATACATTAGCACAGGTTCACCCACACAACACTTACAACACCAAAGAAGAGTACTCAACCATTTGAAGCAAAAGCACTTGACAGAATTCCCATGTGTCCTCGAGAATGTTTGGTCCTATAAGTATTTCCACCGGCTCGTCCTTTGATAAGAAAGGATTGGGCCACTTGCTGCGTTTGTTCTTTATTACTTTCACTTTGTTTTGTTGCCTTATCAGAAAACCACTAAAAATCTGTTTGCTAAGTATTCACACGGATTTCCTGCTCCATACCACTGTTCAGCACCTTCTGCTCCTCGTTGGGATCGACACTACTATTTATCGAAAGTACTGCGATACACCCCCTATATTTGTGGGTCCTCAAGGGGCAGCTATGGATACGGGAGTTTGAATCCTTCCCCAACTCCCTCTCCTACTAGGCGCATGATGGATGGAGAGAAGGATTCTCTCCTTCCTCCACCAGGAAACTGCAGGGGTTCGTAGCATGGAAAACAAAAAAATTCTACCGCATGAACACACACAAGCCAAGATCTATCTACTAGATTGTAGCAACGCGTCGATTAGAGTACTCACCCTCGAAGATTCCAAAGCGGTTAACGAGAGCAAATTCTCGTGGGTGATGTAGTCGTACACTTGCCGATCTCAAGATCACGTAGACGATGCTTCC
This sequence comes from Avena sativa, assembly GCA_916181665.1. Classification (NCBI taxonomy): domain Eukaryota; kingdom Viridiplantae; phylum Streptophyta; class Magnoliopsida; order Poales; family Poaceae; genus Avena; species Avena sativa. The sequence continues at coordinate 128,738,449 of OV702281.1, read as the reverse complement.
ACCGCTGCGTTCCAGCAGCACTTCCGCAGTCGGTCACACGTTCGGTACTCGATGAAGACCTTCCTCTCCCTTGTTCCAGCAAGCAGGAGAGGTTGTAGTTCTCTCCTCGCGATTCCGGTAGCACGACGGCGTGGTGTCGGAAGTAGAGGGAAGATCCCACAGGGCTTTGCCTAAGCCGGAGCGGGTTATGGTGGAGTATTAGGGTTTCCCGGCTTCTAGGGTTTAGAAGCCAGAGAGGAGGAGGTGGAGCCGACGGTGACTCGGGCGGCGGCGTCGGCAGGCGGCGATGGCGCGGGTTTGGGTGGTGGTGGTGTTTGGAGGGGCAGACCCCTCCCCTCTATTTATGAAAGGGAGGGGCAGCTAGGGAGAAGGGAGTTTGAATCATTGTCCCAGTTTGTGGTGGAGGGAGAGAAGGATTCTCTTCTTCCTCCACCTGGAATCATTGTCCCAGTTTGAATTTTCAAACTTGCCTTTTGACTTTCAATTTTGGAGTTGGATTTTACTCTTTATTTGCATAGCCCTTTGACCGAGGAGATGCTGCAACAATTCCACTTAGTCATGACACATTCATGCACCCTTCCCCTTTCGGTCCGGTGAACCTTCTAGACCCTTCTAAATCATTCCGGTGAAAACACTGGAATCATTCCCGAATTCCGGAATTGGACTTTCCTTATATGAATCTTATTCTTCGGACCATTCTGGATATCCTCGTGATATCCCGGATCCCATCCAAGGCTCCGAATAACATTCGGTTTTACTACTTACATTCAATATCTACTAAGCAACATCGAATCCTTAAGTGTGTCCCCCTACGGTTCGTGAATTATGCAGACATGACCGAGACTCTTCTCCGATCAATAACCAATAGAGGAATCTGGAAATTCATATGGTTCCCACATATTTCTACAATTACTTTGCGATCGAATGAACCATCTACATATGATACCAATTTCCCTTTGTCTCGTGATATTTTACTTATCCGAGGTCTGATCATCGGTATCTCTACATACCTAGTTCAACCTCGTTACCGCTAAGTAATCTTTTCTTGTTCCCGTGATATGTGATCCCTTGTGATCCAGTCACATGCTTGCAAGCTAATTGGATGACATTCCACCAAGAGGGCCCAGAGTATATCTATCCGTCATATGGAAGGATAAATCCCACTCTTGATCCATGTGCCTCAACACATACTTTCCATACACTCAATGACACCTTTATAGCCACCCAGTTATGGTGTGGTGTTTGATGTCATCAAAGCATCCATCCGGTGATGGTGATTAGCATGATCTCATGGTCGAAGGAATTAGGTTACTATGTATCAGAAAGCTTATGACAAAAAAACTATTGAAATGACTTGATCTTTATGCTACGCTTATCTATAGGAGTATGTTCATCACACCATTCTCCTAATGATATGATCTTGTTGTTAATAACATGTCAATGTTCATGATCAGGAAACCATGATCATTTATTAACCAACAAGCTAGTATTACAAAGAGGCTTTACTAGGGACTCTAATTAGTTTACAAATCACACAAGTATTAATGTTTCTTGTTAATACTATTATAGCATGAATGTAAACATTTATCATAAACACAGATATAATAATAACTACTTTTATTATTGCCTCTAGGGCATATCTCCAACAATCTCCCACTTTCACTAGAGTCAACTAATCTAGATTACATGGTAATATACTAAACACCCATGGCGGTTTGGTGTTGGTCATGTTTTGCCCATGGGAGAGGTTTAGTCAACGGATCCGCCACATTCAGATCTGTGTGTACTTTGCAAATCTTTATGTCACCATCTTGGATATTCTCTCGAATAGCGTGAAAACGCAGCTTGATATGCTTCAGCTTCTTGTGTGACCTTGGTTCTTGCGCATTGGCTATGGCGCCCATGTTATCACAGTAGATAAATATTGGGTCCAGCGCACTGGGAACCACACCGAGCTCTGTAATGAACTCCTTCATCCATATCGCCTCTTATGAAGCCTCCGAAGAAACTATGTATTCCGATTCAGTTGAAGATGTCGCCACAACGCTTTGCTTTGCACTCCTCCAGCCTACTATTGCACCATTAAAAGTAAATACATATCCAGATTGAGATTTAGAATCATCCGGATCGGTGTTCGAACTAGCATCGGTGTAACCATTAACAACGAGTTGTTCATCACCTCCATAAGAAAGAACCATATCCTTAGTTCTTCTCAAGTACTTAAGGATGTTTTTGACCGCTGTCCAATGATCCACCCTTGGATCACTTTGATATCTGCTAGTTAAACTAACAACATATGCAATGTCGGTTCTAGTACATAGGATGGCATACATGACTGATCCTATGGCTGAGGCATAGGTAGTCTTACTCATTCTTTCTCTATCTTTTGCCGTAGCAGGACTTTGAGTTTTACTCAAGGTCGTATTGGGCAACATGGGTAAGAACCCTTTCTTGTTATCTTCCATTCCAAACCTCTTTATAACTTTGTCCAAATATGTACTCTGTGACAATGATATTAGGTGTCTCGATCTATCTCTATAAATCTTTATGCCTAATATGTAAGCAGCTTCGCCAAGATCCTTCATTGAAAAACTATTATTCAAATAATCTTTGACACTATTAAGAAGGTCTACATCATTCCCAATCGACAGTATGTCATCCACACATAGTACTATGAATGCTACAGAGATCCCACTCACTTTCTTGTAAATACAAGCTTCTCCATAAGTTTGCATCAAACCAAAACTTTTGATTACCTTATCAAAATGTTGATTCCAACTTAGGGATGCTTTCTTCAATCCATAAATGGACCGTTGAAGTTTCCATACCTTGTTAGCATCTTTAGGATTGACAAAACCCTTGGGTTGTTCCATATACAACTCTTCATCTTGTCTCCATTGAGGAACGCCATTTTGACATCCGTCTACCATATCTCATAATCATAATATGCAGCGATTGCTAACAAAATCCACACAGACTTTAGCTTTGCTACCGGTGAGAAAGTCTCATCGTAGTCAACTCCTTGAATTTTTCGAAACCCTTTTGCGACAAGTCGAGCTTTATAGACGGTTACATTACCATCAGCATCTGTTTTCTTCTTGAAAATCCATTTGTTCTCGACAACCTTCCAGGCATCTAGTAAGTCCACGAAAGTCCATACTTGGTTTTCGTACATGGATCCAATCTCGGATTTCATGGCTTCTTGACATTTATTGGAATCTGGGCTCATCATCACTTCCTCATATGTCGCAGGGTCGTCGGTGTTTTCCACCAACATGACACTCATAAATGGATCATACCAATCAGGAGTGGTATGAGTTCTCGTTGACCTGCGAGGTTCCGTAGTAATTTCAACCAAAGATTCATGATCTTTATCATTAGCTTCCTCTCCTATTGGTGCAGGCTCCATAGGAACTTATTACGGTGCTGCGCTACTCTCAAATCTGAGAGAAGGTTTGACAACCTCGTCGAGTTCTACTTTCCTTCCAGTCACTTCTTTCGAGAGAAACTCCTTCTCTAGAAAGGATCCATTCTTGGCAACAAAGATTTTGCCCTCCGATCTATGATAGAAGGTATACCCAATAGTTTCCTTCGGGTATCCTATGAAGACGCATTTTTCCACTCTGGGTTCAAGCTTGTCGGGCTGTAACTTCTTTACATAAGCTTCACAACCCCAAACTTTGAGAAACGACAACTTAGGTTCTTCCCAAACCATAATTCATACGGTGTCGTTTCAACGGATTTAGATGGTGCCCTATTTAAAGTGAATCCAGCTATTTCTAATGCATAACCCCAAAATGACAAAGATAAATTTGTAAGTGCCATCATAGAACGAACCATATCTAAGAGAGTTCGATTACGATGTTCGGACACACCATTACGTTGTGGTGTTCCCGGCGGTGTCAATTGTGAAAGTATTCCACATTTCTTAAAATGCTCGCCAAACTCGTAACTTAGATATTCACCTCCACGATCAGATCATAGAAATTTAATCTTCTTGTTACGTTGATTCTCTACTTCACTTTGAAATTCCTTAAACTTCTCCAAAGTTTCGGACTTATGTTTCATGAAATAGATGTACCCATATCTACTCAAGTCATCCGTGAAAGTAAGAACATAACGATGACCATCGCGCAATGATACACTCATTGGGCCACACACATCGGTATGTATGATTTCCAATAAGTCCGTAGCTCGCTCCATCATACCAGAAAATGGAGTCTTAGTCATTTTACCCATCAGACATGCTTCGCATCTTTCAAGTGATTCTAAATCAAGTGATACAAGAAGTCCATCGGAATGGAGTTTCTTCATACGCTTCACTCCAATATGACCAAGACGACAGTGCCACATATAGGTTGAGTTATCACTTAATTTCAAACGTTTAGCCTCAATATTATTAACATGTATATTACTACAATCGAGATTCAACAAAAATAGGCCATCTATCAAAGGTGCATGTGCATAAAACATGTTACTCATATAAATCGAATAACCATTATTCTCGGACTTAAACAAGTAACCGTCTCACAATAAACATGATCCGGATATAATGTTCATGCTCAATGTAGGCACCGAATAACAATTATTTAAGTATAAAACTAATACCGATGGTAGATGAAGAGGTAGCGTGACGAGCGCGATCACATCAACCTTTGATGCATTTCCAACGCGCATCATCACCTCATTATTCGCTAGTTTCCGTCTATTCTGTAGCACCTGTTTCGAGTTATAAATATGAGCAACCGAACCAGTATCAAATACCCAGGCACTACTACGACTACTAGTAAGATACACATCAATAACATGTATATCAGATATACATTTCTTCTTGATGTTTCCGTTCTTCAGATCCGCCAAGTAGTTAGGGCAATTTCGCTTCCAGTGACCTTCTCCCTTATAGTAAAAGCACTCAGTATCAGGCTTAGGCCTAGCCTTGGTCTTCTTCGCCGGTGCGGTAGCTTTCTTACCGCCCTTCTTGAAGTTCCCTTTTTCTTTGGCTTGCCTTGCTTCTTGAAATTGGTGGTCTTATTTACCATCAACACTTGGTGCTCTTTATTGATCTCCACTTCCGCAGACTTCAACATAGAGAAGAGTTCTAACAACATCTTATCCATGCGCTGCATGTTGTACTTCATCACAAAGTTCTTGTAACTTGGTGGTAGTGATTGGAGGACACGATGAATCCCTAACGCATTAGGAATTATTATCCCCAAGATCTGGAGCTTATTAGTGTGCCCAGACATCTTAAGCACATGCTCACTAACGGAGCTGCCCTCTTCCATCTTGCAGTTAAAGAACTTTTTAGAAGCTTCATAACTCTCAACTGTCGCGTGAGCCTCAAATATCATTTTAAGTTCATAGACAATATCATTTGGGTCAAAGTTCTCAAACCTATTTTGAAGCTCCGATTCCAAACCATACAAGATAGCACACTGAACCGTGGAGTACTAAATCTTCTGAGTATGATAAACATTTTTCTCGTCATCGGTAGCATCTTCTGCAGGTGGGTCACTCAGCGGTGCATCTAGCAAATAGGTCAACTAACCATCATTGGGGACAATCCTCAAATTGCGGAACCAATCCGCGAAGTTGCTTCCATTGTTTTTCAACTTTTCTTTCTCTAGGAATGCATTAAAATTGATGGTAGGGGCCGCCATTGATCTACAACATATTTGCAATAGTTTAGACTAAGTTTATGACAAACCGAGTTCTAATTAATAGTTAAATTAATCTAGGTGAACTCCCACTTAAAACAATATCCCTCACATTGTTTTAGTGATCACACTAACCAAATCCACCACATCAAAACCGATCATAATGAGAGATGATGTAGCTTCAAAGGCGAGCAATCAACATGTTCATCATATATACTATATGACTCATGCTTTACCTTTTGGTGATCCGTGTTCCGAGACCATGTCTGTACATGCTAGGATCGTCAAGATCAAACCTTAGCTTCCGCATGAGAAAATCTGGCTTGCTCCCATTGTATACACTCGCGGAATCTAACACACCCGATCATCACGTGGTGCTTTGAAACAACGAGTCTTGGCAACAGTGCCTACTAAGGATGAACACTTTATAACTTGATATTTTGTGAGAGGGGTCATCTTATAATGCTACCGTCGTGAACTAAGCAATACAAGATGCATAAAAGGATTAGCATCACATGCAATTCAAAATATGTGATATGATATGACCTTTCTTCTTGTGCCTTCGATCTCCATCTTCATGCACGAACATGATCTCCATCATCACCGGCGTGTCATCAAGGTCAATGGCACCGCTCCATGGTTGTCGTCCACCAGCATCAACTATTACAACTACTTTGTATAATATACACGTAGGTATTACTGAAATTAAAAGACAACCATAAGGAACTTTCTGGTTGCCTACTTACAATAAGGAACATTGCATACATCATATATAATCATAATCATGGCCATATCACATCACAACACACCCCTGCAAAACAAAGTTAGACGCCTCTAATTTTCTTTGCATGTTTTACGTGGTTTGGGGATTTCAATAAGTGTCGTTCTAACTTACGAACAAGAACCAAAACATTGATACTAGTATTGTCAATCACCCATTGTAAACTGAATCTTCACTATGTCGGGAGAAACAGGCATGGCTCCCGGGAGAAAAGCCACTTATGCAATACAAGTTGCATGTCAAGCGTGGAGAAAGTCTGAGGAACAATGTCATGTAAGGTTAGCCCGGGCCGCTTCATCCCACCATCCCGCAAGATGCAAAGTACACAATAAGCAATCGACAACAAAAGCATCAATGCCCACAATGACCATTGTGTTCTGCTCGTGCAATAGATCTACATATAGACATGTCTCTGATATCACTGTAGGGGTTCGTAGCATGGAAAACAAAAAAATTCTAACGCATGAACACACATAAGCCAAGAACTATCTACTAGAGTGTAGCAGCGAGTTGATTAGAGTACTCACCCCCGAAGATTCCAAAGAGGTTAAAGAGAGCAGATTCTTTTGGGTGATGTAGTCATACACTTGCCGATCTCAAGATCACGTAGACGATCCTTCCACCGTTGCGTTCAAGCAGCACTTCCGCAGTCGGTCACATGTTCGGTACTCGATGAAGACCTTCCTCTCCCTTGTTCCAGCAAGTAGTGGAGGTTGTAGTTCTCTCCTCGCGATTCCGGTAGCACGAAGTCGTGGTGTCGGAAGTAGAGGGAAGATCCCGCATGGATTCTACTAAGCCGAAGTGGGTTATGGTGGAGTATTAGGGTTTCCCGACGTCTAGGGTTTAGAAGCCGGAGAGGAGGAGGTGGAGCCGGCGGCAACAACAGCGGCAGGCAGCGTCGGCGCGGGTTTGGGTGGTGGTGGTGTCTGGAGGGGCAACCCCCTCCCCTCTATTTATGAGAGGGAGGGGTAGCTAGGGAGAGGGGAGTTTGAATCCTTCCCCAACTCCCTCTCCTTCTAGGCTTGTCATGGAGGGAGAGAAGGATTCTCTTCTTCCTCCACTAGGAAACATTGTCCCAGTTTGACTTTTCAAACTTGCCTTTCGACTTTCAATTTTGGAGTTTGATTTTACTCTTTATTTGCACAACCCTTTGACCTAGGACATGATGCAACCATTCCACTTAGTCATGAGACATTCATGCACCCTTCCCCTTCCGGTCTGGTGAACCTTCTAGACCCTTCTATATCATTCTGGTGAAAACACCAAAATCATTCCCGAACTCCGGAATTGGACTTTCCTTATATGAATCTTATTCTCCGGACCATTCCGGATGTCCTCGTGATATCCCGGATCCCATACGAGGCTCCGAACAACATTCAGTTTTCCTACTTACATTCCATATCTAATAAGCAACATTGAATCCTTAAGTTTGTCTCCCTACGGTTCGTGAATTATGCAGACATGACCGAGACTCTTCTGCGATCAATAAACAATAGAGGAATCTAGAAATTCATATGTATCCCACATATTTCCTTGATTACTTTGCGATCAAATGAAACATTTACATACGATACCAATTTCCCTTTTGCGATATTCTACTTATCCAAGGTCTTATCGTCGGTATCTCTGCATACCTACTTCAACCTTGTTACCGATAAGTACTCTTTACTCGTTCCTATGATATGTGATCCCTTGTGAGCTAGTCACATACTTGCCATGTGCCTCAACACATACTTTTCGAATACTCAATGCCACCTTTATAACCACCTAGTTACGAAGTGGTGTTTGATGTCATCAAAGCATCCTTCTTGTGATGGTTATTAGCATGATCTCATGGTCGAAGGAATTAGGTTACTATGTATCAGAAAACTTATAGCAAACGAACTAATGAAATGAATTGATCTTTATGATACGCTTATCTATAGGAGTATGTCTATCATACCATTATCCTAATGATATTATCTTGTTGTTAATAACATCTCAATGTTCATGATCAGGAAACCGTGGTCATCTATCAACCAACAAGCTAGTATTATAAAGAGGCTTTACTAGGGACTCTAATTAGTTTACAAATCACACAAGTATTAATGTTTCTGGTTAATACAATTAGAGCATGAATGTAAACATTTATCATAAACACAAAGATATAATAATTACTACTTTTATTATTGCCTCTAGGGCATATCTACAACAGTCAAGGCTGGGGTAGATCCTTCGTCTTGGAGCATTAGAGTTACACTTGAATTGAGATCCACGAGTGACGCCTTATTGTGACTCTGTAGCTACGGTAGTTACCTAACAAAGTTTCAAGGGTTAACTCGGGGTAGATTTAGTGGTTAGCGACGCTTCTTCTTGGTCGTTAGTCGGGGTGAAGGCATTTTAGTTTTAGAGGGGTTATCTCAACTTGAAATGTTTGTGTTACTTTGGTTCGATGATGGAGTAGACTCGTTGTCTTTTGGCATCCTTATCTTCAGGATTCTTGGGCCGTTTGTGTTATGGAGAGGACTTCCTGCTGATTATACAGAGGGTGGAATGGGTCATCGTTCCTTTGGAGGTGGTTAGAACTAAGACACTTATAGGGGTTGTCGGAGATTTCTTTAAGTGGCCATCCTCCTGAGGAGGGGTTTCGGGTTATGGCTTACGAAGGGTTGTGGCGTGAGACACAAACGAGGTGGTCATATCATAGGATCGAGTGATTTGAGGCAGACTAGCAACACATTTCAGGCATTCACATTAGCACATGATAGGCAAGTCGAGCGTACCATAGATACTAAGGGGTGACTACGCTCCAATAAGGGGAATCCTATACTAGGGGTATTGGTCCTAGGTACGGAGGACATCATGGGGGTCTTTACTTCTATCTTGCCATCTAGTGTTGTCTGTGTCGTACTTGATCCTTTGTGGCGATGAAGGACTCCATTGGTAGGGAGATCTTGTAGTGTCTTTCGTTGTTGGTAGCTCCTTTGGTTTGCTTGTCTCTTTGTCTCTTCATTTCAGGATCTCCGTCCTCATAGTCTCCAAGTCGGACTTTGTTTTTGAAAATGGAACATTTGAAGTAGACGAGATATAGAGTAATCCATTTTCAAAAGGTTAAGTCAGAGAATATAAGATAAGAAATCTTTCGAAAAGTTATTGAGAAAGTAGTTTTTGAAAGTCGGTGTTTTCGGAAATAGGGGTTGTCTTGTTTAACGTACATGCTAACTAAGGTCTCTTACAGTCAGGATGGCTCTGATACCAAGTCTGTGAGACCTCAGATTTATGGTTCGGGAATCCCCGTTATGCATACAATTCAAGTTCCCATGATCAGTGAGCCATGAGCATAACCGACTAGTATCATTACAACATCCATAAACTAACAATTACAAAACTTACAAGGTTGCCATTATGGCGATTACAACATCAATTAGCGGAAGTCTTCTAGCGCAGATCCCATGTCATGCCTTAACCCATAGGCAACTGACTAGGAGACGGCCTAGATCGCATAGACATTAGCAACTCCATCATTTCTCTCGAACATCTATAAGTATGGCCAAGTAAATAGCCAGGGACAATGTCGGTGAGTACTTTGAATGTACTCGCAAACCACCTAAAGAGAACAATAATAAAGGATATGGAATATGGTTGTGGTAGGATGTCTCCACAAGAGGTTCTTTTATAAATTAGTTTCTCTTGTAGATATAACATATCTCTATATCTTTGTTGAAAAACTTATGTAAAACATTTGGAAACCTTTTTGAAAAGTTTTTAGAAAACACTAGGATTGGGGGTCACCCATTTGTTTCTTCCTTCCGGTCATCCCATGACCAAACTTCTTACTTTCCGACCATCCCATGGATAAGACATTTCCAAAGCCATTGCTTTTCTGAAATCCTTTTTGATATCAAAACCAGCACCGCTCTACAGTAACCTTACCAACCGTCCATGACCTAGGACATGGATATTCGAATATATTTACACTATGCAGAGGTTGTACACTTTACCCACACCATCCGAGTACCCTGCCCTGATCTACACCGATCGTGGGTCGAGTAACCTGTCAAGAGCTTCAGAATGCCCACTCCAGTATTAGAGCCTACCCTATGAGTCGTTCCCCTCAACACCGGGACATCGGGTACCGTGTACCAATCGGAGCGCCTTTTTGACTACACAAAGTGTGTGCTTTCAATGAGAGGCTCATAGTAACGCCTGGCGGCCTGTAGACCGTTCATTTCTTCACATGGTCGACGCTTCGTGGACCATTATAGGAGAAGACCCAGCCTCCAGAGATCGACATCCCCTGTAGTAGTTGTGAGGCGGCTCATACCAAAATAAACAAACTTTGAGCCCAGCCCTACCCATTTAGGAGTAATGTGGTTGCACGGGTTAATTGTTCTGGCAAAATTGCAAAGAATCGGGTGGATTTTCATAAACCTTTTTCCTCCATCTTTCATCCAGTATTTTGTTAAAAAAAAACCTTTTTCATTTCTCTAACTTCTCTTGGTAGGTAAAACCTCATCGAGGTTTTGCCATAAAGCATTTATGTAAAACTTTTCTAGGGTCTTCCCATCCCATAGTTTTGCTTCGGCCAAAACATGGTCTCCAAAGGGGTATGGACCATCTACTGTACTAGGGGTGAGTATGTGTCATCGAAGGAGCTGTACTTATTAGTACAAAGGGTATTGGATGGAGGAGCCAAGCCACTACCAAGTATAAAACATTAGATAGTAAACCAATGCACTTTGTATAAAAGTAGATAAAAACATGCATAAATGAAACAGTAGGACAATGGCTTATGAGCAAGAAGGTGGATTGCCTGTGACCAGCGAGATGTCCCTTGACGGTGTTAGAATACGATAATACCGATAGCCATAATATTAATAATCCGATGCTTCCTTCTTCTTGGCGTCACACAATCGCAACTATCACCGTTATCGAGCAAACATGCAAGTAAAAAACACCACACTCAATACAAGGCATACAAGCATCAAAACATACAACAAATAAACAATATATATAGGTTACAATTCAGTAGGGTTTGAGAATAATGGATTTAGAAATATTGGAATGGGTCTTGGACATAATTGAAGGAATTCCATAGTTAGTTATTATCTAGAAACTAGTTTTGAGAGGGTTTTTGGATCAATGCGAATTTATGTATGATACCATTGTATAAAAATGCTACCATCAGGTAGATATTAATAAAATGAAACGAACAAAAGTGAATTCACTATTTTTCAATTTCCATTGATTTATAATGATTTTTTATAGTGAATAAAACTCTAGTTTAAGGAAATAATACACCATATAAGTTATGGAGCTCCAAAAAATATTTGATGAACTGATTCAAGAGGAGTTGGAATCATCTCAAAATAATTTCTAGAATACCCTCCGAAAATTAGTTTTGGATGATAATTGTCTTTTTCACAAGATTTAATCTATAGTAGATTTTGATGTGATTACCAAAGATACATGTTCGGTATTTATAATACCTTTCTTTAGAAATTTGAATCAACCCATTTGGATTTACAGAGCCACTGTAGTGATTTTTCTAGAAAATAAACCATTCACATAATAGTTTAATTCACCATAATTCAGTAGATGCTTAAATAAATTTTGGGCTTCTGGGGTTTGGAGGATATTGATATGCATGTGTGCAAGGAGTTGAATTAGGTCAACACCTCATTTGTTTGATCTAGAGAAATTCCTAGATGTTGAAAAGCGCAGTTTTTGTTAGTTTTACCAGGGGCAAACTCGGAAGCCATTTGGGTTGGGCCAGGTTGTCATGTAAGGTATAACAACTACCTTGCGGCTTCATCCTTTTTGGAGCAGTGAAACTCCTTGGAGGATTGGATTAGTGAAATGGGCACATGTTGATGTATAATTTATTATTGATAAATTATTTATTAATTTGGTATACTTTTTGTACTGTATGTTGAAGAAGACATGCCTGCAAAACCTAAAAATAAGATCTGGGCAATTTCCATCAATTTTCATTTTTGCTTGGGATTAAACCTATCGGATATAAATAGATCTATAATTTAAGTAAAAATAAAAGGGGGCTGAGGGGCTCCTGTGCTGGATCTGAGGCAAACTGGGCCGCACATGGGGATTCGGACCACCTGGAGACATCGGCGGGTGGGAGGCCGCGTTTGAAATCCCGTGGGCGGGGCCCATTGTCAGTGAGTGAGGAGACGAAGAGGTAAGATGGGCTTCTATCTGTTGGATTAGAGGGCGATCAACGGTGGGGGCTCGTCGTCCTCCTTAGGCGCTGTGGCGGCGAGGGGACACCCTAGGCGGCGGGGCGACTCGAGGGCTCACCAGCAGGCATGGAGAGGCGATGGGGAGCGGCGGAGAGGATGCAATGCTCGACTGTGAGAAGTTCGAGGGGCAGTACGGTCTGGTTCACGTCTAGGAAGGGGCTCGAGCGAGATGGCCGAAGTAGAGCTCGTCGAAGTTCCATGAGGTCGCAGCTCTAGGGTTTCCTGATTCAAAGGATAAGCAAGGTTAAGAGAAGGAGGTCGAGGGGAGTTAGGGGAGGTGGAATGCAGAGGATAAAGGGTGGAAGCGACACCGAGCTTGCCTTTTACAAGCTCGACCGAGAGAACCTCGCCGGAGTTGGCGGTAATGCTTAGAGAGCCATCCCTGGGCAATATGAAGACATGGATTAGATGCAGCAGGTCCAGGGGGTCTAATCCATCTAGCATGCAGAAAGGGGAGAGAAGGGAGGAGAGCACCTCAAGTGGATCTTGGTGATGGCCGAGAGGCCTTGCTTCTTCTTCTCCCAAGCGTGGCAGATCTAGGGAGAGGTTGGGGACTCGGGGAGGGTAGGTAGGAGGGACAGGAGTGGAATAGAGGTTCCGGTGGCGCTGGGGTGGCCTCAAGCCTCTTTATCTTGAGGGAAGGGTTCCATGATGGACAAGGTCCATGTTTGGTCATGGGCAAGGGAGTTGGGCTAGGATAGGGCAGTGTGGGTGGTGCTGGGGGTGTGTGGGACCAGTAGCTCGACCAGGGAGAGGGGGAGTGGTTGTGGCTTTTAATGCCCAAGATTGTTGTGAGGCATATCTCTGCCTCTCTCTTACAAGAACATGGAACAAAAAGGAAAGGCTAGCTTATGTTGTAGTGCTACAGTGATAGTCGACCAGGGGTGCTAGGGTTGCCGTGGAGGAGTCTTTGACAAGATTGGAGAAAGTTTGTAGGGGGTTTACTAATGCTTTTTGCTAAATGATCAAAATTGCCAAAATGGGTGGTTATGAAGCAATGCTTGAATTTTGATCTTTCTAGGATGGAACAAGGCTACTGGTGGTTGGATATGATCAAGATATACCCTAGGGGATTTATTTGCGATTTTTTGAAAGATTATTGATCCAATTAAGATCATCTATTCAAAAAGTGCAGAAGTAGTTTCTAGAAGATATTTTGATATTTTTACATGAGACATGGTTGTTTTTTGATATGGGATGGTTCTAAATACCATAGCACACATTGGGTAATTTTATTGGCATTTATTTGGATAGAAAATTATTTTTAAGCCATTATTTCTTATTTCTTCCATTTAAGAAAAAGGGAAAAAAGAAATAATCAAGAACCTCAAAAATACTTATTTTTGAGTTTGGAAGGTAGGTATGATGTATAGTACTGAAATGGGCATTTATTTGGCAAAGTGATTAGGAGAAAAGCAAACTTGCTTTTATAGACAAAGTTTCTAGGGTTTTGCCCAAAGTGGAATTTAAATAGCTTAATAATCCAAATAATTATGGGAATTATTTGGGGAAGATTATAACCAATGTGGATGTTGTCAACATGAAGTATCCATCATGACCAACCTAGTGTTTCGAAATCTCACTTAAGAAATGGAAAGAAAGTAGATGGGGATGATCTAGTGGTTTGTTATTTTTATACCACATAAACAAGGTTGGATTAGTGAGTTTAGAGCTCACCTTGATACAAGGGATGGATAGGTAGTTAGAACAAGTTACATATATGATCATGGAAGCAAGAGTTTTGCTTGGTTGTATTTTAGGTGATCTAGAAGTGATGGCAAACTTTGTTGAAATTAAGGCTGCCATAACAGATACATCATGATGCCTCATAAACATTTGAAGATTGAATGCAAAAGGGTTAGAATAGGTGGAGTACCAAAGATTGAATCTAGATAAGGATTCTAGACTTGGCCAAATTTGGCAGATTTGAGGATTTGCACTAGTATGCAAGAGGAAAACATTTGAAGAGGGTGCAAGGATTTATGCTTATCATCAAGTGGATGATATTGAGGTATAAATTGAATAGAGGGTATCCATGCTTGTATTTTGTATTTGATGAGTTGGATGCTAATAAAATATTAGCTCAGGATTGATCTGGTTAAGTAGATTTGAGATTCACTTGAGTGACTCAAGATAGATTGAGTTTGGGTTGCTTAGTTTGATATTGATGATCTCAACTATTGGTTTGATCCCTCAGTATGAGCTACTAGATTAGCTCACTCGAGTTCCTAAGCAATCTAGGCAATCAGCAGATCAAGGCAATTCATTAGACCCTTTAGTCCCGGCCAAGCCACAAAACGGGAGTAACACACTCAAGATGGTTTGCGGAAAACACTATGCAGTCCCGGTCCAGCCACAAACCGGGACTAACACTCAATACATTTATTAATATTAAAAAATCGAGACTACGGAATCAGGACTGAAGACCCCCTTTAGTCATGCTCATATCTAGCCCTATCGTACTCAGCTTCAGGGTCGTCTTCGTCTTCATCATCGTGGTCGTTGCTAGGTGCACGCGGCTAGATCCTCAGCCTACCCATGGAATATTGTGGGGGCACCTGCCACTCCGGCCTCGGATTCACGACGCGTGGGGGAGGGGGCTCCCGGATGACGACATCGCTACAGCCGCGACCTTCACCACCGCCACCCTTCTTATGGCTCTATGGCGGCTGCGGGTACCGAAGGCGAGGATGGTCTTCCCCGGCGATGTAGAGCATCACACCGATGATAGTCCGGTTCGCCCACCACAGGTGGTGGCCGGCTTCGTTATGGTTCACTGGCGGAGGGCCGTCACCCTCGTACCTGGTGAGCTCCCTTTACCGCCGGTTAGCAAAGAAGGCATTCCAGGTGTCATAATTGTCGGGATCCCACTAGGATCCATCCGCTACTCCGGCGTGAGCTCATGGTAGAAGTAGTTCGTGATGGCCGCCTGGCATGCGGAACCTTGAGGGATAGGAGGGACAAGAACCCATCGAGCGCTCAGCATCTAGCCGGCAAGGGTAGCTGGAGGCGCACATCGCCTCGGTATCCTTGAGGGTCAGAATGGCTCAGTAGGCGCCGTCCATTGTTGTGAGAGAGGAAGATGTGGATGTGTGCATAACCATGGCGCAGCCGACCTATATATAGATGGAAAGGGCGGGAAAACATGGCGGGAAGCGGTGGGAAATGGCAGGAAATATCTTAAGTCCCGGTTAGTGGCTACAACCGGGACTAAAAGCTCAGTTCAGAGGGAAAGGTCAGGAAAACATGGCGGGAAGCGGTGGCAAAGGGCGGGAAATATCTTTAGTCCCGGTTAGTGGCTACAACCGGGACTAAAAGCTCAGTTCAGAGGGAAAGGGCGGGAAAACATGGAGGGAAGCAGTGGGAATTAACGGGAAATATCTTTAGTCCCTGTTAGTGGCAACAACCGGGACTAAAGCTTCGGTCAGAGGGATTACTTATGCAAATTCAAGCACTTTTCATTTTGAAAGTTCAGTAATATTCAAAAATATGCAAAATATAATAGTTAATGCATTTTTAAATTGATAATGGCAAAATGGTTAATATTTGACTAGTTAAAATAATTATTTTATAAAATAGAAAATGTATTTGGATTACTTATTCAAATTTAAGCACTTTTCATTTTGAAAGTTTAGTGAGATTCAAAAATATGCAAAATATAATAGTTAATGAATTTTTAAATTTATAATGGCAAAATGGTTAATATTTGACTAGTTAAAATAATTATTTTATAAAAGAGAAAATGGTTTTGGATTACTTATTCAAATTTAAGCACTAATCATTATGAAAGTTTAGTGAGATTAAAAAATATGCAAAATATAATAGTTAATGCATTTTTAAATTGATAATGGCAAACTGGTTAATAATTTGACTATTTAAAATAATTATTTTATAAAATAGAAAATGTATTTGGATTACTTATTCAAATTCAAGCACTTTACATGTTGAAAGTTTTCTCAAATTCATAGGTATGCAAAAAATGTATAATTTAAGTGTTTTAAACAATATATTCAAAAATTTGAAAAAACGCACAGCGCTTGTAAATTTGGGCTTTAGTCCCGACCCAAATAACCAGACGGGACTAAAGGGTTGCCCAGCGCGCGCGCAGCCAAAAATCCCCCCTCTAGTCCCGGTGCGTGGCACCAGCCGGGACTAGAGGCCCCCCTTTAGTCCCTGCTGGTGCCACGCACATGGACTAGAGGGGGGGATATAAAAAGAGGCCTCCTCCCCCGGTGCGTTCCACGCACCGGGACTTGGAGGCCAAATCGACAAACCAGACGCCACCAGGCTTCCCGATTCGCTGACGAGAAGCACCGTACCGCCTCCGCGCCTCCCTTCGAGCCGGCCTGCCGCCACCGCCGTGCCCGCCTCTCTGCCTCCGCGACGGCCTCTCCCGCGGTGACCCGCAGCTCCCCTCCACTGGCGCACCTTCGGCCACTGCTTGCGCCACTTCCTGCCGCCTGCGCCACCGCCTGTCGTCGGCGCCACCCTCCTCCTCATTAGGTAATTTTTTTAGTGTAGGATTACTATTAATTTAGGATATATAGTGTATTTTTATATAGTGTAGGATTATTATTAGTTTAGTGTAGGATATATAGTGTATTTTCTTATTATTAGAATTTGTATATGATTAGTATAGGATTATGATTAGTTTAGTATATGATTATGATTAGTTTAGGATTATGTTAGTATATATAATCTAGGATTATTTTAGTATATGATTATGATTAGTATAGGATTATGATTAGTATATATAGGAATTATTTTAAATTATTATGATTACTATAGGATTATTTTAGTGTATCTATTTTTATTGTAATATAATATTGTAAGTTTTTAGGGTATGAGATATATTATAATATTGTAATAATATAAGTTTTTTATTGTAATATAATAGTGTAATATAGTATTTTTTTGTAACATTGTAAGATCCTCTTTGTAACCAGAGTTAGGGTTAGGGTGTTGGTGCTCAGTGGTGACCGAAGTTAGGGTTAGGGTGGTGGTTCTCGCGGGAAGCCGGAGTCGCCCACCTCTCCCGCAGCCACCTCCACCGGCACCGCCCGCCACCGGCACCTGCCACCGCCACCGGCCAGCGGCCACCATCACTAGCACCGGCCATCGCCACCGCACCTCCGGATTTAAGGTTTATTCTATTATTTTGTATAGAAATATCTGTGTATAGAAATATTTTGTATGAGAATATTTTTTTGTTATGTTCAAATAAATATTGTGTGCATCTCGCATTTTGTAGAAACTATGGATCCACATAGTCCAATCCGCAGAGACCTAGCTTTAGAACACATTCTCTAAGAAATGATTCAGGATGCTGGTCCATCCGGTGAGGGATCTCCCTCGAGGTATCTGAACTCATCCGGTGAGGAGAGGAGATCAACCAACGAGAGGAAGAAGCCGACAACTCCAATGATGGAGAAGCCCATGGACGCGTAACGAAGACCGACGAGGTATATATATGATGTCCGATGATCACTAGATGTTCGAGAGTAGCTGTATGTACCAAGTTGTATATATATTATATTGATGAATGTTTCTTCTCTTAGGCCTCCACATCGAGCAAAAAATCCAAGCGCGGACCAGCCAAAAAGTTAGATGCCCGTACTATTTTTTAAATTACGGCGGTCTCAGTACAGGGAGAACCATTGGAACCAAAAAAGCAAAAAATGTATTTATACAACAATGCGGAGTTGTTGTTAGAGATCGCGTCCCAATCACCATTCGAGAGTGGCATAAGCCCAAAGAGGCGGAAGCGAGGAGTAATATGTATATCGACGAAAGGTACAAAGAGGGTCTTTTTAATGACCCCGGGGCACATTTCAAGCTTCCAGAATGTGAGACTGATATCGAGACGGCTGAAATGAGAAAGAAAGTCAAGCAATTTGCTCTTAAGAAGATGGCTAAACTATTAAGGAACTGGAAGAAATCATTATGGCTAAAGTATTGGAAGTACAAGAAAACTCCAATATTCAAAGGCTATCTAGTGAAGCAGCAAGATTACTAGGATGCATTTTTGGAGTATAGGAAGTCAGGACTTGCATAGGAAAAGTAAGAAAAAACAAGATAAATGTTGCGAAGAAGAAACATCACCATAACATGGGGCCATGGGGCTACACGACTGCCATGCCAAAGTGGGATGCAAAAGAGAAAGAGATGTCTGCTAAATGGATCATTCCATAACCAATTCACGAAGAATGGGATTTGAGGGCAAGAAATTGGTTCATTGGGCATGGCAGTGAGTATGACGAACTTACAGGGGACCTTTTTTTGCAGTGATGGTCTTAGGGTACCCAGGAATACATGGCTGAAAGTGGTGACAGAGATTAAAGATGATAAAAAAGATCCATCTCGATAGAGAGAAAGACTTGCTGACCTTGGTCCTCGGCAATGACGAACACAGAGGACGAGTCATGTGGGAGACTGGGTTTCGTAAGGACCAAGGTACTTATAGAAGCCGTGAAAGAGCAAAGAAGCGATGGGAGAAGGAGGAGGGAGACAATTTCAACCAGCTGCTAGCAAGATTTGAGAAGCAGCAACAGCAGATCGACGAACTTAGAGGAGTAGCACGCGTGCAAGATCCTCCACTAGATATTACCGCCAACCCATATCAACAGAGAAGCAGCGTGGCTGAATCGGAGGTCCCGTCTGACGATGCAAGGATGATAGACGGCGGTCCCGGCTACCCCGTGGATAGAATAAAAGAGAAGATATCTTGTGAGCTCCATCAGAAGGTGAAGAACATATCCGTCAAGGTGGCGGTCGGATCTGGTTTACCTTGTCCACCTAACGCACGCTCGAATGGCCGTGAGATTCTACCAGGCTATGGTAAAGTTGGGGTGGATGAAATCGTAATGGGGTGGGAATCAATGGAGCTTGACATCCCTGGATGTTGGGGATATGCTATTTTGGTATCCTCATACTATGTCTCCTATCCGGATAACCCGAGTGGCCCATAGTTTGTAGCAAGGCCTATGGCCTGCTGGGCGGCCTAGTTAGATGGATCCAGAAGGGAGGCCCATGCCAGATAAAGGAAGGCTACGGAGGAGTCACCGATGTACCCGGAGCCTTGGAGTGCAAGACACTCTAGACTAGTAATAGACAATGTAGGACTCTGTAACCTGTCCGGCTAGGACTTTTCCCTGTAACCCTAGGACCTGGCGACAATATAAGTCGGGCCTATGGGAGCCTTTAGGGCACAATCTCAGACCAATTAACTCATACCTCGCACAACGAATCGATCCCTGTAACTCGGCGTATTGCCATTACAGTGATTTATAGCAGGAGTAGGATTCCGCCATCGTCGTGGGATCTGAACCTGGGTAAGCTCTGTTACCTCGTACCCGTCAACCGTCCTCCTTCCTCCACGTCTCTAAACACGCACTGTGAGGACCCCTCCATGGCGTACTCGTCGGCAATACTACGACAGTTGGCGCCCACCGTGGGGAAAGAGGAGCTTCAGGCTCTTCAGCGGGCGAGGACCAAGATCTTCGCGGGAATTGGCGAAACCGTAGCCATTGGTTGTGTTCTCTTCTCTGGCAACGTTCTGATCGTCCCTCTCGACGAGTTCTGGATCCCGGCGAAGACGAACCCTACGCGGTGTTCGATCGTTCCTATCGGAGACATTCACCTCTTCATTGGCGAAACTGACTCGAGCACTACTTCCCTGGGAGTTGGAGGAGCATCAAGACCCGCACGGACCGCCTACGGGCAGGATACGTTTGTGGAAGGATCGATGTCGGATATCTCCTCGGAAAAATTCAAGGCCCACCGAAACCTCCCCTGTGCAGGATATAACGGTGGAAGATCATTGCAAGTCC
Organism: Avena sativa; assembly: GCA_916181665.1. Taxonomy (NCBI): domain Eukaryota; kingdom Viridiplantae; phylum Streptophyta; class Magnoliopsida; order Poales; family Poaceae; genus Avena; species Avena sativa. Next base: position 128,717,943 of record OV702281.1, on the reverse strand, counting down.
GCCGGCTTCGTCTGAGCGTCTGGACAACAGAGATCCAAGTTCGTCGGCGTGGTTACCATCTTCGATCTGGCGCGTTGCATTCAGAGAGAGGGAGAAAACCCCCGTGATTACCTTTCCAGATGGCTCCGTATACGGGTCGATCTAGCACATTACCCCAATGATGATGCTATGTATCACTTTGTGGAAGGACTGGACCACGGTACGCTTCTCTGGCATTCTCTAAGGCGGCAGCAGGCTTCGGGACGACTCACCTTCGAAAGCATGGTGAACACCGTCAACAGCTACGCGGAGGCCGAGGGGGCAGCTCAGGCGCATCTTGAACTCATTCACGGAGCGCCGCCGCCTCAGCCACAACCACCACCGCCTCCGGCCGCCATCGCCGCAGTAGCACCACCACTTCCAATCATCGTCGCACCTGTTGCACCTCCACCTCCTGTCATCGAGGAAGCCTGGGCACCCTCCGACTCTGTGATTGACGCGCTCTACACCGACTTCAGTGCAGATTCGGAGGAGATAGATTTCAGCCCGGAGGAGCTAGACTCTGCCATGCAGGAGATGGAGGAGGAGTACACGCGCGACGAGCAGGCCAACAACGCCGTCATGTCCCGAGAGGTGTTCGTCACCATTGGGACGGCGATGGATGAATATCAACCCGGAAGGGCTCCGCCTATAGCTCTGGACAAAGGGAAGGGACCACCTATTGCAGCCGACAATGATCGTGCAAAGTTCATGCCCCCTCTGCCTAACCCAGTGTAATAGCCGCAGGAACTCGGCACCCGATCGAGCAACAACAACACCGCAAACTTGCCGCCTCTAGCATCTACGTCTGCTGCTGCCCAAGTTACTCCAGCTGATAGAGTAATGTACGGCAATCTCCTCGTCGAGCCACTGACATAACTCATATCCGGAACGTAACCCAGCTTGACGAGAAGCGCCAGCAGCTGCTGGAGGAAGCGCATGCCATCGCAGAGCAAGGCGCAAAGCTAGATCGAGATCTGGTCAACGCACAGAAATCCATAGAAAAAGCTAGAGCAATGGAGGCCAAGTACAAGACTCTGCTGCAGCAGCAGAAGGCCAAGAAAGCTCCGGCTCGCGTCATCAACGATCCTGGTGTGCGGAGAAACCTAGGATGGGCTCCCCCGAAGCCGGCACAAGCCAAGCCATACATTGACAATGAAGGCAGGTAGGTGATGCCCACTCCTTTCCTCAACCTCGCCATCGCCAAGACCCTTCTGGAGCAGGATAGATCGCCTGAGGCGGTGGACCAGGTCTATGACCTAGTGGCCAAGGCGATGAAACAATAGGAAAAGGCCACCTCTCAGAGGCTTGAGTCTGACCTGGCGTTTTGCCAGTCTAGCCAGCATAAGCCGCCAAGGGACGGATCTCCTCTTGATGTCAGGTCTCAGACGGGTTCATCAGAACGAAGATGGAGGAATGCGCGCAACGGGAAGGATGCTATCCCCATATTCTCTGACCACGGAGGCAAAGCCCAACCTCGTCTCCCATCACCACCTCCCCGCTCCCCCCCGACATTGCGAAGACACCAAGGCTCACCATCGTATGGATATGCCCCCGCCAAGGTAGAACGGCATCGTCATCCATGACAACGCGGAGCAGACCCTTCATGACAGAGAGCACAACCAAGAACACAAGAGCAGGTCGTACCATGACCCGCCGCGTCCGACAAGCAACCGCAACAAGCGTGAGGCGTTGCAGTAGGGTAACAGCAAGAAGGCTAACCCACCGCCACCTCCACCTCCGTCGCCACCTAGCCGCCACCATGGCGGAGGGGGCCCATGTCGTTCACGTAGCCCATCCCCTGTTGAAAAGAAGAAAAGAAGCCCGGAGCCATACGACGCACGTTCGTGGATAGACAACATCCACGAGGCCCGAGAAGGACCGTACATGGGACCACATTGCTTTGGACCTGTCATACGGTCCGCAACTTACCCCAAAGGTTTCCGGATTGACAAGACCATCAAGCCCTATGACAACACCGCCAAGCCGGCCACATGGTTGCAGGATTACGGCAACGCGGTGGAGATCGCCGGGGGTAACCCCAACGTTGCCGTCAAGTACCACCCATTAATGTTGGCGGGCACATCGTGTCAATGGATTCATGACTTGGCGGAGAAATCCATCTGCAACTGGTTGGACATGCAAGAAGCGTTCACCAAGAACTTCGAGGGTATGTACAAGCGTCCCTACACTATTGGCGATCTACAGCAGTGCGTGCAAGAGAAAGACGAGACATCTCGCGCCCACCTCTCCTGCTAGCTGGATATGATGAATTCCTGCGCAGGAGTGCACGCTCAGACCGCCATGGCCGCCTTCATCGATGGGTTTGAAAGGGGCACATTTCTCCGACATAAGCTGAAGCGCTTGCAGGACAATCACTAGCTAGACTTGAATCAGATGATTCAGTTGGCCAGTGAGTTCACAGCTGCTGATGACGATGCTCGCGGCTCTCTGCCGGCAACGACCGTTCCAACTCAAGCTCAGAGGAACAGCATCACAAAGCATAAAACCGCACCAGAAGAACAGCAAACTCCCGACATGGTCGCGATGACCTTCGCAGGACCAGGTGATGGCAGACAGTGTGGCCGAGGACGGGGAGCTGGTCGTGGGCAGCAGCGAGGAAGTGAAACTACCTCGGCAGCGCTCCGCGTTCCCCAAACCTATGAGGAGTACCACGATATTCCATGCCTCGTACACCTCGATGCCAACGGCAAGACCACCCGCACCAATCGCCACTGCAAGTTCGTCAACAACCTCAAGGAGGACCCGGAGTCCGGCCACAAGCAAAGTCGGAAGAACAGACCGCGAGGAAAGGGCAAGGGGAAGAAGAAGGAAGAGGAGTCCAAGGATTCAAGTGACCTGGACGAGGACATTGACCCCAAGCACGCCACCAAGAGCGACAGCAAAGGCAAGAACCCCTTCAAGAAGAAGGCGGCAGTTTTCCATACTTTCCTTGGCGCCCCCACCGTCCGACAACAGAAGAACTCCATGAGGATACTGATGGCTACTCTACTCCCAGTACCCAGTTCCTGCGCTGGTGAGAGATTCCAATTACTTGGGACAAGAAGGATCACCCAGACCTAATCCCTACGGAGAATCAATACACCATGGTCATCAACCCCTTGATTGACAGTAATGAGTTCACCAACTGTATGGTGGATAGTGGAAGCAGCATCAACATCATGTACCTGGATACGCTGCAGAAGATGAACTTGATGGAGGAAAACCTAAGGAGGACCAACACCATCTTCCACGATGTAGTTCCTGGTCAGGAGGCTCGGTCCCTTGGGTGCATCACACTTCAGGTAGCCTTTGGCGATGTTAATAATTACCGCCAAGAGCGCATGACCTTCGAGGTGGTCCCCTTCAAGAGCGTGTACCACATCATATTCGGCCGCGACATATTCCACACCTTCATGGCCAATCCATGCTTCGTCTACAACAAACTCAAGATACCCGTACCAAATGGTGTCATCACCGTACCCGGAAGCTTTGCCAAAGCTAGGGCTGCGAGATTGGAGAAGCAGCCTACGCAGAAGCTTTCCTCTACAGCGAAGAATTCAAGGAGATCCAGAGCAAGGTCGATGCCTCGGAGATGCCCGCGTCGAAGAAACAGATTTCCGACTCCGCTCCAGCATTCAAGTCCTCCATCGAGACCAAGCCGATGGAACTTGTGGTAGGCGATGCCTCCAATACCACCACCATTGGGACGAACCTAGAACCCAAATAGGAAAGCGCGCTCGTCGAGTTCCTCCGTGAGAATAGGGATATCTTTGTCTGGCAACATGCCGACATGAAAAGTACCTTGGGAACTTGCTGAGCACAGCTTAAACATTGATCCAAAATGCAAACCAGTTAAACAACCTCTATGACGCTTTGGAGATGAGAAGAGACGTGCCATAGGCAAAGAGATAGCTAGGTTACTTAAGGCTAGTTTTATCCGAGAAGTCCTTCACACCCAATGGGTGGCCAATCCTGTACTTGTCCCCAAAAAGGGAACCAAAGAATTAAGAATGTGCGTTGATTACACCGGCTTGAACAAAGCATGCCCCAAAGATCCGTTTTCTTTGCCTCGCATTGACCAAGTCATTGGCTCGACGGCTAGCTCGGAACTTTTGTCTTTTCTCGATGCATACTCAGGATACCACCAGATCATGATGAGGAAGTCGGAATAATTGGCCACTTCGTTCACTACACCCTACGACACGTTTTGCTATGGCACGATGCCCTTTGGGCTAAAAACACACGTGCTACGTATCAGCGGACAATGTAACATTGCCTACATGATCAAATTGGTCGAAACATTCACGCCTATGTGGACGATATAACGGTGATGTCTAAAAAGTCAAATGACTTAATCTCTGACTTAAAAGAAACCTTTGATAATCTCGGAAAATACAACATGATGCTTAACCCTAAGAAGTGCGTCTTCGGGGTTCCAGCTGGCAAATTGTTGGGCTTCATCGTTTCCCAATGTGGAATCGAGGTCAATCCGGAGAAAATCAAGGCCATCTTAAACATAAACCGTCTGACATGCCTAAAGGACATACAACGACTAACAGGTTGTGTTGCAGCAGTTAGTTGGTTCGTCAGCCGACTTGGAGAGAAGGCTCTGCCGCTGTACAAGTTGCTTAAGAAGGCGGACAAATTCACGTGGATGGACGAAGCAGATGCATCATTGAAGCAGCTCAACGAGATTCTTTCCTCAGCGCCTATCCTTGCAACACCCGAGCCTGGAGAACCCATGTTAATTTACATGGCGGCCACCAACCGGGTAATCAACATCGTCGTCGTGGTAGAGCGGAAGGAACCAGGCTATGATCACGAAGTTCAACGACCAGTTTTCTATGTAAGCGAGGTCTTGATGGAGTCCAAGCAGCGTTACCCGCACTACCAAAAGATAGCTTATGGAGTATTCCTTGCTTCTCGGAAGCTGAGGCACTATTTCCAGGAGCACCCCATCATAGTGGTGAGCAAGACTCCACTGTCCGACATCATCAACAACAGCGACAATACAGGAAGGGTCGCGAAGTGGGGCATTGAACTTGCCGCCTTCGAGATCACCTACAAGAGACACGACGCTATCAAGTCACAAACTTTGGCGGATTTTATCATAGATTGGACGGAGATGCCAGATGCTACCCCATTGCCGGAGCCAGAATACTGGGTGATGCACTTTGACGGATCAAAGCTGCTCAATGGCTCGGGGGCTGGTGTATTGCTATAGTCACCAACTGGAGACAAGCTACACTATGTTCTGCAAATCCACTTCGAGGCTACGAACAACATGGCGGAGTATGAAGCACTCATTCACGGATCACGCGTAGCCAAGGATATTGGCATCAAGCGCATAGTTTGCTGTGGAGATTCCGACTTGGTTGCCCATCAGGTGGCTGGCACCTGGAATGCGCGGAACCCTATGATGGCGTCAAATCGAGACGAAGTGGACGGGATAGCCAAAAGCTTCTTGGGCTACGAGGTCAAGTATGTACCTAGGGAGCAAAACGAGGCGGCTGATCTGCTGTCTAAGCTTGGATCAGGGTGCAAACGAATTCCGCCTCGAGTTTTCCTGGAGCATCTACGGACACCATCCGTGAAGGGAGCAGACATCGACAACCCGGACAGAGTAGACTCTTTTGTCCACATGGTGGAAAAGATCCCTCCGGCTTGGACAAAACCGTTCATGGAGTATCTTGAACATGGAACTTTACCCGACGATGAAGTCGAAAGACGACAAATAGTACAAAGAGCAAAGGGCTATACCAGAATCAATGGACATCTCTACAAAAGGATCACTACTGGTGTATACCTTAAGTGTGTTTCCCACTCAAGACGGTATTGAAATCCTACGCGAAATCCACCTTGGAGATTGCGGGCATCACGCCGATCCCCAATCTTTGGTCGCGAAAGCCTTCCGGCAAGGATTCTACTAGCTGACCGCGAAGGCGGACTCCGACAAGCTGGTGGAGACATGCATGGGATGCCAGTATTATGCCCAACAACCACATGTTCCTGCAAAAGAATTGCGAACAATACCAAAAACTTGGCCGTTTGCAGTCTAGGGGCTAGACATGGTGGGACCATTACAAACGGAACCATGTGGGTTTACACATCTGCTAGTAGCAGTTGATAAATTCACCAAATGGATATAAGCTAAACCCATTAGAAAGATTGATGGGGAAACTGCCCTTAGGTTTGTCCAAGATCTAGTGGTGAGATTTGGTCTCCCACATAGCATTATCACCGACAATGGCAACAACTTGTCACTCGGAGAAGTGGAAGCTTATTGTTGGGAGAAGGGCATCCGACTTGACCTTGCATCTGTGGCACACCCACAATCCAACGGTCAGGTTGAGCAAGCCAATGGATTAATTCTGCAGGGAATCAAGCCACGTCTTGAGGCACCGCTACATAGAGCAGCTAGAGCCTAGGCGGAAGAATTGCCATCTATGCTGTGGAGTTTACGAACTACACCAAATAGATCCACCGGCTACACCCCTTACTTCATGGTATATGGAGCAGAAGCCATCCTGCCTTCCAACATCCTTCACGATGCACCAAGAGTTGCCGCCTACGACGAAGATGACGCTGAAGAATCTAGACGCCTAGATGCGGACCTTCTCGAGGAGGAGCTCGTTTTGGCATGCCAAAGATCCGCCATCTACCAGCAGAATCTACGTAGCTACCATAGTCGCCGCGTCCGGCGTCGCTCGTTTAAAGAGCGGGATCTGGTGCTCCGACTTAAGCAGAATAAGTCACACAAATTATCCCCGCCATGGGAAGGACCGTTCATCATAAGCAAGGCACTACTCAATGGGTATTACTACCCCGCTGACAATCGTGAACTGAAGGATATACCCAACAAGGATCATAAGCGTAAGCGACGTGACCCGGATGATGACTACCTGAATCTTGATCGGCCATGGAACATAGCACAACTACGTCCTTTCTACACTTAGCATTTTTTATCTATTTTGTACCTCTTATATGATCAATGAAATAAAGCTCTCTGGTTCAATCATATTTCTGAGTCTTTTACCTCCTTTAATGTTCATTTTTGAATCGTATAAAACCTTTATGCACAAGATTTGCGATTGCACTTGTGAAAATTCCGCCTACGGGCGTTAGCTTAAGTTTTCTGGTCTACACGTTCTTTGTCGTTTTTATGTGGATTCTGGAGTAGTGACTTTTGACACTTATTGTCCACGATTTTGTGCTAAGGTTATTGACGGTGCCATTGGGCATCATCACCTGAGTGCATGGTTCCGACAACGAGTCTTCCGACTCACGAAAAGTCAAGCATAAAAACCAGAGTAATAGATAATCCAGCACTTGCTTAAAAATAAATAAATAATATATATACATGCTGGAATTAATTCTTGAGTAGTAGGAAATAACAACCATTGTTTTCCGCCTTAAGTTAACAAGTAGTTTTTCCGCATACCAATTACAGAGGAAACAAATATTAAAAATTGTTTTTATTCCTCTGGCGCAGGCGACTTGGAAGCAGCATCGTCGGCAGCAGGAGAGTCACCTTCCTCGAAGTCGGTAGTGTTGAGGGACTCGGAGGAGCTTTGGTTGCCGCCATCGATGGTTTTCATGGGCATAAAGACATTAACGTCGACCAACTCGGCGACTCTGGTGTCATAACCGGTGAGCGACGCCAAGATAGATTCGTGGTTTATCTTTTGGCCTTCGTCATTTACATTGGGGATACCAGAGGTCACCGTGTCGATGTCGGCATTTTCGTAATGTGCTTTGACCATGGAAGGTACCATCCTTGCACCGGCCCATGCACATGAAGCTTTCCAGCTTGAGATACGCTCGGGGGCTCGGCGCAGGATCTCCGTGAACTTCGCCACAGAGTCCGATGCCTTGATATTAATCTGGAGGGGTTTGGCTATCTCTTTGGCCTGCTTGATGGCGGTGTTGATCAAGTTGCCGGCAAGGACCATTCATTCCTTTGGCGGTGGAGGCGATCGGGTTAAACCCATAGGAGCTGGAAATTTCCGACAAAGGAGCACATGAGTTCAATAACTCAAAAAGTCTAGAGTATCTAGCTTACAGAAATCTAAGACGGAGAATCACTTACTGAAGATGCTTATCTCAGCTTGCTGGATAGTCTCCGCCATGGAGTCCCGTTCTTGTCGGAGGATCGTGTACGCTTCATGATGGCATTGATTTTGCTAATCAGCAGCTTTCTTCTGATCTTTTAAGATCGCGATTTCCTCCTTCAAGCGGTTCATCTCCTCACTGGCGGAGTCTTGCAGAGCTTTCATTGAGTCTTCATGCATCCTTAGCATGTCCTTCCTCTCCTGCTTAAGGATCTTGTTTTCACTATCCAGCTGCTGAATGTGCTTGGATTGCTCGACAATATCCTTAGCCTTGGAAATGGTTTCTGCAATTCGGAGAAAGAAAAGGACACAGTAAGTACTTGGAGAATGTTGTCACAAGACCAAGCCGAAATCCGAAAAAGAAAGGAAAAACAGACACTTGCTCTTGATGATCTGTTCCTTCAAGAAGGTAGTTTTACCCTTTTCAGCTTCCAAGTCCGCGCGCATCTTCTGGTACTTGTCGTTGGCGACACCCCTCCGAGCATTTTCATTCTGTGGAAAGAAGAAAGTTAAACATTGTTTAGTCTACTTGGAGCATCTAGCCAGAAAATTTCCACCTAAAAGCTCGGGGGCTACAACAAGAGTTTTTAACTTAGCAATATGCTTAGTCTTTCTTTAAGCATCTAGTCGGAACTAATTCAGTTTTCGATTAGAAGCTTGGGGGCTATAGTGTAAAGTTTTTTACTCAGTCATATGCTTAGGTTCTCTTTAAGCATCTAGTCGGAACTAATTCAGTTACAACTAGAAGCTTGGGGGCTACAATATTGAAATTTATAAACACTGCGTATTCTACTCTGAAAGCATCTAGTCATAATAATTCATTCAAACTATATGCTTGGGGGCTACAGTGAGAAGTTTTCTAGCTTAGTCACTTTTAGAGAATTTAGATGCAAAGACCTATGGTTTTTCATCTAAATCCTCGGGGGCTACAGTGGGATACTCATATGAAAAGCAAAACGCAAATAGAACTTACAAGCGCAATGATCTTGAGGTTTGTATCACTCTCAGCAAGCAGCTTGCCAAAGGATAAACTGTTCCATTGCAAGATTTCTGCTTGCCGGAGAAGCTCCTCAAGGCCGCACGTTGGATATGTCGGTGCCGCACCAGGAACCAGAGCAGTGCTACCCGGCGTAAGCACCAGATAGACTATCTTCGGGAACTCTATGGTCTTCTTGGGTGCGGAGGTGCCGCCTTCGACAGATGTACCACCTACCACCACCGCCTTACCGCAACTGATGACATCCTTAGCCGGAGGTTCACCCATTTGGTTTGCGACACTCTCCTGCGTCGCCTGTTCGCCGACAACAGCAAGCTCGGTGGAGGCATGTGAGTCCACTTCCATGGCGGAAGGGCCAGATGCTTCTTTAGCTTGAGGGCTTGTCGGAGCAGGCGTAGGCTTGACAATGGGAGTGATAGGGGCGATGGCGGGAGATGCGTGGGGAGAAACATCACGATGCAACATATCCTTAGTGTTCTTAGAAGCCCCCAAAGTCTTGGAGGTCTTCTTCAAACTGGTTGTGGATTTCTTCCTGAAACACATAAAAAGTATAAGTACAGAAATAAGACAAACAATGGACAATGTCGGAGAGAAAGAAGCTTACACAAGAGGGGTGATTTAGCAAAGGGAATCCCTATAACCTTTCTTTTCTCCGCCTCCAGGGCGGCGATAGTCTTCTTGGAGGCTCCACCCTCCGTCTTCTTCTTCTTGCCTCCGTCGGCAGTGTCAGAGGTGGAGCTCTTCCGCTTTCGCGCCAACGGGGCATCGTCGTCGGACACAACGGTGACTTCCTTCATCTTTGGATCATAGATTTGGGGAGCCATGCTATCCTCATTTATGTCGCTGAGATGTTAAGTGAAGAACCACCATGTTAGATGAGATGGCAATGGCTAGACGGAAGAACTAGAGTATATGTCATACACGAAAAATAAACAAGTACCTTTGGGCACTTGCTCTCTATGAACATGTCGTAGGTGATGGAGAAGCCACGCTTCTTATCATTCACCTTGACGATGTCCTTGAGACGGACCTTGACGGAGTCGCTCGAGAAGTTGTCCTCGGAGATGCGAAGGCTATATTTCCTCTCATTGGTATACTCGTGCATCATCTTCGAGCGGTGCTGCAGAGGCTGGATCCGCCTGACGAACTAGCACATGGCTAGGTCCAATCCAGTCAGACCCGTCTCTACGAACCACTCTATAAGCCTTATAGCACGGGAAGCATCGATGTCGGAGGGAAGGGGGCCTGGGATCTCCATGTCGAGGCTTCAGCGGCAGCTCCATCGACAAAGTCCGGGTACGTCACTTCTCGGCCGGCTAGAGGGATGTCTGGGCCGTAGAAGTACGTCCGCTGCCATTATTGCAAGACTCGTGGCCGACGATGTCGGGGAACCGCCGGCCAGGCCGGATCTTAAAACTAATGGTGCCACAATTTCTAAGCTCGTCCTTGCCAGCTTCAGCTTCACTCTTGACGGTGAAGAAATAGATGAAGAGATCTAGCCTAGGCCTAATCCCTAAATAACCCTCGCAAAGCGTCGCGTAGTTGCTAAGCGCTAAGATGCTATTGGGGGAGAGGTTCTGAGGATGTACTTAGTAATGGTTGAGGACAGATAGGAAAAAGTTGGAGATGGGCAGGGAGACGCCGCGTACCAGATGTGCTTTGAGGTACACCTTTTCTCCGGCTTGGGGAGAAGGTGTAACCTCTCCGGCCGGCGTAGCCCGCTAGACGAGCCCCTCCATCGTAGGGAGGTAGCCCTCGATGATCAATTCCTTGATATCGCGGTCCGTAATATCCGAACCACGCCAGTCGCCCTTGTGGGAGTCGTACTTCTCTTCGAGCAGCTCCATCGCCGCTGAGTTATGGTCACCGCCGGTGGCTTCGACCACCACGGATCTGGGAATCACCAGACCCTCTGGGGGCATGACGACGGATCTCGCCGGCTTCACCGCTGCATCGCCTGACGCCGACATGGAGGGGGCAGAACTGCTGCTGGCCATGGAAGGATTGCGATGGTGACTGGGGAAGGTCAAGGGGCTAGGGTTTTTTGCACTGTGCGCGGAGAGCTCGAGGAGGCGCTCGCTGGAAGAAGAAGATGATGCAGAGGAGAATGAGGTGAAAAGTAAAATTTCCATCGCTGTTATAATTTATAACCTCCAGCATCAAGATTCGTGCGGAATGATCCAACGGTTGAAGCATGGACGACGTGTGCGGGCGCGTGCGTGGAAATTTCGCCATGTTGCCAACCGTCGCCGCCAACGGTTCGTATCGCTCGCGCGGGGAAATCAGACATGATTGCGTTCTCTACATGTGTGAGTTACGAGGAGTTGCTGACCTATGTCTACGTCGCTCTTGCTGTCACTAGCAGGTGAACCATCACATCGGAAGATTCTGGCATAGACGGATCCAATCCGGCTACGGAAGAGTACGATAGAAGATTTAGCAATTCTCCGGCTTAAAAGTCGAAGACAAAGAAAACCTTGCAGGGTTCTTTGGGAGGACTACAAGATGTTGCTTGATGATTTTCCAACATCCATCTAGACGGAGCATTCAACGTGAAGAGGCAAGACGGCGCAAGATCTCGGAGTTCTCTGGGGGCTATTGTTGGGGATATGCTATATGGGTATCCTAATAGCATGTCTCCTATCCGGATAACCCGGGTGGCCCACAGTTGGTAGCAAGGCCTATGGCCTGCTAGGCGTCCCAGTTAGATGGATCCAGAAGGGAGGCCCATGCCGGATAAAGGAAGGCTACGGAGGAGTCACCGATGTACCCAGAGCCTTGGAGTGCAAGACACGTTAGACTAGTAATAGACAGTGTAGGACTCTGTAACCTGTCCGGCTAGGACTTTTTCCTGTAACCCTAGGACCTGGCGACTATATAAGTCGGGCCTATGGGAGCCTTTAGGGCACAATCTCAGACCAATTAAATCGTACCTCGCACAGAAAATCGATCCCTGTAACTCGGCGTATTGCCATTATAGTGATTTATAGCAGGAGTAGGATTCCGCCACCGTCGTGGGATCTGAACCTGGGTAAGCTGTGTTACCGCGTACCCATCAACCGTCTGCCTTCCCCCACGTCTCTAAACACGCACTATGAGGACCCCTCCATGGCGTACTCGTCGGCAATACCATGACACTAGACCTGAAGGTGATATGACACTCGGAGAAGTACTAGGTGGTATCATTCTATAGGACAAGAACAACATCAAGTTCCCAGGCTCGGCCCCAAGGCCAACACCGCCTCTGAGTCATTGCAGGTTTCCTTCACCTCCATCACCTCCAAGAAGCCCACCCCATGATGACTACAACCACCACATCGCGAGTCCATCTCGATCTCCACCTCAGGTTCAGCAGTCTTTGCCGCCCGCTAAGGACAATAAGCGGAAGCGTGCTCCGTCAGTGAGTACAAAATGACGCGGCAGCCCAAAACGAAAAATGTCGCCCCTACGAACAGTGCCTCATAAGAATCATCCCATCAGACCTTATGACCGTACTAACGCGGAAACTACAGCGATAGCAAAGGCCAAAGTTGCAGCGTATTTTGAGAAGAAGAAACCCGAGCTTGCTCCAGTATACACAAAGAAGCAAAAGGAGGATGCAATTGAGTTTTTGAACACAAAATCACAATATGATTTGCACCATAAGCCAAATGACTATCTACGCACACTTCAGAAAGAAGTGATGAAGAGAAAATCAAGTGCAAGAAGGAAAAATTAGCAAGTACAAGTGCAAGCGGGAGCAAAACAGCAAGAAGTAAAAGATCAGACATTCCCCTTCTCGGACAACAGGCCAAAAAAACGATCGCACCCGTCAAGGTGTTTTCCGAAATAGTTCCCCAACCACTAAATATAGAAGCAGCTACAGTGGCAGCCAGTATGAAAGTTAGTATTGCTGAACTATTAGGCTCCCAAGACGACCTTCTACCCAAGACTGTTGTAGCCCGTAGATATGTCGATGGTGAGTATTTGTTCAGAAAAGAGAGGCTGGAAGAACTTCCAACACAAATGCGGAATCTCCATCAATGGTACTCGATGGTCATAAAGCAGGGGAGAATGCCAAAGTCCCACGTGAGTACTACTTCAGACCCGAAGAGGCCCATATTGAGTTTCCAGAACTGTTCCAGTTATACCATCTCGACGTCCTGGACAAATCCATCCTCAGCTGGTATTGTCTGTAAGTTGTTGAATTCATTGTCTACAAGTTCAGTTTTTCAGTTGTTTAGTTTAGTACATGTAATTATCCTTATTATATCCTTTTGTACTCTATTATTATGCAGAATGAAGATCCTGTAATGTAAAATAATAAGAATCTATAATGTTGGGTTCATTGACCCAGATAAAGTGCATATAAACACGCTAATGTCAAACCCCGAGGAGACGGATGAAAACATTCTAAGATTTCTAATGGAGCAAAATTGCTCTAACCACATATTGTTTCCTTACAATTTCAAGTGAGGGTCTTACTCTGTTGTACACATTCACTTTTGATTAGTTGATGCTAAGTGTAATTGATGAGTTACTGATGTACATATAAATGTTTGCATCTTCCACTGGATTCTGCTAGACATTCAACTTGATAAGGGAAGAGTTGATGTCATGGGCCCATCAAAGAGAAACCTGAAAGATTTCCGCAGCATGCAGGACATGCTCCAGAAGTAAGTTTCGCGCTATATCGGTCTCTTTCATTGATTTCCTGAGATATTAGGTGATGAATAACTCATTCATTCATTTTCTTCGCCCGGTAGGGTTTGGGTCCAGTTCAAGCGCTAGGTTACGGGTGTATTTAGTCAGAAGTTGACGTTTAAGGCGGTGTCGGTAAGTAGCATGTGATATGTCCGTGCATCTATTTACTTGTAATTTCAATACAATTATGATGCTAGATTATTATTTTGATTGAATTCTATTCTTGTAAAGTGCGCGAGGCAGACACACGGGGGTCAAATCTATGTAGATTCTACATTTGAGAGTTCATTCGCACATTTATCGTTGAGCACAAAGATTATAGAGTCAATGTAAGCAATACAATCACACCATCATTTTATTACCGTCACTTTTTGTTATCATTATTGATATTCATAGTGATCTCATTTTTCCTATATAGTTCAAGAGAATGCGGGATCAACTCCTACTAGAGCAACGCGTACTAAGAATTGCGGAGGAGCTGGCAGGATTTATTTTCAAAGAGAGCATAGCCGATGCCGGAGAATTTAGTGTGAATAGGCGCTACTGATCTCCATGTAATCAAATAGACAGGCTCGTCCCGGTAATTGTGATCTCCATGTAACTATCAAAATTGTATATATTTGTATGCTCGATATCGCAATACAAGCTATCATATATATGCATGAACGTGTACGATATGTGGTGGCGTAGAAATATTTAAAAACTATGTTGAAATGAAAAAAGAAATAAATAAATCAATACAAAATGAATGCTTTGCCGCGGCAGAGAAAGGGCACAAAACGCTGCCACAGTAGAGAACCGCGTGTCGGGCGAGGCGCTCTGGCGTGCTCTCGGCATGGCAGGGACGAACTGGGCACGGCGTTTACTCTATGGTCCACGGCTTGGCAGTGCTCAAGGGCTATATAGAGGGTGGCGGTGGACGGTGGCCTGCCTCCTGGACATGGTGGCTAGGCGCGGCGATGGCTCTGGCTACCTTGCCAAGGTCGGCTGGCAAGGGGTGGCTCGGGCATGCACGGAATGGAGCAATGGGTAGCGTTCTAGCCTGTTTAATGCGATGGTTGTTACTAGGGGAGACAAGGATGATCAAAGGGAGACAAGGTTTAGGGTGATCACTGCTCAAAACAGTGAAGTTTGGCCAAGTTTGATTTGTGTCTCCAGGTGTTTGATGAAATGGCCGCAAGAGATTTATATTTAAATTTTTGGATGAATTTTAGTGGGTGAAGTGGTCACACAATGGGTAGTATCTAGTTGTTTGGATTTGTCAAGGTGAACTGGTTTGGTTGGGTTTTGAGAAATGGTGATCTTACCATATGAACTAGATTCAATTTTTAAATGTAATTTGAATATGGTTGCCAAATGTTTCTGTGGGTTTGCAATGTGGGCTTGGGTTCACTTTTACTTGATCTAGCAAGGGGGAAAAGAATTGGATTTGTTTCTGTTAGAAATCTTGGACTAGAAACACTCGAAGTGGTCTAGTGAACAAGTTTGGCAAAAATGACCATTTGCTTATATGGTTTGTTTTTGAATTTCTCTTCATTTGATTCTACTTGGAAATGATTTAGATTAGGTTGTTTTCATCTTTAAAACAATCCTTGCCATTCATAACAATCACACAAGTCCATACAAGCATTCATGCATTCATCACATACACACATGCATTCATATTGATTTTAATTAACAAAAGTTTTTTTAACCCTAAATTTGGGTGATTAGAACTTGATAACCTTGATTAAGATTTTTGGGATGTTACAAACCTTCCCTCCTTAAAAAAATCTCGTCCCGAGATTTGAGAAAAAAGAAAACTAGGATTTAAAGAGATCTAAAAACTCCATCCTAATGTAGTCTTCTCGCTCCCAGGTAGCATCTTCTTCAGTGTGGTTACTCCACTAGATCTTGAGAAACTTGATACTCTGGGTCCTGGTGCTTCTGAAATCTTCCTCCAAAATACATATGGGTACTTTAGGATATGTCAGGTCATCGTTGATCTCTATGGTTTGGTGATCAATATTCTTGAAAACTTCGGTCTTCTCCATGACTTCTAGGCATTTGCGAAGTAACGAGATATGAAACACATTATGCACGGCTGACATCTCCTCTAGCAGTTCCAGATGATATGATACTTCTCCTCGATGATTCAAAATCCTGAAGGGTCCGATATATCTGGGGGATAACTTTCCTTTGAGTTGGAAAAGTTGCATTCCCTTCAAAGGTGATACTTTGAGATACACAAAATGTCCGATATTGAAGGCTAGGTCTCGATGTCTCTTGTCGGCATAACTCTTCTGTCTTGATTGGGTGGTCTTGAGGTGCTCACGGATCTTGTGAACTTTCTCTTCGGCTTCTCGTATGATGTTGGGTCCGAAAATCTGACTCTCTCCTACTTCCGACCAATTCAAAGGGGTACGACACTTCCTTCCATACATGAATTCAAAGGGGGCCATTTGCAAACTGGCTTGGTAACTTTTGTTGTATAAAAATTCTACGAAAAGCAGACAGTCTTCCCATTTAGATCCATATTCTAATACACAAGCTCTCAACATATCTTCGAGTATTTGATTTACTCGCTCCATTTGTCCATCGGTCTGAGGGTGATAAGGTGTGCTAAAATCTATTCGGGTTCATAATCCTTCTTGGACTTTCTTCCAAAATCTCGAGGTAAACTGAGTTCGTCGATCCGACACGATGTTCTTGGGGACTCCATGCAAGCTGACGATTCTAACAATGTATAACTCTGCTAGCTTCGAACTCTGATAGGAGGTCTTGCCAGGTAATAAATGGGTGACTTTGGACAGTCTATCTACTATGACCCAAATAGAGTAATTTCCCCTACTAGATGTAGGCAAACCGGTGATAAAATCCATTCCAACTAAATCCCATTTCCATTCCGGAATCTGCAATGGTTGCAACAGTCCTGCGGGTCGCTGATGTCCCGCCTTGACTCTCTAACAAATGTCACACTTGGCTTTGTAGCTTCCGATTTCTCTCTTCATCGTATGCCACCAAAATTGCTCCTTCAAATCATGATACATCTTCGTTCCTCCGGGGTGGATAGAATAAAGAGTATCATGAGCTTCTTTCAAAATAGCTTGCTTAAATTCTAAATCGGCTGGCACAAAGATACGTCCCTTGTTCCACAAAACCCCTTCTTCATCTTCGGTGAATTCGGGTACTTTGCATGTACCGATACGATGTTTGATTCCGTTGATACTAGCATTTCCTTTCTGCGCCTCCTTGATCTGACTGATCAAAGTGGGTTGAAGTTCTATGCTAGCCAAAAATCCTTCACTTACTAGCTCCATTCTGAAATCTTCCAACTCCTTGTGCAAACTTGGTTTGTCCTTCAGAATCATGGAGTTTAAGTGACACGGCAATCTACTAAGGGCATCTGCTACCATATTGGCTTTACCGGGGTGATAGTGGATGTCCAGATCATAGTCCTTGATTATCTCTATCCATCTCCGTTGCCTCATATTCAGCTCCTTCTGCGTGAAAATATACTTCATGCTCTTGTGATACGAATAAATTTCACAACTGTTTCCCATGAGGTAATGCCGCCATGTCTTCAAGGATAAAACTATGGCTGCTAGTTCAAGGTTATGGGTAGGATAATTCTGCTCATGTTGCTTTAGTTGTCGGGATAGATATGATATGACTTTGCCTTCTTGCATTAACACACATCCGAGACCGATCTTGGGTGCGTCACAAACCAAGTTCCTGAAAACTTGCGTGATATCCGGCATAATCAAGATAGGGGTAGATCAATCTCTTCTTAAGCTCCTGAAAACTTGCTTCACATTTGTCCGTCCATTCATGTCGTGGGAATTGCCATGGCAGATGCTGCAATCGGCATCGAGTAGTAGAACAAGGAGCAAGGGTGGCCAGCAATCTTTGATGCAAGATGAGGGTGGATACTCAGGGTTTACCCAAGTTCGCCCCCCGGAGGGTAGAGACCTACTCCTGCTAGATTGTATTGATGAGAGAGTACAAGGGAGAGCTCGGTGGCTAGGTGGCGAGTCGCTGGGGTGTATGATGGAACGTGAGTCCTATGCATTCCCTAGGGAGGTTTATATAGAGTCACCTCACTAGGGTTTATAGATCTACAACCAAGTTGGATAAGGACTCGGAGGGCGGTTGACCTAATCCGACTGGGCCTAGCTACGCTTCTGGGCCTTCAGCATCTAGTCACCTGGCTCCTTGTTGGGTCATGATCCAGTCGCTGTCCTACATGCCCACTCGCTGGCATTATGGGCCAGTAGGAAACGTCCTGCTAGGAATACCCCACTAGGAATATCCCCATCAGTAGTCCCCGAGGCCATCGTTGATTCGTCGCAGGTGTTCTTTGGCAGTCGGAGTATTCGGGTCCAATTTGGATGCCCAGTCGAACCAGCGGTGGACTCCTTTAATGAAAGAAGGTCCTTTAACATATTTCCTCAGTCGCAACAATGGCGACCGGTCGAACCGCCAATCTTGGCGAGTAGGTTGGCGAGGAGTCGAATCACAGTTATGGCGAACGGATCGGCGAGTAGTCGAATCGCAGATATGGCTAATGGGTTGAAGAGAAGTCGGATCGCTGCAACTGGCGAGTCGAGTAGATGATGTTGGACCGTCAATCTTGGTCAAACTAGCCATTGGGTAATCCAACGGTAATATCGGCGTAATCATCGTGCAGTAATGGCTCCCCAAAAATGGGAGGTAGCAACCGCTATATAAGGAGAGTGACGGGCGAAGGATGATCATTCCCCACATTTCTTCCGATATTGCGCGTCTCCCAATCTACCATTCCTCCGTAGCGACCCAGAGCGATCTAGAGAGATCTGATGAGCCCAGATCCTCCGATCGATGGAGCCTCCAACAGACTCATGGGGAAGATCCAAATGCACCAAGACGCTGTTGAAATCCTTCGAGGATGCGGGAATCCTCCGTGCCGGGAGATGGCGAATCCCCGCGGCCGGAGAGGTGGTACCAGATCCGCGCACCGGGGAGTTCATCTGCTTCAACAGCCACTTGGAGAGGGGGCTCTGCTTCCCCACCTCCATCTTCTTCCGTCGCTTCTGCGCATACTACGGCATCCATCCATTAGATCTGGGGCCGCACAGCATCGAGCAACTCTCCATTTTCATGGCGTTTTGCGAGTGCTATCTGGGCTGCCGCCCATACTTCCCCTGTGGCAGGACCTGTTCCACGGGCGGGTTGGACACGAAGGGGCAGGCGGCCTCACCTTCCAGCCGAAATCCAAGGCCTTGTTGCTCGACCGCATGCTGCCGAAGAAGGCGGTGAACGAATGGAAGAAACATTGGTTATGCGTGAGTGAGTCGAAACCGGACGGCGAGGTGGCGCTTCCGATTTACTTTGCCGACCAGCCCGAGCCGTGGAGGATTCAAGTCTCGAAGTTCCCACTCGACCAGCGGATGGTGGTCGACGAAATGTTGACGATGATCCGTCAACTGAACAAGAAGGGCCTTCAAACCATCAACTTGTACAACTTCTAGCTCGGGCGGCAGCTAGTACCTCTGGCCAGCCGCGCCCATTGGATGTACGAGTACACGGGCAAGGACGATGCGACCAAGTCCTACACCGCCGAATCAAGTGCTGACGACTATGCCCTCGTGCTAAAGAAGATCACCGACGTGGAATATCTCGACCCGAAGGCCAGGATTCCCCCGTATACCATGATGCGCAAGGCACCACCGGTGAGTCTACTTTTCCTTGTTCATTTGTAGTCGCAGAGTTGCAGTCGCGGCTTTTACTGATTGTGTTTCATTTATGTAGATGTTCCAAGTGGAAGGTTGGCTTCCACCCGCCAACGACGAAAAATCGAGCGAGTCCGTTGAGGAAAAGAGCGAGTCCTCCTCTGACAGGGGAAATGTCGGAGGTGACAACGATGATGATGACGACGACAGCGATGACGAGGCCATGGAGGTCGCCGCACTCGCAGTTCGGAAGACACGCGGGCAACGACAGCACGAGCTCGAGGCCCTCAAACACACTTCTCGGCGCGTGGCCACGCCTTCGAAGAAGAAGTCGCCGCAGAAGAAGAAGGGGTCGGCCAAAGCCATGTCGCGGCCCCGGTCTGCGAATAGGTCCGAAGCGACCAGCGCGGTCGACAAGGCCGAGGCCAGCGTGCCAGCGCGAGCAACCGCGGCAGCTGATGCAGCCGTGGTAGAAGACGGAGTTCCATTGGCGCCGCTGCCACCACCCTTCTCCGCAGTCGCTAGGCTCAGGGCCGCCCCACCCGCGACAGCGTTGCCACCATGGGAGGCACCTTCTTCGACCGCCGGGGAGCTTCCTGCCGTGGCTTCATCCTCGAAAAGGCGTCCGTGTCGTGGGCGCCGAGCTTGTTCGAGACGGGCCTCAGCCGAAAGCTGGGGCCAGAGTTGGAGAAGCCGGTGCATATCCGCACTGGCCTTCATTTCATCCCGGTCGCTAGTTAAGTATTTTTGGTGTACTCCTTTGGGTGACTGCCATGTACTTGTCTTGTGAGCTTGCTAATAATGTCGTTTTGCAGGACTGGCGTGAAGAAAATCGCCCACCCCTCGGTGGCTAAGGTTCCAGTAGGCGCCGCTAGGGCATAGGATGATCCCTCGAAGAAGAGCAAGGGCGATAAGGTCGAGGCGCCCGCTGAAGGCGCGAAGAGAGCGAAGGGCGACGAGGTCGTCACGATCTCGGATGAACCATTGACGCCTCTAGTGAGGCTCCGACTGGAGTGGATGCGGCCGTGAAGGCCGTAACGAACACAGGGTTGCAGCAGGTGGAAGCTGTGGTGTTGGTCGGGGCGACGGCCCCGTCGACGAGCGCTGCGGGAGCAGAAGTGGCGACCTTCCCTTGCTTTGTGTCGAGGGCCTCCACTGCGAGCGCATCGGCGCAATCGGCCCAGGTGCCCGAAGCTTTGGGCTCGGAGGTCGAGCAGCTCGCGGGTGCACACCTCTCGTGCTCCCAATGGTGGACGTGGTCGAGCTGCACAGTATGCTGGGTGTGGCCATCCAGGTATGTCCAGTCCCCGAGGATCTGGTCACTGAATTTCAGCGGGTAGATTCTTACTGTTTTTTTCAATATCCAGTCCCCGAGCAGCTAGTCGTTGAATTTCAGCGACTAAGTTCTTAGGAACTTCTTTGATGTCCAGTCCCCGAGTGGCTAGTCGCCGAATTTCAATGGCTAAGCACTTAGGAAATTTTGTAATTATTGTCTGATGTTTTCCATGTCTATGTAGGGGCTCCAGCGCGAGTCGGCGGAGCGATTGGCCGCCAAGGATCATGTGGAGAAGGAATTCCGCTCCATGCAGGAGGTGAACGAACAACTTCAAGCGGCTGCTGGTAAGGACTTGGGATGCCCTTCTCCATGGACGTCTTTTCTGATTTCATACTCATGCTCGTGTTGGTGCAGAGGGTCATGCGACCGCGGTGGACAAGGCTCGCATGGGGTTGGTCCCTGCGAGCGAATTGATGGCTGCCCAGTCGTCATTGGCCGCCGTGGAAAAGCGAGTGGCCGAGCTCAAGCGGGAGCTCAAAGTGGCCAAGGCGGATGCGACCTCAGCTGAAGAGAGGGCTAAGGCGGCTATCGCCGCCGCTGCCAAAGAGCGGAAGGTGTCGGATGCACTTGTCGCGGGGTTGCAGACGAACTTGTCTGGTCTTCAGGATTTCATTACAGGGCTCTGCCGTCCTTTCATTGGTGAGTTCCTTTGTCTTGCATGTAGTTGGCTTGGCGAGTCCCCGAGTGCGCGGGTCGCCTTTGAGTTATTTGTGCCTTTCTGATAGTAAACTTCTTGAGATTTGCAAGGAGGATTCTTGACGACGAAGCCGAGGCGCAGTCGTACGATGCGCGACAGTGTGTCACCATGTTGGTGGACTCTGCCGCTCTATATATCGGTGACTTGCATTCGCGCGTATCTTCAGGAGATTTTGCCGATGGAGGTGATCCCCAGCGAGCTCACCGAGGTCTAGCGCTACCTGGAGAAGGATCCGGCAGTTGTGGAGTTCATGTCGCGGCCGGCTTTCCGCCGTGGGGCTGCGACTGTGCTGAGCCTTGGGCTCGTGCACTTCCCTGATGATTTTAACCTCGATGACGTCACTAGCGGGTACCCTTCGTCGACGGGCGCGGTCGAGATCTCCAACATGCTGAAGCTGACCGACTGGGTCGCGGTCTACTCCGATCGGGTGTTGGCGATGGGTGATCTTCTTCCGTATCAGGAGACGATCGTTGCCCCAAACGACCCCGATCCGGCGAACCGCGACTTCAAGGTGGAGCAGCCATTCTGAGCGGTGATGGCGGGCGCTTTGACGACGTACCCGTCAAACCCGTGGGTTCCTTTCATTCGTGTTCGCGGTGGCGGTGGCGCGTCGTCATCGAAACCTGTGGAATAGACCACTGTGCCGATCGACATTAGTTGTAAATATTTTGTACCTGCCCTTGTAAGTGATAAGATTTTGTTTCCATAAGGAACGCATGGATGCTTTTGTCAGTGTTGTTTTGATTATTAATTGTTGGGTTGTGCGAGTCCCCGAGCGCGTCCGCCCTTTTGTAGGGTTTACCTCGTTTCTTTGTGTGTACACTTGTTGTTATACTGTTAGTTAGTTTAGGTCGACTCGCCATGGCTTGGAAAGCCAGTCTCATGGCGACCCCAAGGGGTGCTCTATACTTAGCCGTTTTCCCGAGCGCGAACGGGGTCAGTTGGATGAGTCCCCGAGCGTGGTCCTTAGCCGTTCTAGTCGCATGCCCAAGGTAGGTGAGGACGAGGCGCGCTGTACTAGGCGCGTCGTTACACCTGACTCGGAAAATCAGTCGCGTGGCGAGTCCAGGACGCACTCTCTTACTTGGTGTTTTCCCTAGATGCTTGGGTTTGGGCTGGCGTCAGTCCCCCAGCGTGGTACTTAAACGTTCGAGTCGCTGCGCCAAGTATGTGGAGGACTGGGTCGCTGTGGGAAGCGAATGCGGTCGTCTTGGCTCGGAAAGCCAGTCGAGCGAGGCGACTCAGATTGGGCTCTGGGTTGGCGTTTTCATAGACGATACAAGGCCCGAAATTTATCGGTGCCCTCGTATCCCACTTCTTAGCCGTGCCGGTCGCGTAACCAAGGGTTGACTTCCGCGTTTAGCATAACATTGTTTTTACGAGTGCGAGTGGCACAAGGTATGGAGAGTGGACACAATTTTACGAACCAGTCTTCTTTATTGAATAGAGGGGGGAGTATTTGTTGGATTTCTAGGTGTAGAACTTCCTTAGGAGGTTTACATTCCATGGCCGCTTGACGTCGAGTTGTCCATCACCTCGGACGTCGATGAGGTAGTAGGCATCGTTTCCCAGGACTCGCCCTATGGCGAATGGTCCCTCCCATGGGGGAGAGAGCTTGTGCATGCCCTTCTTGTCCTGGATCCGCCGGAGGACCAGGACGCCTTCCTGGAAGGTGCGAGTTCGGACTAGGCGGATATGGTAGCGGTGGAGTCCTTGCTGGTAGATGGCGGTGCGGGAGCAAGCTAGGTCACGTGCTTCGTCGAGCTGGTCGACTCCGTCTTGGCGTGCGAGCTCGTTGTCGGCCTCCGTGTAGTTGACGACCCTAGGCGAGTCGTGCTCAAGGTCGGTCGGCATGATAGCTTTAGCGCCGTACACCATGAAGAAGGGGGTGAACCCAGTCGACATGTTGCTGGAGGTGCGGATGCCCTAGATGACGGAGGGTAGCTCTTCGACGCAGCACCCCGGATTTCGCTCAAGGGGAACTTGCAGTCGCAGCTTTAGGCCGTGGAGGATGCTCTGGTTAGTGCGTTCCCCTGGCCGTTGGACTCCGGGTGGGCGACTAAGGCGAGGTTGAGTCGTATGTTGTGCTCCTCGCAGAATTCGGCCATGGCTCCCTTGGAGAAGTTGGTGTCGTTGTCCGTGATGATGTTGTGCGGGAACCGTAGCGATAGATGAGCTCACGTAGGAACTTGGTGGCCGTCTTCCCGTCGCACTTGCGGACTGGCTTGGCCTCCACCCACTTTCTGAATTTGTTGACTGCGACTAGGAGGTGGGTGAAGTCAGAGGGGGCCTTCTTGAAAGGGCCCACCTTGTACATGCCTCATACAGCGAATGGCCAGTTGATGGGGATGGTCTTGAGCGCCGAGCTTGGTACGTGAGTCTGATTGGTATACTTCTGACACCTAACACAATGTTGGACGATGTCGACCGCGTCGATGTGTGCGGTGAGCCAGTAGAAGCGATGTCGCATGGCCTTGGAGACTACGGACCGGGCGCCAGTGTGGTGGCCGAAGTCGCCGGCGTGCATGTCTTGGAGGATTTTGCGACCTTCCGCGGATTGTACGCAGCGTTGGAACACACCGGTCATGCTACACTTGTGGAGCTCGCTGTTGATGATGACGAAGGACTTACAGCGGCGTACTATCATGCGGGCCTCTGTCTCGTCTGCAAGTAGGGTCCCTCCCTCCAGGTAGGCGACGTATGGCGCGGTCCAGTCACTTGGCTCCGCGACCATGGCGACCAGGGCTGGTTCTGGTTGCAGTGGTATCCCGATGTCGATCTCCCTCGGGGGAGAGACAGATGGCTTGGTGATGGTGTCGAGGAAGACACCGAAAGGTGGCATGTGGCGAGACGACCCGATACGAGAGAGGGCATCGGCCTCTTCATTCTTGCGCCGGTCGATCCACTCGACGGAGTAACCGGCGAAGTGGCCCCCCAGATGGTCCACTGCTTGGAGGTTATGCCGCCATGGTGGGGGAGACAGCGTCGCAGGTGCCGGCAACTTGTGCGGCGATGAGGTCGGAGTCACCATAACAGCGCAGAAGGTTAATGTTCATTTCCTTGGCCGCTCGCATGCCGTGAAGGAGGGCCTCGTACTTGGCCATGTTGTTGGTGCAGGGGGTGAAGTCGAGGTACAGGATGTAGTGTAGCTTGCCGCCCTTGGGAGACGTGAGGACGATCCCTGCCCCTGCGCCGTCTGCGTTCTTGGACCCGTCGAAGTGTAGCAACCAGTAGTGGAGGTACAGCAGCTTCTCCAACTGCTGCGCCTCCTAGTCGGCGAGGAAGTCCGCCGGGGCCTGCGACTTGATTGCCTTGCGGGGCTCGTACCTGATGTTGTGGACTCTGATCTCGACAGACCACT
The DNA here is from genome assembly GCA_916181665.1 of Avena sativa. NCBI lineage: Eukaryota > Viridiplantae > Streptophyta > Magnoliopsida > Poales > Poaceae > Avena > Avena sativa. Next base: position 128,693,047 of record OV702281.1, on the reverse strand, counting down.
TGGCGACTCGTCCAGTCGCCTCACAGTTGTGGATGATGTCCTGCAACGGCGCTGAGGAGAAGACCCTGATTGGGTGCTCCTGGAAGTAGTGCGGCAGTAGCCGCTGGGCTCGAAAGACCGCGTATACCAACTTCTGGTACTGCGAATAGCGCTGACGTGACTCTATGAAGACTTCACTGATGTAGTAGACATGTCGCTTCACCGGGCGCTCCTTGCCCTCTTCTGGTCGCTTGACGACCATGATGGCACTGACGACTTGTTCGGAAGCTGCGACATAGACGAGCATGGGATCCTTGTCGATGGGGGCGGTGAGTAGCGGGGCCGCGAGTAGCACTTCCTTGAGTGCGTGGAGCGCGTCGTCTGCCTCTTTGTCCCACTGGAACGTGGGATTCTTGCGCATTAGGTGGTAGAGAGGCATTTCCTTCTCGCCTAGCCAGGGGATGAAGCGACCTGTGACTCGCCCGGCCAACTTATGGATGTCATGCATGCACTCGGGTTTGCCGAGCTGGGAGATCGTGTTGATCTTGGTGGGGTTTGCCTCGATGCCTCGTTTGGAGACTACATACCCTAGCAGTTGTCCAGTAGGTACACCGAAGGTGCACTTTCCTGGGTTGAGTTTGATCTTGTACCTCCGCAGATTTGCGAAGGTTTCTGCCAGGTCGGCGAGTAGATCTCCCTGGCGAGTTGACTTCACCACCACGTCATCGATGTAGACGTGGATGTTGCGGACAATTTGGCTCGCAAGGCACTCCTGCATGCACCTCTGATAGGTCGCTCCGACGTTCTTGAGGCCGAATGTCATGGCGGTGTAGCAGAATGCTCCGAATGGCGTGATGAACACCGTCTTCTCCTCGTCCTCGACTGCCATTTTGATCTGGTTGTAACCAGAGTAGGCGTCAAGGAAACACAGCGACTCCGAGCCCGCGATCGAGTCGATGATTTGATCGATCCGCAGGAGGACGAACTGCTCCTTTTGTCAGGCGCTGTTGAGGTTTGTGTAATCGATACAGGACTGGGTTTGCTAGCCACCTGGAGTATTTGATTAGCCGTATGAAGCCTACAGCGAGTAGGCGTTGCACCTCCTCGGCGATTGCTCGACGGCTCTCTTCATTGAAGGGCCGCTGCGACTGCTTGATGGGTCGCGCTTTGGGGTCGGTGTTGATTTTGTGCTCAGCGAGTTCCCTCGGGACACCCGGCATGTCGGATGGCTTCCATGCGAAGATGTCCCGATTCTCATGTAGGAACTCGATGAGCGCGCCTTCCTATGTTGGGCTCATGCATGTCCCAATCTTCACCGTCTGGCTAGAGTCGCCTGGGACTAGCTCGACGAAGCGCATGTGCGTGGTTGCCTCGAATGTGGTCGAGCCGCCGTTCTCCGAGTTGGGATTCTTGAGTATTGTGGGGTCATCATTATTGACCCTGCTCGTGTACTTGGCAAGCTCTTCCGCATGGTTTTCTTCTGCGGTGATGACGGCGTCAGCGAGCTCGGCGCCCTTGGCCTTGCACTCCGTGGCCATGTCGGGGTCGCCGTGGACGGTGATGATACCTCACAGCCCTGGGAGCTTCGTCGTGTTGTACGCATAGTGTGGAGCCACCATGAACTTGGCGAACGCTTGCCTCCCCAAGAAGCAATGGTAGGGGCTTTTGAAGGGCACCAGCTCGAAGACGATCCGCTCGGTGCGGAAGTTTGCTAGTGTTCCAAAGGTGACTGGAAGCGTCACCTTGCCGATCGGGTACGCCTTCCGACTGGGGACGATGCCGTGGAAGGTGGTGTAGGTCGTCTCAATCATCGACTGAGGGAGTCGCAGTCTCCTGAATGTGTCCAGGTAGAGGATGTTGATAGAGCTTCCGCCATCCATTAGTTTCCTGGGGAGCCAATAGTCGCCCACTTTGGTCTTGACTACCAAAGAGACTCGCCCCGGATATTCGATCCATGGCGAGTGGTCCTCGCTGCTCCAGGTGAACTACTGCTCGGACCAGTTGAGGAAGCAGGGGACATCGACTTGTGACACTGCGTTGTCAGCGACAACGCGGGCGATGGCCTTCTTTTCACGCTTGGTGCTAAACCCGGTGAAGGTGTGGAGCGAGCCGGCCTCATTGCCAAATGCCCCACCGTTCGGCAGGTGGTTGTTGGGGTCTTCCCGTGCACGCCGTGCCTTCTCGACTCCCTCAGGGAGTGGCAGTCGGCAGTGGTGTGCATGGCGGTCTTCCCCTTCCTGTTGTGGAACACACGGGGCTGGCTGAGGAGAGCCGCGAGGTCGAATTTCAGCCTCGCCTTGTAGTTTCCTCTATCGTGGCACTGGCCTCCGTCGTGGCGGAAGCTCTTGGGTTTGCATGGAGCGTAGTCCGTGTTGGCGACGAAGTCGACGCGCCCATCACCATGGCGCTTGCCGGTGAGGCGAGTGTTGCTGTAGCATAGCTCGGGTCGCCTCCCGTTGTCGTGTCCGGTTTCTTGGTTCCGGTCCTTCTACGTGTACCACTTGGCAAACTCGAGGAGGTCCGGGATGTTGTCGAGTGTCTTGTACACCCGCTTAAGCTTGGAGACCAACGACTCGTAGCGGCACGAGGTCTTGAAGCAGTGTATCGCCATGTCCGGGTGGATGTTGGTCGCGTTGAACCACAGGTCCTGCCATCGCTGGACCCACATACGGGTCGACTCGCGGGGTCCCTGGACGCATCACTCTAGGTCCTCGATGGTGCTGGCACGGGTGTAGTAACCGTCAAAGTGCCTGACGAAGGCGTCGCGCATATCCTCCCAGGAGTCGATGTTGTCCATGGGGAGGGTGTTGATCCATTGTCGGCTCGCTCCCTCCATCGTCAGGGGGAGGTAGCGAGCGGCGAGTAGGTCGGTGTGGCCAGTGATTCCCATCGCCATGAGGTATGTGTCCAGCCACACGGACGGGTCGTACGAGGGATCGTACTACTCGATTTCCTTTGGCGCTTTGAAGTTCGCCGGATATTTTTCGCCTCGGATCATTGGTCCAAATTACTAGGGGCCGACTCGGCTGAGCGAGCCCCTTGGCTCGCCATCGCGGCGGTTCATGAGGGTGTGCCTCAAGTCGTCAGGCTGGCGTGTGCCCCAGCTTTGGTTGTTGATGATGTGGGTCCACGTGTCGACTGGCTGCCCATTGGCAGTGACCATGTTGTTTATCGGTCGCGGGTCGTTGGTGGAGTGTGCCGCGTTTGCTGGTCGTGGATGGAGCTGTAGGGGCTCGAGAGGTGGTAAATTGAGAGTATTTGCCATAGTTGGGCAGCGTCTCGAGGCCGCCCTGTTTCCTGAAGAGCGGGAGTACATGCTCCCCCGAGAATCGGCGCCTGCGGTTTGCTGCTCGACGGCCTTGGCGAGTAGAGCCTTGGCATACTAGATCTGCAGCGCGCCTTCTCCCGTCACGTTGAGGCTGGCGACCGCAGCTCAACTCGCGATGACGTTGTCCATTGGAGCGGAGAACAGCTGGAGGCCGTTCACGTCCCTCTCTTGCAGGGAGATCATTGTGACACCCCCGGGATCAGGGCTAAACAAATCCCAGACATCCGTCTGATATAAGCTTAACCTTGAGCTCGAGGATATCCAGTGAAGAATCGATAACACAGTAGTGAACCTACGACACAAAATTTATTACAGCAAGCTCATAACTGAGCAAAGAACCAAATTATTACAAGCAGAGGTCACTAACCACAAACATCAAACAACGGAAGGAAAATTATGCCATTAAGTATATCAAACTTAACAAATGGCCTAAGAGGCCTGAAGCATAACGATGACGTCCCAGCCCATAGATTCCAGGCTGCTGGCCGGGAACCCCAAGCTACTCATCGGTGTCGATGTAGTACCAAACTGATCTTCAGGGAACACTTACTCTGCCAAAAGTATCAGCAAAGAAAGGGTGAGTACAGGGTGTACTCCACAAGACTTATGGCTAGTGTAGTTGTTTTGCATAAAGCCACTTTTGTTTATAAAACAAGAGAGAGAAGAAGCTCGTCTAGTTAGAGTATTTTAAAAGGGGATAAGAGAGCGACGTCTCCGAAATATTGGTCATCATCTTTTGATATCCACCAAATCATCATCATCTACCAACTAGGATCACCCCCTCGTACCCATGAGGAAGCATCCTTAAGCACACGTTGATCTACCAAGTTTTACGATTAGGTTAAAGTTATCTATGATCTTGAGTCCGGTTGCCAAGTCGTTCATAACCGTGAACACGGCTTTTCGAAAAGATTATTACCCTACAGGGGTGTACAACTTTACCCACACGTACTAACCTTCTCTTAATGCCACATGATTAGACCTCTTCCTTGGAAGGCCGGCAGAGGGTGGTTAGACACGACCTTTACCTTGCTTTCGCCGAGACCATGAGTCATGCCATAAGTATGGTTCCGCCGTAACGGGTCAAATCCCGAAGCCGGTACTTAAATATGTGAGGCGAGGTTGGTTTACCAGGGGCGCTATCTACCCCAAGCAACCGCGACTACGCTTACCTACTTGTTATGAATGCACCAACTTCACCCGGCAAATCTTTCAAAAGATTTTCTATGCATATGTCGAATGGAACGCCCAAACTATGTGACTCATGAAATCTACTAGGCAAGTTAGTCAGTCATGAGGTTGTCCAGTCCCCGTGTGGTTGCACGCTTGTCTTGGTTCCAAAGGCAAGAACTCAGGTCCTAGTGGTGGCGAGCATGGAACTAGAAAAACCACATCCCACCGTGGCCTCCCATACAAGCCTTAGCAAGTTTAATCTCATATTACTGATCTCATATCATCATGTTCTCCTGTCATACTAGATTATCTGTATCTGATACATCATCTGGATGAACCACACTCAATATCTAAGCATGGCTAAGCAGGACATAGATAAATTCTCTAGCATTGCACACAAGCCAAACCTAGTTATGCTAGGAGAAGTGGATCAGGTAATATAAGCTCAAAGGGAGTATGCAGTAGATAGGATACTCTATATATCGATAAAAGACCACAATAGAATCATATGCATCATGGCATAATTGAAATGCTTTCAAAATCATAGGATTATATCATGGTGGGGCTATGCTTGCCTTTGCCAGTTGATAACAGATAAATAGATCTTCGGAAGCCTTGAACTTTACTTGGTTTGAGTTGGTCAAGTATTGTTTGTCGAACTTCGATGGTGTTGTCCTCGGGCTTCGATCTCGATCTCGATATCGTATTCTACCGAGAAGAACCAAACACCGGAAAGAGAGGGAAACAATCAACACATGCCATCGATGCAATGCTCAAGCAAGGATGATGATATGACAAGTTAATTAGCATTGAAATGTAACCCTAGAACCTGCTCGACAACTTGAACAGAGTTCCGAGGGGTACAAATCCTAACTCGGGAAAACTCCGGATGTATATGAGAGGGGTTACTATGTTCTTCAAATTAAACTTGTCATTTTATTTGTTGATCAATGCACTATGATAGCTTCAATAGCTAGGTTTCATTTTTTTGAACATTTTGATATATTATTTGTATTTTTCTGACTTATAAATCAAAAGTTATTGAATTTACAATATTCAAAACAGTTTCTGAAATTATTAAATCATTTAAAATTGAATTACTGCTTCATCATGATGTCAGCACAGGGGAGGGGGTTGTTTTACACCGGGTCTTGGGCTACCCACAGTCACTGACTGATGGGGCCCTGGGTTAAGTCAGCAGGCCACGCTGGCGGGGCTTGGTCAAAGCCCACGTGGACGCCATGTCGACGCCATGGTGGAGCCACGTCGGCTCCACATGGGCTCGCCAGGGAGCACGCGCAAGCGGAGGCGGCCGACGACGCTGGGGCACGGGCGGAGAGGCGCGGAGGGGCGGGTTAGACGCGCGGGGCTACGCTGGACCAACTAGTGGCGGCGCCGCCCGCGGATGGTCACCGGAGCATGGCCGGCAACAGCGAACGGCGGCGGCGGCTGCAGGTGCACGACGCGGGAGCGACTGAGAGTAGGAGGGAGAGAGAGGAGGGGTCCAGGAGGACCATGAGTTCACCTAGAGCGCAAAGAAGGGGTCAGCTCGGGGAGGCGTGGTCAAGAGTGACGGCAATGGCGACGGCGACGCTCGGTCGGGCTCGGGAAGACAAAGTCGATGCCGACGACTGGAGGCGCCCGGGCTTGATTCCTTCGACGGGCCGAAGCAGGGGTCCGAGGCGGAGCTTCTGGCACTGTCAGATGAACGAGGGGGGGCCGGAAACAGCGAGGCGCCGGTGAACTCCGATACTAGGGTTTCGGCTCGCGATGGGGAACAAGAGAAAGAGAGGCCAGGGGAGGGGATAAGATAAGAGGGGAGAGGGAGGGCTCGGCGGCCTTCTTATCCCCTCGCAGACACGGAACAGCGGCGGCACGAATCGCTGTGCGAGTGGACGGCAGGGTCGTCGACAGCGAGCTGCTCGCCGTCATCGACGAAGATGACGAGCGGGACAGATCAAACCGGTACGGGCTGCTCCTCGGCCGTGGGCGGGCCTAGATGGGCTGCAGAGTTGCACGCGCGGCGGCGGTTAGAGGGGAGAGAAGGGAGAGAGCAAGCTGGTCCGGCCTGGGGAGATGGGTTGCTCATTTTTTTCTATAAATTGTTTTTTCCAATTCTTTTTCTCTTTTCCGTTTGTAATTTCATTTCAAATACTGTTTTAAACATTCCAAAAATACCAGGGATTTGTATAAAGTATATAAAACATTGTGAGGCCCTTTTATTCAGACTGGGCTCCATTATTTTTGGGATTTCAAAATACTCAAAACCTTTTGAATGCATTTCAAATAGAGAGGAAAGGATTAGGGTTTTGCATTTAATTTTTCTTTGCATGCATTTTTAGATATGATGCTCATATAATGCACAAACAAACCCTAATAATGATTAAGTAAAACTGGGGTGTTATAGCTTTATCCCCCTTACGAGAATCTCGGCCCGAGATTCCAAAGGCAGGAAAAGAGACAGAGAGAAAAGAGACAGGGTCACTCTAAAGATAAGAGGGGAAACACACTAAACAACACACAAAGTTTGATTTGACGATGACCCCAATCAAATCAAAGATTGGGGAAGATAACAAATCCTTGAAGGAAATAATGTCTTGCTTCAACACGAATAGAACTATACATCCCTTTTATAAATAACATAGTCGGATATAACTTGTGTCCTACAAGTCTCCAAGTTGTTGCTTAAGCTCAACCAACTAGTTTAGGGGTATCCAGTACAGATCCTTGGAGAAAGAAGCAGTTCAGAGAACTTGCTTACTCAAGAAATTGACAATACAGTCATGTGGCAACATGGCGATACTTCTTGTAGACATATAGAATATCACGAACCACCGATATATCACTTAGTTCGAGAGGAAACTTGCTTAGTAAGGCAAGCAGACATAGTTGCTTTGGCACAAGCCTAACTCTTTGACTGAGGAGAGTGTACCAGAATAGCGGACTTGGCAGCACAATCATTCTTCGCCTAGTGATAGGATTGACCAATCACGCTAGGAATGACACAAATGTCCTTAGAGTTCAAAACAATGAATTTTTTTAAGAATCTTAGATGGCCACATTATTAAGCACACGCATCACTCACGAGCACAAAAGCTCGAGGAAGGGTGGGTAAATATGTGTAAGGGCATCACTTCATTAAGGGGTCATGAAACTCGGCACAACCTCTTAGCATTAAAGAGTGTGATACTTTAAGGTAGAACAGATAGAAGCTAATCAATTCCTCTTGATCTGCAGATTACAACACTTTGACCTAGTCCTATATATGCCGAGGTACTGGAGTTTATTTCTCCTAGACATTTCGAAATGGTTTGTCACGATAGACCACAAGAGTATCTTGCTTTGTAAAACACCGAAGCACATTTACTACTTGGCTACCAACTGGTAGACAAAGGTCGGAAAACAACAAGGGGAAAGGAACATGCTCAGGATAGAATCCCAAGATGTGAATGCATGTAACACCCTTGGAATCAGCCCTATGCAAGTCTCAGTGATCCCCGCCAAACCCGCATAGAAACGATTCAAAGGTGCCCACCAGGCACTTGCGTGCGGGTGGAAAGCGAAGTAATATCATTACACATTAGTCCATGATGGAACCCACAAAACAGATATATACAACAGCGACTCATCGAGTCAAGGATACAATATACAGTACAAAGATCCAAATCACCTTGAAAACGATACAACGTCCGAGTACAGACAAGATGCAAATTAGGCTAAGAGCCCTGAAGAATAACCAATGGCGTCCATAACCCTGCCCAGGCCAATCCGGAAGGGTAACCCTGCTAACAACGTCGATCTCAAAACCTGCTTAAACAAAACGGGTGCCGACAAAGGGCAAAGGAAAAAAGAGAGCGGTCAGTACTGAGGCCAGTACACGACGAGACTAGAATTCGGCGGTCCTCGCCTACATAGGTATGGTGGACTGAAGCGGCAGCGCAGCATGCACCAAACAACCTATAGAGACTCAATACCACTGGCGGCTATCAGATAGGGATAAGAAAGACCTATTCGGATCCAACCTGAAACTATCACCAAGCATACCCATCCTGGTATTTCACCCTCGAGACCAAACGAGGAAGTCTACCGAGGAACTCACACAGTTGACAGTTTTATCCATTCCGTTATAGTTGTGAAAATTACTAGTCAGATATAGATAGCATGAGTCATACTGATATAATAAGCAGTGGGCAATTTTAGTTAACCATTCCGTTGTAGTTGTAGTACTTAGTAGTCAGATACATATAGCATGAGGCATCCCAAAACCCAGCAGTTGTTGGTACTTTTATTTAGCCATTCCGCTGTAGTTGCAATACTTACTAGTCAGATACAATGGTAACAGGTGACAACCCGAACAAGCAATTGTTGGCACTTTTATTTATCCATTCCATTATAGTGAAGCAGATTACTAGTCATTATAAGGTCAAATTTATAGCACTACTTTAGTTATAGTTGTCTATGATCGATATACTGTGCTCCAAGTCGTCCATAACCGCGGACACGGCTTTCAGAAAGTTTTACCCTGCAGGGGGGCACAAATAGCAACACACGCACGATCAACCTCGAGAAAAACCAAATAAAACCCAACGAGGCATCACGACAGAGCAATTGCAAGATTCATATAAATTTCAGGGGGCCACCCCACCAAGCTACCCGCGACGAAGTTGGCCAGCTCCGAGACGGACCCAGAGGTTTGTGCCAATGGCTGTAAACGACTGGGAACCCGGAAGTGTGACTGGGCTTGTCGATACCGCGAAAACATTCCACATTTGTTCCTAAACAGTACAGGCGCTCCACACGCAATCGTAAATAAAGCAGTAAAGCATGGCATATCTACAGGATAGTAATAAAGCCCCAAACTACTTTGTGGCCCCAAGAAATAAATATGGCTCAAGCTCTGGCTAGGGGGATTCATGGTCCCACATGCGGATAGTGCGAATATTCAAAGAACAAGTATCAAGTACTCGAGGTCCTACGGGACACAAGTGGACGGTTAAAAACCAAATAACATCTATTGCCCACCTGTGGCTCTGCATTATTTACCTACTTCAATTTTTAGTTATTAAACGATAATTAAAGCCATGATCATCTACAACATAAAGCATAAGGCATTCCTCCAACAACTGTGGTACTTGACAACACGCAACAGCACTTGAGCAAGCGACTACGACACGCAAGTCCAACTATCTACCAAACAACATGTAATAGGATGTGTCCAAGGCAATATAAGGCTGCAAGGGATACCACGGGTACGAAAACTAGAGCATCGCAACACATATAGCAATAGATCAACAGGAGGGAATAAATACTATAAAAGTAAGATAGGTAGAAAGGGAGAGATTGCTCGCCTGAAAACACTGCCGAAGGTTCATCCGAAGATCGGGTCGACACTCGCATCAACTCGTCGTCCTAATCCGTGAAGAAGCAAAGTACTAGAAGAAACACCGGATGCACTATTTAATACTACGGCAAAAGATCGGGCATGATGCATATATGATGCGTGATCTGGTAAATATGCGATGCGATTAGGTCATATTAAGCGAAACCGGGGTCCCGACATTTACTTAGATGGTTCAAGTTGTTTAGATACCCCGCAATTTAAATGTTGGCTTCACAAGGCAAAAATATATAATCAGTTCGCTAGACAGATTTAAATGGGGCCAATATTAGACTACAAAAGCCCGCATATGGTCTCCATATTTAATTATGAGGTGAATCGGCATATTGCCCCCAAACAACATGATATGTGTGCAAGCATGATAATTTAAATGCAACAAGTACATATCATTTATTAAATAGGGGTTTGAGGAAAGGTTCACACATAGGGGATCGACGATCTCGGTTAGGGTTCGGGCCGGATCAGTCTTCGGGTCGAGGCTTCGGATAGAGAAGAAGAACTCGGCATCCATGTAGAAGACCTTCGGTAATCGGATCCAGGAATAAGACCTTTTCGCATCCGTGAAGGCGACGTCGGTATCACGATCGTTGGTGAACTTGGTTAACGATAGAACCTTCGGAGATCTTGGCGTTGGTATAGTTCTCTCCGTTAGCCCCTCGGTTTCTCGTCCAAACATCGGTCACGCGGGCGACAACATAGATGTGGAACCCGGCGATGCACATGTCTTCGTCGATCTTGAGTAGGGGCATACAGCAGCACCACGCGGTCAAACTATCGCCGGGAACAGGAACAAGGATCTGCTGACAGTGTTGTTTGCAAGGTGAAGTACTTGCGCGGTTCATGAGCCCCACCTTGCACAAAATGTGCATCCTCTGGTTTGCAACGGAGGCACCAGGACCGTGTCGAGGAGGATCAGCTCATAGAGGCGACACGGGTTGCCGTCTCGCAGGAGGGGGTACGCCGGGAAGCCGACGGCGGCTCGGGGCGGCCTCAGCAGCGACGTGGGCCAGGCGCGAGGAGAGCGGGATGACACAACGAGCTCCTGGCAGAGCTTGGCGGGGTCGAGCCGCCGAGGGGATGCAGGGAACACAGAGGGCGGTCGATGATGGCCTGCAGCGGTCACGGGGAGAGGGGGTGCTCAAGGAGACGGTGATGCGTGGCGGGGTTCGGAGCTTGCAGAGGCGCTCGGGACCACGGCCAGTGGCGGCTACACGGGAAGGAAGGCGGCCAGAGGAAGCAGGCCCGGCCGACGAGGAGGTGGAGAGCCAAGCGACGGCGGCTTGGTGGAATCTGGGACAGGAGGGAGTTGGTGAGGAAGGAAAGAAGAGGTGGCGGCGGACAGAGGCTCAATCAGGGGAGGAGGGGAACGAGGGAGGCGGCGTACGCGGGGTAGGTGGCGGCTTGGGATGAGGGATCGCGAGGGGTGGGGCAACGCCTGGCTCGGTGGTTGACCAGGTCAGGCAGGGATTCCAGTGGTGGGGCCAGAGGGGAGAGAGGGAGCGTGCGAGGTGGTGTGGTTGGAGTGGTGGACTGGGTCGGGTCGATCAGGAACGAGTGGGGATCGTGCGGGGTGCACATGGGGTGTTGTGTGCGTGCATTTGTGTGTGCTGCGGTGGCGGGGTGAGAGAGGAAGCAGGGAGTAGGCAGGGATTTGGTTGGTTTAGGGTTAGGGTTTGAGGAAGGGTAGTTCTACGATTTGTCTAGTTTGGGCCGGGTAGTAGGCTGCTGCCAGCTAGGCCCTTTGGGCCTGTCCGGTGGCGGTCTCCCCGATACAAAAATATTTTATTTAATTGATTTAGTTTAAAAATACTTTCATAAATAGTTGTTAGACAAATAACAGATCCGGATCGATCGGGGTTTCGTATTTGAATAAAGAGACGGGGTGTTTGTATAAAACAAAAATAGGGCTTTTCGCAAATAGTTTCAGACAAATAGATGCATGCTGATGTCATGATGATGCACATAGATAAAGATAGGCGATTTTCTAGTAGTGTTTTTCTCGGGGTGCTAAATTCGACACCACTAACAATGGATCTCGCCCTCGAGATCCGCCTCATGGTACGGGGAAGAAGGCCGACGGTCTGAATCTTCTCGCTTCGTGAAGACCCTCGCGACACCACTAACAAGGATTCTTTCTTTGTCTTGACATCGGCGACACCACCAACAAGGGTTGATGCTCCCATTCTTAGATAGAACACTTTGGATAAACAAAGGTCGAAGGTAGAGGTATCAGAAGTTAAGGTCACCTCTAACTTCGGCGAACGGAGTAGAATTGCTTGATCCACCAATTCAATGCACAAGAGCGAATGTTAAGAGTAGTCGGATGGTGATCAGTCCATCGCGCACCCAAAGCATTACTCTGCACATGAATAGGAGAATTATGCAACCAACTCTCGAAATCAGACTGAAGATCTCGACAAGAGAAATTCGGAAACAAAGGGAGTGACACGGACTCTTCATCGGATCAGATGCAGATGATGTCGTCGCGAAGGAAAACAAATGAAGATACAAAGAAAATTTTAGTGGATTTTCGGTCCACTGAAAGATACAGCAGAGGAAGATTCCTTAGATAGCATGAAGACCAGATGTAGAAGCACCGTTACGAAAGGATGGAAGCGAAACCCTAAAGGTACGACAGAAACCCATCCACGAGAACTCCTGGACTCAAAGAAAAGGTAATAGGGTAGATTCAAAACACGCCGAGGTAAGAGGAGAATAGCAGAGGGGTAAGGAGTAAAAACAGACCTAATCAGATCTATCCAACCGATTTTCCAAAATAATTTTGACACTCTACATCGACCGTTAGCTAGGTTATCCTACAGGCTGGACTAGTGGGGTATCGTAACTGCTGATCTCTGATACCACTATGTAACACCCTCGGAATCGGCCCTCTGCAAGTCACAGCGATCCCCGCCAAACCCGCATAGAAACGATTCAAAGGTGCCCACCAGGCACTTGCGTGCGGGTGGAAAACGAAGTAATATCATTACACATTAGTCCATGATGGAACCCACAAAACAGATATATACAACAGCCATCGAGTCAAGGATACAATATACAGTACAAAGATCCAAATCACCTTGAAAACGATACAGCGTCCGAGTACGGACAAGATGCAAATTAGGCTAAGAGCCCTGAAGAATAACCAATGGCGTCCATAACCCTGCCCAGGCCAAGCCGGAAGGGTAACCCTGCTAACGACGTCGATCTCAAAACCTGCTTAAACAAAACGGGTGCCGACAAAGGGCAAAGGAAAAAGAGAGCGGTCAGTACTGAGGCCAGTACATGACGAGACTAGAATTCGGCGGTCCTCGCCTACATAGGTTTGGTGGATTGAAGCGGCAGCGCAGCATGCACCAAACAACCTATAGAGACTCAATACCACTGGCGGCTATCAGATAGGGATAAGAAAGACCTATTCGGATCCAACCTGAAACTATCACCAAGCATACCCATCCTGGTATTTCACCCTCGAGACCAAACGAGGAAGTCTACCGAGGAACTCACACAGTTGACAGTTTTATCCATTCCGTTATAGTTGTGAAAATTACTAGTCAGATATAGATAGCATGAGTCATACTGATATAATAAGCAGTGGGCAATTTTAGTTAACCATTCCGTTGTAGTTGTAGTACTTAGTAGTCAGATACATATAGCATGAGGCATCCCAAAACCCAGCAGTTGTTGGTACTTTTATTTAGCCATTCCGTTGTAGTTGCAATACTTACTAGTCAGATACAATGGTAACAGGTGACAACCCGAACAAGCAATTGTTGGCACTTTTATTTAGCCATTCCATTATAGTGAAGATGATTACTAGTCATTATAAGGTCAAATTTATAGCAATACTTTAGTTATAGTTGTCTATGATCGAGATACTGTGCTCCAAGTCGTCCATAACCGCGGACACGGCTTTCAGAAAGTTTTACCCTGCAGGGGGGCACAAATAGCAACACACGCACGATCAACCTCGAGAAAAACCAAATAAAACCCAATGAGGCATCACGACAGAGCAATTGCAAGATTCATATAAATTTCAGGGGGCCACCCCACCAAGCTACCCGCGACGAAGTTGGCCGGCTCCGAGACGGACCCAGAGGTTTGTGCCAATGGCTGTAAACGACTGGGAACCCAAAAGTGTGACTGGGCTTGTCGATACCGCGAAAACATTCCACATTTGTTCCTAAACAGTACAGGCGCTCCACGCGCAATCGTAAATAAAGCAGTAAAGCATGGCATATGTACAGGATAGTAATAAAGCCCCAAACTACTTTGTGGCCCCAAGAAATAAATATGACTCAAGCTCTGGCTAGGGGGATTCATGGTCCCACATGCGGATAGTGCGAATATTCAAAGAACAAGTATCAAGTACTCGGGGTCCTACGGGACACAAGTGGACGGTTAAAAACCAAATAACATCTATTGCCCACCGGTGCCTCTGCATTATTTACCTACTTCAATTTTTAGTTATTAAACGATATTAAAGCCATGATCATCTCCAACATAAAGCATAAGGCATTCCTCCAACAACTGTGGTACTTGACAACACGCAACAGCACTTGAGCAAGCAACTACGACACGCAAGTCCAACTATCTACCAAACAACAGGTAATAGGATGTGTCCAAGGCAATATAAGGCTGCAAGGGATACCACGGGTACGAAAACTAGAGCATCGCGACACAGATAGCAATAGATCAACAGGAGGGAATACATACTATAAAAGTAAGATAGGTAGAAAGGGGGATATTGCTCGCCTGAAAACACTGCCGAAGGTTCATTCGAAGATCGGGTCGACACTCGCATCAACTCGTCGTCCTAATCCGTGAAGAAGCAAAGTACTAGAAGAAACACCGGATGCACTATTTAATACTACGGCAGAAGATCAGGCATGATGCATATATGATGCATGATCTGGTAAATATGCGATGCGATTAGGTCATATTAAGCGAAACTGGGGTCCCGACATTTACTTAGATGGTTCAATTTGTTTAGATACCCCGCAATTTAAATGTTGGCTTCACAAGGCAAAAATATATAATCGGTTCGCTACACAGATTTAAATGGGGCCAATATTAGACTAGAAAAGCCCGCATATGGTCTCCATATTTAATTATGAGGTGAAATCGGCATATTGCCCCCAAACAACATGATATGTGTGCAAGCATGATAATTTAAATGCAACAAGTACATATCATTTATTAAATAGGGGTTTGAGGAAAGGTTCACACATAGGGGATCGACGATCTCGGTTAGGGTTCGGCCGGATCAGTCTTCGGGGTCGAGGCTTCGGATAGAGAAGAAGAACTTTGTTTCCATGTAGAAGACCTTCGGTCATCGGATCCAGGAATAAGACCTTTTCGCATCCGTGAAGGCGACGTCGGTATCACGGTCGTTGGTGAACTTGGTTAACGATAGAATCTTTGGAGATCTTGGCGTTGGTATAGTTCTCGCCGTTAGCCCCTCAGTTTCTCGTCCAAACATCGGTCACGTGGGCGACGACATAGATGTGGAACCCGGCGATGCACATGTCTTCGTTGATCTTGAGTAGGGGCATACAACAGCACCATGCGGTCAAAATATCGTCGGGAACAGGAACAAGGATCTGCTGACAGTGTTGTTTGCAAGGCGAAGTACTTGCGCGGTTCATGAGCCCCACCTTGCACAAAATGTGCAGCCTCTGGCTTGCAACGGAGGCACCAGGACCGTGTCGAGGAGGATCAGCTCACAGAGACGACACGGGCTGCCGGCTCGCAGGAGGGGGTACGCCGGGAAGCCGACGGCGGCTCGGGGCAGCCTCAGCGGCGACGTGGGCCAGGCGCGAGGAGAGTGGGATGACATAGCGAGCTCCTGGCAGAGCTTGGTAGGGTCGAGCCGCCAAGGGGATGCAGGGAACACAGAGGACGGTCGACGATGGCCTCCAGCGGGCACGGGGAGAGGGGGTGCTCAGGGAGACGGTGATGCGTGGCGGGGTTCGGAGCTTGCAGAGGCGCTCGGGACCACGGCCAGTGGCGGCTCCGCAGGAAGGGAGGCGGCCAGAGGAAGCAGGCCCGGCCGACGAGGAGGTGGAGAGCCAAGCGACGGCGGCTTGGTAGAATCTGGGACAGGAGGGAGTTGGTGAGGAAGGAAAGAAGAGGCGGCGGCGGACAGAGGCTCAATCAGGGGAGGAGGGGAGCGAGGGAGGCGGCGTACATGGGGTAGGTGGCGGCTTGTGATGAGGGATCGCGAGGGGTGGGGCAACGCCCGGCTCGGTGGTTGACCAGATCGGGCAGGGATTCCAGTGGTGGGGCCAAAGGGGAGAGAGGGAGCGTGCGAGGTGGTGTGGTTGGAGTGGTGGACTGGGTCGGGTCGATCAGGAACGAGTGGGGATCGTGCGGGGTGCACATGGGGTGTTGTGTGCGTGCATTTGTGTGTGCTGCGGCGGCGGGGTGAGAGAGGAAGTAGGGAGTAGGCAGGGATTTGGTTGGTTTAGGGTTAGGGTTTGAGGAAGGGTAGTTCTACGGTTTGTCTAGTTTGGGCCGGGTAGTAGGCTGCTCCCAGCTAGGCCCTTTGGGCCTGGCCGGTGGCGGTCTCCCCGATACAAAAATATTTTATTTAATTGATTTAGTTTAAAAATACTTTCGTAAATAGTTGTTAGACAAATAACAGATCCGGATCGATCGGGGTTTCGTATTTTAATAAAGAGACGGGGTGTTTGTAGAAAACAAAAATAGGGCTTTTCGCAAATAGTTTTAGACAAATAGATGCATGCTGATGTCATGATGATGCACATAGATAAAGATAGGCGATTTTCTAGTAGTGTTTTTCTCGGGGTGCTACAATGCATAAGTCAACAATCTTCCGAAAACCAATGCAAGGAAGGGAAAAGGTTTGGCAGAGTCACTAGTATATATACAAGACTCTCGAGGAGTACTCTTGTCGTGATCTATTTGGTTCCATTAAATAACATCTGCCATAGCATGTGGTAGGGGAAGTCCTTAATTGTCACAATTCAATTGCGACAAAAACCACAAGCTTGAAGGCTAGAAAGGTAACACCAGCCATCCTGAGGTAATGTGTGAACATTAGCAATAGGGGTCAAAGAAAAAGATCTTGGGTTAAAGTCCAGCTTCATGTACAAGATTCACAACAACAAAATCTAGCACAATCAGGGATCTTAGGTTCAAGTCCAAGGGTTAAAACCCAAAGAAAGGAATAACTACTACTTGAGTGACTTGGCGTGCACTGGAAGGTAGTAATCATGAGGTAACTTCCAAATGAAGAACGACTTCTGAAGTACCCAGACAAACAAAAAGGAGGCACATGAGGCAAAAGGAAACCTCGAAGCCTAGAACATAAAACTGAAGATCTAGCAACACTACAAGAAATGTGTTGATTTGTGACCTTCTCATAGTGACGGGGAATAAAATCGTCATAGATCTATGACGATTTCGCACAGGATGGTCGTAAGCTATTTGGGAAGGCCAAAACCTTATTAAATTACGACGATTTTGATTAAAAACGTCGTAATTTCAATAGACAAAATCGTCATAACATGCTTGATACACCCTAGAACCTTATGTATAGCGGATTATGACCAAATTATATCGTCATACTATATAAAATAGAATAGGTTTAAGTGACTGGTTCGCCACCTCATCATTTACACCTACGTGTCATTTTTATGTGTCAATTTTTGATTGTGTAACAAATCCACGTGGCCTATGTGTCATTTTTGATTGTAACAAATCCACGTGGTCTATATGTCATTTTTATGTGTCAATTTTTGACTATGTAATAAATCCACATGTCAGCATAGAGCGTTGCCAATTAACATGAAAAAAGAAGGTATTGGGATTCGAACCAGCAACCCATCGCTGTTTGCCATGGAGGTCAACCACTACACCATTCATCTATTTGTGTTATAATAGGGAGCTAGACTTATTTGAACCAAAGCTTTCGGGCAAAGTGAGCAAATAAATAGCGCAAAAATACACGGGAGTTTCAGGGATCGAACACAAGACCTTTTCCCAGAAGCGCGCGATCTGAACCACTGCGCCACGATGACTTTTATGCTTTCATCACACGCTACCTGTTTATGAATATGTACATGTTCGGTTGAGCCTGGGCCTTAATGGCCAGTGGACATTTTTGTCTTTTACTTGGCGGCCTAGGTCTGGGCCTTGGCTGATGTTTTTTGGGCCAGTTTTACTTCCCGCGGTAGACCAAATCCAGGCCAGCTCGACTGGTCCGGCTATGTTTTTTTTTCTTTCGTTTTTTCTTTTTCTATTTTCTTAATTCTTTTGTATCTCTTTCATATGAACTCCAAATGAATTCATTTTTGTCTCTCTATTTTTATAAAAATTAGTAGATTATCTTAGATTGTTAATTAGGAATATTTTTATAATTTAACAATAGTAGATTTACTAATTCCACATTAGTCCAAAGTAGAGACAGTAGAAAAATTCAAAATATGATCATAAATTTAGGGGTTTTAATTCAAATATTTAGGTGAGTGCAATGGATATTTGAAATATTTGAAGTTTGATATTTTACTTGAAACTAAGTCACATAACATGACACCACGCGAAGGTTTTACATTGTTCGACCGTTTTTTATTTTTTAGTGCCCGTTTCAAACTATGGTCAAAACGTCGGGCATTAAGATTCTTAGCTCGGGACTGAGCATCGCTAAACTAGCATTGGATCTCTGAAGAAATAGCATATTGTGAGTCTAAAAATCATTTTTTGGAAAAATCATGAGCATCAGATCATGTACCTGTAGTTCAAACCGGACCCACTTCCTACCGATTCGGCAGGAATTTGTCTTTTTCGCCAGGGGTGAACGGAAAGGTTTGAGATACCCCAGTTGGGACATTGTCCATGTAAGGTGGTCTAATATTTTTACAAAATGTGGTGGTTCTATTCTAAAACTGTCATTTGGTGGTTGCTTCACAAAACGACCTGTTTTTTGTGTTCAGAAAATGGAAAATGGATTTTCAGTGTGTCAAAAAGGAAAATTTTCTCCTGCAACATTGTTCGCCATCCCATGATACATATGTGCAAACTATGCCACGATTCTGGCCATAACATTGGTTGTTTGTCCTGAAAGCCATGAAACCTCGAACATGATAGGTCATTTCTGAGAGGGTTTTTTGAGACACTTGCAATATACCAAGGTTGGTATTTTTCCGTGCAACCACGTCACATAATAAGACGCCTTGCGAAGGATTTGCATTGATCGGACCGTTTTTTAATTTTTTATGTCCGTTTCAAACTATGGTCAAAACGGCGGGCACTGAGGTTCTTAGCTAGGGGCTGAGACTCGCTAAACTTGCATTGGATCTCTGAAGAAACAGCATATTGTGAGTCTAAAAATCATTTTTGCCAAAAATTACGAGCATCGGATCATGTACCTGTAGTTCAAACCGGACCCACTTCCTACCGATTCGGCAGGAATTTGTCTTTTTTGCCAGGGGTGAACGGAAAGGTTTGAGATAACCCGGTTGGGAAATTGTCCATGTAAGGTGGTCTAATATTTTTACAAAATGTGGTGGTGCCATTCTAAAACTGTCATTTGGTGGTTGCTTCACAAAACGACCCGTTTTTTGTGTTCGGAAAATGGAAAATGGATTTTCCGTGCGTCGAAAAGTTAAACTTTCGCCTGCAACATTTTTCGCCATCCCATGATACATATGTGTGCATAATATGGGAACATTATCACAAACTATGCCACGATTATGGACATAACATTGGTTGTTTGGCCCGAAAGCCATGAAACCTCGAACATGATAGGTCATTTCCGAGAGGTTTTTTTGAGACACTTGCAATATACCAAGGTTGGTATTTTTCCTTGCAACCATGTCACATAATAAGACTCCGCGCGAAGGATTTGCATTGATCGGACCGTCTTTTAATTTTTTATGTCTGTTTCAAACTATGGTCAAAACGGCGGGCACAGAGGTTCTTAGCTAGGGGCTGAGACTCTCTAAACTTGCATTGGATCTCTGAAGAAACAACATATTTAAAAATCATTTTTTCCAAAAATTACGAGCATCGGATCATGTACCTGTAGTTCAAACCGGACCCAGTTCCTATCGATTCATTAGGAATTTGTCTTTTTCACCAGGGGTGAACAGAAAGGTTTGAGATACTCCGGTTGGGACATTGTCCATGTAAGGTGTTCTAATATTTTTACAAAATGTGTTGGTGCCATTCTAAAACTGTCATTTGGTGGTTGCTTCACAAAATGGCCCGTTCTTTGTGTTTGGAAAATGGAAAATGGATTTTCTGTGCGTCGAAAAGGAAAACATTCTCCTGCAACATTGTTCGCCATCCCATGATACATATGTGTGCACACTATGGGCACATTATCACAAACTATGCCACAATTCTGGCCATAAAGTTGGTTGTTTGACCCGAAAGCCATGAAATCTCGAACATGATAGGTCATTTCTGAGATGTTTTTTTGAGATGCAATCAATGTACCAAGTTTGGTATTTTTCTTGAAACTATGTCATATAAAAGGATGTCACACGATGGTTTTATATTGTTCGGACTGCTTTTGAAATTTTTATGCCCGTTTCAAACTATGGTCAAAACGGCGGGCATAAAGGTTCTTAGCTAGGGTTGAGCCTCGCTAACTTGCATTGGATCTCTAATAAAATAACATAGTGTGAACCTAAAAATAATTTTTCCAAAAAACTACGAGCATTAAATCATGTACATGTAGTTTAAAACGGAACCGATTGAGATGAAAATGTTTAAGATACCGCGATTGGGACATTGTCTATTTAAGATGGTCTATTATTTTTGAATAATAGGGTTGTACCATTTTGAATTATGCCTTAAGTGGTTTGCTTAAAAAAGGCCCAATTAAGTGGTTGTACCATTTTGAATTATGTCACGGTAGATGCTGCAATCGGCAGCGGGTAGTAGAATGAGGAGCAAGGGCGGCCAGCCATCTGCGGTGCGAGATGAGGGCGGAGACTCAGGGTTTACCCAGGTTCGGCCCCCTGGAGGGTAAATACCTACTCCTGCTAGATTGTATTGATGAGAGAGTACAAGGGCGAGCTCGGCGGCGAGTCGCTGGGGGTGTATGATGGAACGTGAGTCCTATGCGTGCCCTAGGGAGGTTTATATAGAGTCACCTCGCTAGGGTTTACAGATCTACAACCGAGTTGGATAAGGACTCGGAGGGCGGTTGACTTAATCTGACTGGGCCTAGCTACGCTTCTGGGGAAACTTCCAGTCGTTTGGCTCCTTGTTGGGTCTTGATCCAGTCGCTGTCCTGCAGGCCCACTCGCTGGCATTATGGGCCAGTAGGAAACGTCCTGCTGGGTATACCCCACTCAGCATATCCCCATCAATTCAAACTTTTTATCTTTCTTCAACAAATGGATCATGGGTCTTGCAATGCTCGAGAATCCTTCTACGAAATTGCGATAATATCCCGCTAATCCGAGAAATGCACGAACTTGGGTTTGAGTGGTTAGGGCTTGCCACTCTTCAACATCCTTAACCTTGGTAGGGTCGACAACAATTCCTCCTACCGACACGATATGTCCGAGGAATCCTACTTCCTATAACCAGAATTCACATTTTCTAAACTTGGCATACAACTGATGCTCTCTAAGGGTTCCAAGGATGGTCCTCAGGTGTAGCTCATGTTCTTCTGATTTGGAATAGATCAGAATGTCATCGATGAAAACAACGACAAGCTTACCCAGGAAGTCCATAAAAATCTTATTCATGAGGTTCATGAAATAAGAGGGGGCATTGGTTAATCCAAAAGACATGATAGTGTACTCATACAGTCCATATCCGGTGGCGAAGGCAGTCTTTGGAATATCCTCTGCGCGAATCTTGAGTTGATGATAACCAGTTCTAAGATCAATCTTAGAAAACACTTTGGCACCGGTCAACTGGTCAAACAAATCTTCTATCTTCGACAGTGGGTACTTATTCTTAATGGTGCCATCATTCAGCTTCCGATAATCCGTACACAAACGGTTACCTCCATCTTTCTTGTCCACAAACACTTGGTGAAAATAATCTCCATGGCGACGCACTTGGTTGAATCAATCCTATCTCCACCATAGCATCCTGTTGATTCTTCAGCTCCACTAATTCAGATAGTTTCATACTATAAGTTCTCTGAGCTATGGGTCCGGTTCCAGGGATTAGTTCAATGATAAACTCGATATCCCGATCTAGGGCCATACCGGGCAATACATCTGGGAATATGTCGGGGTATTCACAGACTACTCTGACTTGGTCAATGGTTGGTCGGGCTAGACTTGTTGCACATGAATTGACGGGGCAAGGTTTTAGATACATGCTCTACTGATACTCCACTAGTACTAGTCATGGTTATGGATTTCTTGGCACGGTCGATTAATCCTTTATGTTTCGACATCCAATCCATTCCTAGTACTACTTCCAAACCTTTGGTTCCGAGTACTATTAGATTAGCATAAAAATCTATGCCATGGATTCTGATAGGTACGGCCTTGCAAATTTGTCTAGCTTTGGTGGTTGAACCAGGTATTTGAACTATCATAACATGCTTCAATTTTGTTGGTTGAATCTTACTAGTGCATGCAAATTTTTCTATAACAAACAAGTGCGATGCTCCAGAATCAAACAACACTCTTGCAAGTACTGAGTTAACAGAAAACATACCCAACACGACATCTGGCGCTTCTTGGGCTTCTTCAGCATTCATGTGAAACAGACGGCCATTGCGGTTGAGCGAATTACCCGGGACAAATCTTCTTCCAGGATGAACACAGCGCTGCTGCTGAGATGGGGCATTCACGTTGGGGGATGCTGCAAGATTATTGGGGAACTCATTGGAGTAGTGACCCTTGGTTCCGCATTCATAACAAGTCACCTGAGACTTGTCTTTTCCTACAACAGGCACAACATTGCTTCTAGTCCTTGGGGCAGTATTGGTGTTGGTGGGGTTGTGGACTTTGGGCGGTGCACGGTTGAAATTGCTGGGTTGTTATTGTTGTGGTTTCCTCCAGGCCTTGGGTTTCCTCCTCCACGTTTGGGATAGTTCGGACGGTTCATCGGGGGTCTATTGTTTCTTTGGGCAAATCTTGTAGACGGGTTGGGGCGATACTTTGGGGTATGGTGGGTTCCTAGTTGATGCATCATTCGATGCTTGCCGTTCTCATTGGCTTGGTTGATCTTGCCTTCCATCTGAATGGCAGAATCCACTAAGGCTTCAATGTCAGCAAACGGGATATTGACTAAGACTGTCTATATCTCATCATGCACACCATTCAAGAATCTCTCCTTCTTAGCTTCAGTGTCAATCTCATCTAGGGCATACCTAGCTAATGAAAGAAATTTGTCACGATACTCAACTATTGTCATCCTTCCTTGCTTCAATTCTCTGAATTCATCTCTCATCCTCTTGATTAAACCCGGTGGCACATGGGTTCTGCTGAACTTGAGTTTGAATTCATCCCAAGTCATCATTTGTCCTCCATTCATGGTGCGAACGCTGTTCCAACAAGCTCTTGCATCTCCTGCCAGATAGTGGGTGGCAAACAGTACTTTCTCATTGGCCTCCACTCCTGCGACTTCTAAGTTTTTCTCCATGGTCTGTAGCCAGTCATCAGCATCTAATGGCTCTTCAGACTTACTAAAGATGGGTGGATTGGTATTCTACAAGTTCTTTAGCTTGGATCCATGGTTGTCCTGGTTTCCATGGACTTGGTTGTTGTTGGCCATCTGAGCTATGTGTTGGATGGTGGCTAAGTTGGCTTAACGTTAGGCTCTTTCAGCTTCGCGGTCTGAAACCAACATTTGCAAGATTTGCAGCATTGGGTCCGGGGATGAACTGCTTCCTCCACAAGGCATCTGAAGATTGAGATATATCATGAGACAAGGGGGAAATTTCTAAGGTTCATGGATTTGTTTTTGAAAAGTTTTTAAGTTTTAATCTTGACTCAGTTTTAGCTACTAGCAACTTTCTTTTCATTCATAGCACACAATACAAACACACACCAAACAAGGAAACAGGTGGTTTTAAGAACCAGTCTGTGAAACTACGATACAATGGAACCGGATACAACTCACTAATGCTAGTGCTCAAGTGCTACTACTCAGCAGACTCGGTGTCTTCATCATCATCACCATCATGAATGAAGGTGGAGTCATCGTCATCAGTGTGGAAGTCCATGGCTTGGTCCTCCAGGAATTCATCATCATCACTAAGGTAGGAGTAGGGGTCTCCACAGATATCTTCCCCTGCATTCTCCCTTTCCTCAAGATGCATGTCCCGCTCGTGGATGGTCTCCCCTAAATCTGTTAGTTTGTGATGAAGGCGAGCAATAATGTGATCCTTCTTGTCAAGCAGACGGCGACGTGACTAGCGATCCTTCACAAGCATGGCGATGGTCTGGTCCTTCTTGACTGCGATGGCATAGTTGTGGTTGGCATAGGCGCGGGCATTGTCCAACTCCATTTGCCTGTCATACATCATGAAGCTGAGATGGTCCACTTGATGCTTTAGCTCCGGGTGATGTGGTACCACCAATGGATGTCCCATAGCATGACACCTTGGGTAATACTCAAAGCGCGTGCCCTTGATCTGATTGATGCTTTGCCCACACAGATGGGCAAGAGCTTCCTGCATTGCCCTGGCGAGTCCATCTAGCCAGTTGTTCTCTCTTAAGGTGGGGGCTTCAATCTTCCCTCTGGGGTGGGGGCTTCAATCTTCCCTCTGAGACATGCAACAATCAGCCATTGCAATTCTCCTCCTTGTTGATCGTTGAGCTGGGCTCCGAAGAACTCGGGGTGTGGGTGCTCCAGAAGTTCAGAGAGTTTGTCCACATCACGCTCAAAGATGAGATCTCCTCCATTGCCCAACTGATAGCACTTGCTATACTTCACGACCATCAATAACAATGTAGGATGAGTAAGTTAGTAGAGTGATCAAGTGTGTCAAATTTTATGTAAGTTTGCAAGAATTTTTGAAGGACATGAATTTTCCTAAAGACTCTAAGTGGTAAGAATGAGAATAGGTTTTCATAAATACTCACTTTTTTGTTTTGAAATTAAGTTTTTTTATTCAAGCGTCCATTCTAACTAAGGTCTCCTATGGTCAGGATGGCTCTGATACCAACTTGTGAACACCCGGATTTTTAATCCCAGATGCCTATTATGCCATACATCACAATCCCAGGATTACCATTTTTGCGAGACATAACAGATTGGTACCATAGTTCATTATCCATTAAAAACCATAATAAAGGTCTTACAAATAAAGGATCTCATGATCCAGTCTTAATACAATCAACACAGCGGAATAATATAATAACGGTAGCATAGGCGAAGCTCCATCTTCAGGGTCACAGGCAATTGCCGACGATGGGAGATGATCCTAGTTGTCGTAGACTTCCTGTTGTCCATCCTCCTGGTAGTCCTCCTCATAGTCTAGGCACAGGAATAGCCAGGCACAAATCCATGAGTACTCTTGAAGTACTCGCAAACTAAGACTAACAAGTAAAGAGCTTTCAAGTAGGAATCCTAAGCTCTAGGCTGTTTTGCAAAAAGCCAAGTTTACCTCTAACTGAGTTTAGAAGCAAATAAAGCTAGTTTAATATCTTTCAACACCTAAGTGGGAACTTTGCTCTCACTTTCACAACCCTGTTGTGGTCAAGTCAAAGTCATGATTCCTTTCACAAGTCATTTTGAAAACATCTGACGACGGAACAGTATGGCCACTCCAACTGTGCATAACCACGGACGCTGCTATTCGAATAGTTTGACACTCTACAGAGGTGGTACACTTTCACCACAACATTTGATACATCCGTCAGAACAATACTGAATCACCATACTTAGTATGCGGATAATCAATCCTAACCTTTCAATTAAACACACTAGTATAGGAACCTCCCCTATGAGTTTGGCCTCCCAACCATGACCATCTGTCATCTTGGGAACTACACAGGTGGACAATCATCACGAGGTAGCCTCAGGTCAAACCTCGTCCTCAAGGGAACCCATACTAAGATATATAAACTTCCAGTCAAGCCTTACCCAAATTCGGGTATTTTGGTTGTACGGTAAAATTTGAATGGTATCGCATCTGAACACAACCATCAGTTTTATAAAGGGCTAAGGCTCATGCCTCAACATTTTCATCATCAAATCATCTGGTGTTCATAACACATGTCAAAACATTCCATTAGAATGACTCATCATTCTAAGGTTTTCATAATCATTTTCACCAAGTATTCCCATCTAAAGTGATCAACTTTTTATGCTTAGCACTAGCCACTAAAGTTGGGGGTAAGCACTAATGAGGGGTGATAATCAAGTGTGACAATCAAATCTAATCCCATGCCTCGGGATGACATCTAATTATATCTAACTTAGGCCAAGTTTTATGCTCTTTATGCTACTTTTAATATCATTCCAAAATTCACAAGTCACTAAGTAAAACTAAAAAAGAGCTTTGATAAAGAAAATAAAATAATCAAGCTTGCAAGTAAAACTGGGATTTAGTATACTCAAGGTTGTCTAATCAAAGCATGCCTAATGCATTGCATAGGTTCATTGGTATTGTGGGGCCTGCAAGTATTAGCCTGCATGGTTTTAGCTTAGCTTTCCTTGTGCAGTGCAGTGGTTGAAGTTCCCCTCTAATTCCTCCTCGTAGTAGTCTCCTTCCTCTTCGTATCCTTGGTCGGTACTAGCGTCTATAAATAAATATGAAGTGCACAATCACCAAACAATACTTAACTACTTCTATTTATCACACAAAGGTTTACAGTAGATGATCTAGCATCATAACAGTCATCACAAGGATTAAAGCAATAGTCTTATTCATTTTATTTTAGAAAAGTAATTTCTACTCATTGAAAAACTACTTAAGTTTTAATATTCTCCAATTAAAATATAGGATCATGTTGACAGATGTCATCTTCACATATTTTAATACTTGGGAATGTGATATAAAGTGGTGTCACAATTTAATAATGTTTAACCTTATTATTTTAATTAATTAAAGTGACTAGAAATGCTTATGGGGCATTCTTTTATTACCTGTCTATTATTGTTGTCAGTAAACCTAGATATTTTTATATATTCAGAAAGGTCTTGTCAAACGTGATTTTTGAGAGTTGGAATCAACTCAAAAGCATTTATGGTTGAATTTTGAAAAATGTTTGAATGCACAAAAGTCTCTGCCTTGTTATTTTTACAATAGGTGATCTATAATTCCAAATGATTTGCATACAACGGGCTTGGATTAAGAATTTCAATACTTTTCTAACAAAATTGGTTTCATGCAATTTTCTTTAGTGAATCTTCCTGAATTGATTTTTGAATCACTAGACAAAACTAGGGTTTGGGTTTAAATGAAAATTTTAAATTTAAACTAACTGGGTTGCGCGGGAGAGTTACTGGGCCGGCCCACTGCGCACAGCGCATGAGCGGGAGGGTTTAAGTGGTGTCCCCACTCGTCAGTGAGACAGGGGGTGGCGAAGGGGTATTGGGCGATTATGACCATAGGATTAGATGCAAGATCAACGGCTCACGCCCGTCGTCCTCATCGGAATAGGACATGACGGGGACTAACCCTAGCACGGCCATTGGGGGTCTGGGGAGGCTCACCGGGGCTCAGGCGAGGGTCGGCGACGGGGGCGAATAAGGTTGTCGACGACAGCGGTTCTCTTGGTACTGGCGGCGTCTCCTGGGGTGGTCACAATCGACGGCGCCCTTATCCTCTAGCAGCGGCGGGCTCCGGCCAAATTCTGGCAATGCTGAGCTCCCCCTGCTTCGGGAAGAAGTGGGAAGGATCAGTGAGAGGTGGGGAGTAAGACGGTGTGGAGAAATGGTGCGGGGGAGGCCTCCTTTTATAGGCGAGCGAGAGAGGCCGAGCGGCATGGGCAGAGCTCGTCGGGGTCGGCGTTACAGCGAGCTACTACCATGGCGCGGGGGCTAGGACGGTGTGCGGTCTCCTAGTGGTGCTCAATGGCTTGATGGCACGACAAGGGGCGGTGTGGTTTGGTCCAGAACGTGCGGTGCTCTGAGCGGCACCGATGACATTTTTGACGACGCACAGGTGCTCCTAGTCGCGTGGTAGTGAATAGGCATGTCTGGTGGCCTCCTTGGAAGGTGGTGATCGCAGGACAGGGGTGGCGGGGGACGGTGGCCTGCCTCCTGGACATGGTGGCTAGGTGCGACGATGGCTCTGGCTAGCTTGCCATGGTCGGCTAGCAAGGGGTGGCTCGGGCATGCACTTTATGGAGAAATGGGTAGGGTTCTAGCCTGTTTAATGTGATGGTTGTCACTGGGGGAGACAAGGATGATCAAAGGGAGAGAAGGTTTGGGGTGATCAGTGCTCAAAACAGTGAAGTTTGGCCAAGTTTGATTTGTGTCTCTAGGTGTTTGATGAAATGGCGGCAAGTGATTTATATTTGAATTTTTGGATGAATTTTGGTGGGTGCAGTGGTCACACACTGGGTAGTATCTGGTTGTTTGGATTTGTCAAGGTGAACTGGTTTGGTTGGGTTTTGAGAAATGGTGATCTTACCATATGAACAAGATTCAATTTTTAAATGTCATTTGAATAGGGTTGCCAAATGTTTCTGTGGGTTTGCAAGGTGGGCTTGGGTTCACTTTTACTTGGTCAAGCAAGGGGTAAAAAGAATTGGATTTGTTTATGTTAGAAATATTGGACTAGAAACACTCAAAGTTGTCTAGTGAACAAGTTTGGCAAAAATGACCATTTGCTTATATGGTTTGTTTTTTAATTTCTGTTCATTTGATTCTGCTTGGAAATGATTTAGATGAGGTTGTTTTCATCTTTAAAACAATCCTTGCCATTCATAACAATCACACAAGTCCATACAAGCATTCATGCATTCATCACATACACACATGCATTCATATTGATTTTAATTAACAAAAGTTTTTGTTAACCCTAAATTTGGGTGATTAGAACCTGATAACCTTAATTAAGATTTTTGGGATGTTACACATATTGTGTGACAATAGGAAGAAGTCCAAGAAAAGACCGTTCGGGAAGTTTATCACCAAACCCCACTGCGCACCGGTCCTAAACTACCATTCACTACATCTTTGGCTACACTGGGTTCGGGTTACCACGACCTACTAAGTCCAACCCACCACCTATTCTTACTAGCACATGGTTGCACACGTAACCTACTATAATAAATAAATCAATCCTTTCTCAGTACCCTGGGAGGCATTCCCCACCATATCTCTTCACTCGGATGACATTACAACCATTCCTCCTAGCTGGTTCATTGACATTATGTTGTTTTAGTCCAGCAAAGAAAAAACACTATCATAACATGGTGTAGTCCCTTCCCCGTCTAAAATACCATGACTAAGAACATCTAACATACGAAGGCTCAACTACAAGTGTTACCTACCAATATACATAGGATATAGCATAGCGATAGTAATTACTACACATGAAACTACACAAAATACACTACACATGCATAAAAAAGAGTAGGACAATTCATGAACAAAATAACATCGACTTGCCTTGATTGCAGTTGAAGTCGTTCAAACACTCGTAGCAATCACACACATTGCACTCCTTGCAATCTATCGATCAAACAATTGCATACAACATAAACAATCATATAATCATAAACAAATGCACAAATGCATGCATGACCAATTTAAACATGGAATTCAAGTTCAGTATAATCCATAGGACAGTATTTGATCATATGAGGCATCCAAAAGTGTTAGCAATAATTAATTGCCATTATTGAGGTTTTAGCAGAATGTTGTAACTCCTGTTTTTATTGTCGAGTTAAAATTGTATCTAGAGTGTAATGGATAGAGGGTATTAATACAAACCATTAGGAATTGGATTCACCCTAGTCAGAGTTGTAGATCTTTTCTTATGATTTAAATAGTGGTTAATGTTTTCAAATAATTTAAATAATTTCTGTTATCTAAAATTCAAACTAAAATTATATCTATAATCTGCATGAGCTTGTGATTCCAGGTATGTATTATTTATATTTTCGTGATTTATAAATAATGTACTAGAGATTTAATGATCTAAAAATCCACTAATACTAATTTAATTTCTACGGGGTAACTACTCTGCAAAAGCTAGATCTAACAAGATATACTTAATCTTCATGAAATTTTCTTCAATTTGATATATTATTCATAATTTTTGGACCATGTATGAATTTACTATGAATTTATTAACCTAAAAGACCATTAAAACTAATTAAATCATTACAGTAAATATGTACAGCAAAGATTAGTCTAATCTCATATTAATATTCTACACAATTTTATGAATTCAAAGATATATTATTTGCTATTTTTTGATCAGTAGATCTTTTACTACAAATTTTCTAAGATCTATCTATTTTCTGCAATTTAAAATTCAATTTTAAACTAACAATTGACTGGCTTTGACTTTGATGACATGGCACTGACTAGGCGTTGACGTGGCTAGGTGACGAGGAGAGCGACATGTCGTGCTCTGGTTGGTCGATACCACTTCTCCGGGTCGATCTAATCATGTTCGTTTGTTGCAGATCAGATGGCGGGGAAACAAGAGCTTCCAAGTTGGCCGGCCTGGGCGACGGCGAGCGGCGACGGACTTCTCTTTGGGGGACGGTGGCAGCGCTCCGGCAATCCTTCGGCGTGGCGAAGTGGCGGACGAGGATCGGGCAAGGACGCGAGTTCATTGGTGAGAACGGCGTCGTGGTTTGCTTCCTGAGGTAGCGTCGGTGTGCGGATG
This sequence comes from Avena sativa, assembly GCA_916181665.1. Lineage (NCBI taxonomy): Eukaryota > Viridiplantae > Streptophyta > Magnoliopsida > Poales > Poaceae > Avena > Avena sativa. Next base: position 128,662,420 of record OV702281.1, on the reverse strand, counting down.
GAGGCGTGCAGCGGCAGTAGTGCTCTGGCAGCACGGGGGGGCTTCCTTGGCGATCTAGAGAGGGGAAAATAGGTAAGGGAAAACGGGGATCGAGGGGTAGTGGAAGATAGGAAAAACGGAAAGGGGGGCGACGGAGACAATGGGAATAGATCTTGATCTGGAGATCCCGGCGGCAGAGAAATTCAGAGCTCGATGGGGCGAAGCTAGGGTTTGAAAAAAAAGGAAAACTAAGGCAGGTCGGTGCAGAGGATTTTATAGAGGTGGTGGCATGGAGAACGGGTCACGGGGTCACGCGGAATTGGCGGGGATTCCGTTTAGATCGGTGCCGTGTTTGTCGGAGACTCTCTGCCGGAGGAGGGAGACGATGGCGGGCCCACGCGTCAGCGAGAGGGGCAGACGCGGGCTGGCTCGGGCGGTCGCGTTGGGCTAGCCCAGCCGCGGTGGAGGTTGCACAATGTGTGGCTAGCGGGGTGAGCGGTAGGTAGAGCGGGCTAGGTGGGCCGGGAAGGGTGGTTCGGCCGGGTTAGATTAGTATTTTTTTATTCTTTTCTATTTACCATTTTCTATTTATTTGTTTCCCTCATGTCTTCCTCACATGAATTCCAAATGAAATAAAATAACTCTTTAAAATTTTCTAAATTCAAGAGATCATTTTAGGATAGTATTTAGCAATACTTATTGTCTTAGCAACAATGTTTTTAATAAAGCCTAATTATTTCCCTTTAGGAATAAAGTGATATATAGAATTTTAGGGTTTTTTTCATTATTTCAACTTGAGAATTATTCTTGATGTCAAAATGCAATGCAATGGATATGAATGACATGCAAATGCAATTTTTTCTAGTCCCAATATCCAAAATCTTTAAGGTTTATACGAGACTAATATATAGACGATAGAGACCAATGCTACTAGACTCGATCAACTATATTTGACACATCTACGCTTCATATACTTCAGCCTCCATTCTATAGATGCTTTAATAGTTGTCCCTTTCGACACTTCCAGATACTTCTGGTTCCTCATAGAGGAATTATGCTTGGTCTTCAACTGAATAGAGTGTTTCATCTTCTTGGTCTTTAATGTCTTCAGAATCTAGCAAGGGTGAAGAAGATACATTGAGTATGATCGTACTCAGCAAGTTCACTCAAAAGGAGTGTTTGATGCACTAACTACAACCACAGACCAAAGATCATAGGTTATGCAGGTTTTCATAAACATTTCTTCAAAGGTTGCTTTTATTCTAAAAAGATATGTTCGTCAGCCTTCACAGGTTTACAAGAACTTTCATGGAGTTCCTTTCCTAGCGCGTTTGTAGCTCCTTCCTGGAACAGGGAGTAACAAGTTACAGTTCTTAAACTTTGCACAGGTGCATTGCTTTATCCATGTCTAACATATACTCCTCCCAAGACTGGGACAGAGAGATCGAAGGAGTCGGACGATGAAGTAAATGACCACTACTGTGGCCTCGTCACAGGGGGCTGCATCCGCACCTTAGAGCAGGAGACGAAGACGGAGAACAGCGAGCAGGGGGACCTCCTCCCCCTACAGCGGCCTACCCGGAGGCCGTGGCGGGGTGAGGCCTTAGCGTTCGGCTGCAGAAGATCTGCACCAGCGGCTGTAACATCTCAAAAATATTAATGAGGATATCAATTTCTAATCAACCATAATTAGGGTTAACAAAGGTTTTAATAATAAACACTATTTTAATGCATGTGTGTTATGAATGTGTATGAATGTTTGCAATGCCATGTTTGTTGTAAATGATGAGAATTGGTTTAAAGATGAAAACCATATCATCCAGGTCAAATCCAAACCAGATCAAAACAAAAGAAAATCATTATATGAAGCATATGACCTAATGGTCATTTTTGCAAAAGTTAAGACCTATCTCACTTTGAGCATCTCTAGCAAATGATTTCAAACAGAAACAATTAAATTTCTTTTATCCCCTTGCTAGACTGAACACAATGGAGCTTTCAAACCTTGCAGAAACAATTTCAAATCCATTTGAGAGGCAATTCAATATTGAATCTATCTTATGCATCAAGATAGTCATTTTTGGAAAACCACTAAAACCTTCACCACTTAGCAAACCTTTGCACCTAGAGACTACCAAGCTTATGACCAGCACACCCACCAAAAAGATTTTGAGAATTTGAAGGTTTAGTTCTTGCGGCCATTTAATCAAACACTTGGTGATCACAGTACAACCCTACCAACTATTCACTGTTTTGATCAACATTGTGATCATCTTTGTGACCTCACCGAGCGTCCACGATGTGCCCTTAACTCTCCCAGTACCAGCCCGTGCAATGGAGATCCTCTCACTCTCCATATTGACCATCGCACTTTGTACTCGAGCTCACCCATGTCACCCTAACACGGACACGCTGCCACATGCCACGCCGTCCTCGCCCATGATGTCTAGGAGGTAGCCATGACCTCATCGCCACTGCCTGTGCACGCCTAGACCAACGACCGCCCGCGGAGACGCCAGCGCAGCCGCGCCCATTTAACATCCGACCATGCTGATCGCCATGCCAGAGCGCCGAGCAATCCCATGCTAACACGCCGTGCCTCGCTCTCTCCTTGCGCCAATAAGTTCGTCGCGACTCTAGCAAGCTCCCAGACACGATCGTTTGACCCCGCGCGCACCGTGACCACCGTAGAGAACGGACATTCTAGAACGATGGAGACCACGCCTCTCTGTGCCACTGTGCGCATGACGCCTGCCATGAAGCCCTACGTCGACCTCCACCCTTGGCCATGCCGATAGCCTCCTGTAACAACGTTGCCGACGAGCCCGAGCCATGCCGCCGTGCCCCCTTCGCTGCAGTATAAATAGATCCCTCCCCTGCCTCAAAATGCACACAATTCTACTCCCCTCTCACCTAGCAATCTCTCTGACCCGTCCCTGGAGCAAGGCGAGCCCCACATCGCCAGAATTTCACCAGAGCCCGCCGCTGCAATAGAGAAGAGGAACCAGCGCTAGGAGCCACCCCAGGAGCTGCCGCGACCACCAGTCGAACCGCCGTCGTCAACTCGCGCGTTCGCCCACCTCGTTGGACCTAGCTGGAGCCCTGGTAAGCCCCCCGAAGACCCCCGCGTAGAGCTAGGGTTCAGTCTCGCATGCCCTGTGCGACGGAGACGACGACGCGGAGCCGTCGACGGTGCTCTAACCATGCGACCTAAATTAGAGGATACCCTTTCGTTTTAACTGAGCCACTGATATGTGGGACCAACCCCGGTGCCGCTCACTACGCGCGCACTGTGTAGTTGGGCCGGTCCGTTAGTTTTCCCGCGCGTAGCCCATAGATTCAAACTTAGGTTTTTCTTTTATTTGAAAATCCTATACTGTAGATAACTTTGAAAATCAATTCAGAAAGATTCACTGATCCAAATTGAATGAAATTTTTTTGTTAGAAAGCATATGAAAATATCTAAACACTCCCGTTGGTTTCAAACAGTTTGAAACTATAGATCAACCTCAGTAGAAATAACAAGACAATACCTTTTACCACTTCAAACAATTTTCTAAAATCAACCATAAATGATTTAGAGTTGTTTCCAACTCTCCAAAATCACATTGTCCATGACCTATCTGAATGTGTAAAAATACATAATTTTGCATAAAGTAGTCCTAGACCAAAATTAAAGAATGGCTTTATAGTCATTTCTAGTAAGATAAATATTATTAAATGGCATTGTTAAACTTTGCAATTTAGGCCAACCACTTTAAATCACATTCCAAAATATTGGAATATGTGGTGATGGCATGTGTCAATATGATCCCATATTGTAATTGGATAATATTAAATCTTAAGTAGTTTTGCAATGAGTAGAAGTTACTTTCCTGAAATAAGATAAATCAAATCTTGTCACCCTTTTCTTGTAATGATAGAGAGATGCTAGATCATCTAGTGTGGATCCTTGTGTGCTAAATAGAAGTAGTTAAGTACTGTTTGGTGATTGTGTACCTTGTATTGATTTATAGATGGTAGTACCAATCTGGGCTACGAGGAGGAAGAATTCTACAAAGAAGAGGAAGAGAACTACGACCACTATACCACCCAAGGCAAGCTATTATATGCAAGCAAGCTAAGATATACCATGCAAGCCTCACATTGCATACTATTATGATACCACCTTGATTACACCAATCCCAAGTTTTATCTGCAGGTTTTATCTCTTTATACTTTTGTCAAAGTACTCAAGTAGTTAATTAATTGGTGATTAGTGGAAAACTAGGAAAGAGGTCATCAAGAGCATGGAACTTGATGTAGGTAGTTACACTTGATTGGCACCCCTCAATAGTGACACCCTCATTGATAGATGCTAGTGCTAAAATAATCTTGATCACTATAGATGGGAACACTTAGAGAAAAGGATTATGAAAACCTTGGAGTGATGAGTCATTCTATTGAAATGTTTTGACATGTGTTATGGACACAATGAGTTGAAGATGATATTGAATGAAGTATGTGCCCTGACTTTGATAAAAACTGATGGTTGGGTTCGGATGCGATACCATTCCAATTTTACCGTACAAGCACAATACCCTAGTTTGGGTAGGGCTTAACTTGAAGTTTTATGTATCTTAGTATGGCTTCCCTCGTGGAATGAGGTGAGCTGAGGCTACCTTGTGATTATGAATGCCCACCTGTGCAGTTCCCAGGATGACAGATGGTCATGGCTGGGAGGCCAAACTCATAGGGGAGGTGCCTATACTAGGGTGTGTAATTGAAAGGTTAGGATTGATTATCCGCAAACCAAGTATGGTGATTCAGGGTTATCCCTGACAGATGTATCGAATGTTGTGGTGAAAGTGTACCACCTCTGCAGAGTGAAAAACTATTTGAATAGCCGCGTCCACGGTCATGGACAGTTGGATGGCCATACTGTTCCCTTGTCATATGTTTTCAAAATGATTTGTGACTTGAAGTATGACTTTGACTTGACTCCACAAGGTTGTGGATATGAAACTAGGTTCCCACTTGAGTAATCTAGACAACTAAAGTTAGGTCTTTATTACTAAGTACTTGTGAAATATATTTGGCTTATTGCAAACAAACCTAGAGCTTAGGATTCCCACTTGAATGGTATTAAAGCTTTAGTGATAGTTTGTGAGTACTTAAAAGTACTCATGGCTTTGTCTCTGGCTATTCCCATGGCCAGACTATGAAGGAGAGTACAAGGATGATGGACAGCAGGACGCCTCCGATAACTAGGATCATCTCCCATCGTCAGCATTGCATGTGACCATGAAGATGGACCCTCAACTACACTACTATTATTCTGCTGCTAAGATTTGTGTTCAGACTTTATCTTATGATCAACTATTTGTAAGACTATTATGGTTTGTAATGGATGACGTACTATTCTACCAATTCTGTTATGTCTCACAAAAATGGTAATCCTGGGATTGCGATGTATGGCATAACAGACATCTGAGATTAAAAATCCAGGTGTTTACAAGTTGGTATCAGAGCCATCCTGACCATAGGAGACCCTAGTTAGAATGGACGTCTGAAAAACTTAGTTTCAAAACAAATAAAGTGAGTATTTATGAAAACCTATTCTCACTCTTATCCTTGAGATTCTTTCCAAAAGAGAGTCATATGCTCCTCAATTTTTTTGCAATATTACATAAAATTTGGCACACTTGATCACCTCTCTATCTTACTCATCTTAATTGCTTGTAGATGGGGGTTAAGTATAGAAAGTTTTATCAGGTGGGCAACGGAGGAAACCTCATCTTAGAGAGTGACCTGAATCAGCTTGCGGACTTTCTGGAGCGACCGCACCTGGAGTTCTATGGAGCTCAGCTCAATGATCAACCTGGAGGGGAACTGCAGTGGCTGATAGTTGCTGATCTGAGAAGAAAGATGGAGCCACCCACATCTAAGAAGATCCAGTTCAGCCTAAGGGAGAACAACTGGCTAGATGGGCTGGCCAGAGCAATGCAGGAAGCACTTGCCCGACCGTGTGGGCAGAACGTCAATCAGCTCGCCGGCACACGCTTCTCTCACTATGCCAGGCATGACTCCCAGGGACAACCCTTGTCTATGCCAGGACACCTGGAGTTGAGGCACCATGTGGACCATCTTGCCTTCATGCTGCACGAGAAACAGAAAGAGCCAAAACAACGCCCGTGAAGACGCCAACCAGAAGCACAGTGTTGCAGTGAAGTAGGACCAGACCCTCGCCATCCTTGCTAAGGAGTGCAAGTCACTTTGCCGCCTGCATTACAAGAAGTATCGCATCATTGCTCGCCTCCATCACAAAGTGTTAGCTCTGGAAGAAACCATCCATGATCAAGACATGCAGCTTGAGGAGAGGGAGAATGAAGGGGAAGATATTCGTGGAGATCCCTACTCGTACCTCAGTGATGATGATTACTTGGAGGACATCGACTAGGAGTTCCACACTGACGATGAGGACCGCGACTTCATCGATGATGGAGAGGCCACCAGTTCTGATGAGGTGTAGTAGCACTGGAGCACTATCATAGGTGTGAGTTGTATCCGGTCCCACTGTATCATAGCTTGCCAGAATGGTTCTTAAAACCACGTGCTTTGTTGTTGTGATGTGTTTGGAATGTGTGGTTTGTATGTGTGCTTGGAATGAATGAAAAAGAGTTGTTGGCTTTCAAACCCTAGCCTTACTCAAAGTTTAAAAGATTTTAAACCAAACCCATAAACCTTAGAAAATTTCCCCCTGTCTTATGATCTATCTCAATCTGCAGATGACCCGCGGAGGAAGCAGCTCATCCCAGGACCCGATGGTCCAAATTCTGCAAATGCTAGTAGTAGATCGAGAAGACGGTAGGACCGAGCGTCAAGCCAATCTCGCCACTCTTCAACAGATCACCTAACTGGCGCATGACAATCAAGGCCATGGAAATCAGGAAAATCATGGATCCAATCTTAAGAACTTCCAGAACACCAATCCTCCTATCTTTAGCAAATATGAAGAGCCCTTAGATGCTGATGACTGGCTTCTAACCATGGAGAACAACTTAGAAGTTGCAGGAGTGGATGCTACGGAGAAAGTACTGTTTGCCATCCACTATCTAGCAGGTTTTGCAAGAGCATGGTGGAATAGCACTTGTACAATGAACGAAGGCCAGATGATGACTTGGGAGGAATTAAAACTCAAGTTCAGCCGAACTCATGTGCCTCCAAGTTTGATTCTGAGGATGAGGGATGAATTCAAGGAATTGAAGCAGGAAAGAATGATTGTGGTGGAGTACCATGACAGATTTATGTCTCTGTCTAGATATGCCCCAGATGAGATCAACACAGAGGCCAAGAAGAAGGAGAGATTTCTGAATGGTCTGCACGATGAGATGCAGACAGTGTTAGTCAACATTCCTTTTGTCGATCTAGAAGCTCTAGTGGATTCTGCTATCCATATGGAAGGAAAGATCAATCAAGACACTGAGAACCATAAGCATCGTATGATGCGTCAGCCTAGACCCCACCAAATCCCAAAGTATCGCCCCAGTTTGTCTGCAGGATTTGCACCAAGGAACAACATGCCACCTATGCCCCGTCCGATCTTTCGCAATCTTAGAAGAGGAAACCCGAGGCCCGAAGGTAACAAAAACTACAACACTGGCAACCCCAATAACTTCAACCATGCACCTCCAAGTCCCACCAACAACACCAACAATACTGCCCCAAGGACTGGAATCAATGTTAGGCCTGTCGCAGGGAAGGACAAGTCGATGATCACCTGCTTTGAATGTGGAATCACGGGTCACTACTCCAATGGGTGCCCCAAGAAGCTTGCTGCAGCACCCAATGTCACTGCACCTGCCCAACAGCAGCGTAGTGTCCAACCTAGAAAGAGATTTGCCCGAGGCAACCCGCACAACTGTACCGGCCGTCTATTCCACATGAATGCTGAAGAAGCCCAGGAAGCGCCAGATGTCGTGCTGGGTATGTTTTCTATTAACTCAGTACTTGCAAGAGTGTTGTTTGATTCTGGATCATCGCACTCGTTTGTTACCGAAGAATTTGCATGCACTAGTAAGATTCAACCAACAAATTTGAAGCATGTTATGATAGTTCAAATACCTGCGTCAACTACCAAAGCTAGAAAAAATTTCAAGGCTGTACCTATCAGAATACATGGAATAGATTTCTGTGCCAACCTAATAGTACTTGGAACAAAAGGCTTGGAAGTAGTACTAGGAATGGATTGGATGTCAAAACATCAAGGATTAATAGACTGTGCCAAGAAAGCCATAACCATGACTAGTAGCACCGGAGTATCAGTTGAGCATGTGTCTGAGACACTGCCCCGTCAATTCAAGTGCAACAAGAGTTTAGCCCAATCAATCCGAGACCAAGTCAGGGTAGTCCGTGAGTACCACGATGTGTTCCCAGATGAATAACCCGGTATGCCCCAGATGGGATATCGAGTTTATCATTGAACTAATTCCTGGAACTGGACCTATAGCTTAGAGACCCTATAGTACGAACCCAGCGGATTTAGTGGAGATCAAGAAGCAACTCAATGACATGTTGAGAAAAGATATGATACAACCAAGTGCATCACCATGGAGATCACCTGTTTTGTTTGTGGATAAGAAACCTGGTTCCATCCGTTTATGTACAGATTACCGGAAGTTAAATGACGTCACCATCAAGAACAAGTACCCACTGTCGAAGATAGAAGATTTGTTTGACCAATTGACTAGTGCCAGAGCATTTTCTAAGATTGATCTTAGAACTGGTTATCATCAACTGAAAATCCATGCAACGGATATCCCAAAGACGGCTTTCACTACCTGATATGGATTGTATGAGTACAAGGTCATGTCTTTTAGATTAACCAATGCCCCCGCTTATTTCATGAACCTCATGAATAAGACTTTTATGAAGTTCTTGGATAAGTTTGTCATTGTTTTCATTGATGACATTCTGATCTACTCCAAGTCGGAAGAAGAACATGAACATCACCTAAGAACCATCCTTGGAACCCTTAGAGATCATCAGTTGTATGCCAAGTTCAGCAAATGTAAATTCTGGTTAAGGGAAGTAGGATTCCAAGGACATATCTTGTCGGCCGAAGGAGTTGCCGTCGACCCCGCCAAGATTAAATATGTTGAAGAATGGAGATTCACAACCACTCAAACTGAAGTTCATGCATTTCTTGGATTAGGGGGATATTACCGCAAGTTTGTTGAAGGATTTTCAAGCATCGCACGGACGATGACTTAGCTATTGAAGAAAGACAAGAAGATTGAATGAACGGACAAATGTGAAGCAAGTTTTCAAGAGCTCAAGAAGAGATTAATTTCAGCCCCAATTTTGATCATGTCGGATATCACGAAGCCCTTTGACGTTTATCGTGATGCATCCAAGATTGGTCTCGGATGTGTGTTGATGCAAGAAGACAAAGTAATATAATATCTGTCCAGAAAACTGAAGCATCATGAGCAGAATTACCCAACCATGACCTAGAGTGAGCCACCATAGTTTTAGCCTTGAAGACATGGCGTCATTACCTCATGGGTAAACACTGTGATATTTAATCAGATCACAAGAGTTTGAAGTATATTTTCACCCAGAAGGAGCTGAATATGAGACAAAGGAGATGGATAGAGTTAATCAAGGATTATCACCTTGACATTCACTACCACCCCGGCAAGGCTAATGTGGTAGCGGATGCCCTTAGTAGACCGCCGTGTAGATTAAACACCATGATTATGAAAGAACAGCCAAGTTTGCATATGGAGTTGAAGAACTTCGGAATGGAGATAGTTAGAAAAGGATTCCTAGCCAGTATTGAACTTCAACCCACTTTGGTCGGTCAGATAAAGGAAGCTCAGAAAGGAAATGTTAGTATCGACGGAATTAAGCGTCGTATCGGTACATGGAAGGTACCCGGATTCACGGTAGATGAAGAAGGAGTTATGTGGTATAAGGGACGAATCTGTGTGCCAGCAGATTCAGAGTTGAAGCAAGTCATTTTGCAAGAAGTCCATGATACCCTTTATTCTATTCCTCTAGGAGGAACGAAGATGTATCCGTATTTGAAGGAGAAATTTTGGTGGCATAAGATGACGAGAGAAGTCGGAAGCTATATCGCCAAGTGTGGTATCTGTCAGAGAATCAAAGTAGAACACCGGCGACCCGCAGGACTTTTGCAACCTAGGCAAATCCTAGAATGGAAATGGTATCCAGTCGGAATGGATTTCATCACTTGTTTTCCTACATCTAGTAGGGGAAATGATTCTATTTGGGTCATAGCGGATAGACTTTCCAATGTAGCTCATTTCATACCAGTCAAGACCACTTATCAAAGCTCGAAGCTAGCAGAGTTGTATATTGCTAGAATAGTCAGTTTGCACTGAACCCCCAAGACCATCGTATCAGACCGAGGAACCCAGTTTACCTCAAGATTTTGGAAGAAAGTCCAAGAAGGATTAGGAACCAAACTGAACTTCAGCATAGCTTATCACCCGCAGACCGATGGAGAAACGGAAAGAGTAAACTAGATACTCGAGGATATGTTGAGACCTTGCTTACTGGAATATGGATCAAAATGGGAAGACTACCTGCCTTTCGCAAAATTCTCATACACCAACAGTTATCAAGCCAGTTTGCACATGGCCCCATTTGAGTTTTTGTATGGAAGGAAGTGTCGTACCCCCGTGAATTGGTCACAAGTAGGAGAGAGTCAGATATTCGGACCAGACATCCTACGAGTAGCTGTAGAGAAGGTTCACAAGATCCGTGAGAACCTCAAGACCTCTCAATCCAGACAAAAGAGTTATGCTGACAAGAGACGTCGAGACCTAGCCTTCAATATCGGATACTTTGTTTATCTCAAAGTATCACCCTTGAAAGGAATGTAGTATTTCCAACTCAAAGGAAAGCTTGCACCCAGATATATTGAACCCTTCAAGAGCCGCCAAGAAGAAGTATCATACCAGATAGAACTATCGGAAGAGATGTCAGCCGTTCATGATGTGTTTCATATCTCGTTACTTCAGAAATGCTTGGAAGTTCCAGAGAAGACGAAAGTTTTCAAGAACATCAATCATAGAGCCATGGAGATCAACCTGGATTTAATCTATCATGAAGTACCCGTTCGTATTTGGGAAGAAGCCTTCAGAACTACCGAGACCAGGAGTTTCAAGTTTCTCAAAATTCATTGGAGCAACCATACTGAAGAAGAAGCCACTTGGGAATGAGAATATTACATGAGGACTGAGTTTCCCAATCTCTTTAGTTCCTAGTTTTCCTGAATCTCGGGACGAGATTCTGTTTAAGGAGGGAAGGTTTGTAACATCTCAAAAATATTAATGAGGATATCAATTTCTAATCAACCAAAATTAGGGTTAACAAAAGCTTTTAATAATAAACACTATCTTAATGCATGTGTGTGATGAATGTGTATAAATGTTTGCAATGCCATGTTTGTTTGTTTGTTTGTTGTAAATGATGAGAATTGGTTTAAAGATGGAAACCATGTCATCTAGGTACAATCCAAACCAGATCAAAACAAAAGAAAATCATTATATGAAGCATATGACCAAATGGTCATTTTTGCAAAACTTAACACCTAGCTCACTTTGAGCATCTCTAGCAAATGATTTCAAACATAAACAATTCCATTTATTTTCTCTCCTTGCTAGAACAAATAACACTGAACACAATGGAGCTTTCAAACCTTGCAGAAACAATTTCAAATCCATTTGAGAGGCAATTCAAAATTGAATCTATCTTATGCATCAAGATAGTCCTTTTTGGAAAACCACTAAAACCTTCACCACTTGCATCAAGATAGCCCGTGCAATGGAGCTCCTCTCACTTGCCGTATTGACCAGTGCACTTTGTACCCGAGATCACCCATGTCACCCCGACGCGGACACACTGCCACACACCGCACCGCCCTCGCCCATGATGTCTAGGAGGTAGTCGTGACCTCACTGCCCCTGCCTGTGCACGCCTCGTCCAATGACCGCCCGCGGAGACGCCAGCGCAACCGCGCCCATTTAACGCCCTACCATGTTGATTGTCGTGCTAGAGCGCCGAGTAATCCCACGCTAACACACCGCGCCTCGTTCTCTCCTTGAGCCAATAAGTTCGCCGCGACTCCAGCAAGCTCCCGGACACAATCGTTTGACCCCGCGCGCACCATGACCACCGTACGCCGTGAAGAATGCCGATGGTACCGCCACAGATCACGGAAATTCTAGAACGATGGAAACCGCGCCTCGATGTGCCACTATGTGCATGACGACCGCCATGAAGCCCTGCGTCGACCTACACCCTTGGCCATGCTAATAGCCTCCTGTAACAACGTCACCGACGAGCCTGAGACATGACCACGTGCCCCCTTTGCCGTAGTATAAATAGAGCCCTCCCCCTGCCTCAAAACGCACACAATTCTATTCCCCTCTCACCAAGAAATCTCTCTAACCCGTCCCTGGACCAAGGCGAGCACAACACCGCCGGAATTTCACCGGAGCCCGCCGCTGCAGTGGAGAAGAGGAACCAGCGCTAGGAGCCACCCGAGGAGATGCCGCGACCACTAGTCGAATCGCCGTCGTTGACTCGCTCATTCGCCCACCTCGCCGGACCTAGCTGGAGCCCTGGTAAGCCCCGATGACCCCCGCCGTAGAGATAGGGTTCAGTATCGCGCACCCCATGCGACGGATACGACAATGCGGAGCCGTTGATCGTGCCCTATCGTGCGAGCGAGATTAGAGGATACCCTTTTGTTTTAACTGAGCCACTAACATGTGGGACCAACCCCGGTGCCGCTCTCTACGCGCACACTACGTTCTTAGTCCGGCCTGTTAGTTTTCCCGCACGTAGCCCATAGATTCAAACTTAGGTTTTTCTTTTATTTGAAAATCCTATATTGTAGGTAACTTTGAAAATCAATTCAGGAATATTCACTAAACCAAATTGAATCAAACCAATTTTGTTAGAAAGCATATGAAAAGCTCTAAACACTCCCGTTGGTTTCAAACAGTTTGAAACTATAGATCAACCTCAGTAGAAATAACAATATAGTAGATTTTACCACTTCAAACATTGTTATAAAATCAACCATAAATGATTTTGAGTTGTTTCCAACTCTCAAAAATCACATTAGCCATGACCTATCTAAATATGTAAAAATACATAATTTTGTATACATTAGTCCTGGACCAAAATAAAAGAATGGTTGTATAGTCATTTTTAGTCACATAAATATTATTAAATGGCATTGTGAAACTTTGCAATTTAGGCCAACCACTTTGAATCACATTCCCAAATATTGGAATATGTGGTGATGACATGTGTCAATATGATCCCATATTGTAATTGGATAATATTAAATCTTAAGTAGTTTTTCAATAATTAGAAGTTACTTTTCTAAAATAAGATAAATCAAATCTTGTCACCCTTTTATTGTAATGATAGAGATGATGCTAGATCATCTAGTATGGATCCTTGTGTGCGAAATATAAGTATTTAAGTACTATTTGGTGATTGTGTACCTCGTATTGATTTATAGACGGTAGTACCAATCCGGGCTACGAGGAGGAAGAATTCTAGAAAGAATAGGAAGAGAACTACGACCACTGTACCACCCAAGGCCAAGCTATTCTATGCAAGCAAGATAAGCTATACCATGCAAGCCTCACATTGCATACTATTATGATACCACCTTGATTACACTAATCCCTGGTTTTACCTGCAAGCTTTATCTCTTTATCCTTTTATCAAAGTACTCAAGTAGTTAATTAATTGGAGATTAGTTAAAAAATAGGAAAGAGGTCATCAAGAGCATGGAACTTGATGTAGGTAGATAAACTTGATTAGCACCCCTCAATAGTGACACCCTCATTGATAGATGCTAGTGCTAAAATAATCTTGATCACTATAGATGAGAACACTTGGAGAAAAGGATTATGAAAACCTTATAATGATGAGTCATTGTATTGAAATGTTTTGACATGTGTTATGGACACAATGAGTTTAAGATGATATTGAATGAAGTATGTGCCCTGACTTTAATAAAAACTGATGGTTGGGTTTGGATGCGATACCATTCCAATTTTACCGTACAACCATAATACCCGAGTTTGGGTAGGGCTTAACTGAAAGTTTATGTGTCTTAGTATGGGTTCCCTCGCGGAACGAGGGAGATGAGGCTACCTTGTGAATATGAATGCCCACCTATGAAAATCCCAGGATGACAGATGGTCATGGCTGGGAGGCCAAACTCATAGGGGAGGTGCCTATACTAGGGTGTGTAATCGAAAGGTTAGGATTGATTATCCGCATACTGACATGGTTATACCTTACGGGTACGTGGCCTCAGCATACCTGGTCCAGCCCAAGGAAGGCCCACAGCAGATGTACACTGGCCCATGAAGATTTTCGGGTGGCCAAGGCCCATGTCGCCTTCGGATCCTTGGAGAGCAAGACTAGCGTAGATAGGAAATTCGAAGGGGTAAAACCCTAGAACTTGTAACCGACTAGGACTATGCCCGGGACCTGCCTAAGTCTATATAAAGGCCAGGAGGGCATGACCTAGATCTCTCGACTCATACTTTCGCATACGCACCACCACGCCAGATCGAATCTGCGCACCCCTGTAACCTTCGGTTCCGCCGTAATCAAGAGCAGACAAGCAGGAGTAGGGTTTTCCCTCCGGGGGCCTGAACCTGGGTAAATCCCGTGTCCCATGGTTGCTTGTCTGTTAACCGTTCCACGATCTCCAGCATCCCCATATTCTCCAAAACCCAAGTCCATAACAATGGGCATTGATGAGATCAAACCTCATCAATTGGCGCCGTTTGTGGGAAACGGGGCTGCTGATTGTGTGATCGTGATGGTCCCAACCCGATCGATCTACAAATCTGTGGCGACAGAGAGTCACCTCCTCTTCGGCGCTTTCAACTTCACCGCCCACTCGCCGGCCACCATGAAGGACTTCGAGCCCGTAGGCGACGGACTCGAAATCCTGTTCGGGAGCTTCTGCTTCCAGGTGGGGCGAACTGGCACCCTCCGTCTCCCTGAGCGGGTGCCCCTACCATCAATGAGGCCCGCTTCGTGGGACCCACACCCCGTGCTACGCACAACATCATCAGCAGATGATTCCTACGACAGCAGCAGCTGCAACTCCGATCTGTGCGATCCGCCATCGGATGCAGGGACCTACGGTTCCGGATCTGAGAGCTGCGGCAGCAGCAGACCGATCTACAAGCGCTACCAATGCGCCGCAGTCATCCAGGAGCAGCAAACGCCTAACCCACCGCCCAACACGAACCCCAACCCGCAGGACAGAAACGGCAGAAACGGCGGGAACAGAAGAAGCCAGTCCCCCCCACCCGAAGGGGAAAACAACGGCCACGTCATCCATCTTAGCAAAGAAGGATGGGTCCAGGCACGCCGCGCCGTAGCAGGCGACATAGTCCTGCCTATAGACTCCCCACGTGAACTGCTGATGGCATACCACTACCTCCTCATCGAGGAGCATAAGAAGCAAGTCAAGATGCAGGAAACACTTGACAAACGCAAGCAAGCAGCCTCTGAGTCCAGCGCGCGACGAGCTGCGCTCTCCGCCATGGCCCCGGGCTCTAGCACGAACGGAAACCAGGGAAACAAGCACCACTCGCGGGTGGAGAACATGGATCCCAAGGAGCGTCGTGATGTGACCCGAACTCTCCACACATCGTTCATGGAGATGGATGCCGACGACAACATCATCCCGAAGACACAGCAAGCTGCGATCATGGCAGCCACTGCGTATCTCGTGGCCCACCAACCTCCAGAAGGGGACCCGAAAAGAGCCATGCATAAGTCCGCACTCACCGGACTCGGACTTGTCGGAGCTGCGCTCCACGAAGACGCTCCTACGGAGCCGAAGAAAAAAGCTCTGGCCAGGCGCGACCGGAGCCCCACCCCTTCATCCGAAGAGGAAGAGGAACACGACCTTCCTCGAAGGAATAAGAGCTCGCGTCTCCATAAACGCGACTACGACGCCAGAGACGCGCTCACACAACGCAAAATCGACAAAGCACGAGCCAAACGTGCATGCTCGTCTGAATCCGAGAAGGACGAAGACGAAGGAGAACTCTGCGGAGCTCGATGCTTCAGCAGATCTGTTCGGCGAACACAGATGCCACGCAATTTCAAGCTTCCTTCGGATACTCCGAAGTTCAATGGCACACAAGATCCAAAAGCCTGGCTCAGTGACCATCTGTCATCCGTCAATCTGCACGGCGGTAGCAAAGAAACCGCCATGCAATGCCTTCAGCTGCAGCTGACAGGTGCGGCACGGGTCTGGCTCAGCAGCCTATCATCAGGGTCCATCCGAAGCTAGGAGGAGCTAGCTTACAGCTTCATCCGAAATTTCAAGCGCACCAGCAAGAGGCCCGCCTCAATCGAAGAGGTGCGAGCATGCACTCAGAAAACGGGCGAAACTATTCGCTCGTACATACTACGCTGGTCTAACACCAAGAACTCCGAAGCACACATCTCCGAAGAGAGGTCCATCGACGCCTTCAGGGACGGCGTCAAATGCCCAGACTTCAAGAAGGAACTCGGGCGCGTCAAGCCCAAAACACTCGACCACCTCATGGACATCGCCAACAGGTGGGCCGACGGTGAAGATTGCATTAACCGAGCACAATCAGATGAAGAGGACGACTACGGCCGAAGACGGGAACGCCGCAGCAAGAGGAGATCGCGCGTCTACGAGGACCGCGATGGACCCGACATGGTCGCGGCTGGCTACGCCGACCGTCGCAACGACAACAGTCGCAACAGCGGAGGATACCGTGGAGGAAACTTCCGCGATGGAGGATGCCCAGTGCAGTCATGGCAACGCCGCGACCGCGATAACGCACCCTCAGCGTACGAAAAGCTTTCGGGACCATGCACCATCCACTTCTACATCGACAAGCAAGATGGCAAAAAGAAGGCGAGCCACATGCTCAAGGACTGCCGCGAGTTCCAAAAGCTCAGCGAAAGCATGGTGCAAATGAGGCAACAAGCCCCAATCCCTGCATTTGGAAACGCACCTACACAAGGTGAAATAGCACATGGAGCCCCTCCACCGCCACCTATCGGAGGCCCGAACCAACCAGTCGCACCCGCACAGAACAACGCTGGGAACGGGTACCCCCCACCGAAAGGAGCACTGATGATGATCCAGAAGGGACGCCCCACGAATAGGGTGCAGAAGAAAATCACCCGACAAATCAACCTAGCCGTGGCAACCCCACCTGCCATCCCTGAGTACCTCAGCGGATCGGAGTCCTGCATCACATTCACTCGTGCGGATCACCCTTGCCAGATCCCTCGCCCAGGTCATGCTGCCCTAGTGCTGGAGGCGCAGATCGGAGGTTTCGAGATGAGTCGCGTCTTCATGGACGGCGGCAGCGGCATCAACCTAATGTTCGCAAGCACTCTAGTGGCAATGCGGATCCCGCAATGCATCCTGGAACAGTCAGACACAACGTTCCATGGCATCGTTCCAGGGAAGGGCATATTCCCCCTGGGCAAAATAGGGCTCGACGTCATCTTCGGGAAGCCGGACAACTTCCGGCAGGAGCGACTCGAATTTGAAGTGGTGGACTGGCCGTCACAATACCACGCCATACTTGGGCGTGTAGCATTCGCAAGGTTCCTGGCTGTCCCACACTACGCATACCTGCTACTCAAGATGCCAGGGCCGAAGGGCGTCATCACAGTCCACGGGAGCTTCACCCGATCGGACCAGTGCGACAGGGATTTCAACAAAATCTCCCAGTCTTTCGGCATGCAAGACGAGCTCGTAAGGCTCCGTGAGGTGACGGACAATGGGGCATCCCCAGTCACAAGGCAAAACGCACCCGACATGTCTTTCGACTCCACCATCAACACAAAGAAGGTGCAGGTCCATCCGACGGATGCCTCCAAGACGGCGCTGATCACCAACGACCTCAGCCCCGCATAGGAAGGCGTGCTCGTCGAATTCCTCTGTGAGCGCTGGGAAATCTTCGCCTGGTGTCCTGCGGACATGCCAGGAGTTCCCAGGGAATTTGCCGAGCACGCACTCAATGTCTTTACAGACACCAAGCCAGTCAAGCAGTCCATCGGCAAGGAAATCAATAGACTACTCGCCCCAGACTTCATCAGGGAAATCAAGGAAAGCGAGTGGCTTGCGAATATAGTGATGGTCCCAAAGAAGGACACGGACATCCTGCAGATGTGCGTGGACTTCACGTCACTAAACAAGCATTGCCCAAAGGACCACTTCCTTCTTCCTCGGATCGATCAGATCATCGATTCGACTACAGGATGTGAGAAACTCTCCTTCCTCGATGCCTACTCAGGCTATAACCAGATTCGACTCAAGGTCGAAGATCAGGAGAAAACGGCGTTTATCACACCGTTCGGAGTATTCTGCTACAACACAATGCCTTTCGGGCTAAAGAACGCAGGTGCCACGTACCAGCGATGCATGCAGGACTGCCTCAAGGACCAGATCGGTCGCAACGTCCAAGTCTACGTTGACGACATAGTCATAAAAACCAGGGAGGCAAGGACACTTATCGACGATCTCCGCGAGACGTTCGACAACCTTGATCGCTACAGGATCAAGATCAACCCCGAAAAATGCGCCTTCGGCGTCCCATCGGGTCAGCTGCTTGGGTACTTCATCTCTCAGCGAGGGATCGAGGCGAACCCGAAGAAAATCAGAGCCATCATGGCGATGGAGAAGCCGAAAAACCTCAAAGGCGTCCAACAGCTCGCAGGACGAATAGCGGCGCTAAGCAGATTCATCAGCCGCATGGGCGAGAAGGCCCTGCCATTCTACCAGCTGCTACGCAAGGCAGACAAGTTTGAGTGGACGCCAGAAGCCAACGATGCATTCGAAAGCCTCAAGCGGATCCTCTCCACCTCGCCCGTCTTGGTCACGCCAAAGGAGCGCGAGCCTCTGCTACTGTACATAGCAGTCACACACCAAGTGGTCAGCACCGTGCTTGTGGTTGAACGACCCGAAGAAGGCAAGACCCACGGGGTCCAGCGCCCAATCTACTACCTCAGCGAGGTACTGACACCAACAAAGCAGAGGTACCCTCACTACCAGAAGCTTGCCTACGGCGTGTTCATGACGGCTCGACGGCGGAGCCATTACTTCCAGGAGCACCAAGTGATGGTCATCAACGAAGAACCCCTGAACAATACAGAGGCCACAGGACGCGTGGCCCTGTGGGGCATCGAGTTGTCACCCTTGGACATCGTCTACGAGAAGCGACTCGCAATCAAATCTCAAGTCCTTCCGGACTTCCTGGTACATTGGATGGAGCTGCAGCTGCCAGACACCCCAGATATGTCGCAGTCATGGACGATGCACTTCGACGGCTCCAAGCGAGAAGCTGGAGCAGGAGCGGGGGTCATACTGACCTCCCCGCAAGGCGACACGATGAAGTACGTCCTTCGGATGAAATTCCGAGCTTCTAATAATGAGGCCAAATACGAAGCCCTCATCCACGGCATGAGGATGGCAAAGATATGCGGCGCAACGCGCCTGGTCATCTACGGTGACTCCAACCTCGTCGTCTAGTAGACGATGAATGAGTGCGACGCACACGCCGAAAACATGATTGCGTACTGTGCGCTCCACAACGCACTCGAAGGAGAATTCGATGGCTGCAAGCTTCGGCACGTTGGAAGAGAAAGCAACGAGGAAGCCGACAGACTCGCCAACATCGGCTCCACCTGCGCAAAGGTGCCACCAGGTGTGTTCCTCGAACAGATCTGTGTGCCATCCATCAAGCGGAAATTCCCCAAGGGATCACCCGAAGAAGCAGAACATTCGGGGGCTACGCTGCCCGAAGGACATGAACGACCCGAGAAACTGGACACAGAAGTCGCCATGGTAAACCTAATGCAGGTCATGGCAGTCGAAGAAACTTGGACGCGGCCATACCTCCAGTTCTTGTTAAATGGAGAACTGCCTGACAACCCGACAGATTCGCGGCGCATATCTCGTCGGTCAAAAGCCTTCACCACCATGAATGGCGAGCTGTACAAGCGCAGTATTACAGGTGTACTACAAAGGTGTGTCACCATCGGTGACGGGAAAGCGATCCTCCAAGACATCCACGAGGGCATCTGCGGCCATCATGCAGGCAGCCGCTCCCTAGTCGCCAAAGCTCTACGGCCGGATTCTACTGGCCAACGGCCATGAGCGACGCAAAGGACATCGTCCGAAGATGCAATGGATGCCAACGGTTCGCCGACAAACCGCACGCACCCGGGTCAGAGCTCAGAACCATACCTATAGCTTGGTATTTTTCTCAATGGGGCCTCGACATGATCGGCAAACTGCCAAAGTCCTCGAAAGGGGGACACGTTTACCTCCTGGTCGCAGTCGACAAATTCACCAAGTGGATCGAGGCCATGCCCGTCACCAACCAAAAGGGAAAAACTACCGTCAAGTTCTTCGAGTCCATTGTCTATAGGTTCGGCGTACCGCATAGCATCATCACCGACAAAGGATCGAACTTTATCTCCAAGGAATTCCAGGACTTCTGCAAAGGCCTTGGGATCAACATCACGTACGCCTCAGTGGACCACCCCCAAACGAACGGGCAAGTGGAAAAGGCCAACGGCCTAATCGGCGCTGGCATCAAGAAACTCTTCATGAGTCCACTCGAACGGAAAGCAGGAGCCTGGACGAAAGAGCTACCATCCGTCCTATGGAGCTTACGGACCACGCCAAACAGCTCCACAGGCTACACACCGTTCTTCATGGTGCACGGAGCTGAAGCCGTGCTATCAGCCAAAGTACGCCACCAGGCCCCCCGGGTCGTCACTTACAGCGAAGCCGAATCCACAACCGCACTCAAAGATGCCGTCGACACACTCGACGAAGCAAGAGACATAGCAGCAGCTCGATCAGCGGTGTACCAGCAGAGTCTCCGCAACTACCACAGCCGCCAGCTGCGCCCAAGGTCCTTCGTCGAAGGAGACCTCGTCTTGCGACTCAAGCAAGAGCGCCCGACGAAATTCGAGTCACCATGGGAAGGACCCTACGTCATCACCGAAGTCATCCTAGGTGGCGCCTACCACCTCAAGCACGTGGAGTCTGGAGTCGCATACTCCAACCCATGGAATATCTCGCACTTGCGACGATTCTACCCCTAGCTACCTACCCCCTTTATTTTCAATAAGGCTTTCAGCCAAGGCTATTTAGCCGAACAATGTACTCCCTCCATTACGATATAAATAAAGCTAAGTGTCTCGCCCCAAACTCCAGTTCATTATTTGCAACTCTACTTTATGCTGCAAGCGCACTCGGGGGCTCCCCCCACCTCACGATTTCGTCGACTGAGGATCACGCGTGTACACCTGAGTAGCTGACAACGTCAGGCAAACGAAAAGGACACGTACTCAAACAAAGCACTGCGTGCTTACAGCAAAAAAAAACCTTTACAACAAAGGGCACAACACGCCCAGTCGAAATATACAAATTTTACATCTATATATTTTACAGGTACTACCTATTCTGAAGAATAACCTGAGCACGCTGCTCAAACAAATCTACGACCTGTTCGGCATACTGCCTTACAGCTGCGTAATGTGGATGCATGTCCTACTCATCACCGTCCGGCCGAGGAGGTGGCCCAGCTGCCACAGCAGCCAAATCCACATCAGGCCGGTGCAGCCTCACAAGAGACAAACCAGCCTTCACTCCTGCGACGAGCTGTTGCCGCACTAACTCCTTGACATTGCTCACGTTCCGAAACTTCGACAGAAGACCCGCAAGGCTCGTCGGTACGGCATCCAAAGGAAACATGACGCGCAACACCGAGGCAAGCGACGTCTGCACTTGGCGAAGCACTCGCGAAACCTGGTGCACACGATCCTGCACCGTCGCCAGAACCATGGCACGGTCACGATCCATCCAGAAGAAGACACCAGCTTCCATGTCCTGTTGAGTCAAGCAATTGACCCGAACAGCGACACGCTCATTCTCTTCCCTCGGAGCAAGGTTCGCACCTGCGACAATTGCACAAAGTAAGAGCGAGGCCAGCAGGCTCATCCGAAAAACTGAGCTACAACTCGAAACAAAGAACAACTTACATTGAAGCTGCTCGGATAGCCGAACAAGTTCCGCCATCAAGTACACCTCCCTGGCTGCACCACGATCCGCCTTGGACTTCCAAACATCGGCATGACCTCGCAACCCGAGCAACTCCCTCTCCAGACTACGCACACGATCCCGAAGAAAAGCGAGTTGCGAGGAATCATCCAAAGATGGTCGCAACGGCACTGCGGACGAGGTGTCAACAGGGTCAGCACCCGAAGGAACCTAGAGCAGCAGACAAAGAAAGGGACACAAACATTCAGACAATGGTAGAGCACAACTCACGCGAATTCATTCAACACATAAAAGGCCACTACGTGGCACAAGAATTGTGTTCATCAAAATATTTACAGCAAAAGAAGACTACAAATTATCCTACGTATACAACACCTAAGACGCGGCACCCTGAGTCGCCTCGGAGCCGGACTGCCTAGCTTTGGCCCCACCCTGCTGCCGCAGCGCATACTCAGACAGCAAATCAATGAGCTTTGGCCCATATCGCTTGCAGCGAGCAGAGTAGGCAACAAAAGCTACCTCGGATCCATCTGCGGTCGTCGGCATCCGGGAGGTGATCTGAGGCAGGTCGAGCTCCGCTCCAGCCGCCAAAGCCATCGCCAGCCCGACGGACGCGCCGATGCCCTTCTGCTTGCGCTTGTACGCCGCAGGCGCTTCGGCTGACAAAGCCTCCGCCAGAGCATCCACATCATCCAGGGCCGCGCCCTTAGGGACAAGCTCCTTGTAGAAGCGGCCAAGGACCTCCTTCGCCTTGGCAAGGGAACCAACGACGGTGCTGCAACGATCTTCGACCGCTGTAGTAGCATCATCTAGAGCACTCCCGTGCTCCAGAGCGCCCTGATCAAACTCGATGTCTGCGGCATTTGAGACAAAAAGAAAGGGACATGACGAAAAGCAACGCAGAAGAAGACAAGAAACACGAAGAAATAAGCACAAATACAACACTTACCCGAAACAGCCTTGGCAGCAGCCATGAGCTTGCCTGCCACCTCTTTCTCACGAGCAGCCGCAACAGTGGCCAGTTGCTCCTCACGGTCCGCGGCCTCCTACTGCAGATGCTCCTTCGCTTCGGCTGCCTTAGTCAGCTCTAGCTCGAGGCGTTCCTTCGCACCAACAGCGGCCTCCGCCTTCTTCTCCGACTGACCAAGGCTCTTCTTGAGAGCGTCGACTTCACGGAGAGAAGTATTATGCTCCGCTGCATTCAAGGTCAGCAAACGTCAGAGAGAAGGACCAGAATAAATGAAAGAAGCACCAACAGGAAACAGGTACCTTGAAGCTGCCGAAGGTTCGCCTCCAGCACCAGGCGCTCCTGCACCAGTCGCTTGGCTTCCTGCACAAAAGGCTGCAGAAAAAGAAACAGCAGTAAGAAAAAGGACTTGGGGGCTACGCCCAACACAAAGGAATAAAAAAAAATTCGCACACGAAGACACTCGGGGGCTCCCCCCGTGGCACGAAGCAAAGGTACTCACATGCTCGGATATCGACTCCGAAGACCCGCTGGCGAAATTCTGAGACGCAACCACCTGCACCTCCTGCACAGGAGGATCCGGAGCGGCGCCCCCCCGAAGTCGCCACCGTCTGAGGAGGAGGAGACGCAATTTTCGACTCCCCCATCATCTCCCGCGCACCATCACTGGAGGAGTCGCGGGAAGAATGCCTGCATACGAAGCAATCAGCACAAGTGCAAAATCAAAAAGGAAAAAGGACAGTAGTATAACAAAAAACTTACGAGCCCAGCGAGCTCAGGTCGAAGACAGGAGGAGTCCTTCGAGCTCTCTTTTCTTCCTTCTTCTCCTCTTTCTTCTCTTCCTTCTTTTCTTCCTTCTTCCGCTTCGCTGACGGGTGCGGTGCCACAGCCCGCACAGGAATGGCGGGAATGGGAGAGGAAGAATCTCCATGACCATCGCTATGACGTTCAAGGCCCAGATGATTTCTGGGAGTCGAAGGAGTCGATGCATCCGAAGACTCGCTGGAGCTCCGTGATCGTTTGCGTGTATGGTCCTCACTCGACTCGTCGGCATCTTCGGCCGGAGATCGCGCTGAAGGAAGTTCGGACACGGAGTCCACCACTTCATTATCCGGGGCATTCGGATACTTTTCCGGCAATGGCGGTACCATGCCCGGTACCTTGAAGCTCTGCCAGAACAGAAGGAACTTTGTTAGCAAACAAAGGAAATAAATACGCAGTCGACAAATAAGCGCTACGCACACAAATCTACACCTGTGGAACAGCCAACGCCGAAGAAAACGGCGGAGTCGGCGACTTCCCCGGGATTTTCTCTCCGGCCTTGAACTTCAGCAGCGCGCGAAGGGTCTTGTCAAGATCCTCCTCGGAGACTTTCTCAGCCAAAACCCTCGTCGGATCATGGCGCCCAGAATAAAGAAACATCGGGTGCGCCCTCGCTTGGAGAGGCTGCACCCGACGCTCAAGAAACATCCGGATGATGTCCACGCCGTTCACTTCCTTCTCCAGAATTAGCTGGAGATCCTCCACCCGACGGTAAAGGGCCTCTATTTCCGCCACCTCGCCATCCAAGATTTTGTTTTTCCAAGACCTTTCCGGCTCAATCATTTGGGAAGGGTCAAAAGGAACAAGACCAAAATCTTGCCCAGGCACTACGGAGTCGCGGATGTAAAACCATCGCCTCCGCCAGTACTGGACGGATTCGGACATGGAAAAAGAAAAGAAAAGAAAAGAAGATTGGGACTAAGAGAGATGATGCAACCCCCAATGGGATAAACACCATCTGAACCAGACTGCCTCTGTAAGATCCCTCCTTTGTAAAGGAAAAGGATCCCTGTGATTGCAATGCTAGTCCCTGTATCATTGCTAGCATCCACAGTTTAAGATGAAGTACACAGATACAAAGGTCATTTATTACATCCATTCCAGAGATAAAACATAGTCTTTACAACTCAAGGCCACAGGCCTAATACAAGAGTTTGGAATAAGTAACTAAATATAAGTCTTCATCTTCATATGCCACAGGTAAACATGTTGAGTGTAGACTCATGACACCTAATCCTCATCAGAGTAACCTGCAACATCACAAGTTACAGCCACAGTGGGTCAATACTTTGGAATAGTATTGGCAAGTGATACCTTAGTAAATTTTAAGTGGACTATATTACTATATGCAATTTTGCTAAGTGTAGCTTGGCTTGCTTTGCTCAAAATAGGTTTTTCCTATTAGTTGAAAACACTAAGTATTTCTTTGTCAAAACTTTTCCCAAGAAACCATCAATAGACATTGAGGTCCTTCACCCTTGTTCACCCACAAGTTTTTACTTAGAAGTTGGAGTGATGAGATTCTTGATAGCTTCCATGTCTTGATGCTCAAGTTGTGCATTGCCATGGACTTGGCTAAGTACTTAGATTTTTCCATCTGCAGAGGTTGTGCACTTTCCCCACCAGACTTGGTTTCCCAAGACAGGACCTTTCAGAAGCCTTTCCTTAGACCAAATGGACGCGCTCCAACCTATCATTCCCACTACCACCAACTGTCCAAATGGCTAAGTTCTAGCAACTTATGTGATCCAGGCAAAGCCCATATTGCCAAGTGGCTACACTATAAGCTTCTCAACACTTGGCCTCTAAAATCCCTTTGTTCCTGGGTGGCAATCCACAAGTGTGATACACAAGGTAAACCATAGCCATGGGCCTTGTGTAACCACTCAACCAAAAACCACCAATCAAGTCCCTTTCCACCCAGGTGATTCATTGACTTAGTTGTTTTATTAAGAAAACATAAGTCCAAAGACTTAGAAATATTTTCATCATAGCATGTATATTTCACCAACCCTGGTTTGCTACTAGCTAGGCTAAGCATGGTATAGGTAGTAACTTAACTTAGAAATTTCCTAGCAATTCTACAACTACTTAGGATTTCCCAACATGGCATTTGGCAGAAATAGTAACATGCAAGACTTAGCAAAATATTTCTAATGCTTGTATGAAAATATATAGGGATGGAATTATTCATGAAGTACCACTTGCCTTGGTAGTTGGGAGAGTAGCACTCTTCACAATCACAATCACTAGCACCAAAGTCTACACAAAGAATAGTAGCACAAAATTACACACAATTCATATACAAACATAAATATATGCATGCATGCAAAATGCTAAATGATGATTTTTAAAACCCAACCAAGCAAGTGCATAGTACTGAATCATAACCAAGTTAAAAACTTGCTAAACCAAGTTTATTTTACACTAAACCAATTTCCTAAACAACCCTATACTCAAAATAGTCCTAAACAAGTTTCTGCAAATAAAGTCATTTTAACAGAAACTAAACATTAAACACATTTCATAAACAGAAAGGGTTTGTCTCCCTGATTCCAACGGTATAAAATTTGTCAAATTCTAACGTGTGGATCAAAAGTTATAGCTATTTCAAAATTGGATCTACATCTGATTCAAATCTGTTTTTAAAATCAAGCCCTAGCCACGCGTCTGTTTCCTATTGGCCCGTACCGGTTCGGACGGATCGAGCTCTGCGAGCCGTAGGATTTAATTCAGATCTGGTGGCTCAGATGCGCGCATACCTCTTCGCTTAAGTTCTAATTTCAGCCGTAGGATCTACATCTAACGTTCCTGAACGCCTTGACCAAAGATGAGCGGCGCTAGCGGCGGCGACTGGCGGCGGCGCATCTGTCAGCGGCGGCGCTGGCGTTCTAGGTCGCGCGGGAGTGGGGGAAGAGGCTTACCAGAACCGCGGTGGTGTGCTGAAGCTCAACGTGGCGGTGGCTTGGAAAGGGGCGCACGGGGTCGTCGGAGATTCCTCGTCCGAGTTCACGAACGCGTCGGGTGCGGCTGCTGTCGACGTTGGCGAGGTTCTGCGTCGCTCTAAGTCAAAAGGAGGGCACCGTTAGATGCGCAAGACGATGGGGGTCCTAGGCGTATCAGACAGAGGGCAAGGGGCGCCTGGTACTTACGGGGAGAGGTCGTCGGAGTTCGTGCAGAGAGCGGCGGCGCTTGGTCGAAGTCGTTGCCGAAGCTACAGACCATGCGAGAACAAACAGGGTGTGTCAGTAGATGCGCAAAGAGTTTCTGAGCTTGATATCATGAGTCAGGGACAGAGGGGGACACGGTGCTCACCGGAATTCGTCAGCGCCGTCGTCGGAACAGTGGCGGCGTCGAGCGAGTTGCGAGCAGCCTGGGGGCGTGAAGGGGGAATTGGTTGAGGGGAAATAGTCGCGAGAGAGAGGGGATTAAGTAGCCACAGGTTTGACAAGAAACGCCCAGTGATTCAATGCCTTTTACCTCGCGGAATCAAAGCAGCAGCGGGCAGCGGCGGAGTTCGTGCGCGGGATTTTGGGGAAGACGACGATGACGTGGACGGGGCCCGCCTGTCAGCGAAATAAGCAGAGAGGGAGTGGGGTCCGAGCGTCAGTGACCGCGTGGGTGCGTCTGCGTGTGCGAGAGAGAGAGAGGGGAGCCGGGTGGGCTAGTGGGCTGCGTCTGTTGCTGGGCCAAATTCCTGGCGCTGGCCCTTTTCCAATTCTTTTCTCTTTTCTTTTTCTAAATTGATTTTCAGGAATGGTTTTCAAATGAATTCAAACTCCATTTGAATTCAAATCTACTTGGGATTTTTGCAGTGTGCAACATACTCAAATATAGGTATAAAACCATGTGGTTACTTTGAAAAGGCCTTGTCATTTTTGGAAAAACAAAATAACAGGGACATTGCACTTGGTTTGCAAATGTTTGAAAATGGTTTTTTAAACCATTTCTATTTTGTAAAATTTTGTTCTAACTTCACACTCAAATCAATAACCAAGGGAGACAAACAATCTTGGTTTAAAACATTCAAACTCTCAAATGGGGATGGCCATTTGATTTAAGTTTGCTCACATAAAATGATAGCACTATGTTCTTCTGTTTTATTGAAATGAGTTTGAAATTGATCTCAAAACTACATGCATGAATGAATGATATGCAATCTTTGAAATCATGATTTTAGGGATGTTACAAATCTAACCCCCTTAAGGTGAATCTCGCCCTCGAGATTCGGATTGGCTAGCAAATAGGTGAGGCTGGTCTTTCCGAAGATCATCTTCTCTTTCCCATGTTGCTTCCTCTTCCGAATGATGATTCCACTGCACTTTGCAAAACTTGATAGTCTTAGTCCTTGTGACTCTTTCTGCAGTTTCAAGAATCTTGATAGGTTTCTCTTCATAAGTGAGATCACTTTCTAGTTGAACTTCCTCCAAAGGTATAATGTCCTTCAAAGAAGTTTCTTCCATTTCTGGGTGACATTTCTTAAGCTGACTCACATGAAACACATTATGGATAGCAGACAGAGATTCCGGCAATTCAATTTCATAGGCAACTTCTCCTTTGTGACTTAGAATCTTGAATGGCCCAACATATCTTGGTGCCAACTTTCCTTTGACTCCAAATCTCTTCACTCCACGAAGTGGTGATACTCTAAGATAAGCTCTATTACCAACTTCGTACTTAGGATCTGCGTAGCTTTTCTGTCGGGACTGTGCTATCTTCAACCTGTCCTTAACCAATTGGACCTTCTCTTCGGCTTCTTTGATAAGATCTGGCCCGAATAAACTTCTTTCTCCCACACCATTCCATAACAATGGGGTGGTACATTTTCTTCCGTAGAGAAACTCAAACGGTGCCATCTCAATGCTGGCTTGATAGCTGTTGTTATAAGAAAATTCTGCGTAAGGCAGACTTTCATCCCAACTGGCTCCATAGTCTAGGGCACATGCCCTCAACATGTCTTCAAGAATTTGATTAGTCCTTTCTGTTTGTCCATCGGTTTGAGGATGAAAAGCAGTACTGAATTCCAACCTCGTTCCCAATGACTCATGTAGCTGTCTCCAAAAATGGGATGAGAATTGAGTTCCCCTATCTGACACAATACTCTTAGGCACTCCATGTAGACATACAATTCTACTCATGTAGATTTTGGCTAACTTAGCACTTGTGTAGGTTGTCTTCACGGGTATGAAATGAGCCACTTTAGTTAGGCGATCCACTACTACCCATATGGAGTCATATCCTGACCTGCTCCTTGGTAATCTGGTAATGAAATCCATACCAATCTTGTCCCACTTCCAATCAGGAATAGGTAGTGGTTGAAGCAAACCTGCTGGTTTTTGATGCTCCGCTTTCACTCTACTACACACATCACACAAAGCAATATGCTCAGCGATGTCCTTTTTGAGATTATTCCACCAAAATCTTTCCTTCATGTCCATGTACATTTTGGTGTTACCCGGGTGAATAGAATACGGAGAGTTGTGTGCTTCTTGCAAAATCAGTTTCCGTAGCTCCGGATCTTGTGGAAAACAGATACGTTTCCCATGCCATAAAGTACCATGTTCGTATTAGTGGAATCCTTTGGCTTTTCCCATGCCAATCTTTCCTTTAGTATCTTCAATTTCCTTATCAATCTTCTGGTCTTCTTTGATCTTGTCCAACAAAGTGGGTTGAACATCCAAAGACATGAGATGTCCTTCAGGCACAATCTCTAATCTGAGTTTTCTAAATTGGGTACATAGATCATCTGGCAATTCTCCTTTGGTAAGGCCATTCACAAATACCTTACGACTTAGAGCATCTGCTACAACATTTGCTTTACCGGGGTGGTATTTCAAACTTAAGTCATAGTCTTTGATAAGTTCTAGCCATCTTCTTTGTCTCATATTAATTTCCTTCTGGGTGAAGATATACTTCAAACTTTTGTGATCCGTGAACACTTCACAATGCTTTCCCAAAAGATAGTGTCTCCATGTTTTGAGTGCATGGACGATAGAGGCTAACTCTAAATCATGAGTAGGATAGTTCACCTAATGAGTTTTGAGTTGTCTCGAGGCATAGGCCACAACTTTACCGTCTTGCATAAGTACTGCACCCAAACCTTGATGAGATGCATCACAATATACTTGGAAATCCTTTTCCAAGTCTGGCAGACACAAGACTGGTGCTGTCACAAGTCTCTTCTTCAATTCCTGAAAGCTGAGTTCACAACCTTCAGACCAAGCAAACTTCTTGTCTTTCTTTAACAATTCAGTCATGGGCTTAGATACCTTAGAGAAATTTTCAATGAATCTTCTGTAGTAACCTGCTAAGCCAAGGAAACTACAAACTTCTTTCACGGACTTGGGAGATTCCCATTCAGTCATAGCTGAAACCTTAGTAGGATCAATTGCTACACCATCCTTCGTCATAACATGACCAAGAAAACCAACTTCCTCCAACCAGAACTCACACTTGCTGAATTTGGCATAAAGCGTATGCTCTCGTAACTTCTCAAGTATCAAACGCAAGTGTCCTTCATGTTCTTATTTGCTCTTGGAGTAGACTAAGATGTCATCGATGAAAACGACAACAAACTTGTCAAGACATTCCATGAACACTTTATTCATCATATTCATGAAGTATGCTGGAGCATTTGTCAAGCCAAAAGGCATTACGGTATACTCATATAATCCGTACCTTGTAGTGAATGCTGTTTTTGGTATGTCTTGTTCTCTTATCTTGAGTTGAAAATATCCTGACCGGATATCAATCTTTGAGAACACACATGCTCCTTCTAGCTGATCAAACAAGTCAATGATTCTAGGCAAAGGATATTTGTTCTTGATAGTTACCTCGTTGAGTGATCGGTAATCTATGCATAACCTTTGACTTCTATCTTTCTTCTCCACGAACAAAACTGGGGCTCCCCAAGATGAAGAACTTGGTTGAATAAATCCTTTCTGCAACTGTTCTCCAAGTTGCTTCTTGAGTTCTTTCAGTTCATCAACTGACATTTTATACGGTCTCTTTGCTATTGGTCCAGACCCTGGTACCAAATCTATCAGAAACTCCACATCTCTATCGGGTGGCATTCCCGGCAATTCTTTCGGAAACACATCCGGATACTCACTCACAATTGGTACACTGTCCATGCTAACCCCTTAAGAGAATTTAGCTTACTTCCTTTAGATTCAAAGTTGGACTTGAACTTAATCCGTTTTCTTTCCGGGGTTGTGAGTGAAACAGTACGATTATCACAATCTAGTACTCCTTCATACTTAGCCATCCAATCCATTCCCAATATTACGTCCAGTCCTTGGGAATCTAGGATTATCAGACTTACTGGAAACTTATGTTTTCCAAACTCTATTACTAGATCCCGGCATCCAAGACTTACTATCATATCTCCACCCGGCGAACTAACTTTTATTGGACACCCAATGTTTTCAGTTGGAAACCCATTCTATCAACAAATGCTTTTGATATGAATGAATGCGATGCTCCAGTATCAAAAAGAACAAATGCTGGAATAGAATTGAGTCTGAACTTACCAGCAACAGCATCAGGCTCCTCATAGACCTCCTCCACACTGATGTGGTTCACCTGTCCTTTCTGGAAAGGATTGGGCTTGATAGGTCCTTCAACTTTCTTTTCATGGCACTCATTTGCATAATGCCCCATTTTCTTGCATTTGAAGCATTCAACCTGACTGATATCTCTCTTAACAGGCTGACTTCCACTTCCACTTCCATTACCACTGTGGTGGCTCTTATGTCCACTCTTGTGGTTCTTGTACTTGTCATTGTCATGACTGCGATGATGCTTGTTGTCATGACGGTTGTGGTTGTGGTGCTTGTTGAATTTCCCATGCTTGTGGGATCCTGAGCTTCCACTGTCATCATAATGAGATCGTTTGTGAGACGATCCCGAGCTGTGCTTGTCGGAGTGCTTCCTCTTTCTACTCTCAACTTGATTCATTTTGTTCTCCAATATAGCGGCTTTGTCACAGAGCGACTAATAAGTGGGCACATATGCCACAGCCAATTGCAGATTCAGCTCATCATTTAAGCCCTCCAGAAATTTTTCCTTTCTCTTGGCATCTGTGTCAACTTCATCCGGTGCATAACGCACCAGATTGTTTAACTCTTCAATGTATTCAGCCACGCTACGGTGGCGCTGCTTCAGATTGTGGAACTCTTTCTTTTTCAGGCTCATCACTCCTGATGAGATATGAGCAGTGCGAAAGCCATCCTCAAAGATACCCCATGTCACTTCATCTATGGGAGTGGTGATCTGGAAGTTGTCCCACCAAGTGGCGGCTGGCCCTTCCAGCAGATGTGCTGCAAACCTGACCTTTTCAGCATCCATACAGCCCACGGTTACTAAGTCCTTGTTTACAGAACGTAGCCAATCATTGGCCACCATGGGATCAGTCGTCCCTGAGAACTTAGCTGGCCTCAATCTCAAGAATCTGGTGAGCATATCAAAGCCCGAAGGGTTGTTGTTGTTGTTGTTGTTGTTGTTATTGTTGTTGTTGTTGGGGTTGTTGTTGTTGTTATTGTTTTGGTTCTGGATGAATGTTGTCATCATCTGCATCAGCTGTGATTGAGCAGTCATCATTTGCTGCATTTATGGAGTGATGTTGTTGTTGTTATTGGGGTTGGGGTTTGCACGACGGGGAGGCATCTGTGGTTTGTTCAAATAGAGATAAGAATGAGATACCCATAGATGTTTTCATGCACATTACATCACATAAGCCAACACATAGCATGAAACACAAGACAAAGGTCAACAACAAAATAACAAGTTCACAAAGTAAAACACACAAGTGGCAAGCCATCCACATGTCGGATGGTCAAATAACAAGTTCTCAAATAACAAGTATGATAATAAAAGATAAACGAGTAGTCAAGTCTACTCATCGGCATCAATCTCCTCCTCGACAAAGGTAAGACCTGCGTTCTCCATCGCGGCCTTGTTCTCCTCAATGGTAGTGGTCAAGACTCTATCTTGGCCTTGAGAGCCCTCTTCTGGGAACGAAGCCTCTCGATCACCGTCTGCTGCTGCTCTAGCTCGAAGTCCTTGGACTGCAGTTCTTCGGTCATGTCCCGGATCTTCTTGTTCCTATCCTGGACACGCTTCTCCTGACTCTTGAACTTCCTGTCCTGGGTCTCGAACTTCGCCTCCATTTCCTTGACTATCTCGTCCTGCTGCGCGAAGAGCTTATCCTTCTTGCGAAGCTACACCTGGAGATCATCATTACTGAGCATGACATTGGTCCTGTCCATGTCCACGTGCCTAATGAGAGACTCTAAGTCCTGGAGATACAGGCGTATCGGCTCTGCTACGTCCCTCGAATTGTCCTCGAAGTCAATGGACTCTCCGTCTTCATCACGTCTTCCGAAGACGTGGAAGTGGGTGCCTCTAACCTGTCGGGAGTGTCTTCCTAGAAGACGTCCTATCAGATCCTGCATCACTACCTCCATGCCTCTCTCCCTGTCATCGTGCATAAGGCTGAAGACGATGGCCTCCGTAGTAGGCTCTGTCTGACGTCCGGGCTGGTTCACCTTGAAGCCCCAGAGGTCCTTCCTCTCGAACTTGGTGAGGGGGTGCACCATGATGGTGGGAAGAGGGAGATTGAGCAAGGTAGTAAGCTCAACATACGAGGACCAAAGCGGGTAACCTGGAACTCCTCAATAGTGCTGATGGTAATAGACATCTATTTATAAGATAGAAAAGTTAGAACAACACAATTCAAGATAAAACAATAGACAAAACATCACATACATATCCTTGGAAAGCAAGTCATGCATACATGAATCCATTACATCAACCAAGGTCCAATCTTATTTTAAGGTAACATTTTGGAAAATAAGGTGATAGGTGGTGGTCCAACTAACGAAGTACGTTTACAATCCTATCTCACTGGATCTGTTGGCTAACACAATGTTTCTAGAGGCAATCAGCCTATCTTGCTCACATGATTGCATCACTAAGTCTATAATATCTCCTCTTAAGGTTTGGTTGGTAGCTTCCAACTCTTGGGTATGTTCCTTCTCTTTCTTCAAGTCTCTTTGGAGGTTGAGCATTCTGCACTTGACTCTAGCACTAAGTTCTTTGATAGTCCTCCAAGCTGCTTCTCTTGCTGACTCAAAGAATCTGGTGTGCACCACAGTGTTGGTGTACATGCAGAATCCTGTTTCTTTGTGGTTGTCTTCCTTGTTTTTGTACAAGTGAAGTTGCACCCACCAGTACTCAACTCCTTCATCCATCACTGGAAAACCCTTGTACACAGCTGCACCTTGTATCTCTAATGCAACCATGAGGTCCTTGAGAATTTTGGGAAACTCTATCTCACACTCCAAGGTCATGGTCATGAGTGGTCCTTTCCTTACGGCTTCGTTGATGGAGTTCATCTACAAATAGAGATGAGAGAGAAGATTAGAAAAGTTTTACGAGAAGAATAGACAAGTGTAGAAGTAGTTGAAATTTTTTCCTTAGTGGTTTCCAATCCTAGGGTCATAATCCTACAGGCAACACAGTGCTCTAATACCATCTGTAAGATCCCTCCTTTGTAAAGGAAAAGGATCCCTGTGATTGCAATGCTAGTCCTTGGATCATTGCTAGCATCCACAATTTAAGATGAAGTACACAGATACAAAGGTCATTTATTACATCCATTCTAGAGATAAAACATAGTCTTTACAACTCAAGGCCACAAGCCTAATACAAGAGTTTGGAATAAGTAAATAAATATAAGTCTTCATCTTCATGTGCCACAGGCAAACATGTTGAGTGTAGACTCATGACACCTAATCCTCATCAGAGTAACCTGCAACATCACAAGTTACAGCCACAGTGGGTCAATACTTTGGAATAGTATTGGCAAGTGATACCTTAGTAAATTTTAAGTGGACTATATTACTATATGCAATTTGGCTAAGTGTAGCTTGGCTTGCTTTGCTCAAAATAGGTTTTTCCTATTAGTTGAAAACACTAAGTTTTTGTTTGTCAAAACTTTTCCCAAGAAACCATCAATAGACATTGAGGTCCTTCACCCTTGTTCACCCACAAGTTTTTACTTAGAAGTTGGAGTGATGAGATTCTTGATAGCTTCCATGTCTTGATGCTCAAGTTGTCCATTGCCATGGACTTGGCTAAGTACTTAGATTTTTCCATCTGCAGAGGTTGTGCACTTTCCCCACCAGACTTGGTTTCCCAAGACAGGACCTTTCAGAAGCCTTTCCTTAGACCAAATGGACGCGCTCCAACCTATCATTCCCACTACCACCAACTGTCCAAATGGCTAAGTTCTAGCAACTTATGTGATCCAGGCAAAGCCCATATTGCCAAGTGGCTGCACTATAAGCTTCTCAACACTTGGCCTCTAAAATCCCTTTCTTCCTGGGTGGCAATCCACAAGTGTGATACACAAGGTAAACCATAGCCATGGGCCTTGTGTAACCACTCAACCAAAAACCACCAATCAAGTCCCTTTCCACCCAGGTGATTCATTGACTTAGTTGTTTTATTAAGAAAACATAAGTCCAAAGACTTAGAAATATTTTCATCATAGCATGTATATTTCACCAACCCTGGTTTGATACTAGCTAGGCTAAGCATGGCATAGGTAGTAACTTAACTTAGAAATTTCCTAGCAATTCTACAACTACTTAGGATTTCCCAACATGGCATTTGGCAGAAATAGTAACATGCAAGACTTAGCAAAATATTTCTAATGCCTGTATGAAAATATATAGGGATGGAATTATTCATGAAGTACCACTTGCCTTGGTAGTTGGGAGAGTAGCACTCTTCACAATCACAATCACTAGCACCAAAGTCTACACAAAGAATAGTAGCACAAAATTACACACAATTCATATACAAACATAAATATATGAATGCATGCAAAATGCTAAGTGATGATTTTTAAAACCCAACCAAGCAAGTGCATAGTACTGAATCATAACCAAGTTAAAAACTTGCTAAACCAAGTTTATTTTACACTAAAACAATTTCCTAAACAACCCTATACTCAAAATAGTCCTAAACAAGTTTCTGCAAATAAAGTCATTTTAACAGAAACTAAACATTAAACACATTTCATAAACAGAAAGGGTTTGTCTCCCTGATTCCAACGGTATAAAATTTGTCAAATTCTAACGTGTGGATCAAAAGTTATAGCTATTTCAAAATTGGATCTAAATCTGATTCAAATCTGTTTTTAAAATCAAACCCTAGCCACGCGTCTGTTTCCTATTGGCCCGTACCGGTTCGGATGGATCGAGCTCTGCGAGCCATAGGATTTAAGTCAGATCTGGTGGCTCAGATGCGCGCATACCTCTTCGCTTAAGTTCTAATTTCAGCCGTAGGATCTACATCTAACGTTCCTGAACGCCTTGACCAAAGATGAGCGGCGCTAGCGGCGGTGACTGGCGGCGGCGCGTCTGTCAGCGGCGGCGCTGGCGTTCTAGGTCGCGCGGGAGTGGGGGGAGAGGCTTACCAAACCGCGGTGGTGTGCTGAAGCTCAACGTGGCGGTGGCTTGGAAAGGGGCGCACGGGGTCGTCGGAGATTCCTCGCCGGAGTTCGCGAACGCGTCGGGTGCGGCTGCTGTCGATGTTGGCGAGGTTCTGCGTCGCGCTAAGTCAAAAGGAGGGCACCGTTAGATGCGCAAGACGATGGGGGTCCTAGGCGTATCAGACAGAGGGCAAGGGGCGGCTGGTACTTACGGGGAGAGGTCGCCGGAGTTCTAGCAGAGAGCGGCGGCGCTCGGTCGAAGTCGTTGCCGAAGCTACAGACCATGCGAGAACAAACAGGGTGTGTCAGTAGATGCGCAAAGAGTTGCTGAGCTTGATAGCATGAGTCAGGGACAGAGGGGGACACGGTGCTCACCGGAATTCGTCGGCGCGGTCGTCGGAACAGCTGCAGCGTCGAGCGAGTTGCGAGCAGCCTGGGGGCGTGAAGGGGGAATTGGTTGAGGGGAAATGGTCGCGAGAGAGAGGGGATTAAGTAGCCACAGGCTCGACAAGAAACGCCCAGTGATTCAATGCCATTTACCTCGCGGAATCAAAGCAGCAGCGGGCAGCGGCGGAGTTCGTGCGCGGGATTTTGGGGAAGACGACGATGAAGTGGACGGGGCCCGCTTGTCAGCGAAATAAGCAGAGAGGGAGTGGGGTCCGAGCGTCAGTGACCGCGTGGGTGCGTCTGCGTGTGCGAGAGAGAGAGAGGGGAACCGGGTGGGCTAGTGGGCTGCGTCTGTTGCTGGGCCAAATTCCTGGCGCTGGCCCTTTTCCAATTCTTTTCTCTTTTCTTTTTCTAAATTGATTTTCAGGAATGGTTTTCAAATGAATTCAAACTCCATTTGAATTCAAATCTATTTGGGATTTTTGAAGTGTGCAACATACTCAAATCTAGGTATAAAACCATGTGGTTACTTTGAAAAGGCTTGGTCATTTTTGGAAAAACAAAATAACAGGGACATTGCACTTGGTTTGCAAATGTTTGAAAATGGTTTTTTAAACCATTTCTATTTTGTAAAATTTTGTTCTAACTTCACACTCAAATCAATCAACAAGGGAGACAAACAATCTTGGTTTAAAACATTCAAACTATCAAATGGGGATGGCCATTTGATTTAAGTTTGCTCACATAAAATGATAGCACTATGTGCTTCTGTTTTCTTGAAATGAGTTTGAAATTGATCTCAAAACTACATGCATGAATGAATGATATGCAATCTTTGAAATCATGATTTTAGGGATGTTACATCCTCTTCACGGAATAAAGTTTCCGGAAGAGGCCAAAGTGCGGCTCAATGCCGAGCCAGCACTCGCAAAAAGTGATGAAGCAAGCAATGTGGAGATGAGAGTTGGGCGAAAGATGATGAAGTTGGATGCCATAGAGAAAGAGCAGCCCACGGAGAAAGTTGTGGACTAGAAAGGAAAACCCACGCATAACGAAGGCAAGAAACATAACCCGACACCCAGCTGGGGGACGGGGGATTACCTCGTTGCCGGGGAGTCTGACGGCCTCCCTATCTTGGGGGATCAGACCTCGCTCACGAAGCTTGCGGAGATCGCTCTCCCGCGTCTCTGATCGCCGCCAGCCGCCGTCGGTGACACGGGTAGCGGTGGCGCCTTTCTTTCCTCCGGCGGCGCTGGTACCAACGGCAGATGACGATTTCTTCGGCTTCCCCATTGCGCTACGGCGGCGCCGGCGGTGAAAGCGCAGAAAGGAAGATGGAAATGTGGAAGGAAATCCCAGCGCGCAGCAAGAATCGCTAGAGCACAAGGAGGCAGTGAAAACAAGAACTGATGCGGTGAAAACAAACTGCGATTTTCCCCAATGATTATAACGACGAAGACGACGCACGGCAACCGTCCATCCAGAAGACCTAACGCCAACGGCATATCTGACCATACACGTGTCAGCATCACAACGAACCATCGTTACCACGCCATCCACTACATGCAGAAATCGAGGAGACGCCGTAATTATCTCCACGCCGCGCGTGATCGGTCAATTCAAGGTCAGCAAGTGGGACCCACGTTCGTCCAGTCAAGTCATCTCTGGCGTAGCAGATGCTTGAGGTCATTGATCGTCGGCACTGATGTCATCAAAAGCTATACTAGCACCAACTACAATTCTTCGGCTCCACAGCTAAGAGTACTCACTCGAATCTTTGATTCGACTAAATACTCGGGGGCTACTCCTATCAGGAGCGCTGGCCGCGCACCCTAAAGATGAATAAAAACAAAATAATTCTTCGAGTCCTACGTCGAGTCTACGACTCCACTACGGACTCGGGGGCTACTCCCATAGGGAGGATGGATTTAAGCATCCGAAATTTTTTGTGTCCTACGGACTTAACAACTGTACAATGTTTTGAGCTAAAGTCTCCGCTTGAGTCTACGACTCGAACAGACACTCGGGGGCTACTCCCATAGGGAGCGCTGGTCGCGCACCCTATGAAATCTTCGACTGCAATCTTTCGGATCAGCATGCAAAAACTTTTCGGCAACTCTGCCCCAACAAAACGCCTAGTGAGCAACGGTCTCCTGGCCCACCCGAAACACCTCCGAGGTGACAAACATTTGGATGCTGTGTCTACGACACAAAGATAAGACCTACAGATATCATCTGATGGCCTGGCAACGCACACGACTGCGCTCTGCTAGTAAAAACCCGTGCTAACAGGTGCGATGAAAAATCCCGACGGACGCGTTGGGTACATCAATTAAATTCACTGGAATTCCACTCCTGTAAGTCCTCCACGGCCTGAGTCGAATTACGCCAGCATATGTTCCAATTTCGAGTTGAGGGACTCGAATCTGAGGAAGATCGTGTTGTTTCGTCCTAAGACAGTTAACCGACCCTGATCCGTCGGGTGAGTCAGGCACACGCATAAAAAATCCCTACACACATACTGTTGAAACATATAGTCACACCCGAAAGATTGAAGAGTCCTCATCCGAATCTGCGATTCGACTGATCACTCGGGGGCTACTGACATGGTTATACCTTACGGGTAGGTGGCCTCAGCATACCTGGTCCAGCCCAAGGAAGGCCCACAGCAGATGTACGCTGGCCCATGAAGATTTTCGGGTGGCCAAGGACCATGACGCCTTCGGATCCTTGGAGAGCAAGACTAGCGTAGATAGGAAATTCAAAGGGGTAAAACCCTAGAACTTGTAACTGACTAGGACTATGCCCGGGACCTGCCTAAGTCTATATAAAGGCCAGGAGGGCACGACCTAGATCTCTCGACTCATACTTTCGCATACGCACCACCACGCCAGATCGAATCTGCGCACCCCTGTAACCTTCGGTTCCGCCGTAATCAATAGCAGACAAGCAGGAGTATGGTTTTCCCTCCGGGGGACTGAACCTGGGTAAATCCCGTGTCCCTTGGTTGCTTGTCTGTTAACCGTTCCATGATCTCCAGCATCCCCATCTTCTCCAAAACCCAAGTCCATAACAATGGGCATTGATGAGATCAAACCTCGTCACATACCAAGTATGATGATTCAGGGTTATACCTAACAGATGTATCGAATGTTGTGGTGAAAGTGTAACATATCTGTAGAGTGTCAAACTATTCGAATAGAGGCGTCCGCGGTCTTGGACAGTTGTATGGCCATACTGTTCTGTTGTCAGATGTTTTCAAAATGATTTGTGACTTGAAGTATGACTTTGACTTGCTTCCACAAGGTTGTGGATATGAAACTAGGTTCCCACTTGAGTAATCTAGACAACTAAAGTTAGGTCTTCACTACTAAGTACTTGTGAAATAAATTTGGCTTATTGCAAACAAACCTAGAGCTTAGGATTCCCACTAGAATGGTGTACAACTTTAGTGATAGTCTGCGAGTACTTAAAAGTTCTCATGGGTTTGTGCCTGGCTATTCCCATGGCCAGACTATGAAGGAGAGTACGAGGAGGATGGACAGCAGGACACCTCTGATAACTCGGATAATCTCTCGTCGTCAGCATTGCCTATGACCATGAAGATGGAGCCTCTACTATGCTATTATTATTCTGCTGCTATGATTTGTATTCAGACTTGATCTTATGATCAATTATTTGTAAGAATATTATGGTTTGTAATGGTTGATGTATTGTTCTAGCAATTCTGTTATGCCTCGCAAAAATGGTAATCCTAGGATTGCGATGTACGTCATAACAGGCATCTGGGATTGAAAATTCGGGTGTTGACAGCGGCAGAGGCGCTGCGGAGGCCTCGACACTGGCGCATGCGCTTGCGCTGCAGACCCTACGATGAAGCCGAAGCCACCTCACCCCCAGGAGAAGGAGAATCATCTTCATGGCAGCGACTGCCGGAACTTCCTGATGCCATCGTCATCGCCACCAAGCAAGGAGTTGGAAGGGAAATACTATGAGGGAAGTCAAGAATGAGCCACAGCCACGTGCCTCCCCTCCCTATTATAGAAAAAATGAAGGGGAACGATTACAACCCACCTCGTCGGCTCATGGGAGGGAAAATGTCACACCCCTCAGAAAAAATTACATTGTAGGTACCAAAGCGGATGCAGTAAATGCGGGCTACCATGGAAGCCAAGGCATTGCCCCGCTGTCCCGCATCCACTTGAGTGCGCAAGCGCGCCCCAACTCTGCAAGACAGAAAAACATGTCGTCCAACCACGTCGCGCTCCCCCCATGACGCGGATTGGGCCCACACGCTATTGAGGAGCGAAGGCCGACAATGGCCTCCTTGTCGAGCCACGGCAAGCTTTACTTAGAGGCATCATCAACATGTTATCGGCCCTGGCCCGGGGGCTTTTTCGGTATAATGGGATTGGGGGTCCTTCGCATTGCACCTTGGCGCGTGGTCCAGGACCCACCGTTCAGCATCTTGGCGATTGCAAGGCTAAGCCGACGGGAGTGTCGCAAGGATGCGAACACCGTGTGCTCCAAGCGGGTATGGATTTGGTATGCTGAGCCTTTGGATACTAAGTATTGGCTATGGTGTCCGTTCCTACGTGATGAGACGAACACTACGAGACGAGCCACGACCAGCCAGCTAGGCGTGGACGAGAAGGAAAGGACAAAGGCGCGCGCGAGCCAGCCTGAACCCTCCTTCTGGGGGATCCCTCGGAAGGAGGGTAAGCGCGGTGACCCAGCATACCACTTCATGATGTAGTATACTATAGTCATTGACATAACACTCACGGAACACCATTCCACAAATATTATATCCCTCGGAGTGGTACAACAGAAATAAAGAGGGTCCACAAACATACATAATTATTATTACAACCTCAAATTACACGACGACTTCGAGATCCTCATAGGTCCATAGAAGTTTACTGATGTCTCGGGGAGAAACTATAATAACTCTAAGAAAAAGATAAAGAAGAAAACTAAACTTTAAGGTTTATGCGAGATTAATATATAGAGGATAGAGATCTATGCTACTACACTCGATCAACTATATTTGACACATCTAAGCTTTAGATACTTCGGCCTCCATTCTATAGATGCTTTCATAGTTCTCACCTTCGACACTTTCGGATACTACTGGTTCCTCATAGAGGAATTCTGCTTAGTCTTCAACTAAATAGCGTGTTTCTTCTTCTTGGTCTTTAATGTCTTCAGAATCTAGCAAGGGTGAAGAAGTTACATTGAGTACGAGCGTACTCATCAAGTTCACTAACAAGGAGTGTTTGATGCACTAACTAAAAGCACAGACCAAAGGCCGTAGGTTATGCAGGTTTTCATAAAAATTTATTAAAAGGTTTCTTTTATTCTAAAAAGCTATGTCCTTCAGCCTTCACAGGTTTACCAGAACTTTCATCGGGATCCTTTCCTGCCACGTTCGTAGCTCCTTCCCGGAACAGGGACTAACAATTTACAGTTCTTACACTCTGCAGAGGTGCGTTTTTTACCCATGAGAGATCCTTCTCCATGTTGCATAACCAGGCACACATTCATGTTCACACTTCCTTGGTATGAGGCCTGGTATAAGGATCCAAGCCATTCGCTGCCCTTCTTTGCGACCCCGCATACACTGCAATTGTTGTATGCTTAGACTCAAGGAAGACTTTTCCCCATTAAGGCTTTACCTTAGTCTGATACGCACAACAACCATTAACACTAGAAATCTGTCTTTTGTACGCCCATATCCATGGTAGGCTTTCCCCCGAATACTCGGCTTTACCCATGATCTGCAACTTACAAAACATAGAAAATAGTGTACACTACATGCAAAAGGAAGAAGACACAAATGAGTTCTCCATCCCATTCCAAATCTCATGGTTAACGCGTATTATACGGTGCAAGAATCACTGGCGACATTGGTTATTAAATCCTATATATTATGTTCCTTTACCACTTGAACTTCCATAGTAGGTTATGACCATATGGTAAATAACCCATAATCATATTATTATGAAAATAGTGTTTTCTGACCTTTTTCAAATGCAGGTGATGACAATACTGGATTTGCAAATATTTGATAGAAAATAACCAAAGGACATGAGAAAGTGTAAACTTGCCTTGATATATCGAAGTATTGTAG
Source organism: Avena sativa (assembly GCA_916181665.1). Classification (NCBI taxonomy): domain Eukaryota; kingdom Viridiplantae; phylum Streptophyta; class Magnoliopsida; order Poales; family Poaceae; genus Avena; species Avena sativa. Next base: position 128,619,489 of record OV702281.1, on the reverse strand, counting down.
TTGAATCTATTGACTTGACCCTGGACCTTGGGTCCTACAAAATACCATCATTGCCCGGTAAGGACAATGTTTAAATAAGCAACATGTTGTTATGCATAAGTAATGAGATGCATGTTGTAAAATCCCAAGTAATTCCCCAACATTACAAGTGAGTTAGATTTAGATGATTTGTTTAAGATTTTATTTATCTTCAAGTTTACTTCACAAAAGAGTATAGTTGCAAGGATTTTAAGATAAACATATAAGATATGAAAGGTAAAGTACAATCATAATATAATTCTAAGTTTAGGTGGTGTTATGTAACTATTATGAATTGCATGTGTTAAGTTGTTATGTTTTAAAAAAATAGCATAGTGTTTCTTTTGAAGTGGAAAAAAGGATAACATTTGAAGAAAATATTATTTATGTTAAGTTAATCAACTCTGAAGATTAACAGGACTAAAGTTATGGTTTCTGAGAAGGTTTAAATGATCTTGAGTCATTATATACCTAGCTTATGGTATATCAGATCAAAGTTAACTATAAAATATAATTGGACTTAAGACCTAACATTAATGGCATTACCAACTATTAGGGTATTTCCTAAGCATAATCAAAGACGAAATCTTATAGATAAGAAGCTTAACCTAAAGGATTTAGATCTAGCATGTTTAATATTCATAGCTTATATTATAAGATTTCTCTATGGGAAATAGGTAAATTTATTATATAGTTTATTTAATTAATACCAAGTTTATGAGTTACACAAAATATGGTTATATATAAATTGAGTTCATTCACTTCTACTATAAGTTAATGATTTGCAAAATGAACTTGCATATCTTTGACTTATAGTTAGTTAAATATTTTAAAGGAGTATTATAAAGTAGATAGTTTACACCTAGATTGCATCCTGAATTACAATTATGTTTTTAGACTACTTAAATTTAAAGGATTGTGTTTCGAATATGATTATTTCTTACTTAGGAAGTAATTTTAGAAAATTATCAAAACAATTGTTTTATTTTAATAAATTAGATAAATGAAGATTTATTACCTAGGAACGTTAAAATGTTTTGGAATAATATACTTAGTACTTCTCTAGTAAAATATACTTACTTAAGATCTTAAATATGAATTTTATTTATTTTTAAGTATTTTCTTTTTAAAAAATCTTCAAAGTATTAAATGTCTTTAAATATTTGCTTTAAGTTTTATTTATAAAATTTTCATGTTGTTATTTTTATAAAATAGTATATTTATTATATTATACAAAAATGATTTTAATTCATTTTTAGGATTTTCCTTATTTTTATTAAATTCCATTTAGGATTTTAGTAGCTTTAATATTTAATTTTATTCTATTAGCTTAAATAAGTGGTGTTATATTTCCCCAACTAGTGATTACTTTTGTGATCATTTTGATATATTACATGTTTTTTTATTTATTTTTTATTTTTTTTATAGAGCTTGTTTCGCTTTAGGGGTATTTTTGTCTTTTAATAAATTGTTTAGGGTTTCTTACCTTCAAATCTGGGCTTGGCCCATTTGGCTGGCCCAGTCCGACTCAACCTAGTGGATTGGGTCAAACCCACACACTCACTTCCTGGACCGTGCCACCGGCCCATTCACTCCTCTCTCTCGCTAGCTCGATCCTCTCCTCTTCCCTCTCTGGCGACCTGGTGTCGCCGCCGCTATCAGCGTTCGATTTCGGCCGGCCCTAACTCCCTTGGATATCGTCATGGTACGAGACAACCTAGTCGATGACACCGCATCAACTTGTATGGCTCAATTCGTCGTGTACTCCTTTTCTCAACCATGCCCTATCTTTCTATAACTAGGGTTTCGCCCCTCCTCGCGGGGATGATGAACTTGCGTTCCTGTTGTATTATCTTGATGTGTGGTTGCTTCGGTGGTGCTTGTCTTCTGCCTCCTTGCTTTTTTGGCCGCCGGGACCGTGGCTTGGCGTGGGTTGCAGCGCCTTCGGGTGCTCCCTGTGTCGTTGTGTTTCTGTCTTCAGCGCCGGCCACCATTCTTCTTCCTCTTCTGTTTATAAACGAGGACCACGAGTAAGTTTTTTCTCTACTTGTCTCTGCCCCTTTGTGGATTACTCTTTATCTCTCATCGGACTGCTCACCTTGATATTGTGATAACCCTAGTTAGGGTTCATAACCTCTATTAGAATTCACTTAGTTGCTTAGATTATCTATGGATGATTTCCGGATGCTATTGATCTAGATAATTCTTTATTGTACTGGTTCTAGATGGATATCAAATTTTTTAGTGGCTTGGTAATGTTGTAGATCAATCTTGTTTTGTGGATCTTGTAGTGGAATTGTGCTGATGTGGATCCTAAGTGACCCCAAATGATCTCCTATATTCAGCTACTTGCAAAATAGTTTGGATTTGGTTGCTGGGATACTTATTCAAAGTTTAATGGTTACTTTTAGCTTCCAAATCATGTACATACATGATCTTGGGTGGATTCCATTTGATTTGTATTTGACCTAGCTACATAATTATGCTGACACTGAAACAAATAAAAATTAGGGTGGCTGGATATATTACTAGAGAATTGAATTCTCTTTTAAGTGGGTCTGCTCTACAACAAAGCTTGCATGTGCTCTTTACTATTGTCGACATGTCAGTGAAGTATTCATATGATTCTTAGAGTTCTAGACTAAGAAAATGATTTAAACTAAACTATTTTATTTGCACATCTTGATTATCCAATGTGAAAGGTTGCTCTAGTGGCTCATGTTGCCCTGGGCTGTTGCTGTGGTGCCTCTAGCCCTGGAGTGTGTATAGTGATGGCCTAGGTAGCATTATATGCAGTTGTGAACTACTGCCTGGATTCTTTTATAGCAAAAACTTGTAGTCCAATTGATAGCTTATATATAAGTGAGTGGCTATTTATTATGTCAATATGACAGTGAGAATTTAAATTAGCTGTTGTAGGCTAAGAAAATGATTTTTTTGTCTTGGCCTTAATTCTTCTGTAGTTGATCTAGTTGTCGTGGTACCTCTTTGGAGGATGCATAGTAGCCTAGATCATCGACATGATCTGGTACTTTATTTCTGCTCCAAAAATTGGGATTGCCCCTATCCAAAGATGCAATGGCTAAGGTTGAGAGTTGTAGTAAGACCAGATACAATAATTGACTTCCAAGCTCTATGATGAGACCAGATATATTTCCTATGCTGGACTAAGAGCTCTCTCTCTCTCTCCCCAACTGATGCTTGTTTTAAATTGATAAGAACAAGTACTAGTATGGATTTAGTAGTCAACCTGCTGCTTGTACTGTGGACATATGATTTGGTTGTGGATGTTGTTGTAACATCCCAAAAATATAAAACAAGGATAATCAAACTCTAATCACTAAAATTAGGTTTAACAAAAACTTTGATTAATTAAAATCATATGAATGAATGTGTGAATGAAATGATTTGACAATTGCATGAATGGACTTGTGTGATTTATCTAATTAGCAAGAAATGGTTTAGAGACAATTATAACATCATCTAGAACTTTTCCAAACAGAAACAAATAAAGAGAAAATAAAAAACAACCCAAATAAAGCAAATGGTCATCTTTGCCAATCTTGTTCACTAGGTCACTTTGAGTGTTTCTAGTCCAAGATTTCAAACAGAAACTTTCCCAATTCTTTTCACCCCTTGATAGAATTAGTAAAAGTGAATCAAGGCCCACCTTTCAAACTTGCAGAAACATTTGGCAACCCCATTCAAATCACCATTCAAAATTGAATTTTATTCATATGTGAAGATCATCCATTTTCAAAACCCAACCAAACCAATGCCCCTTGACTAACCCAACTAACCAGACACTCCCTAGCATGTGCCTAGCAAACCCACAAAGTTTGAATTCAAAATTCAAATTTAAAGTTCTTGCGGCCATTTCATCAAACACCTTGCAGATTCAAATCAAACAAACAACAAACACTATAGTGTGCAGTAAAATTGGCCAAACTTGTTTCCTCTCTGGTTGCAACTAGCCCTTAGTAGATCATATAGCCCCTTTAACTATCTTTAGCAACCACTTTAGCAAGCCTAGCCATCAATGGTGATCAAGCCAAGAGCAAACCTGCCACCCCATTGTCGCCAGCGAGCTAGCGTCCGCACTAGCCTCGCCAACCTTGTCTGGGACATGCAGCACCGCCCATCGTCACTCTCTGTCCCAGCCCCGGGCAATGCCAGCACCTGGACCACACGCGACGCCCATGCCAACCCTCTCTGCGACCATGCCGAGAGCGCGCCCGTGCACCACGCTCGAGCAACACCCACAGACCGTGCGCCGCCCTTGCCGCTTGCAGGGATGATCGCCAGCACCCAGCACCCCGCCAGACATGCCCGTTCGCCGCCGTACGGACCACGCGCATTGTGCGCCATCAAAACCTCCGTCGTACCCGCCTAGAGCGTCGAAGCATTCTGACCAATCAGCACCGCCCCACGCCTCGCCACCGCACCGTTGATCTTCGGCAGGGAACATAGCACCGCCCCCTAACGTCGCCCATGCCGATAGCTGCCTGTGCCGTCGACCACGACAAGCTCAGCCCACGCCCGTCGGTCCCCTCTCGCCACTATAAATAGAGGCCTCCACCGCTCGTTTTCTCCACACCAGTTCACTCCCCTCTCACCCAGAACCACCCCACCTCACTCCCGGAGCAAGGCGACCAGCACATCGCCGGAATTTGTCCAGAGCCCACCGCTGCTAGAGAAGAAGGAAGCCATCGATTGGAGCCGCCCTAGGAGGATCTGTCGGTACCAGGAGAACCGCCGTCGTCGACTTCGTTGTTCTCCCCCGTCGCCGACCCTCGCTTGAGCCCCGGTGAGCCTCCCATGACCCCCACCTGCCGCGTTAGGGTTCTATCTCGCCAGCGCTGCCCGACGTGGACGATGAGCCATAGCCGTTCGATTAGATTTAGATCGTGCGGCCTAGATCGCTACGTACCGCTTCGCCCCTCCCCGTCCCACTGACACGTGGGGACAGCCACTTAACAAACCCGCGTACACACTGTGTGCAATGGGCCGGCCCAGTAAAACATCCCGCGCGACCCACCAATTCAAATTAAGCTTTATTCTTTTAATTTCAAACACAGTTCTGTACTTATATTCAAAAATCAATCCAGCTCGATTCACTAAACCAAAATGCATGAAACCAATTTTGCTAGAAAGTACTAAAATGCTTAATCCAATCCCGTTGGATTCAAATCATTTGGATATGTGGATCAACCATGGTAAAAATAACAAGGCAGAAGCTTTTCTGCATTCAATTTTTTTTCAAAATTCAACCATAAAAGCTTTTGAGTTGATTCCAACTCTCAAAAATCACATTTGATCATACCTTTCAGAATATATAAAAACATATGGGTTTACTTGCAGAAATAATGTTCAAGTAACAAAAGAATGCCACAGGCATTTCTAGTCACTTTATTTAGTTAAAATAAAAATGTTAAACCTTATTAAATTATGACACCACTTTAAATCACATTCTCATATACTGAAATATGTGGTGATGACATGTGTCAACATGATCCCATGTTTGAGTTGGAGAATATTAAATCTTAAGTAGTTTTTCCATGAGTAGAAATTACTTTTCTCAAATTAAAATATATAAGACAAATGCTTTAATCCTTGTAATGTTAGTGATGATGCTATATCATCTATAGTGCACCTTTATGTGATGATTGAAAATAGTTAAGTATTGTTTTGTGATTGTGTACCTCGTATTTATTTATATACGCTAGTACCGACCAAGGATACGACGAGGAAGGAGGATACTACGAGGAGGAAGCCGAGGAGAACTTCAACCACTGCTCTTCACAAGGAAAGCTAACACTTGCAAGATACCCTACTTATGCAAGCATTACTACACAAGTTGACCTATGCAAGCTAATACTTGCTTGTTACCATGACCAATATATGCCTTAAGCATATGTGATCATATCCACTTCATAACCTAATCCTAGTTTTACTTGCAAGCTTTATACTTTATTTCTTTATCAAACCTTTCTCTTAGAGTTTACATAGTGAATTGTAGATACTAGAAGGATATTAGAAGGTAGCATAAAGAGCATAAAATTTGGCCTAAGTTAGATAATCGTGATGTCATCCTAAGGCATGAGATTGAACTTAGCAAATCTCCACTTGTGTACCACCCCTCATTAGTATTTACTCTTGTAGATGCTAGTGCTAAGTATAAAACTTGATCAAATTTAGATGGGAATACTTGGTGAAAATGTTTATGAAAACCTTAGAATGATGAGTCATTCTACTGAAATGTTTTGACATGTGTTTCCGAACACCAGATGATTTTGATGATGAAAATGTTGAGGCATGAGCCTTAGCCCTTTATAAAATTGATGGTTGTCTGGATGCGATACCATTCAATTTTATCGTACAACCACAATACCCAAAATTTGGGTAGGGCTTGACTGGAAATTTATATACCTTAGTATGGGTTCCCTCGCGGCCAAGGTCTGAGTTGAGGCTACCTTGTGAAGATTGTCCACCTGTGCAGTACCCAAGATGACAGTTGGTCATGGTTGGGAGGCCAAACTCACAGGAGAGGTGCCTATACTAGGGCGTGTAACTGAAAGGTTAGGATTGATTATCCGCATACTGAGTATGGTGAATTCAGGATTTGTTCCTGGCGGATGTATCGAATGTTGTGGTGAAAGTGTACAATCTCTGCAGAGTGTCAAACTATTCGAATAGCCGCGTCCGCGGTTATGGACAGTTGGAGTGGCCATACTATTCCCCGTCAGATTGTTTTCGAAATGAATTGTGAAATGAATTGGGACTTTGACTTGACCACAACAGAGTTGTGATATGAAATTCAACTTCCCACTTAGGTGTTATAAAACTTTCAACTAATTTTTCTTTGCTTCTGAACTTAGTAGAGGTAAATCTGGCTTTTTGCAAAACAAACCTAGAGTTTAGTATCCTACTACAAAACCCCCTTAACTTGTTAGTATTAGTTTGCGAGTACTTAAAGAGTACTCATGGCTTTTTCCCTGGCTATTAGCATGGCCAGACTATGAAGAGGAGTATCAGGATGATGGACCGCATGAAGGTTACTACAACTAGGATCGTTGCCCATCGTCGGCATTGCCTGTGACCCCGAAGATGGAGCTTCGCCTACGCTATTGTTACTATTATGTTATTCCGCTGCTTGAGTTGTATTAAGAACTGGATCATGAGATCATTATTCGTGTAAGACCTTATGTATGGTTTGTAATGGATGATGTACTGTGATTCAAATCTGTTATGTCTCGCAAAAATGGTAATCCTGGGATTGCGATGTATGGCATAACAGGCATCAGGGATTAAAAATCCAGGTGTTGACAAGTTGGTACCAGATCCTGACCATAGGAGACCCTAGTTAGAATGGAAGTTTGAATCAAAAACTTAGTTTCAAAACCAAAGGAAATGAGTATTTACAAAAACTTATTCTCATTCTTATCACTTGGATTCTTTCATGAAAATTCATGTTCCTCAAAAATTCTTGAAAATACATAAAATTTGACACACTTGATCACTCTACTAACTTACTCATCCTATATTCTTATAGATGGACGTGAAGTACAGCAAGTTTTATCAGTTGGGGAATGGAGGAGACCTCATCTTTGAGCGTGACTTGGACCAGCTTTCAGAACTTCTGGAGCGTCCGCACCACAAGTTCTTCGGAGCTCAGCTCAATGATCAGGAAGGAGAAGAGATACAGTGGTTAGTTGTTGCAAGTCTCCGAGGGAGGATTGAACCTCCCACTGCGGAGGGAATTCAGTTCACCTTAAGAGAAAACAATTGGATCGATGGACTAGCCAGGGCAATGCAGGAAGCTCTTGCCCGTCTATGTGGGCAGAGTATCAATCAGATCAAGGGTACCCATTTTGAGTTCTACCCAAGGCGTGATGTTATGGGACAGCCACTGGAGGCCCCACATCATCCCGAGCTGAAGAGTCAAGTGGACCACCTCAGCTTCATGATGTACGATCGTCAGAAGGAGTTGGACAATGCCCGTGCCTACGCCAACCACAAGTACGCCATCGCCAAGAAGAAGGATCAGACCCTCGCCATGCTAGTAAAGGATCGCAAGTCTCGTCGCCATTAGCTCGACAAGAAGGAGCACATCATTGCTCGTCTTCGCCACTAGATCACGGATTTGGAGGAGACCATCCACGAGGGAGACATGCAGTTGGAGGAAAGGGAGAATGCCGGAGAAGACCTTCATGGAGACCCCTACTCCTATCTCAGCAATGATGATGACTTTCTTGAGGATCAGGCCATGGACTTCTTCACCGATGAGGATGATTTCGCCTTCATCGATGACGATGATGATGATGAGGATGATGAGTACACTGACTCCGAGGAGTAGTAGCGCTTGAGCACTAGCGTTAGTGAATTGTATTCGGTCCCACTGTATCATAGATTCCAGAATGGTTCTTAAAACCATCTGTTTTTCTTTGTTGTGGTGTGTGTTGTATCATGTGCTATGAATGAATGAATGAAAAGCAAGTTGCAAAAAAAATCTGAGTCAAACTTTAAAAACTTTTCAACAACCTCTGAACCTTAGAAATTTCCCTCTTTTCTCATGATCTATCTAAATCTTCAGATGCCTCGCGGAGTAAGCGGTTCAACCCCGGGCCCGATGTTGCAGATCTTACAAATGTTGGTTTTTGACCGCGAAGCTGAAAGAGCCGAACGTCAAGCCAACCTAGCCACCCTTCAACACATAGCTCAGATGGCCAACAACAATCAAGGCCAAGGAAATCAGGACAACCATAGATCTAAGCTCAAGAATTTCCAGAACACCAATCCACGTGTTTTCACTAAGTCAGAGGAACCCCTAGATGCAGATGATTAGCTGCAAACAATGGAGAACAATCTGGAAGTCGCAGGAGTGGAAGCTAACAAGAAAGTTCTGTTCGCCACCCACTATCTAGCCGGAGATGCAAGAGCATGGTGGAATAGCGTTCGTGCAATGACCGGAGGTCATATGATGACTTGGGAGCAATTCAAGGTCAAGTTCAGTAGAACCCATGTGCCACCGGGTTTAATCAAGAGGATGAGAGATGAGTTCAGAGAACTAAAGCAAGGAAGGATGACCGTAGTGGAATACCATGACAAATTCTTGTCATTAGCTAGGTATGCCCCGGATGAGATCGACAGTGAAGCCAAGAAGAAAGAGAGATTCCTGAACGGTCTCCACGATGAGATGCAGACGGTCTTAGTCAATATCCCCTTTGCTGATATTGAAGCCCTAGTCGACTCTGCCATTCAGATGGAAGGAAAGATCAACCAAGCCAATGAGAACCACAAGTGTCGCATGATGCATCAGCCCGGAACCCATCATACCCCAAAGTATCGCCCCAACCTATCTCCAGGATTTGCCCCGAGAACCAACAGACCCCCTATGAACCGTCCGACCTATCCCAACTGTGGAAACCCAAGGCCCGGAGGAAACCCCAACAACCCCGGCAACTCTAGCAATTTCAAACGTGCACCACCCAAGTTCAACAACAACAATGCCGCCACCCACACCAACACTGCCCCAAGGACTGGAAGCAATGTTGTGCCTGTTGCAGCAAAGGACAAGTCGCAAGTAACTTGTTATGAATGCGGAACCAAGGGTCACTACTCCAATGAGTGCCCCAAGAAGAATGCCGCAGCCCCCAATGCAAATGCCCCAGCTCAGCAGCGTCGTGTTCATCCGGAAGAAGGTTTTCCCCAGGGAATTCGCTCAACCACAACGGCCATCTCTTTCTCATGCATGCTGAAGAAGCCCAGGAAGCGCCAAACGTCGTGCTGGCTATGTTTTCCGTTAACTCAGTACTTGCAAGAGTGTTGTTTGATTCTGGAGCATCGCACTCATTTGTCACTGAAGAATTTGCATGCACTAGTAAGATTCAACCAACCAAATTGAAGCATGTTATGATTGTTCAAATTCCCGTATCAACCACCAAAGCTAGGAAAATTTGCAAAGTCGTCCCTATCTGAATCCATGGCATAGATTTTTATGCTAATCTAATAGTACTCAGAACTAAAGGTTTGGAAGTAGTACTAGGAATGGATTGGATGTCCAAACATAAATGATTAATTGACTGTGCCAATAAAGGCATAACCATGACTAGTACAGCCGGAGTATCAGTCGAGCATGTATCTGAAACCTTGCCTCGTCAATTCAGGTGCAACAAGAGTATAGCCCAGCCTACCATTGACCAAGTCCGGATAGTCTGTGAATACCCCGATGTATTTCCAGATGTTTTGCCTAGTATACCCCCAGATCGGGATATCGAGTTTATCATTGAACTAATCCCTGGAACCGGACCCATAGCCTAGAGACCATATAGTATGAACCCGTCTGAACTAGCAGAACTGAAGAAGCAACCAGATGCCATGGTGGAAATTTGATTGATTCAACCAAGTGCGTCACCATGGAGATCACATGTCTTGTTTGTGGACAAGAAAGATGGAGGTAACTGTTTGTATACGGATTACCGAAAGTTGAATGATGTCACTATCAAAAACAAATACCCGTTGCCAAAGATAGAAGATTTGTTTGACCAGTTGACTGGTGCCAAAGTGTTTTCTAAGATTGATCTTAGAACAGGCTATCATCAAATCAAGATTCGCGCAGAGGATATTCCAAAGACTGCCTTTACCACCATATATGGATTACACGAGTATACTGTCATGTCTTTTTGATTAACCAATGCCCCCGCTTATTTCATGAATCTCATGAATAAGATTTTTATGGACTTCTTGGATAAGTTTGTCGTTGTTTTCATTGATGACATTCTGATTTATTCCAAATCAGAAGAAGAACATGAGCTACACCTAAGGACCATTCTTGGGACCCTTAGAGAGCATCAGTTGTATGCCAAGTTTAGCAAATGTGAATTGTGGTTACAGGAGGTAGGATTCCTCGGACATATCGTATCTATCTCGCCAACTGAAGCAGCATGAACAAAAATACCCAACCCATGACCTCGAACTCGCAGCCGTAGTTCTAGCCCTGAAGCCATGGAGGCATTACCTGATGGGAAACCGTTGTGAGATTTACTCGGATCACAAGAGCCTGAAGTATATATTCACTCGGAAGGAGATGAATATGATTTAGATAAGATGGATTGAGCTAATCAAAGATTATGATCTGTACATTCACTATCACCCCGGTAAAGTCAATGTGGTAGCAGATGCCCTGAGCAGATTGCCGTGCCGCTTGAACTCCATGATTTTGAAGGAGCAACCAAGTTTGCACAAAGAGATGGAAGATTTCCGAATGGAATTAGTGAGTGAAGGATTTTTGGCTAGCATAGAACTTCAACCCACTTTGATCAGTCAGATCAAAGAGGCGCGGAAAGGAAATGCTAGTATCGACGGAATCAAGCGTCGTATCGGTATAGGAAAAGTACCCGGATTCACCGAAGACGAAGAAGGAGTTATGTGGTACAAAGGACGCCTTTGTGTACCAGCAGATTCGGAATTGAAAGAAGTGATTTTAAAAGAGGCCCATGATACTCTTTATTCTATCCACCCCGGAGGAACGAAGATGTATCAGGATTTGAAGGAACAATTTTGGTGGCATAAGATGAAGAGAGAAATTGGAAGCTATATCGCCAAGTGTGATATATTCAGAGAGTCAAGGCGGGACATCAAAGACCCAATGGACTGTTGCAACATCTATAGATTCCGGAATGGAAATGGGATTCAGTTGGAATGGACTTTATCACCGGATTACCTACTTCTAGTAGGGGAAATGACTCTATCTGGGTCATAGTTGACAGATTGTCCAAAGTCGCCCATTTCTTACCAGTCAAGACCACATACCAGAGTTCGAACCTAGCGCAGTTATACATCGCTAGAATCGTCAGTTTGCACGGAGTTCCCAAGAACATCGTATCGGATCGAGGAACTCGGTTTACCTCGAGATTCTAGAAGAAAGTCCAAGAAGGTTTAGGAACCCGACTAGATTTTAGCACAGCGTATCACCCTCAGACTGATGGACAAACAGAGCGAGTAAATCAAATACTCAAAGATATGTTGAGAGCATGGGTGCTAGAGTATGGATCTAAATGGAAAGACTGTCTGCCTTTCGTAGAATTTTCTTACAACAACAGTTATCAAGCAAGTCTGCAAATGGCCCCATTTGAGTTTATGTATGGAAGGAAATGTCGCACCCCTTTGAATTGGTCGGAAGTAGGAGAGAGTCAGATTTTCGAACCCGATATCCTACGAGAAGCAGAAGAGAAAGTTCACAAGATTCGTGAGCACCTCAAGACCTCCCAGTCAAGACAGAAGAGTTACGCTGACAAGAGACGTCGAGACCTTGCTTTCTATATCGGAGATTTTGTGTATCTTAAAGTGTCGCCATTGAAAGGAATGCAGTGTTTTCAGCTGAAAGGAAAGTTAGCCCCTAGATATATCGGACCCTTCAAGATTCTGAATTGTCGGGGAGAAGTATCATATAAATTGGAACTGCCAGAAGAAATGTCAGCCGTGCACAATGTGTTCCATATATCGTTACTTCGCAAATGCCTCGAAGTTCCGGAGAAGACTGAAGTTTTCAAGAATATTGATCACCGGACCATAGAAATCAATGATGACCTGACCTATCCTGAAGTACCCATCTGTATTTTGGAAGAAGCTTTCGGGAACACCAGGATCCGAAGCATCAAGTTTCTCTATATTCAGTGGAGCAACCACACTGAAGAAGAAGCTACATGGGAGCGCGAAGATCACATCAGGACCGAGTTTCCTGATCTCTTTAAATCTTAGGTAATCTTTTTCGTGCTTTTTCAAATCTCTGGACAAGATTTTTTTTAAGGGGGGAAGGTTTGTAACATCCCAAAAATATAAAACAAGGATCATCAAACTCTAATCTCTAAAATTAGGGTTAACAAAAACTTTGATTAATTAAAATCATATGAATGCATGTGTGAATGAAATGATTTGACAATTGCATGAATGGACTTGTGTGATTTATCTAATTAGCAAGAAATGGTTTAAAGACAATTATAACATCATCTAGAACTTTTCCAAACAGAAACAAATAAAAAGAAAATAAAAAACAAACCAAATAAAGCAAATGGTTATTTTTGCCAATCTTGTTCACTAGGTCACTTTGAGTGTTTCTAGTCCAAGATTTCAAACAGAAACTTTCCCAATTCTTTTCACCCCTTGATAGAATTAGTAAAAGTGAATCAAGGCCCACCTTTTAAACTTGCAGAAACATTTGGCAACCCCATTCAAATCACCATTCAAAATTGAATTTTATTCATATGTGAAGATCATCCATTTTCAAAACCCAACCAAACCAATGCCCCTTGACTAACCCAACTAACCAGACACTCCCTAGCATGTGCCTAGAAAACCCACAAAGTTTGAATTCAAAATTCAAATTTAAAGTTCTTGCGGACATTTCATCAAACACCTTGCAGATTCAAATCAAACAAACAACAAACACTATAGTGTGCAGTAAAATTGGCCAAACTTGTTTCCTCTCTAGTTGCAACTAGCCCTTAGTAGATCATATAGACCCTTTAACTATCTTTAGCAACCACTTTAGCAAGCCTAGCCATCAACGGTGAGCAAGCCAAGAGCAAACCTGCCACCCCATTGTCGCCAGTGAGCTAGCGTCCGCACTAGCCTCGCCAACCTTGTCTGGGACATGCAGCACTGCCCATCGTCACTCTCTGTCCCAGCCCCGAGCAATGCCAGCACCTGGACCACACGCGACGCCCATGCCAACCCTCTCTGCGACCATGCCGAGAGCGCGCCCGTGCGCCACGCTCGAGCAACACCCACAGACCATGCGCCGCCCTTGCCGCTTGCAGGGATGATCGCCAGCACCCAGCACCCCGCCAGACATGCCCGTTCGCCGCCGTACGGACCACGCGCATTGTGCGCCATCAAAACCTCCGTCGTACCCGCCTAGAGCGTCGAAGCATTCCGACCAATCAGCACCGCCCCACGCCTCGCCACCGCACCGTTGAGCTTCGGCAGGGAACATAGCACCGCCCCCTAACGTCGCCCATGCTGATAGCTGCCTGTGCCGTCGACCACGACAAGCTCAGCCCGCGCCCGTCGGTCCCCTCTCGCCACTATAAATAGAGGCCTCCACCGCTCGTTTTCTCCACACCAGTTCACTCCCCTCTCACCCAGAACCACCCCACCTCACTCCCGGAGCAAGGCGACCAGCACATCGCCGGAATTTGTCCAGAGCCCACCGCTGCTAGAGAAGAAGGAAGCCATCGATTGGATCCGCCCTAGGAGGAGCTGTCGGTACCAGGAGAACCGCCGTCGTCGACTTCGTTGTTCGCCCCTGTCGCTGACCCTCGCTTGAGCCCTGGTGAGCCTCCCATGACCCCCACCTGCCGCGTTAGGGTTCTGTCTCGCCAGCGCTGCCCGACGTGGACGATGAGCCATAGCCGTTCGATTAGATTTAGATCGTGCGGCCTAGATCGCTACGTACCGCTTCGCCCCTCCCCGTCTCACTGACACGTGGGGACATCCACTTAACAAACCCGCGTACGCACTGTGTGCAATGGGCCGGCCCAGTAAAACATCCCGCGCGACCCAACAATTCAAATTAAGCTTTATTCTTTTAATTTCAAACACAGTTCTGTACTTATATTCAAAAATCAATCCAGCTCGATTCACTAAACCAAAATGCATGAAACCAATTTTGCTAGAAAGTACTAAAATGCTTAATCCAATCCCGTTGGATTCAAATCATTTGGATCAGTGGATCAACCATGGTAAAAATAACAAGGCAGAAGCTTTTCTGCATTCAAACATTTTTCAAAATTCAACCATAAAAGCTTTTGAGTTGGAGAATATTAAATCACATTCCCATGTACTGAAATATGTGGTGATGACATGTGTCAACATGATCCCATGTTTGAGTTGGAGAATATTAAATCTTAAGTAGTCTTTCCATGAGTAGAAATTACTTTTCTCAAATTAAAATAAATAAGAAAAATGCTTTAATCCTTGTAATGTTAGTGATGATGCTAGATCATCTATAGTGCACCTTTGTGTGATGATTGAAAATAGTTAAGTATTGTTTGGTGATTGTGTACCTCGTATTTATTTATAGACGCTAGTACCGACCAAGGATACGAGGAGGAAGGAGGATACTACGAGGAGGAAGCCGAGGAGAACTTCAACCACTACTCTGCACAAGGCAAGCTAACACTTGCAAGATACCCTACTTATGCAAGCATTACTACACAAGTTGACCTATGCAAGCTAATACTTGCTTGTTACCATGATCTCTATATGCCTTAAGCATATGTGATCATATCCACTTGATAACCCAATCCTAGTTTTACTTGCAATATTTATACTTTATTTATTTATCAAAGCTTTCTCTTAGAGTTTACATACTGAATTGTAGATACGAGAAGGATATTAGAAGGTAGCATAAAGAGCATAAAATTTGGCCTAAGTTAGATAATCGTGATGTCATCCTAAGGCATGAGATTGAACTTAGCAAATTTCCACTTGTGTACCACCCCTCATTAGTATTTACCACCACTTGTAGATGCTAGTGCTAAGTATAAAACTTGATCAAATTTAGATGGATATACTTGGTGAAAATGGTTATGAAAACCTTAGAATGATGAGTCATTCTACTGAAATTTTTTGACATGTGTTTCCGAACACCAGATGATTTTGATGATGAAAATGTTGAGGCATGAGACTTAGCCCTTTATAAAACTGATGGTTTTCTGGATGCGATACCATTCCAATTTTATCGTACAACCACAATACCCAAAATTTGGGTAGGGCTTGACTAGAAATTTATATACCTTAGTATGGGTTCCCTCGCGGCCAAGGTCTGAGATGAGGCTACCTTGTGAAGATTGTCCACCTGTGCAGTACCCAAGATGACCGTTGGTCATGGTTGGGAGGACAAACTCATAGGAGAGGTGCCTATACTAGGGCGTGTAAATGAAAGGTTAGGATTGATTGTCTGCATACTGAGTAATGTGAATTCAGGATTTGTTCCTGACGGATGTATCCAATGTTGTGGTGAAAGTTTACAATCTCTGTAGAGTGTTAAACTATTCGAATAGCCGCGTCCGCGGTTATAGACAGTTGGAGTGGCCATACTGTTCCCCCGTCAGATTGTTTTGAAAATGAATTATGACTTTGACTTGACCACAACAGAGTTGTGATATGAAATTCAAATTCCCACTTAGGTGTTATAAAAATTTCAACTAGTTTTTCTTTGCTTCTGAACTTAGTAGAGGTAAATATGGCTTTTGCAAAACAACCCTAGAGCTTAGTATCCTACTACAGAAACCACCTTAACTTGTTAGTATTAGTTTGCGAGTACTGAAAGAGTACTCATGCCTTTGTACCTGGCTATACCCGTGGCCATACTATGAAGAGGAGTATCAGGATGACGGACCGCAGGAAGGTTATGACAACTAGTACCATCTTCCATCGTCAGCATTGCTTGTGACCCCGAAGATGGAGTTTCGCCTATGCTATCGTTACTATTACGTTATTTCACTGCATGAGTTGTATTAAGAACTGGATCATGAGATCCTTATTTGTGTAAAAACTTATGTATGGTTTGTAATGGATGATGTACTGTGATATCCAAATCTGTTATGTCTCGCAAAAATGGTAATCTTAGAAGTGCGATGTATGGCATAACAGGCATCTGGGATTAAAAATCCGGGTGTTGACAGTTGTGGTGGTGGATCTCGGTCCACTACCCCTAGATGTCCAATTGGTCGGCCTTACCTTGCCACTAACTCGTCCTTGTGGCCTTCTCCACCTTGATCTAGCTACTAGTATGTTCCTAGATTGGCTCTGATCTTCCTCCTCCTTTCTTTTGCTCAGGGACAACTCTTTCCTCTTGTGGGGTTGGTTACCCAGATCCTACTATAGTGATCTAGTGGTGTGAAGTTTGTTGTGCTAGTGATTCTTAAATTTGGTGGTCTTGTGATCTTATTATTCTTGTGATGTGGAGGAGATGGAAGTGCTAGTAGATGTGATACCGCTTTGCTCTTTCATATGCACTTCCTGTGCTGGCTGATTTGTTTAAATTAGTGTGGTGGATATGTAGTGAAACTGGTGAAAACCGGTGATACCTTGTGGTTCTCTGGAGATAGAGAGATATGGTTGTGGATTGTGAACATCTTACGATGGGTTTCTGGGAATAGAGAAAGAAGAAGCAAGAAAGTTGATTTGATACAGTTGCTTCCTATTCTTATCTACTTCCTCACACTCCTGATGTGTTGACAACACACATGCCTGCATGTGATGAGTGTGTTGCTTATCTATGGGACCTACAAATTCAAGTTTCAATGGATGTGGAAATATCTGTTATGGATGAGCTGAAGTGATTTCCTGGGTTTTACTATTCACTCTCTCTTGGTAGTTGGATCTCTAAATGGTGAAACTTGCCCCTGATTGCATATGATGTTGAACTGAGGCTAAATTTTTATATGAACAGATTTACACTTGACCCACTTTTTGTTCTAAAACTCGATAACGTGACAAGCGATGCATCCCATTACAATACTCAGAGTAATACTAACCCCCATAACTCCTTTCTACTATATTTTGTTTACTTTTTGCTTTTACAGGAACAAGATCAGAAAATGAGAAGATAAGAAGATGAAGTTTAGGTTTAGGATTTTCTTTGTATTCCGTTTGAAAATTGTAATGTTCATAACTGTTGTAACATATTCCTTAGAATATACTATTAGTTCCTGTTTTAATATTATCTTCCATTTGAATAAATACAAGGACATTGTAATATTTGTATTAATGTAATGAAGTATTCCTTTATTATAAAGGAACAATGTAATATATATTATTGTAAGCAAGAATTATTTTATTTATTTCATTGTTGTAATTCATTTTCCTTTTCCTATTATTTATTTCATGGTAATTTTCCTTATTCTTTTATTGAAAAAGAACAATGTAATATTTACCTAAGTGATCATTATATTTATTTTTATAATACTTGTGTTTATATTATTGTAATAAATGATTTAGTGCAATTTTATATGGATTACAATAAATAATACTATTTTACTTTTTGTATTCTACTCCTTTATTTCCTTACTTAATTCCTTCTAACTTATATATTGTTTATAATTATTTATAATTCAAATTTCTCCCCTCGTAATTCACTAAATCAATAGAGGTCATGTCAAAATTCACCCCACTCATCTCAGATGACCTAAATCTAATTCATCAGAGCGAGAGACTCGATTACTCTAGTATTTTAGTTTGGCAAAAAATTTACCCCAAATTTTTAGATGCATGCATGTAGATGCACAAAATTCTAAATCTACCCTTCGTTTAGTCCTAAATGCTAGAATGTTACAGTAAGGGCGTTACTGGGGACAGCGTAGCCGAGGAGCGGCCTCGATTGTACCCTGGAATGACCAAAAGATCACCCCTCCTAGGCTAGGCATGGCCTAGGAACAGACATCTACTGAGCCTGGCAAGACGTGTCGGGACCAGGCTTGGAAACAGGTGACACGCCCACGCCGCTGGATATCATCATGACGTTGTAGTCCGCTGCAGCGTGCCACAGACATGCATGACAGGCCAGGGCATGAGCTGTCAAGCCGCCATCAAGTGCGCATGCGCACCGCCCGTGACCATCCATTGGCCACAAGCACCAGCCATATTTCTGAAGACCGCGTGACACACTGCGATGAGCCCGGGAACACCCTTGACGGTGCTCCGCGCCAGCCCTTGTAGTGACCCCTTGAGGTATAAAAGGAGGCACTTATCATTGAGAGAGGAGGTTGGACAATCAGATAGCTGGAGAGACTAGTACACAGCGTGAGTAGCTAAGAGAGAGATGAGATCCATCTCCACACCGGAGACGAGGAAGAGAGGGAAAAGTAAGATAAGTGAAGAAGAGGAAGCCCGGGAAGTGTAGAAGATAGATAGAAAGCGGCTCCCCAGCACCATTGACATCATCATTTTGTACATCTATCCAGCCCAGATAATCCACCAAAGTAGGACGTAGGATTGTTAGCCAATGGGCAGCCCAAACCTTGGTAAAAATGATCATGTGTGCTTTGTGTGTGTTGTGTGCCTGTATCAGCAGGTTTCTACGAAGATGTTGAGGTTGTATCACCTTTGTTCCCACTACCAAACAAATAGGGGGTGCCCAACATCCTCGATGTCCGTGTTAGCGAGACACGACAACCATTAAACAAACGGGTCCTAGGTCGGCTCAAGCAGTTCCCAAAGATGGTCCCTGTCGGGGCCTTATCATTAAGTGAAACCATAACTAACATCTCCAGATTAATTATCTTATCGCCAAATATCCAAGTATCATGTTCCATCTGTATGAGAGCGATGCTAAGCATGCCTAATACTCGTGAGGACAAAGCTGGCTAATCAAATAAGGCAATAATATAACAAATGAAATATAGTGGAGCGGGTAAAAAGGAACGACACTAAAGCAACAATAATAAGGATAGCAATAGATCAATAGGAGGAAGTAAAGACTGTAAATGCAAAATAGACAGAAGGGGGAATGCTCGCCTGATAAGATCAATCAAAGGTTTGTCGTATCTCACATCAACTCAACGGCCTGTCCGAGAAGAAGCAAAGCACTAGCAAAAACACCAGATTCATTATTTATTACTACAACAAAGATCTGACATGGTCATGATATGATGCATGGCGTGGCAATATGCGGTGAAACTTATCAATATTAAGCGAGATCGAGATCTTGAGAATTAAATAGAAGGTTCAAGTTGTTTAGGTACTCCATAATTTAAATGTTGACTTAACAAGTCAAAACATGGCACCGGTTCGCTACACAAATTTAAATGGAATCGAGTTAATAAATAAATATCTTGTATTTAATCTCCATATTTAGTTATTAGATGAATCGAAAAAATGCTCCCAAGCCACAAATATATGTATGCAAGTATGAGCAATTTAATATGCAACAATTAGATGGCATTTATAAAATAGGGCTTTGAGAAAGGGGTCACACGTTTGGTTCCGAAGATGTTGGGTCCACAGGGATTTGGGTTTGATCTTCGGGTTCCGTGAAGGGGATGTCGGTGTTCCGTGTAGATGATCTTCGGTCATCGGATCCGTGGAAGGACTTGTGGTTCCAGGTGGAGGCCTTGGATTCCATGACGGAGTATTTGGGCTCCGGCGTGTTGCGGATTCATTAAGTAGAGCTTGATGTTCCGGCTTCAGTGGTCTGTTAGGTACTAAGCGTTGTCAGTGACTTTAGTCCCACCTCGCTAGCGGGAGGAGGCCACGACCAGCTTATAAGGGTGAGTTTCTCTCCTCCCTTCAGTCCGGGCTTTTGGGATGGAGTGGGCTCCCCGCTGAATGTTGGGCCGTGTGCGCGGCCGTGGGCCAGAAAACGTCCAATCGCAACATGAGTGTGTGGAGCTGGCCCGGGACGCTGACAATTGGTATCAGAGCCAGCACCTCCATGCCCGCCTGGGGGGCTTCCTAGGGGGATGGGGTGTTAGGTACCAAGCGTTGCCGGTGACTTTAGTCCCACCTCGCTAGTGGGAGGAGGCCACGACCAGCTTATAAGGGTGAGTTTCTCTCCTTCCTTCAGTCCGGGCTTTTGGGATGGAGTGAGCTCTCCGCTGAATGTTGGGCCGTGTGCGCGGCCGTAGGCCAGAAAACGTCCAATCGCAACATGAGTGTGTGGAGCTGGCCCGGGACGCTGACATGGTCGGTCTCGGACTTTGGATCGTCTTTGAGAAGATCTTGACGAGTATGCATAAAAATTGTCGAAGACATTCTTCCAAGCCTCATAGTCGTGGAGATCTTGACTTGGTGACGACGGGGTAAAAAAATATCTCGCGGGGAGCATGTGCGCGCATAGGGTGTTCTGGTGCTCCCTGCTTATGTGCATGACGAGAAACGACGGCCTTTTGTAGCTGGTGGTCGACGTGTGCGGGCATCGATTGGGGTCACAAGCTCTAGGGTGGCTCGCCCATCGGCTGCAGTTGGGGTGGAGGTTGAGCTCACCGGTGGCTCACAGACAAGGCTGAGATGGGTGGTGCGCGGAGCTGTGCTTGGTTGCCATTCTACAGGAAGCGCTTGGGGCGGAGCTTGCTTGCAGCAGAGGGATGCTGGCGACGGGAGGACAGGAGACGAGTATGGCCGGCGGAGGAGGCTCAAGGATGAGCAGGACAACGGAAGACGCAGGATCCTGCACGTAGAAGATGAGGGCGCCATGGACGGGGAGGCATGTGAACTTGCTGCTGGCGGAGAGGGCGGCAGCAGGGGGAAGTCGGCGACAGACGCTAGTGCTATCGGAGACCAGAAAGGGAGGTGGATACCGACAGGACTGAGGAAGAGGAGGCCTAGGGGTGGCACTAGTGCAGGGGCACACAGTCGGAGGTGAGGATCAACCTCGGGAGAAACTCCTGGCGCGGGGAAGGGGCGCGACAGGGGTATGAGAGGGAGGTTGCATTGGGGGTGATCGATCCCGAGGATGCGGTTCATGTGCGTGCATTGCATGCGTGTTGTGCGTGTGTTATGTGGTGTATATGTGTTCTCCTAAGTGCGTGTGCTTCGATGTTGTGTCGTGTGGGTTTTGGGTGCATGTGTTGGTTCGGTGTGGGTTGGTTCCAGGAGAGAAAATTACAAAAAAACCATCACAATTGGGACTAGAATTTCAAAAGACCACCAAAAAATTAAAAAAATTCAGATAACACCGTTTTTGGGGCTAGAGGTTTCAGAAAACACTGATCCGGCTGTGACTCGGGTCTAATGACGAAACTGACGGTCACAGCCGGATCAGTGTTTTCTGAAACCTCTAGCCCCAAAAACGGTGTTATCTGAATTTTTTTAATTTTTTGGTGGTCTTTTGAAATTCTAGCCCCAATTGTGATGGTTTTTTGTAATTTTCTCGTTCCAGGATGCGTGTTGTGAGCTAGGTGTGGCTGGTCGGGTGTGAGAGCGTTTTGTGTATAGGTTTAGTTTAGGGTTTGCTCTGACTCTGGCCAGCCCAGTGGGGTAGTAGGTGGTCTAGCCTAAACGGCTTGGCTTCCTCCTCCAGAAAACATTTTATTTTTGTTTTTTTATAAAACCTTTTGCAATTAGTTTTTAAGGCAAACAAAATATCTAGAAATATCTGGTTTTTAATTTTAAATTAAAGGAGGATACTAATTAGAAAACAAATTATTTTGAAAAAAAATTAGAAAACAAATTAAACTTTTGGCGAAAATATTTTAGAGGCAAACTATGCATGATGTCATGATGATGCACAAAATAAAAATAATAGACAATTTAATTTCGAAAAAAAATTCGGGCATTACATCTCGACACCACTAACAAGGGATATCGTCTCCAGATCCAAGCAAAGACACCAGGGAAGAGGGGTTTGATGATCGGATCTTCTTGCGCCACGTTGATGGTCACGACACCAGTAAAAAGAATTCTTGTTATGTCTTGAAATTGTCGGCACCACCAACAAGGATTGTTCCTCAAGTTCTTCAAGGAAACACTCCGGAGATACAAAGGAAAAAGTAAAGATTTTAAAAGATAAGACCACCTCTAACTTCCGTGGAATGAGCAAAAGTCACATTGATCCACCAATTCAATATACCAGAGAGAATGATAAGAGTACTCGAATGGGGATCAGTCCATCGCTCCAAAGCATTACTCTGCACATGAATATGAGATTTATGAACACAACTCTCTGAATTCAGATTGAAGATCTTCACAAGTAGTGTTCGGAAGCTTCGAAAAAAGGATCCAGAGACGAGGATATCTTTGTCTTAGGCGTCATAACACCGAAAACATATGATGAAAGATCACATAGAGTAAGAACCAGATGTATAACTACCATTGCAAAAGGAAGCGAAACCCTAAAGGCACGACATAAACCCAACCACAAGAAATCCAGGACTTGAAGAAGGTAAGAATGAGATTCAAAACTCATAAAGATAAGGATATAAAGAAAAGAGGTAAGGAGAAAAATCAGAATAATCAAATATATCCAACACATATGTAGCAAAATAGTTTTGGTCATCGTCTGTTGGCAAGGTTAACCTATAGGCTGTACCACTGGGGTATCGTAAACCTTTGTTCTGATACCACTTGTAACGCTCAGAATCGGGTCTATGCAGATCTCAGCATTTCCTGCCAAAATCCACATAAAGTGATTCAAAGACGCCCACGAGACACTTTCGTGTGGGTGAGATTTCGTTACAAGTAGTTACATCACAGAAGTATATAACATAACCCACAAGAAACATATATATACAACAACGACTCGATGATTCAAGAATACAAATGGTACAATACAAAGATACAAATCTCGATGAAAGCAATACAGTATCCGAGTACGGATAAGAACCAAATGGGACTAAGAGTCCTGAAGAATAACCAAGCGGTGTCCATAAACCCTGCACATGCCAAGATGGAAGGGTAACCTTTCTACCGTCGTCGAACATATACCTGTCAATAAAAAGGGTGTCGACAGAGGGCAAATGAAAACAGAAATAGAGCGATCAGTCATGAGGCCAGTACATGGCGATTCTTAGAATTTGGCGGCTCAGGCCTACATGGGTATGGTAGGCTCAGCGACAGCAAATCTTGCACTATCTATGTCGTGGTATTGCCGACGAGTACGCCATGGAGGGGTCCTCACAGTGCGTGTTTAGAGACGTGGGGTAAGGCGGACGGTTGATGGGTACGAGGTAACATAGCTTACCCAGGTTCAGATCCCACAACGGTGGCGGAATCCTACTCCTGCTATAAATCACTATAATGGCAATACGCCGAGTTACAGAGATTAGGTTCGCTGTGCGAGGTGACTAGAAAGTCTAAGTTATCGTCTGAAGTTGTGCCCTAAAGGCTCCCATAGGCCTGACTTATATAGTTGTTAGATCCTAGGGTTACAGGGAAAAGTCCTACCCGGACAGGTTACAGAGTTCTCCACCGTCTATTACTAGTCTTGTGTATCTTGCACTCCAAGGCTCCGGGTACGCTGGTGACTCCACCATAGCCTTCCTTTATCCGGCATGGGCCTCCCTTATGGATCCACCTAACTGGGCCGCCCAGCAGGCCACAGGCCATGCTACCGACTATGGGCCACCCGGGTTAGTCGGATAAGAGACATGCTATGAGGATACCCACATAGCATATCCCCAACAGTAGCCCCCGGAGAACTCCGAGATCTTGCGCCGTCTTGCCTCTTCTCGTGGAATGCTCCGTCTAGATGGATGTCGGCAAATCGTCAAGCAATATCTTGTAGTCCTCCCAGAGAACCCTGCAAAGTTTTCTCCATCTTCTATGAGTAAGTCGGAGAAATGCTGAATCTTCCATCATACGCTCCCGTTGTCGGATTAAATCCGTCCATGCCGGAACCTTCGACGGGACGGCTCATCTACCATGTCAGTTAAGGCGACGTAGGTTGTAGGTCAGCGACGCCTCGTAACTCACACATGCAGAGAACGTAACCATATCCGATTTTCCCGCGCGAGCGATACGAACCGTTGGCGGCGACGGTTGGAGACGTGGCGAAATTACCGCGCACGTTCACGAACACGTCGTCTATGTGAATGAAATATGGAGTTCTAACAATAGGACATAGTAACTATGCATGCAACATGGAAAGCTACAAACAAAGATCATGAATAACATGCATTGAAAAACGTTTGTTTGTTTCATATGCAGAAAACATATACTTGTGGCAATCAGCTTGTCCCTCATAGAGTAGCAATATAGATGCATAGGACACCTGCAAAGTTCACAAGTGTGACTAGAAACAAATAGCACAAGAACAAGTAATATCATAATATGCATCAATTAATAAGCTTTGGAACACTGCACACACAGAATGACAACTATGCTCTCTTAATGGTGCCTAAAGGTAGAAGGTGGAGACTCAATAATGGTAGAAGAAAGGCCTTTTTGTAAAGGAAGTAGGGATTACAAGTTTCAAAAAGAGCTTCAAAAAATTATGGTACTTGTTAGCTTTCAGCCCTCATTGCCCCTATCATAAGCATCTTGAAGTGGTTAAGGTTAAAGTGGCAAAGCTGGAGTATATTCTTGATGAAGTATAAGTTAGCAATCTCATGTCCCTTGAATACAAGGGCCACACCTCATGCATACTCAACTTTGGGTCCAGGTAAGTTCTTGTCACTGTAAGTATTTGCATATCATTGAGAACCGACAACGGGGTACTCCTTGCACATGGTACAGGAGCTTTCCCATAACCAAAATGACAAGGCAAGCAGACAATGAGTATCTCAGCAATCTTTTTATTTACCATATGCATAGTTTTTTATTGAGGATGCTTCATAGATAGCTCATTATGGTG
Source organism: Avena sativa (assembly GCA_916181665.1). Classification (NCBI taxonomy): domain Eukaryota; kingdom Viridiplantae; phylum Streptophyta; class Magnoliopsida; order Poales; family Poaceae; genus Avena; species Avena sativa. Next base: position 128,594,177 of record OV702281.1, on the reverse strand, counting down.
ATGCTGCAAGTTCCACCATGATTAGGCATGGCTTAGGCTAGCAGCCCATGCGTTTCTCTAACACAAGATACAAACTCCATGGACTCACAAGTTCCCTCTTTATTTCACACCGGTGACATCCATAGACAAAAGAGCTTGATATCAACTAAGTACAAAATACAAGTGCAATGTTAAAAAACTTCCCCGTGACAACACAGTTCTGCTAATTCCAACTTATAAGTGCAAGCATATACAACAAAGTTGTCACAATGGTTAAAGTTTATTAGGGACAAAGAATAAAGTGTGCCATCAAGTTCGTGAGGGCTTTAAACACTAAGTTTTCACATAACAAAAGAGTTTTTATTGGAAGATAGTTGAAAACAAGAATATACTTGGAATGGTGTAACACACCATGCATAGGAGTTTATAGTGGACAAGTTGGAATAACTTGGTTTCTTGGGAGTTGGAGGCATTAGTAGAACTTACTCATACAAGTGGAGGCTAGCAAAAGACTGGAAGCAACCAACTAAGAGTGCAATAATTGCCATAATCATGCAGTGCAACAAAGCATACTAATCAAAGAAAAGAGTGGTACTACAAGTCAAGGACTAAATGATCATATAGGCTAATGGTGACTTGTCATAGGCATAACATTGTGTGAGCATGTGCCAAGTCAACCCAAGCAAAGCATCAAATGAGAATACCACAATACTATGCTTTTGCATGCTAAAACAACGCATAATTTCTTCAAGGCACACTAAGCAATCCCAATTGTTTGTAACAAGACATGTTACAACAATAATCACTAATCATAAAGTCAAAACAACACCTAGCATGTCATGCTAAAGTCTAAGTCACAGTCAATGCAAGCTCCTCTTGCACTTCAAGCAAGAACTTACTACTCCTTTCCAATACCAAGCAACTTATTTGCAAAACAACACAGCGAGAATGGGGGTCCAAACTACTTTATTCAAGCAAACTAAACAACCTAAGCAAAGCAAATGAAAACTAATACGCTCCAAAAACAACACAATTGTGCATGAAACAATAAAAACGAAGTGTCTAGACAGACCTGAGCTTTTTATTGATGAAGAAGGGGATGCCTTGGGCATCCCCAAGCTTTGACGCTTGTACCTCTTGGATATTTCTCGGGGTGACACCATGGTGGCATCCCCAAGCTTGAGCTTTTGTCCATTCTTCATCTCATTGCATCATTCTCTCTTTACACCTGAAATTTTTTCCTTCATACAAAACTTCACACAATCTTCATTAGCAACATTAGTGTATTCAAAAGATATTAGATTACTGGAAAAGCTTTGGAACAACAAGGATTTTCACTAAAAACACAAGCTACTGTAGTAACTCCTTCAAAAAGCTCAATTCACCTAAAGAAAACTCAAAAAGGAATCAATAAGAAGCAAATGCAAATAATGGCAGAAATCTGTCAAAACAGACCAGCAGGTAGAAACCTATTTGTTCGGACATCTTCTGTTGTTCAAATCAAAAAGTGTTGAACAAACTAAAGTTAGATAACATACTGGGGGATTTATTCGTAAATTTTGAGCTCAATCCGAGTTACAGAGCCTCCTCACGAAATTTTTTGGTGGAGGACAAAAATCTGTTTCGGGACAACAACTCCCCAAATCTTACTTCCCTCTCATTAGAGGTCATTCTTGGCACAAAAAGAAAACAAAAAGGATAAGGAGAGGTCATTACAGAAGTAATAACTTCCAAGACTCAAGGACACTCTCGGGTTATCTCCCAATAAGTACTTTTCTTTAACGCCTTTAAGTTAGGCACAAAAAGCAAGAAGAATCAAGTATTTTCAAATGAAGAAGCATTAACTTTCATACTTGCAAAATCTTCAACCATGAAAGGTATCTCATCCAAATGGGTTTTGGAGGATCCTTTCTCATCTCTCTTTGGTCTACTACATTCATCAAAAAGATTTTCAGGGGCAATCCAATCAAAATTCTTTTCAAAGGCTTCATGCATTCCAACAAGCTTAAAGGGTATGGGTATATTGAATTCCTCTCTAGGCTTAGTTTTATTAGAAATACCCACAACATCTACACTTGAACCTAGCATATTGAAAAGTTCAAAAACCTTTTTGGCCTCCCTAGCAACATCATAAAATTCTTTTGATAAAGTTTCAAGGATGAATTCTCTCTTTTCAGCATTCTTTTCTTCTTTTAGTTTTAGGAACAAGAATTGTATGAATTGGTTAAGGCTAACAAACCTATCCTCCAACATATGAACTAAATAAGCTGCAGCAATCTCATAATTAGGAGCAAGCTCCGCTATAGATTTGTCCTCAATATCCTCATGCTTGCTAACATAATTAAATAATTCTTCAATATTATCTTTCCCAATTATGGAGCCACTACCTATTGCAAGATATTTCAGAGCGAACTTGGGGAGCAACATGGTGAGCTAGAGCAAAGTGGCAACTAGAGTAGGAACTAATTTTTTTGTATTTTTCAAAAAGAGGCAAACAAAACCAAACAAAATATACAAAGCAAACTAAAAACAAAGTAAAGAGAAAGGAAGTGAAGGACTCCCCTTGTGAAGACGTCCTTAGCCTCCCCGGCAACGGCGCCAGAAAAGGTTGATGGCTGTCTACGCACAGCCTGTTGGGAACCCCAAGAGCAAGGTGTGAAGTAGAAAGCAGCAAGTTTTTCCTTAGTTGAGACTGATGTTATCGAACCAAAAGGAGGAAGGAAACGTCACACAGGTGTTGCAAGCAACGCTGAGACCTGTACAACACAAACTCAAGACTTTTCCCCAACAAACAGTGAGGTTGTCAAGCTCACCGGTTTGCTGTAATAAAGGATTAAACATATGGTGTGGAAGGTAATGGTTTGTAGCAAGTAAACAAGTAACAGTGGAAGATGTATCAATGGTAAAGATTGGACTGGGGTCCATAGTTCACTAGAGGTGCTCTCCTTAGATAAACAACATGACATGAAGGGTAAACAAATTACAGTTGGGCAATTGATAGGAACTGAGCAAGACATAACAATGCAATTACTAGTCAGAAAGATCCTATGATATCCGATTGGGCAATACAACAAGATACATAGACCGCCATCCAACTGCATCTATGACTAGAAGTCCACCTTCAGGTTATCATCCGAACCCCCTCCAGTATTAAGTTGCAAGCAACAGACAACTGCTTTAAGCAAAGTGTGTAAGGTAAACAGTCCACATGTTCCATGAACAAGAGACTGTTGTTTTCTCCCTAGTAGCAACAACACATCTACAACCGAAGAGATTTATGTCACTTCCCTTGGAAACTAGAGGCATGAACCCACTATCGAGCATAAATACCCCCTCTTGGAGTCACTAGCAACTACTTGGCCAAGATAGCTACTAACAATGGAGAGCATGCAAGATCACAAACAACACAGACATGATAGAATTATAAATACAAAACAATTAATCAAACCAACATAATAATCTCAATATCCATCGGATCCCCGCAAACACAACGTGCATGATTACAAATAGATTAGATCTTGATCATGAACGGAGCTCACAAGATCTATACATGAAAGCACAAAGGAAGAGATACAACCATCTAGCTACTACATGGACCCATAGTCCAAGGTGGAACTACTCACGCATTATACCGAAGAGAAGGCCTCCGGGATGATCTCCCCTCCGACAGGGTGTCGGGAAGAACTTTAGATCCCCCAATCTAGGGACGATGGTGGCGGTGGCTATAGACAGTTTTGTGGATATTTGATCGGGTGCTTAGGGTTTCTACATCGGGGGATTCTTATAGGCGAAGGGGGAGACCGAGGCGGCGGCCAGGGGCGGCAAACCCTAGCCAGGCGCGGGGCTAGGCCCACCCGTGCCTGGGGTGGGTCTGCCCCCCCCCCCCTGGCTGGCCCCTCCGGCTCTCCTCTGGACTTCTTGTTCCCCATGGAAAGTAATTGACTTTGACGTTTGTCCCGTCCAATTCCGAGAATATTTCCTTACTAACTTTTCTGAAACCAAAAACAGCAGAAAACAGACATTTGGCACTGTTGGAACTTGTTAATAGGTTAGTACCAGAAAACATGTAAAAAGCACCTCAAAGTGTAGACAAGCAAAGCAAAGTAGATACAAAACAAGCATGGAGCATCTAAAATTATAGATACGTTTCCAACGTATCAGTTCATCATATCATTCTCCAATGATATGACCCTGTTATTAACAACATCCAATGTTATGATCAGGAAACCTTTGATCATACGTTAATTGTAACATACCTAAAATCATGTTTTCAAAGCTTTGCATATCATCCATGCACTCATGATCATTTAGGATTCATTTTCAAAGTCATTACAAAAACAGAAGCATTTGAATGCTCATTATTTTATGTAAGCAAGGAAATGACCATATTGCTACCTTATAATAAGAAAAATACTTATTTTAATCAGTAAGGTTTTGAGCTTGAGCTTGAGTGTTGTTTCTAAGGTTTGGTCAAGGTTTTCAAAAACAAATTATGAATTATAAACCATTCCTATACTAATTATAAACATTTAACTAAGGCTTGGTTTAAATTTCATTTTCAAACCCATTTTGAATTTGAGTGTGAACAGATGTGTTACACACCCCAGGATGCAAGAATCAATAAAAAAATGTTTGGAGAAAGTTTCATTTAAAACAGATTTGATTTGAGCATTTTAATTCAAACAAGAAATTCAATCAGAAAAAGAAAAAGAGAAAGGGAGAAAAAAATAAAGCAAACTAACTAATCTAGCCCAACCCAGCCCACTCAGCCCATTTAGCCCAGCAGCTTCTCTCCCGTAGAAAAACATTTCGCACCGAAGGGTTAACCCGCGTAGTTCCTCACAACTGGCCCCCACTCTATAACTCTCTCTCTCACTGAACGTCAGGCCCCACACGCCAGTCGTCGTCTCCACCCCGCGACCCCTTCTCCCCCAAATCACGCCGGCTGTTTCCGGTGATTAAACCTCGCATCAAATTGATTGATTGAGCGAGTAATTCTCTCCACTGACCTTGCGTACTTAATCGCCTGCGTCCTCCCCTCCTTTTCCCCAGTCGCCTCCCTCTCTTTGCCCCTAGGCTGCTCGGAATCGACCCCGAACCACCCACTGCTCCGACGATCTTCAGCTCAAATTCCGGCCAACCACCATCGCCCCTTGCCTTCCTGACACCGCGAGTGAGTTCCCCATCTCCCTCTGCACCTGCCAGTATCACCCACTCGCCCGCGTGCGCTCCCATTCGTCGGCAACCTCAACGTCAAGCAAGAACCGCCGTCTGTCTCAACTCCGGTGACATCTCCTGGTAGTCCCGACCGCCCCCGTCTCTCTTTTTATGTGTAGATTTTGGTGCTAATAGTGATTGTGGTTGTGAAGATTGTTGCTACTCGCCAAACTACCAAGGCAAGTGGTGCTTCATGTTTCTATCCCAATATTTTACCTATGCATTAGAAATATTTTGTATAGTACTTGCATGATTATTTTGCTAATTATCTACATGCTATGCTTGGGAAATCCTAGTAGTTGTATCAATGTTAGAATTTCCTTTAAGTTAAGATACTTGCTATTGCCATGATTAGCCTAGCTAGTAGCAACCAAGGGTGGGTTATATAATCATGCTATGAGAAATATTTCTAAGTCTTTGGACTTATGTTTTGCTTAATAAAACAACTAAGTGAATGAAACACCTGGGTGGAATGGGAAGATTGGTTTGTGTTGAGTGGTTACACAAGGCCCATTTCTATGGTTTACCTTGTGTATCACACTTGTTGAAAGCCACCCAGGAACAAAGGGATTTTAGATGCCAAATGTTAAGAAGCTTCTAGTGCAGCCACATGGCATTATGGGCTCTGCCTGGATCATATAGGTTGCAATAACTTAGCCATTTGGACACTTGGTGGTAGTGGGATGATAGGTTTGGAGCGCGTCCATTTGTTCTAAGGGAAGGCTTCTGAAAGGTCCTGTCTTGGTGAAAATCAAGTCTTGTGGGGAAAGTGCACAACCTCTGCAGATGGAAGAATCTAAGTACTTAGCCATGTCCCTGGTATTGGACAACTTGAGCATCAAGACATGGAAGCTATCAAGAATCTCCTCATCCCAATTTTCTAAGTTAAAACTTGTGGTTGAACAAGGGTGAAGGTTCACCAATTTCTATTGGTGATTCCTTGGGAAAATTTTATCAAAGGAAAACTTAGTGATTACAACTAATAGGTAAAACCTATTTTGAGCAAAGCAAGCCTAAGATACACTTAGCCAAATGCATGTAGTAACTAGATGTTAATATTCTACTAAGGTATCACTTACCAATACTATTCCAATGTATTGACCCACTGTGGCTGTAACTTGTGATGTTGCAGGTTATTCTGATGATGATTAGGGGTTATGAGTCTACACTGAACATGCTTGCCTGTGGCACATGAAGATGAAGACTTATTTATATTGTTATGGTTAAGCTCTTGTATTAGGCCTATGGCCATGGAGTTGTAAAAGACTATGTTTGTCTCTGGAATGAATTGTAATAATGACCTTTGTTTCTGTGTACTTCATCTTAAACTGTGGATGCTAGCATTGATCCAGGGACTAGCATTGCAATCACAGGGATCCTTACCTTTAAAAGGGATGGATCTTACAGATGGTATCAGAGCACTATGTTGCCTGTAGGATTATAACCCTAGGATTGGATTAGAAACTACTAAGGAAAAATTTCAACACTTTGAAAAATTTCTACACTTGTCTTTTCTTCTCGTAAACTTTTCTAATATTCTTTCTCATCTCTATTGGTAGAAGGATGCTTTGATAGCCTTTAGTCTAGAGAGTGAGATTTGTAATGTGCTTGTTAGTTGGACCACCACACTTATCATTATATTTGCAAAATTTTGACGAAGTTATATTGAACCTTGGATGCTTGTAATGATTTATGTATACCATGACTTGTGTGTTGTTTGTCAATGATATGCTTGTGATACTTTTCTTGTGTATTTTCTATTGATGTTGATTCTAACTTCTCTCTGTCTTATAAAATAGATGCCTAATGTTACTATCAACACGGCTGAAGAGTTCAAGGGAACTCGCTTTGGCACACGTCTTATTGAGCTCACTAGTGTGCTCAATCTTCCGCTTCCTAGCATCATGATGCTTCCCCTCACCAAGTTTGAGAGGAAGGACCTTTGGGGCTTCAAGGTTACTCAGCCAGGACGCCAGACTGAGCTAGCCACGGAGGCTATCACCTTCAAGCTAATGCATGATGACAAGGAGAGAGGCCTAGAGGTAGTCATGCAGGATTTACTTGGGCGTCTGTTAGGGAGACACTCTCGAGAGATTAGAGGTACTCACTTCCATGCCTTCGGAATACGTGATGAGGATGGTGAGGCTATTGAGTTCGAGGACACTGCTAGAGAGACGGCAGAGCCGATTCGTCTGTACCTTCAGGACTTAGAGGTACTTCTTAGGCACCTAGATACCGATAGGACCAACGTCATGCTTAGCAATGACGAGCTCCAGGTGCAGCTTCGTGAGAAGGACAAGCTCTTCGCGGAGCAAGACGAGATATTCAAGGAAATGGAAGCCAAGTTTGAGAGTCAGGACAGGAAGTTCAAAAGCCAAGAGAAGAGAGTCCAAGACAGGAACAAGAGGATTCGAGAGATGACTGCAGAACTAGAGGCCAAGGACTTCGATCTCGAGCATCAGCAGGGTGTGATTGAGAGACTTCGTTCACAGAAGAGGGATCTCAAAGCCAAGGTAGAGGCCTTGACTACCAATGTCGAGGAGTACAAGACCGCTAGGGAGAATGCAGGTCTTACACTTGTCGATGAGGAGGTTGATGCAGAGGAGTAGTGATGACTACTCGTTTATTTATCATTTACCACACTTATGTTTATTGAGTCGCAATGACCATCCAACATGTGGATGGCTTGCTATTGGTGTGTTTGCTTTTCAAACTTGTTGTTTAGGTCGTTGAACATTATGTTATTTTGGATGCTTGTTTGGTGATTGTCTGTGTGTTGTATTGTGTATAATAAGAATCTATGGGTATCTCATTCTTATCCTTATTTGGAAACCACAGATGCCTCCTCGACGTGCCAACCCCAACCCGAACAACAACAATGTCACCCCCGAGATGCAGTAGCTGATGACAGCACAAGCACAGCTGATGCAAATGATGACTACTTTCATGCAGAATCAGAACAACAACAATAACAACAACAATAACAATCAGAACAACCCACCAGGATTTGACATGCTCACCAGATTCCTAAGACTGAGGCCTACAAAATTCTCAGGAACTACTGATCCCATGGTGGCCAATGATTGGCTACGTTCAGTGAACAAGGATTTGGTAACTGTCGGATGTACTAATGAGGAGAAAGTCAGGTTTGCAGCACACTTGTTGGAAGGACCAGCAGCCACTTGGTGGGATAACTTCCAGATCACAACTCCCATTGAGGATATGACATGGGCTATCTTTGAAGATGGTTTCCGTACAGCTCACATCTCATCTGGAATGATGAGCTTGAAGAAGAAGGAATTCCATAATCTGAAACAGCGCCACCACACCGTGGCTAAATATATTGAGGAGTTCAACAATCTGGCGCGTTATGCACTGGATGAAGTTGATACTGATGCCAAGAGGAAAGAGAAGTTCCTCGAAGGATTGAATGATGAACTGAATCTGCAGTTAACTGTAGCCTATGTCCCCACCTACAAGTACCTTGACAAGGCTGCCATCTTGGAGAGCAAGATGAAACAGGTTGAAAGCAGGAAGAGGAAACACAAATCTGACAAGCATAGCTCGGGATCGTCTCACAAGCGTTCCCATTATGATGATAGTGGGAGTTCTGGATCCCACAAGCATGGGAAGTACAACAGCCACCACAACCACAACCGTCATCATGACAACAAGCATCACCGTGGTCATGACAATTACAAGTACAAGAATCACAAGAGTGGATACAAGAACCACCACAATGGAAGTGGAAGTGGTAGTGGAAGCCAGCCTGTGAAGAAGGATCTTAGTCAGGTTGAATGTTTGAAGTGGAAGAAAATGGGCCATTATGCAAATGAATGCCCAGAAAAGAAATTTGAGGGACCCAACAAGCCCAACCCTTTCCAGAAGGGATAGGTGAACCACATCAATGTGGAAGAAATCTATGAGGAGTCCGATGCTATGGCTGGTAAGTTCAAACTCAATTCTATTCTAGCACTTGTTCTTTTTGATACTGGTGCATCACATTCATTCATATCAAAAGCATTTGTTGATAGAAATGGGTTTCCAACTGAAAACATTGGGTGTCCAATAAAAGTAAGTTCTCCTGGTGGAAATATGATAGTAAGTCTTGGATGCCGTGATCTAGTAATAGAGTTTGGAAAACATAAGTTTCCAGTGAGTCTGATAATCCAAGATTCCCAAGGACTGGATGTAATTTTGGGAATGGACTGGATGACCAAGTATGAAGGAGTACTAGATTGTGCTAATCGTACTGTCGCACTCACAACCCCGGAAAAGAAACGGATAAGATTCAAGTCTAACTTTGAATCAAAAGGAAGTAAGCTAAATTATCTTAAGGGGCTTAGCATAGACAGCGTGCCAATTGTGAGTGAATATCCGGATGTGTTTACGGAAGAATTGCCGGGAATGCCACCAGATAGAGATGTGGAATTTCTGATTGACCTGCTCCCAGGATCAGGACCAATAGCAAAGAGACCTTACAAGATGTCAGTTGATGAGTTGAAAGAACTCAAGAAACAACTTGGAGAATAGTTGCAGAAAGGATTCATTCAACCAAGTTCTTCATCCTGGGGAGCACCAGTTTTGTTTGTGGAAAAGAAAGATAGAAGTCAAAGGTTATGCATATATTACCGTTCACTCAATGAGGTGACTATCAAGAACAAATACCCTTTGTCTAGAATCAATGACTTGTTTGATCAGTTAGAAGGAGCCTGTGTGTTCTCAAAGATTGATCTCCGGTCAGGTTATTTCCAGCTCAAGACAAGAGAACAAGACATACCTAAGACAACTTTCACCACTAGGTATGGATTGTATGAGTACACCGTAATGCCATTTGGTTTCACCAATGCACCAGCTTATTTCATGAATATGATGAACAAAGTGTTCATGGAGTTCCTTGACAAGTTTGTTGTCGTTTTCATGGATGACATTTTGATCTACTCCAAGAGCAAATAAGAGCATGAAGGTCATTTGCGTTTAATACTTGAGAAGCTTAGAGAGCATCAGCTGTATGCCAAATTCAGCAAGTGTGAATTTTGGTTAAATGAAGTTGGATTTCTTGGACACGTTGTGTCAGGAGATGGTGTAGAAGTTGATCCCGCAAAAGTGTCAGCTGTAACTGAATGGGAATCTCCTAAGTCAGTAAAAGAGGTTCTTAGTTTCTTTGGATTCGCAGGATACTACAGAAGATTTATTGAGATTTTCTCCAAGGTAGCTAAGCCAATGACAGAGTTGCTAAAGAAAGACAAGAAATTTGCTTGGACTGATGGATGTGAACTCAGTTTCCAAGAGTTGAAGAAGAGAATAGTAACAACACCAGTCTTATGTCTGCCAGATTTAGAGAAAGATTTCCAAGTGTTTTGTGATGCATCTCATCAAGGATTAGGTGTAGTTCTAATGCAAGGAAAGTTGTGGCTTATGCCTCGAGACAACTCAAAATTCATGAGGTAAATTACCCTACCCATGATCTAGAGTTAGCCTCTGTTGTCCATGCACTCAAAACATGGAGACATTATCTTTTGGGAAAGCGATGTGAAGTGTTCACAGATCACAAAAGTTTTAAGTATATCTTCACCCAGAAAGAAATCAATATGAGACAAAGAAGATGGCTAGAACTCATCAAGGACTATGACTTGAGTTTGCAATACCACCCGGTAAAGCAAATGTTGTAGCAGATGCTCTAAGCCGTAAGGTATTTGTGAATGGCCTTACTAAGGGAGAATTGCCAGATGATTTGTGTGCCCAATTTAGAGACCTTAGATTGGAGATTGTGCCTGAAGGACATCTCATGACATTGGATGTTCAACCCACGTTGTTGGACAAGATCAAGGAATCCCAAAAGACAGACAAAGATATTGAAGAGATTAAAGAAAAGATTGGCAAGGGAAAAGCCAAAGGATTCCATGAAGACGAACATGGTACTTTATGGTATGGAAAACGTATCTGCGTTCCGCAAGATCCGGAACTCCGAAAACTGATTCTAGAAGAAGCACACGACTCACCATGTTCCATTCATCCGGGTAACACCAAAATGTACATGGATATGAAGGAATGATTTTGGTGGAATAATCTCAAAAAAGACATCGTCGAACATATTACTTTGTGTGATATATGTAGTAGAGTGAAAGCGGAACATCAGAAACCATCAGGATTGCTACAACCACTACCTATTTCTGATTGGAAGTGGGACAAGATTGGCATGGATTTCATCACTGGGTTGCCAAGGACCAGGTCAGGTTATGATTCTATTTGGATAGTAGTGGATCGCTTAACTAAAGTGGCTCATTTCCTACCCGTGAAGACAACCTACACAAGTGCTAAGTTAGCCAAGATCTACATGAACAGGATTGTGTGTCTGCATGGAGTACCCAAGAGTATTGTGTCTGATAGGGGAACCCAATTCACTTCTCATTTTTGGAGGCAACTACATGAGTCATTGGGAACGAGATTGGAATTCAGCACTGCTTTTCATCCTCAGACTGATGGACAGACAGAAAGGACTAACCAGATTCTTGAAGACATGTTGAGAGCATGTGCTCTAGACTATGGAGCTAGTTGGGATGAAAGTCTGCCTTACGCAGAATTCTCTTACAATAACAGCTATCAAGCTAGAATTGAGATGGCATCGTTTGAGTTTCTCTATGGGAGAAAGTGTACCACCCCATTACTATGGAATGGTGTAGGAGAAAGGAACTTGTTCAGTCCAGAACTAATCAAAGAAGCTGAAGAGAAAGTCAAGCTTGTAAAAGACAGATTGAAGATAGCACAGTCCCGACAGAAAAGCTATGCAGATCCTAAGCGTAGAGAAGTCACCTACGAAGTGGGTGACAGAGCTTATCTTAGAGTGTCACCACTTCGTGGAGTGAACAGATTTGGAGTAAAAGGAAAATTGGCCCCAAGATATGTTGGACCATTCAAGATTCGTCGTAAAGGAGAAGTAGCTTATGAAATTGAATTGCTAGAATCATTGTCTGCCGTTCACAATGTGTTTCATCTGAGTCAGCTAAAGAAATGTCATCCAGAGATGGAAGAGACTTCTTTGAAGGATACTATACCTTTGGAGGAGGTTCAATTGGAAAGTGATCTCACTTATGAGGAAAAACCTATCAAGATTCTTGAGACTGCAGAAAGAGTTACTCGGACTAAGACTATCAAATTCTGCAAAGTTCAATGGAACCATCATTCCGAAGAAGAAGCAACATGGGAAAGAGAAGATGATCTTCGGAAAGACCACTCTCACCTATTTGCTAGCCAATCCGAATCTCGAGGGCGAGATTCACCTTAAGGGGGTTAGATTTGTAACATCCCTAAAATCATGTTTTCAAAGATTTGCATATCATCCATGCACTCATGATCATTTAGGGTTCATTTTCAAAGTCATTACAAAAACAAAAGCATTTGAATGCTCATTATTTTATGTAAGCGAGGCAATGACCATATTGCTACCTTCTAATAAGAAAAATACTTATTTTAATCAGTAAGGTTTTAAGCTTGAGCTTGAGTGTTGTTTCTAAGGTTTGGTCAAGGTTTTCAAAAACAAATTATGAATTATAAACCATTCCTATACTAATTATAAACATTTAACTAAGGCTTGGTTTAAATTTCATTTTCAAACCCATTTTGAATTTGAGTGTGAACAGATGTGTTACACACCCTAGGATGCAAGAATCAATAAAAAAATGTTTGGAGAAAGTTTCATTTAAAACAGATTTGATTTGAGCATTTGAATTCAAACCAGAAATTCAATCAGAAAAAGAAAAAGAGAAAGGGAGAAAAAAATAAAGCAAACTAACTAATCTAGCCCAACCCAGCCCACTCAGCCCATTTAGCCCAGCAGCTTCTCCCCCGTAGAAAAACATTTCGCACCGAAGGGTTAACCCGCGTAGTTGCTCACAACTGGCCCCCACTCCGTAACTCTCTCTCTCACTCTCTCTCACTGAACGCCAGGCCCCACACGCCAGTCGTCGTCTCCACCCCGCGACCCCTTCTCCCCCAAATCACGCCGGCTGTTTCCGGTGATTAAACCTCGCATCAATTCGATTGATTGCGAGAGTAATTCTCTCCCCGACCTTGCGTACTTAATTGCTTGCATCCTCCCCTCCTTTTCCCCAGTCACATCCCTCTCTCTGCCCCTAGGTTGCTCGGAATTGACCCCGAACCACCCACTGCTCCGACGAGCTTCAGCTCAAATTCCGGCCAACCATCGTCGCCCCTTGCCTTCCTGACATCGCGAGTGAGTTTCCCATCTCCCTCTGCACCTGCCAGTATCACCCACTCGCCCGCGCGCGCTCCCATTCATCGGCAACCTCAACGTCAAGCAAGCACCACCGTCTGTCTCAACTCCGGTGACGTCTCCTGGTAGTTCCCGACCGCCCCCGTCTCTCTTTTTGTTGCTCACGTATTCGCCAGACTAGTGTGCATCTAACACACCGCTTGTTTCACTCTGGCATGATCTACAACACCGGCAACGACGACGAACAGCCGTGCCCGACGTCTGCCTCCACTCCGACGAGGAATTCCCACCGTGTCCGTGCACCCCTTGATAAGCCACTGTTACGTTGAGCTCCAGCACGCCTCTGCGAGTCTGGTAAGCCTCTTCAATATCTTCCTCGCTTCCTGTAGCCATGGCGACGCCGTAGACCGAGCGCACCGCCGCTCATCGTCGCCGCGCGCCGCCAGTTAATGGTCATTTGATCAGCGACCGTTAGATCTGGATCCGTCGGCTGCAATAGAATCACTTACGCGAAGGGGTACGCAAGATCTGTGCCGCACGATCTTCTTTAAATCCAATGGCCCTCGTTGATCGATCTGCCCGAACCGGTACGGGCCAATCAGAACACGCCGCGTGGCCTGAGTTTAAATTTAAAACAGAAATTTGATCTATTAGTTATTCAAACTTGTAAAATTCATAACTTTTGATCCACACGTTCAAATTTTGTAAATTGTATATCATTGGAATCAGGAGAAAGAATCATATCTGTTTATGCAATGTGTTTAATGTTTTGCCTCTGTAAAAATGGTTATTTTTGCAGAGACATATGTAGGCTTAATTTGAGTATAGAAATTATTTGAAAAATGTTTTAAATATCAAATAAGGTTTATTTTGAGTATCTTGGTCTTGTTTATGTTTCAGTACTGTTTACTTGTCTTGTTTGGTGTAGAAAAATCATCACATGGCATTTGCATACATTCATATATTTTTGTTTGTATATTTTTTTATGTGATTTTGGTGCCATTATTTTATGTGTAGATTTTGGTGTTAATAGTGATTGTGGTTGTGAAGATTGTTGCTACTCCCCAAACTACCAAGGCAAGTGGTGCTTCATGTTTCTATCCCAATATTTTACCTATGCATTAGAAATATTTTGTATAGTACTTGCATGATTATTTTGCTAAGTATCTATATGCTATGCTTGGGAAATCCTAGTAGTTGTAGCAATGTTAGAATTTCTCTTTAAGTTAAGATACTTGCTATTGCCATGCTTAGCCTAGATAGTAGAAACCAAGGGTGGGTTATATAATCATGCTATGAGAAATATTTCTAAGTCTTTGGACTTATGTTTTGCTTAATAAAACAACTAAGTGAATGAAACACCTGGGTGGAATGGAAAGATTGGTTTGTGTTGAGTGGTTACACAAGGCCCATTTCTATGGTTTACCTTGTGTATCACACTTGTGGAAAGCCACCCAGGAACAAAGGGATTCGAGATGCCAAATGTTAAGAAGCTTCTAGTGCAGCTACATGGCATTATGGGCTCTGCCTGGATCATATAGGTTGCAATAACTTAGCCATTTGGACAGTTGGTGGTAGTGGGATGATAGGTTTGGAGCGCGTCCATTTGGTCTAAGGGAAGGCTTCTAAAAGGTCCTGTCATGGTGAAAATCAAGTCTTGTGGGGAAATTGCACAGCCTCTGCAGATGGAAGAATCTAAGTACTTAGCCATGTCCCTGGTATTGGACAACTTGAGCATCAAGACATGGAAGCTATCAAGAATCTCCTCATCCCAATTTTCTAAGTTAAAACTTGTGGTTGAACAAGGGTGAAGGTTCACCAATTTCTATTGGTGATTCCTTGGGAAAATTTTATCAAAGGAAAACTTAGTGATTTCAACTAATAGGTAAAACCTATTTTGAGCAAAGCAAGCCTAAGCTACACTTAGCCAAATGCATGTAGTAACTAGATGTTAATATTCTACTAAGGTATCACTTGCCAATACTATTCCAATGTATTGACCCACTTATAAAGAGAGGCTTTACTAGGAACCATTTGTGTTTATAAATCACACATCTATTAATGTTTCCTTATTAATACAATTCTAGCATGAAAAAGAAACATCTATTATAAAACTGGAATAGCATAATAACCACTTTATTATTGCCGCTCGGGCATATTCCTTTTAGTCTCCCACTTGCACCAGAGTCAATAATATAGTTTACATAATAATGAACCTAACACCCATAGAGTTCTGGTGCTAATCATGTTTTGCCCTTGGGAGAGCTTTAGTTAACGGATATCAATATTCAAATCCGTATCTACTTTGCAAATATCTACATCGCCATCTTGAACATGTTCCCGGATGGAGTTAAAGCGGTGCTTTATATGCTTGGAATTATTGTGAGACCTTGTATCCTTAGAATTGACTATGTCACCATTGTTGTCACAATATATCACCATATAGGAACCAAAGCACTTGGAACAACAACCAGTTTAGAAATGAACTCCTTCATCCAAACCGATTCCACCACTTCTTCCGAAGGAGAGATATATTCTGCCTCCATTGTAGATCTCGCAATCACTGGTTGATTGGATTTCCTCCAACTCACCACTGCACCATTCATCAAAAATTCATATCTGGATTGTGACTTAGAGTCATACGTATCAGTGTCGAAGCTAGCATCGACGTAACACCTTGCAACGATCTCTTCTTCACCTCCATATACGAGAAACATGTCTTTAGTTCTTCTTAAGTCCTTAAAGACATCCTGGACTGCCTTCTAGTGATCTAAACCTGGATCATATTGGTACCTGCTAGTCAAACTAACAACATGTACCACATCTGGCCTTTCACATAACATAACATACATAATATAACCTATGGCTGATGCATAGGGGACACGGTCCATTATTTCTCTATCTGTTGCTGTCGCTTGACTTTGAGTATTACTCAAAATCGTTCCTTGCAACATCAGTAAGAATCCCTTCTTCCTTCCATCCATTTTGATCTTCTTCAAAATCTTGACAAGGTATGTACTTTGTGACAATCCTATTAAGCGTCTTGATCTATCTCTATAGATCTTGGTGCCTAATATGTATGCAACTTCACCAAGATCTTTCATTAAAAACTTACTATTTAAGTAATCCTTTACGCTTTTCAAAAAATTTATGTCATTTCCAATCAACAATATGCCATCCACATATAAGACTAGAAATACAATAGATCTCCCACTCATTTTCTTGTAAATACAAGCTTCTCCAATGGTTTGGACAAATCCAAAACTTTTGATGACTTCATCAGATTGGAGATTCCAACCTCAGGATGCTTGTTTCAGTTCATAGATGGATCGTTGAAGTTTGCATACCTTGTTAGAATCCTTAGGATTGAAAAAACCTTTTGGTTGTATCATATACAACTCTTCCGCAATGTTTCCATTAAGGAATGATGTTTTGACATCCATCTGCCATATTTCATAATCGAAAATGCAGCAATTGCTAACATAATCCTAACAGACTTTAGGATCACTACTGGTGAGAAATTCTCATCGTATTCAACTCCTTGAATTTGTCGTAACCCCTTCACGACAAGTCGAGATTTATAGATGGTCACATTACCATCAGCGTCCGTTTTCTTTTTGAAAATCCATTTATTCTCAATAGACTTTTGGTCGTGAGGTAAGTCTACCAAAGTCCAAAATTATACATGGATTCCATCTCGGATTGCATGGCTTCTAGCCATTTGTTTGAATCTGGGCTCATCATCGCTTCATCATTTGTCGCATGGTCATCATTTCCATCTATCATGAAATTGAGAACTGTATCTGACGATGGTTCGACTCGTCAATGCCCATTGTTATGGAGTTGAGTTCGAGAAGATGGGGATGTTGGAAGTCGCGGAACGGTTAACAGGCAAGCAACTCGAGGACACAAGGTTTACCCAGGTTCTGGCCCCCACAGGGAAAACCCTACTCCTGCTTGTCTGTTCTTGATTACGGCGGAACCGAAGGTTACAAGGGTGCGCATATGCAATATGGCGTGGAGGTGTGTGTATGAGGTGAGTTGAATCCTTCTCCCCGTACCCTCCTGGCCTTTATATAGATAGGCCAGGTCCCATGAGAGGTCGAGTCGGTTACAGATTAGGGTTGATACCCTTTGAAATTCTATCTAATCAAAACTTGTCCTCCAAGGAGTCGAATTCGCCACGGGCTTGGGCCACCCAAAAACTTTCTGGGCTGCAAATCCTCGTGTGGGCCTTCCTTGGGCTGGACCAGGTATACCAATGTCGTGCACCCGTAGGGTATATCCATGTCAGTAGCCCTCGAGTGTTCAGTTGAATCGCAGATTCGACTAGAGACTCCACGATCTTTTGGGTGCTTTGCATTTGGTCCTATATTATAGGAATAAACAAGTTAGTTCATAGGGATTGTTGATGCGTGTGCCTGATTCACCCGACGGATCGGGGCCAGTTAACTGTCATAGGACAAAACAACATGATCTTCATCAGACTGAAGTACCAGGACTCAAATCTGGTACGAATGCTGGCGTAATTCGACTCAGGCTGTTGAAGTCTTATAGGAGTCAAAACCCAGTGATTTTCAAGTGGTGTACCCAACGCGTCCGTCGGGATTTTCATCGTGCCTGTTGACACGTGAATTGTCTGGCAGAGCGCAGTCAGGTGCGTTACCAGGCCATTAGAAGATATCTGTAGGACTTATCCTTGCGTCGTAAACACAACACTTGAAATTTTATCACCGCGGAGGTGTTTTGGGTGGCGAAGGAGACTGTTTTTCACTTAGCGTTAATTCGGACAAAGTTGCCAAAAGATTCTGTCGTATTTGATCCGAAGGATCTCAGTCAAAAAATTCATAGGGTGCGTGACCAGCGCTCCCTATGGGAGTAGCCCCCGAGTGTCTGTTCGAGTCGTAGACTCGAGCAGAGACTTTAATTCAGTCGCTTTCAGTATTAGTTCGAAGGACACATTTTTTCGAATGCGTGGCCAGTGTTCCCTATGGAAGTAGCCCCCGAGTCCGTAGTGGAGTCGCAGACTCAACGTAGGACTCGAAGATGTTTTTTCGAGGTGACGTTACCTTTGTAATTTCTTAGGTGCGCGGCCAGCTCTCCTAATAGGAGTAACCCCCGAGTAGTTGGTTGAGTCGTAGACTCGAGTAAGTAGTTTTATGATCAGTCGAAATCTATAAGCCATTGCTGGCTTTTTCTTTGGTGACGTCATTGCTGACGATTGGTGAACTCAACCATCTGCGGCGGGACGATCGTGGGTCCCATCGCCTGATTGATGTTTACTCGTCACGCGTAGGCGTGGCGAGAGTTATGGAGTCTCCTCAGTTTCCGCGTGTAGTGGATGGCGTGCTGGCGACGATTCAGTTCGATGCTAACACGTGGACGGTGAGATCTGAGGCGCACGTTAGGGATTCTCAATTGACGGCTCTTCTGCGTCGTCTTCGCCCTTTTATACCGCGAGGGAAAATAGTGGTTTTACCCTTCATTATTTGCTCCTGCCTCATCTCTATTGCCACCATTTTCGTGAGTTCTCTGCTTCTCATCGCGCACTAGACGTTCTCCGTAGTTTTTCCTTCCTCTTTCCTCCGCGCACATCGCCACACTCACCGCTCCAAGATGGGCAAGCCAAAGAGGGCGTCATATACTGCAGCGGGGTCGAGCGCCGCCGGCGCAGACAAGAAGGCCGCCGCTCTAGCCCATGTCACTGACGGTAGGTGGAAGCGTACGGAGATGCATGACTCGGATTTGCGCAAGTTGCGCGACACCGGGTTGATCTCCAAGGAGAAGGACGACACCATCCTCCCCGATCAGGAGGTAGTTGTAAGACCCCACCTTTATAAGGTAAAGGCCCTTGTGATTCCAATGCTAGTCCCTGGATCAATTTGCTAGCATCCACAGTTTAAGATGAAGTACACAGATACAAAGTTCATTATTACATCGTAATATCCAGAGATACACAGTCCTTACAACTCATTAGCTCAAGGCTAATACATAGAGTTCACAATACTTAACAAAATAAATAAAGTCTTCATCTTCATGTGCCACAGGCAAACATGTTGAGTGTAGACTCATAACCCTAGTCACCATCAGAGTATCCTACAACATAATAAGTTACAGCCACAGAGGGTCAATACATTTGGAATTGTATTGGCAAGTGATACCATAGTAGTATAGTAACATGTAATAACTATATGAATTTGTCTAAGTGTAGTTTAGGCTGGCTTTGCTCAAAATAAGGTTTTTCTTATTAGTTGAAAACACTAAGTTTTGTTTGACAAAAACACCCAAGGAACCACAAATAGACATTGGTGAACCATTACCCTTGTTCAACCACAAGTTTTTAACTTAGAGAAATTGGGATGAGGAGATCCTTGATCATTTCAATGTCTTTGATGCTCAAAATGTCCGTTGCCGGGGACACGGCTAAGTACTTAGGTTTTACCCTCTCGAGAGGTGATGCACTTTCCCCACAAGACTCGACATGCATCGAGACGAGACTTTTCAGAAGCATTCCCTTAGACCACCATGGACACGTTCCATCCTATCATCCCTACCACCAACTATCCATCTGGCTAAGTTCTTGCAACCTAGTTGGTCAAGGCAGATCCCATATGCCATGTGGTTGCACTAGAAGCTTATCAACACTAAACATCTCAAATCTCTTTGTTCCTGGGTGGCCATCGACAAGTGTGATACACAAGGTAAACCATAGACATGGGTCTTGTGTAACCACTCAACACAAACCAATCTTCTCATTCCACCCAGGTGATTCATTCACATGTTGTTTTATTAATCAAAAACATAGTCATAGATTTTGCATAATATCATAGTATGAACATTCCTCCCTTGTTTTATACTAGCTAGGCTAAGCATACTAGTATAACAAGTTTCTTAACTTAGGGAAAACTACTAAGACAATATCTATAGGATTTACCATAGCATAGCATATACTTAGAAAAACCCCCATGCCAATCCTACTCAAAATATCAGTAGTGCATAGATAAAATAGTAGGAAAAAAAGATGAAGCATCATTTGCCTTGGTAGTTGGGGGAATAGTAAGAATCCTCACAATCACACTCTCGAAAATCCACAAAATCTACACATAAAATCATACCACAAAAATTTACATTCAATATACAAACAAAAATATATATGAATGCATGCAAATGCAAATTTGCCACACATTTCAAATCAAACTAAATAGTACTGAATACAAAGCATACTTTCTAAAGTCTAAATAAACCAAATTTACTTTAAAACAATTTTCTAAATAATTTTTATGGCCAAAATAGGCCTACAAATGTTTCTACATACAATCCTATTTTTACAGAAGAAAATGGCCAAACCAAGGCCATAGTTACAGAGATCTTAATTTTATAAATCCATTCATATAAAATTTGTAATTTCTGGACAAACAGATCAAAAGTTATTGAATTTACAAGTTTGAATAACTAATAGATCAAAAATCAGATTTTAAATCTAAACCAGTGACATGCAGCGCGTTCTGATTGGCGCATACCGCTTCGTGCTGGATCACGCTTCCGTGCCATTAGATCTAAATGAAATCCTACGGCTCAGATCTAAACGTACCGATTCGATAAGTGATCTAATCCTAACCACCAGGTCCAGATCCGATGGACCAGATCAACTCGACCAGAAACTGGCGGCGCGAATGGCTCTGGCGGCGGCGGCGCTACTACCGGTGACACGCCGGCGAGGTTAGAGGGGTAGGGGTTGTGATGATGCTTACCGAGTTGGCAGGAAGACAGTGAAGATCAACGTGCACTTGGCTTGGATAGGGGTGCACGGACACGGGCTCAAATGCTCGTCGGAGTTTGACCTAGCGTCGGGTGCTCACTGCCGAAGACAAAGGCGACGACCTAGGGCGCAATAGGGCAAATGAAAGGCATTAGAAGCTGCACAAAGTCATGGCGAACCCAGTCGTATGGAGTAGAGGTCAAGGGGCATGCGGGTTTTACCGGAATTACTCGACGGAGTTGGACGACGCTTCTGGTGCTTGCAGAGGTTGACGGGGACGACGACCTGGGGTAAGATTGGACAAGTAGAGGGTATGAGCAGATGTGCGAGAGCAAGAGGATCATGATCGTGTGAACCAGAGGAAGAGGGGCGCGATGTTCTTACCGAAATAGCTCGCCGAAGCTGCTCGGTGCCGCGGTGGTGCTAGTGGAAATTAGCGGAGCCTAGCGATGCTTGGGATTTGTATTGTGAGGGGAAATGGTCGCAGGGAGGTGGGGGTTAAGTAGCCGGAGCAGGGGCGAGAATCACGCATGCATTCGTTGTCAATTAATCAAAATCAAACGCGGCAGTGAAGGGGGAAGAAACGGGCAGCGAGATGGTCGCGGCAGCGGGGTTTGGGGACGACGAAGTCGACATGGAAACGGTGCTACTGTCAGTGAGGGGAATGGTGTGCACGCGGGTGAGAAAGAGAGAGGGAGAGGGGTTCCCTAGGTGGGCTTAGTGGGCCGCGAGGGGGTTGGGCCAGATAGTCTGCTGCTGTTATTTTTTCTCCTTTTATCTTTTTCATTTTCTATTTTGATTTCCTAGGATAGATTTGAATGGTCATTTCAAATCCATTTGAATTGAAATCTTTGCCAAACTTTTGCACTATGATCCTTGTGACCAAAAGTGTGTCAAACACATACAATCACTCAAAAACATTTTTGGGTCTTGAAAATAAAATAAAACCTTGCCCCATATACATATAATAAGAAGGGGTTTAAAATATGGTTTTATTTAGGGTTTTGTTTTGAATTTTTTATGCAAAGTAATAATGCCATGATGATGAATGCAATAACATGATTTTTCATTTGATGAAATTTGGGATGTTACAAATCTAACCCCCTTAAGATGAATCTCACCCTCGAGATTCGGATTGGATAGCAAATAGGTGAGGGCGATCTTTCCGAAGGTATCTTCTCTTTCCCATGTGGCTTCTTATTTCGTATGATGATTCCACTGTACTTTGCAGAATTTGATAGTCTTAGTACGAGTGACTCTTTATGCGGTCTCAAGAATCTTGATAGGTTTTTCTTCATAAGTGAGATCACTCTCTAACTGAACTTCTTCCAATGGTATAGTGTCCTTCAACGAGGTTTCTTCCATCTCTGGATGACACTTCTTCAACTGACTCACATGAAACACACTGTGAACTGCAGACAGGGATTTAGGGAATTCAATCTCATAAACTACTTCTCCTTTGCGGCTCAAAATCTTGAATGGTCATAAATATCAAGGTGCCAATTTCCCTTTGACTCCAAATCTCTTCACAACACGAAGTGGTGAGACTCTAAGATAAGCTCTATCACCTACCTCATAGGTGACTTCCCTATGCTTTGGATCTGCATAGCTCTTTTGTCGGGATTGGGCTATCTTCAATCTGTCCTTTACCATTCTGAATTTCTCTTCAGATTCCTTGATTAGTTCCGGTCCGAATAAATTTCTTTCTCCTACTCTATTCCATAGTAATGGTGTAGTACACTTCCTTCCATAAAGGAATTCAAACGGATCCATCTCTATGCTTGCTTGATAGCTGGTATTGTAAGAGGATTTTGCGTATGGCAGACTTTCATCCCAACTAGATCCATAATCTAGTGCACATGCTCTCAACATATCTTCCAAAATCTGATTGGTCCTTTCTGTCTGTCCATCAGTCTGAGGATGAAATGTTGTGCTATATTCTAGTCTAGTTCCCAATTATTCATGCAATTCCCGCCAAAAATGCGAAGTGAACTTAGTTCCTCTATCTGACATAATGCTCTTAGGTACCCCATGTAGGCATACAATTATATTCATATAGATCTTGGCCAATTTAGCACTTGTATAAGTAGTCTTCACGGGTATGAAATGAGCCACTTTAGTTAAGCGATCCACAACAACCCATATTGAATCGTATCCAGATCTGGTCATTGGCAGTCTGGTGATAAAATCCATACCAATCTTATCCCACTTCCAATCAGGTATAGGTAGTGGTTTTAATAACTTGCCGGTTTCTGATGTTCCGCCTTCACCCTACTACACACATCACACAAGGCAATGTGCTCTGCAATATCCTTCTTAAGATTGTTCCACCAAAATCTTTCCTTCACATCCATGTACATTGTTCATCTTCATGGAATCCTTTCGCCTTTACTTTGTTGATTTTACTCTTAATTTCCTCTATTTCCTTGTCCAATGTTTGGGCTTCTTTGATCTTATCTAACAATGTTGGTTGAACTTCCAAAGACATGAGATATCCTTCAGGCACTATCACAAATCTTAGCTCTTCAAATTGGGCACACAAATCATCTGACAATTTTCCTTTGGTGAGACCATTCACATAAACTTTATGGCTTAAAGTATCCGCTACAACATTTGCTTTACCGGGATGGTATTGTAAACTCAAGTCATAGTCCTTGATGAGTTCTAGCCACCTTATTTGCCTCATGTTGAGTTCTTTCTGGGTGAAAATATATTTCAAGCTTTTGTGATCTGTGAACACTTCACAACGCTTACCCAACATATAGTGTCTCCATGTTTTGAGTGCATGGACAACAGAGGACAATTCTAAGTCATGTGTAGGATAATTTACTTCATGAGTCTTGAGTTGTCTCGAGGCATAAGCCACAACTTTCCCTTCTTGCATTAACACTCCACCCAATACTTGGTGAGATGCATCACAATAGACATGGAAGTCTTTCTCTAAATCCGGCTGACATAAGACTGGTGCTGACACTAGTCTCTTCTTAAATTCTTGGAAACTGATTTCACACCCTTCAGTCCAATCAAAAAATTTCTCTTTCTTAAGCAGCTCTGTCATTGGCTTAGCCACTTTCGAGAAATTCTCAATTAATCTTCTATAGTTTCCTGCCAAGCCTAGGAAACTACAAACTTCTTTAACTGACTTGGGAGATTCCCACTCAGTTATAGCTGACACCTTTGCGGGATCAACAGCTATACCATTTCCCGACACAATATGTCTAACAAAACCAACTTCACTCAACCGAAATTCACACTTACTGAACTTGGCATATAACTTGTGCTCCCTGGGTTTCTCAAGAATCAAATGCAAATGTTCTTCATGTTCTTCATTGCTCTTAGAATAGATCAATATGTCATCGATGAATACGACAACAAACTTGTTAAGGAACTCCATGAACACCTTGTTCATCATGTTCATGAAATAAGCTGGTTCATTTGTTAGTCCAAATGGCATCACAGTATACTCATACAATCCATACCTAGTGGTAAAAGCAGTCTTACGTATATCTTGTTCTCTAATCTTTAGCTTAAAGTAGCCTGATCGGAGATCAATTTTTGAGAACACACGATCTCCTTCTAGCTAATTAAAGAGATCGTTGATTCTAGGTAAAGGGTACTTGTTCTTTATAGTCACCTCATTGAGTGAACGATAATCTATGCATAGGCTTTGACTTTTGTCCTTCTTCTCAACAAATAGAACTGGTGCACCCCAAGATGAAGAACTTGGTTGGATAAATCCTTTCTGCAACTGTTCTCCAAGCTTCATCTTGAGCTCCTTCAACTCATCAACTGACATCTTGTAGGGTCTCTTTGCTATTGGTCCAGATCCTGGCAGTAAGTCAATCAAAAACTCCACATCTCTATCTGGTGGCATTCCTGGTAGTTCCTCCAGAAACACATCCGGGTACTCTTTCACCACTGGTACATTGTCTATGCTAACCCCCTTAAGAGAATTTAGCTTACCCCCTTTGGATTCAAAGTTAGACTTGAACCTAATCCGTTTCATATCAGGGGTTGTGAGTGTAACAATATGGTTGGCACAATCTATTACTCCTTCATACTTAGTCATCCAATCCATGCCCAAAATTACATCCAATCCATGGGAATCTAGGATTATCAACCTAAATGGAAACTTATACTTTCCAAACTCTATTACTAGATCATGACATCCAAAATTCACTATCATCTCTCCACCTGGAGAGATTACTTTAATAGGACATTAATTTTAGTTGGAAGCCTATTTCTGTCTACAAATGGTCTTGATATGAATGAATGTGATGCGCCAGTATCAAAAAGGACAAGTGCTGGAAAGGAATTAAGCTTGAACTTACCAGCCACAACATCAAATTCCTCGTAAATTTCTTCCACATTGATGTGGTTCACTTGACCCTTCTGAAAAGGGTTTGGCTTGTTGGCTCCATCAGCCTTCTTTTCTGGTCATTCATTTGCATAGTTCCTAGTTTCCTTGCACTTGAAGCACTCAACCTGACCGATGTCTCTCTTAGCAGGCTGACTTCCATTGCCATTTCCACCATGGTGGCTCTTGTACCCACTCTTGTGGTTTCTATGTCCACCATTGTCATGACCACGATGTTTATTGTTATCGTGGTGACGGTTACTATTGTGGTGGTTGTTATATTTCCCCTATTTGTGGGATCCAGAACCTCCACTATCTTCACCATGAGAACTCTTGTGGGATGATCCAGAACCTCCACTATCTTCACCATGAGAACTCTTGTGTGACGATCCAGAACTATGCTTATCAAAGTGGTGCTTCCTCTTCCTATTCTCCACCTGCTTCATCTTGCTTTCTAAGATGGTGGCTTTGTCACACAGAGATTGATAAGTTGGAACATATGCAAAATGTAGCTGCATGCACATCTCATCATTCATCCCTTCAAGGAACTTCTCCTTCCTTTTTGGATTAGTGTCAACTTCATCCGGTGCATAGCGTGCCAGATTGTTGAATTCCTCAATATATTCTGCCACACTGCGGTGGCGTTGCTTAAGATTGTGAAATTCCTTCTTCTTCAAGCTCATCACCCCTGAAGAAATATGGGCATTGCGGAATCCATCTTCAAACATTGCCCAAGTCACTTCTTCAAAAGGAGTAATGATTTGGAAGTTATCCCACCAAGTAGCTGCTGGTCCTTCTAGCAGATGTGCTGCAAACCTAACCTTTTCCTCATCAGTGCATCCAACAGTGACCAAGTCCTTGTTCATAGAACGCAACCAGTCATTGGCTACCATAGGACCAGTGGTTCCTAAAAACTTTGCAGGCCTCAACCTTAGAAACCTTGTAAGCATATCAAAAGCTGGTGGGTTGTTGTTGTTGTTGTTTGCATGCCTCAAACTTAAAAACCTTGTAAGCATAACAAAAGCTGGTGGGTTGTTGTTGTTGTTTTTGTTGTTTTTGTTATTGTTGTTGTTGATGTTGTTGGTGTTGTTGTTGTTGTTGTTGTTGTTGTTGTTGCTGTTGTTACTGTTGTTGTTGTTGCTGCTGTTGTTGTTGCTGCTGTTGTTGTTGTTGTTGTTGTTGTAGTAGTAGTAGTAGTTGTTGTTGTTGTTGTTGTTGTTCTTGTTGTTGTTGTTGTTGTTTGGTTATAATTCTGATTCGCCATAAGCTGGGTCATCATTTGCATCAACTAAGTCTGGGCTGTCATCAGCTGCTGCATCTCATTGCCATTGCTGTTGTTGTTGTTGTTGTTGTTGTTGTTGTTGTTGTTGTTTGGTTCTAATTCTGATTCGCCATAAGCTGGGTCATCATTTGCATCAACTAAGTCTGAGCTGTCATCAGCTGCTGCATCTCATTGCCATTGTTGTTGTTGTTGTTGTTGTTTTTGTTGTTGTTGTTGTTGTTGTTGTTGTTGTTGTTGTTGTTGTTGTTGTTGTTGTTGTTATTGTTGAGATTGGCACGCCGGGGAGGCATCTGTGGTTTCAATAAGGATAAGAAAGGATAAATACTCCATAGATGCTAACATGCACAATACAATACATAGAAACAAACACAATAAGCAAGCATAAGATAAACTTAGAGTTTAAACAACACGAACAACAGGTTTTCAAAGTAAACACACTAGCAAATTCATCCACATGTTGGATGATCAATGCGACTCGATAAATAAAATGATGATAGATAGATAAATAGTCAAGTAGTCAACACTACTTCTCCATCTCAACTTCCTCGTCCACTAGAGTAAGTCCTGCTGCTTCGATTCCTGACTTGTACTCCTCCATGCTGGTGGTCAAGCCATTGACCTTCGCCCGAAGCTTCCTCTTTTGCGAATGTAGCCTCTCAATCACCTCTCTCTATGTCTCTAGCTCAAGATCCTTGAGCTCCATCTCGGCCTTCATCTAATTGATCTTCTTGTTCCTATCCTGCACTCTCTTCTCTTGATTCTTGAAACTATTGTCTTGCTTCTCGAACCTAGCCTCCATCTCCTTGATGCACCCATCCTGCTCCTCGAAGGCCTTGTCCTTATCCCTCAGCTGGACGCGAAGCTCGTCATTACTAAGCATGACGTTGGTCCTATCGGTGTCAAGGTGCCTAAAGAGGCTCTCTAGGTCCTGAATATAGAGACGCACTGGCTCAATAGTCTGTCTAGTGGCATCGTCATACAATACAGCCTCTCCCTCCTCGTCACGTCTCCCAAATGGGTGGGAGTAAAGGCCGCTGAGCTCGGTGGAGTGACGTCCACATAGATGACCAAGTAGCTCCTGCATGGCAACGTCGAGTCCCTTCACCTTGTTGTCATGGACTATCTTGAAAGCTATATCCTCGGTAGGTGGTTCCGACGGGCGTCCCGGATGCTAGACTCTAAATCCCCATAGATCGTCCCTCTCAAACTTCCTTAGCTGAAGTCCCTTAATGTTAGGGAGGGGGAGATTTAGCACACTGGTGAGATCCACAATATGAGATCCAAAACGAGTTCCCTTGAACTCCACGGTGGTGCTGAGAACAAATATAGTCATCTATTGCATAGGATAGAGAAATTAGAAACAACACAAGTAAAGAGAAAAACATAAAGTAGTGAAACAAAATCCAAAAGCATACATGAAACACACAAGTCATGGCATACAATCATCATTCACAAACACCAAGGCTCAACATAACTTAAATTTTTTTTCATACCACATAGGTTGGTATGATCAGACTATTAATGTGACAAAACGACAAGTGTGGTGGTCCAACTATTGGTGTACGTCACAATTCTCACTCATATGCTAAGTTTGTGATGTCCTCCCTTAGATGTTTTATGGCGGTCTCTAAGTCTTGGGTATACTTCTTCTCCTCTTTAAGGTCATTTTGAGTGTTGAGCATTCTACACTTGAGTCTTTCACCAAGCTCGTTGATGGCATTCCAAGATGCATTCCTTGCAGAGTCAAAGAATGACATATGCATTTCAGAGTTGGTGACCATGCAGAATCCTGACTCATTGTGGTTATCCTCCTTGTTTTTATACAAGTGGAGTTGTACCCACCAATATTCCTCTCCTTCATCCATCACAGGAAATCCCTTGTACATGGCTTCACCATGTATTCCCAAGCTAACCATGAGGTTTTTGAGGGCTTTGGGAAACTCTGTCTCACATTCTAAGGTCATGGTCATGAGTGGTCCCTTCTTGACGGCTTC
Organism: Avena sativa; assembly: GCA_916181665.1. Classification (NCBI taxonomy): domain Eukaryota; kingdom Viridiplantae; phylum Streptophyta; class Magnoliopsida; order Poales; family Poaceae; genus Avena; species Avena sativa. The sequence goes on along the minus strand of OV702281.1, from coordinate 128,565,356 downwards.
GTTGATGGTGGCCATCTACAAATAGAGATGAGAAAGAAGATTAGGAGAGGTTTACGAGATGAAAAGAGACAAGTGTGGAAATTGCAAAAGATTGCATTTTGCCTCGTGGTTTCCTTAGTCTAATCAACCTTAGGGTCATAATCCTACAGGAAACACATTGCTCTGATACCATCTGTAAGACCCCACCTTTATAAGGTAAAGGCCCTTATGATTGCAATGCTAGTCCCTGGATCGAATTGCTAGCATACAAAGTTTAAGATGAAGTACACATATACAAAGGTCATTATTACATCATAATATCCATATATACATAGTCCTTACAACTCATTAGCTCAAGGCTAATACACAGAGTTCACAATACTTAACAAAATAAGTAAAGTCTTCATCTTCATGTGCCACAGGCAAACATGTTGAGTGTAGACTCATAACCCTAGTCACCATCAGAGTATCCTGCAACATAATAAGTTACAGCCACAGAGGGTCAATACATTTGGAATTGTATTGGCAAGTGATACCATATTTGTATAGTAACATGTAATAACTATATGAATTGGGCTAAGTGTAGTTTAGGCTGGCTTTGCTCAAAATAAGGTTTTTCTTATTAGTTGAAAACACTAAGTTTTTGTTTGACAAAAACACCCAAGGAACCACCAATAGACATTGATGAAACATTACCCTTGTTCAACCACAAGTTTTTAACTTAGAGAAATTGGGATGAGGACATCCTTGATCATTTCAATGTCTTTGATGCTCAAAATGTCCGTTATCGGGGACACGGCTAAGTAGTTAGGTTTTACCCTCTGGAGAGGTGGTGCACTTTCCCCACAAGGCTCGACATGCATCGAGATGAGACTTTTCAGAAGTATTCCCTTAGACCACCATGGACGCGTTAAATCCTTTCATCCCTACCACCAAATGTCCATCTTTCTAAGTTCTTGCAACCTAGTTGGTCAAGGCAGAGCCCATATGCCATGTGGTTGCACTAGAAGCTTACCAACACTAAACATCTCAAATCTCTTTGTTCCTGGGTGGCCATCCACACGTGTGATATACAAGGTAAACCATAGACATGGGCCTTGTATAACCACTCAACACAAACCAATCTTCCCATTCCACCCAGGTGATTCATTCACATGTTGTTTTATTAATCAAAAAAATAGTCATAGATTTTGCATAATATCATAGTACGAACATTCCTCCCTTGTTTTCTACTAGCTAGGCTAAGCATACTAGTATAACAAGTTTCTTAACTTAGGGAAAACAACTAAGACAATATCTATAGGATTTACCATAGCATAGCATGTACTTAGAAAAATCCCCATGTCAATCCTACTCAAAATATCACTAGTGCATAGATAAAATAGTAGGACAAAAAGATGAAGCATTACTTGCCTTGGTAGTTGGGGGAATATGAACAATCCTCACAATCACACTCTCCACAATCCACCAAATGTACACATAAAATCATACCACAAAAATTTACATTCAATATACAAACAAAAATATATATGAATGCATGCAAATGGAATGAAATGATTTTCCACACTTTTCAAATCAAACTAAACAGTACTGAATACAAAGCATACTTTCTAAAGTATAAATAAACTAAAATTTACTTGAAAACAATTTTCTAAATAATTTTTATAGCCAAAATAGGCCTACAAATTTTTCTACATACAATCCTATTTTTACAGAAGCAAATGGCCAGAACAATGCTATATATGCAAAGAGCCTAATTTTCTGAATCCATTAATATAAAATTTGTAATTTTTCGACAAACAGATCAAAAGTTATTGAATTTACAAGTTTGAATAACTAATAGATAAAAATCAGATTTTAAATCTAAACAAGTGACATGCAGCGCGTTCTGATTGGCGCGTACCGCTTCGTGCTGGATCATGCTTCCGTGCCGTTAGATCTAAATGAAATCCTATGGCTCAGATCTAAATGTACCGATTCGATAAGTGATCTAATCCTAACCACCAGATCCAGATCCGATGGACCAGATCAATTCGACCAGAAACAAGCGGCGTGAATGGCTCTAGCGGCGGCGGAGCTACTGTCGGTGACACGCCGACGAGGCTAGAGGGGTAGGGGAGTTGTGATGATGCTTACCGAGCTCGTGGGAAGACAGTGAAGCTCAACGTGCACTTGGCTTGGACATGGGCGCACGGACACGGGCTCAGATGCTCGTCGAAGTTTGACCTAGCGTCGGGTGCTCACTGCCGGAGACAAAGGCAACAACCTAGGGCGCAATACGGCAAACGAAAGGCATTAGAAGCTGCGCAAAGTCACGGTGAACTCAGTAGTATGGAGTAGAGGTCAAGGGGCGTGCGGGTTTTATCGGAATTACTCACCGGAGTTGGATGACGCTGCTGGTGCTTGCAGAGGTTGACGGGGACGGTGACCTGGGGCAAGATTAGACAAGAATAGGGTATGAGAATATGCTTGAGAGCAAGAGGATCACGATCGTGTGAACCAGAGGAAGAGGGGCGCGACGTTCTTAACGGAATAACTTGCCGAAGCTGCTTGGTGTCGCGGCGGTGCGAGTGGAAATTAGTGGAGCCTGGCGACCCTTGGGGTTTGTAGTGTGAGGGGAAATGTTCACGGGGAGGTGGGGGCTAAGTAGCCAGAGTAGGGGCGAGAATCACGCATGCATTCATCGTCAATTAATCGAAATCAAACGCGGCAGTGAAGGGGGAAGAAACGGGCGGCGAGCTGGTCGCGGGCGCGGGGTTTGGGGACAACAAAGTCGACATGGAAATGGGGCCACTGTCAGTGAGGGGAATGGTGTGCACGCGGGTGAGAAAGAGAGAGGTAGAGGGGTTCCCCGGGTGGGCTTAGTGGGCCGCGAGGGGGTTGGGCCAGATAGTCTGCTGCTGTTATTTTTTCTCCTTTTCCTTTTCTATTTTGATTTTCTAGGATAGATTTGAATGGTCATTTCAAATCCATTTGAATTCAAATATTTTCCAAACTTTTGCACTGTGATCCTTGTGTACAAAAGTGTGTCAAACACATACAATCACTCAAAAACATTTTTGGGTCTTCAAAATAAAATAAAGCATTTCCTCATATACATGTAATAAGAAGGGGTTTAAAATATGGTTTTATTTAGGGTTTTGTTTTGAATTTTTTTATGCAAAGTAATAATGCCATGATGAAATGAATTCAATAACATGATTTTGCATTTGATGAAATTTGGGATGTTATAGTAATTCCTCGCCCACCCGAAGGATTTCGGGTGATGTTTTATGCTTTTATCGTCCGAGGTCTTTCTCTGCTCGCCCACGAATTTCTTCGTGGGCTTCTTTTCTTTTACGGGATTCAGTTGGATCATATGTCTCCCAAATATCTCATTCATTACTCTCTGCGTGTGCTGGCTCGGCATCGAGCCGCACTTTGGCCTCTTCTGGAGACTCTACTCTGTGAAGAGGAAATCTAGCACCGGTGGTGTTTATCCGCTCGCCGGCTGCATCATCTCAATCCTCTCCTCCGTCCAATTCTTATCTTTTTCCATTTGCGACTCCGTGCAATACTGGCACCAGAAGTGGTTCTACATCCACGACGTCAAGCTGGAAGGGCAGCATTTTGGTCTCCCCCCTTTCAATTCTACATAGAATATCACCCGAAAGAGGTCGTGGAAGAACAACATCTTAGAGGGTGAATCTGCAGAGGTGGAGAAGCTCTACAAGTAGGTGGAAGCTCTCCAGCTGGTGGCTTGCAAGTAGGTGAACTGTGTCAACATCATACGCACCTTCCTCAAGCATCGGGTGCAGCCGCCTCAAGCGAGGGCGCACCCGATGTTTCTTTATGCTGGCCGCAGAGATCCGACAAGGGTCTCTTCTAAGGAGTTGTCTTCGGGTGACCTTGAAAGAGCGCTTCGGCCTCTACTGAAGTTCAAGGCCGACGAGGACCTCCCGGGGAAATCTTTGACCGCTCCTTTCGACGCCAATAAAGTAGTCTCCCAGGTGAAATTTGTTGTGTGCACGTAGCGCTTTCCGAGTGCCTTTTATCCTTCCAGTTTGCTTATCTTGTTTTCTTTTATTCTTTGTTTTCAGAGTCTCAAGGTAGCGGGGATGATGCCCCCTCTACCTGAGAAGTACACGGATCCGCCGAACAACGAGGATGCAGAGTCCGAATCCGAGGTTCCCCAGTGCATTCTCCTTCCTTGGAAGCCCCCGAGCTGAGCGAAGGGCAGACCCAAAAACGCTCCTAAAGTGAAAATTCGGATGGGGCAACACCACCAATGCCAAAGGGTCCATCCTTCCTCGAGCAACACGTAGAGGATGAGGGTGCATCGCCTGCACCATTTCCTTCCATGACCCTTCGGGTAGTGGCCCCTAAGCCGTCGGCCAAGAAGAAGAAGAAGGATAAGGAGCCTCCTGTCTTCAGTTTGTCAGACATACCATCGTAAGTTATTTTGTTTGAGCCTCGTTACCTTATTCAGGTGCTAAGTATTAGCTTGTTATTAATCTGAGAAGTGCTAGTAGTAATCATTCAGAGGAGTCCCTTGAAGAGGGCACCGAAGAGTTGATCGCGGAATCGAAGCCGATGTCTTCGTTTCCCAAGGTGGTGGCCAACTCTGAGGGCGAGGATTCGAGATCCGTGAGGCGGGAGGCTCGTGCACTCGTGACTCGAAAGACGGTATCAAAACCTTCGGAGTCCATGATAGACCACGTAAGTGTATTTCTTTCCTTGCATATGGGGGAGCCCCCGAGTCCTTTACTCATCAGACCTTTTGGCCTTTTTGTAGCCTTTTGTCCGCGGCACCAACCTCCTCATCCAACAGAATCTGACGCTGGAGGGTGAAATCAAGCATCTACAAGGTGCGTTGGGTTGCTCTTGACTATTTTTCGAGTGCGTCAATTTTGTTTTTGTATTCATCCAATGTTTCTCCATGCTAAAGATGAGAACAATGCTGATCTCCGTAGGTTGAACGCTCTAGAAAAGAGCCTCATCCATGCAGAGAAGAAGGTGATGGATGCTACTGAGGCCCTCCAATGCCATCAGAAGGAGGACGAAGACCGTGAGTAGTAGCTCACGGCCGCCGCGGCCACCCGGGAGAGGGCCATGGCCAACAAGCTGATGGCTATTGCCAAGGCTATCTCTAGTAAGCTGCCCTTGTTTCCTTTTTGTTCTTAATTATTTTGTCTGCTCACGGCTGCCGCAGCCACCCGGGAGAGGGCCATGGCCAACAGGCTGATGGCTGTTGCCAAGGCTATCTCTGGTAAGCTGCCATTATTTCCTTTTTGTGTTTAATTATTTTGTGAATGCGTTTTCTCCTTCCTCAGTCAAGTGCTATATTTATTTTCTTGCCAGATGCTTCTTGCATTGCATTTGACCGCAGCGCGCTGGAGCACGTGGATCTTCTGGCAGATGCCGTTGCAGCGATCGAGGATCGCTGCACTTTTGCTGCGGGTTCTCTTGGCAATGCCAAGAATGTGCTGACACGCTTTTATAAGGAGGTCAACCCCAAGGGCGTTGCTCTCGAGGACGTCAGATCGCTGGTGGATGCTTTGTCAGGCGACGCTCCGGCAGAGTACAAGCGCAAACAGAAGGGAGTCGGTGCTGCCATGGGGTTGGCCATGGCAATGTCATCCGGAGTGGAGCTGGATCTGGACCAGGTCACGTCTAGAATGCCGACGGTAGTGGATGGCTCTGAGGCAGCTTTTGCCACCTTTGCCTCCTACTGCAGGCATTTCGGGCCTAAGCTCATCGACGTCCTGGCCGACTATTCAGCGGAGCAGCAACGAGCGGCCAAGAGCAGGCACTGTGGCTCCGAGGCTGCTCCAGGTGCTGGCTCTTATGCCCTTCTACCTTGTATTTAGTCTAGCTTTCTTCCTTTTGTTGTAACCTCTTTTGGATGAACAAGCTTCTATTTTCCATGAAATGGCCTTATTTATGTATGTGTGTGAATTCTTCTTTCAACTGCTATCGAAAAGTGTTTGTGATGTTTGCGTTTGCCTGTTTACCCTTAGGGTCTTTCAGGTGAGGCTCTAGTGATCACGCCTTCTCCTGCGCCTGGCCCTTACCCGTCGCTGAGCGAATCATCGTTTTTGCCTTTCTTACATGAACGTGTCCGAAGTTTGGAGAAGGATATCCTCAGCATTCGTGGCCATGCAGATGTGTGGAAATCGAAGGCTGAGCGAGCCATTGCCAGGGAGGAGTTCTTACTCAAAGAGTTTCGGCAGATGGGTGAGCAACTCCAATGTGAGTCCTCGTGAACCGATTCTTCTTTGAGTGCGCCTTATTTTTATGTTAACTCACCCAATGCTTTGTGTAGTTGTGAATCTGCTTCCGAAAGAAGAGAAGGAGCGCGTCGCAATTCGGATGAATTTCCTGACGCAATAAGACATGGAGGCCGGCGGTTCTTCTGGATGGATCGTGATCGAGCGAATGTCCTTGCGATGGTGCAAGATCATGTACACCAAGTTCTTTGGGTGCCCCCTAAAAAAGTTCTTTGGGTGCTGAAGCGGGTGAGGTCGTCTCTTGCGGCCATTTGGGACACCTTGTTTCCTTTGGATGCTTTGCCTTCTAGCTTTCTAGGCTTGCTTGGGAAGTTTCGAGATGCAGGTCATTTGAAGGAGCTGATGCGCCATTAGCTGATTGCAGGCGTGAAGGCAGCCCTATCTCTCGTTCGACTGCAACGTCGTGATGTTGATCTAGCGGAGATAGCGGCTGGGCCGCCTCCCCCCCCCCCCCCCCGAGATGGCATGGCATGGGATATGCGTCCTCATTATGCGGTTGTGGCGCAGTACGACGAAGAGATTGTAGATGTATTTGAAGAGCGGACGAACATTCTGCTGCAGCATGCTTAAGTCTTGTAAAGGAAACATTAGATAATGTAAATTCTGTATTTATTCGAGTGGGCTTGTAATGCCCTTTGTGAAGTTTGTATGTGTTGGCACGTGGTGTGTTGTGTGATTATGTAATGTGCATATCCTTTTCGTTAGCCTCACGTGGTCAGCTACTCAGGTTGTATGCGTTGTTGTCATTTGACGAAGTCGTAAGGTGAGGCGCAGCCCCCGAGCGTGCTTAGCGATAAACAATGTAAGGAGAAAAAATATTTGGGGCCAAGGAACTTAGCTTTTATTCATTGTAAACGAGGAGGTACATTGTTCGGCTAAGTAGCCTGGCTGAATAGCCTTATTGAAAGTAAAGAGTAACTAAGGGTAGAAGCGTCGCAGTCATGCGACGTTCCAAGTGTTGGAGTATTTGAATCCTGATGCGACGTCCATGAGGCGATATGCGCCACCTGGGATGACTTCGGTGATGATGTAGGGTCCTTCCGAGGGTGACTCAAGCTTCTTGTGCCCCTCTTGCTTGAGTCGCAAAACTAGGTCTCGTTCGATGAAGGACCTTGGGCGCAGCCGACGGCTGTGGTAGTTGCGAAGACTCTATTGATAGACCACTGAGCGAGCCGCGGCGATGTCACGTGCCTCGTCGAGAGTGTTGATGGTGTCTTCGAGTGCAGCGATGATTCAGCCTCGCTGTAAGCGATGACCCTGGGGGATTTATGGCGTACCTCAGCAGGTAGCACGGCTTCGGCTCCGTGCACCATGAAGAAGGGCGTATAGCCAGTTGAGCTGTTCAGCGTTGTGCACAAGATGCAGAGAACGGAGGGTAGGTCATCTGCCCAGGCTCCCGCAAGCCTTTCGAGTGGGCATAGTAGGCGCTGCTTGATGTCATTGCCTATGAGGCCGTTGGCCTTTTCGACCCGCCCTTTGGTCTGTGGGTGCACCACAGAAGCGTATGATATGTTGATTCCAAGGTTCCCGCAGAAGTCTCAAAAATCTTTTGAGATAAAGTTTGAGCCGTTGTCCGTTATGATGATATGGGGCACACCAAACATGTAGACAATGGACTCCAAAAACTTGACGGCAGTTTTGCCGCTTTGGTTGGTGACGGGCATGACCTCGATCCACTTAGAGAATTTCTCAACTGCGACCAGGAGGAAGACGTGGCCTCCTGGCGAGGACTTTGGCAGTTTGCCGATCATGTTGAGGCCCCATTGGACGAAGGGCCAGGCAACTGGTATGGGCCTCAGCTCTGATCCTGGCGCGTGTGGCTTGTCCGGGTACCTCTGACAGGCATTGCATCTCTAGACTATGTTCTTGGCGTCATTCATTGCGGTTGGCCAGTAGAACCCAACTCATAGAGCTTTAGCGACTAGGGCGTGACTGTCTGCGTGATGGACACAGATACCCTCGTGGATGTATTGGAGGATGTTTTTGCCGTCACCGATGGTGACGCATCGTTCGAGCACAGCCGAAATGCTTCGCTTGTACAGCTCGCCATTGATGATGGTGAAGGACTTTGACCGGCGAGATATGTGCCGGGCATCTTCGGGTCCTCAGGCAGCTGTTTGTTTATCAGGTAGCAAAGGTACAGTTGGGTCCATGTTTCTTCAACCGCCATGACCTGCATCACGCTGACCAACTCGACCTCTATGTCAGGCTTTTTGGGTCCTTCTTGTCCTTCGGGTAGCGCAGCCCCCGAGTGCTCTGCTTCTTTGACCGAGTCTTTTGGGAATTTCCACTTGATGGAGGGCACACAGATTTGTTCGAGGAACACTCCTTGTGGCACCCGGGTGCATGTGGATCCGATGTTGGCGAGCTTGTCGGCTTCTTTGTTGCTATCCTTGCCGACGTGCCGAAGCTCGTAGCCGTCAAAGTCTCCTTCGAGTGAGTTGTAGAGCGCGCCGTATGCGATCATGTTGGCGCTATGGGCGTCGCACTCGTTTACCGTCTGCCATATGACAAGGTTTGAGTCACCACAGATCATAAGGCATGTTGCGCCACATACCTTGGCCATCCTCATGCCGTGGATGAGGGCTTCATATTCGTCCTCGTTGTTGGAGGTGCGGAATTTCACCCGAAGGACATACTTCATCTTGTCACCTTGAGGGGACATCAGTATGACGACGGCCCCTGCTCCAGCCTCGCACTTGGAACCGTCGAAGTGCATCGTTCAGGATTGCGAAATTTCCGGAGTGTCTGGTAGTTGGAGCTCCATGCAGTGGACGAGGAAGTCAGGTAGGACCTGAGATTTGATGGTGGTGCGCCGCTCATAGATGATGTCTCGAGAAGACAACTAGATGCCCCACAGGGCTACGCGCCCCATCGCTTCGGGGTTGTTCAGGATATTCGACAGCGGGGCGTCGTTGATGACCATGATCTGGTGCTCCTGGAAGTAGTGGCTCAGCCGACGCGCCGTCATGAATACACCGTAGGCGAGCTTCTAGTAACGAGGGTACCTCTGCTTGTCGGGGTCAGTACCTCACTGTGGTAGTAGATTGGGCGTTGGACCCTGTGGGTCTTGCCATCTTCGGGTCATTTGACCACAAGTGTGGTGCTAACCACCTGATGTGTGGCTGCAATGTATAGCAGCAAAGGCTCCCGTTCCTTCGGCGTGACCATCACAAGTGATGTGGAGAGTAGTCTCTTGAGGTCCTCGAATGCATCGTCTGCTTCGGGTGTCCACTCGAATTTGTCCGTCTTGTGCAGCAGCTGATAAAAGGGGAGGGTCTTCTCACCCATTTGGTTGATGAACCTGCTGAGCGTTGCGATTCGTCCGGCTAGCTGCTGGACTCCCTTGAGGTTCCTCGGTTTCTCCATGGCCAGTATGGCCCTGATTTTCTTCGGGTTCTCCTCGATGACCCGTTGGGAGATGAAGTACCCGAGTAACTAACCATATGGGACGCTGAAGGCAGATTTGTCTGGGTTCATCTTGATCTTGTAGCGATCAAGGTTATCCAATGACTCATGGAGATCGTCGATTAGCTTCCTGGCCTCCTTGCTCTTGATTACTATCTCATCGACATAGACCTAGATGTTGCGACTGATCTGGTTCTTCAGACATGCCTGCATGCACCTCTGGTAAGTGGCGCCTGCGTTCTTCAGCCCAAAGGGCATGGTGTTGTAGCAGAACACCCCGAACGGCGTGATGAATGTCGTTTTCTCCTGATCTTCGACCTTCAGTTGAATTTGGTCATAGCCTGAGTAGGCGTCGAGGAAGGAGAGCTTCTCGCATCCTGCAGTGGAGTCGATGATTTGATCAATCCTTGGTAGAGGGAAGTGGTCCTTGGGACAGTGCTTGTTAAGCGATGTGAAGTCCATCCACATCCGCAGGATGTCCGTGTCTTTTTTTGGGACCAGCATGGTGTTGGCCAGCCACTCGCTTTCTTTGATTTCTCTGATGAAGTTGGCATCAAGGAGTCTATTGACTTCGATTCCAACGGCTTCGGCTCTTCGCTCGGACAGTCGATGCATCGAATGCTTGACTGGCTTCGCATCTGGAAATACGTTGAGTGCATGCTCGGCGAATTCCCTAGGAACTCCTGGCATGTCCGCAGGATACCAGGCGAAAATTTCCTAGCGCTCACGGAGGAATTCAAGGAGCACACTTTCCTATGCGGGACTCAGGTCGTTGGCGACCAATGACGTCTTGGAGGCGTCCGTTGGGTGAACCTGCACCTTCTTTGTGTTGACTAAGGAGTCGAATGACATGTCGGGTGTGTTTTGACTGGTGACCGGGGTTCCCCCTTGTCCGTCACTTCCCTAAGTCTTGCGAGCTCCTCCTGCATGCCGAACGACTGAGAGAGTCTGTTGAAGTCTCTGTCGCAGCTGTCGGACCTTGTGAAGCTTCCTGGTACGGTGATGATACCCCTAGGTCTTGCGATCTTCAGTAGAAGATACACATAGTGTGGTACTGCCAGGAATCTTGCGAATGACATGCGGCCGAGGATGGCGTGGTAATGTGATGGCCAGTCCACCACTTCGAACTCTAACCGCTCACACCTAAAGTTTTCGGTCTTTCCGAAGATGACGTCGAGCCATATCTTGCCCAGGGGGTATATGCCTTTCCCTGGGAGTATGGCGTGGAACTTCGTGTCCGATTGCTCTAGGCTGCACAGTGGGATCCGCATTGCTGCGAGTGTGCTGGCGAACATCAGGTTGATGCCGCTGCCGCCGTCCATGAAGATGCTGCTCATCTCGAATCTACCGATCTGGGCCTCGAGCACCAGGGAAGAGTGGCCTGGGTGAGGGATCCAGCGTGGGTGATCCGAACAGTCGAACGTGATGCAGGACTCCGACTCGCTGAGGTACTCAGGTATGGCTGGTGGGGAGGTCACGACCAGGCTGACTTGGCGGGTGATCTTCTTCTGCACCCTGTTGGTTGGGCGCCCCTTCTAGATCATTAGGGCTCCTTTCGGTGGGGGTAGTCATCTGCACTGTTATTTGGTGCTGGTGCGACTGGCGGCTGCGATGGTCCGCCAGGTGGTGGTGGAAGAGCTCCGTGGGTGATGGCACCTGGAGCAGGTGCGAATCCAGGGTTCACCTTCTGGCGCCACATTTGGGTGAGGCCCTCTCTGAGCTTCTGGACTCTCGGCAGTCCTCGAGCATGTGGCTAGCCTTCTTCTTGCCATCTTGGTTGTCGATGTAGAAGTGGATGGTGTCGGGACTAGATAGCTTGTCATATGCCGAAGGCTCATCGTCGCGGTTGCGACGTTGCCACGTTTGCATGGGTCGTCCGCCGTCACGGTAATTGCTGCTGCGGTATCCACAGCAGCGGTTGCCGTCATCGCGGCGGTAGGCGTATCCGGCCGCAACCATGTCGACTCCATCGTGATCATCATAGACGCACGATATTCTCTTGCTGCGGCGCTTGCGCTTGCGGCCAAAGTCGTCTTCGTCATCCGAATGTGTTCGGTTGATGGAATCCTCGCCATCTGCCCAGCGATTGGCAATGTCCATGAGGTGATCAAGGGTTTTGTGTTTGACGCGCCCGAGATCCTCATTGAAATCTGGGCGCCTGGCACCATCCTTGAAGGCATCGATTGCTCTTTCTTCGGAGATGTTTTCTGCAGAATTCTTGATGTGCGACCAACGTAGTATGTACGAGCGGATGGACTCGCTGGTCCGCTGGGTGCAGGCCCGCAACTCTTCGATTGATGCTGGCCTTTTGTTGGTGCCCTTGAAGTTTCAGATGAAGCTATACGCCAGCTCATCCCAGCTTCGGATGGAGCCGGAGTGTAGGTTGCTTAACCAGACTCTGGCTATGCCTGTCAGCTGCAGCTGAAGGCACTGTAAGGCGGTGTTCTTGTTCCCGCCGTGAAGCTTGACAGACGACAGATGATCGTCGAGCCAAGATTTTGGCTCCTGTGTACCGTGAAACTTCAGGTTGTCCAAAGGTAGCTTGAAGTTTCTCGGCATCCGCGATGGCCGAACGGATCTGCTGAAGCATCTGGCTCCACACAATTCACCGTCGTCCTCCTCGGACTCTGTCGAGCACACATGCTTAGCACGTGATTTATCGATCTTGCGTTGGGTGAGCTCACTACGAGCATCGTAGTTGCTACTACGGCGTCGTGGGCTCCAACGACAACGAGGCATGTCGTTCTCCTCCTCGTCATATGAGGGTGTGCGGCTTCGAGTGAACTTGACCGCGACCTTTTTCTTCGGCTCCACATGAGTTTCGTCATGGAGCGCAGCTCTGACGACTCCGAGGCCTGCTAGCGCAGACTTGTGCATTACGTTCTTTGGGTCACCCGCCGGAGGCGGATTGGATGCGAGATATGTGGTGGCCGCCATGATCGCAGCCTGTGGCGTTTTCGGCATGATGTTGCCTTGTGATTCCATCATCATGAAGGACGTGTTGAGGGCCCTGGTGACCTTGCGTCGCGCGGCGGGGTCCATGTGCTCCATGCGGGAGCGGTACTTGTTGGCGTTGTTGCCATGTGAAGTGGATCCGCCAGCGGCGGAGAGCGCAGCTCGCCATGCGCTTGACTCTGCAGCTACGTGCTTACGCTTTTTGAGCTCCTCCTACAGCTTCACCTATCGATTGTGGTCATTGATCAGGAGCCAGTGGTAGGCCATCAGTAGGTCACGGGAGGCATCCATAGGTAGGATTTTATTGCCTTGCACGACTTCACGTGCTTGGCGCCAGCCTTCCACGTTGAGGTTGATCTGGTCATAGGCACGACTGCTGCCCTCAGTGGCTCTGTTGGTCGGGTTTCCTCTATTTCCCTCGTTCTCAACCTGAGGGTTGGGAGGGGGATTGGGAGGTGGTAGGGAACTCGAACCTAGCGGTGGACCAGCTCCGTTGTTGATGTTGACATCATGGATGACGGCCCACAGGTAGCACTCACGGAGTGGGTCGCTGCTGCCGCAGCTCTCAGATCCGGAACCATAGGTTCCTTCATCCGAAGGGGGAACGCACAGATCGGAGTTGCAGCTACTGCTGTCATCCGAATCGCCCGTTAGTGTCGACGTGTGTAGGGCATCGATGGGTGGGAACCACGAAGTGGGCCTGATGGATGGTAGTGGCACCTTCTTTAGGAGGCGGAGGGTGCCGGTCTGCCCTACCTGGAAGCAGAAACTCCCGAACAGCATCTCGAGCCCATCGCCTATGGACTCAAAATCTTTCAGGGTGGCCGGCGAGTGGGCGGTGAAGTCAAAGGCGCCAAAGGAGGTGACTCTCTGTCACTGAAGAATCATAGATCGCTCCAGAGGGAACCGTCATGACCGCACGATCAGCTTCCCCGCTTCCCATAGACGGCGCCAATTGATGAGGGTTTGGCTCGTCAATGCCCATTGTTATAGACTTGGGTTTTGACAAGATGGGGATGCTGGAAGTCGCGGAACGGTTAACATGCAAGCAACTCAGGGACACGAGGTTTACCCAGGTTCAGGATCCTAGAGGGAAAACCCTACTCCTGCTTCTCTGTTCTTGATTACGGCGGAACTGAAGGTTACAGGGGTGCGTAGATGCAATCTGGCATGGAGGTGTGTGTATGAGGTGAGTTGAATCCTTCTCGCCGTACCCTCCTGGCCTTTATATAGATAGTACATGTACCAGGAGAGGTCGAGTCGGTTGTGGATTAGGGTTGATACCCTTTGAAATTCTATCTAATCAAAACTTGTCCTCCAAGGAGTTGAATTCGCCACGAGCTTGGGCCACCCGAAAGCTTTCTGGGATGCAAATCCTCGTGTGGGACTTCCTTGGGCTGGACCAGGTATACCAATGTTGTGCACCCATAGGGTATATCCATGTCAGTATCACCGTACAGTTCCAGAGCTGCACATATCTTTCCTGACCAACGAGGTTCGGTAGTACTCTTTCTTGGAGTTTTATGAGGAGGGGTGGGTAACTCATCATCATTTCCTTCTTCCATTGGTGGAGTCAACACTGAAACAGATTCTGGCGCTGCACTACTCGCCACTTCTGGAATGGGAGGTTCAATAACCTTGTCGAGTTCTACTTTCCTACTAGTCACACCTTTCGATAGAAAATCTTTTTCTATAAAGTATCCGTTCTTGGTGACAAACACTCTGCATTCGGATCATTGATAGAAGGTGTACCCAATTTTTTTTTTTGTGTATCTTATGAAGACGCATTTCTCTGGTTTGGGTTTGAGCTCATCAGGTTGAAGTTTCTTCACATAAGCATCACATCCCTAAACTTTTAGAAATGACAGCTTAGGTTTGTTGCCAAACCATAATTCATACTTGTGTCTTTCAACGGATTTTGACGGTGTTGTATTTAAAGTGAATACAGCAGTTTCTAATGCATGACCCCAAAATAACAATGGAAAATCTATAAGGAATATCATATACCATAACATGTCTAATAAGGTTCGATTATGACGTTCAAATACACCATTATGCTGAGTTGTTAAACAATTCCACATTGTCTCATGTGTGTGCCAAACTCATAACTAAGATATTCTCGTCCACAATCGGATCGTAGAAGTTCACTACAAGAAAGGTTTCCTTCCGCAATGACTAGGCCCGTCGGCCGTCCTAGAAGGCGCGTCTTCCACGACGAAAATCTCGGCTCGACCATGGCTAATGTAATTTTTTTCTGGTTTCGCTCCCCTCTACTACGACGAAACCGCTAAAAACATGGACAAAGCTCAACGGGAGCATGGCAAAAGTAAGATTTTTGCTTCCTCGCGAGATGTTGACTCGCCAAAGTTTTTTTTGCGTGTGGGTCCGAGACATCAGTGACTCTAGTGGAGCAAACTTTTCTATCGTGCCTCCCTGATTTGAATTTGATAACGTTGTTCGATGCCTCTTCCGTTTAGTCAGGTTGGTCCCGCATGTCTGCCTCACATTAGAGGAATCGTGTGTATGACGGAGTTTTTCCTTTCCTGTTCTGAACTTGATAGCGTCGCTCGATGCATCTGCCGTTTAATCAGACTGTTGGGTCCCACGTGTCATCCTCACACTACAAGAAACATGTGTATGATGGATTTTTTCCTTGGGTCGTGCCTCCCTGATATGAACTCGACAACGTTGTTCGATCTATCTGTCGTTAATCACGATGTTGGGTCCCACATGCCAAATTTCATCAAATTCAAAACCATGTTGTTGCATTCATATCATCACGGCATATCTACCTTTCATAAAAAATTTCAAAGCTTAAAACCTAATAAAACCATATTTAAACCCCTTTTATATTATATGTACGGGGCATGGTTTTATTTTTATTTTCAAGACCCAAAATGTTTTTGGAGTGAATAGTTGTGTTTAACACACTTTTACTCACTAGGGTCACCTCACAAAATATTGGTGAAAGTTTGAATTCAATTGGATTTTAATAGGCCATTCATATCTGATTTGAAAAATCAAATCAGAAATAGAAAAACGAAAATGAGAAAAAAGAGAGCTCAACCAACCAATCTGGCCCAGGCCCAACTAACATCCCAGCGAGCCCACCCGGGAAACCTCTCTCCCCTCTCTGTTTTGCACCTCGTGCGTGCGCACCCACCCACTGACAAATGGACCCCGCTGCCACCTCACCCCTTCTTCCCCAAATCCCGCGCGACGACTGCGCCACTGCCGTTTCCTCCCCTCTTCATTGTCGGAATTGAATTCCGTTAATTGCCGATGAATGCATGCATGATTCTCATCCCTTCTCCGGCTACATAATTCCCTCCCTCTCCGTGTTATTTCCCCCCACTCATGCCCCTCTTAGCGCCGCCAGGCTAGTAGAATTTCCCCTCGCACCACCGCCGCACTGAGCAACTCCGGCGAGCTATTCTGGAAAGTCTCATACACGCCTCTGTCTCTGGTTCACTTGACCCTGTTTGACGTGTCCTTGCGCATCTCCTGATACTTGCCATTTGTCTCCTCTTGCACCAGAGTGTCGTCTTCGTCTCCGACCGTGAGCATCTAACGCATAGCCAAACTCCGACGAGCGATAGCCGTCGCGTCCGTGCACCCCCGCCCCAACCCCGATCACGTTGAGCATCGCCTCGTCTCTGCGACCGTGGTAAGTACCAGTGCTCCTCTACCCCTCTGACCTTGCCGGCATGTCACCCCCAGTGGCGTCGCCGCCGCTACGGCCATTTGCGCCGCTCGCCTATGGTCGGGCAGATCTGACCAGTTGGATCTATATCTAGTGGCTATGGTTAGATCTAGGAGCGAAGAGGTATGTTTAGATCTGGACCGCACATCGTCACTTAGATCCTGTGGCCCACAAGTACGATCCGCCCGAAGCGGTACCGGCCAATAGGATGCTGCCGTGTGGCTAGGTTTTAGATTTAAAATCTAAATTTTCATCTATTAGTAATTTAAACTTGTAAATTCAATAACTTTTGTTCTATAAATCCAAAAGTTACAAATTTTATATCTATGGATTAAGAAAAATGAGCCCTTTGCATATATGGCCTTGAATTGGCCATTTGTTTCTGAAAAATTAGGATTTTTGCAGAATCATTTATAGGCCTATTTTGAGTATAAAAATTATTTAGAAAATTATTTTAAAGTAAATTTTGCTTTATTTAGACTTTAGAAAGTATACTTCGTGTTCAGTACTGAAAAGTTTGTTTTGAAAAGTGTGAAAAATCATCCGTTTACATTTTGCATGCATTCATAATTATTTTTGTTTGTATATTTATTTCTGAATTTTGGTGTATGAATTTATGTGTAAATTTTTTGGATTGTGGAGAGTGTGATTGTGAGTATTGTACCTATTTCCTAGCTACTAAGGCAAGTGATATTTCATCCCATGTCCTACTATTTTCCTTCTCACATTAGCACTATTTTGACTATGATTTGCATGGTGATTTTCTAAGTATATGCTATGCTATGGTAGATCCTACAGATATTGTCTTAGTAGTTTTTCCCTAAGTTAAGAGACATGTTATGCTAGTATGCTTAGCCTAGCTAGTAGAATGCAAGGGTGGAATATTCATGTTATGATACTATGCAAAGTTTATGCCTATGTTTTTGATTAATAAAACAATATGTTAATGAATCACCTGGGTGGAATGGGAAGATTGGTTTGTGTTGAGTGGTTACACAAGGCCCATGTCTATGGTTTACCTTGTGTATGACACTTGTGTATGGCCACCCAGGAATAAAGAGATTTGAGATGTTTAGTGTTGATAAGCATCTAGTGCAACCACATGGCATATGGGCTCTGCCTTGACCAACTAGGTTGCAAGAACTTAGAAAGATGGACAGTTGGTGGTAGGGATGATAGGATGGAACACGTCCATGGTGGTCTAAGGGAATAATCTGAAAAGTCTCGTCTCGATGCATGTCGAGTCTTGTGGGGAAAGTGCACCACCTCTCCAGAGGGTAAAACCTAAGTACTTAGCCGTGTCCCCGGTAACGGACATTTTGAGCATCAAAGACATTGAAATTATCAAGGATCTCCTCATCCCAATTTCTCTAAGTTAAAACTTGTGGTTGAACAAGGTTAGAGGTTCACCAATGTCTATTGGTGGTTCCTAGGAGTTTTTGTCAAACTAAAACTTAGTGTTTTCAAACTAATAAGACAAACCTTATTTTTGAGCAAAGCCATCCTGAACTGCACTTAGCCAAATTCATATAGTTATTAGATGTTACTATACTACTATGGTATCTCTTGCCAATACAATTCCAAATGTATTGACCCTCTGTGGTTGTAACTAATTATGTTGCAGGTTACTCTAGTGGTGACTAGGGTTATGAGTCTACACTCAACATGTTGGGCTGTGGCACATGAAGATGAAGACTTTATTTATTTGCTATGTAATAAGAACTCTATGTGTTAGACTTGGTCTAATGAGTTTTAAGAACCATTTGTACTCCTGGAATTACGATGTAATATTGACCTTTGTATATGTGTACTTCATCTTAAACTGTGGATGCTAGCATTTCGATCCAGGGACTAGCATTGCAATCACAGGGGCCTTTACCTTAAAGGGCGAGGCCTTACACTCTTATTAGAAGAATCGTGTGTATGATGAAATTTTTTCCTTGGCTCCCTCTACCCCGTTCCGAACTTGATAGCGTTGCTAGATGCATCTACAGTTTAATCATGCAGTTGGGCCCACATGTCATCCTTACATTAGAAGAAACATGTGCATGATGATTTTTCCTTGTCTCGTGCCTCCCTTATTTCAACTCGATAGAGTTGCTCGATCTATTGCTGCTCGGTCCCACATGCCAGCCTCTCATTAGAAGAATCGTGTGTATGATGGAATTTTTTCCTTCGCTACCGCTACCCTGTTCCGAACTTGATTGCGTTGCTATATGCATCTACCATTTAATCACGCAGTTGGGCCCACATGTCATCCTCTCATTAGAAGAAACGTGTGCATGATGGAATTTTTGTCCTCGGTCGCGCCTCCGTCTTAACTTGATAGTGTTGCTCGCGGCATCAGTCGTTTATTCTGGCTGGTGGGTCCTATATGCCAGCCTCACATTAGAAGAATCGTGTGTATATGATTGATTTTTTCTTCTCTAGCGCTACCCTGTTCCTAGCTTGACGAATCTGCTGTTTGGTCACGCAGCTAGGTCCCATATGTCAGCATTTTATTTGAAGAACGCATGGGACTTTTTTCTTGCTCGTGCCTCCGTGTATCGAACTTGGCAACATTGCTTGATGCATGACCAGACATTTATATAGGCTGCTGGGTCCCACATGTCAACATATCATTAGAAGAAACATGTGCATATGTTGGACTTTTTTCTCGCTCGCGCCTCCATGTTTTGAACTTGGCAACATTGCTCGATGCGTCAGCCGTTTATACAGGCTGCTTGGTCCCACATTTCAACATCTCATTAGAAGAAACATGTGCATGTTGGACATTTTTCTCGCTCACACTTCCGTGTTTTGAACTTGGCAAAGTTGCTCGATGCATCAGTGGTTTATACAGGCTGATGGGTCCCCGTGTAAGCCTCTCATTGGAAGAAATGTGTGCATTCTGGACTTTTTTCATGATCTCTCCTCCCTGTTTCGAACTTGACAACGTTGCTCGATCCACCATCCATTTATACAGGCTAGTGGGTCCCCCATGTCAGCCTCTCATTAGAAGAAACATGTGCATGCTGGACTTTTTTCTCGCTCGCGCCTCCCTGTTTCGAGCATGGCAACGTTACTCGATGCCTCCCCTGTATTAGGTCTCTCTGGTGGGTCCCATATGTCAGGCTCCTCTGTAGAGGACACGTGTGTATGTTGGACTTTTTTCAGGTCGCCTCCCCTAGTTTGAGCTTGGTAATGTTGCTAGTCCCAGATGTCATCCTTCTCTGTGCAAGAAACGTGTTTATGCTGGAATAAATGTACAAGTACGACATAGATTATATATATTGATAACCCTAGGTTTCGAATCAAACTCAAGACTTCAACAAATGGCAACTGCATGCGCTTCCACTATGCTAGAACCAACTATGGTACTCATAAAACATTAGGTTTAGAAATGACGATATCACTTAAAATGAAAAGGCAGCAATGATGATTGCCATTAAAAAAATGCTACATGGTTAGCATAAATAAAACTTGGGTAGGCAAAGCTTGCACTATACATAATCAAAATGTCACGGAAAATGCTAAATTAAGAAGATTTTAGGCGATATAAAAAATAATCTGGGTCCAATCTTCTGAACAAATGGGCTTATTATCATGGGCTCCTTAGTGAAACTTCTTCAGTGTGATTCATGCTTAAAAAAGTAACAATGTGTTGAGGGCTGGCGGCCCACGGCCGACCTGACCCAAGAAGGACAAATTCGCGAGATTTTGGGCTAGAGTTAGGTCAAATGTACTATATTGTAATGAGCTCCTCAATTAATTTGCAATGTTTTGGGCCAGACTTGGGTTGAATGTCCAATCTTTTCATTAGCTCCTTAGTGAAAATTCGATGTAGTTGGTAAAATATACAGGGGTTTGGCGGCTCTTCTCACCACCAAAGGCTAATTAAGGGAAGTTTTTTTGAAACAAGATTATGGGAAGTTTTTTGTCCAAAGTGGGTTTGAAAGTTCATTTCCATAGGCTCAGTAGTGAAAATGCATTGTACCGAAGGCCGATGGTCCACCTGACCTGGCTGTACCTATGCCACATCCATAAGAATGAAGTTGGAAAGGGAGAAAACTGACCGGTATTGTAAGACTTGATATGACCTAGCTAGCAAAGAACTTTGGCAGTGTAGGATTCAGACATGGAAAGTACTAGAGGGAGTTTGAGTGATTGACATAAAATCCTGTCATATCAAGTATTATAGCACAAGATCATCTTTTCAGCAAATGTTATATTTCGAGATGTTTGGGTGGCTTTGAATCTGCCCAGTCAATTTGATGTACTCAAAACCATGTAATCATGCCTTTTAATCTGTAGGTGATAGATACACAGTGGCCTTGACTTTCCCGGCTTCAGATAGCTCAGGTAATCACCAGCTTATATGATCACTAAAAGTTGTATGCTTCAGTATGATCAAATTAATAGATGTCGGAATTAGCGCCAACATGTGGCATTGTCATCATGCAAAAAGCCAAAGAATTCGCACATTTAGTTCATAGTTTTGAACACAATAATACAACCAATTTGTACACTAGCAGATCACACTACAATGTCAGCACATCAGAGCTTGACTTGTTCATTTCACATACACACTGGAGCAGATTCAGTACCAAATGCAGTACCAAATGCCTTATCTGAAATTATGCAGAATCAGACCCCCTGACCAACCCATTGAGCCTGAGCCATAGAAGCTGGGGCCACCATCACGAAGAGGAGCAGGTCCTGTGATGTAAACCCTTTCGAGCGACATAGGGAAGATGTCAGGATCACTTGGACAACATAATCCTACCTACTAGATAGATCTAAGTATAATTTTGCTATGCTAAGATATGATGATACACTTTGTGGTAGATGTGGGCCCATGCCAACATTGCATGGGATATCAACTACTGGTTGTGTGAGTAAACACTTGGCCAACATGATCCCACCTAGTTAGCTTTAAAACTCGATGGTTGAGCATCAGCAGATTCTCATCTGCAAGCCGATGTAGCTTTTGTTATGGTGAGTATGTTACTTTGTTTGATCACCTGTAGATACTTTCTTAACTTAGCATGAGTCTGTATTCCAAATATTGTGATGGTTCATCTACTTAAACTTATAATGATAGCAGATGTAGACTATTGGTGGGTTCTTGTTGTTTTGAAGATTTAGTTGCCTGAATGCACTATTAATTTATACAGTGCATACACTACAGTTGGTTTGAGCATTAGGAACATGATAATACATTTTTTTATGAGGTGAACGTTTAGTTGATATTGGATTCTATGCTATATTGAACAAATATTATGCATCTTCTAATGTTTAGTTTCGTCAAGTTACTATTGTCGTCAGGCTATTGTTGACAACCTCTAGATTTCATTCAGTTTTAGTTAGAACCTGTAAACCCTGCACCTGTTTAGTTTAGTTTCATGCAACACTTTTTAGGTCGTCGTTTGAACCATTATTGCAATGGAATGACGAACTGGATCAAAGATGATGTAATAGGGGTACGCAGTCCATGCCCTGCATGTTCGATTCGCGGGATGGAACTAGTAATATCTGGTCGTCCAAAGCAGAGTTCTCACACTATAACTCTGAAGCTTTCTTGAGTATGTGTAACTCTAAATAAATAGATAGAAACAACAGGAAAGCAGATAGGTTTCGGACTATGCAAAAGGTGTCTCCCATTGCAACTCATATAGTTTGGACAGTTCAGTTTATAGTTGCAAAATAGAAACATATAGTAGTTCAGTTCTGCAGATCAACACCGAGGAAAGCCTGGCAAGGAGCTGCTCAATTTTCTCCTCCTTCTCTTCAAGTAGTAGGCGATGTACGAGCATGTCCTGCCTGATCTTAACCTGCTCATTGAGCGATTCCTTGAGCTTTCGCAGCAGTTTCATGTTGTTGACATGGAGATCGACATTAGCATTTGTTAGCCTCGCATTATCCTTGGAGAGCCCCTCGATGATGGCTGTATTCCGTCAGGTCGAGGCTTGGATTTTCTTATGCAGTTTCTCCCAGGCAGCGTTGTCCCTTTTCAGCTGGTCGCACTCCTTAGTAAGTGTATTTACAGCTGATTTGAGCGGTTCTAATTCCAGTTCTTGAGTTTGCATTTTCTCCCTATGGCTGCCTATCCGTGCATTAAGCCAAGCATCCACCTGAGTGTTGAGTTGTGGCTTCTTTTCCCAGGACAAAGAAAACGTGGTTTCAGTCCTATCATAGAACAGGGAGAACAATATCTGAAGTTATAGAACTGAGCTTTATGAAAGACTAGGCGGTGCGGAAAAGATCAAGAAAGCCCGATTCCTAGTCGTAAAAACCCTAGTGTACTGTGCTTACCTCGCTGATCTGGGGAACTGGGGAAAACAGGTCTGCCGGTGAACCGCCGGCTCTGAACAAGGAGAAGATGATGATGATGAAGGATAAGAAGAATGCTAGAAAACACGATTAAGGAGAAGAAGTACAAGACCTACCCGGAGGACCCGTCGCCTGCGGGCACAGCCTTCATGATCATATATTTTGAGTCTGCAGTGTGTAAACCATCGTGACGAGCTCTTTCTTTTCTCTCCTTGCACAATGTCGCTGCTAAACGCTTCCGGGAGGGAGCCATGGCTGCATAGAGGGAGGGAGCAGGAGCGGGATGAGCATGACGTAGAAGAAAGGGAGGAGGGCGCCTAATGATGAGTGGAGGTAGATAGTCAAAAGTCTAGGCACACCATGGTCGTCTCCCCTACTATCCCAGCTATATCCATCATGCGATGTGCCTTCTAGTAGAAGTGTTGTGCACATGTGGCAGAGAATAAATAGAGAACTACAACGATGCTACCGATTGGATGCTTAATCCAATGACACTTTGGCGTTTATACAATGGTGCACGCGTCCGGCCTACCCGCGCCATGATGACATAGTCGTGCGTCGAATCACACAATTAGTCCTGCGTCAGAGTACAATTTATTTTATTAATAATGGCACTTCGATGCGGATACAATGGTGCACACGTCACGATAACACAGTCCCGTGTCAAGATGACACTTTTTATGGTGAGAGGATTTCTAGCGCTCCTTCCCGAGCCCCCAACCTTCTCCATGCGTGCAACACAAACATGCCCGCTGGTGCAACACAGATGTGGCCCAGCAAACACGCCCTAAACCTCCCTAAAATAAAACACGCCCTAAACCATGTCTTTGCGCTTACTTGTAGCTCAAGTTGGACCTAGTTTCGTTAAATTGCCAAGATGCAAAATCTTATAGCAAGAAGTTGAACCCGTCGTCAAAACTTACGCTTGTTTATGATACTGTATATTAATTTACCTACCAATGGGTTCCTCCAAAATCTATTTCGTAAAAGTTTCAAAGCAACCTACAATTTTCATGTAGTTCAAATTTGACCTAATTTCTATACATCGACATAAAGACACTCAAGTGGGCGGAGTTTGATAGGAAGATTGAAAACTCATAAAACATGGAAATTGTAAGTACAACATGTTGACCCACTAAATATGTCTGAAAACTTGGCCAGTGGCATTCAAATCCAATATTCTTCGGGATTTCTTTGTGGAAAATAACAATCTCATCATCACTCGGAAAATTGAGATTTTTTCCTGATAGTTGGACACTCACACCTACGGCATTAATTACTACTCCCTCTGTCTCGAAATATATGTCTCAGACTTTTCAAATTTTGGATGAATCTACTCCCTCCGTTTCAAAATATAGGATGTTTTAGATTTGTGAAGCTGATGAATCTAGACACCTTTTAGTGTGCAGGATCACTCCGAACCTCCCCGAATCTACATACTAAAAGGAGTTTAGATACATTTGCTTCACAAAGCTAAAACATCTTATATTTTGAAACAGAGTGAGTATATGCTAAATAGTGTGTAGATTCATCAAAATGTTGGTCCTCTATATATGTCTGAAAGCTTGGCTTGTGGCAAAGGGGGTAATATCCAAAAAGGGAGTATAGGACAAGATTTGGATAACAACATTTTTTTAGAACCCTCAAGCTTTTTCTTAGACCATGATCCAAACATTACATTGACACCGATGATTATCCAAACTGCAAACAGAGTATACTCAACATCATACGGAGTACAATATAACTTAACGACTTCTAGGGTGACTCCGCGGTCTTCTCAGGCGACTTGGCAGGATCCTCCGCGGGCAACTTGACTGCGTCCTCCGCGGTACCATCACCAAGCAGCGACTCGTGGATGTTGGGCAGCACGCCGTGGTGCACGATGGTGATGCCGGCCAGCAGCTTGCTCAGCTTCTCGTCGCGCATGACGTCGAGCATCACGTGCCTTGGGATGATTCAGATCTTCTTGTTGTCCTTGGTGGCTTGCCCGGTGAGCTCCAGCACCTCGGCGGTGAGGTACTCGAGAACGGCCGCGAGGTAGACGGGAGCCCCGAAGCCAATGCGCTGGGAGTACCGACCCTCCTTGAGGTAGCGCCCGATCCGGCCGATGGGGAAATGCAGCTCGGCCTTGACGGACCTCATCACCTGCTTCTTCATGTTCCTGCCTGGTGTAAGACTGCTACCTGGAATGACCAAAGAAGGATTCAGAAGCCGGAGACATGTCTTTTTTTCTCCATGACCTTTGTCTCTGCCACCTAGATATTCTTCTTCTTCACCTGGGGAGCTCCGATCTTCGGAGCCATAACTGCAAAGTCGTAAAGTAGTAGGGGGTGGAGAAGAGGAAGAAATGTTAATTGTGGAGGTCCGGTGAAGGTGCCCAGGTCACTTATATTGAAACTTTAACAACATCCTTTTTACTGTTTTACGATGCATTTTTAATAAAAGGTTGTGTGTATCAACTGATGCAGAGGCTGGCGTTCTACTCCCCCTCTTCGAAAGATAAGAAATAACGGCCTTTGCTCATTTTTGCAATGTTTCTATATTTTCTTTGACTTTTTTGAAACATGGTCAGATGTATCAGCATGAAAAATTCTTTCAAATAAGTTGTATATTTCAAAATTGTTGTTGGTTTTCAGTATGACCGCGTGGGTACAATAATTATATATGAATTTCGGACAAATTTACAAGCAATATATCATGCACTTGTACTTAAAATTTAACCTACTTTGGTCAATTGAAAAAAGTCATTTAAGTATAAGAAATTAGACAGAAAGCTTGAAAATTCATGAAACTTATTAACCATACAACATACTCTATTATGTGTGAAATTTACTATGTCATGGCATTCAGAGCCATACTCTTTGCACTATATTTAAAAACCATTTATAGGCGACACTTCTAAAAATATTTTAAAACATAAAAGTTGAAAAGTCACATTAACAACGTTAGTATGTCATGCCAAGGTGCACCCATCTAGCATAAATGGACACGTTAGTATAAACTATGTAGATAATGGCCATGACCGTGGTCATTGTTGAGCTTGAAACCCAAGTATGTTAACACATCGCTGGTTATATTGTGAAGCAAATGTTTTTACAGAAAAAACATTCCTCTAAGCTCACATTCTCTTCTTGCTCTTCGATTTTCCCCTCCATTTCGAACCATATTATTCGTAGTACTAGTACTACTCCTACTTGATTTACACAAAAAACATTCCTCTCGCTAGGAAAATTGAGATTGTCTCTTTTCCTAATACTTGTTGGAAACTCCCCTTGGCAACATTGTTTACCATGCCAAGATGCACCAATCTACTAAATATGGGAAATTATCATAAACATGATGTTGGATATGGCCATGACCCTGGTCATTCAGCTTGAAACATGTTCACATACATAATAGGACAATTTTGTAAAGGCACGTTTTTCTAATGTTATCCAAACTCATGTTTACCATTTTTCATGGCAGGTAATACACGCAAAAGGACGCCATAAGCAACTATTTGTTTTTTAGGATTTTTCTTTTTTCTATTGATTTCAAAATAGAGTCAACATTGTCGGCACGCAAATGATTAGTAAGAATTTGAATCTTTAAAAAATCTTGGACGTTCTCGTATATTAATTGACTGATGGGTACAATACCTTCAAAGGCCCTATGTAAAATCTTAAGAGGAATCTACCATTTTCTTATACTTCAAATTAATTTGACCTATTTTCAATAAATCCACATAAATCCATTTAAGTGCGGAAGTCACATAGGAAGCATGATCCACTATGTGTGAAACTATTGGCTTGTGGCATTTTGAACCATATTATACAAACTTTTTGAATAGAAAAAACATCACCATCGTAGCTAGGGAAAATTGAATGTATTTTTTCCTAATTGTTGGGAACTCCCACAAGCAACAATGATTACTATGCCAAGATGCACCCATATATCAAACTAATGTAAGAACTCTATATATCAGATCGTAAACCATGATGTCCATATGACCTTGATGACCTTGGTCGTTCGGTTAAACCCAATAATGTCCATACACATGGTAGAAAAATATTATGAAACCATTTTCTAAAACTTGTCTAATCCCATGGTTACCATTTACATGGCACGTAGTGCAGGCGAGAAGATAGGACATCATGCGTAAATCTTTCGTTTTCCCTTTATTTCATGTCATCGTTTTCAAAATGGATTCAAAATTGTGAAGATGAAAATCATAGTACGAAGTTGAACGAGTCGTCAAAACTCTCGATGGTTTCTGATATAAAAATTGAGAGCCTCATGGGTACCTCCAAAAGCTTTTTTTCATTAAACTAACTTTCAACGCAACCTACAATTTACTTGTAGTTCAAATTTGACATAATTCTAGTACATCGACATAAGTCATTCAAGTGGGCAGAGTTAGCTAGTATGAAGTTTGAAAACTCATAAAACATGGGGATAATAAGTAAAACATGTCAGTCCACTATATATGTCTGAAAACTTGTATTGTAGCAATCAGATCCAATATTGTTTGGACTTCCTTTACGGAAAAAAATCTTGTCATCACTCGGAAAATTGAGATAGTTATTTCCTGATATTTGGAAACTCACACCGACGGTATTGTTTACTACAATAATATGCACCCATCAACCTCTGAAATGTCATTTAATTTAAGAGCAATCTATCACGCTTACTTCTAGATCAAGTTTGACCTAATTTTATTAAATTGTAAAGATGGAAAATATTAGAAAAAAGTCGAACATGTTGTCAAAACTCTTAATGGTGATTTATGATATATTAATTGACCCCTGATGGTTATCTTCAAAAAATCGTAGAACTTTCAAAGCACCTACAATTTTCTTGTAATTCAAATTTGACCTAATTTTGATAAATCGGCATAAAGTCATTCAAGTGGGTATAGTTAGGTACGACGAAGTTTGAAAACTCATAAAACATGGAAATATTATTTTAGTAAAACATGTTGGTCCACTTAATATGTCTAGAAACTTGGCTTGTGGCATTCAGATACATATTCTTCGTACTTTCTTTATAAAACAAATCTTGTCATTACTCGAGAAATTGAGAATATTCTTTCCTGATAGTTGGAAACTCACAACAACATTGTTTATTAAAATAAATTGCACGTATCTACCTCTAGAAAGACATTTAATTCAAGATCAATCTACCGTGCTTACTTTTAGCTCAAGTTTGACCTAATTTCATTAAATCCATAATTAGTCACTGAAGTGTGCGAAGTTAGCTACAAAGCTTGAAAAATGGAACTATAAGAAATCGTGGTCCACTTTGTGTGATAATTCGGAGGGTCTCATTTTCTTCTAACTGTGGTAGGTCCTGTAGAAATGAGGTGCTTCAATTAACATAGGTGTTATAAGTGCAATTTACATCAAGGACATCGTAAAAAAGGAAAATTACGTCCAATTCCATGCATTTAGCACAAGGTACCTTAAAATAATGAGTGAAGTGTTTTTTGAGGTTTGATCATACTAGCGTTCATTGTGCTAATGAATATCAATAGAATCTCCTAGATGTCATCTTCCAAGGACTTTGTGCGTCAATTAACACGCTCGGTGGAAGTACATGTTACATCAAGGACCTCATAAAAAATGAAAATTACATCCAAGTCCATGCATTTTTTGCGTGCATAGGAGTACTAGTAGAGTGTACACTATAAGGTGGCAGGAGTACCTCGTGTCAAGAACCAATCATAACTTTTCTCTGACATCGAGTCGCCTTCAACTTCACTTCTCTCTTTGCTGATGTCCTCTTCCCCTGCCTATGTTTTATTCTCTCTACATGTACAACACGTGGACCGAGGTGGGCACATGTCTAAGCAAAGAAAAATACTTCTACGAGTAAAAGGGCATGGACTATGTTGTCCATCAAGGGAAAAAATAATCCACATGGACATCCATATACATAGTGGAAGCTATCAAGAAGCTAAAAACCTTACAGGTAGTCCATAAGCATTAAAATATTGATAAGCATCAAAATATGGAGTAGTACACATAGTTGTAGAAAACAAATTTTAATCATAAGACTATAAGAGGGTAGATCTTACATGTGGGTCCTATCTTATTGAGAAGTTTGACTAGATACATTGTGGTGCAAAATCAATTAGCTTGGTATAGCAAGTGGGTCTGTAAGGTTCCCAACCTTTAATAAGGTAGAGATCCCTGTGTTTACAATGCTAGTCCCTGGATCAATAGCTAGCATCCACAGTTAAGATGTAATATCAAGAAACAAAGGTCATAATACATCTTTATAACCAGGAATAAAATAGTTTATTACATCTTACATAGCTCATTTGGCTATCTCATTACAATGCAGCAGAATATAGCAATAGCATGGGGTCCTTCATCTTCAAAGTGCCACAGACAGACATGTTGGTTGTAGACTTGTAATCCTAATCAACAAACTTGACTAACATCAAACAAACCTGCAACATAACAAGTTACAACCGCAAGGGTCAATACATTTGAATTGTATTGGAAAGTGATACTATGGTAGTATAGTAGAGTCTATCATCTATATTCATTTGGCTAAGTGGAGCTTAGGCTTGCTTTGCTCAAAATATATTTTCCTTATCATTTGAAAACACTAAGTTTTTGCTTGACAAAATCACCCAAGGAACCACCAATAGAAATTGGTGAACCTTAAACCCTTGTTCAACCACAAGTTTTTAACTTAGAAATTTGGATGATGAGATTCTTGATAGCTTCCATTTCTTGATGCTCAAATTGTCCTTTACCAGGGACATGGCTAAGTACTTAGATTTTTACACTCTGCAGAGGTGGTGCACTTTCCCCACAAGACTTGGTTTCACCAAGACAAGATCTTTCAGAATCCTTCCCTTAGACCATAATGGACGCGCTCCAACCTATCAATCCCCTACCACCAACTGTCCATTTGGATAAGTTATTGCAACCTATATGATCCAGGCAGAGCCCATAATGCCAAGTGGCTGCACTTGAAGCTTCTCAACATTTGACATCTCAAATCTCTTTGTTCCTGGGTGGCCATCCACAAGTGAGATACACAATGTTCACCAGTCCCCTGGCCTTGTGTAACCACTCAACACAAACCATTCCTTCCATTCCACCCAGGTGATTATTAACTTAGTTGTTTTATTAAACAAAACACAAGTCCTCAGACTTAGAAATTTTCCATATCATGAATTTATATTCCACCCTTGTTTTCTACTAGCTAAGCTAAGCATGATAGTAGTAGGAATCTTAACTTAGGAAATTTCTACTAAGGTTACATCTACTAGGATTTCCCATGGCATAGTTTATACTTAGCAAAAATTCCATGCAAGTCCTACTTAGAAATATCACTAATGCATAGTGAAAATAATGGGACAAAAGTATGTAGCATTACTTGCCTTTTTGGTAGAGAGTATAGGTTCACTCCTTGATCTTGCAATATTCACTCACTTCAAATCACTACAATTCAATCAAGCAAACAATATTTCAATCTACCATTCAAGCAATTCATCACATAAAATGATAGAAACAAAACAATGCATGCAAGAATGCAAGAGATTGTTTTATTTGTAAAAGTGGTTTCTAATGGGTCATAAACATATTAAAACACCTAATGGTCATTTTATAAGGTGGCAAAATCATTTGCTAAAGTTTTCACTTCATAAACTATTTTTAAATCAAGTCATTATTTTATGTGGTTAAAAAAATGCCTTTAGCAAAGCAATAATTTTATAGGGTTCACCAAATACATTTTGAAATCATAAAACTTGGTGTTTGGGGTCAGAGAGTTTATTCCAAAACATTTCCCAAAGATTTTTTACTAAAAGCATTTTTAAATAAATAAACATTACTTTTGTTTGACTAGAAATGGTTTAAATCCAAAGTTTATTCTTTTGTTTCACCAAATACATTTTTGAAACCACAATTTGTTTCCTATGGTCAATAGGTTCAAAACACACCATTTTCCAAAGATTTTATCCCCAAAATCATTTTAGTACAATTTTTATATTCTAAACATGCATACACAAGTTTCTGAAAAAAACAAACAATTTAACAGAATCTTTTTACTAAACAAAGTGCATGGTTGGCTAGGGCTTTTCTTGCTGAATCCATTGATATAAAATTTGCAAAATTTGGACGTGTAGATTAAAAGTTATGTATTATTCAAATTGGAACATCAATTAGATAAGTTTCTGGTTTTTAAATCAAACAGAGGCCACGTGGTGTGATACTACTAGCTGGTACCGGTTTGCACGGATCGGCTCTGTGAGGCGTTCGATCTAATGAAGATCGTGCGGCACTGATCCATCCATACCCTTTCAGTTAAATGAATCTATCGCGTCACTACGATCTGGATCGGACAGCTACCAATAGCCTGCCACTAACTGGCAGCGCGACGACGGTGGCGCGCGGCGGAGATGGCGATAGAGGAAGCAAGGAAGGTGGAGAGGTGGCTCACCGTGATCGCCTTGGCATGGGGAAGCTCAAGGCGGTCCTTGCTGGCGAAGGGGCGCACGAGGATGTCCTTAATCGCTCACCGGAGTTGAGCTGTGCCTCGGGTGCGCGCGATCGTGGTCGAAGACGAGTGCCTAGGATGCAAGCAAATGAAGAAAAGCATCAGGAGGATGCGCACGGTTTCGGGGGTTGTAGAGGTACTCACCAGAACGCGAGGGGCACACGGGTTGGGCGTCAATAGCTCGCCGGAGCTGGTGCAGACGACGGTGGCGGTCAGTGGTTATCCTTGCCGAGGTTCAGGGGATCGCGGGGACGAGCTGATGCCACGAGAAGGTTCGCCAGGATGTGTGGAGCTTGTGAGCATGGTCGAGGAGGCGAGGGGCGGCGAGGGACTGCCGGAATCGCTGCCGGAGAGCGTCGGAACAAAGGGCGGTGTAGGGGGAAATTGGGCAGCCTGGGGGCGCGCTAGGGTGAGGCGACGAAGGGGAAAGAGAGAGGGGAGGCAGGCGCTTTAGATAGCATGGTCGCGGGGGGCGCTTAATGGCGTGGTTACTGCGTATTAACGCGAGGAAACGGCGACAGAACGGCCTGGGAGGAAAGAGGAGGCGTGGTCACCGCGGGGAGGAAGAAGGTGAGGTGGCAGTGGGGACCGTTGTCAGCGTAAGGGAGAGAGGGGGAGTGGGTCCGGGCGTTCAGCGACTGAGTGGGTGAGTTCTGCGGTGAGAATAGCGATTCATGGGAGGGGGTGTGTGGTGGGCTGTTGGGTCTTAGTTGGGCCTGCTGGCTGGGCTGGGTCCTTTTACATTTTTTTATTCTGTTTGTTTTTTCTTTTTCTCATTTGATTTTTGTGTTTTGATTTTGAATAAACAACTCAAACACTCTTTTGAATTCAAACCTCAACCAAAATTTGTGTAGGTTTAAATACTGATTAGTAATACATTCTGAAATCATTTTAGAATAATTTATTTATTCTTTTTAAGGTCTTTTAATTATTCAAAAAGGCTCTGGTTTTAAATCAAATAAGGTTTAATAATAATTTCAAACACCATTTAAATTTATAAATCCTTCCAGTAGGTTTTTACTTGTTTATTTGGGTGTCAAATAATTCATCTTGATTTATTTGGAAAAGTTTTTAATATGATTCATAAATCATTTAGATTGGATATTTGTTTTAATTCCAATGGAATTAAATATAGTTTTATTTCCCTAAATTTTATTTGGAAGATTTATTTTATTTAAGTTAATTAAACAACTTTTATTCCACTTGGGTAAATTCCAAAATACTATTTCTCATGAATTATATAATCATTCTTATTAAAGATTTGTCTTTATTAAAATAGGGGTAGAATGGTTAATGCTATTTTATTTTATTTTGGAAATTCTTTATCCATTTTATTTTATTTGGATTTTGGATTATAATTCATTCCATTTGCTTATGGTCTTGGCCAAGTTTTAATTTGGTCATTAAATATTCTTTATTTAATATTTCCTTCTTCATCTTATAAAATCCATATCTTTTTATTTAGAGATCCAAACTTAGTGATTCCGATTTGTAAATCTTGTTTAATATTTGTTTATCTTTTTAAATCCCTTTAGAATTATTTGCTCAACATTTGGTTTGGTTTTTAGATAAGTGTTTCATTAGCTTTGGAAATTACTTTTCCTTATCTTATTTAAATTCATAAGATTTTATCTATGGCTCCAAATTAAGTGAAACCAATTTCTATGGCATTATAATATTTCTATTTGTCATTCTTTATAATTTGTAAATGTTTGTTGACAAGATTTTATATGGATCAAATCCATAGGCTTGGAGATAACATGGAAATGATTTTATTCCATTTAGGGTTTAGGGTTTAGGGTTTGGATTTATTTTCCAAGTGTTTAAATTTTCAAGATACATGCATTGAGGAATTCATTTCTTTTGATTTGGATTTTTTGGATTCAAACTTTTATCAAAGTTTGTTCAAGATGGGATTTTAAGTTTCCATTTAGAAAAAAAGTTTCTTTTCACCCTGATTTTCAACAAAATTTTTTTTTTCACATTACAAGATTTGGAAAATCTTGGGATGTGACAGGCTACCACCCTTAAAATAAATCTCGTCCCGAGATTTGGGGAGGCTAGGGTTACAAGTTGGTTCAAAAGTAACTAGGGTACTACCACCCTTAAAAATTTTCCAACTAGATTACATCTTGGCTTGCTTGGGATCTTGTTGAAATCTCTCTGGATAAACATCTGCATAGTGTCCTTTGTTTCCACACTTGAAACATGTGACAAGGCTGAGATCCTTCATAGGCTTTATCTTGTGCTTCATATTTTCTGGAAAGTTGCTTGCATAATGTCCTTGGTTACCACAATTGTAACATGTGATAAGATTGAGTTCATCACGTATCTTCTGTGGACAAGTTGCTACATAATGGCCTAGCTCTTTGCAGTTGTTGCACCACACTTGGCTAATCTCCTTATACTTCTTCTTCTCTGGACATTCACTGGCACAGTGTCCCATTTCTTTGCAATGACCGCATCGCACATGGCTTTTGTCCTTCTTTTTCTTGGGTTTCTCCAAAGCTAGGAGTGCTTCTAGTTCATGTTCTTCATATGTTATCTCAAAGGTAGGAAAAGTTCCTGGTCTCCTTGACCTTCTATTATTCCTTGGATAATACATATGTCTCCTTTTTGGTCCTTTAAATTGAGTCATATTGCATTGAGGTGCAAGCTGAGATTTTCCTTTGTCTTCATCCTTCCTGGTAGACTTGGCTCTCTCATGGTAATCTCCAATCAGTTGTTGCACTCCACCTTGTTTCCTTTGTTGAACTATGGAATAGATGGGGCATTGGATAGGGACATGATTATTTCCTTCACATAGGTAACAAGTAGCTTGAGATGTGGGGCATTGGTCAATTGGATGTTTATCTTCACAATTGGGGCATTGATCTTCATGCTCCTTGGAAGTGTGATCCTTGTCTCCACAAATATTGCAAGCTTGGGTTCCTTCTAGAATAACATCTTTGTCATCCTTGTTGTCATAAACTCCTTGGGAAGAGTTGTCTCCCATGTTGATCATTTGAGTAGCAATCCCTTGCAACAATTGGGATTGAGTTTTCAAAACTTCTTGCATGGTTGGGTCTAACTCATGGTTGTTGGCTAAGAACTGAGTTGTCACTTGGTTCAACTGGGTTTGTCTTGCAAGCAGTTGGTCTCTCATGTTGACCTCTTGGTTGTTGTTGTTGCCATCCTTGATGTTGGAGTCTCTTGGAGAAATCATCTGTTTGGGTTGGATTGGGATTAGAATAGGCAAAATATTTCTAAGGAAATAATTCTAATCACACACATCACAATTCACTCAAGCAATGTGCAAGCAATCACTACCAAGCATTCCACTCAAACAACAAGTTTCAAGCATATTTTTAGGCAACCAAAAATATTTTTGTTACACCACATAAGTTGGTGGGTTTGACTTAAACTAAATATGGTGGTCCATCTATATGGTTCACTTGAAATCCTTCCATCCTTCTTGGTTGATTCTTCTTGCATGAGATCATGGTTTCCTTTGGAAAATTCTTGTGTCTTGATCACAAACTTCATAGGTGATGATGATTCCTTCTAAGTTGTGTTTCCTTAGTCTTCAAGTCTTTGGCAAGTTTTCTTGTCTCACTTGTAGTCCTTAGTGATATCCAAGGTTGAAATCCTTGGTGATAATGCTGAAGATGTTGAAGTAATTAGAGTTGATGAAGTCCTTTGCACATGATGAAGTCTTTGGCCATGGGAAAGGCTTTGTCCATCAAGTTTGAAATAGAAGAGATGTAGAATCAAAACCAAAATGGTTGAGGAAAAAGTTTACAAGATTGTTTGTAAATAAGTTTTGGAACAAATACAACTCCTATTTTTAAGGGGTTTATCCAATCATAGGTTTACAAATCCTAAAGGCAACACAATGCTCTGATACCATCTATAAGGTTCCCAACCTTTAATAAGGTAGAGATCCCTGTGTTTACAATGCTAGTCCCTGGATCAATAGCTAGCATCCACAGTTAAGATGTAATATCAAGAAACAAAGGTCATAATACATCTTTATAACCAGGAATAAAATAATTTATTACATCTTACATAGCTCATTTGGCTATCTCATTACAATGCAGCAGAATATAGCAATAGCATGGGGTTCTTCATCTTCAAAGTGCCACAGGCAGACATGTTGGTTGTAGACTTGTAATCCTAATCAACAAACTTTACTAACATCAAACAAACCTGCAACATAACAAGTTACAGCCATAAGGGTCAATACATTTGAATTGTATTGGCAAGTGATACTATGGTAGTATAGTAGAGTCTATCATCTATATGCATTTGGCTAAGTGGAGCTTAGGCTTGCTTTGCTCAAAATAGATTTTCCTTATCATTTGAAAACACTAAGTTTTTGCTTGACAAAATCACCCAAGGAACCACCAATAGAAATTGGTGAACCTTAAACCCTTGGTCAACCACAAGTTTTTAACTTAGAAATTTGGATGATGAGATTCTTGATAGCTTCCATGTCTTGATGCTCAAATTGTCCTTTACCAGGGACATGGCTAAGTACTTAGATTTTTACACTCTACAGAGGTGGTGCACTTTCCCCACAAGACTTGGTTTCACCAAGACAAGATCTTTCAGAAGCCTTCCCTTAGACAAGAATGGATGCGCTCCAACCTATCAATCCCCTACCACCAACTATCCATTTGGCTAATTTATTGCAACCTATATGATCCAGGCAGAGCCCATAATGCCAAGTGGCTGCACTTGAAGCTTCTCAACATTTGACATCTCAAATCTCTTTGTTCCTGGGTGGCCATCCACAAGTGAGATACACAAGGTTCACCAGTCCCCTGGCCTTGTGTAACCACTCAAGACAAACCATTCCTTCCATTCCACCCAGGTGATTCATTAACTTAGTTGTTTTATTAAACAAAACACAAGTCCTCAGGCTTAGAAATTTTCCATAGCATGAATTTATATTCCACCCTTGTTTTCTACTAGCTAAGCTAAGCATGATAGTAGTAGGAATCTTAACTTAGGAAATTTCTACTAAGGTTGCATCTACTAGGATTTCCCATGGCATAGTTTATACTTAGCAAAAAATCCATGCAAGTCCTATTTAGAAATATCACTAATGCATAGTGAAAATAATGGGACAAAACTATGTAGCATCACTTGCCTTTTTGGTAGAGAGTATAGGTTCACTCCTTGATCTTGCAATATTCAGTCACTTCAAATCACTACAATTCAATCAAGCAAACAATATTTCAATCTACCATTCAAGCAATTCATCACATAAAATGATAGAAACAAAACAATGCATGCAAGAGATTGTTTTATTTGTAAAAGTGGTTTCTAATGGGTCATAAATATTTGAAAACACCTAATGGTCATTTTATAAGGTGGCAAAATCATTTTCTAAAGTTTTCACTTCATAAACCATTTTTAAATCGAGTCATTATTTTATGTGGTTAAAAAATGCCTTTAGCAAAGCAATAATTTTATAGGGTTCACCAAATACATTTTCAAATCATAAAATTTGGTGTTTGGGGTCAGAGAGTTTATTCCAAAACATTTCCCAAAGATTTTCTACTAAAAGCATTTTTAAATAAATAAACATTACTTTTGTTTGACTAGAAATGGTTTAAATCCAAAGTTTATTCTTTTGTTTCACCAAATACATTTTTGAAACCACAATTTGTTTCCTATGGTCAGTAGGTTCAAAACACACCATTTGCCAAAGATTTTATCCCCAAAATCATTTTAGTACAATTTTTATATTATAAACATGCATACACAAGTTTCTGCAAAAACAAACAATTTAACAGAAGCTTTTTACTAAACAAAGTGCATGGTTAGCTAGGGCTTGTCTTGCTGAATCCATTGATATAAAATTTGCAAAATTTGGACGTGTAGATTAAAAGTTATGAATTATTCAAATTGGAACATCAATTAGATAAGTTTCTGGTTTTTAAATCAAACAGAGGCCACGTGGCGTGATACTACTAGCTGGTACCGGTTCGCACAAATCGGCTCTGTGAGGCATTGGATCTAATGACGATCGTGCGGCACAGATCCATCCATACCCTTTCAGTTAAATGAATCTATCGCGTCACTACGATCTGGATCGGACGGCTACCAATAGCCTGCCACTAACTGGCGGCGCGACGACGGTGGCGCACGGTGGCGGTGCTCGGCTGGCGGCGGAGCTGGCGATAGAGGAAGCAAGGAAGGTGGAGAGGTGGCTCACCGTGATCGCCGTGGCGTGGGGAAGCTCAAGGAGGTCCTTGCTGGCGAAGGGGCGCACGAGGATGTCCTTAATCGCTCACCGGAGTTGAGCTGTGCCTCGGGTGCGCGCGGTCGTGGTCGAAGATGAGCTCTTGGGATGCAAGAAAATGAGGAAAAGCATCAGGAGGATGCGCACGGTTTTGGGGGTTGTAGAGGTACTCACCAGAACGCGAGGGGAACACGGGTTGGGCGTTAGTAGCTCGCTGGAGCTGGTGCAGACGACGGTGGCGGTCAGTGGTTGTCCTTGCCGAGGTTCCGGGGCGCGCGGGGACGAGCTGATGCCACGGAAAGGTTCGCCATGATGTGGGGAGCATGTGAGCGTGGTCGAGGAGGCGAGGGGTGGCGAGGGGCTGCCGGAATCGCTGCCAGAGAGCGTCGAAACAGAGGGTGGTGTAGGGGAAATTGGGCAGCCTGGGGGCGCGCTAGGGTGAGGCGACGGAGGGGAAAGAGAGAGGGGAGGTAGGCGCTTTAGATAGCATGGTCGTGGGGGCGTTTAATGGCGTGGTTACTGCGTATTAACGCGAGGAAACGACGATAGAACAGCCGGGGAGGAAAGAGGGGGCGTGGTCACCGCGGGGAGGAAGAAGGTGAGGTGGCAGTGGGGTCCGTTGTCAGCGTAAGGGAGAGAGGGGGAGTGGGTCCGGGCGTTCAGCGACTGAGTGGGTGAGTTCTGCGGTGAGAATAACGATTCAGGGGAGGGGGTGTGCGGTGGGCTGTTGGGTCTTAGTTGGGCCTGCTGGCTGGGCTGGGTCCTTTTACATTTTTTTTGTTCTGTTTTTTTTCTTTTTCTCATTTGATTTTTCTGTTTTGATTTTGAATAAACAATTCAAACACTCTTTTGAATTCAAACCTCAACCAAAATTTGTGTAGGTTTAAATACTGATTAGTAATACATTCTGAAATCATTTTAGAATAATTTATTTATTCCTTTTAAGGTCTTTTAATTATTCAAAACAGGCTCTGGTTTTAAATCAAATAAGGTTTAATAATAATTTCAAACACCATTTTAATTTATAAATCCTTCTAAATCCTTTCAGTGGGTTTTTACTTGTTTATTTGGGTGTCAAATAATTCATCTTGAATTATTTGGAAAAGTTTTTAATATGATTCATAAATCATTTAGATTGGATATTTGTCTTAATTCCAATGGAATTAAATATAGTTTTATTTCCCTAAATTTTATTTGGAAGATTTATTTTATTTAAGTTAATTAAACAACTTTTATTCCACTTGGGTAAATTCCAAAATACTATTTTCTCATGAATTATATAATCATTCTTATTAAAGATTTGTCTTTATTAAAATAGGGTAGAATGGTTAATGCTATTTTGGAAATTCTTTATCCATTTTATTTTATTTGATTTTTGGATTATAATTCATTCCATTTGCTTATGGTCTTGGGCAAGTTTTTATTTGGTCTTTAAATATTCTTTATTTAATATTTCCTTCTTCATCTTATAAAATCCATATCTTTTTATTTAGAGATCCAAACTTAGTGATTCCAATTTGTAAATCTTGTTTAATATTTGTTTATCTTTTTAAATCCCTTTAGGATTATTTTCTCGCCATTTGGTATAGTTTTTAGATAAGTGTTTCATTAGATTTAGAAATTACTTTTCCTTATCTTATTTAAATTCATAAGATTTTATCTATGGCTCCAAATTAAGTGAAACCAATTTCTATGGCTTTATAATATTTCTATTTGTCATTCTTTATCATTTGTAAATGTTTGTTGACAAGATTTTATATGGATCAAATCCATAGGCTTGGAGATAACTTGGAAATGATTTTATTCCATTTAGGGTTTAGGGTTTGGATTTATTTTCCAAGTGTTTAAATTTTCAAGATACATTCATTGAGCAATGCATTTCTTTTGATTTGGATTTTTTGTTGGATTAAAACTTTTATCAAAGTTTGTTCAAGATGGGATTTTAAGTTTCCATTTAGAAACAAAAGTTTCTTTTCACCCTGATTTTCAACAAAAAAAAAATTTCACATTACAAGATTTGGAAAATCTTGGGATGTGACAGTGTATCATAAGAGTAATGAGATTTTGTTAACCCGGTCGGTGGAAGTACAAGTTGCATCAAGTACCTTATAAAATGAAAAATACATCCATTCCATCACTTGGAAAATTGAGAATATAGCAGTACGAAATGGAACGAACGTGTGTGAAGAAAATACAGTAGTATGAAGGGTATGGCTTAGCAGCTAACTCGAGAAGGACCCGACCTCTTTTTCTTGCCTAAATTTAGGGCCCTTTGTGCAAATTTTAGGGACCTCAATGTTATTTTTTATTTTTCGAGGTCTTTGATGTAAACCGTACTCCCACCGGCCATGTCGAATTTTAACTTCAAGTATTCTATTAATTTTTTAAAAAATCTTTTGAAGCCAACTAGAAATTCAGTATATCGGAAA
This sequence comes from Avena sativa, assembly GCA_916181665.1. Taxonomy (NCBI): domain Eukaryota; kingdom Viridiplantae; phylum Streptophyta; class Magnoliopsida; order Poales; family Poaceae; genus Avena; species Avena sativa. The sequence continues at coordinate 128,525,573 of OV702281.1, read as the reverse complement.
CCATCGAAAAGCTTTTTCGTAGAACTTTCAAAGAAACCTACAATTTACTTGTAGTTCAAATTTGAACTGATTTCGATAAATCGGCATTTGTGTTAAAATAAACAAGGTCCAATTTGTATAAAATTTGGGGTGTTGGCATTTTCTTTTAACTGGGGTGGGTCTCGTAGGAGCAATAAGCTTCACTTAACACAATCGGTGGAAGTACAAGTTGCATCAAGGACCTTAGAAAATGAAAAAGACATCCTCTAGTCCATCCCTTGGAAAATTGAGAATATTCTTTCCCGATAGTTGGGAACTAGCACCGATGGCACTGTTTACTAAAATAAGATGAACTCATCAACCACTGAAATGATATTTAATTCGAGAGCAATCTATTGCGCTTACCGTGGTTGCTCAGGTTTGACCTACTTTTGTTAAATTGTCAAGATGCAAAATCTTAGCAAGATATTGAACCTGTTGTCCAAACTCTCGGTGGTAGTTTGTGATATATTAAATGACCCCCAATGGTTACCTCCAAAAAAATCACGAAACTTCCAAAGCAGCCTACATTTTTCTTGCAGTACATATTTGACCTAACTTCGATAAATCGACATAAAGTCATTCATGTGGGTAGAGTTAGCTAGGCCGAAGCTTGAAAAAAATCAAAAAACATTTAAATTGTAAGTACAACATGTCGGTCCACTATGAATATTTGAAATCTCTCCTTGTGGCATTCAGATTCATAGCAATCTATAGCGCTTACTGGTACCTCAGTTTGACCTAATTTCGTTAAGTTGACAAGATGCAAAATCTTAGCAAGAAATTGAACCTGTTGTGAAAACTCTTGGTGGTGGGTTGTGATATATTAAATGACCCTCCTCCCGATGGTTACCTCCAAAAAAGAATTCGTAAAACTTTTGACGCAATCGATAATTTACTTGTAGTTGAAATTTGACCTTATTTCGATAAATTGACATAAAGTTATTCAAGTGAATAGAGTTAGCTAGGACGAAGTTTGAAACCTCATAAAACATGCGAATCTTAAGTAAAACATGACGGTACAATATATATGTATGAAATCTTGGCTTGTGGCATTCAGATCCATATTATTCAGACTTTATTTTCAAAAAGGAACAATCTCGTCATCACTCAGAAAAATTAGAATGTTATTTCCTGATAGTTGGAAACTCACATCGACGGTGTTGTTTGCTGCAAGAAGATGCACTCATCTACCTATGAAATGACACTTAGTTCGAGAGCAATCTATCGCGCTTACTTGTAGCCCAAGTTTGACCTAATTTCGGTAAATTGTCAAGATGCAAAATCTTATTAGCATGAAGTTCACTCGAAAATTTAGAATGTTATTTCCCGATAGTTGGAGACTCATAGCGACGATGTTATTTGCTGCAATAAGATGCACCCATCTACATATGAAAAGATTTTTAATTCGAGGGCAATCTACCGCGCTTACTTGTAGCTCAAGTTTGACCTAATTTATTTAAATCAAAAAGAATTGAGTGAAGTGTTCGAAGTTAGGTAGGAAGATTGAAAAATGGAACTATAAGAAACTGTGGTCCACTTTGTGTGATAATTGGGGAAGTGGAATTTTCTTATAACTATAGAAGGTCTTGTAGGAGCGAGGTGCTTCAGTTAACACGGTTGGTGGAAGTACGAGTTACATCAAGGACCTCATAAAAATGAAATTGCATCCAAGTCCATGTATTTTGCACAAGGTCCCTCAAATTAAGAAGTGAAGTGTGTTTTAAGTTTGCACATGCTAGGGTTCATTTTACATGCTAAAGACTAACAATAGAATCTTCTGGATGCTAAGAATTGAAAAGAAGATCCAATGACTACAAATGTTTGGATTTGCCAGTCATGATTCAACGGTCAATGTTCAAAGCTATCAGTACACTATACTATAGTGATATGGTATTATAAGGAATAAGATCAGATAAATATTATATAAGAAGTACTACTACAAATGGCCGGTCTTTTGAATAACCTTTCCCTCCTGATGTTTGGGAAGCAAATGAAAATTTCGAAATCATAAAAGTTTAATTTTTTGCCGCCAAGGACCAAAGTGGTTCCCTTCCTATGTACTCCTCCTACTACACACCAAGACGGCTGCCAAAAATGCCAGATAAATAGAGCCGCCCTCTAAAAAAAGAAACATAGCCGTCGTACCAAGGCACACGTGCGCAGCGCCAAGTCGTGGACGAGGGAGAAATTAGTTGGGCGGGTGCGCGAGGGGAGAAGGGTGGGGAGAGATGAGAGGAAGCGAAAGAGAGAGAAAACACACAATTATTTTTGCATACATAGGTCCTGAAATTTAGTACTAGTAGAGGAGTACCTTGTGTCAGGTATCCATCATAACTTTGCTCTGACATCGAACCGCCTCCTTGTTTGCGCTGCTCTCGTGCTGCCTTTTTTTACAGGCTCCCTTCCTCCCTTTTGCTCTCTTGTGTAGCTTATGTTTGAACAAATTTCATTAAATTTTCAAGATGCAAAATCTTACTGTAGCAATCTTACTGTAGCGAGAATTTAAACCCTTTGTCCAAACTTTCGGTGGAGCACGTGCGTCTACCTGCCTTGTCTTTCCATTTCACACCCTTTGACCAACAACATGCTGGTTCGAAAGCAAGGAGATTTTTTTCGCGCGTGAGTGTGTGTGTGTGAAGCAAATATAGTAGTACGAAGGGTATGGCTCAGCTGCTCACTCAAGAAGGGCCCGACCGCTTTTCCTTGTTTAACTTTAGGGCCCTTTGTGCGAAATTTAGGGACCTCTATATAATTTTGTCTTTTTTGAGGTCTTCGATGTAGACCGTACTCCCACCAACCATGTCGAATTTTTACTACAAGTATGGTCTTAAAATTTTCAAAAATCTTTTGAAGCCAACCAGGAATTCAGTATATTGAAAACCACCGAAAAGCTTTCTTGTAAAACTTTCAAAGAAACTTATGATTTACCTGTAGCTCGAATTTGACCTAATTTTGATAAATTGGCACAAAGTCTCATTCAACTCAGCAAAGTTAGCTAGGAAGTTTTAAAATTCACAAAACATGGGAAAATTTAGAATGTTCTTTCCTGATAGTTGGAAACTAACACAGACGACATCATTTACTAAAAGATGATGACCCATCTACCTTTGAAGAAAAGACAATTAATTAGAGATGAATCTTTCGCGCTTACTTGTAGCTCAAGTTTGTCCTAATTTCGTTAAGTTGTCAAGATGCAAAATCTTAGCAAGAAGTTGAACCTATTGTCAAAACTCTCGATGGTAGTTTCTGATATATTAACTAACCCCCCCTATGGTTACCTAAAAAAACAAATTGCAAAACTGTCAATGCAAACTACAATTTACTCGTAGTTCAAATTTTACCTAATTTCGATAAATCGATATAGCGCCATTCAAGTGGGCAGAGTTAGCTAGGCCGAAATTTGAAAACTTTTCAAACATGGGAATCATATAAGTGGTACACAACATTTCGGTCCAGTATATATATGACTTAAAATCTTGGCTTGTGGCATTCAGATCCATATTATATTCTCCAGACCCACTTTACAGAAAGGAACAATCTTGTCATCACTCGGAAGATTGAGAATGTTCTTTCCTGATAGTTAGAAACTCACACGGACGACATTGTTTACTAAAAGAATATGCACCCATATACTTTCAAAAATACAATTAATTCAATAGCAATCTATCACGCTTACTGATATCTCAGTTTGACCTAATTTCGTTAAGTTGACAAGATGCAAGATCTTAGCAAGAAATTGAACCTGTTGTAAAAATTCTCAGTGGTGGGTTCTGATATATTAAATGAGCCTCCCCTCCCGATAGTTACCTCCAAAAAAGAATTCATGAAACTTTTGACGCAAGCTATAATTTACTTGTACTTGAAATTTGACCTAATTTGGATAAATCAACATAAAGTCATTCAAGTGAATAGAGTTAGCTAGGACGAAGTTTCAAACCTCATAAAACATGCGAATCTTAGGTACAACATGTAGGTACACTATATATGTCTAAAAGCTTGGCTTATGGCATTCAGATCCATATTCTTTAGACTTTCTTTTTGAAAAGGAACAATCTCGTCATCACTCAGAAAATTTAGAATGTTATTTCCCAATAATTAGAAACTCACAACGATGGTGTTCTTTGTTGCAAGAAGATGCACTCATCTACCTATGAAATGACATTTAGTTCTAGAGAAATCTATCGTGCTTACTTGTATCTCAAGTTTGACCTAATTTCATTAAATTGTCTAGATGCAAAATCTTATTAGCAAGAAGTTCACTCGAAACTTTGGAATGTTATTTCCGGATAGTTGGAAACTCACAACGATGGTGTTTTTGCTGCAAGAAGATGCACCCATCTAAATATGAAAAGACATTTAATTCAAGGGAAATTTATCGCGCTTACTTGTAGCTCAAATTTGACCTAATTTCATTAAATCGGCAAGAAGTGAGTGAAGTGTGCGAAGTTAGCTAGGAATATTGAAAAATGGAACTATAAGAAATAGTGTTCCACTTTGTGTGATAATTGGGGCAGTGGCATTTTCTTCTAATCGTGGAAGGTCCTGTAGGAGTGAGGTGCTTCAGTTAACATGGTTGGTGGAAGTACGAGTTACATCAAGGACCTCATAAAAATGAAAATTACATCCCAGTCCATGCATTTTTCACAAGGATCCTGAAACTAAGAAGTGAAGTGTGTTTTGAGGTTTGCGCATACTAGGGTTCATTGTATATGATAAAGACTAACAATAGAATCTTATGGATGCTAAGAATTTAAAAGAAGATCCAACGGTTACAAATGTTTGGATTTGCCAGTCTTGATCCAATGGTCAATGTTCAAAGCTATCGGTACACTATACTACAGTGGTATGGTATTATAAGGGATAAGGCAAGATAAATATTACTTAAGAAGTACTACTGCAAATGGCTGGTCTTTTGAATAACCTTTCCCTCCTAATGTTTGGGAAGCAAGTGAAAATTTCGAAACTGGAAAAGTTTGATTTTTCACGTGCATGTGTGTGTGAAGCAAATACATTAGTACAAAGGGTATGGCTCAGCTACTAACTCGATAAGGACCCGACCGCTTTTCCTTGCCTAACTTTAGGGCCCTTTGTGCGAAATTTAGGGACCTCTATGAATTTTTTTATTTTTTGATGCCTTCGATGTAAATTGTACTCCCACCAATAATGTTTAATTTTAACTATAGGTATTCTCTTAATTTTTAAAAAAATCTTTTAAATCCAACCAGGAATTCAGTATATCGAAAACCATCGAAAAGCTTTTTCGTAGAACTTTCAAAGCAACCTACAATTTACTTGTAGTTCAAATTTGAACTAATTTCAATAAATTGGCATTATTATGAAAAGAAAGCAAGGTCCAATTTTTATAAAATTTGGGGTGTTGGCATTTTCTTTTAACTGGGGTGGGTCTCGTGGGAGCAATGAGCTTCAGTTAATACGGTAAGTGGAAGTACAAGTTGCATCAAGTACCTTAGAAAATGAAAAAGACATCCTCTAGTCCATCACTTAGAAAATTGAGAATGTTCTTTCCTGATAGTTGGGAACTCGCACCGACGGCACTGTTTACTAAAATAAGATGAACTCATCTATCTCTGAAATGATATTTAATTCGAGAGAAATCTATCGCGCTAACCATGGTAGCTCAGGTTTTACCTAATTTCGTTAAATTGTCAACATGCAAAATCTTAGCAAGATGTTCAACCTATTGTCCAAACTCTCGGTGGTAGTTTGTGCTACATTAAATTACCTCCGATAGTTACCTCCAAAAAAATCATGAAACTTTCAGAGCAGCCTACATTTTTCTTGTAGTTCATATTTGACCTAACTTTGATAAATCGACATAAAGTCTCATTCAAGTGGCCAGAGTTAGCTAGGAAGTTTTAAAATTCACAAAACATGGGAAAATTGAGAATGTTCTTTCCTGATAGTTGGAAACTCACACCGACGACATCATTTACAAAAAGATGATGCAACCATTTACCTTCGAAGAAAAGACAATCAATTCAAGAGGAATCTTTCGTGCTTACTTGTAGCTCAAGTTTGACCTAATTTCGCTAAGTTGTCAAGATGCAAGATCTTAGAAAGATGTTGAACCTATTGTCAAAAATCTTGATGGTGGTTTGTGATATATTGAATGACCCCCGATGGTTTCGAAAAAAACAAATCGCAAAACTGTCAATGCAAACTACAATTTACTCGTAGTTCAAACTGGACCTAATTTCGATAAATCGACATAGCGCCATTCAAGTGGGAAGAGTTAGCTAGGTCCAAGTTTGAAAACTTTTCAAACCTGGCAATCTTATAAGTGGTACACAACATGTCGGTCCACTATATATATGACTGAATATCTTGGCTTGTGGCATTCAGCACCATATTATATTCTTTAGACCCACTTTATGGAAAGGAACAATCTTGTCATCACTCGGAAAATTGAGAATGTTCTTTCATGATAGTTGGAAACTCACACCGACGACATTGTTTACTATAAAATATGCACCCATTTACCTTCAAAAATACAATTAATTCAAGAGAAATCTATCGCGCTTACTAGTACCTCAGTTTAACCTTATTTAGTTAAGTTGACAAGATGCAAAATCTTAGAAAGAAATTGAACGTGTTTTCATAATTCTTGGTGGTGGAATTCAGATTCACAGTATTCATACTTCGTTTACGGAAAGGAACATTCTCATCATCACATGGAAAATTGAGAATGTTCTTATTGTGTGTGTGAAGCAAGTACAGTAGTATAAAGGGTATGGTTCAGCTGCTCACTAGAGAAGGACCCGACCGCTTTTCCTTGCTTAAATTTAGAGCCCTTTGTGCTAAATTTAGGGACCTCTCTGTAATTTTGTTTTTTGTGAGTTATTTATGTAGTCCATACTCCCATCGACCATGTTGAAGTTTTACTACAAGTATGGTCTTAAAATTTTCAAAAAACCTTTTGAATCCAACCAGGAATTCAGTATATCGAAAACCACCGAAAATGTTTTTCATAAAACTTTCAAAGAAACCTACGATTTAATTGTAGTTCAAATTTGACCTAATTTTGATAAATCGGCACAAAGTCTCATTCAAATCGGCAAAGTTAGCTAGGAACTTTTAAAATTCCCAAAACATGGGAAAATTGAGAATGTTCTTTCCTGATAGTTGGAAACTAACACCAATGACATCGTTTACCAAAATATGGTGCACCCATCTACCTTCGAAGGAAATACAATTAATTCGAGAGGAATCAATTGTGTTTACTTGTAGATCAAGTTTGACCTAATTTTATTAAGTTGTCAAGATGCAAATTATTTGCAAGAAGTTGAACCTATTGTCAAAACTCTCGATGGTGGTTTGTGATATATTAAATGACCCCCCGATGGTTACCTAAAAACAAATCGCAAAACTGTCAATGTAGACTACAATTTACTCGTAGTTCAAATTTGAACAAATTTCGATAAATCGACATAGCGCCATTCAAGTGAGCAGAGTTAGCTAGGCCATAGTTTGAAAACTTTTCAAACATGGGAATTATATAAGTGGTACACAACATGTCGATCCAGTATATATATGACTTAAAATCTTGGCTTGTGGCATTTAGATCCATATTATATTCTTCAGACCCACTTTATGGAAAGGAACAATCTCGTCATCACTCGCAAGATTGAGAATGTTCTTTCCTGATAGTTGGAAACTCACACCGGCGACATTGTTTACTAAAAAAAGATGCACCCATCATCTACCTTCAGAAAGACAATTGATTCAAGAGCAATATATCGACCAAAAGTGTAAAGAGTAATCTATTAATAATGATCAACAACCATATAAAGAAGCCCAAAAGTAAGTTGCTCTTTGACACCCTATTACGTTACTCCACTATTAATGTGCATGCATAATCTCTTCTTGTCCTTGGATCCCCCCCTCTATTTTGAGCTATTTTCTTATATAAAAGAAAATTTTGACCTAATTTCGTTAAATCGACATAAATTCATTTAGGTGTACCAAGTTAGCTAGTCATCTTGATAAAGTCGACTAAAAACATGGGAATTGTAAGAAAGCATGGTCCACTTTGTATGAAAATTGGGGTGGTGGCATTTTCTTATAACTAACATGGGTCCTATAGGAGTAGTGTCCATACGGTCGGTGGAAGTACAAGTTGCATCTAGGACCTTAGAAAATGAAAATGATATCTTCCATACATTTAGCACAAAGGACCCTAATATTAATGAAGCAAGATAAAGCAGTTAGGTCTAGCTATTTCTCCACCAAGAAGCTGAGCCATACCCTTCGGCTAGTACCATTTGGTTAACAAAATAAATCATCGTGTTGCTCACTTTTCGTAGAGCTTGTTGATGTATTGCATCAAAAGAGAAAGGTCTTCATTTTATATTTTTATTTTATTTCAATATTTTCAAAATAGGGTTGATGTGCAAATTCTTAGCAAGAAATTGAATTTTTCCAAATCCCCACTAGTTTCCCGCTAATCGACGTAAAGTGATTTTGATGGTCAAAACTAGCTAGAAAGCTTGCATAAATCTTTAAAATTATTCTTAAAATTGTCAACGTTTGTCTAAAAATGGGGCAGTGCCAAGCTTGCGCGCCAAGACTAATGAGAGCTCGTCTAGTTGACTCGTTTGAGGTTGGTTTGTTTTGCTAACAAACTTAGGTAAGCAACGTTTTTTGCTCGTTAATATTAACAAAATAAATAATATTGTTCAAGAGTTTCTTGAGCTACTCGTTAATAACGGTCACAATAATGAACATAGAAAGTGTGTTCACCTAATTTCATGTACGCCAGTTATTTATTGTGTACCATGTAGTGTACAAGAGAGATGGAGAGAGCGAGATCTCACCCATGGTTGGATGGTTATTACATACGAGAGAAGTGGTACCCCTAGCTCACTAGAGTTCAAACCACGGGTTTGGCATTTTGGTGTCTCATACAAGGCGAAATATTCTTTAGTGGGAAGTGATGTTCCCGTCTATAGAGATGAGTGTATGCTGACTTTGTCAAGCTCAAGCCTTGTCAGATCAATCTCAAGAAATAGTATTTCAGAGGTGGTCATATATAGAGGTTGTAGGGTGTGCGTGCGTTCTTCCTGTAGTTTCTATTGAGTTTTGCTCGGTTATCTGGAACTACCTATGATGCAAGTCAAACCCGGTCACTGAGAGTATGTGCAACATTGGAATTTTGGGGTGTCTAAAAGAGAATATTTTCTTCCTAAACTTAGGTCTAAAACTTGAGGGAATCACCTATGTTGATGGCCAAACCTAAGATGGGACCCACTTGCTATACCATAATCTTATTGGTGGCACCACAATGTATATAGTCAAATCTGTCCATAAGATAGGATCCAACATGTAAGAGCTACCCTCTAATAGTCTTATGATTAAAATTTGTTTTCTATTGAAATGTATACTAGATATCAATATTTTAAAGATTATGGACTACCCATAAGCTAATGGTGGTGACCCTTAAGGTTTTAGCTCGTTGATAGCAGCCACTACTGTTTTCCTTATGGACAAGCTTGTGGACAGCATAGTGGATGCCTTGAGAGGGTGAGTCTAGATAAGTTTTTGTTGACCCTAGGTCTAGTACAAGACCCATGTCAAAGGGAATCAAATGGTAGGTTTTCTTTATTGGGAATTTGTACCAAGATGAGTGGATCCCCTGTCTGGTCTAAATGGTGGAGGCGATTTTATTCTCTTAGAAGCGAGTCTAGTAAATTTCTAGCCACGTCTAGTAACGGCTCACACTGTGATTGCTCTAATGTATCGGGCCTATGGGATAACTACCATGGGGGACCGTTATTACTGGTCCAGTTATACCCTATATCAGATGTGAGATATGACTCCGCTAACTCTTCCTTATCCACGAAGCCTCGATGCTCGTCTTTGAAGTATGGTTATAAGGGTAGTAGGAGGTGACGTTATCATCGATAGCGAGGTGCGTATATATGGTGACTTCGTCAAGCTCAAGCCCCACCAGATTAGTCTCAAGACACAATCTTTCGGTGGTGCTCATAGGGGTAGGGCGTGCGTTGTTGCGTTCATAGGGGTGATTGTGTGTATGCATTTGTGAGCGTTTGCGTTTTGTAGTGTGTTTTCACAAAGAGATATAGAGAGAGGGGCCTTTGGTTTATATTAAGTTTTGCTTGGTTTTCCAAAAGTACATGTAATGCAATTAAAACTTGGTCAGTGATGTCTACGGACTATCGGCTCACTACCAAGCGGACATGTTATTAGGGCACCCACAATGTGTAGCTCAATCTAGTTCCAAATTTATCTTTTGGATTTTATAACTACTTCCTACCATTGTGAGGGTAGTTCCAAATCAAGAAGGCGAGGGAACCGGAGCATGAACTTTCTCCAATATTAAATTGAGAAAAATGAACAAGCAAGTAGTTCTTTGCATGATGTGGAAGGGTGAAAGGCACTAGAGAAGAGAGAGATTGTAGATATTTTACTTCTTACATTCAGTGGGTCCCATATCTAGAATTTGGCAAGCAAGCACGTTGTAGAGAAATCACAATTTGGCAACATAACCATATGATGGTAATGTGTCAGATTTGGCCATAACACATCGTGGCTACCCTTAGTGGTCCAATTATACCCTATAGCAGCCAGCGACTGTGAGCTTCAACTCCCCTAGCCCTTCCTTGTCCATGAAGCCTGCACGTTTCCCTTTGAAGGATGGTTATGATGGCGGTGGCAGGCAACGTTCCCGTCTATATATAGTGAGGTTCCTATGGTTACTTCGTCAAGCTTAAGCCCCCCCGGATCAGTCTCGAGACACAATATTTCCGAGGTGCTCATAGGATAGGGTGTGCGTGCCTGCGTTCATAGGGGTGAGTGTGTCTATGCATTTGTGGGCGTCACAATTTTGTAGAGGGGTTTCGCTAAAAGAGAGATAGGGGCCTTTGGTTAATCTATTGAGTTTTACTATGTTTTCCAAAATAATGCAAATCAAACAAAGTCACCGATGTTTGGGGCCCATAGGCTCTCTACCCAAGCGAATGTGAACACCGGCTCCCCTACCTCTTCCTTCTCCATGATGCCTATGTGCTAGGCTTTGAAGGCGTGCATGTTTTCCGAGCAATGTTGGCAGATTCAGTCATGCCGGTCCGTTGGAAGACGGGGGATCTTGATGTGCAAGGCGGTCAAGTTAGGGTAAGTTCGCCAGAGTTCACGGTCTCAGTTTATTTTCTCGAATTTATCTTATGTGGTCTCTCATGCTTTTGCGGTTTTTCTCTATGTTGGGGATATGCTAAATGGGTATCACCATAGAATGTCTCTAATCTGGATAACCCGGGTGACCCATAGTTGGTATCAAGTCCCATAGCCTGCTGGGTAGCCCAGTTAGATGGATCCAGAAGTGAGGTCCATGCCGGATAAAGGAAGGCTACGGAGGAGTCACCAGCGTACCCAAAGCCTTGGAGTGCAAGACACGTTAGACTAGTTGTATACCGTGTAGGACTCTGTAACCTGTCCGGCTAGGAATTTGCCTGTAACCCTAGGATATGGCGACTATATAAGCCGGACCTATGGGAGCCTTACGGATAACTCAACTCATATCACGCACAACGAACCAATCCCTGCAACTCGGCGTATTGCCATTATAGTGATTTATAGCAGGAGTAGGATTCCGCCACCATCGTGGGATCTGAACCTAGGTAAGCTATGTTACCTCGTACCCGCCAACCTTCCGGCTTACCCCACATCTCTAAACATGCTCTGTGAGTCCCCTCCATGGCGTACTCGTCGGCAATACAATGACAGTTGGTGCCCACAATGGGGCAAGAGGCGCTTCAGGGTCTACAACGGGCGAGTACCAAGCTCTTCGTGGGAATTGGCGAAACCGTAGCCATCGGCCGTGTTCTCTTCTCCGGCAATGTTCCGATCGTCCCTCCCGACGAGTTCTAGATTTCGGTGAATACGAACCACACCCGCTGCTCGATCGTCCCAATCAGGGACATCCACCTCTTCATCGGTGAAACCGACTCTGGCACTATTTCTCCGGAAGTCGGAGGATCGTCAAGGCCAGCACGGACCGCCTACGGGCAGGATACGTTGGTGAAAGGATCAAAGTCGGATCTCTCTTTGGATTTTGCCGACATAGATCGGAAAAATTCAAGGCCCACCCAAATCGCCCCTGTGCAGGATATAATGGTGGAAGATCATTGCAAGCCCGCCGACTTCGACAGTGTGTCTGGACAGCAGAGATCCAAGTCGTCGGCGTGGTGACTATCTTTGATCTGGCGCATTGCGTTCAGAGAGAGGATGAAAACCCCCGCGACTACCTAGCCAGGTGGCTCCGTATATGATCCGATCTGGAACATTACCCAATGATGATGCCATCTATCACTTTGTGGAAGGACTGGACCGCGGTACACTTCTCCGGCATACGCTAAGATAGCAGCAGGCCGCGGGTCTCCTCACTTTCTAGGGCATGGTTCACATAGTCAACAACTAAACGGTTGCCGATGCGGGAGCTCAGGAAGTACTCGCAGCCATACCCGGCGCCCTGCCGCCTCAGCCACCACCACCACCGCCTCGAGTCAACGTCCCTGCAGCCGCGCCACCGCCACCCATCATCGAGGAGGCCCCGGCACCGTCCGACTCCGTTTTGGATGCGCTTTACGCCGACATCAGCGCTGACTCGGAGGAGATAGACTTCAGCCTGGAGGAACTCGACTTTGATATGCATGAGATGGAGGAGGACATCAGACGCGACGATCAGGCCGACAAGGCCATCACATCCCGAGAGGTGTTCATCGCCATTGGGACCGTGATAGAGGAACATCAACCCGGACACGCTCCGCCTACAACACTGGACAAGGGAAGGGACCACCTGTTGCTGCCGAGAATGATCGCGCAAAGGCCATGCCTCCTCCGCCTAACCCAGTGCAGCAGCCACAGGAACTCAATGTCGGTCCGAGTAACAACAACACCGCAAACCCGTCGCCTCCGACATCTACGTCTGCAGCTGCCCAAATCACTCCGACTGATAGAGTGATGTACGTCAATTTGCTCGTGGAGACCATGACTGTGGCTCATATATGGAACGTAGTCCAGTTTGACGAGAAGCGCCAGCAGCTGCTGGAGGAAGCGCAGGCCATCACGGAGCAAGGCACAAAGTTAGATCAAGATCTGGCCAAGGCGCAGAAGTCAATAGAGAAATCTAGAGCCATGGAGGCCGAGTACAAGACTCTGTTCAAGCAGCAGAAGGCTAAGAAAGCTCTGGCTCACATCATCAACGATCCTGGTGTACGGAGAAACCTAGGATGAGCTCCCCCGAAGCCACCACAAGCCAAGCCATACATTGATAGCGAGGACAGGCAGGTCATGCCCACTCATATTGTCAACCTAGCCATCGCCAAGACCCTTCTGGAGCAGGATAGATCACCCGCAACTGTGGAACAGGTCTATGACCTTGTGGCAAAGGCGGTCAAACAACAGGAAAATGGCACCTCTCAGAGGCTTGAGTCTGACCCAGCATATTGCCAGTCTAGTAGTCCTAAGCCGCCAAGGGACAGATCTTCTCAGGATGTCCGGTCCTAGACGGGTTTATCAGAACGAAGACGGAGGGATGCATGCAACAGGAAGGACACTATCCCCATATCCTCCAACCACGGAGGCAAGGATCATCCTCGTCGCCATCTCCACCGCCACGGTCTCCCCGACATCACGAAGACCCAAAGGCTCACCATCGTGCAAGCATGCCTCCGCCAAGAAAGGGAGACATCGTCATCCGCGACAACCCGAAGCAGCCCCGTCATGATGGAGAGCGCAACTAAGGACACAAGAGGAGGTCACGCCATGACCCTCCATGTCCGACAAGCAACCGCGACAAGCATGAGGCGTCGCAGGAGGGTAACAGCAAGAAGGCTAACCCACCAGCACCTCTGCCTCTGTCACCACCTAGCAGCCACCACGGCAGAGGGGGCCCGTGTTGTTCACGCAGCCCATCCCTTGTAGGCAAGAAGAAAAAAGCAAGACCGGAGCCATACGATGCAAGTTCACGGCTGGAAAAGATTCACGAGGCCCGGGAAGGACCATACCTGGAACCACGTTGCTTTGGAGATCGCCGGGGGTAAACCCAATGTTGCCGTCAAGTACCTCCCACTGATGTTGACAGGCACGGCCCGCCAATGGATTGATGACTTGCCGGAGAAGTCCATATACAACTGGTTGGATATGCAAGAAGCATTCACCAAAAACTTCGTGGGTACGTATAAGTTTCCCAACACTGTTGGCGATCAACAGTGGTGCGTGCAAGAGAAAGACGAGCCATCTCGCGCCTACCTCTCCCGCTGGCTGGATACGAAGAATTCCTACACAGGAGTGCATGCTCAGACCGCCATGGCCACCTTCATCGATGGGTTGGAGAAAGGTATGTTGCTCCGACATAAGTTGAAGCGCCTGCAGGACAATCACAGGATCGATCTCAACCAGATGATCTAGCTAGCCAGTGAGTTCGCGGCTACCGACGAAGATGCTCGTGGCTCCTTGTCGGCAACAGTTGTTCCAACCCAAGCTAAGAGGAACAACATCACCAAGCAGAAGAACCCGCCAGAAGAAAAGAAAACCTCCGACATGGTCGCCATGACATTTGCAAGACGAGGTGATGGAGGACAACATGGCCGAGGACGGGGGGGGGCTGATCGTGGGCAGCAGCGAGGTAGTGAAACTACACGGCAGCGCTGCGTGTTCCCCAGACGTACGAGGAATACCGTGATATGCCATGCCTCGTACACCTTGACGCCAACGGCAAGGCCACTCACACCAATCTCCATTGCAAGTTCGTCAACGACCTCAAAGAGGACCCGGAGTCCGGTTACAAGTGAAGCCGGAAGAACAGACCGTGAGGCAAGGGCAAAGGGCAGAAGAAGGAAGAGGAGTCCAAGGATTCAAGTGACATGGACGAGGATGTTGACCCCAAGCACGCCGACAAGGGCGATGGAAAAGGCAAGAACCTCTTTGAGAAGAAGGCCGCCGTCTACCACACTTTACTTGGCACCCCTACTATCCGGGCACAGAAAACCTCCATGAGGATACTGATGGCCATCCTACCCCTAGTTCCCCAGTACCTACACTGGTCGGATATTCCAATCACTTGGGACAGGAAGGATCACCCAGACCTTATCCCTACGGAGAACTAGTACTCCATGGTCATCAACCCCCTGATTGACGGCAACGAGTTCAACAAATGCATGGTGGACAGTGGAAGCATCATCAACATCATGTACCTGGATACACTTCACAAGATGAACTTGATGGATGCCAAATTAAGGCGGACTAGCACCGTGTTCCATGGCGTAGTTCCTGGCCAGGAGGCTCGGTACCTTGGGTGCATCACGCTTCAGGTCGCTTTTGGTGATGTTAATAATTACAACCAAGAACACATGACCTTCGAGGTGGTCCCCTTCAAGAGCGTGTACCACATCTTATTCGGACGCGACATCTTCCACTCCTTCATGGCCAAGCCATGATTGTTGGGGATATAATCCCAGGTACCCTAGAGTTGAGGTATAAAGAGACCTTTGAAGGTTAACACATGTGTTTATAAAAGAATATGAAGATATAAAGACATATCTAGAAAGATACGAGACCTAAGGAGAAGAAACAAAAGGGAAAAGAGGAAAAGAAGAATTAGGCCGAATTAAAGATAATTTGGCCTGGTCCATCACTCCTCCTAGGCCAAAACTATACTCAAGGGACGAATCAGAGCACATACCGGCCCACCTAGCCGAGTCACCAGTGAATCAGCACCAAGCTGCCGCCAAACCAACTCCCACCTCATAGAACTCCCGCCAGCATCGCTAAAGTCTTCACCCCGACAAATCCTCTCGCCCGCGTCGCCCAGCTCCCCCGAGTGGGCCGAGGTATGGACATCTTGGCCCACCGTGGGCTTCATCCTTGCTTCGCGTCACCCAGCTCCCCCGGGTGGGCCGAGGCAGGCATAGCTTGGCCCACCGCGGGTTTTGTCTGTGCTCTGCGTCACATAGTGCAACCGGGTGGGCCGAGGTGGACGCAGTCCGGCCCAGCGTGGGACTCTGCCCCAAGCTCGCCCAGGCAGCATCAGATCCGGCTGGCTGGGCCCAATTTCATCAGGACCACGGTGTCCTTCCTTGGGTTGGCTCGGCTGGGCCGCATGATGACTCAGCTGGGCCGTTTGGTGACTCGGCTAGACCGTGTTTTCCCCAGGCCGGGTCAACTCCAGGCTAGGCCGAATCTCCACATGTTCCAGGGTGTTTGGGCCCAGATATAATGATCCAGATGCCACCGTATCCACCTCTAGATGCCTCCACGACATCTACGATGACTCACCATCGATCCAGGACAAGACCAATGCGTCCCGTGCCAGTCTTGGAGGTCCCTGGCTCAGACTAGCACGTGGCATATGGAATATGCCTTCAGCATCAAAGAAAATGTTGGGGAATATGCCTGACATATCCAAAGATGCCAAGGCATATGCTGAGCATCTCCAGGAGATGGCAGGAATATGCTCTCTAGATGCCAATCATAGGGAACCAGATTTGTCCCCTGGGCTCCCCTTTATAAGGAGCACCAGGGGAATCGTTTATAGGAGACCCCCGAAGGGCTCCTCTACTCTCTGCTCGGTAGGAGATCACCTTCCTTGTTCCTCCATTCTCACAGAGAGTTCTTAGATAGAAGGATAGCAGAAACAACTCAAGGAGCTGTAGGGGTTTGTAGCATGGAAGACAAAAAATTTGTACCGCATGCACACAAACAAGCCAAGATCTATCTACTAGATTGTAGCAACGAGTCAATTAGAGTACTCACCCTCGAAGATTCCAAAGCGGTTAACGAGAGCAGATTCTCGTGGGTGATGTAGTCGTACACTTGCCGATCTCAAGATCGCGTAGACGATCCTTCCGGCGCTGCGTTCTGGCAGCGCTTCCGCAGTCAGTCACACGTTCGGTACTCGATGAAGACCTTCCTCTCCCTTGTTCTAGCAGGAAGCAGAGGTTGTAGTTCTCCCCTCGCGATTCCGGCAGCACGACGGCATGGTGTCAGAAGTAGAGGGAAGATCCCGCAGGGCTTCGCCTAAGCCGGTGTGAGTTATGGTGGATCTAGGGTTTCCGGTGATCTAGGTTTCGAAGGCCGGAGTGGAGGAGGAGGTGTCAGTGGCGACTAGGGCGACGGAGATGGGCCGGCGGCGGCGGCTAGGCGACATCGGCGGCGCACGGGGTGGGGAGGGCTGGCTGTTGTGTTGTTTGGGGCAGCCCTCCCTTCTATTTATGAGAGGGCGGCAGCCTTGGGAGGGGAGAGTTTGAATCCAAACCCAAACCCAAGTTGGATAGAAGGAAGGACTCTTTCCTTCTTCCACTAGGAAACTATTGTTCCAGTTTGACTTTTCAAACCTCCCTTTTGACTTTCAATTTAGAGCTTTAATTCTCTCTCGCAAATTCCCAGCAGAGTGACCTAGGATATGATCAAATCATTCCAATTACCCATGACACATTCATGGACCATTCCCCTTCCGGTCCGGTGAACCTTCTAGACTCTTCTAGAACCTCTCCGATGAAAACATCAAAATCATTCCCGAACTCCGGAATTGGACTTTCCTTATATGAATCTTATTCTCTGGACCATTCCGGATCTCCTCATGACATCCCGGATCCCATCCGAGCCTCTGAACAACATTTGGTATCCCTACTCACATTCCATATATACTAAACAACATCGAATCCTTAAGTGTGTCTCCCTATGGTTCATGAATTATGCGGACATGACCGAGACACTTCTCCGATAAATAACCAATAGAGGAATCTGGAAATTCATATGGATCCCACATATTTCTACGATTCCTTTACGATCGAATGAACCACTTACATATGATACCAATTTTCCTTTGTCTCGCGATAGTTAACTTATCCGAGGTTTGATCGTTGGTATCTCTGCATACCTAGTTCAACCTCGTTACCAATAAGTACTATTTTCTCGTTCTCGTCCTAGTGATTGCAATGCTAGTCCCTGGATCAAATGCTAGCATCCACAGTTTAAAATGAAGTACACAGAAACAAAGGTCATTATTACATCGTCATTGTAGAGATAACATAGTCTTTTACAATGCCTTAGCCATAGGCTAGTACAAGAGTTTAACTTAATAATATAAATAAAAGTCTTCATCTTCATGTGCCATAGGCAAGGATGTTGAGTGTAGACTCAAAACCCTAATCCTCATCAGAGTAACCCGCAACATCACAAGTTACAGCCACAGTGGGTCAATACATTGGAATAGTACTGGCAAGTGATACCTTAGTAGAATAATAGTATCTAGACATGAATTTTGCTAAGTGTATCTTAGGCTTGCTTTGCTCAAAATAGGTTTTACCTATCAGTTGAAAACACTAAGTTTTTGTTTGGCAAAAACTCCCAAGGAACCACCAATAGACATTGGTGAACCTTTACCCTTGTTCAACCACAAATTTTTAACTTAGAAATTGGGATGAGGAGATTCTTGATAGCTTCCATGTCTTGATGCTCAAATTGTCCATTTCCTGGGACACGGCTAAGTATTTAGATTCTTCCTTCTGCAGAGGTGGTGCACTTTCCCCACAAGACTTGACATGCATCGAGACAAGACCTTTCAGAAGCCTTCCCTTAGACCAAAATGGACGCGCTCCAAACGTATCACCCCTACCACCAACTGTCCATTTGGCTAAGTTATTGCAACCTATATGATCCAGGCAGAGCCCATAATGCCATGTGGCTGCACTAGAAGCTTCTTAACATATGGCATCTCAAATCTCACCTCTGCAGAAGTAAAATAGTACTGAACAATAAACAGTACTGAACAATAAAATAAACATTTACATACCAAATAAAATTTATTTGGCCTTTAAAACATTTTACAAATAATTTTTATACACAAAATAGGACTTCAAATGTCTCTGCATAAAATTCTGTTTTAACAGAATCAAATTACAGAACTAAGCCTACAGATGTGTAGAATTTATTTTTTTGATTCCAATGATATATTATTTGTATTTTTTGGATAAACAGAACAAAAGTTATTAAATTGACAATTTTAATCATCTAATTAAATCAAATCAGAATTTTAAATCGAAAATCGTGACACGCGGCGGAATCTGATTGGTCCGTACCGCTTCATGCGGATCACACTCGCGAGCCGCTGGATCTAAGTGAGATCCTGCGGTCCAGATCTGACCGTACCCTTTCGCTTAACTTCTAATCTTAGCCACCGATCCTAGATCTAACGGATCTAAGCGCACATGCCACAAATGGGCGGCGCGTCTGACGACGGCGCTCCGGCGATGCCAAAGGGCAAGGAAGGTAGTGCAGATGCTTACAGCGATCGCAGTGACACGGTGATTCTCGACGTGGTCGTGGACGGACCGGGGGCATAAGGGCACGGCGTCGATTGCTCGTCGGAGTTAGCGTCGGCGTCGGGCTCGCTCGGGAGTGGACGTTGTCAACACTACAAGGCATGAAATGGCAAGCCAGATGTGGCGTTAGACGCGTACGAGCACGGCGAGTACACGCGTATCAACCAGAAAGGTTAGGGCGGTTAGGATTTACCGCAAAGGTTCGCCGGAGTTGCTGCAGAGGACGGTGGCGTGCTGGCGTTGTCCTTGCCGATGTTCCTAAGAGAGCGCGGGCTAGGGAAAGGTACTGGGAGATGCGCGAGGCGATGTGGAGTGTGCTCGTGGGAACTAGGAGCAGAGGGATGGCCGGAGTTGCCCGGAATCGGCGCTGCAGCTCGTCAGAGCAGAGAGGTCTCGGCGAGAAATTCTTGCAGCCTGGTGGCGCTCAGGGCTTGGGGTTTGAGGGGAAATGGAGAGGGGCAGTGGGGGGGTTTAAGTAGCAGGGCTAAGCGGGGTAATTACGCCGAGAATCAAGCATAATCAATCCAATTGAAACGAGGAGGAAACGGCAGAGAGGCGCGGGTCCTCCAGCGCGAGTTAGACGACGGGGTCGACGTTGTAGTGGGGCCTGCCCGTCAGTGGGGTGGGGGTGTGCTTGCGTATGAGAAACAGAGAGGGAGAGGGTTTTCCCGGGTGGGCTGTTTTAGATGGGCCGCGGGTTGGGTTAGGTTAGATAGCTAGTTAGGATTATTTTTTTCTCTTTTTCTCCTTTTCTTTTTCTGTTTTGATTTTCTGATTTGAATTTGAATGAGTGTTTCAAATCTGTTTAAATTTAAATTTCTTCCAAAATTTTGTTCTGTATTTCTTGTGTCCAAGGATTTGTAAAACATCTATTTATATTCAAAATCATTTTGGGTTTGAAATTAAATATAAAACCATGCCTTTAGTTAAATATTTATAATAGGCATATAAATGGTTTTAAATTTTAATTTGTTTTGAAAACTTTTGTGTGGGCTTTGTATTTACTTTCCAATCAATCCTGATCAAATACTAATCACATTTAGAAAATAAAATATAAACCTTGCCTCACTTGAATAAGTAATAGGCAAAAATATGGTTTCTGATGTTTGAAATTCATTTGAAAAAGATCAAATGCTTATGAATGCATGAATGCTATGCAAGCTTTACAAATTATGATTTTTGGAATGTTACAAATCTAACCCCCTTAAGATGAATCTCGCCCTCGAGATTCGGATTGGCTAGCAAATAGGTGAGGGTGGTCTTTCCGAAGATCATCTTCTCTTTCCCATGTTGCTTCTTCCTCGGAATGATGGTTCCACTGAACTTTGCAGAATTTGATAGTCTTTGTCCGAGTAACTCTTTCTGCAGTCTCAAGAATCTTGATAGGTTTTTCCTCATAAGTGAGATCACTTACCAATTGGACCTCTTCCAAAGGTATAGTATCCTTCAAAGAAGTCTCTTCCATCTCCGCATGGCATTTCTTTAGCTGACTTACGTGAAACACATTGTGAATGGCAGACAAGGATTCGGGCAATTCAATCTCATATGCTACTTCTCCCTTACGGCTCAGAATCTTGAATGGTCCAACATATCTTGGTGCCAATTTTCCTTTGACTCCAAACCTCTTCACTCCACGAAGTGGTGATACCCTAAGATAAGCTCTATCACCCACCTCATAGGTGACTTCTCTACGCTTTGGATCTGCATAGATCTTTTGTCGGTACTCTGCTATCTTCAATATGTCCTTTACCAACTTAACTTTCTCTTTAGCTTCTTTGATTAGTTCTGGCCCAAACAAGTTTCTTTCTCCAATACCATTCCATCCCATAGAGAAATTCAAATGGTGCCATCTCAATACTGGCTTGATAGCTGTTGTTGTAAGAGAATTCTGCGTAAGGCAGACTTTCATCCCAACTAGCTCCATAATCTAGGGCACATGCCCTCAACACAACCTTTAAAATCTGGTTGGTCCTTTCTGTCTGTCCATCAGTCTGGGGATGAAAAGCAGTGTTGAATTCCAATCTCATCCCCAATGACTCATGCAGTTGCCTCCAAAAATGGGAAGTGAATTGAGTTCCCCTATCAGACACAATACTCTTGGGTACTCCATGCAGACACACAATCCTATTCATATAAATATTGGCTAACTTAGCACTTGTATAGATTGTCTTCACAGGTATGAAATGAGCCACTTTAGTTAGGCGATCTACTATGACCCAAATGGAATCATATCCCGATCTAGTCCTTGGCAGTCCAGTGATGAAATCCATGCCAATCTTGTCCCACTTCCAATCAGGAATAGGTAGTGGTTGTAACAATCCTGCTGGTTTTTGATATTCCGCTTTCACTCTACTACATACATCACACAAAGTAATATGTTCGGTGATGTCCTTCTTGAGATTATTCCACCAAAATCTTTCCTTCACATCCATGTACATTTTGGTATTACCCGGTTGAATGGAATATGGTGAGCTGTGTGCTTCTTGTAAAATCAGTTTCCGAAGCTCCGGATCTTGCGGAATACAGATACGTTTTCCATACCATAAAGTACCATGTTCGTCTTCTTGGAATCCTTTGGCTTTCCCTTTGCTAATCTTCTCCTTAATCACTTCAATTTCTTTGTCTGTCTTTTGGGCTTCCTTGATTTTGTCCAACAATGTGGGTTGAACATCCAATGACAGGAGATGTCCTTCAGGCAATATCTCCAACCTGAGATCTTTGAATTGGGCACACAGATCATCTTGTAATTCTCCCTTAGTAAGGCCATTCACATAAACCTTACGGCTTAATGCATCCGCTACAACATTTGCTTTATCGGGGTGGTATTGCAAACTCAAGTCATAGTCCTTGATGAGTTCTAGCCATCTTCTTTGTCTCATGTTGATTTCTTTACGTGTGAAGATATACTTCAAGCTTTTGTGATCCGTGAACACTTCGCAATGATTTCCCAAAAGATAATGTCTCCATGTTTTGAGTGCATGGACAACAGAGGCTAACTCCAAATCATGAGTAGGATAATTCACTTCATGATTTTTGAGTTGTCTCGAGGCATAAGCCACAACTTTCCCTTCTTGCATCAAAACTGCACCCAATCCTTGGTGAGATGCATCACAATACACTTGGAAATCCTTCTCCAAATATGGCAGACATAAGACTGGTGCTGTCACTAGTCTCTTATTCAACTCTTGGAAACTGAGTTCACATCCTTCAGTCCAATCAAATTTCTTGTCTTTCTTAAGTAACTCCGTCATTGGCTTAGCTACCTTTGAGAAATTCTCAATGAATCTTCTATAGTATCCCACCAAGCCAAGGAAACTACGAACTTCTTTCACTGACTTAGGAGATTCCCACTCAGTTACGACTGACACTTTTGCGGGATCAACTGCTACACCATCTGCCGATACAATGTGTCCAAGAAATCCAACCTCATTCAGCTAGAATTCACACTTGCTGAATTTGGCATACAGCTTATGCTCCCTAAGCTTCTCAAGTATCAATCCCAAATGTTCTTCATGATCTTCATTGCTCTTGGAATATATCAAAATGTCATCGATGAAAATGACAACGAATTTGTCAAGAAATTCCATGAACACCCTGTTCATCATATTCATGAAGTAGGATGGTGCATTTGTCAAACCAAATGGCATCACGGTGTACTCATACAATACCTAGTGGTGAAAGCAGTCTTAGGTATGTCTTGTTCTCTTATCTTTAGCTGAAAGTAGCCTGATCGAAAATCAATCTTTGAGAACACACGGGCTCCTTCTAACTGATCAAACAAATCATTGATTCTGGGAAAAGGATACTTGTTCTTGATAGTCACCTCATTGAGTGAACGATAATCTATGCATAACCTTTGACTTCTATCTTTCTTTTCAATAAACAAAATTGGTGCACCCCAAGATGAAGAGCTTGGTTGAATAAATCCTTTCTATAACTGTTCCCCAAGTTATTTCTTGAGTTCCTTCAACTCATCAACTAACATCTTGTAAGGTATCTTTGCTATTGGTCCAGATCCTGGCAGCAAGTCAATCAGAAACTCTACATCTCTATCTGGTGGCATTCCAGGTAGTTCCTCCAGAAACACATCCGGATATTCTCTCACAATTAACACACTGTCTGTGCTAACCCCTTAAGAGAATTTAGCTTACTCCCTTTTGATTCAAATTTAGACTTGAATCTAATATGTTTCTTATCCGGGGTTGTGAGTGTGACATTACGGTTGGCACAATCTAGTACTCCTTCATACTTGGTCATCCAATCCATTCCCAAAATAACATCCAATCCTTGGGAATCTAGGATTATCAAACTAACTGGAAACTTATGCTTTCCAAATTATATTACTAGATCACGACATCCCAGACTAACTATCATATCTCCACCGGGAGAACTTACTTTTATAGGACACCCAATATTTTCAGTTGGAAATCCATTTCTAGCAACAAATTCTCTTGATATGAATTAATGCGATGCGCCAGTATCAAAAAGAACAAGTGCTGGAATAGAATTGAGTTTGAACTTACCAGCCACAACATCAGATTCCTCATATATTTCTTCCACATTGATGTGGTTCACTTGTCCCTTTTGGAAGGGATTGGGCTTGTTGGCACCATCAACTTTATTTTCTGGGAACTCATTAGCATAGTGCCTCATCTTCTTGCACTTGAAGCATTCAACCTGACTGAGATCTTTCTTTACAGGCTAACTTCCACTTCCACTACCACCTCCACTGTGGTGGCTCTTGTGTCCACTCTTGTGGTTCTTATTCTTGTCATTATCATGACTGCGGTGATGCTTGTTGGCATGATGACGGTTGTGGTGGTTGTTGTACTTTCCATGTTGGTGGGATCCAGAACTCCCACTATCATCATGATGGGAACACTTGTGAGACGATCCCGAGCTGTGCTTATCAAATCTATGCTTCCTCTTCCTGCTCTCAACCTGTTTCATCTTGTTCTCCAAGATGGTAGCCTTGTCACAAAGTGATTGGTAGGTTGGGACATAGGCAACAGACAGATGCAGGTTCAACTCATCATTCAGTCCTTCGAGGAATTTCTCCTTCCTCTTGGCATCTATATCAACTTCATCCAGTGCATAACGCGCCAGATTGTTGAATTCCTCAATGTACTCAGCCACACTGCGGTGACGCTGCTTCAGATTGTGGAACTCCTTTTTCTTCAAATTCATCACTTCGGATGAGATGTGAGCTTTACGGAAACCATCCTCAAAGATAGCCCAAGTCACATCCTTAATGGGTGTGGTGATTTGAAAGTTGTCCCACCAGGTTGCTGCTGGCCCTTCAAGCAGATGTGCTACGAACCTGACCTTTTCTTCGTCAGTGCAGCCAACAGTCACTAAGTCCTTGTTCACTGAACGTAACCAGTCATTGGCTACCATTGGATCAGTGGTAGCTGAGAACTTTGCAGGCCTCAGTCTTAGAAATCTGGTGAGCATGTCAAATCCTGACGGATTATTCTGGTTGTTGTTGTTGTTATTGTTGTTGTTGTTGTTTTGGTTGGGTTTGGCACGTCGAGGATGCATCTGTGGTTTTAGTAAGGATAAGAATGAGATACCCATAGATGCTTAACATGCACAATACATCACATAGAACAATCACCATAACCAAGCATCAAATTAACATAGAGTTTGAATGACATAAACAACAAGTTTTGGAAAATTGCAAAAACACACCATAGAAAGCCATCCACATGTTGGATGGTCATTGTGACTCAATAATCAAAGTACGGTAGATGAAAGATAATCGAGTAGTCTAAACTACTCCTCCGCATCAATCTCCACGTCAACGAGGGTAAGACCTGCATTCTCCATGGCGGTCTTGTACTCATCAACACTAGTGGTCAAGGCCTCAATCTTAGCCCTAAGAGCCCTATTCTGTGAGCGAAGCCTCTCAATCACTCCCTATTGGTGCTCAAGCTCGAAGTCCTTGGCCTCTAGCTCTTCCTTCATCTCCCGGATCTTCTTGTTCCTGTCTTGGACTCTTTTCTCCTAGCTCTTGAACTTCTTGTCCTGGCTTTCAAATTTGGCCTCCATTTCCTCGACGATCTCGTCTTGCTCTGGGAAGAGCTTGTCCTTCTCTCGTAGCTGAACCTGGAGCTCGTCATGGCTAAGCATGACGTTGGTCCTATCAGTATCAAGGTGTCTAATAAGACCCTCTAGGTCCTGAAGGTACAGACGAATCGGCTCCATCGTCTCTCTAGTGGCATCCTCGTACTCTATAGCCTCACCCTCCTTGTTGCGTCTCCTGAAGGGGTGAAAGTAAAGACCTCTAAGCTCGGAGGAGTGCGTCCCTACCAGGCGCCCAAGTAACTCATGCATGACTACATCTAATCCTTTCTTCTTGTCATCATGCATCAGCTTGAAAGTGATAGCCTCCGTGGGTGGCTATGCCTGGCGTCCCGGCTGTGTGACTCTGAAGCCCCATAGGTCCTTCCTCACAAAATTGGTGAGCTGAAGTGTCATGATGCTAGGAAGTGGAAGGTTGAGCACACCAGTGAGCTCAATGAGACGAGTACCAAAACGAGTTCCCTTGAACTCCTCGGCCGTGCTGATAACAACATTAGGCATCTATTTTTATAAGATGGAGAAAAGTGAGAACCAACACAAGTAGAGAAAATTCACAAGACAAAATATCACAAGCACAACTTTTAGTAACAAACACACAAGTTATGGCATACACAAATCCATTACAAACACCAAAGGTTCAACATAACTTAAACAAATTTTTGGAAGTAAGAACGATAAGTGTGGTGGTCCAACTAATGAAGTACAATACCACTCTCACTCACTAGACAAAATAGCTATCAGGGCATCCTTAGTGGCCATCTGTCTATCTTGTTCACAAGACTCCCATATTAAGTCTATGATGTCTCCCCTTAGTTGTTGGTTGGTAGTCTCTAATTCTTGGGTATGCTTCTTTTCTTATCTAAGGTCATTTTGGGTGTTGAGCATTCTGCACTTGAGTCTACCACCAAACTCCTTGATAGCATTCCAAGCTGCATTTTTTGTAGAGTCAAAGAATGTTCGATGCATTTCGGAATTGGTGACCATGCAAAATCCTGACTCCTTGTGGTTGTCTTCCTAGTTTTTGTACAAGTGAAGTTGCACCCACCAATACTCCTCTCCTTCATCCATCACAGGGAATCCTTTGTACGCAGCTGCACCATGTATCCCCATGGTAACCATAAGGTTCTTAAGTGCCTTGGGAAATTCAGTCTCACACTCCAAAGTCATGGTCATGAGTGGTCCCTTCCCCACGGCTTCTTTGATGTTAGTTCATCTACAAATAGAGATGAGAAAGAAGATTCGAAAACTTTACGAGAAGAAAAGACAAGTGTGGAATTTTTCGAAGTGTTGAAATTTTTTCCTTAGTGGTTTATTAGTCTAATCCAATCCTAGGGTCATAATCCTACATGCAACACAGTTCTCTGATACCATCTCTAAGACCCCACCTTTATAAAGGTAAAGGTCCCTGTGATTGCAATGCTAGTCCTTGGATCAAATGCTAGCATCCACAGTTTAAGATGAAGTACACAAAAACAAAGGTCATTATTACATCGTCATTCTAGAGATAACATAGTCTTTTACAACTCCTTAGCCATAGGCTAGTACAAGAGTTTAACTTAACAATATAAATAAAAGTCTTCATCTTCATGTGCCACATGCAAGCATGTTGAGTGTAGACTCATAACCCTAATCCTCATCAGAGTAACCTGCAAAATCACAAGTTACAGCCATAGTGGGTCAATACATTGGAATAGTATTGGCATGTGATACCTTAGTAGAATAATAGTATCTAGCTTCTACATGCATTTGGCTAAGTGTAGCTTAGGCTTGCTTTGCTCAAAATAGTTTTTACCTATCAGTTGAAAACACTAAGTTTTTGTTTGGCAAAAACTCCCAAGGAACCACCAATAGATATTGGTGAACCTTTACCCATGTTCAACCACAAGTTTTCAACTTAGAAATTGGAATGAGGATATTCTTGATAGCTTCCCTGTCTTGATGCTCAAATTGTCCATTTCCGGGGACACGACTAAGTACTTAGATTCTTCCTTCTGCAGAGGTGGTGCACTTTCCCCACAAGACTCGACATGCATCGAGACAAGACCTTTCAGAAGCCTTCCCTTACACCAAAATGGACGCGCTCCAAACCTATCACCCCTACCACCAACTATCCATTTGGCTAAGTTATTGCAACCTATATGATCCAGGTAGAGCCCATAATGCCATGTGGCTGCACTAGAAGCTTCTTAACATATGGCATCTCAAATCCCTTTGTTCTTGGGTGGCTTTCCACAAGTGTGATACACAAGGTAGACCATAGATATGGGCCTTGTGTAACCACTCAACATAACCCAAACAACCATTCCACCCAGGTGTTTCATTCACTTAGTTGTTTTATTAAGCAAAACACAATTCAAAGACTTAGCAATATTTTTCCATAGCATATATATATATATATAATCCACCCTTTGTTGGTACTAGCTATACTAAGCATGGCAATAGAAAGTATCTTAACTTAGAGAAAATTCTAACAACAATTACTAGGATTTCCCAAGCATAGCATATAGATACTTAGCAAAAATTATCATGCAAGCCCTATACAAAATATCACTAATGCATAGTCAAAATATTGGGCCAAAAATATGAAGCACCACTTTCCTTGGTAGTTGGGGGAGTACCAATAGTCCTCATAGTCACAATCACCACTAGCACCAAAATCTACACATAAAATGATAGCACCAAATTCATATTTCAAATAATCAAACAAAAATATATGAATGCATGCAAATGCCATGTGATGATTTTTCTACACCAAACAAGAGAAGTAAAACAGTACTGAACATTAAACTAAACATTTATATACCAAATAAACTTTATTTGGCCTTTAAAAAAATTTCCAAATAATTTTTATACACAAAATAGGCCTACAAATGTCTCTGCATAAAATTCTACTTTAACAGAAGAAAATTACAAAACTAAGCCTACAGATGTGTAGGATTTATTTTTGTGATTCCAATGATATATTATTTGTATTTTTTGGATAAACAGAACAAAAGTTATTAAATTTACAAATTTAATCATCTAATTAAATCAAATTAGAATTTTAAATCGAAAATCCTGACACGCGGCGCAATCTGATTGGCCCGTACCGCTTCAGGCGGATCACGCTCGCGAGCCACTGGATCTAAGTGAGATCCTGCGGTCCAAATCTGACCGTACCGTTTCGCTTAACTTCTAATCTTAGCCATTGATCCTAGATCTAACGGATGTGAGCGCACATGCCACAAATGGGTGGCGCAAATGGCGAGCGTGGTGGCGGCGCGTCTGACGACGGCGCTCCGGCGTGGCCAGAGGGCAAGGAAGGTAGTGCAGATGCTTACAACGATCACAGTGACATGGTGATTCTCGACATGGTTGTGGACGGACTGGGGGCGTACGGGCACAGCGTCGATTGCTCGTAGGAGTTAGCATCGGCGTCAGCCTCCCTCGGGAGTGGATGTTGTCGACGCTAGAAGGCATGAAATGGCAATCCAGATGTGGTGTTATACGCATACGAGCATGGTGAGTACACGCGTATCAACCAGAAAGGTTAGGGCGGTCAGGGTTTACCGGAAAGGTTCACCGGAGTTTCTGCAGAGGACGGTGGTGTGCTGGCGTTCTCCTTGCCGAGGTTATGAAGCGCGCACAGGCTAGGGAAAGGTACTGGGAGATGCGCGAGGCTATGTGGAGTGTTCTCGTGGGAACTAGGAGCAGAGGGATGGCCGGAGTTGCCCGGAATCGCCACTGCAGCTCGTCGGAGTAGAGTGGTCTCGGTGAGAAATTCTTGCAGCCTGGTGGCGCTCAGGGCTTTGGGTTTGAGGGGAAATGGAGAGGGGCAGTGGGGGTTTAAGTAGCAGCGCTGAGCGTGGTAATTATGCCTGGAATCAAGCACAATCAATTGAATTTAAACGAGGAGGAAACAATAGAGAGGCGCGGGTCCTCCGGCGCGAGTTAGACGACGGGGTGGACGTGGCAGTGGGGCCTGCCCATCAGTGGGGTGGGGGTGTGCTTGCGCGTGAGAAACAAAGAGGGAGAGGGTTTTACCGGGTGGACTAGGTGGGCTGTTTTAGATGGGCCGCGGGTTGGGTTGGGTTATATAGCTAGTTAGGTTTATTTTTTCTCCTTTTCTCCTTTTCTTTTTCTGTTTTGATTTTCTGATTTGAATTTGAATGAGTGTTTCAAATCTGTTTCAGTTTAAATTTCTTCCAAAATTTTGTTCCGTATTTCTTGTGTCCAAGGATGTGTAAAACATCTATTTATATTCAAAATCATTTTGGGTTTGAAATTAAATATAAAACCATGCCTTTAGTTAAATATTTATAATAGGCATATAAATGGTTTTAAATTTGAATTTGTTTTTAAAACTTTTGTGTGGGATTTGTATTTACTTTCCAATCAATCCTGATCAAATACTAATCACATTTGGAAAATAAAATATAAACCTTGCCTCACTTGAATAAGTAATAGGCAAAAATATGGTTTCTGATGTTTGAAATTCATTTGAAAAAGATCAAATGCTTATTAATGCATGAATCCTATGCAAGCTTTACAAATTATGATTTTTGGGATGTTACACTGATCCCTTGTGATCCAGTCACTGCTTGCAAGCTAATTGGATGACATTCCACCGAGAGGGCCCAGAGTATATCTATCCGTCATATGGATGGACAAATCCCACTCTTGATCCATGTGTCTCAACACATACTTTCCGAACACTCAATGTCACCTTTATAGACACCCAGTTACGGTGTGGTGTTTGATGTCATCAAAGCATCCTTCCGGTGATGGTGATTAGCATGATCTCATGGTCGAAGGAATTAGGTTACTATGTATCAGAAAGCTTATAGCAAACGGACTATTGAAATGACTTGATCTTAATGCTACGCTTATCTATAGGAGTGTTTCCATCACACCATTCTCCTAATGATATGATCTTGTTGTTAACAACATCTCAATGTTCATGATCGGCAAACCACGATCATCTATCAACCAACAAGCTAGTATTACAAAGAGGCTTTACTACGGACTCTAATTTAGTTTACAAATCACACAAGTACTAATGTTTCTGGTTAATACTATTATAGCATGAATGTAAACATTTATCATAAACACAAAGATATAATAATAACCACTTTTATTATTGCCTCTAGGGAATATCTCCAACAGTCTCCCACTTGCACTAGAGTCAACTAATCTAGATTACATGGTAATATACCGAACACCCATGGCGGTTTGGTGCTGGTCATGTTTTGACCTCGGGAGAGGTTTAGTCAACGGATCTGCCACATTCAGATCTGTGTGTACTTTGAAAATCTCTATGTCACCATCTTGGACATGCTCTCGAATAGCGTGAAAACATAGCTTGATGTGCTTTAGCTTCTTGTGTGACCTTGGTTCTAGCGCATTGCCTATGACGCTGATGTTATCACAATAGATAGACATTGGGTCCAACGCACTTGGAACCACACCAAGCTCTGTAATGAACTTCTTCATCCATATCGGCTCATGTGAAGCCTCTGAAGCAGCTATGTATTCCGATTCAGTTCAAGATATCGCCACAACGCTTTGCTTTGCACTCCTCGAGCTAACTGCTGCACCATTCAAAGTAAATACGTACCCAGATTGAGATTTAGAATCCTCTGGATCGGTGTTCCAACTAGCATCGGTGTAACCATTAACAACGAGTTGTTCATCACCTCCATAATAAAGAACCATATCCTTAGTTCTTCTCAAGTACTTAAGGATGTTTTTGACCGCTGTCCAATGATCCACTCCTGGATCACTTGGATATCTGCTAGTCAAACTAACAGCATATGCAATGTCGGGTCTAGTACATAGCATGGCATACATAAGATATCCTATGGTTAAGGCATAGGGAGTCTTACTCATCCTTTCTCTATCTTCTGTCATTGCAGGACTTTGAGTTTTACTCAAGGTCGTATTGGGCAACATGGGCAAGAACCCTTTCTTGCTATCTTCCATTCCAAACCTCTTTAGAACTTTGTCCAAATATGTACTTTGTGACAATGATATTAGGCGTCTTGATCTATCTCTATAAATCTTTATGCCTAATATGTAAGCTGCTTCGCCAAGATCTTTCATTGAAAAACTATTATTGAAATAATCCTTGACACTATTAAGAAGGTCTACATCATTCCCAATCAACAATATGTCATCTATGTATAGTATTAAGAATGCTACAGAGCTCCCACTCACTTTCTTGTAAATACAAGCTTCTCCATAAGTTTGTATAAAACCAAAGCTTTTGATTACCTTATCAAAATGTTGATTCCAACTTCGGGATGCTTGCTTCAATCCATAAATGGACCGTTGAAGTTTGCATACCTTGTTAGCATCTTTTGGATCGACAAAACCTTTGGGTTGTACCATATACAACTCTTCATTAATGTCTCCACTGAGGAACGCCGTTTTGACATCCATCTGCCATATCTCATAATCATAATATGCAGCGATTCCTAACAAAATCCTCACATACTTTAGCTTTGCTACCCGTGAGAAAGTCTCATCATAGTCAACTCCTTGAATTGGTCGAAACCCTTTTGCGATAAGTCGAGCTTTATAGACAGTAACATTACCATCAGCATCTATTCTCTTCTTGAAAATACATTTGTTCTCGACAGCCTTCTGGCCAGCCGGTAAGTCCACCAAAGTCCATACATGGTTTTCGTACATGGATCCAATCTCAGATTTCATGGATTCTTGCCATTTATTGTAATCTGGGCCCATCATCTCTTCCTCATATGTCGCAGGGTCATTGGTGTTGTCCACCAACATGACACTTATAAAGGGATCATACCAATAAGGAGTGGTACGAGTTCTCATTGACCTGCGAGGTTCCGTACTTACTTCAACCGAAGTTTCATGATCAACATCATTAGCTTCCTCTCTTATTGGTGTAGGCGCCATAAGAACTACTTCCGGTGCTGCGCCACTCTCAATTCCGAGAGAAGGTTCAACAGCCTCGTCGATTTCTACTTTCCTTCCAGTCACTTCTTTCGAGAGAAACTCCTTCTCTAGAAAGGATCCATTCTTGGCAAGGAAGATTTTGCCCTCGGATCTATGATAGAAGGTATACCCAATAGTTTCCTTCGGGTATCCTATGAAGACGCATTTTTCCTCTTTGGGTTCAAGCTTGTCGGGTTGTAACTTATTTACATAAGCTTCACAACCCAAAACTTTAAGGAACGACAATTTAGGTTTCTTCCCAAACCATAATTCATACGGTGTCGTTTCAACAGATTTTGATGGTGCCCTATTTAAAGTGAATGTGACTGTTTCTAATGCATAACCCCAAAACGATAGCGGTAAATCTGTAAGTGACATCATAGAACGAACCATATCTAAGAGACTTCGATTACGACGTTCGGACACACCATTACGTTGTGGTGTTCCCGGCGGTGTCAATTGTGAAAGTATTACGCATTTCTTCAAATGCTCGCCAAACACGTAACTTATATATTCACCTCCATGATTAGATCATAGAAATTTAATCTTCGTGTTATGTTGATTCTCTACTTCACTTTGAAATTCCTTAAACTTCTTGAAAGTTTCGGACTTATGTTTCATGAAATAGATATACCCATATCTACTCAAGTCATCCGTGAAGGTAAGAACATAACGATAACCACTGTGCGATGCTACACTCATTGGGCCACACACATCAGTATGTATGATTTCCAATAAGTCTGTAGCTCGCTCCATCATACCAGAAAATGGGGTCTTAGTCATTTTACCCATCAGACATGCTTCGCATCTTTCAAATGATTCAAAATCAAGTGATTCGAGAAGTCCATCGGAATGGAGTTTCTTCATACGCTTCACTCCAATATGACCAAGACGACAGTGCCACATATAGGTCGAGTTATCGCTCAATTTCAAACATTTAGCTCCAATGTTATTAATGTGTGTATTTCTACAATCGAGATTCAATAAGAATAGACCATCTATCAAAGGTGCATGTTCATAAAACATATTACTCATATAAATCGAAGAACCATTATTCTCGGACTTAAACAAGTAACCGTCTCACAATAAACATGATTCGGATATAATGTTCATGCTCAACGCAGGCACCAAATAACAAGTATTTAAGTATAAAACTAATCCCGATGGTAGATGAAGAGGTAGCGTACCGACCGCGATCACATCAACCTTTGATCCATTTCCAACGCGCATCGTCACATTGTTCTTCGCTAGTTTCCGTCTATTCTACAACACATGTTTCGAGTTACTAATGTGAGCAACCAAACCAGTATCAAATACCCAGGCACTACTATGAGTACTAGTGAGATACACATCAATAACATGTATATCGGATATACCTTTCTTCTTGATGTTGCCGTTCTTCAAATCCGCCAAGTACTTAGGGCAATTCCGCTTCCAGTGACCTTCTCCCTTGCAGTAAAAGCACTCAGTATCAGGCTTAGGCCCAACCTTGATCTTCTTCGTCGGCGCGGTAACTTTCTTACCGCCCTTCTTGAAGTTTCCCTTTTTCTTAGACTTGCCTTGCTTCTTGAATTTGGTGGTCTTATTGACCATAAACACTTGGTGCTCTTTCTTGATCTCCACTTCCGCAGAGTTTAACATGGAGAAGAGTTCGGGCAACGACTTTTCCATGTTTTGCATATTGTAGTTCATCACAAAGTTCTTGTAACTTGGTGGTAGTGATTGGAGGACACGGTGAATCCCCAAAGCATTAGTAATCACTATACCCAAGCTTTGAATCTTACTTGCGTGCCCAGACATTTTAAGCACGTGCTCACTAACGGAGCTGCCCTCTTCCATCTTGCAGTTAAAGAACTTTTCAGAAGCCTCATAACTCTCAACTGCCGCGTGAGCCTCAAATATCATTTTGAGTTCATGGACAATATCATGTTGGTCATGGTTCTCAAACCTTTTCTGAAGCTCTGATTCCAAACCATACAATATAGCACACTGAACTGTGGAGTACTGATTCTTACGAGTGAGGAAAACATTCTTTACCTCATCGGTAGCATCAGCTGCAGGTGGGTCACCCAGCGGTGCATCCAGCACATAGGTCAAATTACCATCTTTGAGGACAATCCTCAAATTGTGGAACCAATCCGCAAAGTTGCTTCCATTGTTTTTCAACTTTTCTTTCTCTAGGAACGCATTAAAATTGATGGTAGCGCCCGCCATTGATCTACAACATATTTGCAATAGTTTAGACTAAGTTTATGACAAATTGAGTTATAATTAATAGTTAAATTAATCTAGGTGAACTCCTACTCAAAACAATATCCCTCACATTTTTTTAGTGATCACACGAACCAAATCCACCATATCAAAACCGATCATCACAAGAGTTGATGTAGCTTCAATGGAGAACATTCAACATGTTCATCATATCTACTATATGACTCATGCTTTACCTTTCGGTGATCCGTGTTCCGAGACCATGTATGTACATGCGAGGCTCATCAAGATCAAACCTTAGCTTCCGCATGAGCAAATCTGGCTTGCTCCTGTTGTATACACTCGCAGAATCTAACACACCCGATCATCACGTGGTGCTTCGAAACAACGAGCTTTAGCAACGGTGCTTACTAAGGATGAACACTTTTTAACTTGAAATTTTGTGCTAGAGGGATCATCTTATAATGCTACCATCATGAACTAAGCAATACAAGATGCATAAAAGGATTAACATCACATGCAATTCAAAATATGTGATATGATATGGCCTTTCTTCTTGTGCTTCCGATCTCCATCTTCAAGCACGAACATGATCTCCATCATCACCGGCATGGCGTCAAGGTCAATGGTGCCGCTTCATGGTTGTCGTCCACCAGTATCAACTATTACAACTACTTTGAATAATAGACACGCAGGTCTTAACGGAATTAAAAGACAACCATATGGCTCCTGCCGGTTGCCGACTTACAATAAGCAACATTTCATATATCATATATAATCACAATCATGGCCATATCACATCACATCACACCCTTGCAAAACAAAGTTAGACGCCTCTAATTTTCTTTGCATGTTTACGTGGTTTGGGGCTTTCAATAAGTGTCGTTCTAACTTACGAACAAGAACCACAACGTTATACTAGTATTGTCAATCACCCATTGTAAATTGAATCTTAACTATGTTGGGAGAAACAGGCACCCGCAAAGCCACTTATGCAATACAAGTTGCATGTCAAGCGTGGAGAAAGTCTCAACGATGTCATGTAAGGTTAGCCCGGGCCGCTTCATCCCACCATCCCACAAGATGCCAAGTACACAAGAAGCAATCGACAACAAAAAGCATCAACGCCCACAATGACCATTGTGTTCTACTCATGCAACAGATCTACATATAGACACGGCTCTGATACGACTGTAGGGGTTCGTAGCATGGAAAACAAAAAAATTCTAACGCATGCACACAAACAAGACAAGATCTTTCTACTAGATTGTGGCAACGAGTCGATTAGAGTACTCACCCTCGAAGATTCCAAAGCGGTTAACGAGAGTAGATTCTCATGGGTGATGTAGTCGTACACTTGCCGATCTTAAGATCGCATAGACTATCCTTCCGGCGCTGCGTTCCGGCAGTGCTTCTGCAGTCGGTCACACGTTCGGTACTCGATGAAGACCTTCCTCTCCCTTGTTCCAGCAGGCAGCAGAGGTTGTAGTTCTCCCCTCGCGATTCCGGCAGCACGACGGCGTGGTGTCGGAAGTATAGGGAATATCCCGCAGGGCTTCGCCTAAGCCGGTGCGAGTTATGGTGGATCTAGGGTTTCCGGCGATCTAGGTTTAGAAGGCTGGAGTGGAGGAGGAGGTGTCGGCCGCGACTAGGGCGACGGCGACGGGCCGGCGGCAGCGCTGGGCGACGGCGGTTGGCGGCGGTGGCGTGCGGTGCCGGCGCACGGGGTGGGGAGGGCTGGCTCTTGTGTTGTTTGGGGCAGCCCTCCCCTCTATTTATGAGAGGGGGCAGCCTTGGGAGGGGAGAGTTTGAATCCAAACCTAAACCCAAGTTGGATAGAAGGAAGGACTCTTTCCTTCTTCCACTAGGACACTATTGTTCCAGCTTTCATTCTCTCTCGAAAATGCCCAAACCAAGTGACCTAGGATATGTTCCAATCATTCCACTTACCCATGACACATTCATTTACCATTCCCCTTCCGGTCCGGTGAACCTTCTAGACCCTTCTAGAACCTCTTTGATGAAAACATCGAAATCATTCCCGAACTTCGGAATTGGACTTTCCTTATGTGAATCTTATTCTCCGGACCATTCCGGATCTCCTCGTGATATCCCGAATCCCATCGAAGACTCTGAACAACATTCGGTATCCCTAATCACATTCCATATCTACTAAACAACATCGAATCCTTAAGTGTGTCTCCCTACGGTTCGTGAATTATGCGGACATGACCGAGACACTTCTCCGATCAATAACCAATAGAGGAATCTGGAAATTCATATGTCTCCCATAGATTTCTAAGATTACGTTGTGATCGAGTGAACCACTTACATACGATACCAATTTCCCTTTGTCTCGCGATAGTTTACTTATCCAAGGTTTAATCGTTGGTATCTCTGCATACCTAGTTCAACCTCGTTACATATAAGTACTCTTTTCTCGTTCCCGTGATATGTGATCCCTTGTGAGCCAGTCACATGATTGCAAGCTAATTGGATGACATTCCACCGAGAGGGCCTAGAGTATATCTATCAGTCATATGGATGGACAAATCCCACTCTTGATCCATGTGCCTCAACACATACTTTCCGAACACACAATGTCACCTTTATAGCCACCTAGTTACGGTGTGGTTTTTGATGTCATCAAAGCATCCTTCTGTTGATGGTGATTAGCATGATCTCATGGTCGAAGGAATTAGGTTACTATGTATCAGAAAGCTTATAGCAAACGAACTATTGAAATGACTTGATCTTAATGCTACGCTTATCTATAGGAGTATGTCCATCACACCATTCTCCAAATGATATGATCTTGTTGTTAACAACATATCAATGTTCATGATCGGGAAACCACGATCATCTATCAACCAACAAGCTAGTATTACAAAGAGGATTTACTAGGGACTCTAATTTAGTTTACAAATCACAGAAGTATTAATGTTTCCAGTTAATACTATTATAGCATGAATGTAAACATTTATCATAAACACAAAGATATAATAATAACCACTTTTATTATTGCCTCTAGGGCATATCTCCAACAGGAGCACCATTTTAGCCACAAGTATGGCAAGATATATGAGATTAGATGCAGGGAAAGAGGTGTTATCTCAACATGAGAGCCTCCAACCTAGATACATCCTATTTCTCTTTGTTTTTACCAGTGCGGTCTTCACTGAATCATCCCTCCCCGGATTCCTCCACGTCCATCAACCCCAACTTTATCCGACCCATGGCATATGTTGTGATACCACCAAGACATTTGGCGCCCACCGTGGGGCTCTTTAGTGGTGTTGGTTGGGTTTCCATCCAGACAGGAGCGTCTTCATCAACTTCAGCTTCATAAGAGCTCCTTTAGCTTCTCCAAGCGTATAGATAGCTGATAGGTGAGCACAAGAGCCTCCGAGCTTGACTCAGCCGGTAAGACTTGGCGAGCATGACTCAGACTCTTCTCCAAGCATACTATGAGTATCATATGACTCAGCCACCAATACTCGATCGTTCACCCTAGGAAGAAAATAACTCAACCCGTGGACTAGCCAATGTATCCGTAGAATCACTTTTTGATGGAAAAAACATCATGTTGATTCGGATTATCCTTTGACTCAGCTTACCAGCTTATTTATGATTCGGATTTGAATTTGACTCAGCTTATTTATGATTCGGATTAGCCTTTGACTCAGCTTACCAGCTTGTTTATGATTCGGATTAGAATTTGACTCAGCTTATTTATGATTCGGATTAGCCTTTGAATCAGCTTACTTATGATTCAGATTAGAATTTGACTCAGCTTATTTATGATTCGGATTAGCCTTTGACTCAGCTTACTAGCTTATTCATGATTCGGATTAGAATTTGACTCAGCTTATTTATGACTCGGATTAGCCTTTGACTCAGCTTACCAGCTTATTTATGATTCAGATTAGAATTTGACTCAGCTTATTTATGATTCGGATTAGCCTTTAACTCAGCTTACCGGCTTATTTATGATTCAGATTAGAATTTGACTTAGCTTATTTATGATTCGGATTAGTATTTTATTCAGCTTACCAGCTAATCTTGGATTCCTACTAACATTTGATTCATCTTGCCAGGGTATATTATAACTCGGGTTTGTATTTTGCGTCAGCTTATCGATTTATCTTTGATTTGCATCAGAGTTTGATTCAGCTTGCCATCTTGCCAGGTTATATTATGATTAGTATTTCACTCATCTTGCCAAGTTATCTTATATCTCATATGACAATTTGCCAGCATATCATATCTCAAATTTATATCTCGGATCTACGTCTCAAATCCCATCTCTTGCAGTTTTCCCGAGTACCAAATCCCAAAACTATATCTCGGATCTATATCTCGAATCCATATCTAAGGCAGTTTGCCATCATATCATAAGATCAAATTATATCTTAGCAGTTATGACTCAGATGTGAGTCATATAACTCGGATTCGTAATCAGATGACTCGGGTTTGAGTCATATATCTCGGATTTAGAGTCAGATGACATAGATTTGAGACATAAGTCATATTTGAGTAATATAACTCGGATTTGTAATCAGATGACTCGGATTTGAATCATATAACTCAGATTTGAGTCAGATGACTTGGATTTGAAACATAAGTAAGATTTGAGTAATATAACTCGGATAAAAACTCAGATGATTCGGATTTGGAATCAGATGACTCGGATTTGAGCCATATAACTCGGATTTTGAGTCAGATGACTCAGACTTGAGACATAAGTCAGATTTGGGTAATATAACTCAGATAAAAGCTCAGATGATTCGGATTTGGAATCAGATGACTCAGATTTGAGTAATATAACTCGGATTTGGAAACAGATGACTCAGATTTAAAGCATAAGTCGAATTGAAATCATGCGAATCAGACAGGATAACTCGGATTGTCACTTGCCCAAAGGTTTAAAAATACCAGTGCCAAAAATGGCCAGAAGTCATAAACTTTCCCAAAGGGGTTAAAAAGAGCGATGCCCAAGAAGGCCAGAGCTCATAACTTACCCAAAAGGGTTAAAAAGACCAGTGCCAAAAATGGCCAAAATTCATAAACTTGCCCAAAGGGGTTAAAAAGAGTGATGCCCAAGAAGGCCAGAGCTCATAACTTACCCAAAAGGGTTAAAAGAGTAGTGCCCAAGAAGGCCAGAACTCATAACTTACCCAAAAGGGTTAAAATAGTAGTGCCCAAGAAGGCCAGAACTCATAACTTACCCAAAAGGGTTAAAAGAGCAGTTTCCAAGAAGGCCAAAACTCATAACTTGCCCAAAGGGGTTAAAAAGAGCAATACCCAAGAAGGCCAGAGCTCATAACTTACCCAAAAGGGTTAAAAGAGCAGTGCCCAAGAAGGCCAGAACTCATAACTTACCCAAAAGGGTTAAAAGAGTAGTGCCCAAGAAGGCCAGAACTCATAACTTTTCCAAAGGGGTAAAAAGAGCAGTGCCCAAGAAGGAAAGAACTTATTACTTTCCCAAAGGGGTTAAAAGACTAGTGCCCAAAAAGGCCCAAAGTTGTAACTTACCCAAAAGGGTTAAAAGACAGATGCCCATGAAGGCCAAGTATCAAGACTTACTCAAAATGTTTATACGACCAAAACCCATGAAAGAAAGATGTCAAATTTTACCCAAAGGAGGAAAGTGACAAAGAAATATATGACAAGAAGGCTTTATGTCGGAATACAACTCTGGGAATATTTTAATATAGAGTCGATGAGCGACTCTACGAGTCCCACATAGACTCAGGGACTAATGTCGGGGAGGTAACCCCAGGTACCCAGAGTTGAGGAGTAAAGAGATCTTTGAAGGTTAACACATGTGTTTATAAAAGAATATGAAGATATAAAGACATATCTAGAAAGATACGAGACCTAAGGAGAAGAAACAAAAGGGAAAAGAGGAAAAGAAGACTCAGGACGAATTAAAGCTAATTCGGCCTGGTCCATCACTCCTCCTAGGCCAAAACTGTACTCAAGGGCTGAATCAGACCACAACCCGTCCCACCTAGCCCAGTCACCGCCGAATCAGCACCAAGCTCCGCCAAACCAACTCCCACCTCGTCGAAATCCTGCCAGCATCACCAAACTCTTCACCTCGACGAATCCTCTCGCCCGTGTCGCCCAGCTCCCCCGACTGGGCCGGGGTAGGCACAGCTTGGCCCACCGCGGGCTTCATCCTTGCTCCGCATCACCTAGCTCCTCGGGTGGGCCGACGTAGGCACAGATCGGCCCACCACGGGTTTTGTCCCTGCTCTACGTCACATAGCGCACCCGGGTGGGCCGAGGTGGACACAGTCCGGCCCATGATGCAACACTAAGTTGATGTAGGAGTGCTTCGTTGGGAACCCCAAGATCAAGGTGTGAAGGAGCACAACATCATGTTTTCCTTTAGTAAGAAACCGAGGTTATCGAACCAGTGGGAAGAAGGAAACGTCACACAGGTGTTTCAAGCAACGCGGAGACCTGCACAACACAAACTCAAGACTTTGCCCCAACGAATCAGTGAGGTTGTCGAGCTCACCGGTTTGCTGTAACAAAGGATTAAATGTATCGTGTGGAAGGCAATGGTTTGCAACAAGTAAAAAGGTAGTAGTGGAAGATGTATCAATGGTAAAGATTGGACCGGGGTCCATAGTTCACTAGAGGTGCTCTCCTTAGATAAACAACATGGCATGAAGGGTAAACAAATTACAGCAGGGCAATTGACAGGAACTGAGCAAGGCATAACAATGCAATTACTAGTCGGAAAGATCCTATGAGATTCGATTGGGAATACAACAATATACATAGACCGCCATCAAACTGCATATATGACTAGAAGTCCACCTTCAGGTAATCATCCGAACCCCCTCCAGTATTAAGTTGCAAGCAACAAAAAACTGCTTTAAGCAAAGTGTGTAAGGTAAACAGTCCACATGTTCCATGAACAAGAGACCGTCGTTTTCTCGCTAGTGGAAACAACACATCTACAACCGAAGAGATTTCTGTCACTTTCCTTGGAAACTAGAGGCATGAACCCACTATCGAGCATAAATACCCCCTCTTGGAGTCACTAGCTACTACTTGGCCAAGATAGCTACAAACAACGGAGAGCATGC
Source organism: Avena sativa (assembly GCA_916181665.1). Taxonomy (NCBI): domain Eukaryota; kingdom Viridiplantae; phylum Streptophyta; class Magnoliopsida; order Poales; family Poaceae; genus Avena; species Avena sativa. The sequence goes on along the minus strand of OV702281.1, from coordinate 128,483,848 downwards.
AAGATCACAAACAACACAGACATGATAGAATCATAAAGACAAAACCATTAATCAAACCAACATAATAATCTCGATATCCATCAGATCCCCGCAAACACAACATGCATGATTACAAATAGATTAGATCTTGATCATGAACGGAGCTCACAAGATCTATACATGAAAGCACAAAGGAGGAGATACAACCATCTAGCTACTACATGGACCCATAGTCCAAGGTGGAACTACTCACGTATCATACCGGAGAGAAGGCCTCCGGGATGATCTCCCCTCCGGCAGGGTGCCGGGAAGAACTTCAGATCCCGCCGATCTAGGGACGATGGTGGCGGCGACTATAGGCGGTTTCGTGGATTTTTGATCGGGTACTCATGGTTTCTGCATCGGGTGCTTCTTATAGGCGAAGGGGGAGGCCGAGGAGGCGGCCAAGGTTGGCAAACCCTAGCCAGGCGCGGGGCTAGGCCCACCCGCACCTAGGGTGGGTCTGGCCCCCCTGGTTGGACCCTCTGGACTTCTTGTTCCGAGACTTCTTGTTCCCCACGGAAAGTAATTGACTTTGACGTTTGTCCCGTCCAATTCCGAGAATATTTCTTTACTAACTTTTCTGAAACCAAAAATAGCAGAAAACATGCATCTGGCACTGTTGCAACTTGTTAATAGGTTACTACCAGAAAACATGTAAAAAGCACCTCAAAGTGTGGACAAGTAAAGCAAAGTAGATACTAAACAAGCATGGAGCATAAAAAATTATAGATACGTTTCCAACGTATCAGCATCCCCAAGCTTAACTCCTGCTCGTCCTCGACTAGGTAAGTGATAAACAGAATAATTTTTGAGGTGACATTCACCCTCACAATAAAGATCCAACCATTTGCAAGCATTGAAAGCTGGGATCAAAGAACTCTAAACATGTGCATGAAAGATGGAGTTCTAACAATAGGACAAAGTAACTATGCATGAACATGGCAAGCTACAAACAAATATCATGAATAACATGCATTGAAAAATGTTTGTTTGTTTCACATGCAGAAAACATAGCATAGTGGCAATCAGCTTGTCCCTCATATAGTAGCAAATAGATGCATAGGACACCTGCAAAGTTCGCAAGGGTGACTAGAAACAAATAGCACAAGAACAAGTAATAACACAATATGCATCAATTAATAAGCTTTGGAACACTGCACACAGAATGACAACTATTCTCTCTTAATGGTGCCTAAAGGTAGAAGGTGGAGACTCAAATAATGGTGGAAGAAAGGCCTTATTGTAAAGGAAGCAGGGATTACAGGTTTCAAAAAGAGCTTCCAAAAATTATGGTACTTCTTAGCTTTCAGCCCTCATTGCCCCTATGATAAGCATCTTTAAGTGGTTGAGGTTAAAGTGGCAAAGCTGGAGTATATGCTTCACGAAATATAAGCTGGCAATCTCATGTCCCTTGAATACGAGGGCCACACCTCATGCATACTCAACTTTGGGTCCAGGTAAGTTCTTGTCACTGTAAGTATTTGCATATCATTGAGAACCGCCCACGGGGTACCCCTTGCACATGGTACATGAGCTTTCCCATAACCAAAAATGACAAGGCAAGCAGACAATGAGCATCTCAGCAATATTTTTATTTACCATATGCATAGATTTTTATTGAGTATGCTTCATAGATAGCTCATTATGGTGATGCTGCAAGTTTCCACCATGATTAGGCATGGATTAGGCTAGCGGCCCAGGAGTTTCTCTAACACAGAATACAAAATCCATGGACTTACAAGTTCTCTCTTTATTTCACATCGGTTACATCCATAGACAAAAGAGCATGATATCAAATGAGTACAACAAGGTACAAGTGCAATGTTGAAAACGTTCCTCGTGACAGCACGGTTCTGCTAATTCCAACTTATAAGTGCAAGCATATACAAAAAAAGTTGTCACAATGGTTCAAGTTTATTAGGGGCAAAGAATAAAGTGTGCCATCAAGTTCGTTAGGGCTTTAATCACTAAGTTTTCACAAACAAAATAGTTTTTAATTGGAAGATAGTTGAAAACAAGAATATACTTGGAATGGTGTAACACACCATGCATAGGAGTTTATAGTGTAAACTTTGGAATAACTTGGTTTCTTGGGAGTTGGAGGCATGAGTAGAACTTACTCATACAAGTGGAGGCTAGCAAAAGACTGGGAGCAACCAACTAAGAGAGCAATAATGGCCATAATCATGCAATGCAACAAAGCATACTAATCAAAGCAAAGAGTGGTACTACAAGTCAAGGACTAAATGATCATAGATGCGAATGGTGACTTGTGAGAGTCATAACATGGTGTGAGCATGTGCCAAGTCAACCCAAGCAAAGCATCAAAGGAGAATACCACAATACTATGCTTTTGCATGCTAAAACAACGCATAATTTCATCAAGGCACACTAAGCAATCCCAATTGTTTGGAACAATACATGCTACAGCAATAATCACTAAGCATAAGGTCAAAACAACACCTATCATGTCATGCTAAAGTCTAAGTCATAGTCAATGCAAGCTCCTCTTGCACTTCAAGCAAGAACTTACTACTCCTTTCCAAACACCAAGAAAACTTATTTGCAAACAACATAGCAAGAACGGGGGTCCAAACTACTTTATTCAAGCAAACTAAAACAACCTAACCAAAGCAAATGAAAACTAAGATGCTCCAAGAACAACACAAGTGTGCATGAAACAATAAAAACGAAGTGTCTAGACAGACCTGGGTTTTTTATTGATGAAGAAGGGGATGCCTTGGGCATCCCAAAGCTTTGACATTTGTACCTCTTGGATATTTCTTGGGGTGACACCATGGTGGCATCCCCAAGCTTGAGATTTTTTCCATTCTTCATCTCATTGCATCATTCTCTCTCTACACCTGAAATTTTTCCTTCATACAAAACTTCACATAATCTTCATTAGCAACATTAGTGTATTCAAAAGATATGAGACCCCTAGAAAAGCTTTGGAACAGAAAGGCTTTTCACTAAAAATACAATCTACTGTAGGAACTCCTTCAAAAATCACAATTCACCTAAAGAGAACTCAAAAAGGAATCAATAAGAAGCAAATGCAAATAATGGCAGAAATATGTCAAAACAGACCAGCATGTAGAAAACGAATTTTTCGAACATCTTCTGTTGCTCAAATCAAAAAGTTTTGAACTAAATAAAGTTAGCTAACATACTGTGGGATTTATTCGTAAATTTTGAGCTCAATCCGAGTTACATATTCTCCTCACGAATTTGTTTGGTGGAGGATAGAAATCTGTTTCAGGACAGCAACTCCCCAAATCTTACTTCCCTCTCATTAGATGTCATTCTTGGCACAAAAAGCAAAAGAAGGATAAGGAGAGGTCATTACTAAAGTAATAACTTCCAAGACTCGAGGAAACTCTTGGGTTATCTCCCAACAAGTACTTTTCTTTAATGCCTTTAAGTTAGGCAGAATAGCAAGAAGAATCAAGTATTTTCAAATGAAGAAGCATTAACATACATACTTGCAAAATTTTCAACTATGAAAGGTATTTCATCCAAATGAGTTTTGGAGGATCCCTTATCATATCTCTTTGGTCTACTACCTTCATCAAAAAGATTTTCAGGAGCAATCCAATCAAAATTCTTTTCAAAGGCTTCATGCATTCCAACAAGCTTAAAGGGTATGGGTATCTTAAATTTTTCTCTAGGGTTAGTTTTATCAGAAATGCCCATAACATCTACACTTGAGCATAGCATATTGAAATGCTCAAAACCCTTTTTGGCTTCCCTAGCAACATCATGGAATTCTTTTGATAAAGTTTCAAGGATGAATTCCCTCTTTTCAGCATTCTTCTCTTCTTTTAGTTTTAGGAATAAAAATTGTATGAAGGGATTAAGGCTAACGAACCTAACCTCCAACATATGAACTAAAGAAGCTACATCAATCTCATAATTAGGAGCAAGCTCTACTATAGATTTATCCTCAATATCATCATGCTTGCTAACATAATTAAAGAATTCTTCAATATTATCTTTCCCAATTATGGAGCCACTACCTATTGCAAGATCTTTCAGGGCGAACTTGGGGAGCAACATGGTGAGCCAGAGCAAGGTGGTAACTAGAGAAGGAACTAATTTTTTTGTGTTTTTTTAAAAGAGGCAAACAAAATGAAGCAAAAGAAACAAAGAAAACTAAAAACAAAGTAAAGAGAAAGGAAGTGAAGGACTCCCCTAGTGAAGACGTCCTTAGCCTCCCCGGCAACGATGCCAGAAAAGCTTGATGCAACACTGGGTTGATGTAGGAGTGCTTTGTTGGGAACCCCAAGAGCAAGGTGTGAAGCAGCACAGCAGCAAGTTTTCCCTCAGTAAGAAACCGAGGTTATCAAACTAGTAGGAGGAAGGAAACGTCACACAGGTGTTGCAAGCAACGCGGAGACCTGCACAACACAAACTCAAGACTTTTCCCAACGAATCAGCGAGGTTGTCAAGCCCACCGGTTTGTTGTAAAAAAGGATTAAACGTATGGTGTGGAAGGCAATGGTTTGAAACAAGTAAACAAGAAGCAGTGGAAGATGTATCAATGGTACAAATTGGACCGAGGTCCATAGTTCACTAGAGGTGTTCTCCTTAGATAAACAACATGGCATGAAGGGTAAACAAATTACAGCAGGGGAATCGACAGGAACTGAGCAAGGCATAACAATGCAATTACTAGTAGGAAAGATCCTATGAGATTCGATTGGGCAATACAAAAATATACATAGACCGCCATCCAACTGCATCTATGACTAGAAGTCCACCTTCAGGTAATCATCCGAACCCCCTCCATTATTAAGTTGCAAGCAACAGAAAACTGCTTTAAGAAAAGTGTGTAAGGTAAATAGTCCACATGTTCCATGAACAAGAGAACGTTGTTTTCTCCCTAGTGGCAACAACACATCTACAACCGAAGAGATTTCTGTCACTTCCCATGGAAACTAGAGGCATGAACCCACTATCGAGCATAAATACCCCCTCTAGGAGTCACTAGCAACTACTTGGCCAAGATAGCTACTAACAACGGAGAGCATTCAAGATAACAAACAACACAGACATGATAGAATCATAAAGAAAAAACCATTAATCAAACCAACATAATAATCTCAATATCCATCGGATCCCTGCAAACACAACATGCATGATTACAAATAGATGAGATCTTGATCATGAACGGAGCTAACAAGATCTATACATGAAAGCACAAAGGAGGAGATACAACCATCTAGATACTACATGGACCCATAGTCCAAGGTGGAACTACTCACGCATCATACCGGAGAGAATGCCTCCGGGATAATCTCCCCTCCGTCAGGGTGCCGGGAAGAACTTCAAATCCCCTCCCCGATCTAGGGACGATGGTGGTGGTGGCTATAGACGGTTTCGTTGATTTTTGATCGGGTACTCAGGGTTTCTGCATCGGGGGCTTCTTATAGGCGAAGGGGGAGGACGAGGTGGCGGCCAGGGTTGGCAAACCCTAGCCAGGCGCGGGGCTGGGCCCACTCGCGCCTGGGGTGGGTCTGGCCCCCTGGCTGGCCCCTCCGGCTCCCCTCTGGACTTCTTGTTCCCCACGGAAAGTAATTGACTTTGACGTTTGTCCCATCCAATTCCAAGAATATTTCTTTACTAACTTTTCTGAAACCAAAGACAGCAGAAAATAGGCATCTGGCACTGTTGCAACTTGTTAATAGGTTAGTACCAGAAAACATGTAAAAAGCACCTCAAAGTGTGGACAAGTAAAGCAAAGTAGATACTAAACAAGCATGGAGCATCAAAAAATATATATACGTTTCCAACGTATCAGCCCATCGCGGGACTAGGCCCCAAGCTCGCCCAGGCAGCATCAGATCCGGCCAATTGGGCCGAATTTCATCAGGACCACAGCGTCCTTCCTCGGATTTGCTCGGCTAGGCCGCATGATGACTCGGCTGGGCCGTTTGGTGACTCAGCTAGGCCCCCCCAGGCCGGGTCAACTCCAGGCTAGGCCGAATCTCCACCTGTTCCAGGGCGTTTGGTCCGAGATATAATGATCCATATGGCCCTTATCCACCTCCAGATTCCTCCACAACATCTACAACGAATCACCATCGATCCAGGACAAGACCAATGCGTCCATTGCCAGTCTTGGGAGGTCCCTAGCTCAGACTAGCACGTGGCATATGGAATATGCCTTTAGCATCAAAGAAGATGCCAATGCATATGCTGAGCATCTCCAGAAGATGCCAGGAATATGCTCTCTAGATGCCAATCGTAGGGAACAAGATTTGTCCCCTGGGTCCCCTTTATAAGGAGCACCAGGGGGGTCGTTCACAGGAGACCCCTAAAGGGCTCCTCTACTCTCTTCTTGCTAGGAGCTCTCCTTCCTTCTTCCTCCATTCTCATAGAGAGTTCTTAGATAGAAGGATAGGAGAAACAGCTCAAGGAGCACCATTGTAGCCACAAGTATGGCAAGATATATGAGATTAGATGCAGGGAAATAGGTGTTATCTCAAAATGAGAGCCTCCAACCTAGATACATCGTATTTCTCTTTTTTATTACGAGTGCGGTCTTCACTGCATTATCCCTCCATGGATTCCTCCACGTCCATCTGCCCCAACTTTAGCCTACCCTTGGCATATGCCGTGATACCAGCACGACAATACTTTGTCTACAACAATCTCAAGATACCCGGACCAAACGACATCATCAACGTATCTGGAAGCTTTACCAAGGCAAGGGACTGCGAGATTGGAGAAGCATCCTTTGTAGAAGATGTCCTCTATAGCGAAGATTTCAAGGAGATCCAGAGCAAGGTCGATGCCACAGAGATTCCGGCATAAAGAAGCAGATTTTAGACTCCGATCCCGCCTTCAAGGCCACCATCGAGACCAAGTCGGTGGAACATGTGGTAGGAAATGCCTCCAAGACCACCGCCATTGGGATGAACCTGGACCCTAAATAGAAAAGCACACTCATCGAGTTCCTCCGTGTGAATAGGGACATCTTTGCATGGCAACCTGCCGACATGAAATGTGTACCTAGGGAACTTGCCAAGCTCAGCTTGAATATTGATCCAAAATGCAAACCGGTGAAACAACCTCTACGATGTTTCGGAGATGAGAAGAGATGCGCCATAGGCAAAGAGATAGCTAGGTTACTTAAGGCTAATTTTATCCGAGAAGTCCTTCACACCCGATGGGTGGCCAATCATGTACTTGTCCCCAAAAAGGGAACCAAAGAATTAAGAATGTGTGTTGATTACACTGGCTTGAACAAAGTGTGTCCCAAAGATCCATTTTCTTTGCCTTGCATTGACCAAGTCATTGACTCGACGCCTGGCTTGGAACTGTTTTGTTTTCTCGATGCATACTTAGGATACCACCAGATAAAGATGAGGAAGTCAGACTAATTGGCCAGTTTGTTCACCACACCTTATGGCACGTTTTGCTATGTCATGATGCCCTTTGGGTTAAAAAAACATAGGTGCTACGTACCAGCGTACTTTGCAGTGTTGCCTACACGATCAAATTGGTCGGAATGTTCACGCCTATGTGGACGATATAGCGGTGATGTCTAAAAATTCAAATGAATTAATATCCGACTTAAAAGAAACCTTTGATAATCTCCGGAAATACAACATGATGCTTAACCCAAAGAAGTGCGTCTTCAGGGTTCCAGCCGGCAAATTGTTGCGCTTCATCATTTCCCAGCGTGAAATCGAGGTCAAACATGAGAAGATCAAGGCCATCCTAAACATAAACCATCCGACATGCCTGAAGGACATACAACGGCTAACAGGCTACATTGCAGCAGCCAGTTCGTCAGCCGACTTGGAGAGAAGGCTCTACCGCTATACAAGTTGCTGAAGAAGGCGGAAAAATTTACATCAACGGATGAAGCAGATGCTTCACTCAAGAAGCTAAAGGAGATACTTTCCTCGGCACCTATACTGTAGGGGTTCGTATCATGGAAAACAAAAAAATTCTACCGCATGCACACAAACAAGCCAAGATCTATCTACTAGATTGTAGCAACGAGTCGATAGAATCACTCACCCTCGAAGATTCCAAAGCGCTTAACGAGAGCAGATTCTCGTGGGTGATGTATTTGTACACTTGCCGATCTCAAGATCGCGTAGACGATCCTTCCGGCGATGCGTTCCGGCAGCGCTTCCGCAGTCGGTCACACATTCGGTACTCGATGAAGACCTTCCTCTCCCTTGTTCCAGCAGGCAACGGAGGTTGTAGTTCTCCCCATGTGATTCCGGCAGCACGACGGCGTGGTGTCGGAAGTAGAGGGAGGATCCCGCAAGGCTTCGCCTAAGCCGGTGCGAGTTATGGTGGATCTAGGGTTTCCCGGTGATCTAGGGTTTAGAAGACCGGGAGGAGGAGAAGATGTTGACGATGGCTAGAGCGGCGGTGACGGACAGGCGGCAACGCGGCGGCGACGCAGCGGCGACTCGGGTGGAGATGGGCTAGGGCTTGTGGTGTTGGGGCAGCCCTCCCTGTAACACCCCACTTTTATTTAAACTTATATTAGGGTTTGATTTGCATCATAAGCATCATACCTTTAAAGTGCATGCATTAAGAATTAAGGAAAAGCCCTAAACCCTAATCCTTTCCTCTCTATTTGAAATGCATTCAAATGGTTTGAATTTTGAAAAAAAACCAAAATTATTGGAACCCAAATGGTTATTAAGGGTCTCCTTGTTATTTTAAATATTTACAAAGCCTCATGTATTTTGAAAATTAGTCAAAACAGATTACAAAAATGAAAATACAAAAGAGAAATGAAAACAGAAAACGGAATAGATTCTGGAAAAAAATAGAGAAGCCCAGGCCGCAGCCCAGCCGGCCCACTCCTCTCTTTCCTCTCCATGTCGCCCACATGCATCACCCCGCAGCACCCGCGGCCCAGCAGAGGCCCACTCCGGCCCGTACCTCTTCGCGGATTTCTCCTTTTTTCTTCCTTCCATTGACGCAAGCTGCTGCGTGGCTTGCGGCCGGCCGTTGATCCTCGCCAGCGCTGCGATGCGCGCCGCCTCCCCCGAAGGCGACAATAAGAACAGCCGTCTCCTCCTCTACTCCCCCATATGAACTTTGCTTCCTCTCGTCCTCTCTCTCGCATTTCCCCTACGGCCCGAACCCTAGCCCCAGACCACGCCGGCGTCCCGTCGCTCCCGGCCTCCCCTCGCCAAACCGACGGTCCCTGGAGCTCCGCCTCGTCGAGCTGACCTTACCCGCCAACGGAATCGAGTCGGGGAGCCTCCAATCGCCCGCATCGCCTCTGTCTTCCCCAAGCCCGAAGCTCGCCGCCAAGGACATTGCCGATGTTCTGGACCACCTCCGTCCTTGCCGTCACCTTCATTAGCTTCACGGTGAGACGCTGGTCCTCAAGGACCCTTCCCCTTCCTCGCTACCCCTATGTAGCTTCCTGCCGTCATAGCTCGCCGAGCGCCACCGTCGGCCACCGTAGTTTCTCGACGGGGAGGATGCTCTGGCAACCAATTCTGCGCGGCGCCACCGTATCTAGGATCCTTGCGTTGTTCCACTTCGAGCCGTAACCACTGCACAGCCCCGCATCGCCTCCTCCGCCGTGGCCGTGGTCGTCTGAGCGCGGCCGCCGTTGAGCCTCCGTGGCGCCGCGTGGCGTGACGACTTGGCACCGGCCCCACCCGTCAGTGGCAGTGGGTAGCCCCTGCCTCGGTGAGAAACACACCAACCGCCCCCCCCCCCCCTGTCCCACTTTGCCTACGTGGAGGATGAGGTGGCCAGAGGCCCACCTGTCTGTGTCTGTGGCTAGCCTAGCCTCGGTGTAAATAGGATTTCCAGATTTATTTAAATTAAGAAAAAGTTTAAGAATTTCAAAAATTGTTTCAATATTGTAAATTCAATAACTTTTAATTTATAAGTCAGAAAAATACAAATAATATATCAAATTGTTCAAAAAATGAGAAATATCTATGTATGCTATAACCATGCATTGTTAATCAATTTACATGACAAGTTTAATTAGAAGAACATAGTAACCCCTCTCATATACATCCGGAGTTTCCCCGAGTTAGGGTTTTCACCCCTCGGAACCCCGATTAATTTGTCGTGCATGCTTTAAGGTTTCAATTCAATACAATTCAACTTGTCATATCATCATTCTTGTTTGAGCATTGCATCGATGCCATGTGTTGATTGTTTTCCCTCTCTTTTTGGTGTTTGGTTCTTCCCGGTAGAATACGAGATCGAGATCGAGATGGAAGCCAGAGATCAACACCATCGAAGATCGAAGATCGATGAACAATACTTGATCAGCTATGACCAAGTCAAGCACAAGACCCCCGAAGATCTGCTTATCGGTTATCAACTAGCAAAGGGAAGCATAGCCCCACCATGATATAATCCTACGATTTCGAAAGCATTTCAATTCTTCCATGATGCATACGATTCTACTGTGGTCTTTTATCGATAGATAGAGTATCCTATCTGTTGCATACTCCCTTTGATCTTATATTACCTGATCCACTTCTCCTAGCATAACTAGGTTTGGCTTGTGTGCACTGCTAGAGATTTTATCTGTGTTTTGCTTAGACATGCATAGCTGTCAGTTCTGGTTCATCCAGATGACGTATTCAGATGCACAGAATCTAGTATGATAGGAGAACGTGATGATTAGATATCAGAGGTGATATGAGTTAAACATGCTAAGGCTTGTATGGGAGGCCACAGTGGGATGTGGTTTTTCTAGTCCCATGCTCGCCATCATTAGGAACTGAGTTCTTGCCTTTGGAACCGAGATGAGCGTACAGCACACGGGGCTTGGGAACCCCTCGTCTGATTAACTTTCCTAGTAGATTCCATGAGTCACATAGTTCAGGCGTTCCATTCGACATATGCATAGAAAACCGTTTGAAAGATTTGCCGGGTGCAGGTGCATTCATAACAGGTAGGTAAGCGTGGACCGGGTTGCTTGGGGTCGATGCAGCCCCTGTTAACCAACATCGCCTCACATCTTTAAGTACCGTCTTCGGGATTTGACCCGTTATGGCGGAACCATACTTATTGCGTGACTCATGGTCTCGGCGAAAGCAAGGTAAAGGTCGTGGCCAACCACCCTCTGCCAGCCTTCCAAGGAAGAGGGATAATAGCTTGACATTAAGAGTCGGTTGGTACGTGTGGGTAAAGTTGTACACCCCTGCAGGGTTAAATCTTTTTGAAAATCCGTGTTCACGGTTATGAACGTTTGGTGACCAGATTCTAAGATCATAGAGAACTTGAACCTAATCTTAAAACTTGGTAGATCAACGTGTGCTTAAGGATGCTTCCTCATGGGTACGAGGGGTTGATCCAAGTTCAAATGATGATGATTTGGTGGATATCGAAAGATGATGATCAATATTTTTGAAGATGTCGCTCTCTTATCCCCTTTTAAAATACTCTGATGAGACGAGATTCTTCTCTCCCTCCTGTTCTCTAAACAAAGATGGCTTTATGCCAAATAGCTCCACCAGCAATAAATCTTGCGGAGTACACCCTGTACTCACCCTTTCTTTGTTGATACTTTTCGCAGAGTAAGTGTTCACTTGAAGACGAGTTCTGTACTACATCGACATCGACGAGTAGCTTGGGGTTCCCGGCCGGCAGCCTGGAATCTATGGGCTGGGACGTCATCGTTATGCTTCAGGCCTCTTAGGCCATTTGTTAAGTTTTCTATACTTAATAGCATAATTTGCCTTCCGTTGTTTGATGTTTGTGATCAATGACCTCTGCTTGTAATAATTTGGTTCTCTGCTCAGTTATGAGCTTGCTATAATAAAAATTTTGTCGTAGGGTCACTGTTGTGTTACCGATTCTTCAATGGATATTCAGGAGCTCAAGTTTAAGCTTATGTCAGACGGAGGTCTGGGACTTGTTTAGCCCTGATCCCGGGGGTGTCACACTCCCCTTCTATTTATGAGAGGGGGCAGCCTTGGGAGGGGTGGGTTTGAATCCAAACCCAAACCCAAGTTGGATTAAGAGAAGGACTAGGAAACCATTGTTCCAGTTTGACTTTTCAAACTTCTCGTTTGACTTTCAATTTAGAGCTTTAATTATCTCTTGCAAATTCCCACACCAAGTGACCTAGGATATGATCCAATCATTCCACTTACCCATGACACATTCATGGACCATTCTCCTTCCGGATCGGTGAACCTTCTAGAACCTTCTAGAACCTGTCCGATGAAAACATCAGAATCTTTCCCGAACTCCGGAATCGGAATTTCCTTACATGAATCTTATTCTCCGGACCATTCCGGATCTGCTCGTGATATCCCGGATCCCATCCGAGACTCCAAACAACATTCGGTATCCCTACTAAAATTCCATATCACTAAACAACATCGAATCCTTAAGTGTGTCTCCCTACGGTTCGTGAATTATGCGGACATGACCGAGACACTTCTCTGATCAATAACCAATAGAGGAATCTAGAAATTCATATGGCTCCCACATATTTATACGATTACTTTGCGATCGAATGAACCACTTACATACGATACCAATTTCCCTTCGTCTCACGATAGTTTACTTATCCGAGGTTTTGATCGTCGGTATCTCTGCATACCTAGTTCAACCTCGTTACCAATAAGTACTCTTTTCTCGTTCCCGTGATATGTGATCCCTTACGAGCCAGTCACATGATTGCAAGCTAATTGTATGACATTCCACCGTGAGGGCCCAGAGTATATCTATCCGTCATATGGATGGACAAATCCCACTCTTGATTCATGTGCCTCAACCAATACTTTCCGAACACTCAATGCCACCTTTATAGCCACCCAGTTACGGTGTGGTGTTTGATGTCATCAAAGCATCCTTCCGGTGATGGTGATTAGCATGATCTCATGGTCGAAGGAATTAGGTTACTATGTATCAGAAAATCTTATAGCAAATGAACTATTAAAATGACTTGATCTTTATGCTACGCTTATCTATAGGAGTATGTCCATCATACCATTCTCCTAATGATATGATATTGTTATTAATAACATCTCAATGTTCATGATCGAGAAACCACGATCATCTATTAATCAAAAAGCTAGTATTATAAAGAGGCTTTACCAGGGACTCTAATTTAGTTTACAAATCACAAAATTATTAATGTTTCCGTTTAATACAATTATAGCATGAATGTAAACATTTATCATAAACACAACGATATAATAATAAGCACTTTTATTATTGCCTCTAGGGCATATCTCCAACATTCTCCCACTTGCACTAGAGTCAACTAATATAGATTACATGGTAATATACCGAACACCTATGGAGGTTTGGTGCTGGTCATGTTTTGCCCTCGGGAGAGGTTTAGGCAACGGATCCTCCACATTCAGATCTGTGTGTACTTTGCAAATCTTTATGTCACCATCTTGGACATTCTCTCGAATAGCATGAAAACGTAGCTTAATGTGCTTCAGCTTCTTGTGTGACCTTGGTTCTTGTGCATTGGCTATGGCGCCCATGTTATCACAGTAGATAGACATTGCGTCCAGCGCACTTGGAACCACATCGAGCTCTGTAATGAACTCCTTCATCCATATTGCCTGTTGTGAAGCCTCCGAAGCAGCTATGTATTCTGATTTAGTTGAAGATCTCGCCACAACGCTTTGCTTTGCACTCCTCCAGCTAACTGCAGCACCATTCAAATTAAATACATATCCAGATTGAGATTTAGAATCATCCGGATCGGTGTTCCAACTAGCATCGGTGTAACCATTAACAACAAGATGTTCATCACCTCCATAAGAAAGAACCATATCCTTAGTTCTTCTCAAGTACTTAAGGATGTTTTTAACCGCTGTCCAATGATCTACTCTTGGATCACTTTGATATCTGCTAGTCAAACTAACAGCATATGCAATGTCGGGTATAGTACATAGCATGGCATACATAAGAGATCCTATGGCTGAGGCATAGGGAGTCTTACTCATCATTTCTCTATCTTTTGTCGTTGAAGGACTTTGAGTTTTACTCAATGTCGTATTGGGCAACATGGGCAAGAACCCTTTCTTGCTATCTTCCATTCCAAACCTCTTTAGAAATTTGTCCAAATATGTACTTTGTGACAATGATATTAGGCGTCTCGATCTATCTCTATAAATCTTTATGCCTAATATGTAAGCTGCTTCGCCAAGATCTTTCATTGAAAAACTATTACTCAAATAATCCTTGACACTATTAAGAAGGTCTACATCATTCCCAATCAACAATATGTCATCTACATATAGTATTAAGAGTGCTACAGAGCTCCCACTCACTTTCTTGTAAATACAAGCTTCTCCATAAGTTTGTATAAAACCAAAGCTTTTGATCACCTTATCAAAATGTTGATTCCAACTCCGGGATGGTTTCTTCAATCCATAAATGGACATTGAAGTTTGCACACCTTGTTAGCATCTTTAGGATCGACAAAACCTTTGGGTTGTACCATATACAACTCTTCATCAATGTCTCCATTGAGGAACGCTGTTTTGACATCCATCTGTCATATCTCATAATCATAATATGCAGCGATTGCTAACATAATCCTCATCGTAGTCAACTCCTTGAATTTGTCGAAACCCTTTTGCGACAAGTCGAGCTTTATAGATAGTAACATTACCATCAGCATCTGTTTTCTTCTTGAAAATCCATTTGTTCTCGACATCCTTCCGGCCGTCCGGTAAGTCCACCAAAGTCCATACTTGGTTTTCGTACATGGATCCAATATCGGATTTCATGGCTTTTTGCCATTTATTGGAATCTGGGCTCATCATCGCTTCCTCATATGTCGCAGGGTCATCGGTGTTGTCCACCAACATGATACTCATAACGGGATCATACCAATCAGGAGTGGTACGAGTTCTCGTTGACCTGCGAGGTTCTGTAGTAACTTCAACCGAAGTTTCATGATCAACATCATTAGCTTCCTCTCTTATTGGTGTAGGTGCCACAGGAACTACTTCCGGTGCTGCACTACTCGCAAGTTAGAGAGAAGGTTCAACAACCTCATCGAGTTCTACTTTCCTTCCAGTCACTTCTTTTGAGAGAAACTCCTTCTCTAGAAAGGATCCATTCTTGGCAACGAAGATTTTGCCCTCGGATCTGTGATAGAAGGTATACCCAATAGTTTCCTTCGGGTATCATATGAAGACGTATTTTTCCGCTTTGGGTTCAAGCTTATCGGGCTGTAACTTCTTTACATAAGCTTCGCAACCCCAAACTTTAAGGAACGACAATTTAGGTTTCTTCCCAACCCACAATTCATACATTGTCGTTTCAACGGATTTAGATGGTGCCCTATTTAAAGTGAATGCGGTTGTTTGTAATGCATAACCCCAAAATGATAGCGGTAAATCTGTAAGTGACATCATAGAACGAACCATATCTAAGAGAGTTCGATTACGATGTTCGGACACACCATTACGTTGTGGTGTTCCCGGCGGTGTCAATTGTGAAAGTATTCCACATTTCTTAAAATGCTCACCGAACTCGTAACTTACATATTCACCTCCATGATCAGATCGTAGAAATTTAATCTTCTTGTTATGTTGATTCTCTACCTCACTTTGAAATTCCTTAAACTTCTCGAAAGTTTCAGACTTATGTTTGATGAAATAGATATACCCATATCTACTCAAGTCATCCGTGAAGGTAAGAACATAACGATAACCACCGCGCGATGCTACACTCATTGGGCCACACACATCGGTATGTATGATTTCCAATAAGTCTGTAGCTCGCTCCATCATACCAGAAAATGGAGTTTTCGTTATTTTACCCATCAGACATGCTTCGCATCTTTCAAGTGATTCGAAATCAAGTGATTCAAGAATTCCATCGGAATGGAGTTTCTTCATACGCTTCACTCCAATATGACCAAGACGATAGTGCCACATATAGGTTGAGTTATCACTCAATTTGAAACGTTTAGCTTCAATGTTATTAATGTGTGTATTACTACAATCGATATTCAATAAGAATAGACCATTTATCAAAGGTGCATGTGCATAAAACATATTACTCATATAAATCGAACAACCATTATTCTTGGACTTAAACAAGTAACCGTCTCGCAATAAACATGATCCGGATATGATGTTCATACTCAACGCAGGCACCAAATAACAATTATTTAAGTATAAAACTAATCCCAATGGTAGATGAATAGGTAGCGTGCCGACCGCGATCACATCAACCTTTGATCCATTTCCAACGCGCATCGTCACCTTATTCTTCGCTAGCTTCCAATTATTCTGCAGTACCTGTTTCGAGTTACAAATATGACCAACCGAACCAGTATCAAATACCCAGGCACTACTACGAGTATGTAACACCCTCGCCTGATAAGGCTGAGTTCATGTGTATAGTGCCAATCCCTGGATCGGTTCACTGGCACACACAGTACAAAATGATACCAAATATAACTGTGCATCATAAATACAACGAATATGATCCAGAATTTACATTATTTATTCAAGTACACAGCGGAAAACGAATACAAGGTAGATCTCCGTCCTTCAAATGTGCCACATGCGAACAATTGTTGAGTGGAGTCTCGCGACCTATGAACGATCACTCAGATACAATATAACCTGCAACATGAAATGTTGCAGCCACGAATGGTCAATACATTGAATGTATGGCAAGTAGGCTAAAGTGGTTATCAACAGATCTATCAACTACATGCTTATTTGGCCAAGTGGAGTTTAGGCTCATTTGCATAAATCAATAATTTTATCCTATCATTTGTAACAAAGTAGTTTTCCAATACGATAAATAGGACACTCTGGTTCACTCCCAGGTGCTCCTACCCAATTATGTTCACCCAACAAGTTTTAAGCAATTAAGAAATAAGGATGAGTGAGAAATATCATAGCATCAGTATCAGGCCGCTCAAATTGTCCATAACCGGGGACACGGCTAAGTACTTAGTTTAGACACCCTGCAGGTGTTAGTACACTTTACCCATGTGACTTGGCCAGCCCAGCTCGTACCACCACTCTCATATTGGGTGATGATAGGGAGAAGTCCAAGAAGGAACCGTTCGGGAAGTAGCTCCCCAAACCCGACACGCACCGGTCCAACCTACACTATCTACATCTCTGGATACGTGGGTTCGAGTTACCACAACCTACTGAGTCCAACCAACCGCCCATTTCATTATTGGCACATGGTTGTACACGTAAGCTACAAAATAAAGAAGCCAATCATTTTCTCTTGATACCTGGGTGCCTTTCCCCAATGATACCACCAAAAATTATCAATCCCATCACACCTAGGAGATTCATTGATTAAGTTGTTTTAGTTTTCACAAACCAACACATTTAGAAACAACTTCAGTGATGTAACCCAACACTCGTTCATCATAGCA
Organism: Avena sativa; assembly: GCA_916181665.1. Classification (NCBI taxonomy): domain Eukaryota; kingdom Viridiplantae; phylum Streptophyta; class Magnoliopsida; order Poales; family Poaceae; genus Avena; species Avena sativa. The sequence continues at coordinate 128,466,465 of OV702281.1, read as the reverse complement.
TGGCTAAGCACGTCTACCAACGGTGGCTCATAAACAAGGAATGCTAGGGAATAATATGGGACATAGAATAGCATATACACATCAATTCCTATACATGCAATTCTACAAAAACATCTACAATGCATAGGAAAATAGTAGGACATTTATGACCAAGATAGCACCACTTGCCTTTGTTGTAGATGTAGTCAATTAGATAATCCTCACAATCCTCATAGATATAATGGTTGCACTCGTCATAACCACAATACTTGCAATCATAGTTGTTGCAATTACACACGTTGCACTCCTCGCAATCTATCGATCAAACAATTGCATACAACATAAACAATAGCACATAGAGATCAAACAAATACAACAAATGCATGCATGACAATTTAATAAGTCACAATGGTTGTTATTTTAGTTCGATAAACAATACTGAAGTATATGATGCATGAAAGAGATCAATTAATGCAATGGAGTACTTGTTATTAATAATTACTTGCCAATATGGGGTTTTTAATAGTTCTGTTGTAACGTCTGTTCTAACTATTCAATTAAGTTTGTTTCTTGGGTTTAATGGATAGAGGACGTCAATACGAATCAGTAGGCGTTGGATTCACCCTAATCGGAGTTATAGATCTTTTTGTATGATTTAAATAGTGTTTAATGGGTTTTAAATGATTCATATAGTTTCTCTCTCCTAAAAATAAAACTAAAATTATATCTGTAATATCCACGGAATTGTGATTTCAGGGACATATTATTTGTAATTTTCTGAGCAGTATTCGAACTACTATGATTTTAATACTCTAAATAAGCCATTAATATATTTATTTAATTGCTTCAAAACCTTATAGTATTTGCCTGAACCATTTGCATATTGATAATCTACATGGAATCCAGCTTTCCATCGGTATATCATTTATATTTTTGTGATATGCAAATAATTTACTATGAATTTAATGATTTATAAAGCCATTAAAACTAATTAAATTGCTACGGGGTAAATAATCCACAAATGCTGGATCCAACCACATATTATTAATCTACATTATAGTAGCTTCAATTTGATATATTGTTCATATTTTTCGGAGTTACAGATAATTTCCTATGAATTTATTAACCTAAAAGACCATTAAAACTAATTAAATTACTGCAGTAACCACGTATAGTAAAAGTTGGATCTATTCTGATAAGATGATTCTACGTAAAATTATCTTAAATTTTATATTTTATACGCAATTTTTGGACGTGTTATGAATTTCTAATGAATTTTACAAGTTAGATCTATAATGTGCAATTTTAAATTCGAACGGAATATTCCAGAGAATATTCCGCTGACTGGACAGGTTGACTTTGCATGCTGACTGGGACTAGATGCTGACCTGACGATAACATGGCGTTGATAAGGAAGCTGACGGGGATGACAACATGGCACGCACCGGTTTGATTGGATCTCGACCGTCTGGATAGGATCCGGTGGCTAGAAGAAGAGATCGACCCGTTTTTGGCTCAGAATAGACAAGAAAGAGATATGTGTTAGAGAGACAAATCCGTAGGTCAAATTGAAAAACTTAGAACATGAAAGTTGTGGGGAATCATTAGTCTTACCTTCTCACCAAAGGAATTTGGATTTGAAGGAACGAGCGCGAGTACATCTTGGATTTACACCGTCAGATCTGAAATATTGCGATGCGAAATTCTCCGCCTGTGGTGGATGAAAGAGGTGAGGTTTGTTGGGACTGAAATATTTCGACGAGTTCTACAACTTTCGTTTTTTGGCTGAAGGCAAACAACGAAGTCTAGATGGGTTAAAAAGCGAAATAAGATTCGGACATGTGTAGATTCAGGATTTCGAGAAGGAAAACTCATACCGTTGTGGCTCCACGAATTTATATGGAGGTTTACGATAGTGGGGAGATAGGTTTTGGAGTAGGGAACAAGTAGAAACAAACGGAAGTCGATTTGAAGTTGTAGATAAAAAGTTATAAGAGTTTGAATAGAGATAGGTTTGAGAAAAACTGATTCGCACGGTTTTTAAAGCACTCATGGGAACGATCGGTCACGTACGTCCTGGCTGGCTGGTTCAGTCCGGTCCTTGCTGGGCCGCCGGCCCGTTAGTTTTTTTTATTTTTTTATTTACTTTTTTCCCTGATATCTTTTGCATACGAACTCCAAATGATATGATTCTTGTTTCTAAATTTTTCTAAAATCGAATAGATCATTGTAGGATCATATTTGTAATATTTTTACTAGTTTGCAAGTAGTGGGTTTATAAATCCATGTATATTCTATTTTATTTATATCTTTATTTGTTTTTATTTATTCCATAACTTTTTCATAATAGCTCCAAATGAGCTCAATTTTGTTTCTAAAATTTTGTAATATTAATTGGATCTCTTTAGGCTATAATTATCAATAATTTATGCCTTAGCAACAATGGGTTTTATAAAGTCAATTTAATTACCTTTAGGAACATTTGGGTGAATCAACTATAGGATTTAGATACCAGGATTTGGATTCAGTTTGTGAGAACTTTGCATGGATGTAATGAAATGCTTATGAATGCTTCATGATTTTCATTTTGAAATATTGCACACCAATTCTAATATCCATAATCAATCCATGCCCTTTTGCCTATATGGCTACTTAGGTCATAACAAAAGAATATAAGATTTTGAATTCAAGGTTGAGAGGATTTTCTATTCAAAAAGTTTCTTCTCTTTGAGAATTTTCAACATAGTCAAACAATCAATCAAACTTATTTATTTATTTCACATTCCAAAATTAGGAGAATTTTGGGATGTGACAGACTACCATCCTTAAAAGAAATCTCGTCCCGAGATTTGGGAAGGCTAGAAAGAAAGAAAGAAAGGTTCGGGATCCATTAGGATGCTACCGCCCTTAAAATAAAATTGACTAGGTCATTTCTCGAGGATTCACTTAGCTCAGATTGGTTCTCCTTTAGACTTTTATTGGCACAATGTCTCTAGCATATTCTAAACATCATGATTGATAGTTTCCGAGAAAGCACTTCTTAAACTAGCAAAACTCTCATGGTGGGCAAATAGGGAACGTTTACTTCACGGTGCCCATAATTCATGGTTGGGATTCATCCTTACTATGCATTCCTACGCTTAGCAATGGATGCTTTTAGAAGGGTGTAACAATATACCATTCTATGGTCTAGGCTCAACGTCGGCTCTTTGCTAAGGCTAAAAAGACACTCATGATTCGCAAAGCCAACAGTACAAGAGCGAATTATAAGAGTAGTAGGAATGGTGATCAATCCATCCTTCACCCAAATCATTACCCTGTAGGAGGATAGGTGAATCACGTTTTTCTATCAATCGGGCATTCTCACTTGCCTTGAAGAATGTTTCTATGGGCACGAACTAATGCTCTATGTATACTCCCATGTATTCAATCAACAAAGCTACTACTAAAACTAAACTATCGATACTTCAACTTTCAGATTGCGTAATCTACTACATAACATCATGTGCAACACTTCATACTTCCACATCCTTTTTCCATTAGGTGAAGCATTCTCTTTCCTAAATGCATTGTGTTGTCAAACCTTCCGCTTAACACATCATTATATCTCCCAGGGTTCAAGATAGGGAAGAATAGATTCTATAGGAAAGAAACGACTAAGAAAATAATCCTACCCATAACTATATGAAGCAATCAATGTCACAAACAAGGAAACAATCATAGGCGATCAACACACAATCAAACACTTGTATAATAACATTACAGGGGTCTAAATATAGCATTATATAACCACAAAATAGTTTGAAGGCATTGGGAACAATACTAGAGTAAACCATAGCAACATATAAGCACTAAACTAAATCTGTCAAAACAGTACAGCAGGTTTCATGAATTTTTCTGACTAACTTAAACTCGCCAGGAATTTTAGAAAAATTTTGTGCGTGTACTACAGGTAATTACGCTACAGATACTTTTTGTTTAGATTTTTCTGAGTTACCAATAAAATATGAAAAATCACGCGGTACAACAGGTCAGGCAGAAAACTGCAGCAGTAATTCCACGAATTTCAATCAAATTACACCATTAAAATAATTTTAAAACCACACGAAAACTCCAGCAACTTTAGAGTTTCAAAATAACAGATCCTAAACAAGGCATCACATAATATGGTTCAGTATAAACAATCAAGCAACCTATATTGTCATACCACATAAGTTGGTAAGAATAATATGCTAACACGATAGCGATGATCTCCTAAAGAGATAAAATATGGTGGTCCAGACCTACCCAAACTTGGTGAGATGTTCATTTATGTCATGTTATTTGTTCTTTACTTGTAGGCCAACTCTCATATAGGTATCATAAGAATGGACAACTATAAATGTTTGAATAGGAAGAGGTTCTAGAAAAGACAGATAAGGAATATAAGAACATCTAATAAGTAGGAAATATGATAGTTCTTCTAATAGAAGTCTCTTATTGCTAATCCATTTCTAAGGTCATGATCCTACAGTCAACACACAGCTCTGATACCATCTTGTAACACCCTCGCCTGATAAGGCTGAGTTCATGTGTATAGTGCCAATCCCTGGATCGGTTCACTGGCACACACGGTACAAAATGATACCAAATATAACTATGCGTCATAAATACAACGAATATGATCCAGAATTTACATTATTTATTCAAGTACACAGCGGAAAACGAATACAAGGTAGATCTCCATCCTTCAAATGTGCCATAGGCGAACAATTGTTGAGTGGAGTCTCGCGACCTATGAACGATCACTCAGATACGATATAACCTGCAACATGAAACATTGCAGCCACGAATGGTCAATACATTGAATGTATGGCAAGTAGGCTAAAGTGGTTATCAACAGATCTATCAACTACATGCTTATTTGGCCAAGTGGAGTTCAGGCTCATTTGCATAAAGCAATAATTTTATCCTATCATTTGTAACAAAGTAGTTTTCCAATATGATAAATAGGACACTTTGGTTCACTCCCAGGTGCTCCTACCCAATTATTTTCACCCAACAAGTTTTAAGAAATTAAGAAATAAGGATGAGTGATAAATATCATAGCATCAGTATCAGGTCGCTCAAATTGTCTAAAACCGGGGACACGACTAAGTACTTAGTTTAGACACCCTGCAGGGGTTAGTACACTTTACCCATGTGACTTGGCCAGCCTAGCTCGTACCACCACTCTCATATTTGGTGATGATAGGGAGAAGTCCAAGAAGGAACCATTCAGGAAGTAGCTCCCCAAACCCGACACGCACCGATCCAACCTACACTATCTACATATTTGGATACGTGGGTTCGAGTTACCACAACCTACTGAGTCCAACCAACCGCCCATTTCATTATTGGCACATGGTTGTACACGTAAGCTAGAAAATAAAGAAGCCAATCATTTTCTCTTGATACCTGGGTGCCTTTCCGCAATGATAGCACCAAAAATTATCAATCCCATCACACCCAGAAGATTCATTGATTAAGTTGTTTTAGTTTTCGCAAACCAACACATTTAGAAACAACTTTAGTGATCTAACCCAGCCCTCGTTCATCATAGCATGGCTAAGCACGTCTACCAACGGTGGCACATAAACAAGGAATGCTAGGGAATAATATGGGACATAGCATAGCATATACACATCAATTCCTACACATGCAATTCTACAAAAACATCTACAATGCATAGGAAAACAGTAGGACATTTATAACCAAGATAGCACCACTTGCCTTTGTTGTAGATGTAGTCAATTAGATAATCCTCACAATCCTCATAGATATAATGGTTCCACTTGTCATAACCACAATAATTGCAAACATAGTAGTTGCAATCACACACGTTGCACTCCTCGCAATCTATCGATCAAACAATTGCATACAACATAAACAATAGCACAAAGAGATCAAACAAATACAACAAATGCATGCATGACAATTTAATAAGTCGCAATGGTTGTTATTTAGTTCGCTAAACAATACTGAAGTATATGATGCATGAAAGAGACCAATTAATGCAATGGAGTACTTGTTATTAATAATTACTTGCCAATATGGGGTTTTTAATAGTTCTGTTGTAACGTCTATTCTAACTGTCGAATTAAATTTGTTTCTTGGGTTTAATGGATTGAGGATGTTAATACGAATTAGTAGGCATTGGATTCACCTTAATCGGAGTTATAGATCTTTTTAGTGTTTAATGGGTTTTAAATGATTCATATAGTTTCCGTCTCCTAAAAATCAAACTAAAATTATATCTGTAATCTCCACGGAATTGTGATTTCAGGGACATATTATTTGTAATTTTCTGAGCGGTATTCGAATTACTATGATTTTAATACTCTAAATAAGACATTAATATATTTATTTAATTGCTGCGAAACCTTACAGTATTTGCCTGAACCATTTGCATATTGATGATCTACATGGAATCCAGCTTTCCATCGGTATATCATTTATATTTTTGTGATATGCAAATAATTTACTATGAATTTAATGATTTATAAAGCCATTCAAACTAATTAAATTACTACGGGGTAAATATTCCGCAAATGCTGGATCCAACCAGATATTATTAATCTACATTATAGTAGCTTCAATTTGATATACTGTTCATATATTTCGGTGTTACAGATAATTTCCTATGAATTTATTAACCTAAAAGACCATTAAAACTAATTAAATTACTGCAGTAACCACGTACAGTAAAAGTTGGATCTATTTTGATAAGATGATTCTACGTAAAATTATCTTCAATTATACGCAATTTTTGGATGTGTTATGAATTTCTAATGAATTTTACAAGTTAGATCTATAATGTGCAATGTTAAATTCGAACGGAATATTCCAGAGAATATTCCGCTGACTGGATAGGTTGACTTTGCATGCTGACTGGGACTAGATGCTGATCTGACGATAACATGGCGTTGATGAGGAAGCTGACGGGGATGACGACATGGCACGCACCGGTTTGATTGGATCTCGACCGTCTGGATAGGATCCGATGGCTAGAAGAAGAGATCGACCCGTTTTTGGCTCAGAATAGACAAGAAAGAGATCTGTGTTAGAGAGACAAATCCATAGGTCAAATTGAAAAACTTAGAACATGAAAGTTGTGGGGAATGATTAGTCCTACCTTCTCACCAAAGGAATTTGGATTTTAAGGAACGAGCGCGAGTACATCTTGGATTTACACCGTCAGATGTGAAATATTGCAATGCGAAATTCTCCGTCTGTGGTGGATGAAAAGAGGTGAGGTTTTTTCGGGATTGAAATATTTCGACGAGTTCTACAACTTTTTTGGCCGAAGGCAAACAACGAAGTCTAGATGGGTTAAAAAGCGAAATAAGATTCGGGCATGTGTAGATTCGGGATTTCAAGAAGGAAAACTCATACCGTTGTGGCTCCACGAGTTTATATGGAAGTTTAGGATGGTGGGGAGATTGGTTTTGGAGTAGGGAACAAGCAGAAACAAACGGAATTCGATTTGGAGTTGTAGATAAAAAGTTATAAGAGTTTGAATAGAGATAGGTTTGAGAAAAACTGATTCGCACGGTTTTTAAAGCACTCATGGGAACGATCGGTCAGGTACGTCCTGGCTGGCTGGTTCAGTCCGGTCCTTGCTGGGCCGCCGGCCCGTTAGTTTTTTTTTATTTACTTGTTTCCCTGATATCTTTTGCATACGAACTCCAAATGATATGATTCTTGTTTCTAAATTTTTCTAAAATCGAATAGATCATTAGAGGATCATATTTGTAATATTTTTACTAGTTTGCAAGTAGTGGTTTATAAATCCATGTATATTCTATTTTATTTATATCTTTATTTGTTTGTATTTATTCCATAACTTTTTCATAATAGCTCCAAATGAGCTCAATTTTGTTTCTAAAATTTTGTAATATTAATTGGATCTCTTTAGGCTAAAATTATCAATAATTTATGCCTTAGCAACAATGGGTTTTATAAAGTCAATTTAGTTACCTTTGGGAACATTTGGCCGAATCAACTATAGGATTTAGATACCCGGATTTGGATTCAGTTTGTGAGAACTTTGCATGGATGTAATGAAATGCTTATGAATGCTTCATGATTTTCATTTTGAAATCTTGCACACCAATTCTAAAATCCATAATCAATCCATGCCCTTTTGCCTATATGGCTACATAGGTCATAACAAAAGAATATAAGATTTTGAATTCAAGGTTGAGAGGATTTTCTATTCAAAAAGTTTCTTCTCTTTGAGAATTTTCAACATAGTCAAACAATCAATCAAACTTATTTATTTATTTCACATTCCAAAATTAGGAGAATTTTGGGATGTGTTAGAGTACTAGTGAGATACACATCAATAACATGTATATCGGATATATCTTTCTTCTTGATGTTGCCATTCTTCAAATCCGCCGAGTACTTTGGGCAATTCTGCTTCCAGTGACCTTCTCCCTTGCAGTAAAAGCACTCAGTATCAGGCTTAGGCCCAGCCTTGGTCTTCTCCGCCGGCGCGGTAACTTTCTTATCGCCCTTCTTGAAGTTTCCCTTTTTCTTAGACTTGCCTTGCTTCTTGAATTTGGTGGTCTTATTGACCAACAACACTTGGTGCTCTTTCTCGATCTCCACTTCTGCAGACTTTAACATGGAGAAGAGTTCGGGTAACGACTTGTGCATGTTTTGCATGTTGTAGTTCATCACAAAGTTCTTGTAACTTGGTGGTAGTGATTGGAGGACACGGTGAATCCCCAAAGCATTAGGAATCACTATACCCAAGCTTTGAAGGTTGCTTGCGTGCCCAGACATCTTAAGCACGTGCTCACTAACGGAGTTGCCCTCTTCCATCTTGCAGTTAAAGAACTTTTAGGAAGCCTCATAACTCTCAACTGCCGCGTGAGCCTCAAATATCATTTTGAGTTAACGGACAATATCATGTGGGTGATGGTTCTCAAACCTTTTCTGAAGCTCCGATTCCAAACCATACAAGATAGCACACTGAACTGTGGAGTGCTAATTCTTTCGAGCGAGGAAAACATTATTTACCTCATCGGTAGCACTAGCTGCAGGCAGGTCACCCAGCGGTGCATCCAGCACATAGGTCAAATTACCAGCATTGAGGACAATCCTCAAATTGCGGAACCAATCCGCAAAGTTGCTTCCATTGTTTTTCAACTTTCTTTCTCTAGGAACACATTAAAATTGATGGTAGGGGCCGCCATTGATCTACAACATATTTGCAATAGTTTAGACTATGTTTATGACAAATTGAGTTCTAATTAATATTTAAATTAATCTAGGTGAACTCCCACTCAAAACAATATCCCTCAAATTGTTTTAGTGATCACACGAACCAAATCCACCACATCAAAACCGATCATCACGAGAGTTGATGTAGCTTCAATGGCGAACAATCAACATGTTCATCATATCTACTATATGACTCATGCTTTACCTTTCGGTGATCCGTGTTCCGAGACCATGTCTGTACATGCTAGGCTCGTCAAGATCAAACCTTAGCTTCCGCATGAGAAAATCTGGCTTGCTCACATTGTATACACTCGCAGAATCTAACACACCCGATCATCACGTGGTGCTTCGAAACAACCAGCGTTAGCAACAGTGCTTACTAAGGATGAACACTTTAAAACTTGAAATTTTTTGCTTGAGGGATCATCTTATAATGCTACCGTCGTGAACTAGGCAATACAAGATGCATAAAAGGATTAACATCACATGCAATTCATAATATGTGATATGATATGGCCTTTCTTCTTGTGCTTCTGATCTCCATCTTCAAGCACGAACATGATCTCCATCATCACCGGTATGGCGTCAAGGTCAATGGCACCGCTTCATGGTTGTCGTCCACCAGCATCAACTATTACATCTACTTTGAATAGACACGCAGGTTTTAACGGAATTTAAAATACAACCATATGGCTCCTGCCGGTTGCCAACTTATAATAAGGAACATTGCATACATCATATATAATCACAATCATGGCCATTTCACATCACAGCACACCCCTGCAAAACAAAGTTAGACGCCTTTAATTTTCTTTGCATATTTTACGTGGTTTGGGGATTTCAATAAGTGTCGTTCTAACTTACGAACAAGAACCACAACGTTGATGCTTGAACTATATGGTGCCCGTTGTAAACTGAATCTATACTATGATGGGAGAGACAGACATCTGCAAAGCCACTTATGCAATACAAGTTGCATGTTAAGCGTGGAGCAAGTCTCATGAACGATGTCATGTAAGGTTAGCCCGGGCCGCTTCATCCCATCATACCGCAAGATGCAAAGTACACAAAAAGCAATTGATAATAAAAGCACCACCGCCCAGACACGACTCTGATACCACTGTAGGGGTTTGTAGCATGGAAAACAAAAAAATTCTACGCGGAGGTACGAGGAAGAAGACGTGTACGTGGGAACCAAGTGCTTTGGTCCACGTATACGCAGACTAAATTTCCGGTTGACTTTGGCATTGCCAAACATATTCAGCCCTATGACGGTGCAGCTCGGCCAGATACTTGGCTCCAAGATTTTTTCCAGGATTGCTGCATCGCCAAAGGAGGAAACAACCTGGTTGCAGTCCGATATCTCCCACTGATGTTGAGGAAGACGGCTCGATCATGGCTCAATGAACTGCCAGAGAATTCAATTCATAACTGGTATGATATGCAAAGTGCGTTATTTTGAAACTTCGAGGGAACATACAGGAGGCCCTACACAGTTGGAGACTTGCAGCGTTGCACCCAAAGACCCGGAGAAACTTGTCGGTATTACCTCGGACGATGGATCGATACGAAGAAACGATGGATCGATACGAAGAACTCCTGCGAAGGAGTAAATGAGCGAACTGCATAGAAGCTTTTATTGCAGGACTTCTAGTCGGACTTTTATGTCACAGGCTGAAGTGTGACCACATCACAGATTTGGGAGAAATGATAGAGACGGCAAGCAAGTATGCTGACGCCGATGATGATTCATAAGGGCTGCTAAATATTCTGGCCAATCCCAATGCGGCCAAACAGCCAAAGCAAACTCATAAGCGCAAGAACACCTCGGATGAAAAGCCGGCTCCGGACAACGCAGCTGTCAATGCAATGTTCGGATCTGGAGGACGAGGATGGCACGGAGGCGGACGTGGTAGAGGCCGAGGAACTTCCTGAATCCAAGGCAGAGGAGATCAATAACCCAGAAGAACCGACACCTGGGCTGACATTGCCAATAACCCCTGTGTCCACCACTTGGTTAGTAACAGAGGATCTACCCACACAAATGCCGAGTGTCGTTTCAATGACGATATCAATAAATACGAATCTGCTGGCTACAGAGCCAAGCGACGAAAAGGAAAGAAAATTTCCAAGAAAGGAAAGAAGCCCAAGGAAGATTCCGACATGGAAGAGGCGGAAGATGCCGCAGATCCCAAGCCGGATGGAAAAAAGACTTTTCCGACTAATAAATATGCATACGTCTGCTTCCTTGGATCCCAACCAGCTAAGGACAAAAAGGCGATTATTCATGAGCTCAATGCCATGGTTCCGGCTGTCCCCCAATTCCTTGACTTGTCAGAGGTGACTATCACCTTTGATCGTTCAGATCACCCGAGGAAAACACATCATCGGGGAAAGTACCCTCTGGTACTCAATCCTCTTATTTATGGGTATGAGTTCTCAAAAACACTCATGGACGGTGGGAGCAGTATTAATATCCTCTACATCAAGACACTCCACCGCATGAAGCTACACGAGAGCCAGTTGAGTTACAGCAGTGTAACTTTCCATGGCATTGTACCAGGAAGACAAGCAAATTCTCTAGGTGAGATTACTCTGGACGTGACATTCGGAACCCAAGATAATTACCGGACCGAGCCACTCTCTTTTTAGGTGGTACCGTTCAAAAGTGCTTACCACGCCATCTTCGGACGTCCGGCTTACTGGGAGTTCATGGCCCGTCCCTGTTACATCTACAACATGATTAAACTTCCAGATCCAAAGGGTGTAATCACCGTACAAGGAAATACGAGGAAGGCGCAAGAATGCGACGAAGGATCTGCTACCTTCGCCGAAGCCGTGCTACATGCCCAGGAGTACAAGGAGATCAAGAAGACCATCAACCCGTCCGAGATGCCCGCAACAAAGAACAAGGTGCTGAAGCCAAGTTTGCAGTTCAAGGCATCGGAAGAGACAAAGAAGACATCGATGAAGGAAGATGATCCCACCAAGACGACGAACATAGGGGTATGCTTAGGCCACGCATAGGAAAACGTGCTCGTCGAGTTCCTCAAAGTTAATAGTGATATCTTCGCATGGCAGCCATCTGACATGACCAGAGTACCTAGGGAACTTGCCGAGCACTCTCTTAATGTGTAGCCAGACGCTAAACCCGTCAAACTGTCCTTACGATGGTTTGGTGATGAAAAGCGCAAAGCAATAGCCAAGGAATTAGCCCGCTTAGAGTTAGCGGATTTTATAACAGAGGTCATCCATATAGATTGGGTGGCAAATCCTATACTCGTCCCTAAAAAGGACACCATTGATTTAACGATGTGTGTTGATTATACCGCTTTGGACAAGGCATGCCCAAAAGATCTGTTTCCTTTGCCAAGAATCGATCAAGTTATCGACTCAACGGCAGGGTCGAAATTACTCTGTTTTCTCGACGCATATTCCGGATGTCACCAAATACCGATGAAAAAGTTGGATCAAATTAAGACGTCTTTCGTCACTCCTTTCGGAACCTTCTGCTACAAAACTATGCCTTTTGGCTTAAAGAATGCAGGAGCAACATATCAACGTACTATGCAACGTTGTCTCAATGACTAAATCGGACGCAACGTCCATGTATACGTAGACGACATAGCTGTTATGTCCAAAAATAAGGAAACTTTAATTTTCGACTTCGATGAAATGTTTGCTAGTCTACAAAAATTCAACATGATGCTAAATCTGAAGAAGTGTTTCTTTGGAATTCCAGCCGGAAAATTGTTAGGTTTCATCGTCTCTAAGCGAGGCATCGAGGTGAACCGGGACAAAATCAAGGCTATCTTAAACATTACCAGGCCGACTCGCCTGAAGGACGTACAACGCCTCACTGGTGGTATTGCAGTAGTGAGTAAGTTCATCAGCCGACTCGATGAAAGAGCTGCACCTTTGTACAAACTCTTGAAGAAAACCGACAAATTTGTCTGGACCCCAGAAGACGAAACTGTCCTGCAAAGTTTGAAAGATCTGCTTTCAAATCCACCAGTTCTTGCAGCGCTAGAACCTCAAGAAACTATGTTACTCTACATTGCAGCGACCAACAAGGTCATAAGCGTGGTAACAGTAGTTGAGCGCGAGGAAGAAGGCCACGAGCATAAGGTACAATGGCCAATTTATTATCTAAGTGAGGTCCTAACAGAATCAAAGCAACGGTATCCACATCATCAAAAGCTATCCTATGAAGTGTTCTTTGTATCCAGAAAGCTACGCCACTATTTTCAAGAGCACAAGATCACGGTAGTGAGAATGGCTCCTCTGCGAGACATAATCAACACTCACGACGTCACAAGACGTGTAACAAAGTGGGGAATAGAGCTTGCAGCTTCTGACATTGAGTATAAACCATGTACAACAATCAAGTCCCAAATTCTAGCCTACTTTGTTGTTGATTGGACAGAAACAGCAGAAAACTCAGGCCCTCCAGACTCGGAATTTTGGACCTTTCACTTTGACGGATCAAAAGCACGAGGAGGCTCGGGGGCTGGCTTGGTGCTCAAATCACCCCAAGGAGATAAGATGTTCTATGTGTTGCAAATACACTTCATGGCAACCAATAATATTTCCGAGTACGAAGCACTGCTACATGGAATACGTATGGCCAAGAACATTGGTATATCAAGACTCATGTGTTACAGAGACTCGGGTTTAGTTGCTCAGCAAGTATCCGACATCTGCAACGCAAACAAACACATGGCAGCATACAAAGCTGTTGTGGATGAATTATCTAAATCCTTCGAGGGTTTTGAGGTTCAACACATCCCTCGAGCAGAAAATGAGGAAGCCGATGCTCTATCAAGGATAGGCTCTGCGTGGAAACAATTACCGGATGGAGCTTTTCAAGAGCATTTAAGGGTCCCCTCCATAGTCGGAGTAGATGAGGACTATCCGACGAAATCCGACTCACCTTTAATAGCAGTTCTGGCTGTAATTCCATCCTGGACAAAACCCTATCTGGATTTTATGATAGACGGAAAACTACTCGAAGACAAAGTCTTGAGCCGGCAGATCGTCCGACGAGCGAAATCCTACACTATAATAAATGGTGAGCTGTATAAACGGAGTGTTTCTAGCATGGTCCAGAGATGTATTTCCTCGGAAGAAGGTGTGGAAATCTTAAGAGAAATCCACGAAGGCGAGTGTGGCCACCATGCTGCAGCCAGATCCTTAGTGGCAAAATCTTTTCAACACGGATTCTTTTGGCTTACAGCTAAGGCGGATGCCGACAAACTGGTGAAAACGTGCAAGGGCTGCCAAAAGTATGCTGATCAGGCACATGTTCCGGCTGAACAACCGCGAACAATCCCTATTTGTCGTGGTGGTGGCACGGCAGATGCCATGGGTAGGCTAAAGTATGGGACCAATGGATGCTAGAGGGATCTGGGGAGGGAAGATGAAGTTGATTCTACACACAGAAGACAAAGGCAAAGATCTTTATTTCTCCTTCCTTGGACTACAAGTGCTCCTCGAGCTGTGTTCAAGGAGCCAAGAAGAACTTTACCAGCCTAACGCTACTAAATGAGCCGATCCCTTCCTTAGGGTCCAAGCCTCTCCTTATAAAGGAGAGCCTTGGGTTCCTTTAGGGCTGATGTGGCAAGCATATTCGAGGAATATGCTTGTCCCAATATAGTAGTTCGGCGCCCCCCTTTCCCTGTCGCTCCCTTAATGACGGCAAGGTTCCAGAGGGCCCCTCCTGTGCGCCTCGGGCTTCAGGACTGTCACCTCCATGACCTCCTTCTGTCTCTCTGTCGCTCTGCGCCTTTGTCCCTAGTTCTTGGCTTCGCTCAGATTCTCCCTAGCCTGCCGCTAGAGTTTGACTTTAGGCTTCTCCTTCTCCCGCAAGCTTCGTATCATTCGGCCCTGCGTCGCGTAACTCGGCTTGTCTTTCACCTACATCAAGATTACTCGGGCTAACCCGGCCGACTTACACAGTATCTCGGCCGGGTAATTCCTTGCCATTACTATAAGGGTCCTGCCCTTTCCTATCTCGGCCGACCTCTACAGGATTCGGCCGACTCAGACTGTAACTCGGAAACTAGACGGGGATTACCCTTTCGTCTTTCCCCGTCTTTACCCTATCCGGGGTTACCTCCCCAACATTAGTCCCCGAAGCTGGTATGGCCCCGCCGATAACCTTGGCCGGGCCGTATCAGTTTCATGACACTCGTTATGTATTGTTTCCGAGTTATCTCTTTCTCGTCCGAGGTATCTTCGTATCTTCTCGCGTACGCCTCGTCCTACGTGTCATACCCATCATTGTTTCTCTAGTTTTTTGTTCCTCTACAGTATTTACTGACAGGCTACAGTTACTACTGCGCCTGTCGCGCCGGCGCTGCGACGCCTCGTATGCCGTTTCCATTGGGGATCGTGACCTTCTTTGCCACCGTGTGGTCCTTGGTGCGGTTCCGCTCAACGACGTGCGGTCGTGCGGCGCACACGATCTACACGGTCAACCGCCACACCCACGATCCCACTACCTCGCAGGCGGCTCGATTATAAAGAGGGGCGCGGCGCTGGGGAATTCACTTTCCCCTTTTCGCTCGCCCGCACCCTTCTTCTTCCTCTCGCTTCTGCGCCCGTTCGCGGCTCCTCCGCCATGCGTTCATCTGAATCTCCGACGGCGAGGACCCCGCCGCGCTGCTCCGTCTGCCTCGTCCTTGTTCGCTTGCTCCGGCGTCGTCGCCGGTGAGTTCCTTCCGGTCCCATCGCCTAGGCTTTCCTCTAGATTCCTCTGTCTTCCTTTCGTTTTCGTGTGGTAGTTCCTTTGCTGCACCGCCGCCGTTCCTACGTAGAATCACGACGGGGCCCTGTAGTTCTAAACTCTCCTCCGCCGCTAGTTCTTCCTCCGCTGATTTTTCCGGCAAGCCCATGTCTAGCTCCTTCAGCGGTGCCCTGATAGAGGATGATGATGCTGGCTCTAGGCCCGAGCGAGGCTCGTGGCAGGGCTCCTCTGTTACTCGCCGCGAGATCGAGTGGCTTATCCGGACTCGGAGGATTCCCGCCAAGGTCGCTTGTCGCTTACCCGGCAGCGAGTCCTCTCCGGACCTTAGGGAGGGCGAGTATGTAGTTTTCATGTCGCATTTCTCGCGCGGCTTTGGTCTCCCTCTTAGCGACTTTGCTAGGGAATTTCTCGACTACTTCGGCCTTCAGCCGCATCACCTTCCTGCAAATGCCATCGCCTCTCTCTCTGCTTTTATCTCTGCCTCGGAGGGATACTTCGGCCTATGGCCATCCGTGCATGTCTGGTCGAAGTTTTTCTAGATTCGTTCTAACATTGTCCCTGACAAGTCTCTGCACCCTTCCGAGAAGCTGCTTACTCAATATGGAGCAGCGTCCATTACACCTCGGAGGAAGTCCGTATTTCCTCGTGTCACGGGGCTAGAGTCATGCAAGAAGTGGCACAAGTCCTTCTTCTATGTCAAGAACACAGGAACGGAGGACAAGATCCGGCTCCCTGCCTTCTCCATTGGTACGCCCTCCAAGGTGAATTGGACTTGTAATCTGAGGAAGAGTCACGCCTTGGCCGAGGCTTTTGAGATTCGGCTTAAGGAGCTGATCCGCGCCGGATTACGCGGCGAGGATCTGATGGCTACCTTTATCAGTAGCCGAATCTGCCCATTCCAGAAACGGACGCAAAAACTCTGCTATATGAGCGGCCCTCTTGACCCCAACCGAGTATCGACCGTGGAGCTGGACAACTATCTCATCTTTAAGCGTGTCCGAGCTATCTTCAAGACGGAGATGCCTGAGGACTTGGCTTGGGGATTGAAGCCGTTTACCCGCGAGCGTCCCCCTCCCGAAGTAAGCTTAACCACTAACGCTTTGTTATCCAATTGTTTTCGTAACTGTTTTCACTAATTTTCCTCTTTCTTGTCTTATAGAGGTTTGCAGAGCAGAAGGACGAGGATGCCGAGGTTTTGTCGCTTCCGTGGCCTGCGGACCGGAATACCCCGGACATTGGGGAGCCGGACTCGGAAGAGTTCGTCCCCAAGTCGAATCTCGCTCCGGCTCGTGCTCGTGGCAAGACCTCGGCCCACGAGGAGGAAGGTGATTCGGACGAGGTCCAAGTTCTAGAGGTAGTTGCCGCAATGCCCATTTCTTATGCATTTCCGGCTTCTACTTTCCCAGCTAATCCGGCCGGTCAGGTTCACGACGCCGAGCCTATTGCTTCCCGGCTCCCTGTTACCTCGGGGAAACGTGGGGCTCCTGCTGGTGCCTCAGAGGCGGCCCCCAAGAAATGAATGAAGAAATCCGCTCCGAATCCTCCCAGGCGCAAGACCATGCCTGGAGTCGTAGGGTAAGTTCCTTTTGCTCGCATTTCTTGTTTCTCTCTTTCTGCTTTTCAACCTGACGCCCTTCTCTCTTTTTTATTTTCGCAGTGCTCCACTTTCTGTTAAGCCCGGCGGCCCTAGCATGACTAGCCGTGTGACTCGGCAGCCGTCTCCTCCGCCTGCTGAAGATACCAGGATTCCCAGTCCTGCTCGAGCTGCATCTCCTCTAGCTCCGAATCGGTCGCCCCCTCGCCACGATGTGCCTGAGACTCCTCTTGTTGACGTTGATTCCGCTCGGCCCTCCGAGATTTCCACCGAACCAGTTGCCTCCTCTATGAATCCGAGCGTCTCTACCGAGCCTCTTTCTACCCCCGCGGTTTCTATAATAACTCCAGTCCCGGCCGAGGACGTCAATATCTCGGCGCCCTCTACAACCGTGACCCCTCCGGCTCCTAAAGACACCGTTCCCATTGCCGAGGTATCAGCTCCTGCTGATGCCTCTTCTAAAGCAAGAAAAGTTGTCGCCACTAAAGCTTCCACTTCCCAGAAAGGTCTTGTCGGCTCTTCTCAGCCGAGTATCGCCGATGTGCTGCGCAAAGGAGCTGCCTCCACTAAAGCCTCCGTTACACCGGCCGCCGGTATCAAGCTTGCTCTTCATAAAATCCCTAAGGCCGCGGTGGTTACACAGCAGGTCCGGGGTAAAGTCCTAACTCGCACGGCGAGTGGGAACAGCCTCGGCTCGCTGGTGGAATATGCCAATAACTGGAATGCTGCCGATCAGTTTGAGGGTAATCCAATCAGTCAGCCGTTTCAGCTTTCCGACATTAGCAGCCGCTTGGATCAAGCCGCCAAGATCGTCCTTGATAGTAACAAGATGAATGAGGTAATTGCTGTTTTACGGAGTTTTGATTAATTCTCCAGATGCTACTATATATACTCTAGTCCCCGAAACTTGCAAGCGAATAACTTGTTATTTGCTTGGAAGTTTCACGATGCTCTACTTAATTCAATTTAACTTTAGAGTTCGAACCTATATCCGACTAGATCTGCCTTAAACTTTGCTTGATTTTTGTCTAGTTGATCTTTGAATATCCAGCCACCTAGATCCGGGTTAAGTTTTGCTTGACTCGGATCTGTTTTGGCTTTGAATATCCAGCCACCTAGATCCGGGTTAGGTTTCGCTTGACTCGGATCTGTTTTGGCTTTGAATATCCAGCCACCTAGATCCGGGTTAAGTTTTGCTTGACTCGGATTTGTTTTGGCTTTGAGTATCCAGCCACCTAGATTCGGGTTAGGTTTCGCTTGACTCGGACCTGTTTTGGCTTTGAATATCCAGCCACCTAGATCCGGGTTAAGTTTTGCTTAACTCGGATCTGTCTTATTCGAATATCTATTCATCGCTTGCTCTATTGCTCAGGTTGCACATGACCGGCGGACTGCCGAATTTCAAAGATTGCTTTTTTCGCACAGAAAATTGGAAGAAAAACATGAGAAAGTTATTCCTGTGGTGAAAAGGGCTGGTAAGTCAACAATTCTTTTCGTCATCTCCGACATTCTTACTGTTTTGTATGCGAGATGCCGGCTCACTTTGTTGGTAAACAGGTAACATCAATAACCTTAAGATCCGTCTTGAGAAGAAAGTCAAGAACCTAGAAGGTTAGTTTCCCTTTTACTTTATACCTTCCCTCTTTAAAATGTGCGCTAAGTTTCTTTTATCTCGTTTGGCTTTGGTAAAGCCGAGTTACAAACCTTTGCAGCATCTCACCAAGATTGCAGGCCCATGCCTGATGTGATGCTGCATTTTTTAGAACAAAGCGCTACTCATTCGGCGCAGCTAAAAAAAAGATGATGAAATAGCTCGCCTGCGTGCGGAGGTGGAGGCCCTTAAGCTCTCTCAGAAGTCCAAATTAGAAAAGGTCGACCAGGAGTTCTCCGAGGAGAAAAATCGGCTAGCTCTGCAACTGCAGAAAAATAAAGAGCTCCTCGAGGCTGCCGAAGTGAAAACCCGGGGAATGAGCGAGGAGATCGCTCGCTTTGAAAAGAGCAAGATTGACTGGGCTAAAGACCTTCAGATAATGCTGAATTATATTCATCGTAAGCTTCTTAGCACGGCCGAATTATCTTTTTCTTTTTTCCTACTTCCCCTTGACGCGTTCGTGTTTTGCACAGATCATTTTCCAGAAGCTAAGCCCGTGAGCTCTAAAGCGGTTCTTAGTGCTCGTGTGCGCTGAGGTGTTCCTGTTGACGCGGACTCGGAGTACTCGATTGAAGATTTCTTGGTTGCTGTCGGCGCTGTAGTTGGTCCGATGAAGATAATGGGCAGGGATTTGGTGCAGGCAGCTATCCGAGCCTATCATGTTCTCTGGCCGAATACTTCTGGGACTCCTGATATCAATGAGGTCCAATTGCTGGTGAAAAGATTAATGGCGTCCGAGAGGCAACTAAGTCTCTGGAGGGAATCAGCCGGACGAGCTGGCGCTGATATGGCTCTCACCGTTATTATGTCATGGTATGAAGATATTTCTCTTGATATCTTGAGAAATTTGCGCACTGGTTCCCGCTGGGTTGAGGACCCCACCTTTGTTGCTCTTCGGCAAGCTCGCGCCTTCCAACTCGATGAGTATGCAGACGTGCATACCTGGAACGAAGGTCCGAGTTTCCTTCCTAACCCGGACGACGAGGTCGTAGTTGAGGATGCATCGGATACTAACTCGGCTGAACAAGGAGAAGGTGAGGACAACTCGGCTACTTCTGGTGATTCCAGTTCGAGCTCGGATGGCAGCGGCGACGCGCAATCCTCATCCAAAGGTACTGGGCATTCTACTGCACAAACTGACGCTCCAAAACATCCTCGGGCTTCTTCCGAAGTCGCTCCTGGGTCTATGGAGGGCGAGGCAACCTCGGCCGAAGTTCCACCTACCTCGGAGTGCCCAGCCCTTGATCAAGTTATTGCCTCTCCAGCTAAAAACCTCTAAGTCATTTCTTATCCCTGGTATGCCGGGCGTATGATGTATGTGGAATATTTGTCCGTCTTCTGTATGGTATGAATTTCTTTTGCCGTGTGCTGCTGAGACATATATATTTGTAACTGTTATCACTTTGTTTAAGTGGTCCTATTTGTCCGAATCCTTGCTTTGGCGGCCTGCAATTTCTTGATTTTGGGATATATAATTGCCTTTGTATTCCCGTGGTTTAACCCATTAATCTAGGCGTGGACTTCGAATATTATATGAGATTGAGCTGTTCTTGCTTTGAGTGTCAAAGTTTGATACCTTCCTTGTATCAAAGGCTAACCACCACTTCAAGACAATAGATGGCAGTCCCCGAGTTATTGCCTATATCACCGAAGTCTAGCGTGTAATCCATATTTCAGAAATAATATAAGACGGTTGAGTCGCTGCTCGAGGTGCCGAGGTTTAGCACATAACATAAAATTGAAATATCATACGACAGTCCCCGAGTCACTGCCCTGGATGCCGAGGTTCAACACATATCATAAAATTGAAATAACATATGGCAGTCCCCGAGTCACTGCTCTGGATGCCGAGGTTTAATACATAACATGAAATTACAACAACATATGGCAGTCCCTGAGTCACTGCTCTGGATGCCGAGGTTTAATACATAACCTAAAATTGAAATAACATATGGCAGTCCCCGAGTCACTGCTCTGGACGCCGAGGTTCGAAACATAATTGGTGCTTGATCTTGAGATACTACTTTACAATGTGTCGCTGATGACTGCTATGAGTAAAATGGACGAAGTAAAGCTACGTTCCATGGCCTTTTCGTTTCTTCGCCGGCTTTGTCTGTCCTGTTCTTTCCAGGGGATTGAGCAACGATTAGGTAATAGGCATCCTTGTGCAATGCTTTGCTCACGACGAATGGTCCTTCCCATGGAGGCGACAGCTTGTGCATGCCGGCCGTGCGTTGCACCAGTCGGAGAACTAAATCTCCTTCTTTGAACACTCTTGGATTCACCTTCTTGTTGTGATATCGATGTAAGTTATGCTGATAAATAGCTGATCTTGATAGCGCCAGCTCTCTGGCTTCTTCTAGCAGATCGACAGTATCTTGCCGAGCTACTTCATTTACTTCTGAAGTCGTACATTGAGTAACTCTTGGCGAGTCATGTATTACGTCGGCTGGAAGCACAGCTTCTGCTCTGTATACCAGAAAGAATGGTGTATAACCTGTTGATCTGTTGGGAGTAGTTCTGAGGCTCCATAATACTGCTGGTAGTTCCTCAATCCAACATCCTGCCGACCTTTGCAATGGTTCGACGAGTCGTGGTTTTATTCCGGATAATACTAGTCCATTAGACCTTTCCACTTGCCCATTGGATGCAATGGTTCGACGAGTCGTGTTTTTCTTGGAAGAATCTAGCGAAAGCTCCTTCTGCAAAGTTTGTGCCATTATCTGTAATAACACTGCGCGGGTACCCATATCTTAAGATAATATCTTTGAGGAATTTCACTGCTATGGGCCCATCGCATTTTTTTATTGGTTTCACTTCAATCCATTTCGTGAACTTGTCCACCATAACCAATATGTGGGTCATCCCCCCTCGGGCCGGCTTAAATGGTCCCACCATATCTAAGCACCAAATAGAAAACGGCCAAGTAATGGGTATCGTTTTTAACTCGGACGACGGCATGTGTATCTTGGTTGAATATCTCTGACAAGCATTGCATTTTTCAACCAGTTCTTTGGCTTCTTTCAACGCCGTTGGCCAATAAAACCCATGCCTGAATGCTTTGGCCACTAAGGCACGAGATGAGGCATGATGTCCACATTCTCCTTGATGTATATCTCAGAGTATCTCCTGGCCTTCTGCCGAACTCACACATCTTTGCAATACACTTGTGACGCTTCTTTTGTATAGCTCATTATTTATGATCGTATAAGCTTTAGCTCTCCTTGCTATCTGTCTTGCTAATACCTCATTATTCGGCAAAGTCGCGTCTCTAAGGAAAGAGAATATGGGTTGCGCCCATACGGGAATTACTTTCTCTAGTGTGATCTCACTGTCTGTTTCCATATTTTCTGCCGACATAGCTGCCTCGGCTTTCTCCATAGTTATGCTTACTTCAGCTGTCTTTATCTTGGGGAACTCCGGGTTATATTGCTGGTCAATTTCCATTGGCACACTATCTTCCGCTGAATTTACTGGAATAAATATGGATTCGGATTCTGGTGACGGAGTTATCGATGGTTTCCTTAGGTGTTCTAGGGCGATACCTGGGGGAATTGTCTGCCTGGTTGATCCTAGTTTTGACAACGTGTCCGCGGCATCATTTTCTGCCCGAGGTATGTGGTGAAATTCACACCCCTCAAAGTATCAACTGATCTTTTGCACATGAAATCTATATAAAGCCATATTATCATCCAATGCGTCCCAATTGCCTAAGACTTGCTGTACTACTAGATCTGAGTCCCCATAACATAAGATTCGGCGTATGCCAATCTTCTTTGCTACCTTCAATCCATGGACCAGTGCTTCATATTCGGCTACGTTGTTTGACGTGGCAAAATGTATTTGTAGCACATATTTCAACTGATCTCTTTTGGGCGAGGTCAACACTATTCCTGCCCCCAAACCATTTCTTAATTTTGAACCGTCGAAGTGCATCGTCCAATAATTCGGGTCTAGTAACGGTGGCTCATATTGCACCTCGGCCCAATCTACGAAGAAGTCGGCCACCGCCTGAGATTTGATTGCATCTCTCCTATCGAATTGCGGAGCATAAGGTGACAATTCAATTGCCCATTTTGCTATTCGGCCACTTGCATCTTTGTTGCTCAATATGTCGGTATGGGTGCTTCACAAATCACTTTGATGGGGTGCTCTTCGAAGTAATGTTTAAGTTTCTTTGCCGACATATACACTCCATAAGCCATCTTCTGATAATGTGGGTAATGTTGCTTTGAAGCAGATAACACCTCGCTCAAATAATATACCGGCCTTTGTACCGACTTATCATTTTCGAGTCGTTCTACGACGACTACAGCACTCACTACTCTGTTGGTAGCCGCTATATAGAGTAACATAGGCTCTTTTGATAATGGGGAAGCTAAAATGGGTGCTGTGACCAACATTCTTTTCAATTCACGAAATGCACTGTCTGCTTGTGGAGTCCAAATGAACTTATCTGATTTCTTCATCAGTTGATAGAGTGGTAGTGCCTTCTCTCCCAGCCGACATACAAACCGGCTGAGCGAGGCTAAACATCCTGTGAACTTTTGTACATAATTTAGACACCTTGGCAACTCCATTCTTTCTACTGCCTTTATCTTGGTTGGGTTGGCCTCTATACCTCGGCTAGATACGAGGAAACCGAGTAACTTTCCTGCTGGCACGCCGAATGTGCATTTTTCGGGGTTAAGCTTCATTCGGAACCTCCTCAGGTTCGCGAAAGTCTGCCGTATATCATCCAGTAGCGTTTTGCTTTCCTTGGTTTTGATGACCACATCATCCACATATACTTGTACATTTTTTCCTATCTGGTCATGTAGACATTTTTGCATGCACCTCTGATATGTCGCTCCTGCGTTGCGCAGGCCGAATGGCATTGTGCGATAGCAATAAGCCCCGTACGGGGTAATAAACGCAGTCTTTATTTGATCGGCCGGATT
Organism: Avena sativa; assembly: GCA_916181665.1. Lineage (NCBI taxonomy): Eukaryota > Viridiplantae > Streptophyta > Magnoliopsida > Poales > Poaceae > Avena > Avena sativa. The sequence goes on along the minus strand of OV702281.1, from coordinate 128,442,301 downwards.
TAACGGTATCTGGTGAAAACCAGAATACGCGTCTACAAATGACAATAATTCACAACCAGTGGTCGAATCAATGACTTGGTCTATTCTAGGTAATGGAAAAGGATCTTTTGGACACGCCTTGTTCAGGTTCGTGTAATCGATACACATTCGCCATATAATGGCCACATTCGGATCATCTTTCTTCTTTTCTACTAGCACCGGATTTGATAACCAATCCGGATACAACACCTCCATGATGAATCCGGCCGCAAGGAGCCGAGCTATTTCATCCCCTATTATTTTTCTCATGTCTTCGGCGAAGCGGCGGAGAGGTTGCTTCACCGGCCTTGCTCCTGGCCTTACATTCATAGAGTGCTCAGCCAACTCCCTCGGAACACCTTGCAGATCCTGAGTTGACCATGCAAAGATGTCCCGATTCTCACGGAGGAAGTTGGTGAGCTCGCTTTCCTATTTAGCATCTAGGCCTGCACCAATAGTAACAGTACGCTCTGGGAATTGCTCATATATATGAAACTTCTTCGTTTCTTTAATCGGCTGAAAGGAGACACTTCCATGTGGATTGGCTAATGCCGGCATATTCAGCCGTGCCGACTGAGCGAGGGCTGCTACCTCCTGAATCCTTCTTTTCTCTCTTGCTATAACCAGTGATTCGGCCAAATTTGACCCGGCTGAGGCACATTCCATTGACTTCTTGTAATCCCCTGTTACTGTTATCACTCCTTGTGGTCCAGGTAGCTTCATTTTCAGATAACTTACATGATAGCTGCCCATGAATTTGGCCAACGCAGGCCGTCCGAGTAAAGCATGATAACAACTCTCTAGATCCACCACTTCAAACTCTAAGTTTTATGCTCTGCAGTTATCTCTTGTGCCGAATAACACATCCACTCGGACCTTACCAATGGGTTCGCATGAAAGCCCTGGTACTATCCCATGGAAAGTGGTCCTCGTGGATTGCAGCATGTTCTGCGATATTCCGAGTTTATGCATGGTATCTTTGTACATGATGTTGATACTGCTCCCATTGTCAATGAGAACCTTTGAAAATTTCACATTAATGCTTGGTCCAACAAATGTTGGATCCAACACGAGTGCATACGACCCCAGACTCGGCATTATCTTGGGGTGATCCTTTATGCTCCAAGTTATTTCCTGATCTGACCAAGGCATATATCTTGGCACTGTCGGCATGACTGCATTTACTTCCATATGCCGGCGCTGCACACTCTGCTTGTCCTGCTATTCCGTCGTGAACACGCAATAAGACTGATGATGTTCTCTGTAATCATTGCGTCCCGTATTTCCTGGATTTGTCCTTCCATCCTGGCCTTGGTTCATCACTTGATGTACCGCATCTCTCCGATCCGAGTTATCTTATCTCGGGGGAGGAGGCGGTAGCATCAGTTGCTGCGCATTTGCTCCATTCAACTGTGGCTGATGCTGCTGATGTACTTGAAGGGGAGCTGCGTGAATGCCTGCGGGGTTTCCCATTGCATTTTTCATCCATGCACATTGGTGGGTAGTATGGTTGGCTGGCCTGGCTGGGTTTGACGTGTGAAATTTACACGGCTGATCTAACATAGATTCGAACGTGTACTTCGGCCTCTCTTGCCATTGCTTCTTTTGTTCTTGAGTCCACTGTCTTTTTCCTTCATTCCCTGGTGTCCACTGCTGAGGACCATTCTTTTGCCGTTGAGTCGTTCTGTGACTCGGCTGATCCTGCGCTACCGCTGCCACTTGGGCCAAATTATATCTGTAATCCGGCCTTTCTTATCTTCTTCTTCCCCTGAAGTCATTGCGCCTGGATGACCCGGCCAAATCTCTTGCATATTGTTCTTGTTGCTCCCAATGATCCGCCGACATTAACTCTGGTTGCGTTGGATCTCCCAATGCATAGGAGTCCGCTATTCTGATAGTTTCTGCCAATGTGGTTGGCATATCTCTTTGCAGTCGTTGCCACAATACACTGGCATATCGGCATCCTTGAGTGAACCAAGCTATTGCTTGCGATTCTATAACTCCTTCACACGAGTTTCTCAGGTTACACCACCGAGTTAAAAACTCTCTGTCTGTTTCATTCGGTCTCTGCTTGCACATGGCTAACTGTTGCGGCCTGTTTGGCCTCTTGTATGTGCTGGTAAAGTTGCTAACAAACATTTCTTCAAAATCCAACCAACAGTTGATACTGCCTGCTGGTAAATTGTTCAGCCATACCCTAGCTGGTCCTTGCAACATTTGTGGGACATACCATACTGCCCATCGTAAGTTCCCACCCGCTATTTTCACAGTAGTGGCATAATCAATCAACCAGCCTTGCGGTTTGGTGCTCCCATTATATGTTTTCGTGCCTCTCGCTAACTGAAAGTTCGGCACAGGTGGTTCGCCCATGATCCGTGGTCCAAAGCATGTCGGACCCGGTGGACCCTGTTCTTCCAGCAACTCGGACCGGTATAGCCGGTCTAGCTTTACTCTGGCATCATTTGATGGCAAATCTCTGTACAGAACCCTGTCCTGCATTCCATAGTGGTTATTCCCACCATGGATCGCATATTCCATCTCGGAATAGCCATCGTTGTACCTTTCATTCACTTGATTGTGGCGAGCTGGTCTTGCTTCTCTCTCCTGCCGAGGTTCATGTCTTGGCTGCGGATTGAGCGGCAGTTCTCTCCTTACCTCAACAGGGATATTGTTCTCGTGATTGCCTCTCCCGAGATCTCTTCTGCCGAGGTCTCCATTACCTCGGCTTCCGCCGTCCTTCTCAACACGTCCGGGATTCCTCTCACCACTGTTACCTCGGCTTCCATTGCCTCTGTTCTCGTTTGCTTTCCCGGCTATCGCCGGATCGTACGGAACGATTTGCTTGTTTCTCTTTCCTGAAGTCACTGCTTTGTACTTTCGTGCATTGTTTCCGGGTGAGGATGCTGCCGCCACGGACAAGGCAGGTGCTGCTCCAGCCGAGTGAACCATTCGCGAGGCCCCTGTCCTTGCCGGGTCCGCCCTGAGCATTTCCTCGTTTTGCTGGTTCGCGATGCGCACCAGCTCATTCACCCTTTCTTGCTGTTTTTGCCGGGCCTCGCCGGTCAATCCCTCTAACTCCAATGCTGCGGCATTTGCCGCTCTCAGGTTCTTTGCCGGGGTACTATACCTCGGCAAGCCCAAATCAACTGATTCTGCCTTATGAGCATCATGCTCCTTGTTAATATCATCTATGAGGTTCTTCCCTCTTAATCTCAACTCGTCAACCCGTTCAGGAGCGACGTCAAGCTTATTAGCTTTGGCATATTCTCGCAGGGTCCTGTTTAAGGACTCCCGCAAGGTCGACACCTTTTTTGCCTCTACCAGCACCTTTTGCCTGGTTTCTTCTAATTCTACCTGAGCATTGGCCGGATCAAGTATCGGCGCTACAGGTGTAGTCAGGTTTTCTATGGTCGCCTGAAGAATGTTTTCTGGTCTTTCCAGAGGTGGCCCTCTCACTCTTGGTGCCTTTGGGGTAGTGTCCTGTACCTCGGCCTGGTTGGTCACTGGAGGGATTACCTCGGTGGGTAGTGGTGCCGTCTGCCTAGGCGCGCCCTGCACGCCTGCGGTGGGGTCTCTGGTCGATCCGGCAGCCGCTACTCCCGCCTGCACTCCGGCTGCGACCATCACCTCGACGCTGCCTACCGGACGCGCTCCGCGTGGACGGCTCGCAACGCTAAGGGGTGGCTCTCCTGCAACAACAACTTGGTGAGGATAAATGCCGGAGATGTCGACGCCGACGTAGACCCTGTGCCCGCCCAGGCTGACAAAGACACCGTTGCGCGGGGGAGTTTTTTCCCTGAAGCTGCCCGCATTGTCGCTGACGTAGTCACAGATATCAAACCTCCGGACCAAGCCAGAAACAACGCGCTCGCCAGTGTTGATGAAGTTTCCCGTCCGGGTCATGACTCCAGCTAGCACCGCTGCTGGCCCCACGGTGGGCGCCAACTGTCGTGGTGGTGGCACGGCAGATGCCATGGGTAGGCTAAAGTATGGGGCCAATGGATGCTAGAGGGATCTGGGGAGGGAAGATGCAGTTGATTCTACACACAGAAGACAAAGGCAAAGATCTTTATTTCTCCTTCCTTGGACTACAAGTGCTCCTCGAGCTGTGTTCAAGGAGCCAAGAAGAACTTTACCAGCCTAACGGTACTAAATGAGCCGATCCCTTCCTTAGGGTCCAAGCCTCTCCTTATAAAGGAGAGCCTTGGGTTCCTTTAGGGCTGATGTGGCAAGCATATTCGACGAATATGCTTGTCCCAATATAGTAGTTCAGCGCCCCCCTTTCCCTGTCGCTCCCTTAATGACGGCAAGGTTCCAGAGGGCCCCTCCTGCGCGCCTCGGGCTTCAGGACTGTCACCTCCGTGACATCCTTCTGTCTCTCTGTCGCTCTGCGCCTTTGTCCCTAGTGCTTGGCTTCGCTCAGATTCTCCCTAGCCTGCCGCTAGAGTTTGACTTTAGGCTTCTCCTTCTCCCGCAAGCTTCGTATCATTCGGCCCTGCCTCGCGTAACTCGGCTTGTCCTTCACCTGCATCAAGATTACTCGGGCTAACCCGGCCGACTTACACAGTATCTCGGCCGGGTAATGCCTTGTCATTACTATAAGGGTCCTGCCCTTTCCTATCTCGGCCGACCTCTACAGGATTCGGCCGACTCAGACTGTAACTCGGAAACTAGACGGGGAACACCCTTTCGTCTTTCCCCGTCTTTACCCTATCCGGGGTTACCTCCCCAACACTATTACATGGTCGTTCGCGGTCTGGGGGCTTGATATGGTAGGGCCATTTCGCACGGCAAAATGTGGATTCACTCACCTACTAGTGATGGTGGATAAATTCACAAAATGGATTGAGGCTAAACCCGTAACAAGTTGCGATGGAGCCACGACCAGAAGATTCGTCGAGGACGTAATCTTCAGATTCGGATATCCGCATAGCATAATTACTGACAATGGGAGAAACTTTCCATGGGGGAACTTGACGAATTCTGTGAAGAGCAAGGGATCCGACTTGATATTGCATCAGTCGCACATCCACAAGCCAATGGACAAGTCGAAAGAACTAATGGCCTCATTCTACAAGGAATCTGACTTCGTCTCGAGGCACCGCTTCGTCGGGCCGCGGGGGCTTGGGCGGAAGAATTACCGTCTGAAATATGGAGCTTACGTATAACTCCTAACAGGTCAACCGGCTATACCCCTTTCTTCTTGGTATACGGTGCAGAAGCAGTTCTTCCAAGTGATCTGATTCATCAGGCTCCACGAGTCAAAGCGTATATCGAAGAAGATGCAGAAGTTTCTCGACAAGATGACCTCGAGATAATCAAAGAAGTACGCGTTGTTGCTGAGCAGAGATCTACATCCTATCACCAGAAGTTACACAATTATCATAGTCAGAGAGTGCAAAACCGTTCTTTCAGAAAAAGAATATATAGTTCTCTGACTTGTGCAAAATAGAAAGCACAAACTTTCCCCAATTTGGGAAGGACCATTTATGGTTAGCAGAGTTCTGCATAATGGGTCATATTATTTAACCGACATGAGACCAGTCAAGGAAAAACCTAATACTTGGAAAAGGAAGAGAGCTGGTGGTAGCACATACACGGATGAAATAGACCGTCCATAGAATATTGCACAGCTACATCCCTTCTATTCTTAGTTATATTTCCTTGTAATCATATATGTACATGTTCAAAGTGAAATAAAGTATTGGTTTCCTCATATTGTTATTTTTGAGACGTTTTTGCCATCTTATTTCCAAAAAGAGCATGTAATTTTTTCGAAAATCCCAAAATGCTTAAAAGTACTTTATGCTCACGTTCGTTCTAGTTATGATTTTTGAACAATATAAAAATATTACCTTAGGGTACAAAGTTTAATTTATTGTCTATACTTTGATTATTTATCTGATTGCTTAGACACGGGCATTTTCCGACTAGTTGGTACTGGAAGCCGACTTTGATTCACTCACCTACTAGTTGTTGGTACCGGAAGCCGACTTTGTTTTCGAGTTTAAACTGGTTTAGCAATTGCGCTCTGTTGCTCGGCAAAGTTTCCGTGCTAAAGGTTGGCCGACCCATGAAAGGGGCGAGGTAGAGAGCCAGATAAACCGATAAGTATAGACATAAATAAAAAAAGAGTGCTTGAGAAACTTTCAAGAACAAAGCATGAAAATATATAAACAAAAAGTGCTAAGATAGTAAAAACATTAGTTTTTACAGACTAGCACAAAATAAATATTGTAGCTATCATTACATTGCCATAAGTTTAAGATAATGCATAGAAGTTGTTTATGCTGCAGGCGGTGGTGATGAAGCAGGTGGAACACTGGAATCAAGAGCAGTGTCGCCCTCAATCTCAGACTCGAAAGCGTTGCTGATTTCTGGCTCTTGAGGCGAAGGAGGCGCGGCGACGGATTCGAAGAATGGCGTCGTATAGTTGGTCATCTCTGCCACCTGACAAGCGTACCCTGCACAAGATTCTTTGATGGCCTTGATATCTTGCGGGTTACCCTCATCATCCTCCTCGGAAATGCCCTTGGTGACGTGCCAGATTTCCATCTTATTATGGTGGCTCATCACCATGGTCAGAGCTATTTGCGAAGTAGTCCGAGCGTAGGAGATCTTCCAGTCCTCGATCAACTTCAGAATCTCGTTAACTTTGTCCCTCACCTCATGCACTGACATTGTGTGTGAGTCGGAAAGCTTGACGGCTTCGCCAGCCTCTTCCAGAGTTTGGCGAAAGTCGAACAAGACATCTCTGATGAGCTTAATGCGCTCGAGGAGAGGTTCAGAAGTGGAAGAGTCAGAAAGATTCAGGGGGGCTGGTAAAGAACAAAACGTCCAATTCCGGCTAAAACAAAAGTCAAAAAATGAACAACACAAAGAAATGATTTGGAATTCTTACCAAGAACGGAGTGATTCCATTCAGCATGCTCCTTGTAGAGGTTGTCTAGTTCACTTGCAGAGGCCTGGGCAAGATCCTTCTGGATATCAAAATCCTTCCTGAGATCAGCAAGTTCCTTATCTCGGAGGGCTAGGAGCTTCTCGAGCCTCACGGTCTTGTGGTTGCTTGACTCCAGGACAACGGCTATGGATTTCTCTGATTCCACAATTAGCGTCTCAAGCTTTTCCTGGAGTTCACCATTCTCTGCTTGCAAGACCTTGAAGTTTTCGGCTTGCTCCACCATCTTGCTGGATTGGCATAACAATTCTGCAAAGACAAAAATATCAGTCGGATAAAGCAAATTCGACTATGACAAAACATGTAACTGACAAAGAGGAAGCCGGAAAAGTTTACCTTCTACTTCATCTTTTTCAACTTTCAACTTTGAATTTTCAAAACACAAAGCTTTGATTTCTTTGCGCTAATTGGAAATATTCTTGAGCAATTCCTGGTTGGAAGATGCAATTTTCTGTAAGTTTAGAGACGGAATTACAGCATGAGCCTTGGGGGGCTACACTACATCGTTCTTTTGCAACCTAAAAGCATCAACCCGGATCCAGAAATGTTTATCCGACTTTATGCTTAGGGGCTAGAGGATATAATAATAAATGCAAATAAGAATCGGAAACTTACAATGTGTTCCACGTGCAACTTTTCAAATCCGAGGTTGGTGCTGTGAAACACCTTCTCTGTAAGGGTGAGGGAAGGAACATCCATCGCTGGAAGCTCGCCAGATGCGACTTTAGCGTCCTAGACCAAAATTTGTTCTAGGAGGCTAACCAGCTTGACATCTTCCTCCTCTTGGCTCGCTGCCTCTGGAGTCAAGGTTTGCTTCTCGCGACTGGTTTGGGCCAGTCTGAGAATCTCTTCCTTTTCTTTCCTCTTGAGGCCAGGGATAGCTAAGTCGACCACTTTCGCCACCGTACATGTGATCATTACCATGGGATCATTAACCTTTACGGGTTCACCCTTGTTAGTTGCCTGGTCATCAACGGTGACCAGGGATTTCGAGATCTTGCCAGCATCAGGGGATGCAGAATCTCCCTGCGCTGACGGAGTCGTGGATGGGGTCAACGGCAGAACAGCTGGAGAAATGACAAGCTTCTGCTGACACATTTGCTTGCCCGGCTTGCTGTCCAGCTTTATCTTGCTCTTCAACGATGATTTAACTCTAAGAACACGAAAATCCTAAATATTAGGTGTGATCTGGAAATATAACAAAGGTACAGGAGTACTAAAAATGAAAGGTGAGGTGCTTACTTTTTAACTACTGGCAACACTTGGCTACCAGCAGCAACAACTTCCTTTGCCTTACGCTTCTTGGAAGAGGAGGCGGCAACTTCTTGCACCTCATCATCCTCCGTCGCCTCTGGGTCGTCTAAAGCATAGCCCTCTAGTGGAGCTAGCTTAGACTCGGAAAGTTTCTCGAGCTGACAGAGTCGAAAAAGCATCGATGAAAATAGAGTCGGAGAAAGAACCGAAGAAAACGACGAAACGCGAAAGCAGAGTCGAAATATTTACCGGAGTCAGAGAAGGGTTGGACGTATACATCTTCATGTAAACTTCCGTAACTTTTCGTTCCACTCTTTCCTTGACCAAATATTAAATGAGGGTCCTGTAGTCCTTCGGTGAAAGCCGGTTCGGGTTGATCTTTAGGATGTCCTTCTTGTCACCAGTGATTTGGTGCATGAGGCAGTATGCGTGGCGTTGGAGAGGCTGAATCCGGTGCTCCAGCCAGTAGTTGATCAAGTCAGATCCACGAAGCCCCTCATGCTTCATCAAAAATTAGATCCGCCTCTTGGCGAGAATCAAAACATCCGATAGCTCTGGCGCCTTCGCGTCCCATGAATCTTGGTGGGGAGCGGCGCCATTGGCGAATGCCGGAAGACCTTCCGCCTTACCCGGAGCCGGAATATCCTTATGCTAAAAGAAAGTTCTGGCCTAGCATTTGATGGACTCACTAGCGTTAATCCCAAGATAAATCCGATTCCTCCTAAGGACTAAGCTAAGAGTGGCGGTGACATAAGGCACACCAGCACTAATGGAATTCTTCCGAGTACCATAGTAGTATCGGAAAAGGGTGAGACTTGGTCTAATGCCAAGAAACCCCTCGCACAGAGCTGCATGAGCACTAAGCTCGAGCAGAGAGTTGGGAGGAAGGTTATGGAGTTGCACATCGTAATATTTGAGGCCCTCGAGGAAGAAGTCCGACGGTGGTAGGCTGAGGCCGCGGTCGACATGAGTGCTGAACAACACCCTCTCGTCGTCTTTCAGTGCGGCGATGGCGTGTGTTGAAGCGCTCCACCACGCGCCGACGATGATGAACCCCTCATCCTCCATGACTTGGAGCTCCACAGTATCCATGGCGCTGGGGATCCAAAGACCCCGCATCTTCTTCTCGTGCGCCGTCGACGAATCCGCCGCCACTGCTCCAGAGGACGAGGCAGATTCCATAATTCTTGGAGAAAGAAGGGCTGGTGGGGGAAGGGAGATTTTTTCTCAACGGTGTGCAGATTGGAACTGGTGCGGAAAGCTCGAGGAGTACGAGGAAGCAAGGAATGAATCGACAAGGAGATGAATCTGAGAAGAAGGGTTTCCTCTCCTCTTATTTGTCTCTGTGTCAAGATTCGTGCGGTGAGACGCGTGACTATCGCCACGCGGATAGGAGAGGGGGAGTTAGCTTTCGCGAGTCTTCCGCCCCCTCTATTTTCACGCAGTCATTGAAATGGCGTTCTGTTCCGTAAGGAACAGACCCACCAATGGTCGTGCTGATGGAAATCCTGTCAGTGATGGGACCTGGCCTGTAAAGTTGCCAGTCAGCACGCCGCTGTAAAATCCGGCTTATTTTTCAAATCAAACAAGGAAAAGATCAATGTCAGAGCAAGATATATCTAACTCGATTGACTCAGAATCCTACATCAATGAAATAAGTTTTTCGGGAACCCTTCAAGATTCTCAAGATGAGGAAACCATCAAGCTAGACGATTTATCTGACTTCAGATCTTGGAGACTTCCGGGGGCTACTGTTGGGGATATAATTTCCGGGTATACCCATAGGACTCGCTGACCAGGGTGTCCCACCAACGGGTTAGAGCTTTGCTTCACGGGCGGCCCAGTCAAAGAAAGAGGAGGAGACAGTTCCAGCTACGACAAGGCTCGGAAGAGTTACCGACTTAGGCCTGTAGTATTACTTGTAGTCCAAGTTGTACATAGTTACCGACTCTGTAACGTAGCCAGATATGTCTCTCCATGTAACCCTAGGCCACGGTGACTATATAAACCGGCCCTATAGGATCCTTTAGGGCAAAAACTCGATACACAACCACAACCAACTCGCACAGGCGAACCTCTCTTGTAATCCATTGCAACATCCGGATTACGCCGATATATTACTGGGTTGCTATCAGGAGTAGGATCCGATCACCGCAGTCGGATCTGAACCTGGGTAAACTTGTGCTCACCGCTCCTGGAACATCTGACGTCTCACACCCCATCCTTCCAACGCCACTAGGACCCCCTATGGCATACTTGTCGATAATCTGATGATAGCAACTTATCACTCGGAGAAGTGGAAGCTTATTGTTGGGAGAAGGGAATCCGACTTGACCTAGCATTTGTGGCACATCCACAGTCCAATGGGCAAGTTGAGCGAGCCAATGGATTAATGTTGTAGGGAATCAAGCCACGTCTAGACGCACTGCTACATAGAGCAGATGGAGCCTGGGCGGAGGAGTTACCATCTGTTTTGTGGAGTTTACGAACTACACCCAACAAGTCTACCGGATACACCCCTTATTTCATGGTATATGGAGCAAAAGCCATCCTGTCTTCCGACATCTTTGACGATTCACCAAGAGTTGCTGCCTACGACGAAGATGATGCTGAAGAATCCAGGACGCCTAGATGTGGACCTTCTCAAGGAAGAGCGCGTATTGGCATGCCAAAGATCCGCCATCTACCAGCAAAAGCTACACAACTACCATAGTCGCCACGTTCGGCATCGCTATTTTAAAGAGGGGGATCTGGTGCTCCGACTTAAGCAGAAGAAGTCACACAAATTATCCCTCCATTGGAAGGACCGTTCATCATAAGCAAGGCGCTACTCAATGGGTCTTACTACCTTGTTGACAATCGTGAACTTGAGGATAGACCCAACGATGATCATAGGCGTAAGGTACATGATCCGGATGATGACTACCCGGAGCTTGATCAGCCATGGAACATAGCACAGCTACGTCCTTTTTACACTTAGCATATTTTTTATCTATTGTGTACCTCTTATATGATCAATGAAATAAAGCTATTTGGTTCACTCATATTCCTGACTCTTTTACCTCCTTTAGTGTTCATTTTTGCATCGTATAAAACCTTTATGCGCAATTTTTGCATTTGCACTTGTGAAAATTCCGCCTACGGGTGTTATCTTAAGTTTTCTGGTCTACACGTTCTTTGTTGTTTTTATGTGGATTCTGGAGTAGTGACTTTAGGCACTTGAATTCGGCGATTTTGTGCTTAGTTTTTGACGGTGCCATTGGGCATCATCACCCGAGCGCATGGTTCCGACTAGAAGGTTACGACACATGAAAATTCAAGCATAGAAACCAAAGTAATGGATAAGAGAGCACTTGCTTAAAAATATATACATGCTGGAACAATGTACTTGAGTAGAAGGAAGCATATAGCTATTTTTTCCGCCTTAAGATTAAAACAATATTTTTTCCTCATACATACAACCAGAGGAAACAAATATTACATAAGTGTTTTTCATTCCTCTGGCGCAGGAGACTTTGAGGTAACATCATCGGCGGCAGGAGAGTCATCCTGATCATCTTTGAAGTCGGTGGTCTTAAGGGACTCGAAGGAGTTGTGCTGGTCGCCATCAATGATCTCGAGATGCACAAAATACTTTCGATCGACCAACTCGGCAACCCTGGTGTCGTAGCCGGCGAGCGATGACCAGATAGCCTTGTGATCAATATTCTAGTCGTCATCATCTACGTCGGGCAGACCCGAGGTCACCGTGTCAATGTCGGCATTCTCGTAGTGAGCCTTGATCATTGCCAGCGACATTTTGGCACCATCCTGGGTACATGAATCTTTCCAGCTTACGATATGCTCGAGGGCTTGGCACATAATCTCTGAGTACTTCATGAATCCATCGACTTGATATTGATGTTCGGGGGCTTGGAAATCTCTTTGGCTTGCCTGATGGTGGTACTGATGAAGTTGTCGGCGAGGACCATGCATTCCTTTGGCGGAGATGGAGATTGCTTACCAAAGATGCCCTCCTCGGCTTGTTGGATCGTCTCCGCCATGGAGTCCCGTTCTTGTTGGATGACCTTGTAAGCCTCAAGGTTGCGTTTATTCTACTCTTCGGCAGCTTTCTTTTGCTCCTTGAGGATCGCAATTTCCTCCTTCAGTCGGTTGATCTCCGTGTTGGCAGACTCCTCCATGCCTTCATGTACACTTCATGCATCTTCAGAGTGTCAGCCCTCTCCTGCTTAAGGATCTTTTTCTCGCTATCCAGCAGTTCTATGTGCTTGGATTGCTCGACAATGTCCTTCGCCTTGGCAATAATTTCTGCATGTCGAAGAAATAACAGTGCACAATGAGAAATCGGAGCGGGATGGCACACGACTAATTTGAGTGCGAAATTGAAAATAAAAACAGACTCTTGCTCTTGGTTATTTGGTCCTTCAAGAAGGAAGTTTTACCCTTTTCAACTTCCAAGTCAGCACGCATCTTGTGGAACTTCTCGTTGGTGACGCCTCTTTGAGCATTCTCATTCTATGAAGAAATTCAAAATTACTTAGTCTACTTTGAGAATCTAGCCGGATAAATATCCACCTAGAGGCTTGGGGGCTAAAGTGAGAGTTTTTAACTCGGCAAAATGCTTAGTCTTTCTTTAAGCATCTAGTCGAAACTAATTCTATTTCAACTAGAGGATTGGGGGCTACAATATTGAAATTTACAAACACTGAGTATGCTACTCTAAAAGTATCTAGTCATAATAATTCATTCAAACTACATACTTGGGGGGCTACAGTGCGAAGTTTTCTAGCTTAGTCACTCTTAGAGCATTTAGACACAAAGACCTATGGTTTTCTGTCTAAATCCTCAGGGGCTACAGTGGGATACTACATATGAAATGCAAAAGGCATACACAACTTACAAGTGCAATAATCTTGAGGTTGGTGGCGCTCTCGGCAAGTATCTTGCTGAAGGGAAGGTTGTTCCCGTGAAGGATATCCGCCTGCTTGAGGAACTCGTCAAGACCACATGTCGGAGAAGTCGACGCAGCACCAGGAACCAGAGTTGAGCTACTTGGTGTAAGCACCGGGTAGACGATCTTCAGAAACTCAACTGGTGTCCTGGGTGTAGTGGCGCCGCCTACGACAGAAGTTCCGCCTTCCACCATCGCCTTACCACTACCAATGTCATCCTTACCGGAGCTTCAGCCACTTTTGATGTGGTGCTTTCTTATGTCACCTGCTCGTCGACAACAGCAAGTTCCGTGGCAACACCTGGGTCGACTTCCATGGCGGAAGGTTCAAATGTTACCTTAGCTAGAGAGCTTTTCAGTGCGGCAGCAGGCTGGACACTTGGAGTTGTGGGGGCGATGGCGGGAGATGCTTGATGAAACATTTCTTTGATGTTTTTAGAAGCCCCCGATGTTTTGGAGGTCTTCTCCAAACTCATACTGGCCTTCTTCCTGAAACATGCAAAAGTATAAGTATAGGAACAAGACGAGCAAGGGACAATGTCGGATGATAAGAAGCTTACACAATGGTTGGTGCTTTGGTCAAAGGGATACCAATAATTCTTCTTTTCTTCGCCTCCAGGGAGGCGGTGGACTTCTTGGAGGCTCCACCCTCTGTCTTCTTCTTCTTTCCTCCGTCGGCACCGTCAGAGGTGGAGCTCTTCAGCTTACGCGCCAGCGGACCATCATTGTCAGACACGACGGTGACTTCCTTCATCTTGGGGTCATAGACTTGGACAGCCATGCTATCCTCGTCTATAATCTTTAGCTTTTAAGTGAATCCCGAAGTGTTCAATGCAATGGTAATGGCTAGACGGAAGAACTGCAGTATATGTCATACACGGAAAATAAACAGGTACTTCTGGGCACGTGCCGCCCTTAAACATGTCATAGGTGATGGTGAAGCCATGCTTCCTGTCCTTCACATTGAAAATGTCTTTGAGGCGGAGCTTGATGGAGTCACTCGAGAAGTTGTCCTCGGAGATGCGGAGGCTATCCTTCCTATCCTTGGTATACTGGTGCATCAGCTTCGCGTGGTGCTGCATAGGCTGGATCCGCCTGATGAACCAGCACATGGCTAGGTCCAACCTGGTCAGACCCGTGTCTACGAACCACTCGATCCTCCTTACAACGTCGAAGGCTTCGTCATCGGAGGGAAGGAGGGCTTGAGATCTCCATGTCGGGGCTTCAGCGGTGGCCCCATCGACAAAGTCCGGGTACGATGCTTCTCGGCCAGACAGAGGGATATCTGGTCCGTAGAAGTACGTCATCTGCTAGTTTTTGCAGGACTCGTGGCCTACAATGTCGGGGAACCGCCGGCCAGGCCGGATCTTGAAGCTAATTGTTCCACAATTTCTGAGTTCATCCTTGCTCACTCCTGCTTCCCTCTTGACGGTGAAGAAATATATAAACAAATCTAAACTAGGCCTAATTCCTAGGTATCCCTCACAAAGCACCGCGTAGTTGCTAAGCGCGAGGATGCTATTCCGAAAAAGGATCTGAGGTTGAACCCGGTAGTGGCTAAGGACCTCTATGAGGAAGTTGGATATTGGGAGGGAGACGCTGCGTACCAGTTGGGCTTTGAGGTACACCTTTTCTCCGGCTCAGGGAGAAGGGATGACCTCGCCAACCGGTGCCGCCCGCCAGACCAGCCCCTCCGTCGTGGGGAGGTACCCCTCGGCGAGCATCTCCTTGAGATCGCTCTCAGTGATATATGATCTGCGCCATTCTCCCTTGTGAGAGTCGCCCTCCTCCTCCAGGAGTTCCAGCCCCACTAGAATATGGTCACCGCCGGTAGATTTCAGCATCGTGGTGCGTGGCAACACCACGCCTTCTGGGGGCACATGAACGGAGCCCGTCGGCTTGGCCGTGGCATCGCTCGACGCAGCCATGGATGGGGTGGCGCTGATACTTTCCATTGGTGTGGGGAGAAAGGTGACTGTGGGATTGGGGAAAGCTAGGGTTTCTCTTGGTGCGCACGGAGAGCTCGAGGAGGCTTTCGCTAGAAGAAGAAGATGATGCGAGGAAGAATGCAGTGAAAAGATAGAAATTTCCACGGTTATAATTTATAGTACTCAGCGTCCAGATCCGTGCAAGTTGATCGAACGGTTGCTACGTGGACAGCGTGTGCATGCGTGTGCGCAGAAAATTTGCCACGTTCCCACCGCCGCCGCCAATGTTTTGCATCCTTCGCGCGGGAAAAACGGCTATGATTGCGTTCTCTGCATGTGTGAGTTACGAGGCGTCGCTGACCTATGGTCTATGTTTCTCTACTGACATAGGCAGGTGAACCATCCCATCTGAAGAATGCGGCATACACGGATCCTGTCCGGCTACGAGAAGAGTGCGATGGAAAATTCTGCTGTTCTCCGACTTACATATTGAAGACGGAGAGCATTGCAGGGTTCTTGGGAGGACTACAAGATATTGCTTGACGATTTGCTGACATTCATCTAGACGGAGCATTCAACCTGAAGAGGCAAGGCAGCGCAAGAACTCAGAGTTCTCCAGGGGCTACTGTTGGGGATATGCTAAATGGGTATCACCATAGCATGTCTCTAATACGGATAACCCGGGTGGCCCATAGTTGGCAGCAAGGCCCATGGCCTGCTGGGCGTCCTAGTTAGATGGATCCAGAAGGGAGGCCCATGCCGGATAAAGAAGGCTACGGAGGAGTCACTAGCGTACCCAGAGCCTTGGAGTGCAAGACACATTAGACTAGTTGTGTACCGTGTATGACTCTGTAACCTGTTCGGCTAGGACTTTGCCTGTAACCCTAGGATCTGGTGACTATATAAGCCGGACTTATTGGAGCCTTAGGGATAACTCAACTCATATCACGCACAGCGAACCAATCCCTGCAACTCGGCGTATTGACATTATAGTGATTTTTAGCACGAGTAGGATTACGCCACCGTCATGGGATCTGAACCTGGGTAAGCTGTGTTACCTCATACCCGCAAACCTTCTGCCTTACCCCACATCTCTAAACATGCTCTGTGAGGACCCCCTCCATGGCGTACTTTTCGGCAATACAACGACACTCTATTCCGCCCATCTCGATCGATGATGTTTCCTGGGTTCAGATGCCGACATGGATGGTAGACGCGGAGTAGTACGACATTGTTACCGATACGAATCTCCCACTCCGATGTGACTTGCACCCTGGCGCGCCCCGTCGCCTAACAGCGTTCGAGGGAACGAACTACGAATGCGAGTGTTGCATGTTCATCCACTGGGTCGATCTACCACACTAACTTTTTTTGCAGTGCGCGATGATGGCACTATGGTTATAGCTCGAGATATGGGATAAGCTCGAAGAGTAGGAGCAGGAGCACCAGCATATGCATGCCAAGAATATGGCTGCAGAGTTAGCGGATGTCTCCAACTCATTGTGCTCGATTGTGAATAGGATAGATGCTCTTAGATTTGGGTAATCAGAGCTAGATATTAGGTTCTCAACAAAGCATGGTCTGCAATCTAGATATTGAGGATGCTCATGATGCTTCTGGTGGCTGGCTATAGATTCCACTAATAATTAAGTAATCCCCTTTTGTATACTAGTACTCACCATCTCATAATACCACCACTTTAAATTACCCTAAGTTAATTAAGATGGGAGTAGTTGATAGTTTTCTTACAGCCTTTCTGAACATTGTGGTTACTGTTATCTCTATCTATATATGAATATCGCTACATTTTTTGCACATTTGTGCACCTCCCCCATCACGCACTATCTTTACCCAGCAGCATCCACCTCTCCATCGCATCAGCGCAATCTTTGGTGAGTCCGCAACCATCGGGATAGTTGTTTAGGTGATTGCTATTTGAAATAGTTGATCTATATGCCACATGAATAATCTGGGATCACCATGGATGTAGCCATGGAATTAGTTATAAGGTACAATGGAAATAGGGAGGTATATGCTGCCAAGAAGAGTCTTATGAGGATGGGAGCTTGGCCCCTGGATTTATTTCACAGAGCGGTTCTCTGCTGAACAATGCAGAGGTAATTTGTTGCATATTGTTCATAAATAGATTGTTGTTCGCTGGTGTCCTACATTGCTAAGTTTTTTAAATTATATTTTTCGGTTAAGGGGAACACACCAAATCCTCGGCATTAGATTAATGCACATATCCTTCTTTGCATTGTGAAGTAGATGTGTTCTTTCCTATAATTTACTGGTTTTTCTGCATTTCATTTAGCATCATACTCATGTCCCACCCGTGGAGGAGGCATTGCATGAAGACATGCCTTAATCATTTTTATTGAGTGACAAGTGTTTTGATGTATGCAGCTGCTTTGCTATAATTTTAGTAACCTAATAATCCACCCTTCAATAAGAAAAACTCTTTTGTTTGTAAGAAAGGAATGAGAGAGAGAGACATGGGTTATAAATAAAATTTCTCCCTTTTTTCTTTATCTTTTTTTTTCTATAGATCATATCAGACATTTTATTTTATGGAATAAAAATAAAAGGATTTAGTTCATATTCACGAAGTCCTAGATTTTTGGGCCGATGCTTTGTCCCCGAAAACATTTTTTTTATAAAGGGCGCTTTATTCCTTAAAATGTCCCCTAAATGTATTGATCATTTTGGTTGCATCATGATTTACAAAAACAAAGTCATTCTAATCTCTTGCCACTTACTAAGGCCAGGACTGTTGATGTGCCAGCTAAGAAGGCAAACCCTAAAGTACGGCTCTTATCATGTCGGTTCTATTTTCCATATTTGGGAAATATGACTCATTGGTTCTTTGCCATTTTTTGCACTAATGTGGAACTTGCACGATGTGTGCAGCTGAATTTGGATTATTTTTTTGAAACATGAGTTTGGTTTAATTTTGGATTTTTTAGATACAGTTTCCACCTTATTCATATATCTCATGGTGTAATGGTGTTGGTCACTACAAGGACTGTAGACACATGATTTCGTGCCTTCAAGAGAAAGAGAAACACCAGGAGGAACAGATTAGGCGCCTGAAAGAAGAAGTGTCAACATCCACTGATTTGACCGTAGGATGGAATACATCAATTTCAGTTGCATATGATGTCGCTGTTGATTTTAAAAAGTTTATCGCTAACAACTTAGTTCCTGAGTCGTCTAATATGGATGACGACGACCTGATTGGCCAAGCGTACCACTGGATCTTGGAACAGGTGCAAATACGAGCTGACAATCTTTTCAATTCGGCTCTAGAAGCATATAAGATCATAATAGAAATTCGATATTCTCCATGCCCATAGAGACCTGATCCTGCAAAAGATGAGGAAATCTGTAAACCATATTGACCGCTCTACTTTCATTTTGGAAGAGTTTGGGATCTCCTGTGAGGATGACGTTTTTTAAGTCAGTACTAAAACTTGTTTTTTCTCTACTGGTGTGTGGTACTGACGAATCTATATATTTGATGTACTATTATGAAATAATATATGTTGGAGTGGAACCGGTTTTATGTGACGATATTTGGCAACATGAGTCATCATATTCTAACTTGTGGTGGTTTTTTATCTTTCAATTTTTTCCTTCTAAGATCTTTAAATGATGATGTCAATGCTAGTTTCTAGTGCTTTGTAAGCATGTATCTGGTAGTAAGCCAAATATTTTAGTTATAGATTGTGATATTTCAGGTCAATGTTCGAACTCTAGAACTTGATGTCATTTAACGGCAGGCTTCTACCTGCTGTAACATTTTATACCAAGCAATTCATTGTATCAGACGAATACAAAACTTGATGCCTTTAGGTGGGAAACTAAGCAACGCCAAGGCAGGATTCTCAGTCGTGTTTTACAACAGGATTTTTCCACAAAAAATAAAGCGGGATTCACAAAAAAAAATATAGCAGGGCAAAAGTTAGTTTCGAGGAAGCCCTCCCTCAACTGTATAGACATCTTATCTGCTTGGGCGCTCTCCCTCGATCGGACCGTCCCCGCCGCTCTACCATTAAGCACCACCGCACCGACATTCACTGCTACGTGCGTCCCCAACCTCCAGCAATTACGTGATTTCTGATGGATAGAATACATTTAATTTGGGCATTGCGAAGTAAATAAGCTGGTGCCTTTTGTAGGAAATAAAATTGGCGTCGGCGGATGATTTTGCTGCGTCGGATGATGCTTGTAAAGCAGAGGTGGATGTTGAAGCAGCACCAGCAGATATATGTGAAGCGGATGCAGAGGACGATGCTTGTACCGCATTAGAATCTTGGGCAGTATTGTGTGATTCTAGGGAAGCGGTGGAGGCGCAGTCGAAATCCTTGTCGGCTGCTGCTGGATCAAATTCGGCTATGTTGGTTGTCGCTGCGAAAGAAACGACTGCGTGCGATGCTAGGAATGTGTCATCTCGTGGTCATGCTTCTTCAGTGTCAGTTCGTGGCCGTGCTTCTTCAGCGTCAGCGGCTATGGACCGTGATTCGTCGGCGGCGCCAACTCCATCTTCTCAAAACTCATCAACCCCTTTGTAAGTTCAACGTTGGATGTTGTCTCCCTGATTCCCTCCATCTTTTATGTATTCTGCTCCGGGGTTTTTTCCGGACGCAGTGGATATTAGTTTAAACTACTATTAATAGAAACATAAAAATATATTTAATCACAAACTAGTGATCCGAATGGGATGAAATGTTCAGAGGATTCAAACATAGGCACACATGATTTATTTTTTTGTCAATTTTTTTGAATAGTTTTACTTTGTAGTTTAAAATATGAGCGACTGTCATAACTTTAATCTAAGATGGAAGGTGGACATTGGGGAAATTCACCGTGAGACCTGGGTTCACCAAGGCAGTAAAGCTGCGTCCACTTTTTCTCCCCTTCTTTATGATAAAACGAGAAAATTCAGGTAAGGGCCTTTCTATCCTCTTCGGTGACCTCTAAAAAAATGTTCTTCATTCCCTTTATCATGTTTTGACATGGTGAATCATTTTGGTGCTTTTGTATTATTCTAGTTGATCCCTTGTGCTTTTTAGGTATTTTGTTGACACACTCTGCTATTTAGCTAGTTTTTCGGATGCGTGCAGTTTATGAAATTTCGATGATAAATTTTCCTATCAAATTATATGATGTATTGTGATGTTTACTTAATTCTTTTTTTAGGGTTGTGCATTGTTCCTTTTGCAGTTTACTTGATTCTGATGATGCACTTGTGCTATTTGCATCATCCTACCAGCTTCAGTGGAAGAACATATGCAACAATCAATGACTTTCCAAGGGATGTAGTCGGTCAGATTCTTCTCAGGCTTCCTCCACACCCATCCTGCATACTAAGGGCATCAGTGGCGCAAAAACATTGGATGGACTTCATGGGACGCAACGATTTCAAAAATCTAACTATATCACACAACATAGGAATGCAGTTAGTTGGATTTTTCACCAACAGCTCCGAGGACGCTCGATTCATAACAGATCATAATCTTGACCAATCCATCTTCAAGAAGCTGAATAGCCTAGTGGAAATACATAAAGCCTACAAACCATATGTACTCGTATGTCGCAATGGTAGGGTGCTACTTCATTTTATGCAAGGATCTAACATGATAATGTCCTAGGATCCAATCAGTGGAAGTGAAACAGTGATACCAGAACCACCAATTTGGCGGAGACATGAGTATGACAGTGGGACAATTCTCTGTTCAAGAAACCATGGGCAATTGTCTTCACACTGTTGCAAAAATTTCTGGGTTGGTTGGATAGTAACCAATGGTAACCAAGAACTGGTCCAGAGGTACTCATCAGAGTTTGGAAAATGGGAGGACTAGACTGAACGTGATGAGATGCTGGCTAAGACAGATCACATGCCCGCAACTCTCATAGGGGGCATTTTGTACTGGCCAACAATGAAGTCCAGATATATAATTTCCTTCGACAACGTGACAAAAAAATATGTTATATTGAGTGCCCACATGAGACACATGATATTTCCAAACGCAATTTTGTCAATGCTAAGGGGCATAATAGAGATGTTGCCCTTGCGGTTATAAGAGATTTCACTCTATGAACATGGTGCAGTGCAAGATCATCAACAGGGAAATGGGAAGCTTGGGTTCCTCATATAAAGGTTGAGTTGGATACTCTCTTGGGCCTTGAGAAATCATGGGCATCTGATTGAAAAAATTCAGTAAGGTTACTCTGCGCATTTTAGGATAGACAAATGGTGGTTATATGGGCGAAGGAGGGAGTATTCGAATTAGTTCTCAGTAGCATGAAGTGGAAGAAGTTCAGATCTCCTAAACGTTGGTGTACTTTAAATCCCTACTTAATGACACCTGGTTGGTGCAGTCATTCATATGCAACCCTTGCATCTTTGTACACCTATGATTATGCTGAATATTACGTTTATTTCCTTCAGCAAGCAACGTGATTCGGAGTGCTAAATCAAAGAAACAAAAAAGAAGTCTTGTCAACAACCCAGCTGATTCAGACTACAACATCAAGGATATGAAAATAACACTCGGATGAACAAGAAAAGCTTGTTTGGGCAAGCATGTGTTAGCCCGGGTTGTGTTATTTGGATCTGTAATCTGATGTTTGTTTGTTTTGGTAGCTGATGGAACAGTGGCGGCATTTTTGTTTTTGCTGCAGTCACGGAGTTGTAGGGGCTAGAATGTTAGATTTGTCTATTCGTTTTGGGGTACTATCCATGTCTGATGAAACATTGTTTCTCTCTATATATAGTACCGTATGCGTGATGAAACCTTGTTTTATATAATCTACATATACTCGTGTAGCTGGTGTTTGTGTTTTGATAGTATGCAGTAGTATTTGTTTTGCAGCAGGCTTTTATTTGATCTAAATTAGTACTACCATTTGGTTAGTGCTTCCTGTAGAAGAGTCTATGTCGACACGTAAATTATTAGTAGACCTTGTCTTTTTATTCTAGAACCGAAGCTACTTCAGACATTTTTTTGTTGCCCCAACCTGGATTCCTGAAATAGAGAGAGGACGACCTATTTTTCTAAATTATTATTTGAACAATCTACAAATTCAAAATCACAGTCGGCCCCAAAACCTACCGCCTATCCCGTTCCAATGGGAGGCATCAGTGCATGTGACTCGCGCCTTAAATTATTGACCAGATGGCGTACGGTCTACACAACCTTTTTTCTATTAAACCTTGGCCGGCAACCAAATTCAAAATCATAATCGAGCGGCAAAATAACCCACCGACCCCAAAACATTTCGCGCCTCTCGGTTTCAAACATTTGTAGGCAAAATCTCCCATGAAGGTAGTACCATTTTTCTATTTTTACTTGGACGCTAGACAAATTCAAAATTTCAGTCAGGCGGCAAAATTTACCGCCTACGCCATGTGAATCGAAGGTATCCAAGTTTTTGTACAAAAATATGGATATGGATGATTAGTTGATGTGACTCTCTTCCTTGAATTCCTAGACAGATAGTGTATGGTCTACTACTCCCTCTGTTTCAAAATATAAGATGTTTTAGCTTTGTGAACCAAATGTATCTAGACTTTTTTAGTGTGAGATTCACTCCAAATTTGAATGAACTCACACACTAAAACAAGTCTAGATACATTTTGTTCACAAAGCTAAAACATCTTATATTTTGAAACGGAGGGAGTACATTATTTTTATCAGTAGATGGACGCTAGCTAAATTTTAAATCTCAATCGAGTGACAAAATAACACACCGACTTTGAAGCATTTTGCGCCCCTCCATTTCAAAACTTTTGGTTTCAAAATTACCATTCTGCCAGTTGTTCAGACGCCCTATGAGCAAGCTATAGTTTGTAGCTTGGGGACACGACCGTAATTATTTTTCTTTTCACCTCCATTGTCCCTAATTCGCGCAGTTTTTCTCGCTGGCCCTCCCAAAAATCCTAGGATCCTCCCCCACGCCCACCGCGCGCACCGGCCAGCGGAAATTCCATGGCGGCCTGAGTTGCTTGATCAATTGAGGGGTCTCGGCGATCTTGAGGTATGCCAAGGGGTTCGGGGAGGCTCGGGGGATCGGTCTTTGGGGGTCCAGGAAGGCAATCTTGGCGTTCGGTTTCAGCGGTATCGGGCTTCGGACTCCGTGAACGGGGCTTTGGATCCGCATTCGTGAAGAAGATCTTGGTGTCCAGGCAATCTTTCGTTCCATGTCGAGGGGCTTCGGATACTCCGGATCCATGAAGCAAAACTTGTGGTCGATGGTGATCGGGCACCGATGGTCTTTGGGTTGTTCACAGTCACAGCTTCAGCAACACATCGGTGCACTAGTAGGACAGATTTTAGGGCGATCCATTGACCTTATAGTTCACACGTACATATAGTACCAATCTCACCGGTGTCGATACGTTTAGAAACATCAGGAGCCAAGGGTGGGCCTGACGGTGCTGCAGGGACAGACGGGTGCAGGCGGCCGAAGCAGAGGCGCTCGACGCTGTGCTGGCTTCGAGGAGGAGACGGAGAAAGGTGGCCAGACGCGAAGGTCACACGCAGGCGGCGGCCGGGCGCAAGAGAGAGGCCGGGAAGCTTGGGTGGTCCCTTGAGGAGGCGCACGACGGTGACCCTGGCAGAGACGTGACGTGGGCGTGCGAGGAAAGAAGGACGTAGAGGCAGCATCGTCGGCAGGATACTGGCGGCAGGCTAGGAAGCTTGCGAGGGGGCGTGTCCGGGGCTAGAAAGGAGGGGCGAGGAACCAACGACGACGGAGGATGCTGGGCAGAGGGACAACATCACACACTGGAGGCGGGGCTAGGGCGAAGGGGAGGGCTACGCCGCTCAGGTTCTTGCAAGCGGAGCAAGGGGTTGGGTTGGGGGATGGTGAGGAGAGGCGTGCGGGAGGCGATCGATATGGTGGGGCCGGGTTGTAGGGAGAGAGGGTTGCGGGGTGGGGTTTGTATGAGGGTAAGGTGAGAGCGACGCGGGGATGGGTGCGTGTATTGACCACTATGGCGGCGGGGTGGGGATGGGGTCAGGCTAGGGGTAGGGTTTGCTAGGGATTTAGGGTTTGGGGTAGTTTAGGTGGGCTGGGCTAGGTAGTAGATGGTCTGGCCGGTTGGGCCTCTGTCCTGACCTGTTGGACCGCCTCCCCGGATTTTTAGAATTTTTTTTTATTATTTATTTTCAAAACAAAACTTTTTGTAAGTACTCCCTCCGACCCAAATTACCGTTCGCACGCCCTATACAAATGCATTTTTACAAACAAATCCAAATAAAATCAAATTGTTCAATATTACGCCTAAATCAAGTTTCTAATTTTGAAATCCAGCGTCCTCCGCGATCTCGGGGCGCCCGCGATCCCGTGATTTACAAAGCCAGCGTCCGATCCCGCAATCTCCGGCGATCTCCCGGTCCAGATCCCGCGATCTCCGGCGCCCGCGCCCAATCTCCTCCCTCTCCTGTCCAGCTCCCGGTCCAGCTCCAGTTCCCCTCCCGGTCGTCGTCATCGGGGGAGGCGGAGGCCAATCACGAGCGCCGTCATCTGGGGAGGCGGAGGCCGGTCCAGCTCCGGTGCCCCTCCCCATCATCGTCCTCCCCCTCCTCGTCCTCCCCATGGCCATTCCTGTGAGGTCCAGGTCCGTCTTCGTCCACCGCCGTCGTTATTCGCCGCCGCACAGGTGGACAAACTCGACGGCAAGGACCATGTCGAGCTCCTCTGGCCTCCTTGCCGCGGCCTCGAGCAGGCACTCATCCGACGCCTGGATGCTGCGCTGCCACCGACCATCACCGTCGACGCCAAGGTCCGTCCCACCTCAGGTGTTCACAGTTGTCGTGTAACTGAAAATTGAAACATGCAGTTCGGTGACTATTCAATGAAAGAAACATGCCAAGTTTCAAATTAAACTGAAGCAGATGTTGTTGTTGATGATGATTTGCTGCTGTTGTCCCTCTCTAATCATCCTCATGAAGCTGTTCAAGTTCAAATTATCATATTGTCCTACTGAAACTGAAAGCAGCTCATCCTCATGGAGCTGTTCAAGTTTAAATCATCCCACATGAAACTGAATCGAATTCTTGATGCAATATAAATGTATTTTCTTATTACCAGCTGAACTGAGAACATTGGTCAGAACTGAGAAGTACCATTGGTCAGAACTGATAAGATCAACTAAACACTAGTTGTTCGTTTTCATACAGAGATATGCATCATGGTGTTGATCTTAGTTCAAACAGAGAGAACACTGTCAGCACTGTTGTTACCTCATATCTTGCCAAAAAGAACAAATACTGCAGCTTGTCAACTTCTTTCTCTAGTTCAACACCTTTTCAGTACCAGTACATGGAAACAGAGAATGACAAGTATAGAATGACCTAGCATGGAAACATGATTAGTACCGGTACAACAAGGACATATATTGTCCAAAACTCTGAAATAAACATGCAAGAGTTACACTCCATACACCATACACAAGTACTTACTAAACAGTTCCATATTCCTTCGGTATTATATTCTTAGTTTTGTAGCTCTAGATATATCTTCTAAAAAATGTTGCTCATTGATGTAGGTGCATAAGGCCGGAAGATCCTTGAGCTTTAGAAGAGTAAGAGGATGGACCCGGATCAGAGAAGCTCGGAGAAGGAGAAGATCAGAGAAGGTGGAGCTCGGAGAAGCTCGGAGAAGGAAAAGATCAGAGAAGGAATGTAATATCGTACTAGCACCAGCACTATAATATTGTATATTGAACAAAAGGTCATATGTATATTGTACTAGCCTAAAAATACATATGAATGCTATAAGCCTAAAAATACATGGTCATAATCATAGTTGCTTTCTCAAGTAGATATCATTTTCAGATTGAACTCACTTTCTATAGTGCTTTTAAATACACAACTTTCAAATATAAACAACTTTTCTCTAGTGCTTATAAATACACAAGTAAATACACCAGCAGAAATAGAACTCAATAATTATGCTTTAGTTTGGTAAATTAAGACGGTGAGATTAAAAGTTCCTCTGAATCAGCAGAAGTAGAACTCACAAATTATGCTTCAGATTGGAATACTGCTTTTTTCCTAGTCAACCAATGGCTTCAGGTTGCAATCTTCACCAGCAGCCTGAGTATCCTACTCCATCTCAACTGAAATAAATAATTGTAAAGAATAAGTTGGCTAGCATACTTTTTATTCACTACAACACCTTAATGGTGTCAAAATCTGGAGCATTGAGTACACATGTGACAGTAGTGCAACTTCCATTTGACTAGAACCCCCGTCGTCTCCCGTCCGCCGTTGTCGGCCATTCCCCAGCAATCCGCCCCGCTTCGCCACCTCTCGTCCGCCGTCGGCCGCTCATACAAAGAAGAACAAACTGTCAAACTGTTAGGACAGCCAGCTTGTCATACAGAGATGAACAAACTGTCAAACTCATGGGATAACTGAAGCTCAAGAGATTTACAATATTTAATACAAGAGTATTCTAAATGTTCTTCCCAGCTAGAGGCATTACAAAAATGGGAGAACCATTTGAAGAACATGTTGCCATTCCTTAAGTATTTATCATATTCCCTAAGCCAAGATCATCTATGATACTGCCTAAGATCATAGATACTGGGCATTTCACTAAACCAAGATCATCTATGATAGTGCCTAAGCCTAAAAATCATTTCACAAAATGTTTTTGTAGTTGATTCAGAGTATTTTCACAAATGTGCAGTTAAACAAACAAGGCAACAGTATGAACAAACCAACTTTATTCTTTAAGTTGGAAGTCTCCGCTAACAAGCAACATGATAGTACTGTATAATTTGTTCAGATGGTCATGCCAGAAACATAAAATTGGAGATTAACACAGGATGGGCGCCATCTAGACAAGCATATATAAGAATTCAGAAACAAGCAATAAGATCGGAATCTACTCTCTACACATGAATGTTACTTAATCTATTCCTTAACCTCCCTTCCTGTCTAGCACCTTCTAGGACACTTCACTGAGGTAATAGTACTAAACACTAAACAGTGTGTAAGGACACAAGGAGTAGTACTTGAGTAGTTCCTTACAACCGCGGCACAAGCACAATACTAATGCATTGGGGATAAGATTCAGACGTGTCACAGTGTAAAAATACTTCAATCAGGTGGAAGCTCATGGGCAAGTGGAAGTCCTCGGTAAGCTAAATACCTGGATGTCTAGCTACCCGGTGCACCACATGTGTCTTCCAATTCCGAAATCGAAATGGTCATGGAGTACAATATACAGGGAGGAATTGGTACCTGGCGAGGCGAGGCCGTGCAGGTTGAAGTCCCCCATGAGCTTCCACAGATTCACCTCTTGCATGCCTGATGCCCCCGAAGCATATACCAAATAAATGAAGACCAGAACTCGAATCAACAGAGTGAGAAATCATAGCTGCAACCCAGCTGTACCTTGGGGAAGTAGTTGGAGGCGTCGATGGTGGCGGCGTATGGCGCGATGTGCTACTGGGAGAACCGGTGCACGCTCTCCTTGAACTTCTAAATAAATACAACCGCGGGGACGCGAAATCTCAGGCCAGTCAGTGCCCGCCATGGCGGAATGGGGAATTCTATGGAGGCGGCAAGGCGGGGAAGAGCGATATCGGTTACCTGCTACAGGGTGTCGTCGAAGGGGAGGGAGGACGAGTATGAGAGCCACCGGCGCCAGCCGGTACTCCACCGGATTTCCAGCCTCCGGAGATCTCCGGCCTCCGGGACACGAGCGCCGCCGCCGTGGAGCGTCAAGTCGCGTCTTTTGCAGAAAAGAGGTTCCCTTTCCTCTTGATCTCCCCTCTTCGTTGGGTTCTGGGGGATCCTAGAAGGGGGCGAGATGAGGAGGAAAGAAGGTGGCCGGCGAGGGAGCGGAGGAGCAGGCGGCGCCGGCGAGGAGCGGCGGAGCAAGCGGTCGAGCGAGAGAGTGGTGACGGAGCAGAGACGCGGGGTGTGGGGACAGAGACGACGGGGACTTTGGGTTTGGTCGGAAATAGCGCAAGGCTATTTTTGCAAAAAAGCCACGCGAACGTTAATTCGGATCGGAGGGAGTAGTTTTTAGCCAAGAAAATATCCGGTTCGACCGGAGTTTTATTTTGAACTAGAAGAGGGGAATAGTTAGAAAAACAAAAATAAGCTTTTGGCAAAATACTTTTAGGCACATAGATGTATGATGATTTCATAATGATGCATATAATAAAAACAACATCGATTTCTAGTGGTGGTATTTCCTGGGGTGCTACAATTCGACACCACTAACAATGGATCTCGCCCTCGAGATCCGCCTCATGGTACGCGGAAGAAGGCCAACGATCTGAACATTCGTTCTTCGGGTAGGTCCTCGTGACACCACTAACAAGGGTAGTTGTTCACGTTCGTCGAGAGAACACTCCGGAGAACAAAGGACAAAGGTAAAAGCATCAAAAGATAATGCCACCTCTAACTTCTACAAAGAGAGAGGGGAGATGCATTCTAATCCACTTAAATGGACAAGAGCGATTAGAATGAGTAGTCGGCATGGGGGCCAATCCATCACGCACCCAAACTATTACTCCGCACTTGTAGTAGAAAATCACGCGGTCCATTCTCGGAATTAGACTGAAGATCTCGACAAGCGAGCTTCAAAATCAAAGGAGTGATGCAGACTCTTCATCGGTTCTGACGCAGATGATATGAAACACCGAAGGGTACAAAGAAAAAAAATTAGTGAATTTTATGTCCACTAAAAGGTACAACAGATGAGAGATTCATCAGATAGCATGAAGGCCAAATGTCGAAGAACCGTTGCAAGAGGAAATAAGCGAAAACCTGAAGGTACGACGAAAACCCAACCACAAGAATTCCTGGACTCGAAGAAGAGATAAGAAGGCAGGTTCAAAACACGCAGAGGTATTAAGAGAATAGCACAAGGGTAAGGAGTAAAAGCAGACCTAATCAGATCTACCCAACCGATTTTTCCAAAATAGTTTTGACACTCTACAACATCTGTTAGCTAGGTTATCCTACAGGCCGGACCAGAGGGGTATCGTAACTGCTAAGCTCTGATACCACTCTGTAACACCCTTAGATCGGACCTATGCAAGTTTTAGCGATTTTCGCCAAACTCCCATAGAAACGATTCAAACGTGCCCACCAGACACTTTCGTGCGGGTGGAAAACGAAGTAATACCATTAGACATTAGTCCACGATGGAACCCACAGAACAGATATATACAACAACGACTCCATGAGTCAAGAATACATATATACAATACAAAGATCCAAATCACCTTGAAAACGATACAGCGTTCGAGTATGGACAAGATGCAAATTGGGCTAAGAGCCCTGAACAATAACCAATGGCGTCCATAACCCTGCCCAGGCCAAGACGGAAGGGTAGCCCTGCTAACGACGTCGATCTCAAACCTGCTTAAACAAAAGGGGTGCTAACAAAGGGCAAAGTAAAAAGAGAGCGGTCAGTACTGAGGCCAGTACACAGCGAGTTTTAGAATTCGGCGGTCCTCGCCTATATAGGTATGATGGACTGGAGCGGCAGCGCAACATGCACTAAACAACCTATAGAGACCCGATACAAATGTCGGCTATCAGAGAGATGAGAAAGACCTATTCGTATCCAACCTGATACTACCACCAAACATACACATCCTGGTATTTACCCCCACGAGAACAAACGAGGAAGTCATGCCGAGGAAACTCACACGGTTGGCAATTTTATTCATTCTTTCAATGGTAGTTATCCAACTTACTAGTCATATCAGATATAAGTCATATGATAACAGTAAAAATTTAGTTATAGTTGTCTATGATCGAGATACTGTGCTCCAAGTCGTCCATAACCGTGGACACGGCTTTTCGAAAAGATTTAACCCTGCAGGGGTGCACCAAAGTTTCCACACACACTTCGACTCTTGTTGCCAGATCAATTAACACACTTCCATAGGTATGTCAGCGGGGCCTAGGACACGATGCTTTCCCAGACCCAAAGCAAGTACATGGGGACCACCCTAATAAGCTACCCGTAACGAAGTCGGTCGAGCTCCAAAGACGGACCTAGAGGTTGCGAGATCGGCCAAGATATCAGAGGCCATATGTATAATCCTCAACATAACGACCCACATCCTAAATAGTACAGTAGTAAATGCTCATTGAGCAATAGATAATAAACATGGCATAACATGGCATACAAGGCATAACATGGCATGAAAACGTGAAACTAGTTTGTGGCCCCAGTACAATACTTTGAAATCAGATACTAAGCCGATAGGGGTGCCCAGACACCCCACATGTGGTTAGCACGCTCAGTATCGGAACAGGTGTCAAGAACAAGGGTCCTAGGTGGACATAAGTGGACGGTTAACAAAAAAATCTAAATTATTACCCACTGGTGCCTCTTCATTAGTTATATCAATTTTAATATTTAATTAACCAGCTTTAATTAAAACCACGATCATCTCCACCTTTATGAATATGCCAACCCCCATCATAAGTAGAACATCGACAATGCGAAGCGACAACTAAGCAAGCAACTATGACTCGCAAGGCCGACTGTCTATCAAACAACATAGGACAGGAGGTGTCCAAGGAAATATAGGGTTGGAAGTAGTAAAACAGGGGTACAAAAACTAAAGCATCACAACATGGATAGCAATAGATCAATAGGAGAAAATAAAGACTAGAAATATAAAATAGGTAGAAAGGGGGAGAATTCTCGCTTGTAAAACATTGCTGAAGGTTCATCCGATGATCTGGTCGACACTCGCATCAACTCATCGTCCTAATCCGTGAAGAAGTAAAGCACTAGAAGAAACATCGGATGCACTATTTAATACTACGGCATAAGATCGGGCATGATACATATATGATGTCTGACATGGCAAAGATGCGATGCAATTGAGCAAAATTAAGCGGAACTGGGGTCCCGACAATTAAATATATGGTTCTAGTTGTTAGATACCCTGCAATTTAAATGTTGTCTTATCAAGGAAAAATATTTCATCGATTCGATGCACAAATTTAAATAGGTTGCACGCATATGGTCTCCATATTTAATTATGAGGTGAATCGGCAAAAAGCCCCCAAACCACAACATAGGTATGCAAGCCTGAACATTTTAGATGCAATAGATATATATTTCATTTATAAAAATAGGGTCACACATTGAGGGTCTCGGCGATCTTGAGGTACGCCAAGGGGTTCGGGGAGGCTCGGGGGATCGGTGTTTGGGGGTCCGGGAAGGCGATCTTGGCGTTCGGTTTCGGTGTATCAGGCTTCGAACCCCGTGAATGGGGCTTTGGATCCGCATCCATGAAGAAGATCTTGGTGTCCAAGAAATCTTCGGTTCCATGTCGAGGGGCTTCGGATACTCCGGATCCATGAAGCAAAACTTGTTGTCGAAGGTGATCGGGAACAACACATCGGTGCTCCAACAACACATCGGTCCTCCAGGCTTCAACAACACATCGGTGCTCCAGTTTGAAAGATTTCAGGGCGATCCATTGAGCTTAGAGGTCACACGTACATACAGTACCACTCTCAGCGGTGTCGATACGTTTAGAAACAACAAGGAGCCAAGGGGTGGGCCTAACGGTGCTATAGGGACATACGGGTGCATGCGGCCGAAGAGGAGCTTGGTGCTGTGATGGGTTCGAGGAGGAGACGGAGAAGGGAGGCCAGACGCGGAGGTCACGCGCAGGCGACGGCCGACACTTGGATGGCGGCGTGGTCGCGGATGGCCGCGAGAGAGAGGCCGAGGAGCTTGGGTGGTCCCTTGAGGAGGCGCACGACGATGACCCTGGCAGAGACGGGACGTGGGCGCGCGAGGCCGGAAGGATGTAGAGGGAGCATCGTCGCTGCAGGGAACGGCGGCGTCGGGGCCTGGTGCTAGTGGCCAGAGGCGGCGACGGGCTCACGCGCTTGCAGGCGATCAGCGGCAGGATAGGAAGCTTGCGAGGGGGCGCGGGGCCGGGGCTAGCGAGGAGGGGCGAGGAACCAGCAACGACAGAGGAGGTTGGGCAGAGGGACGGGGTCGCACGCTAGAGGCAGGGCGAGGGCGAAGGGGAGGGCGGCGCCGCTCGAGTGCTTGCGAGCAGAGCGAGGGGGTTGTAGGGTCGGGGGTTGGTGAGGAGATGCGTGCAGGAGGCGATCGATAGGGTGGGCCAGGTTGTAGGGAGAGAGGGTTGCGGGGTGGGGTTTGTACGAGGGGAAGGTGAGAGCGACGCGGGGATGGGTGCGTGTATTGACCATTACGGCGGAGGGGTGGGGATGGGGTCAGGATAGGGTTAGGGTTTGCCAGGGATTTAGGGTTTGGGGTAGTTTAGGTGGGTTGGGCTGGGTAGTAGGTGGTCTGGCCAGTTGGGCCTCTGGCCTGACTGGTTGGACTGCCTCCCCGGATTTTTAGAATTTTTTTTATTATTTATTTTTAAAACAAAACATTTTGTAAGTAATTTTTAGCCAATAAAATATCCGGTTCGACCATAGTTTTATTTTGAACTAGAAGAGGGGAATAGTTAGAAAAAAAAATAGGCTTTTGGCAAAATACTTTTAGGCACACAGATGTATGATGATGTCATAATGATGCACATAATAAAAACAACATCGATTTTCTAGTGGTGGTATTTCCTGGGTTGCTTCAATTGTGTAGCTCACCGCAAATTTCGAGTCACCCAACGTCTCTTGCACTCTAGGATATACTACTACTTCCATATATATTTGTTGAAATGACCTGGCTAGTTTATATTTGCTAAAATTTTAGGAAACACTCTGTTCAATTGCTCAATTTATTTGTAGGCACACTTGTGTAATACTTTCTTGTCCTGTTCTACATGTCCACAAGGAATTCCATTATATTTAATATCTAATGGTTCTTCCTAAGCAGCGACATAGTGATGACTACAAGTACACAGATCATTTGTAGCTAGTATCAAAGTATAGATATCGATCCCACAGGGATCCCAAAGGTAAGTGTTTATTGGTGAAGTCTCTGTCGCACCCGAAGTTGTCACATGTCTTCGAATGAATTAAATGCAAGTGTTGAGAATGATAATAGAATTTGGATTTAAACGGAAGTACTTAAATAAAACTAAAATGTAAACTTCAGAAATAGAAAGCATAAAAAGTAAAGAAAGATATGTTTGTTGTTTTCTGTAGATGACGAAGTAGGCGCGGGGAGTTTTAGTTCATGGTGATAGTGAATGTGCCGGGTGAATGAATGATAAGTGTAATAATTATAGTCTTATAAGTATGTGTGTAGGCGAGAAGCCCATAATTAGTTAGAACTCCTCTTAGTAGATTTCATCCCAACTTGAATAATCCTACTAGCCTGTTTACCACAACCATGGTCAGTCACTAGACGACTAAGATCCTTCAGGTTGCTTAGCAATTAAGCTCCTTGGATCAGACTAATGCAATAAGATCGATGGTTCCTCATTATCCTCAAGTAAAACTAGTTTCCCATTGATATCCCCGTGTCACTCGGGGTCGTCGGTCTGCTAGCAAACAAGATTCTATCTATGTAGAACAAAACATCAAGTAATCTAGGCCTTTAATTGGACAACATGAATAAAACATCCCATAGATAGTCAAGCACACATAATATAGTAATTAGAATTAACCACAAACTTTATGGAAAATTTATAGGAACATCACATCTCACCAATCCCCTACATCTCCCACGCCCAAAAAAACTTACTCACACATGAGAGAAGAAAACATCATCGGTATAATTAAATAAAGGGAGTTGTTCTTGATATTATCGTGGAGATCAACAATAAGAAATAGAAATAAATCCAACACAATTCAAGATGGGAAGAACAATCTCAAACCCTAATCTTGCAACGTGGAGATCTCTCTCTCTCTCTCAAGTACAAGTGATGGCTTATGTAGGTCTGGTGGCTAGGAGATCAAAGATCATGGAGCGAGATGAAGAACGTCTTCCCCTTCTTCTCCAGATCCATTCTTTCTCCCTTCTGGATGGTATGGCGGCTCGTGTGTTCTGTTTTTGACCCTGAACTCTTCACGAAAGTTGTCTCTTTTAATAATACGAAGGAGATGGCAACTATACGACAGGAACTATATGGCAGTGGCCCGTATAGTTGGTCGTTAAGCTTGGAGTAAATTCCCCTTGATTGCTTCCACAAAGGGACTTGCTTGTTTTCACCTGAATATTGTGTTTTTGCTATTAAATCCCTCTGGTGATGTTCAGAACCTGAAACACATATTAAAAACCAAGTTTTCTTCACTAACAAATGTAAGATCCCTCCTTTATAAAGGAAAAGGATCCCTGTGATTGCAATGCTAGTCCCTGGATCAATGCTAGCATCCACAGTTTAAGATGAAGTACACAGAAACAAAGGTCATTATTACAGTCATTCCAGAGATAAACATAGTATTTATAACTCCAAGGCCACAGGCCTAGTACAAGCGTTTGAATAAGTAAATAAAATAAAGTCTTCATCTTCATGTGCCACAGGCAAACATGTTGAGTGTAGACTCATGACTCCTAATCCTGATCAGAGTAACCTGCAACATCACAAGTTACAGCCACAGTGGGTCAATACATTGGAATAGTATTGGCAAGTGATACCTTAGTATAATTTAGGTGGACTAGATACTATATGCAATTTGGCTAAGTGTAGCTTGGCTTGCTTTGCTCAAAATAGGTTTTGCCTATTAGTTGAAAACACTAAGTTCTTCTTTATCAAATCTTTTCCCAAGGAACCACCAATAGACATTGAGGTCCTTCACCCTTGTTCACCCACAAGTTTTACTTAGAAATTGGGATGAGGAGATTCTTGATAGCTTCCATGTCTTGATGCTCAAGTTGTCCTTTTCCAGGGACATGGCTAAGTACTTAGATTCTTCCATCTGCAGAGGTGGTGCACTTTCCCCACAAGCCTTGATTTTCACCAAGACAGGACCTTTCAGAAGCCTTCCCTTAGACCAAATGGACGCGTTCCAACCTATCATCCCACTACCACCAACTGTCCAAATGGCTAAGTTATAGCAACCTATGTGATCCTGGCAGAGCCCATATTGCCAAGTGGCTGCACTAGAAGCTTCTTAACATTTGGCCTCTAAAATCTCTTTGTTCCTGGGTGGCTTTCCACAAGTGCGATACACAAGGTAAACCATAGAAATGGGCCTTGTGTAACCACTCAACATAAACCATTCCTTCCATTCCACCCAGGTGTTTCATTTACTTAGTTGTTTTATTAGGCAAAAAACAAGTCCAAAAGACTGAGAAATATTTTCATCATAGCATGTATATTTCACCACCCTTGGTTGCTACTAGCTAGGCTAAGCATGGCATAGATAAGCATCTTAACTTAGAAATTTCCTAGCAATTCTACAACTACTAGGTTTTCCCAACATGGAATATAAGCAAAATATAACATGCAAGTCTAACAAATTATTTCTAATGCTTAGTAGAAAACATAGGGATAAAAATATCATGAAGCACCACTTGCCTTGGTAGTTTGGAGAGTAGCTACACTCCTCACAATCACAATCACTATTGGCACAAAAATCTACACAAAGAATCATAGCCACAAATCACATACAAAACATATACAAACAAAAATATATGAATGCATGCAACATGATATGTGATGATTTTTAAAACTCACAAAGCAAGTGTACAGTACTGGTTCATAAACAAGTTAAAAACTTGCCAAACAACATTTATTTAAACCTTAAAACATTTCCCAAACAATTCATATACTCAAAATAGCCCTACACATGTTTCTGTAAATAAAACCATTTTAACATAAGAAAAACATAAAACAAATTGCATATTTAGAAAGGTCTTGTTCTCCTGATTCCATTGATATAAAATTTGTCAAATTCTAACGTGGGGATCAAAAGTTATAGCCAAAACAAATTCAAACATCTAATGGATTTAAATCCTGATTTTAAATCTAAACTGCTGCCACGCGTCTTAATCTGATTGGCCCGTACCGCTTCGCGTTGGATCACGCTTCTGAGCCGCTGGATCTAACTTAATTGCGCGGCTCAGATCCAATCTTACCGCTTCGATTATGTTCTATCGTATCCGCACGATCTAAATCTAACGGTGCTCAGCACTTTGACCATCCATTGGCGGCGCTGGCGGCGGCGACAGGCGGCGGCGCCTCTGTCAGAGATGCTACTGGCGTTCTAGGTTGCGCGGGAGAGGGGGAATGGGCTTACCAGACTCGCCGTGTGCTGCTGATGCTCAAGGTGGCGGTGGTTTGGCAAGGGGCGCACAGAGATGGTCGCTGGAGCTCGTCGGAGTTACGGGCGGCATCAGTTGATTGTTGTTGAAGATGTTGCCGAGGTTCTGCGTCGACCTAGCACAAGCCAGACGGTTTAGGAGATGCGCAAGGATCTGGCGATCAAGACAGTACCAAAGGGGAGGCAAGGGGCGATCTCGTTTTACCTGAATCGCACGTCGGAGTCGAGCGGCGGCTCAGGTGCTCGCGGGTGAGAACGAAGACGTCGCTCTAGGTCATGAGAAAGCAAACGGAGGGCATTAGCGAATGCGCAAGGTCATGCTGGTCACGGTGGTTTGAACCAGAGGTAGAGGGGTGGTCTGTACTCACCGAGATTCGTCGCCGGAGTTGCTCTGTCTGCGGCGGCGTAAGGGCGATTGCGGGCAGCCTGGTGGCTGAGAGGTGGCGCTAGGTGAGGGGAAATGGCCGCGGTGCAGAGGGGGTTATGTAGGCGGGAGGGGAGCAGCGATTAAGCGTGGAATCAAGGGCAATTAAGCCCGCAGTGACTGCGGCAATTAACGGCGGAGCGAGCGTCACAGCCGCGCGTGATTGACGACGAAGACGACGTGGTCGCCAGGCCCACTCGTCAGCGAATAAAACAGAAAGGAGGTGGGGTCCTGGTGTCAGTCACTTGGTGGGTGTGTCTGCGAGTGAGAGAGAGAGAAAGGGGACCCGGGTGGGCTTAGTGGGCTGGATTCGTAGTTGGGCCAGATAGGTGGCGCTGGCCTTTTTCCATTTCTTTTCTCCTTTTCTTTTTCTGTTTTGATTTTCTAAAATGATTTTCAAATTCAAATCAAATGAGTTTGAATTCAAATATTCTCTAGGTTTTTATACTGCAAACCTTGCACTCAAATGTGTGTCAAACACAACTGTTTATTCAAAACACTTTCATCAAAAGAAAATAAAAATAAAACCAAGCCTTTATGATATATATATAATAGGCATAATATTGGTTTTATTAATTCATTTTGTTTTGAAACTTTGTTCAAACTTTTGATGGTTCCTAAGTTTGAATTTCAAACCTTACTGAATCAAAACAAGTACTCTTCTCATTGGAAGATAGCACTAAGGCTAGAGCAAACTTACATGAAATAATAAGCATATATGCTTCTGTTTTGAAATGATTTGTTTGAAATGAAACTTATATGATCATGGATGCATGGATGATATGCATGAGTTTGAAACATGATTTTAGGGATGTTACAAATCTAATCCCCTTAAGGTGAATCTCGCCCTCGAGATTCAGATTGGCTAGCAAATAGGTGAGGGTGGTCTTTCCGAAGATCATCTTCTCTTTCCCATGTTGCTTCCTCTTCGGAATGATGGTTCCACTGCACTTTGCAAAACTTGATGGTCTTAGTCCGTGTGACTCTTTCTGCAGTCTCAAGAATCTTGATAGGCTTCTCCTCATAAGTAAGATCACTCTCCAACTGAACCTCCTCCAAAGGTATAGTATCCTTCAAAGAAGTTTCTTCCATTTCTGGATGACATTTCTTAAGCTGACTCACATGAAACACATTATGAACAGCTGACAAATACTCTGGCAGCTCAATTTCATAAGTAACCTCTCCTTTATGACTCAGAATCTTGAATGGTCCAACATATCTTGGGGCCAACTTTCCTTGGACTCCGAACCTCTTCACTCCACGAAGTGGTGACACTCTAAGATAAGCTCTATCACCAACTTCGTAGGTGACTTATCTACGCTTAGGATCTGCGTAGCTTTTCTGTCAGGACTGTGCTATCTTCAATCTGTCCTTAACCAACTTGACCTTCTCTTCGGCTTCTTTGATAAGTTCTGGTCCGAACAAACTTCTTTCTCCCACACCATTCCATAACAATGGGGTGGTACATTTTCTCCCGTAGAGAAACTCAAATGGTGCCATCTTAATGCTGGCTTGATAGCTGTTGTTATAAGAAAATTCTGCGTAAGGCAGACTTTCATCTCAACTGGCTCCATAGTCTAGGGCACATGCCCTCAACATGTCTTCAAGAATCTGATTAGTACTTTTTGTTTGTCCATCATTTTGAGGATGAAAAGCAGTACTAAATTCCAACCTCGTTCCCAATGACTCATGTAGCTGTATCCAAAAATGGGAAGTGAATTGAGTTCCCCTATCAGACACAATACTCTTGGGCACTCCATGTAGACATACAATTCTAATCATATAGATCTTGGCCAACTTAGCACTTGTATAGGTTGTCTTCACGGGTATGAAATGAGCCACTTTAGTTAGGCGATCCACTACTACCCAAATAGAATCGTATCCTGACCGGGTCCTTGGTAATCCGGTAATGAAATCCATACCAATTTTGTCCCACTTCCAATCAGGAATAGGTAGTGGTTGAAGCAAACCTACTGGTTTCTGATGTTCTGCTTTCACTCTACTACACACATCACACAAAGCAATGTGTTCGGCGATGTCCTTCTTGAGATTATTCCACCAAAATCTTTCCTTCATATCCATGTACATTTTGGTGTTACCCGGATGAATGGAATACGGTGAGTTGTGTGCTTCTTGCAAAATCAGTTTCTGAAGCTCTGGATCTTGTGGAACACAGATACGTTTCCCGTGCCATAAAGTACCTTGTTCGTCTTCTTGGAATCCTTTGGCTTTTCCTTTGCCAATCTTTTCCTTAATTTCTTAAATTTCCTTATCAGTCTTCTGGGCTTCTTCGATCTTGTCCAACAAAGTAGGTTGAACATCCAAAGACATGAGATGCCCTTCAGGCACAATCTCCAATCTGAGATCTCTAAATTGGGCACACAAATCATCGGGTACTTCTCCCTTGGTGAGTCCATTCACAAAAACTTTGCGGCTTAGAGCATCCGCTACAACATTCGCTTTACCGGGGTGGTATTGCAAACTCAAGTCATAGTCCTTTATGAGTTCTAGCCATCTTCTTTGTCTCATATTAATTTCCTTCTGGGTGAAGATATACTTCAAACTCTTGTGATCTGTGAACACTTCACAACGCTTTCCCAAAAGATAGTGTCTCCATGTTTTGAGTGCATGGACAACAGAGGCTAACTCCAAATCATGAGTAGGATAGTTCACTTCATGAGTTTTGAGTTGTCTCGAGGCATAAGCCACAACTTTTCCTTCTTGCATAAGAACTGCACCCAAACCATGATGAGATGCATCACAATACACTTGGAAATCTTTCTCCAAATCTGGCAGACATAAGACTGGTGCTGTCACAAGTCTCTTCTTCAATTCTTGGAAGCTGAGTTCACAACCTTCAGACCAAGCAAATTTCTTGTCCTTCTTTAGCAATTCTGTCATAGGCTTAGCAACCTTGGAAAAATTCTCAATGAACCTTCTGTAGTAACCTGTTAAGCCAAGGAAACTACGAACTTCTTTCACTGACTTAGGAGATTCCCATTCAGTTACAGCTGAAACTTTAGCAGGATCAACTGCTACACTATCTCCTGACACAACATGTCCAAGAAATCCAACTTCATTTAGCCAAAATTCACACTTGCTGAATTTGGCATAAAGTTTATGCTCTCTAAGCTTCTCAAGTATCAAACGCAAATGTCCTTCATGCTCTTCTTTGATCTTGGAGTAGACTAAAATGTCATCGATGAATACGACAACAAACTTATCAAGGAATTCCATGAACACCTTGTTCATCATATTCATGAAGTATGCCGGTGCATTGGTCAAACCAAATGGCATCACGGTATACTCATACAATCCATACCTTGTGGTGAAAGCTGTCTTAGGTATGTCTTGTTCTCTTATCTTGAGTTGGAAATAACCTGACCGAAGATCAATCTTTGAGAACACACAGGCTCCTTCTAGCTGATCAAACAAGTCATTGATTCTAGGCAAAGGGTATTTGTTCTTGATAGTCACCTCATTGAGTGAACGGTAATCTATACATAACCTTTGACTTCTATCCTTCTTTTCCACAAACAAAACTTGGGCTCCCCAAGATGAAGAACTTGGTTGAACAAATCCTTTCTGCAACTGCTCTCCGAGTTGTTTCTTGAGTTCTTTCAGTTCATCAACTGACATCTTGTAATGTCTCTTTGTTATTGGTCCAGATCCTGGTAGCAAATCTATAAGAAACTCCACATCTCTATCTGGTGGAATTCCCGGCAATTCTTCCGGAAACACATCCGGATATTCACTCACAATTGGCACACTGTCTATGCTAACCCCCTTAAGAGAATTTAGCTTACTCCTTTTTGCTTCAAAATTGGTCTTAAATCTGATCCTTTTATTTTCTGGAGTTGTGAGTGAGACAGTATGGTTGGCACAATCTATCACTCCCTTGTGCTTAGTCATCCAGTCCATTCCCAAAATGACATCCAATCCTTGGGAGTTTAGGATTATCAGGTTAACGGGAAACTTATACTTCCCAAACTCTATGACTAGATCATGACACCCTGAATTCACTAACATTTCTCCGCCAGGAGAACTTACTTTTATAGGACACCCAATAGTTTATACCGGTAGTTCATTTCTTTCAACAAATTCTCTTGATATGAATGAATGAGATGCACCAGTATCAAAGAGAACAAATGCTGGAACAGAATTGAGTTTGAACTTACCAGCAACAGCATCAGGCTCCTCATAATTTTCCTCCACATTGATGTGGTTCACTTGCCCTTTATGAAAAGGGTTGGGCTTGTTGGGTCCTTCAACTTTCTTTTCTGGGCATTCATTTGCATAATGCCCCATCTTCTTGCACTTGAAGCACTCAACCTGACTAATGTCCTTCTTGACAGGCTGGCTTCCACTGCCACATCCACTACCACTGTGGTGGCTCTTATATCCACCCTTGTGGTTCTTGTACTTGTCATTGTCATGACTACGGTGATGCTTGTTGTCATGACGGTTGTGGTTGTGGTTGTGGTGCTTGTTGAATTTCCCATGCTTGTGGGATCCTGAGCTTCCACTATCATCGTAATGGGAACGTTTGTGAGACGATCCCGAGCTGTGCTTGTCGGAGTGCTTTCTCTTCCTGCTTTCAACTTGCTTCATTTTGTTCTCCAAAATAGCAGCCTTGTCACAGAGAGACTGATAAGTGGGAACATAGGCCACAGCTAACTGCAGGTTCAGTTCATCATTCAAGTCTTCAAGAAATTTTTCCTTTCTCTTAGCATCAGTGTCAACTTCATCCGGTGCATAACGCGCCAGATTGTTGAACTGCTCAATATATTCAGCCACGTTGCGGTGGTGCTGCTTCAGATTATGGAACTCTTTCTTTTTCAGACTCATCACTCCAGATGAGATATGAGCATTACGAAAGCCATCCTCAAAGATAGCCCATGTCACATCTTCTATGGGAGTGGTGATCTAGAAGTTATCCCACCAAGTGGCGGCTGGTCCTTCCAGCAAATGTTCTGCAAATCTGACTTTTTGTGCATCAGTACAGCCCACGGTTACCAAGTCCTTGTTCACAGAGCGTAGCCATTGTTGTTGTTGTTGTTGTTGTTTTTGTTGTTGTTGTTGTTGTTGTTGTTGTTGTTGTTGTTGTTGTTGTTGTTGTTGTTGTTGTTGTTGTTGTTGTTGTTGTTGTTGTTGTTGTTGTTGTTGTTGTTGTTGTTGTTGTTGTTGTTGTTGTTGTTGTTGTTGTTGTTGTTGTTGTTGTTGTTGTTGTTGTTGTTTTGGTTCTGGATGAACGTCGTCATCATTTGCATCAGCTTAGTCTAAGCTGTCATCATTTGCTGCATTTCTGGAGTGATGTTGTTGTTGTTGGGGTTGGGGTTGGCACGACGTGGAGGTATCTGTGGTTGTTCAATAGAGATAAGAATAAGATACCCATAGATGCTTTCATGCACAATACATCACATAAACAATCACAAAACATGCATCATAGCAATAATAGTTCAACAACAAAACCACAAGTTCGCAAAGTAAACACACCAATAACAAGCCATCCACATGTTGGATGGTCATTGTGACACAAATAAAGTATGATAAATAAATGATAAATGAGTAGTCATCACTACTCCTCGGCATCAACCTCCTCCTCAACAAATGTAAGACCTGCATTCTCCATTGCGGTCTTGTATTCCTCGACATTGGCGGTCAAGGTCTCTACTTTGGCTTTGAGAGCCCTCTTTTGAGAACGAAGCCTCTCAATCACCGTCTACTGATGCTCGAGCTCGAAGTCCTTGGCCTGCAGTTCTTCAGTCATGTCCCAAATCCTCTTATTCCTATCCTGGACTCGCTTCTCCTGACTCTTGAACTTTCTGTCCTGGCTCTCGAACTTTGCCTCCATCTCCTTGACTATCTCATCTTGCTCTGCGAAGAGCTTGTCCTTCTCACGAAGCTGCACCTGGAGTTCGTCATTGTTGAGCATGACGTTGGTCCTATCAGTTTCCACGTGCCTAATGAGAGCCTCTAAGTCTTGGAGGTATAGACGAATCGGCTTTGCTGTGTCCCTCGAAGTGTTCTCGAAGTCGATGGCCTCTCCATCCTCATCACGTCTACCGAAGACGTGGAAGTGAGTACCTCTAACCTGTCGAGAGTGTCTCCCTAGCAGACGTCCTATCCGATCCTGCATGACTACCTCAAGGCCTCTCTCCTTGTCATCATGCATGAGCTTGAAAATGATGGCCTCCGTGGTAGGCTCTGTCTGGCGTCCGGGCTGATTGACCTTGAAACCCCAAAGGTCTTTCCTCTCAAACTTGGTGAGGGGAAGCACCATGATGGTAGGAATAGGGAGATTGAGCAAAGTAGTGAGCTCAACAATACGAGGACGCGAGTTCCTTGGAACTCCTTAACAGTGCTGATGGTAACATTAGGCATCTATTTATAAGATAGAAGAAGTTAGAAACAACACAATTTAAGATAAAACACAAGGCAAAGCATCACATACATATCCTTGGAAATCAAAACACACAAGTCATGGCATACATGGATTCATTACAACAATCAAGGTTCAACTTATTTTAAAGCAACATTTGTAAAATAAGGTGATAAGTGGTGGTCCAACTAACGAAGTACGCTTACAATCCTATCTCATTAGATATGTTGGCTAACACAATATTTCTATAAGCAATCACTCTCTCTTGAGCACATGATTCCATCACTAAGTCTATAATGTCTCCTCTTAAGGTTTGGTTGGTAGCCTCCAACTCTTGGGTATGTTTCTTCTCTTCTTTTAGGATATTTTGAATGTTGAACATTCTGCACTTGACTCTTTCACCAAGTTCTTTGATGGTCTTCCAAGCTGCATCCCTTGCTGAGTCAAAGAATGTAGGGTGCATCACAGAATTGGTGAACATGCAGAATCCTGATTCCTTGTGGTTGTCTTCCTTGTTTTTATACAAGTGAAGTTGCACCCACCAGTACTCAACTCCTTCATCCATTACAGGAAAGCCTTTGTACACAGCTGCACCATGTATTTCCATTGCAACCATGAGGTCCTTGAGAGCCTTGGGGAATTCTGTCTCACACTCCAAAGTCATTGTCATGAGTGGTCCTTTCCTTACGGCTTCGTTGATGGAGTTCATCTACAAATAGTGATGAGAAAGAAGATTAGAAAAGTTTACGAGAAGAATAGACAAGTGTAGAAGTTGTTGAAAAATTTTCCTTAGTGGTTTCCAATCCTAGGGTCATAAT
The DNA here is from genome assembly GCA_916181665.1 of Avena sativa. Taxonomy (NCBI): domain Eukaryota; kingdom Viridiplantae; phylum Streptophyta; class Magnoliopsida; order Poales; family Poaceae; genus Avena; species Avena sativa. Next base: position 128,398,365 of record OV702281.1, on the reverse strand, counting down.
CCTACAGGCAACACAGTGCTCTGATACCATCTGTAAGATCCCTCCTTTATAAAGGAAAAGGATCCCTGTGATTGCAATGCTAGTCCCTGGATCAATGCTAGCATCCACAGTTTAAGATGAAGTACACAGAAACAAAGGTCATTATTACAGTCATTCCAGAGACAAACATAGTCTTTACAACTCCAAGGCCACAGGCCTAGTACAAGCGTTTGAATAAGTAAATAAAATAAAGTCTTCATCTTCAGGTGCCACAGGCAAACATGTTGAGTGTAGACTCATGACTCCTAATCCTCATCAGAGTAACCTGCAACATCACAAGTTACAGCCACAGTGGGTCAATACATTGGAATAGTATTGGCAAGTGATACCTTAGTATAATTTAGGTGGACTAGATACTATATGCAATTTGGCTAAGTGTAGCTTGGCTTGCTTTGCTCAAAATAGGTTTTGCCTATTAGTTGAAAACACTAAGTTCTTCTTTGTCAAATCTTTTCCCAAGGAACCACCAATAGGCATTGAGGTCATTCACCCTTGTTCACCCACAAGTTTTACTTAGAAATTGGGATGAGGAGATTCTTGATAGCTTCCATGTCTTGATGCTCAAGTTGTCCTTTTCCAGGGACATGGCTAAGTACTTAGATTCTTCCATCTGCAGAGGTGGTGCACTTTCCCCACAAGCCTTGATTTTCGCCAAGACAGGACCTTTCAGAAGCCTTCCCTTAGAACAAATGGACGCGTTCCAACCTATCATCCCACTACCACCAACTGTCCAAATGGCTAAGTTCTAGCAACCTATGTGATCCTGGCAGAACCCATATTGCCAAGTGGCTGCACTAGAAGCTTCTTAACATTTGGCCTCTAAAATCTCTTTGTTCCTGGGTGGCTTTCCACAAGTGAGATACACAAGGTAAACCATAGAAATGGGCCTTGTGTAACCACTCAACATAAACCATTCCTTCCATTCCACCCAGGTGTTTCATTTACTTAGTTGTTTTATTAGGCAAAACACAAGTCCAAAAGACTTAGAAATATTTTCATCATAGCATGTATATTTCACCACCCTTGGTTGCTACTAGCTAGGCTAAGCATGGCATAGATAAGCACCTTAACTTAGAAATTTCCTAGCAATTCTACAACTACTAGGTTTGCCCAACATGGCATATAAGCAAAATATAACATGCAAGTCTAACAAATTATTTCTAATGCTTAGTAGAAAACATAGGGATAAAAATATCATGAAGCACCACTTTCCTTGGTAGTTTGGAGAGTAGCTACACTACTCACAATCACAATCACTATTGGCACCAAAATCTACACAAAGAATCATAGCCACAAATCACAAACATATACAAACAAAAATATATGAATGCATGCAACATGATATGTGATGATTTTTAAAACTCACAAAGCAAGTGTACAATACTGGTTCATAAACAAGTTAAAAACTTGCCAAAAACATTTATTTAAACCTTAAAACATTTCCCAAACAATTCATATACTCAAAATATCCCTACAAATGTTTCTGTAAATAAAACCATTTTAACAGAAGCAAAACATTAAACACATTGCATATTTAGAAAGGGCTTGTTCTCTTGATTCCATTGATATAAAATTTGTCAAATTATAACGTGGGGATCAAAAGTTATAGCCAAAACAAATTCAAACATCTAATAGATTTAAATCCTGATTTTAAATCTAAACTGCTGCCACGCGTCTTAATCTGATTCGCCCGTACCGCTTCGCGTTGGATCACGCTTCTGAGCCGCTGGATCTAACTTAATCACACGGCTCAGATCCAATCTTACCGCTTCGATTATGTTCTATCGTATCCGCACGATCTAAATCTAACGGCGCTCAGCACTTTGACCATCCAGTGGCGGTGCTGGCGGCGGCGACAGGCGGTGGCGCCTCTGTCGGAGATGCTACCGGCGTTATAGGTTGCGCGGGAGAGGGGGAAGGGGCTTACCAGACTCGCCGTGTGCTGCTGATGCTCAAGGTGGCGGTGGTTTGGCAAGGGGCACACGAAGATGGTCGCTGGAGCTCGTCGGAGTTACGGGCGGCGTCAGTTGCTTGCTATTGAAGATGTTTCCGTGGTTCTGCGTCGACCTAGCACAAGCCAGACGGTTTAGGAGATGCGCAAGGATCTGGCGATCAAGACAGTACCAAAGGGGAGGCAAGGGGCGGTCTCGTTTTACCTGAATCGCACGTCGGAGTCGAGCGGCGGCTCATGTGCTCGTGGGTGAGAATGAAGACGTCGCTCTGGGTAATGAGAAAGCAAATGGAGGTCATTAGCGAATGTGCAAGGTCATGCTGGTCACGGTGGTTTGAACCAGAGGCAGAGGGGTGGTCTGTACTCACCGAGATTCGTCACCGGAGTTGCTCTGTCTGCGGCAGCGTAAGGGCGATTACGGGCAACCTGGTGGCGGAGAGGTGGCGCTAGGTGAGGGGAAATGGCCGCGGTGCAGAGGGGGTTATGTAGGCGGGAGGGGAGCGGCGATTAAGCGCGGAATCAAGGGCAATTAAGCCCGTAGTGAGTGCGGCGAGTAACGGCGGAGCAAGCGTCGCAGCCGCGCGTGATTGACGACGAAGACGACGTGGTCGCAAGGCCCACTCGTCGGCGAATAAAACAGAAAGGAGGTGGGTTCCTGGTGTCAGTCACTTGGTGGGTGTGTCTGCGAGTGAGAGAGAGAGAGAAAGGGGACCCAGGTGGGCCTAGTGGGCTGGATTCGTAGTTGGGCCAGATAGGTGGCGCTGGCATTTTTCCATTTCTTTTCTCCTTTTCTTTTTCTGTTTTGATTTTCTGAAATGATTTTCAAATTCAAATCAAATGAGTTTGAATTCAAATATTCTCTAGGTTTTTATACTGCAAACCTTGCACTCAAATGTGTGTCAAAGACTACTTTTTATTCAAAACACTTTGATCAAAAGAAAATAAAAATAAAACCAAGCCTTTATCATATATATAATAGGCATAATATTGGTTTTATTAATTCATTTTGTTTTGAAACTTTGTTCAAACTTTTGATGGTGCCTAAGTTTGAATTTCAAACCTTACTGAATCAAAACAAGTACTCTTTTCATTGGAAGATAGCACTAAGGCTAGAGCAAACTTACATGAAATAATAAGCATATATGCTTCTGTTTTGAAATGATTTGTTTGAAATGAAACTTATATGATCATGGATGCATGAATGATATGCATGAGTTTGAAACATGATTTTAGGGATGTTACAACAAAGTATTAGCGTTAGGTAAAGCTAGAAAACCATCAAATCCAAACGAAAACCATTGATAGAAACCATAAAAAATGTCTAGAATCTCACAACTATCAACTCCTCGAAGCTTAGATGTTGCTCGCCCTTGAGTGACAAGGAAATAAGCAAGGATAGCGGAGATTCGAAAATAAAATAAAAGAACTTACAAGCTTGAATTGGTGTTAGATTCTTTTCTTCACATTTCTTGAAATCTTAAACATGATCATAGAAATATTCACAAGATTGCACTGAGTTCACTTCCTAACCACGTGTATCTTCTTAGCAAATAAATCATATGCACGAGCGAGTTTCGAAAGTTTATCTAGGAAAGTGAAAGAAATCATTTTGGCTTCTCTCTTGTTGAGAGATGAAAACTTTTTTCTCTTGTTTCTTTAACCAATTAAGAGTACTCAAGTTTGCACCAAGAACATTTAATTTAAGAACAACTCATCTACTCCCATGTCAAAATTTCAAGACTCTCAAAGAACCTTTTCCCTTCCTTGTTTTTCAAAAACTTCAACTCTTTCATAGAGAAATCATGCCACTGTTTTTAACATGTTAATTGGGGTTGTGTTGTGCACTCATGACCATGCCAATAGATAGCTGTTGAGCAATAGTGGGTCATAGAAGTACTGCAACTTCACTTGGAACATGAAACCACGAGGAGACTAAATTTTTTACACGTCATAACATTGCAGCTATAGACGTTTATATAACTCAATAGCCGAAATCAAGTGGTTTCCCACATTTATATCATTCGTTGGCTAGCGAAGTTAATAGTTCCCCATGGAGTATGACAATGTTTGTACTGACACGCGTAAAGCAATATCCTACTGTAATTATTAGAAAAAGCAGTGGCATAATCTCTTCTACTTCGAAGTATCCATTTTATCAGACAATTTCATTCAAGGGTGCTATCGAGTCTATTTACATTAAGCTCAATGGGGTCGAGTAGTTTCTAAAATCAAATCTTTTGGGATAAACATGGACTCAAGTCATCTCTAGGATGGTTTTTCTTGTTGTAGAAATATCGGAAGTGTTTTAACCAAGTTCATTGCTCAATGTTTCAAAGCTAAAAGTGTACACTAGCAAGGGAATATAATTTATAGGATAACAAGCTAGGTGGAGAGTGAATCAAGTGCAAGCGAGTAAATAATTATAGGATCAATTTAAAATTGCAAGAGAGGTGATGAAAGGAATGTGATACCTCCTCTTGCTTGCTTCGTTCTCTTGATTCAAATCCTATCTATATTTCCCTATTGCCAAGTCGCCTGAAATTGAGCAATCTTCGGATAAGACAAAGAAACAAATTGCAAATAAAACTTATAAATAATTTGTTTTGTGCTTTTGGTTTTTAATAATGCAAACTGAAATTAAACATGTTATTCTTGGAAAAGAAAACAAATCAAAATAAGAAATAAAAATATGAATGCAAGTTTGGAGGTTTTCAAAACCTCCACCAAGCTTAGGCTGTTGCCGTGCTTAGTTGTTGTCGTTTGGCGGTGGCTGGTGGTGCTGCTGGTAGTAGTCGGGGAAGTTGGTCATGAAGTTACCGAAGGTGCGAGTTAAAGCACTCACATCATCACTAACTCCATGCAGATTCTGGTCGATCTCCCCAACGCGCTGGTTGAGCTGCAAAAATTCCTGATAGGGGACATTGTTAAACACCTGTTGCTGCTATGGCTGATTGGGCCATTGGTCCCAAGGCTGCTCCTGCTGCTGCTGTCCCTCCCAAGGAGGGTTGTACTCCTTCTCCTGCTGCTGGTCATGTTCATCCTGCTGCCCTCATTCTTCCTCTTCATCAGAGTCAAGATAGAGCTCCACCATGATTCCAGCCACTTGATCCTTGGTGAGGATCCAGTTGTCCCTTGCCTGAACCTTGAAGGCTAGCGGGCAAGGAAGTGGCATGTGACCATCCTGCTCATCATTGAGATAACCAAATTGATAGGCTCGGAGCCTCCTGTTTGCTCGGTAAATACCGAGGAAGCCACAAGAAGGTATATATCTCACGTCCATAAGTATGGAGTCATCAACAGGTTGAGCAATAGGAATTGCAATTTCAAGGGATTGGATTAGGTGGGTTACCATTCCACCAATACTAATATCACCTTTCTTTTTGTTGCTCTGGTGGCGGAGGTGCTGGAGAAATAGAGCTGCAGGAGTGGGACTCTGCGGCGCATTAGGGAAGAGCGCCATGTTGATCATGGCCATGTCTGCATTGGCCATCGAGCCCGTATCTCCTCTTCCTAACAAGGTGTTAGCAAGAAACATAGCAAAGTAACGGATGGTTGGGTTCTAAATGGTGGACATTTTCTTCTGCTAGAAGTCCCTACCACCATTAACACAAACAACCTCTCAAGAATTTGCAGTCGAGACACTATACAGGTTTATAACAGTTGGTTCCCCTTCTTTAGGGAATCCATAAGCATTGCAAAATTATTGATAGGTAATTTGATATGGCCGTTGGTTAACGGTGAAATTTATCATGCATGCATTACCTTTCTCCCTATAGTCGTCGTAGAAGGAGGCGAGGAACTCATGGGTGAGCCCTTCGTAGGTGTGGTGGTTGGCGTTGGCAAGGCCGGTGAGCCCTGCATTTGCACACAGGCAGTCAAAGTCCCCATTCAATTATGCTGAGTTGAGGAAGCTGTTATCGGCCCATCATGTGCGCAACACCTTCCTTGCCAAAACCATGGCATACGTGTTGTCGAGCTCAGCCTAGATCCCCGAGATCTCACCACGTTGGCGCTTGCTCTCGCGAAAAAGTCTACCGATCTTGTTCATCTTGAAGCACTAAGAAATTTCAACATAAAACATTAGGCATATAGTTTCTACATGATATATGAGAGATTCTACGTGGAGGAATTCAATCCTAACGTGAGAAATTAAAAGAGAAAATCAATCAAGCTTGAGTTCATACACTAGTTCAATGAGAATATTTCAACCATGGAATTCTAAAAATAAAGCATGGATAGTGAGAGAAACATACCGATCTATCGATTCCCCCACTCAAACGAACGAAATCCGCAAAGAATTGAGAGTTCTTGAGAGGTTTTGAGAGTTTTGCAGAGAGAGGTTGAGAGAAATAATGAGGGGAGGGAGAAGCTTGCCCTGCCCCGTCCCGTTTAAGTGGTCGGGCCAAACTATACGACGAGAACTATATGGCCGGGCCGGGTACCTCCCGTCGTATAGTTGTGGCGGCGGCGAGGGTTAGGGTTTCAATTCGCTAGATCACAACTATACGGTCACAACTATAAGGCCGGACCAGATGGTCCCGCCGTATAGTTGGTCGTCAACCTTTCTGTATTTGAACCTCAACTTTTGAGGATTTTTTCGATAACTATACGGCCACAACTATACAGCGGGAATTTTTAGTCCAGCCATATAGTTGGTCGTTAGACCTTCTGTAGTATGCTTTTTCACCCAAATTTTTAGAGATGCATTTTTTATTTGGATAATAATGTTGAGCTAGTTTCTACAGGTAAACTCAAACTTTACTTTATACTCTAAGTCTATGCTTGTCCAGTCGGTATTTCTGCTACTTTTTGACAGATGCATCTTTACGGGCGCGCTTCCGCAAAAATGTCTGTGAAAAAGTTGAAGGAATGCGATGAACAACTTTATTATCTAATTTTAATTTATTTTATTGATATTGATATGACGGTTGGTGAACAACTTTATTATCTCTCTTAGTTGGTTATCTATGTATCCCTTGGTGTGAGTGACTTTATGGAATATTAATGAAAAGTTTCATCTTTTACTTTTTGCACTTCTTATTTTAGTTTGCAATCTCTATTATATGATTGATCTTGTTGATCAGTATTGGTATTACTTTCGGATCATCAAGTAGATCTAAATTGGTTTTGGCAAACCGAGCTCTGGTCAGTAGCAACACTTTTTGATATTTCAAAGGAAAAGAGAAAAGCACTTACAGGTATTTTGTATCATTTATCTTCTTTCTTGATTGGCTCATAAGCTTAGTATTCTTTATTTAAGATATTTTGTGTCTTCAAGGAGGATTGCATGTTTGGCTTTATTACTTGTATGTTTACTTGTTTCCTTCAACTCTTTTGCTTGCTACCTAGCCTTGCTAGCCAAAAACCTGTATTGAGAAGGCATACTTCTCATGCATCCAACCCTTTAAACCAAAACATGTGCCATTTGTGTCCACCATATCTACCTATTAGCATTATTGCTATTCCAAGTAAATTCTCAAGCTTCATCTATCTTTCGAATTAAAAATTATTTTGTTATGTGAAAACTAGTTAGTATAGATCTCACGAACTTGATGGCACACCTTATTTTCTTGCCCCTAATAAACTTGAACCATTGTATCATCGAAGTTGTATATGCTTGCACCTATACGTTGGAATTAGCAGAACCTTGCTGTCACAAGGAATGCTTTCAACATTGCACTTGTACATTGTACACAGTTGATATCATGCTCTTTTGTTTGTGAATGTCGTCGGTGTGAAATAAAAGGGGAGCTTGTAAGTCCATGGAGTTATGTATGTGTGTTATAGAAACGCCTAGGCCGCTAGCCTAAGCCATGATCATGGTGGAAACTTGCAGGATAACCATAGTTATCAATCTGTGAAGCATCCTCAATAAAAACCTATGCAAATAGCAAATAAAAGGATCTCTGAGATGCTCACTGTTTGCTTGCCTTGTCATTTTGATTATGGGATAGCTCATGTATCATGTGCAAGGGGTACTCCGTTGGCGGTTCTTTATGATACACATGTACTTACTATGACAAGAACTTACCGATAAATAAAGTTGAGTAGCATGAGGGTGGCCCTCATACTCAAGGGACATGAGATTGCCAACTTATATTTCGTCAAGCATATACTCCATCTTTGTTCACTTTAACCTTAATCACCTAAAGATGCTTATGATAGGGGCAATGAGAGCTCAAAGCTAGTCAGTACCATAATCTTTTGAAACCTCTTTATGGACTTGAAATCCCTGCTTCCCTCTATGAAAGGGCCTTTCTTCTACTTCTAAGTTGAGTCAGTAAACCTATTCCTCTCTATCTCCAGCAAGCATTTGAGTTGTGTTTCAAGCATTCATATGATGATTTATTCAATCATGTTTTTATTTTCCTTGTTTGCACAAGACTCTTATCTAAATGAGTATTACTTTGAAAGCTATCATTGTGAAAAACCTTTTATGTTTGAGCAAAGAGTACTCCTGTTATAAACTTCTTTACAAAAGATTTGCTTGGAAACTGTTTACCACTTGTTCCCTGACCAAGAACAAAGTTTGCCAATCCCAATTATGATTTATCTTTATGCATCTTTATTGTGACTCCTATATTTGTTGCAAGCTAAGTTATATAATCGTGAGTTGCTTTCTTCTATGAGTTGTGTATTGGTAAGCATGATGCTTCTTGTCCGTATTCTTTTTATCGACACTTCACTCCATAAACCTGTGGACATGTTATTGAGCAGTTTTCTCTTGGGGACAAGCGAGGTCTAAGCTTGGGGGGAGTTGATACGTCCAAATTTCATCACCATTCTATATCATAATTTGCCTCTATTCATTGATATATTTCATATTAATAGGTGTTACTTATGTATTTTCATTGGTTTTTCCATGTTGGATGATTCTTGGAGGATGAACTGCCGGAGTCTGGATTCTGATGGAAAAAGCGGTGTTTTGATGCAATTTCGTGAAGATCATAAAAATACGAAAAAACTACAGAAAAATATATTTTTCCAGAAGGGGAGGCAGAGTTGGGCCATAGGGGGCCCACACCCCCATGCGCGGGCCACCCTAGGATGCGCCTACAGTGGGTGTGGCCACGCTGGCCCACCTCTAGCTCCGCCCTCTCGCCTATATTTTCTCCTCCAAACCCTTATACACGGGGGAGTGACCATAGAAAGATTTCGCCGCCTCTGCAGGGCGGAAAACACCGAGAGAGAAAGATCTCTCCGGCAGACAGATTTCTGCCCGGAAAATTCCTTCCCGGGAGGGGAGATCGTCGCCATCAACACCATCATCAATCTAGACTTCATCGGGATCATCATCATCATCATCCACACCATCATCTCCACCAGCACCATCATCTCCACTCTATCCCGCTATAACAATTGTGTTGAATCTTGCATAGTTCTTAGGGGAAAATTTCCCGGTGTTGATTAATATTGTAGTTGATGCTTGTGAGTGGAACCATTGAATTATTGTTTATGTTCAGATTATTATCCATCACCATATCATCTCTGATCTTGATCCATATGATGTCTCGTGAGTAGTTCGTTTAGTTCTTTAGGACATGGAAGAAGTCATGTTGTTAGTAGTGGAATTGTGTTGAGGTATTATTCAATGGTTTAATATTTAAGTTGTGGTGCTATTTTTCTAGTGGTGTCATGATACTTCACCATTTATGGGCCTAGGGGAATGCATTGTGTATTTGTCTACTAATTGTGGGGTTGCCGGAGTGACAGAAACCTGAACCCCTGTTAGGAAACCATTGCACAAGGGAGTGTAGGATCTGAGAGTTTAAGGTTGTGGTTAGTTTTTTATCTTAATTGCTTTCTTGTAGTTGCGGATGCTTGCAAGGGGTTTAATCAAAGGGATTTATTAGTCCAAGTAAGGTTGGTACATTAGCACAGGTTCACCCACACAACACTTATAAAACCAAAGAAGATTAAGCAGCTATATGAAACGAAAGCACTTGACAGTATTCCCATGTGTCCTCAAGAACATTTGGTCCTCATTAGTATTTCCACTGGCTTGTCCTTTGCTAAGAAAGGTTTGGGCCAGTTTCTACAATTATTTGCTTTCTGTATTTACTTGCACTTTATTTCCTTGCTTTATCAGAAAACCCCTAAAAGTCCATTTGCTAAGTATTTACAGAGATTTCCTGCTCCGTACCACTAGTCAACACCTTCTGCTCCTCGTTGGGATAGACACTCCTATTTATCGAAAGTACTACGATACACCACCTAAACTTGTGGGTCATCATGATCCACCGGGTTGTAGGCAATCTTGATAGCACTTTCATTTTCACATACAAGAGGCACTTTGTCACAATGGACACCGTATTCCTTTAAATTTTTCCTCATCCATAGCAATTGAGTGCAAGCACTAGCAGGTGCCACATACTCAGCTTCGGCGGTGGAGATAGATATACAATTTTTCTTCTTAGAAGACCAACACACCAAGGACCTACCAAGGAATTGGCAAGACCCAGATGTTGATTTTCTATCATCCTTATAACCAGCCCAATCCAAGTCCGTGTATCAACAAAGAGCGAATGTTGAGCCACGAGGATACCAAATACCATAGTGTGGGGTATGAACCAAATATCTAAAGATTCTCTTGACCGTCATCAAATGGCTTTCTTTAGGAGCCGCTTGATATCTTGCACACACTCCTACACTTAACACGATATCGGGTCTAGATGCACAAAGGTAAAGAAAAGAACCAATCATAGACCAGTATACCTTTTGATCCACATATTTACCATTTGGATTTAGTTCAAGATGAGTCTTTGTTGCCATGGGGGTAGGAGCACCATTTAAATCTTTCATGTTGAATATTTTGAGCATATCTTGAGTATATTTGGCTTGGTTGAAGAACATTCCTCCTCTTACTTGCTTGATCTCAAAACCAATAAATACCCTTAATTCCACCATCATAGACATCCGGAACCTACTAGTCATAAGCATTGATAATTCGTCATTAAAAGCTTTGTTAGATGAGCCAAAGATAATATCATCAACATATATTTGGCATACAAAAAGCTCCCCATTGACCTTCTTAGTAAAAAGAGTGGGATCGATTTTCCCAACCTCAAACCCACGGTCAAACAACAACTCTCTAAGGTGCTCATACCACATGTGTGGGGCTTGTTTGAGCCCATAGGGCGCCTTATCAAGTTTATAGACATGATTTGGGAAGTTGGGATCCTCAAACTCCGGGGGTTGCTTTACATATACAAACTCATGCAATGGACCAGTAGGAAATGCACTTTCTACATCCATTTGTTGCAATTTAAAGTTATGTTGTGCCGCATAAGCAAGAAGGATATAGATGGCCTCAAGGTGAGCCACGGGTGCATATGTCTCTGCATAATCAATGCCTTCAATTTGAGAGAACCTTTGTGAAACCAGTCTTGCCTTGTTCCTGACAACAATTCCATGCTCATCTTGCTTGTTCTTGAATATCCACTTGGTTCCTATGACATTGCGGCAATCCTTTGGCTTCTCAACTAACTTCCATACTTTATTTCTCTCAAAGTTGTTGAGCCATTTATGCATTGCTTCCAGCCAATCCAAATCTTCAAGAGCTTCCCATACTCTCTTTGGTTCAATCATGGAGATGTGTTCTTGGTGTTCACTAAACCTCTTCAATTGTGCTCTTGTGGACATTCCTCTCCTTAGATCTCCAACCACATTGTCTAGAGAGTGGTCTCTTAATTCCAACATTCTATCCATTCTAGATTTGTGATGAGTTTCGATCTCCTTGTTGTTTCTTGGGGGATCTCTTCATCATTTTGGTCCTCGTCTTGACCATCAACTTGACCTTGATCATCATTGGAATCATTCTCTTCATTAAGAGGCACGGATTGACCTTAGTATTCACCAGGCACAATACTAGACTGGAGTTGAGCTGCTCTCACGGCAGATTGTATAGATCTTCCTTGTGTAATAGACCGAGTAGCACTTGACATTATGGAGAATGGTGACTCAATATCCACTTCACTAGAGGCATCTCCCTGATCAACATGTTGAGGGTCCACAACTTGTCTTTGGCTTGGGTCATTGTCCTCCTCGATAGAGGGAGCTTGTTGTTGTTGTGAAGATGAGGGCTCCACTTGAGTAGAGCATAGTTCTTCTCGATCCACCATAAGGGGTTCCTCAACTTGGCGGATAAATCCCCCACACCCATTCTTCCTATGTCATCCTGAGGCATTTCATCATCTCCATCACAAGCATCAACACGCCCCCCTTGGGGAGCACCATATTCTTCGAAAACCAAACTACAAGTTTCTATGACAGCTCCGGAGATCTTATCATAGATTCTATAAGTGTGGGATTCGAGACCATAGCCAACAAAAATACCCTCTAATGCTTTGGAATCGAATTTGGACAAACGAGCACCCTTTTGAGATATAAACACTTACAACCGAACACCCAGAAGTAAGATGCGTTTGGCTTGTTACCGATAAGTATTTCATATGGAGTCTTGATCAATTCTTTGCGGAGGTAGAGCCGGTTTAATGCATGGCAAGCAGTGGAGATTGCTTTGGCCCAAAAATTATATGGATATTTAAACTCCGCCAACATGGTCCTTGCCATATCAATAAGAGTCCGGTTCTTCCTCTCGGCTACACCATTTTGTTGAGGGGTATATGGAGCGGAAGATTGGTGTTTTATCCCCTCATCACTAAGAAATCCATTCAAGGTGTAGTTCTTGAACTCGGTGCCGTTGTCACTTCTTATTATTAACACTGGGACATTGCATTGATGTTGAACCATGTTGATGAAGTAGATGAAGTTCTCTTGGGTCTCACTTTTCAACTTGAAGAAGTATACCCATGTGTATATTGAATAGTCATCAATAATCAACAAACAATATTTTGTCCCACCAAGACTTGCATGAGATGAAGGACAAAAGAGATCCACATGAAGGAGCTGCAAGATCCTCTTGGACTTGATGTAGTTCTTTAGCTTGTGGGGAGAATCATGCATCTTTCCTTCAACATAAGCCATGCAAACACAATCTTTGGAAAGGAAAATATTTATTTTAGTCCAACAATTTGGCCCTACTTGTGGAGACATTGCAAAGTTCTCATATTGACATGGGCTAGGAGGCGATGCCATAACTAACCCGCATCAGCGTTTCCGAATACACATCACACTTGTAGTGGTTTGCCCTGAAAAGTCCACCACATACAAGTCATTTTTGATGTACCCAATGAAAGCGACCTTGAGAGAGTTGCTCCACATGAGGACCACAATATAATCATCAATAAAGATGGCAAAAACCATCTTTCCAAGAGCACGAACTGAAAGTTAATTATAACCAAGGGTCTCAACAAGCATGACGTCCACGAGTGTAATATCGTGGGCAACCACAACCTTGCCAAGACCCATTACCTTAGACTTTGACTTGTCGGCATATGTCACGGATATTTGATCATCATTTGGTCTTAACTCCTTGACAATAGATGAGCTTCCGGTCATATGACTTGTGCAACCACTATCAAGCACCCACTTTGACCCTCCGAAAGCATAAGTCTACAAAAGATCAAGCTAGTTTTTAGGTACCCATTTTTCAATGGGTCCTCTTTTGTTAGCAACAAGGGTCTTGGGGACCCGAATAGACCAAGCAATATAACCATCAAATGGGTCAACATATTGTGCATACACATTACCATAATAATCACGCATTAAAACATAGTGAGGGTTAGCACTTCACGCAAAATCATCATGATACATATTTTTGCCACTTGTGGTCTTACTACCCACAATGGCCTTGTCTTTTCCTTGTGCGGGCTTGGCCTTCTTATTCTTGTTGTTGTTCTTCTTCTTGGCTTTTGAGACAAAGACAATGCCCCCTTTCTCACCATTTGGCCTTTGATTACTCAAGAGGTCATCCATGGACTTGTTTCCTTTTGGAAAGGTGGCCTTAGCTAGCTCCCCCTTCAACCTAGCATTTTCTTCAAGTATATTTGTACTACTAGAAGGAATGAAAGTACTAGGTGAAGCAAAGTTGGTCAATTGAGTTTGAAGCTTTTCATGTGAATTTGTGAGTAACAAGACTTCACTTTCCAAGGCCTTGTGATCCTTCTCAAGCATACCAAATTCCTCGACATGTTTTTCATGAACAACACCAAACTCAATCTTGTCCTTTTTATCCTTTTTTATATTTAGCAATAGCATGGTCACATTCCTTGACAAGTCTATAAACAATTAAGTCATTAGCCTCATCAAGCCCTTCAAGTTTTAGTTCAAGGGACATCCTAGTCTCTTGTTCTTCTTCTAGAGCATTATTTAGAACTTCTAACTCAATCATGTGTTCTATCCCTAATTTACATCTCTCATCAAGAAGGTCTTGGGTGTGAGAAAGTTGATCTAAGAGGTCCACAAAATGTTTCTTGTGTTCCCCTTGCAAGTTATTCATGAACTCATCAAAAGCCATTATTTCCTTTTTAACCTCAAGAGATATCTCATCATCAATTTCATCATTAATCAAGGAGGAGGGGTGTGATGATGATGATACATCCGTTCCTCTTGCCATAAGTCAAGTGACATTCTTGTTGGAGATATTCTCATTTGGAGAGTCGAAGAGGGATAATGTGGGTGTAGAAGTAGTGGCAAGAGCAGCCACACCACTCGATGTTTCCTCTTCATCATCTTCATTGTCGGAGGAGAATTCTGCATGGGTGATCATAACAATTTCACCCGACTTCTTGTTGATGGGTTTCTTCTTGATGAAGGGTTTATTGAAAGGAGCTTTGGAGGTTTTATTCAACAAAAGTTTACCCTCGTGATATTCTCTTTTCTCATAGGGACAACCCTACACAAAGTGATATAAGTCACCACAATTGAAGCAAGTTCTCAATTTAGTGACATTGTCTCTTCGTCCATTTGGGTTGCTTCTTCGTTGCATTTCCATCTTGGCCTTGGCGGGGTCTTTCCAAAATTTATTTGCATATAAGGCTATATATTCACGATGAGCAATCTTGACATCATCTGGATGGCTCATGGATAGGCCTTCATCACTATTGTATTCTTACACATGCTCCACAACTTTGGCCTTTAATGCAAAGTTGACACCATTGCTCATTCCAAGGGCTCGAGCGCGGATATCTTTGGCATTCTTGGCGGCAACCTTGAAAGAGTCCTTATCTTGCATAACTTCATTGGAGGTCATGAGGTGGTATTTGTGTCTTCCTTGTAGGCTCTTCAAGTCGCTGGGCTCAAAGGGCATGAATGCACTCACATATTTCCTTTTTATCCAAGCATCATCCACATGTGAGGCACCCAAATTCCTAAATGTGGTGGCGGTGGACTTGAGCCTACGATACATGTCTTCATGATCTTCACCATCCTTCATATAGAAGCCTTCGGCTTCATTGCTTAGTGCATCATACCGGTTCCTTCTCATGCTCTCATTTCCAACATACAATCCGTGAGAACATCCCAAGCTTCCTTGGCGGTGTTGAGGTGCTCAATGTGAGGGTAATCTTGTGTACCCAATCCTTGTTGAATCATGTGCAAGGCGCATTGAGTTGACTATTGACTACTTATCTTCTAGTCAAGTTGGTTGGATCCCCAATATAGAGTCCTTCTTCAATGATATTCCATAACTCAATACAAGAGTTGCGCACATGAGATTTCATTAGTGATTGCCATTGAGAAAAAGTAGATGTAGCTAGCTTTGGTGGGTCAATTATTGTTTATATGAGGGTGAGGAATTGGAGGGTTCGGAGAGTACCATCCTTGAGACTCATGGTGCTCTCCCTTCCCACCATCCCTTTTTGTGGAGGAATTAGTGTTGTTTGGATTATCCCCCACCACCACACCCACGGGTGATGCCGGGGTATTCACCTTTGGTAATGATGGAGCTACCTCTTGAGGAGAAGGGGATGATGAGTCACGTTTATCTTTAATAAGTTTCTCAAGTAACTCGTGCAATTGTTTGATCTCATTGCCCAAGGTGTAGCTCAATCTTGTCACCGTGTTGGTAGGCTCACCATCACCTTCTCCTAAGTTGCTACCCATATACTCTTAGGCATAAAATCCTGAATAAAGAGCCGAGGCTCTGATACCAACTGAAAAGATCGTATGGGCACCTAGAGGGACGGGGTGAATAGGTGCTAGTTAAAATTTTACTCTTTTTCAAATTCGGGTTTGACAAGAAAGGTAAATTCTCTAGATTATGCAACTAAGGTGAATTTACCTATATGCCAAACTAGCACCAACTAGCACAAACACTAAGCAAGAACAATTAAAGTAAAGTGCGGTAAAAGATAGAAGTAACCAAAGTGGAGCGCGGAGACACAAGGGTTTGTTTCCTGTAGTTCCTTCCTTTTGAGGGGAAGTACGTCTACGTTTGGAGAGGGGTGGTTTCAAACCACCAACGCCACAAGAGGCCCCCCTTGTTCTCCGATGAACCTCACCCCAAAGGGTTCAATTCACCTCTTCCACTATATCGGCAACCTTCGACGTGGAAGCCGACACATTTACAACAAGTTTGGGGCACACATCCATAACTTAATTGGAGGCTCCCAAATACAAGCAAGCTGTCAAACAATCAAAGACAAGCTTGTAAGAACCAAATCAAAAGCCAGGGTTTCCAAAGAAACACTAGAGCAAGGGGCCCTCAAGTGCATGAGGGGGAAATGAAGATCTCTCTTGGTGAAGCTATAGATCAAGGCCTCCTCCTTCGATTCTCCAAAGATCAATGAATTTGATGGTTGAGTGAATAGATCTTGTGGATTTGGTGGCTCAAAATGTGCTGTTGTTCTTGAAGGGAATATGCCCGAGAGGCAATCATAAAGTGGTTATTATCGTATTCCTTGTTTATGATAAATGTTTATTTTACATGCTACAATTGTATTAATACAGAAACGTTAATACATGTGTGTTTAATAAACAAAAGGAAGTTCCTAGTTATGCCTCTCTTATAAACTAGCTCATTGATTAACAAGATGATCATAGGTTTCCTGATCATGGACATTGGATGTTGTTAATAACAAGGTCACAACATTAGTGTAATTGTGTGATGAACATTCATCCTAAGTATATCATTATGATCAAAGTCATTGAGTTTATATTGCTATAACAACTTACGAAGTGATCCTAATCCTTAGACCATGAGATCATGTCAATCACTAACACTGGAAGAGTTTCTTGATAACATCAAACGTCACACCGTAACAGGGTGATTATAAAGATGGGTTCAGAACTACTAAAGTGTTATGTTGAGGCCCATGGATCGAGAGTGGAATTTGTTCATCCCGATGATGGATAGATATGCTCTGGGCCCTCTCGGTGATATCACATTGATTAGCTTGCAAGCAAGTGATTTGATCACTAGAATGTTATATCACGGGAACGAGAAAAGAGTGCATGTCAGTAACGAGATCAAACTAGGTATGGAGATACCGATGATCGAATCTCGGACATGTAATATATCGCGAAACAAAGGGATTAAGATACTAGCGTAAAAGGTTCCGACGATCACAAGAAAGTCATTGTTGAATGTGTGGGAGTCAGTATGGGTCTCCAGATCCCGCTTCTGATTATTGATCCGAGAGGGGTCTCGATCATGTACTCATTATTCGTGAACCGTAGGGTGACACACTTAAGAGACACCGAAATCCATTTGAAGCAAAAGTTTCATGCCGAAAAGAATAAGAAGCGCATGAATTTATTCCACTAGATACCGAAACGGGTTTTCGGGTGAAATTGCAGAAAGTGTTTCTGCATGTGAAATGAAATACTAGCAAGGGGTTATATGTGAATGTTTGTCCATAAAGTAATTGACAAAATTCTGAATAAATAAAAGGAGTTTTATTTAATGAGAGTTTGCATTAAATTTGGTGGAAATTTAATGGGAATTTGAGTGGGTTTTTGAGTGGAGGGAATTGAAAGGCATTTGAGTGAGTGGAGTGTCCACCCACATGAATGTGGAAGAGGTGGGGGCAGCCCCATGGCTGGGCGCATGGCCCCTTGGGTGCCCCCCTCTTCCTATAAAAGGAGCCCCTCCCTCTCTCGCACTCACACCTCCTCGTGAAGGATCTCCCCCCCTCTAGAATTTATCCCCCATGGTTTCGGACTAGCGAGATACATGTTCCTGGTGGCTTTTCGGCAAGAAAGAGTTACGCTTCCGCTGCATCGCTGGAGCGAGGAGGCGGAGGTCGCTCGGTGCCTCGAACGTGTGTGCGAGCATGGATGCGCTGCTGATTTGCGGCGCTAGGACTTCCTCTCGATCTTGAGATCGGCAAGAGATCGTCTACATCAACCACGAGTCGAACTCGTTAAGCTTTATCGGTCTTCAAGGGTATGTTCTCTACAGATATACATCCACCCGTTGTTTGTATCTAGTATATAGATATTGGTACATAGTTCCCATCGTAGGAAATTTTTTGTTTTCTATGCCCATAACCCTACAGTGGTATCAGAGCCGGATCTATGCGTAGATGCTTTACACGGGTAGTACACATATGTCTATGTGGGCGATGATGATCATGTTGTTGCTCCTTAGTTGTAATTTTGGATATTGGTGGCATAGTGGGATGAAGCGGCCCGGACAAACTTTACATGTCCTCGCACATGAGACCTGTTCCACGCTTGACATGCAACTAGTTTGCATAAGTGGCTAGCGGGTGTCTGTCTCTCCTACTATAGTCAATATCTATTTTGCAACGAGTTGTTAACAATTTGGTTATCCTCATTGTGGTTCATGTTCGTAGGTTAGAACGGTTCTATCTCGAAAGCCCTAAGCCACGTAAAAATTGCAATGGATAAATTAGAGGCGTCTAGTTTAGATTGTTGCTGGGCTAGTGTTATGATATGGTGATGTTGTAAGTAGAAGTATGAGATGATACTCTTACAACATACATAACGTGTAATATTCATAGACCTTGGACTTACACATATAGGTATGATAGTGATCATACCACGATGCACATGATAGAGATCATATGCGGGAACCATATCAATTCCACTAATAAACATGTGATGTTTGATAGCATCTTATATTGCTTGTTTAGCGCTTTGTTAGCATAATAAGATGATCCCTCATTTAAATATCAAGATAAGAATGTGTTCTTCCTTTAGTATGCACCGATTATGTTTTCGTCTCTCCAAGACATCACGTGATGATCGGGTGTTCTTGGATCCACGACCATATTTCGGGTATAAAACAGTTACACACGCGAATACTAAGGTTCTTACTTGGAGAGCCTAGCATGTACAGACATGGCCTCGGAACACGGACCGAAAGGTTAAGCATGAGTAATATGTTTTGATATGATGACCATATGGATGCTCTCCTTTGAAGCTACACCGACTCACGTGATGATCGGACTTGGTGTAGTGGATTTGGTTCATGTAATCACCAAAAAGACACGAGGGATGTCGTTTTTGAGTGGGAGTTCATTTCTAATTTGGATTAGTAGAACTCAATTTATCATAAATTAAATCAAAGTGAATTTGCATAATTTGTTGTAGTCATTGGTATCCGTTCACCACCTTATGCATAGTTGTAATTGAGAGAATAGAACTATAGAATTCTGGATATATACTTTACGAACTGGTATCGTCTTGTATTGAGTGTCAATCTAAAGTTTAAAGTCCTATTGCAAACTTTTAGGAAACTCTGTTTACTCCGTGAAATTTAATAATTGGTATTAAATCAAGAGTAATAATTCCAATGTTAGTATCTTAAGTATCATGTTTGCCTCCATGATTCTTGATTGTTTTAATATCAAGTTTATCTAGGAGCTGAAAAAATTGTTTCAGAAACCATCATGTGTGATAGATATAACGATATCTGAAACAATGTTTTGGTTGCAATATGATAGTGTATAATATATGTTCTCATATTGGATGAGAATTTACGAAGGTTGGAGATGCTAGACATCCTAATCATCCAAAAGGGTTTTGGAAAGTAACATTATACTCACGATTCGCCTTTATAAGCTAAAGTAGCTTGATCATGAAAGTCATCATGATAAGGGTGAATATAATATGTATGTAAAATGTTTACTACACTAAAAGATTACTAAAGAATGGATTTTGAAAGAATACCGATCATTTTGATGATGGTGATCTACTTCAAAGTGCAAGTCCAAAGGTATTATTATTTGAATATACACGCTTTGGACTATGTGTCATGTATATGGCGCCACTATTGATGTTGATAGATTCTTTTAAAAGGAAAAGGAAATGCTGAAAGAGAATCTATAAAATATATTTGGCAGAAAAGAAAATATTGGAAATATCCAATTTAGGTATATGGATGATATACATCTTATGGTTGTATTCTTTGCTTATTAGACAATGTGGTTCTTGGGTATTGGATACCGAATTGGTTGGTATGAAATTTCATACAGAACGACGCAATTCATAAACCATAATGGCCTAAGTAACTAGCAAGAGAATATGTGATGATGTTCATAAAAAAAACCGTTGTTTGTATTTCTCGTTGACATCAAAGCTTGACTTCAAGATTTGTTATAATAATTTTTATTTAAATCAGGTATTATGAGAACAAAGGTTGTTCAAATAATTACCGTATTCCATATAAGATGGATGATTTACAAATCTAGTTGGAGAAATCACATCCATAAACCCTAATGCTAAAATGCCGCAAGACAAATGATTGGAAGATCACTTACGAAGTGACATCGCCGTTTAAATTATATTGGGAAGAAAACATGAAGAAACTCCATTTTCATGGATTTTTGTAGTCTTTGATTTGATCAAGTGACGCTTGTGAGACTTTCCTCAGGATAATTAAAACTTCATTCAAAGGCCAAAGAAGAACGATCGACTAAAATATTGGAATTTATACATATCGATGTATGTAGTCCATTATGTGTAGTCGTAAGCGATGGATTGCAACTTCATATGCTTTCTCTAGAAATTTGAGCGAATGTTCACTTAATGAGAAAGAAGTATGAAATATTTGAAAACGTTCAAAGACTTTCAAAATGAAGAGAAAATCATTGTGACAAGAAAATAAATGGTTTATGATTTTATCATAAAGGATTTAGTTGAGTTACAAGTGTAACAAGAAAATAAATGAATTATGATTTTAGCATAAAGGGATTTTATTGAGTTGCAAGTTTAGCAAAACACCTAGATCTACATCTCCCGAAACACCATAGGAGTATGGAGTGTTTGAGATTTGTAATGAAACCTTGTTTGACATGGTTGGATCAAAGGTGTTATTTATAAAATTGCCATTATGTTTTAAAAGATTAAAGATTTAGAGACTACCGCTTTTACACTAAAAAGAGCTCCATCTTGATCCGTTGAAATGACACCATATAAGTTATGGTTTGGGGTAAAACCCAAGTTGTCCTTTCTTAAATTTTGGTATGCTAAGCATAAGTAAGATGTTTACAACCGAAGTCGGATGAGCATGTCTTTGTAGGTTATTTCGAATAACAATTGGTTATTCCTCCATAACACCAAGTACAAAAGGGTTTGTCACTTGAAACGTGAAGTTTCTTGAAGAAGGATTTTTTCATAAATGTTAAGTGGGAGGACAATAGAACTTTGATAAGGTTAACGAACCTTAGATATATGTGCTGAGTTGCGCAGTGCCGGAAAATGTTCTAGAGGCAGCCAAAATGCTCATGGCTCACGTGCCTCAAAGGTTGTGGTCACGGAGGTCTAAGTTCTTATTGAACCAAATCGGTCGGATAAACAATCAAATACTGAGATTTGAGAGTAAATCATTATTTTTTGACAATGATGAACCGACTACATGCAAAGAAGCGATGATGGGCCCTGACTCCGTCAAATGGCTTGAAGCCATAAAATCCGTGATAGTTCCATACACGAGAAATCAAGTTTTGAACTTGGAAGACCCTCCGGAAAGGTGTAAAAACCTATCGGTCGTATTTGGATATATAAAGAAACTGACATGTATGAAATAGTCGACATGTCGTAAAGTATTTTACGACAATGTTCAAGGAGTTGACTATGACAAGATTTGATCTTTCATAGCGATATTTAGTCTGGACGGATTAAAGTAGCAACCACTACATATAATTTGGTATATGGTAGATGAATAAACAAAACAAAATTCTTCTAATAGAATGGTTACCTAGGACGCGTACATGACACGGTCCAAAGGGTTTTGTTAAAATTCAAAGGATGCTAAAAGGGCATGCAAACTTCAATGGTTGAAGTAAGCATCGCGGAGTTGGAATCTTCACCTTAATGAAAAGGAGTTTTCATCAGGAGACGATGAAGATGCTTGCATTTGCAAGAAATTAAGTGGGAGCGCTGAGACATATTTCTAATACATTATGTGGAGGACATCTTGTTGATTAGAAATGATGTATCTTTTATTGACAAAGGTTAAGAATTTCATTTCGATGAAAACTTAGGCAAAACCCGAATATTTAGCATGAATGTCTATAGTGGATAGACTGTGACGCTAATATGGTTGTGCCAAACGTATATATATGAGATATTGAAGGAGTTCAATATAGAAACGACAAGAAACGGTTCTTGTCGCATGGAAAGGAATTGAATCAAGATTCAAGTGTATCGACACTTGATAAGTGAAACAAGATTCAAGTGCTTTGACACTTGATGAGTAAAATCACAAGAATGATTTGATCAATCATACCATGATATGTACACATCCAGATATGTCCTATGCTCTAAGTGTTATGAGCATATACCAGAATGAATCATAAAATGATCATTGGACAATAGTAAGGAAATTCTTATGATCTTTTGGAAGAACTAAGAATATATTTGTGTAGAGGTGACAAACAATTACAAATAGTTCATTTTAAAGCGTTACATTGATACTAGTTTTGTCACAAGATACAAATTAAGTTTATCTCAATTTAAACTATGGGTGGCACAATGTAATGGAAAGAAGATTCCATGATGGATTTGGATGAAATCCATAGTTAAGACATTGTGACGAATACTACAACAAAAAGGCTAAGTATATGACTCCTATAGTAGTAGGAAAGGAGGGAATTTGTGTCAAGTAGTTTGTTATCAAACTAAGGTGTGGTTTGCAACGGGCTAACACTAAAGATATATTGTATGACAATAGTATCGACATGATTTAACCCAAAGGAACTAAAGGTATCACCGAAAGACCAAATTTATACAATGTCATCTCATTGGAGAAGGAGTGATGCGTGAAGACTCAAAGACACGCAAATACACACGGACCTGAAGCGTCAGATCCATAGATTATGTTAACCACTTGCAATTGCGTATATGGAACACTAGAAAGCCATAGGTGTTCAATACGCAAAGTTTTCAAACTAGATTATTGTTTCTAGTGCAAGTGGGAGACTGAAGGGAATATGCCCGAGAGGCAATAATAAAGTGGTTATTATCGTATTCCTTGTTTATGATAAATGTTTATTTTACATGCTACAATTGTATTAATACGGAAACGTTAATACATGTGTTTTTAATAAACAAAAGGAAGTTCCTAGTTATGCCTCTCTTATAAACTAGCTTGTTGATTAACAAGATGATCATAGGTTTCCTGATCATGGACATTGGATGTTGTTAATAACGAGGTCACAACATTAGTGTAATGGTGTGATGAACATTCATCCGAAGTATAGCATTACGATTAAAGTCATTGAGTTTATATTGCTATAACAACTTACGAAGTGATCCTAATCCTTAGACCATGAGATCATGTCAATCACTAACACCGAAAGAGTTTCTTGATAACATCAAACGTCACACCGTAACGGGGTGATTATAAAGATGGGTTCAGAACTACTAAAGTGCTATGTTGAGGCCCATGGATCGAGAGTGGAATTTGTTCATCCTGATGACGGATAGATATTCTCTGGGCCCTCTCGGTGATATCACATTGATTAGCTTGCAAGCAAGTGATTTGATCACTAGAATGTTATATCACGGGAACGAGAAAAGAGTGCAAGTCAGTAACGAGATCAAACTAGGTATGGAGATACCGATGATCGAATCTCGGACATGTAATATATCGCGAAACAAAGGGATTAAGATACTAGCGTAAAAGGTTTCGACAATCACAAGAAAGTCATTGTTGAATGTGTGGGAGTCAGTATGGGTCTCCAGATCCCGCTTGTGATTATTGATCCGAGAGGGGTCTCGATCATGTCCGCATTATTCGCGAACCGTAGGGTGACACACTTAAGAGACACCGGCATCCATTTGGAGCAAAAGTTTCATGCCGAAAAGAGTAACAAGCGCATGAATTTATTTCACTAGATACCGAAACGGGTTTTCGGGTGAAATTGCAGAAAGTGTTTCTGCATGTGAAATGAAATACTAGCAAGGGGTTATATGTGAATGTTTTTCATTAAAGTAATTGACAAAATTCTGAATAAATAAAAGGAGTTTTATTTAATGAGAGTTTGCATTAAATTTGGTGGAAATTTAATGGGAATTTGAGTGGGTTTTTGAGTGGAGGGAATTGAAAGGCATTTGAGTGAGTGGAGTGTCCACCCACATGAATGTGGAAGAGGTGGGGGCAGCCCCATGGCTGGGCGCATGGCCCCTTGGGTGCCCCCCTCTCCCTATAAAAGGAGACCCCTCCCTCTCTCTCACTCACACCTCCTCGTGAAGGATCTCTCTCCCCCTCTAGAATTTATCCCCCATGGTCTCGGACTAGCGAGATACATGTTCCCGGTGGGTTTTTTGGCAAGAAAGAGTTGTGCTTTCGCTGCATAGCTGGAGCGAGGAGGCGGAGGTTGCTCGGTGCCTTGAACATGTGTGCGAGCACGGATGCGCTGCTGATTTGCGGCGCTAGGACTTCCTCTCGATCTTGAGATCGGCAAGAGATCGTCTACATCAACCACGAGTCGAACTCGTTAAGCTTTGTCGGTCTTCAAGGGTATGTTCTCTACAGATATACATCTGCCCGTTGTTTGTATCTAGTAGATAGATCTTGGTACATAGTTCCCATCGTAGGAAAATTTTTGTTTCCTATGATGCGGACCCTACAGTTCTTGATCTGGTCGAGCAGCTCCCAAGGTAGAAGAAGGTGCCCTTATATAGGCCCCCAGAAATTAGAGCACTTGGAGCCACTTATATCGGACAGTCCGGCACATACGG
The DNA here is from genome assembly GCA_916181665.1 of Avena sativa. Taxonomy (NCBI): domain Eukaryota; kingdom Viridiplantae; phylum Streptophyta; class Magnoliopsida; order Poales; family Poaceae; genus Avena; species Avena sativa. Next base: position 128,373,320 of record OV702281.1, on the reverse strand, counting down.
ACCGGACAGTCTGGCCCACCCGGAAACTCTAGGGTGATCCAGCTGGACACTTCGGCCTGACAAAGTTTTCGGCTAGTGTCCGGCAGGTGTCCGGGTAGTGTCCGAACAGGTATACAGACTGTCCACACCTCGCGGGGAAATTCTGGCAACTCGCCAGGGCCGGATACTCCGGTGAGGCCGGACAGTCCGTCCCATACCAGCCAGACAGTCCGGCAGAACATTGACAGTGCATATTTTGATCCTTTGAGGTTCTTTTTCCTTGAGTGTAAATTACACATGAATCTGATATATCCCGATACATTTAACAACATATTAAACCTATCCAAGTGTTGTCAACAAACATCAAAACAATATGAAAGGCATAAATGCCCTTTCAGGGAGTATTCCCCTAATCCTAGCCTTTTATAGAGGGAGTGGAATTACACTAACTCCTGCACCTAAATCACATAAAGCATTATGAATATCAGTTTTTCCTATTGAACATGAAATAGTTGGTATACCAGGATCTCCTGACTTAGGCAATAGTATCCCATTAGTAGGGTAACTAGTCACCATGGCAACGGTTTCAGTTATTTATTTCTTTCTATTAAGAATGTCATGAAGAAATTTAGAATAGGCAGGCACTTTTATTACATCCGCAAATGGAATTTCTAGACGAAGAGCATTAAGTGACTTTGCGAATGAATCATAGATTATTGGATCTGGTTCTTTCTTTTTGCGATCTGGATATGGAAGTTTCTTAGCTTTGTCATTTAACTTTTGTGGAGGATCAGGCTCTTTTGTTGCTTTATTTTGTTGTTGCTTATCATTTTTATTTTTCTCTATTGCAACAACTTCATCTTATTTTCTTGTGTCTTTTTCTTCTCTTGGATTGACAGTTTCTGCATCAAAATTATAACTATCATACTGTGCATCATTCTTCTCCTCCAAGGTTTAATCTTGTGTGTCTTGAGTAGTCTCATCTTGAGGATCCACCAATGTATCATCTTCCTGGCTTGCTTTAAGTAAGGCTTTTTACTTTCGATCTTTTGCCGCTTCATATTCCAGTGGTCCTAATGGTCTTTTAACAACTTCACCTCTTCTTGTAACAACATTAGTAGAAACAGGAATATTTATATCATCATGAAGAAAAATTTGAGAACCAGATGCTATTTGTTCATATTGGGTTTCAATCATACTGAGGTACTTGTTAAATAATTTTATTTCTTGGCCAATCTCCTCATAATTTTCTATAAGTTTGGCCAAAATCTTTTTATGTCTTTGAAATTGCTTATGCAAGTTATTCTGAGACTTTGTGTGTCGATGTTTCAATTCTTGAAAAACTTTTATAGTTTCATCCTCTTTAGTTAAAACTTGTAATAAATCTACTTTGTTTTCCCTGACAAGCTCTGAAGGTATACCTTTTTCCTTCATGGCTTTACGCACTTCAGGCATAATATCATGACTTATGCGAAGTATTCCCTTTTCCGGCTTAGTGCCAAAATCAGGATTATATAAAGAATTATTCTTATCCCTAGTAGACATAAATTTCAAACATGATTTAATAGTTAAAGTATTTATCGATCCTCCTGCTGGTGAATCTAGCAAATCGCTGCCTTGGGTACCAAGACTGTGGTAAAATAAGTGGCAGATAGTTGACTCAGAATAGCCATGATTAGGGATACTATTGATCATTCCAAAAAATCTTTCCCAGGCTTGTGGATAGATTTCTCCCACGTTCTGACTAAAATTGCCTATATTCTTTCTAAGTTCTATTACCGTTGCAAAAGTATTAAAACTGTTTATGAATTTGACAATGCAGTTTTCCCAACATTTAATATAATGGCGAGGGAGAGAATATAACCAGTCTAGAGCTTTACCTTTGAGAGACCAACGAAATAATTTCAGACGAGAGAATTCTCTTGGAAAACCTTTTGGTCCAAGTGATGTTATAACATCGTCGAACTCTCTAAGATGCCTTCCTGGGTCCTCATCTTCCCTTCCACTGAAAGATTATTCCTGCAAAATTTTAATAATTTCACTGTCAAATCGATATTCCCTAACTCCAGGATTAGGAAATTATATTGGTTGTTTAAGAAATGCAGAGTTTGGAGCACTATATTCTCTGAGAGTCTTCTCAGGTTTCTTGGGTGTTGTCCTATGAATGGACATTATTTCCATGAAGTCACTTAGGTTTTCAACTTCAACTTTATTCGATCTCAAAAGTTTTTCAATGATTTCCTCGCGCCTATGAGTAGGCACGCGTTCAAAATAATCTGGTTGATAAGCCCTACCAGAGAGTGTAGAACATTTGTCTCCTAAGAAGACCATCTTGTAATAGGAACACCTGAAATGTCAAGACAAAACATGTAACATCCCAAAAATCATGATTTCTAATCTTGCATATCATTCATGCATTCATAATCATCTTAGGATCATTTTCAAATGAGATTTCAAAAACAGAAGCATTTGAATGTCTATTATTTTATGTAAGCAAGGAAATGGCCCACCACTACTCTCTAGTATGAGATTATTTGTTTTAAACCAGAAATATTTGAACTTAGAGTTGATTGATATTTTCTAAAGCTTGGACAAAGTTTTCAAAACAAAGTATGAATTTAAAACCATTCATATGTATTTATTAAACAAATGGTAAAGGCATTGTTTTATTTAAATTACAATGGGCCAAAGTATTTGGAGTGAGCAACTTTGTTCTGTAGCCAAAAAGGTGCAAGTTCTACTTTACAAAAATTCAGAACAGGTTTGAATTCAAACCCATTTGAAAACCATTTGAAATTGATTCCAGAAAATCAAATCAGAAATAGAAAAAGATAAAAGAAATGGAAAAGGGCTGGCGCCAGCATTTCGGCCCAATAACAGAACCAGCCCACCTGGGCCAGTCCCCCTCTACCCCCCGCTCTCTCACCCACGCGGAACGTACCCCACAGCCACTGACGCTGGGCCCTCTCCACGTCAGCGTCGTCTTCCCCGAATCCTCGCGCGCAGACGCCGCTCCGCCATTACCTCTCTGAAGTGACGCCGCGATTAAACCCAGCGTGAATTCCTTTGATTGGCCGCGTGATTGCCACCCCTGCTCCGGCTACAAAACCCCCTCTCTAGCCCGCACTTTTCCCTTCACTCCACTCGCTCGCTCCGCCACCAGGCTGCCCCTATTTCGCGTTACACCGCCGCAGACAGAGCCAACTCCAGCGAGGTATTCCGGTAAGCCTCGTGTTCACGCCCACTCCTCATTCACTCTGAGATGACCCCCTGTTCCATGCACATCTACTAATATCCTTTGTTCATCTGTTTGTGATCCAGAGCGTCGACTTTGACGAGCACCGTGGGCATCCGACACCGCCTCCAACTCCGGCGAGAGATTTAAGTAAGACCTCACCACCCGTGCCTTCTCTTTGACCCTGTCAGGTTCGCCTGAGTGTTGTGCACACACTGATACCCTCTGTTTGTGCTAGGGTGGCCAGAAACGTCGCCTTCGTCGCCGTCCGAGCAACCCGACACTGTCCCCAACTCCGACGAGCCCCAACAGCCTCTGCAGCACGCCCCCGCCCAAGCCAACGACACCTTGAGCACCATCATGTTCACGCGAGTCTGGTAAGCCACTACCCATCCCCTAGCCCCCACTGGAACCACCGGAACGTCGTCGATAGAAGTGCCGCCACCGCCAGCAACCATTTGCGCCGCCGGTTTTAGGTCAACATGATCTGATCCACTGGATCTAGATCAAGTGGTTTAGATTGGACGCCAGGCCGAAGAGGTACGGGCAGATCTGAGCCGCTGGATTTTAATTAGATCTAACGGTGCGCGAGCGTGATCCAGTGCGAAGCGGTACCATCCAATCAGACAGCGCCGTGTGGCCTGTGTTTTGATTTAAAATCTGAAATTAGATCTATTAGTTGTTCAAACTTACAAAATTCATAACTTTTGATCCACACGTTAAAATTTTGTAAATTTTATATCATTGGAATAAGGAGAAATAATTCTATCCAATTATGCACTTTTTTTTAATAAATTGCATCTGTAAAATGGTTTTTTTTGCAGAGACATTTATAAGCTTATTTTGTATATAAAAATTGTATGGAAAATGTTCTAAGGGCCAAATTAATTTTATTTAGTGTATAATTGTTTTGTTTATGATTTAGTACTGTTCCACTTGTCTTGTTGGATTTAGAAAAATCATCACATGGAATTTTCATGCATTCATATATTTTTGCTTGTTTATTTTGATATGTGAATTTGGTGCTATCATTTTATGTGTAGATTTTGGTGCTAGTGGTGATTATGATTGTGAGGATTGTTGCTACTCCCCCAACTACCAAGGCAAGTGGTGCTTCATATTTTTGTCCCAATATTTGTACTATGCATTAGAAATATTTTGTATAGGGCTGGAATGAATATTTTGCTAAGTATCTATATGCTATGCTTGGGAAATCCTAGTAGTTGTAGAATTGTTAGAATTATCTCTAAGCTAAGATACTTACTATTTCCATGCTTAGCCTAGCTAGTAGCAACCAACGGTGGAATATATACATGCTATGGAAAAATATTGCTTAGTCTTTGACTTATGTTTTTGCTTAATAAAACAACCAAGCGAATGAAACACCTAGGTGGAATGGTAATTGCTTGGTGGTTTTTGGTTGAGTGGTTACACAAGGCCCATTTCTATGGTTTACCTTGTGTATCTCACTTATGGATTACCACCCAGGAACAAAGGGATTTGAGATGCCAAATGTTAAGAAGCTTCTAGTGCAGCCACATGGCATTATGGGTTCTGCCTGGATCATATAGGGTGCAATAACTTAGCCAAATGGACAGTTGATGGTAGGGGAATGATAGGTTTCGAGCGCGTCCATTCTGGTCTAAGGGAAGGCTTCTGAAAGGTCCTATCTTGGTGAAACCAAGTCTTGTGGGGAAAGTGCACCACCTCTGCAGATGGAAGAAACTAAGTACTTAGCCATGTCACCGGTAATGGAAAATTTGAGCATCAAGACATGGAAGCTATCAAGAATCTCCTCATCCCAATTTTCTAAGTTAAAACTTGTGGTTGAACAAGGGTGAAGGTTCACCAATTTCTATTGGTGGTTCCTTAGTGTTTTCAACTAACAGGTAAAACCTATTTTGAACAAAGCAAGCCTAAGCTACACTTAGCCAAATTCATGTAGTAACTAGATGCTAATATTCTACTAAGGTATCACTTGCCAATACTATTCCAATGTATTGACCCACTGTGGCTGTAACTTGTGATGTTGCAGGTTACTCTGATGATGATTAGGGGTTATGAGTCTACACTCAACATGCTTTCTTGTGGCACATGAAGATGAAGACTTCTACTTTTATATTGTTAAGTTAAACTCTTGTACTAGCCTATGGCTAAGGAGTTGTAAAATACTATGTTATCTCTGTAATGACGATGTAATAATGACCATTGTTTATGTGTACTTCATCTTAAACTGTGGATGCTAGAAATTGATCCAAGGACTAGCATTGCAATCATAGGGATCTTTACCTTTATAAAGGTGGGATCTTACAGATGGTATCAGAGCACTGTGCTACCTTTAGGATTATGACCCTAGGATTGGATTAGAAACCACTAAGGAAAAAATTTCAGCAATTTCCACACTTGTATTTTTCTTCTCGCAAACTTTTCTAATCTTATTTCTCATCTCTATCTGTAGATGAACTCCATCAACGAAGCCATGAGGAAGGGACCACTCATGACCATGACCTTGGAGTGTGAGATAGAATTCCCCAAGGCCCTCAAGAACCTCATGGTTACCATGGAGATACATGGTGCAGCTGTGTACATGGAGATACATGGTGCAACTTCACTTTTATAAAAACAAGGAAGATAACCACAAGGAGTCAGGATTCTGCATGGTCACCAACTCAGAAATGCACACAACATTCTTTGACTCTACAAGAAATGCAGCTTGGAATGGCATCAAGGAGCTTGGTGATAGACTCAAGTGCAGAATGCTTAACACCCAAAATGATCTTAGGGAAGAAAAGAAGCATACCCAAGAGTTAGAGGCTACCAACCAATTAAGGAAAGACATCATAGACTTAGCTATGGAGTCATGTGATCAAGATCGACAGATTGCCTCTAGGGATGCCCTGATGGCCAACTTGGCAAGTGAGTGGGGATTGTAATGTACTTCGTTAGTTGGACCACCACACTTATCGTTTCATTTCCAAAAATTTGTCTAAGTTATGTTGAACCTTTGATGCTTGTAATGGATTTGTGTATGCCATAACTTGTGTGATTGTTGCAAAAGTTATGTCACATCCCAAGATTTTCCAAATCTTGTAATGTGAAAAATAAATAAGCAAAATAAATTATTGTTGAATTTTAGGGTGAAAAGAAACTTTTTTTTCTAAATGGAAACTTAAAATCATCTTGAACAAACTTTAATTAAAGTTTGAATTCAACAAAATCCAAATCAAGAGAAATGCATTCCTCTGAAAATGCATCTGGAAATTCAAACTCTTGGAAAATAAATCCAAACCCTAAACCCTAATGGAATAAAAATCATTTCCAAGTTTTCTACAAGCCTATGGATTTGATCCATATAAAAATTTGTCAATAAACATTTACAAAAGATCAAGAAAGACAAATAGAAATGTTATAAAACCATAGAAATTGGTTTCACTTAATTTGGAGCCATAAATAAAATCTTATGAATATAATAAGATAAGGAATTGAATTTCCAAAGCTAATAAAGAACCTATCTAAAATCCAAACCAATTGATGAGCAAATGATCCTAAAAATATTTAAAAGGATAAATAAATATCAAATTAGAATCACCAAGTTTGGATCTCTAAATAAAAAGATATGGTTATTGAAAGATGAAGAAAGAAATATTAAATAAAGAATATTTAAAGACTAAATCAAATCTTGGCCAAATCTATTAAGCAAATGGAATGAATAGAATCCAAATACAAATAAAATAAAATGATAGAGAATTTTACAAATAAAATAAAATGGCAATAACCATTCTATCCCTATTTTATAAAGACAAATCTCTAATAAAAATAAATATATAATGCATGAGAAAATAGTATTTAGGAATTTACCCAAGTGAAATAAAAGTGGTTTAATTCAACTTAAATAAGATTAAAGAAAACCTCCAAATAAAATTTAGGGAATTAAAACCATATTTAATTGTAGAGGTCTCAACCCAATAAGGTAGATTCCTCCTGTGTTTTACAATGCTAGTCCCTGGATCAATAGCTAGCATCCACAGTTAAGATGTAATATCAAGATACAAAGGTCATAATATAACTTTATAACCAGGAATAACATAATTTCATTACATCATACATAGCTCATTTGGCTATTACATTACATTGCAGCGGAATAACTATAGTCATGGGGTCCTTCATCCTCAAAGTGCCACAGGCAGATGTTGGTTGTAGACTTTGTAATCCTAATCAAACAATCTTCACTAAAATCAATCAACCTGCAACATTACAAGTTACATCCACAAGGGTCAATACATTTGAATTGTATTGGCAAGTTTCACTATTATGTGGAATATAAGTGGATCCTATCATTACATGCATATTTGGCTAATTAGAGTTTAGTCTCATTTGCATAAAGCAAAGTTTATCCTATCTTTTCAAAATGGTTTTGGTCCTTTGTCAAATCTCCTTTTACCAAGTTCCTTGAACTCCTTGGTAGAAACTCAAGTGTTCAAGTCCTTGTCAAAAATCTCTTGAGCTACTTGGTAACCCCAAGTGCATCAAGTTTTGTCAAAATCTCTTGAGCTCCTTGGTAACCCCAAGTGCATCAAGTTTTAAAAGTTTTCTTTTAGAAATTAGAGTGTCGAGATCTTCCATAGCTTCAGGCCTTAGTTGCTCAGTATTGTCCATAACCGGGGACACGGCTAAGTACTTAGAATTTTGATCTTCTGCAGAAGTGGTACACTTTACCCACATGACACAATCTCGTCTTGACGCCACCAGTGGCCGCTGGATAAGTACTCACCAAAATGGAGTACCGGCAGATCGAGAATGTGACAAAGTCTTTCCATAGGAGTCCTCCCAATACAAAATGCTAGCTTGTCTACCAGGCACAAATGTAGGGTTACTCCCTTACACAAATCTAGTTAACCTGAAGATGCCAATGCATGGGACTTCCACTATGTAGTTGACTAAGCCAGAGCCCATTTAGCATGTGGCTGTACACGGAAGCCACTGTACGAGAAACATGTTCAATCTCTAAGTTTCCTGGGTGGTTTTCCTTTGGAGCACAACACAAAGAGATTGCCATAGACATGGTTCCTTTTGTTGCCACCTTCTCCAAAACTCAAAGTATCCTTGTCCACCCAGGTGGTTCATTGAGTCCTTGTTTTATTATATAAAACATAAGTCTTTTCTCAATCTCATAAAATCTCAACATGTATCTCTTTTCAAAATAAAGCATGGCTAAGAATGTATCAACTACATTGTTTTCACTAAGGAATGTATAGGGTATCCTATTAGGATTTAGCATAGAATAAGTATAGAAATTCTTTTCATGCATGTTTTCAAAAATCCACTAAGTATAATGAAAATAGTAGGACTTTAGATGATAGTGTCACTTGCCTTTTTGGAAGGGAATGATGGTTCACTCCTTGATCTTGCTAGTCTCACACTTTGCTAATTTCACTACAAGTCAATCAAGCAAACACAAAATCAACTAACATTCCAAATCAAAGTCAAACAAACAATTTCACACACACAAAGCAATGGAATCTAAGTCATGCATAAGTATGCAAAGGATGGTTCTATTGTAAGGATGGTCTCCACTAGGTTTCTAAACCTTGTAAGTTCCAAATTGGTTATTTACCAAAATGGAAAAGTCATTAGTTAGAGGGTTTTGCCCAAAAACTATTTTAAAATCCATTCAACATTTTATGTGGTGGAAAATGGTTTTATCAAAGCAAAACTTTATGTTTTTCACCAAATGAGTTGCTATTGCAAAACTTGGTGTTTTGGGACAGTAGGTTTGGTCCAAAACATTTTCCCAAAGTTTTCTTTACAAAAATATTTCCATAAATAAAATCAATAATTTTATTTGGCTAGAAAATGGTTAAGTCAATTAATCCAACCCAACTTTACCAAAATCATTTTCAACACCAAGGGTTGGTTCCTAGGGTCAATATGGTCACAACAAACCATTTTGCAAAAGTTCTAATCCAAAAATCATTTTTAAACAATTTTTCTAATCTAAACAAGCACACAAAAGAATCTGCAAAAACGAGCAAACAAACAGATACTATTTGCTAAACCAAGGGCATGGTTGGCTAGGGCTTGTTCTCCTGATTTCAACGATATAAAGTTTGCAAAATTTGGACGTGTGGTTTGAAAGTTACAAGGGTTTGAAAATTACAAACAAATCTTTTTTCAATTTCTGTTTTAAACACTAGCTGGCCACGCGTCATGTTTTAATTGGCCGAAAACGGTTCGCGCGGATCAGAAACGAGGTGCGTTGGATCTAATCAGATCGAGTGGTCCAGAGAGCGTACATCTTCGCGACTAAGTGAACTAATCGTGAGCGTCGGATCTGAATCTTACGGCTGCTAGCATGCTTGCCAAGGATCGGCGGCGCTGGCGGTGGCTTGCGGCGGCGCACGGCCAGGCAGTGATGCTCCGGTGGTTCTAGGAAGCGAGGAAGACGGAGAGGGTGCTCACCGGGTTCGCGAGGACGAGGTGGTGCTCAAGGTACTGCTGGCTTGACAAGGGGCGCTCAGGGGCAGTCGTAATTCCTCGCCGGAGTTGTTCCTGGCGTCAGGCGGCTCTGGTTGTGCTCGGGGACGGTGCTGTGGTTCACCCCAAGACAAGACGAAGACGTGGTTAGAGGCGCATGGTCGAGACAAGTGAGGGAGTGTGAACGAGGAGGCGCGGGGCGGTCGGGGACTACCTGTGAGGCTCGTCGGAGAAGAACCTTACACGGCGGCGCTCGAAGCTTGACGAAGGCGACGTTCTGGGACGCCCGCAGTCGAATGAAAGGCACAGGCAGGTGCGTCAGGAGGTGGGGAAAGTGTGAGCTAGGTCGAGAAGGCACGGGGCGTTGCGGTGCTGCCGGAATTGGCAAAGGAAGTCGTCGGAGACAGAAGGGCTCGGGAAGGAATTGAGGCGGCCTGGGGGCATGCTTTGGGGAGAAGACAGAGGGGAATGAGAGAGGATGCGCTGGCGTTTAAAGGTGCTTGATCGCTGCGAGTTAAGGTGGCCGTGTTAAGGAGAATTGATGCCGCGAAATCAAGTCTGCAACGGCCGGTGAGGGGGAAGAGGAGGTCGTGCGGGTGGGAAAGAAGAACAGGAGGAGTGGGGCCGGTTAGTCAGTGGGAAAGGAGCGAGGAGGAGGTCCACAGGTCAGTCTCGGTGTGGGTCAGAAACAGAGTGCGAAACGTTTTCTTTCGGGTGAGGGGGAGCTGGGCTGCTGGGCTTAGTTGGGCTTGGCCAGTTGGGTCAGGTCCACTTCCATTTTTTTTATTCTGTATCCTTTTCTTTTTCTATTTCTGAATTCTATTTTGAAATTTCTATCAAACAAACATGGCTCAAATCAATTCAAACAACACTCAAACTTTGTAATATTGGAATTAGTTTTGTTCAGTAACATGAACCAAAATCCAAATTCAAATTAATAATGTTTTAAATCTTTTTAGGTTCCATTTATTAATTAAGTAAAATGGTCCATGGTTTATTAATAAAATAGGGTTTGGTTTATTTAATAAAATCTTCATTTGAAATCCAAATACTTTCAAAACCATATCAGTAGATTTTATTTGTGAATATCAAATATTTGGGAAAACTTATTTTAAATAATTTAATAAGTTTTGATGTTTCAATTAAATTGGTAAAACCCTTTATTTAAATAAAATTGGATATTAAATCCTTATTAATTTATTTAAATAAACCTTTACTATTTTTATTCAAAACAAAATGTTTTAATTAAAAGCTTGGCCAATGTTTTAATTTGGCTTTATAAAATAATCTTTATTTATAAAACTTCTATTTCTTTGAAAATCAAATCCTTTTATTTAAAAGATCTAAAATAGTTATTTTAATTATTTCTATTTTTCTTTAATACAAGTTTATCTTTTTAAATCCCTTTAGGATTTATTTGATTCAATTTGGTTTGAAGTTCCAATTAAATTCAAAAAGTTTCTTCTGGCCCTGAAAATCAAACAAGTTTTATTTTATTCATTTATTTTCACATTACAAGATTTGAAAAATCTTGGGATGTGACAGGCTACCACCCTTAAAATAAATCTCGTCCCGAGATTTGGGAAGGCTGGGGTTACAAGTAGGCTTAAAATAACTAGGGTACTACCACCCTTAAAATAAAGTCTCTTAGGGTTACATTGATGGCTCCTTTGGTTAAAAGTTCAACTCAATAATCAGACAAGGAATCCTTATTTGACTCTTCTGTGTTTTCTAAATCCTGACATCCACTTCTTCTATCTCTTCAAAGTTCCCATTCAGGTCAATGTGATTCACATGTCCTTTCTGGGTCACATTGGAGTTATTCTCATTGGCTCTTCTGGCATCCTTTTTCTTTTTCTTCTCAGGACAGTCTGATGCATAGTGTCCAAGTTCCTTACAATTATAGCACTGCAACTGGCTAATATCTTTCTTTCTGAAAGTGTTATGTTGGTTCTGACCAAGGTCATCTCCATTGTCAGTATCATTTCCATTATTCTCACTTTCGTTGTTGTTGTGGTGATACTGATGTGGTTCAGAATCTTCATTGCTCTTTTTGAATGAATGCTTCTTTTTTGATGATCCTGAATAGTTCTTGAGTTTATGTTTCCTCTTTCTGTTCTCAACTTGATTCATCTTGTTTTCCAATATTGTGGCTTTGTCACAGAGTGATTGATAATTTGGGACATAGGCAACAGCTAGCTGCAGGTTCAACTCATCATTAAGTCCTTCAAGAAATTTATCCTTTCTCTTAGCATCTGTATCAACTTCATCCGGTGCATAGCGTGCCAGATTGTTGAATTCTTCAATATACTCAGCCACACTGAGGTGTCGTTGTTTCAGATTGTGAAACTCCTTTTTCTTCAAGTACATTACTCCAGGTGAGATGTGAGTGGTTCTGAATCCTTCTTCAAAAATAGCCCAAGTCACATCTTCAAGGGGAGTGGTGATTTGAAAGTTGTCCCACCATGTTGCTGCTGGTCCTTCAAGCAGAAATGCTGCAAACCTTACTTTTTCTTCATCGGTGCAACCAACAGTCACTAAGTCTTTGTTTACTGAACGTAACCAGTCATCAGCTTCCATTTGATCAGTTGTTCCAGAGAACCTTGCAGGCCTAAGTTTCAGAAACTTGGTGAGTATGTCAAGTGCTGGAGGATTATTCTGATTGTTGTTGTTGTTATTATTCAAATTCTGTATGAATGTGGTCATCTGCTGCATCAACTGTGTCTGAGCTGCCATCATCTGCTGCATCTCAGGGGTGAAGTTGTTGTTTTAGTTGGGGTTGGCACGACGGGGAGGCATCTGTTGGTTTGATAGGGATAAGTATTTGTGGATAGGTTTTTAAGAAGTCCTAGCACACAACTCAAAACAATCAAACCATCAAACAAGCAACCAATCACTTAACAACTTATGAGCTTAACTCATGAGTTTGAAGGAAACAACAAGTTTTCTTGAAATAACAACTTAGTATAATCATACCTCATAGGACAATATGATCCATACACTAACTTGATATCAATGTCTTTGGTAGGCAATCTAATGTCTTCTTGGTTTTCACTAGTAGTCCTTAGTGATATCCAAGTTGGAAGTCCTTGGTGAACATGCTGAAGATGTTGAAGTCATTAGAGTTGAAGAAGTTGAAGTCATTTAGAGTTGGAGATGTTGAAAAAGTCCTTTGCACATGGTGTAGTCTTTGGTCATGGGGTAGGTTTTTCCATCAAGTTGAAATAGAAGAGAAGTAGAGTTGAAACCAAAATGGTTGCGGAAAGAGTTTACAAGTGTTTTTGTAAATAAGTTTTGGAACAAGAACAACTCCTATTTTTCTAAGGGTTTTTGTCCAATCCTAGGTTTACAAATCCTACAGGCAACACAATGCTCTGATACCATCTGTAGAGGTCTCAACCCAATAAGGTAGATTCCTCCTGTGTTTTACAATGCTAGTCCCTGGATCAATAGCTAGCATCCACAGTTAAAATGTAATATCAAGATACAAAGGTCATAATATAACTTTATAACCAGGAATAACATAATTTCATTACATCATACATAGCTCATTTGGCTATTACATTACATTGCAGCGGAATAACTATAGTCATGGGGTCCTTCATCCTCAAAGTGCCACAGGCAGATGTTGGTTGTAGACTTTGTAATCCTAATCAAACAATCTTCACTAAAATCAATCAACCTGCAACATTACAAGTTACAGCCACAAGGGTCAATACATTTGAATTGTATTGGCAAGTTTTACTATTATGTGGAATATAAGTGGATCCTATCATTACATGCATATTTGGCTAATTAGAGTTTAGGCTCATTTGCATAAAGCAAAGTTTATCCTATCTTTTCAAAATGGTTTTGTTCCTTTGTCAAATCTCCTTTTACCAAGTTCCTTGAACTCCTTGGTAGAAACTCAAGTGTTCAAGTCCTTGTCAAAAATCTCTTGAGCTACTTGGTAACCCCAAGTGCATCAAGTTTTGTCAAAATCTCTTGAGCTCCTTGGTAACCCCAAGTGCATCAAGTTTTAAAAGTTTTCTTTTAGAAATTAGAGTGTCGAGATCTTCCATAGCTTCAGGTCTTAGTTGCTCAGTATTGTCCATAACCGGGGACACGGCTAAGTACTTAGAATTTTGATCTTCTGCAGAAGTGGTACACTTTACCCACATGACACAATCTCGTCTTGACGCCACCAGTGGCCGCTAGATAAGTACTCACCAAAATGGAGTACCGGCAGATCGAGAATGTGACAAAGTCTTTCCATAGGAGTCCTCCCAATACAAAATGCTAGCTTGTCTACCAGGCACAAATGTAGGGTTACTCCCTTACACAAATCTAGTTAACCTGAAGATGCCAATGCATGGGACTTCCACTATGTAGTTGACTAAGCCAGAGCCCATTTAGCATGTGGCTGTACACGGAAGCCACTGTACGAGAAACATGTTCAATCTCTAAGTTTCCTGGGTGGTTTTCCTTTGGAGCACAACACAAAGAGATTGCCATAGACATGGTTCCTTTTGTTGCCACCTTCTCCAAAACTCAAAGTATCCTTGTCGACCCAGGTGGTTCATTGAGTCCTTGTTTTATTATATAAAACATAAGTCTTTTCTCAATCTCATAAAATCTCAACATGTATCTCTTTTCAAAATAAAGCATGGCTAAGAATGTATCAACTACATTGTTTTCACTAAGGAATGTATAGGGTATCCTATTAGGATTTAGCATAGCATAAGTATAGAAATTCTTTTCATGCATGTTTTCAAAAATCCACTAAGTATAATGAAAATAGTAGGACTTTAGATGATAGTGTCACTTGCCTTTTTGGAAGGGAATGATGGTTCACTCCTTGATCTTGCTAGTCTCACACTTTGCTAATTTCACTACAAGTCAATCAAGCAAACACAAAATCAACTAACATTCCAAATCAAAGTCAAACAAACAATTTCACACACACAAAGCAATGGAATCTAAGTCATGCATAAGTATGCAAAGGATGGTTCTATTGTAAGGATGGTCTCCACTAGGTTTCTAAACCTTGTAAGTTCCAAATTGGTTATTTACCAAAATGGAAAAGTCATTAGTTAGAGGGTTTTGCCCAAAAACTATTTTAAAATCCATTCAACATTTTATGTGGTGGAAAATGGTTTTATCAAAGCAAAACTTTATGTTTTTCACCAAATGAGTTGCTATTGCAAAACTTGGTGTTTTGGGACAGTAGGTTTGGTCCAAAACATTTTCCCAAAGTTTTCTTTACAAAAATATTTCCATAAATAAAATCAATAATTTTATTTGGCTAGAAAATGGTTAAGTCAATTAATCCAACCCAACTTTACCAAAATCATTTTCAACACCAAGGGTTGGTTCCTAGGGTCAGTATGGTCACAACAAACCATTTTGCAAAAGTTTTAATCCAAAAATCATTTTTAAACAATTTTTCTAATCTAAACAAGCACACAAAAGAATCTGCAAAAACGAGCAAACAAACAGATACTATTTGCTAAACCAAGGGCATAGTTGGCTAGGGCTTGTTCTCCTGGTTTCAACGATATAAAGTTTGCAAAATTTGGACGTGTGGTTTGAAAGTTACAAGGGTTTGAAAATTACAAACAAATCTGTTTTCAATTTCTGTTTTAAACACTAGCTGGCCACGCGTCATGTTTTAATTGGCCGAAAACGGTTCGCGCGGATCAGAAACGAGGTGCGTTGGATCTAATCAGATCGAGTGGTCCAGAGAGCGTACCTCTTCGCGACTAAGTGAACTAATTGTGAGCGTCGGATCTGAATCTTACGGCTGCTAGCATGCTTGCCAAGGATCGGCGGCGCTGGCGGTGGCTTGCGGCGGCACACGGCCAGGCAGTGATGCTCCGGTGGTTCTAGGAAGCGAGGAAGACGGAGAGGGTGCTCACCGGGTTCGCGAGGACGAGGTGGTGCTCAAGGTACTGCTGGCTTGACAAGGGGCGCTCAGGGGCAGTCGTAATTCCTCGCCGGAGTTGTTCCTGGCGTCAGGCGGCTCTGGTTGTGCTCGGGGACGGTGCTGTGGTTCACCCCAAGACAAGACAAAGACGTGGTTAGACATGCATGGTCGAGACAAGTGAGGGAGTGTGAAGGAGGAGGCGCGGGGCGGTCGGGGACTACCTGTGAGGCTCGTCGGAGAAGAACCAGACACGGCGGCGCTCGAAGCTTGACGAAGGCGACGTTCTGGGACGCCCGCAGTCGAATGAAAGGCACAGGCAGGTGCGTCAGGAGGTGGGGAAAGTGTGAGCTAGGTCGAGAAGGCACGGGGCATTGCGGTGCTGCCGGAATTGGCAAAGGAAGTCGTCGGAGACAGAAGGGCTCGGGAAGGAATTGAGGCAGCCTGGGGGCGTGCTTTGGGGAGAAGACAGAGGGGAATGAGAGAGGATGCGCTGGCGTTTAAAGGTGCTTGATCGCTGCGAGTTAAGGTGGCCGCGTTAAGGAGAATTGATGCTGCGAAATCAAGTCTGCAACGGCCGGTGAGGGGGAAGAGGAGGTCGTGCGGGTGGGAAAGAAGAACAGGAGGAGTGGGGCCGGTCAGTCAGTGGGAAAGGAGCGAGGAGGAGGTCCACAGGTCAGTCTCGGTGTGGGTCAGAAACGGAGTGCGAAACGTTTTCTTTCGGGTGAGGGGGAGCTGGGCTTAGTT
Organism: Avena sativa; assembly: GCA_916181665.1. Taxonomy (NCBI): domain Eukaryota; kingdom Viridiplantae; phylum Streptophyta; class Magnoliopsida; order Poales; family Poaceae; genus Avena; species Avena sativa. The sequence continues at coordinate 128,356,983 of OV702281.1, read as the reverse complement.
GGGCTTGGCCAATTGGGTCAGGTCCACTTCCATTTTTTTATTCTGTATCCTTTTCTTTTTCTATTTCTGAATTCTGTTTTGAAATTTCTATCAAACAAACATGGTTCAAATCAATTCAAACAACACTCAAACTTTGTAATATTGGAATTAGTTTTGTTCAGTAACATGAACCAAAATCCAAATTCAAATTAATAATGTTTTAAATCTTTTTAGGTTCCATTTATTAATTAAGTAAAATGGTCCATGGTTTATTAATAAAATAGGGTTTGGTTTATTTAATAAAATCTTCATTTGAAATCCAAATACTTTCAAAACCATATCAGTAGATTTTATTTGTGAATATCAAATATTTGGGAAAACTTATTTTAAATAATTTAATAAGTTTTGATGTTTCAATTAAATTGGTAAAACCCTTTATTTAAATAAAATTGGATATTAAATCCTTATTAATTTATTTAAATAAACCTTTACTATTTTTATTCAAAACAAAATGTTTTAATTAAAAGCTTGGCCAATGTTTTAATTTGGCTTTATAAAATAATCTTTATTTATAAAACTTCTATTTCTTTGAAAATCAAATCCTTTTATTTAAAAGATCTAAAATAGTTATTTTAATTATTTCTATTTTTCTTTAATACAAGTTTATCTTTTTAAATCCCTTTAGGATTTATTTGATTCAATTTGGTTTGAAGTTCCAATTAAATTCAAAAAGTTTCTTCTGGCCCTGAAAATCAAACAAGTTTTATTTTATTCATTTATTTTCACATTACAAGATTTGAAAAATCTTGGGATGTGACATTAATTCCATTTGGAATTAAAACAAATACCCAAATCAAATGATTTATGAATCATATTGAATACTTTCCAAATAATTCAAGATGACTTATTTGACACCCTATTAAGTAATTAAAAGCTTACTGAAAAGGTTTTGAGGAAGAATGAAATTTAAATAAGGATTAAAAATATTTTAAGTCTTATATGAAGTAATGCAAAGGCCTATTTTGAATAATTAAAAGACATTAAAAAGAATAAATAAATTATTCTAAAAATGATTTAAGAATGATTTATTAATCAATATTTAAACCTACACAAAATATGGCAAAGGTTTGAATTCAAATAAGTGCTTGAATTGATTAAATGAAATCAAAACAGAAATGGAAATAGAAAAAGAAAAACAAAGCAGTATAAAAAAAAGAGAACAAAGTCGAACCAGCCCAGCTAAGCGCACCTGGCCTAGTCCAGCCCAGTTCCTCTCCTCCCCGCAGAAAATGATTCGAACCAGTGAACTCACCCGCAAGGTCGCTGACCGGTGGACCCCATTCCCTCTCTTTCTCTCTCGCTGCCAGACGACCCCACTGCCACCTCACCCGCGGACTCCGCCCCTCACCTCGCCGTCCGTTGCAGGCGAATAAAGTTTGGCTTAATACGCGTTAACCATGCCATTAAACTACCCCGTGATCACGCATACTTAGTCGCCTGCCTCTCCTCCCCATTTCCCCTCGCCTCACCCTAGCACGCCCCCAGGCTGCTGAATTTCTCGCTACACTGCCACTGCTCCGACGACTTTCCCGGCCGATTCCGGCAGCCCCTCGTCGCCCCTCACCTCCTCGACCACACTCGCGTGATCCCCACCCCCTGGCGCTTCTCTCTGCACCCTCAGCTCACTCGCGCGTGCCCTGTAGCATCTACTCTGTCTTCGACTGAACGTCGCCGCCGTCCGCTCCAACTCCGACGAGCTCCACAGGTAGTCTCTGTCCGCGCCGTCCTCTCTCTTTGATGCTCCCGTGCTCCCTGCTTTCCCACGCGTCTAATAGCATCATCTTTTCCCTCTCCCGTGCTCTACAGCGACGTCCCCGACGACGACCGCGCGCACCCGAGGCACAACACAACTCCAATGAGCGATTAAGGCCATCCTCGTGCGCCCCCTTGCCAGCCAGTACCACCTTGAGCTTCCCCATGATTCGGCGAACTCGGTGAGCCCTTCCCCTCTCTCCCTAGCTTCCTGTATCGCCAGCAAGGTCATTGCCCAGAGCCACGCCGCCGCGCAGCCGCCGTCAGCGCCGCCAGTTCCTGGCAAGCGCCTGGTAGCCGTAGGATCTTAATCGCGTGGCCACGATAGATTGACTGAGCGAAGAGGTACGCTTGCCCCTGTGCCGCACGATCCACTTTAGATCTAACGGCTGCTGTCTGTCGATCCAACCGAACAGGTACAGGGGAATTAGAACTCGACACGTGGCTAGATAAGATTTAAAATAGAAATTGTGTTCTATTAGATGTGCCAATTTGAAAAATTCATAACTTTCAAACCACACGTCCAAATTTTGCAAATTTTATATCAATGAAATCAGCAAGACAAGCCCTAGCCAACCATGCACTTTGTTTAGTAAAAGCTTCGGTTAAGTTGTTTTTTTTATAGAAACTTGTGTATGCATGCTTAGGATATAAAATTTATTCCAAAATGTTTTTGAGGATAAAATCTTTGGCAAATGGTGTGTTTTGAACCTACTGACCATAGGAATCAAATTGTGGTTTCAAAAATGTATTTGGTGAAACAAAAGAATAAACTTTGGATTTAAACCATTTCTAGTCAAATAAAAATAATGTTTAATTATTAAAAAAATTTTGGGAGAAAATCTTTGAGAAATGTTTTGGAAATAAACTCTCTGACCCAAACACCAAGTTTGATGATTTGAAAACTTATTTTATGAACCTATAGATTATTGCCTTATTAAAAACATTTCCACACCACATAAAATGATACCTTGTTTTAAAAAATGGTTTATGAAGTGAAATCTTTTGCAAATGGTTTTGCCACTCTATAAAATAACCAATAAGTGTTTTAGAATGTTTGTAACCTATTATAAAACACTTTTGTAAATAAAACAAAGTTTGGCATGCTTGCATGCATTGTTTTGTTACTATGATTTTATGTGATGAATTGCTTGAATAGTAGATTGAATTATTGTTTGCTTGATTGAATTGTAGTGACTTGAAGATTGTGATTGTTGCAAAGACAAGGAGTGAACCTATACCCTATACCAAAAAGGCAAGTGATGCTTCATACTTTTGTCCCATTATTTTCACTATGCATTAGTGATATTTCTAAGTAGGACTTGCATGGAAATTTTACTAAGTATAAACTATGCTATGGGAAATCCTAGTAGATGAAACCTTAGTAGAATTTCCTAAGTTAAGATTCCTACTACTATCATGCTTAGCTTAGCTAATAGAAAACAAGGGTGGAATATATATTCATGCTATGGAAAAATTTCTAAGTCTGAGGACTTGTGTTTTGATTAATAAAACAACTAAGTGAATGGATCACCTGGGTGGAATGGAAGGAATGGTTTGTGTTGAGTGGTCATGCAAGTCCAGCATGCTGGGGAAAACTTGGGCATCACTAAGTCCAGTATGCTGGGGAAAACTTGGTGTCTCACTTGTGGATGGCCACCCAGGAACAAAGAGATTTGAGAGGTCAAATGTTGAGAAGCTTCAAGTGCAGCCACTTGGCATTATGGGCTCTGCCTGGATCATATAGGTTGCAATAACTTAGCCAAATGGACAGTTGGTGGTAGGGGAATGATAGGTTGGAACGCGTCCATTTTGGTCTAAGGGAAGGCTTCTGAAAGATCTTGTCTTGGTGAAACCAAGTCTTGTGGGGAAAGTGCACCACCTCTGCAGAGTGTAAAATCTAAGTACTTAGCCATGTCCCTGGCAAAGGACAATTTGAGCATCAAGACATGGAAGCTCTCAAGAATCTCATCATCCCAATTTCTAAGTTAAAAACTTGTGGTTGAACAAGGGTTAAGGTTCACCAATTTCTATTGGTGGTTCCTTGGGTGATATTTTTTGTCAAGCAAAAACTTAGTGTTTTCAAATGATAAGGAAAACCTATTTTGAGCAAAGCAAGCCTAAGCTCCACTTAGCCAAATGCATATAGATGGTAGACTCCACTATATTACCATAGTATCACTTGCCAATACAATTCAAATGTATTAACCCTTGTGGCTGTAACTTGTTATGTTGCAGGTTTGATTGATATTAGTGAAGTTAAATGATTATGATTACAAGTCTACAACCAACATGTCTGCCTGTGGAACTTTGAAGATGAAGGACCCCATGCTATTGTTAAATTCTGCTGCATTGTAATGAGATAGCCAAATGAGCTATGTAAGATGTAATAAATTATTTTATTCTTGGTTATAAAGTTTTATTATGACCTATGTTTCTTGATATTACATCTGAACTGTGGATGCTAGCTATTGATCCAGGGACTAGCATTGTAAACACAGGGATCTCTACCTTATTAAAGGTTGGGAACCTTACAAGTTATGCTGGTGATATTTTGTCTTGTGATTTTTCTCTATTGATGTTGATTCTAACTTTTCTCTATCTTATAAAAATAGATGCCTAATGTTATTATCAACACGGCCGAGGAGTTCAAGGGAACTCGTTTTGGTACTCGTCTCATTGAGCTCACTAGCGTGCTCAACCTTCCACTTCCTAGCATCATGACGCTTCCCCTCACCAAGTTTGAGAGGAAGGACCTTTGGGGCTTCAGAGTCACTCAGCCCGGACGCCAGGCAGAGCCAACCACGGAGACCATCACTTTCAAGCTGATGCATGACAACAAGGAGAAAGTCCTAGATGTAGTCATGCAGGAGTTACTTGGGCGCCTGGTAGGGAGATACTCCAGGCATCTTAGAGGTCTTTACTTTCATCCCTTCGGGAGACGCAAAGAGGAGGGTGAGGCTATTGAGTACGAGGATGTTGCTAGAGAGACGATGTAGCCGATTCGTCTATACCTCCAGGACCTAGAGGGTCTTATTAGGCACCTAGATACTGATAGGACCAACGTCATCTTAGCAATGACGAGCTCTAGGTGCATCTTTGTGAGAAGGACAAGCTCTTCGCGGAGCAAGACGATATAGTCAAGGAAATGGAGGCCAAGTTTGAAAGCCAGGACAAGAAATTCAAGAGCTAGGAGAAGAGAGTCCAAGACTGGAACAAGAATATCCGGGAGATGAAGGAAGAGCTGGAGGCCAAGGACTTCGAGCTCGAGCATCAGCAGGCATTGATCGAGAGGCTTCACTCACAGAAGAGGGCTCTTAGGGCCAAGATAGAGTCCTTGACTACCAATGTTGAGGAATACAAGACCACTATGGAGAATACAGGTCTTACCCTTGTTGATGTGGAGGTTGATGCGGAGGAGTAGTGATGACTACTCATTTATCTTTCATCTACCGTACTTTTGTTTATTGAGTCGCAATGACCATCCAACATGTGGGTGGCTTGCTATGGTGTGCTTCCTTTTCCAAACTTGTTGTTTACATCGTTTGAACCTTATGCTATTTTGATGCTTGGTTTGGTGAATGTCTATGTGATGTATTGTGCATGATAAGCATCTATGGGTATCTCATTCTTATCCTTATGAAAACCATAGATGCCTCCTCGACGTGCCAACCCTAACCCAAACAACAACAATGTCACCCCCGAGATGTAGCAGTTGATGACAGCACAGGCATAACTGATGCAGATGATGACCACCTTTATGCAGAATCAGAATAACAACAACAACAATAATAATAATAACAACAACAACCCGAACAATCCACCAGGATTTGACATGCTCACCAGATTCCTAAGACTGAGGCCTGCAAAGTTCTAAGGAACTACTGATCCCATGGTGGCCAAAGATTGGCTACGTTTGGTGAACAAGGATTTGGTAACTGTCGGCTGCACCGACGAGGAGAAGGTCAGGTTTGCAGCACATCTGTTGGAAGGACCAGCAACTACTTGGTGGGATAACTTCCAGATCACCACTCCCATTGAGGATGTGACATGGGCTATCTTTGAAGATGGATTCCCTACAGATCACATCTCATCCGGAGTGATGAATTTGAAGAAGAAGGAGTTCCATAACCTGAAACAGCGTCACTGCAGCGTGGCTGAATATATTGAGGAGTTCAACAATCTGGCGCGTTATGCATCGGATGAAGTTGATACTGATGCCAAGAGGAAGGAGAAATTCCTTGAAGGACTGAACGATGAACTGAATCTGCAACTATCTGCTGCCTATGTCCCAACCTACCAATCACTTTGTGACAAGGCTACCATCTTGGAGAACAAGATGAAACAGGTTGAAAGCAGAAAGAGGAAGCACGGTGACAAGCACAGCTCGGGATCGTCTCACAAGCATTCCCATCATGATGATAGTGGGAGTTCTGGATCCCACAAACATGGAAAGTACAAAAACCACCATAGCCACAACTGCCATCATGACAACAAGCACCACCGTAGTCATGATAATGACCAGTACAAGAACCACAAGAGTGGACACAAGAGTCACCACAGTGGAGGTGGAAGTGGAAGTGGTAGTCAGCCTGCAAAGAGAGATATCAGTCAGGTTGAATGTTTCAAGTGTAAGAAGATGGGGCATTATGCGAATGAGTGCCCAGAGAAGAAAGTTGAAGGAACCACCAAGCCCAACCCTTTCCAGAAGGGACAAGTGAACCACATCAATGTGGAAGAGATTTATGAGGAGTCCGATGCTGTGGCTGGTAAGTTCAAACTCAATTCTATTCCAGCACTTGTTCTTTTTGATACTGGTGCATCACATTCATTCATATCAAAAGCATTTGTTGATAGAAATGGGTTTCCAACTGAAAATATTGGGTGTCCAATAAAAGTAAGTTCTCCCGGTGGAGATATGATAGTGAGTCTTGGATGTCGTGATCTAGTGATAGAATTTGGAAAGCATAAGTTTCCAGTGAGTCTGATAATCCTAGATTCCCAAGGACTGGATGTAATTTTGGGAATGGACTGGATGACCAAGTTTGAAGGAGTACTAGATTGTGCCAATCGTACTGTCGCACTCACAACCCCGGATAAGAAACGGATTAGATTCAAGTCTAACTTTGAATCAAAAGGAAGTAAGCTAAATTCTCTTAAGGGGGTTAGCATAGACAGTGTACCAATTGTGAGGGAATATCTGGATGTGTTTCCGGAAGAATTGCCGGGAATTCCACCAGATAGAGATGTGGAATTTCTGATTGACTTGCTACCAGGATCAGGACCAATAGAAAAGAGACCTTACAAGATGTCAGTTGATGAGTTGAAAGAACTCAAGAAACAACTTGGAGAACAGTTGCAGAAAGGATTTATTCAACCAAGTTCTTCATCTTGGGGAGCACCGGTCTTGTTTGTGGAAAAGAAAGATATAAGTCAAAGGTTATGCATCGATTATCGTTCACTCAATGAGGTGACTATCAAAAACAAATATCCTTTGCCCAGAATCAATGACTTGTTTGATCAGTTAGAAGGAGCCTGTGTGTTCTCAAAGATTGATCTCCGGTCAGGCTATTTTCAACTTAAGATAAGGGAACAAGACATACCTAAGACTGCCTTCACCACTAGGTATGGATTGTATGAGTACACCGTGATGCCGTTTGGTTTGACCAATGCACCAACTTACTTCATGAATATGATGAACAAGGTGTTCATGGAGTTCCTTGACAAGTTTGTTGTCGTTTTCATCAATGACATTTTGATCTACTCCAAGAGCAAAGAAGAGCATGAAGGTCATTTGCGTTTGATACTTGAGAAGCTTAGAGAGCATAAGCTATATGCCAAATTTAGCAAGTGTGAATTCTGGTTGAATGAAGTTGGATTTCTTGGACACATTGTGTCAGGAGATGGTGTAGCAGTTGATCACGCAAAAGTGTCAGCTGTAACTGAATGAGAATCTCCTAAGTCAGTGAAAGAAGTTCGTAGTTTTCTTGGCTTGGCAGGATATTATAAAAGATTCATTGAGAATTTTTCCAAGGTAGCTAAGCCAATGACGGAGTTGCTAAAGAAATACAAGAAATTTTCTTGGACTGAAGGATGTGAACTTAGTTTCCAAGAATTGAAGAAGAGACTAGTGACATTACCAGTCCTATGTCTGCCAGATTTGGAGAAGGATTTCCAAGTTTATTGTGATGCATCTCATCATGGATTAGGTGCAGTTCTGATGCAAGAAGGGAAAGTTGTGTCTTATGCCTCGAGACAACTCAAAACTCATGAGGTGAATTATCCTACTCATGATTTAGAGTTAGCCTCTATTGTCCATGCACTCAAAACATGGAGAGATTATCTTTTTGGAAAGCGATGTGAAGTGTTCACAGATCACAAAAGTTTGAAGTATTCCCCTCACTCCACTAGCTCGCACTTTCCCTTAAGTTTAGCCGCCCCTGCTCCGACTACAAAACCCCCTCTCCAGCCCGCACTTTTCCCCTCACTCCACTCGCTCGCTCCGCCACCAGGCTTCCCCTATTTCGCGTTACACCTCCACAGACAGAGCCAACTCCGGTGAGGTATTCCGGTAAGCCTCGTGTTCGCGCCCACTCCTCGTTCACTCTGAGATGACCCCCTATTCCATGCGCATCTCCTGATACCCTTTGTTCATCTGTTTGTGATACAGAGCGTCGACTTCGACTAGCACCGTGGGCATCCGACGCCGCCTCCAACTCTGGCGAGAGATTTAGGTAAAACCTGACCACCCCGTGCCTTCTCTTTGACCCTGTCAGGTTCTCCTGAGTGTTGTGCACACACTGATACCCTATGTTTGTGCTAGGGTGGCCAGAAACGTCTCCTTCGTCGCCGTTCGAGCAAACCCGACGTTGTCCCCAACTCCGACGAGCCCCAGCAGCCTCTCCAGAACGTCCCCGCCCAAGCCAACGACACCTTGAGCACCGTCGTGTTCACGCGAGTATGGTAAGCCACTACCCAGCCCTAGCCCCCTCTAGAACCACCGGAACATCGTCGGCAGAAGCGCCGCCGCCGCCAGCAACCATTTGCGCCACCGGTTTTAGGTCAACACGATTTGATCCACTGGATCTAGATCAAGTGGTTTAGATTAGACGCCAGGCCGAAGAGGTACGGGCAGATCTGAGCTGCTGGATTTTAATTAGATCTAACGGTGCACGAGCGTGATCCAGTGTGATGCGGTACCATCCAGTCAGACAGCGTCGCGTGGCCTGTGTTTTGATTTAAAATCTGAAATTAGATCTATTAGTTGTTCAAACTTACAAAATTCATAACTTTTGATCCACACGTTCAAATTTTGTAAATTTTATATAATTGGAATCAGGAGAAAGAATTCTATCCAATTATGCACTTTGTTTAATAAATTGAATCTGTAAAATGGGTTGTTTTTGCAGAGCCATTTATAAGCTTATTTTGTATATAAAAATTATATGGAAAATGTTCTAAGGGCCAAATTAATTTTATTTAGTGTATAATTGTTTTGTTTATGATACAGTACTGTTCCACTTGTCTTGTTGGATTTAGAAAAATCATCACATGGAATTTGCATGCATTCATATATTTTTGCTTGTTTATTTTGATATGTGAATTTGGTGCTATCATTTTATGTATAGATTTTGGTGCTAGTGGTGATTGTGATTGTGAGGATTGTTGCTACTCCCCCAACTACCAAGGAACACCTGAAATGTCAAGAGACAAAACATGTAACATCCCAAAAATCATGATTTCAAAGCTTGCATATCATTCATGCATTCATAATCATTTTAGGATCATTTTCAAATGAGATTTGAAAAACAGAAGCATTTGAATGTCTATTATTTTATGTAAGCAAGGAAATTGCCCACTTCTACTCTCTAGCATGAGATTATTTGTTTTAAACCAGAAAGATTTGAACTTAGAGTTAATTGATATTTTCTAAAGCTTGGACAAAGTTTTCAAACCAAAGTATGCATTTAAAACCATTCATATGCCTTTATTAAACAAATGGTAAAGTCACTCTTTTATTTAAATTCCAATGGGCCAAAGTATTTAGAGTGAGCAACTTTGTTCTGTAGCCAAAAGGTGCAAGTTCTACTTTACAAAAATTTGTAACATGTTTGAATTCAAACCCATTTGAAAACCATTTGAAATTGATTCCAAAAAATCAAATCAGAAATAGAAAAAGATAAAAGAAATGGAAAAGGGCTGGCGCCTGCATTTCAGCCCAATAACAGAACCAGCCCACCTGGGCTAGTCCCCCTCTCTCATCCACGCGGAACGTTCCCTGTAGCCACTGACGCTGGGCCCTCTCCACGTCAGCGTCGTCTTTCCCGAATCCTCGCGCGCAGACGCCGCTCCGCCATTACCTCTCTGAAGTGACGCCGCGATTAAACCCAGCATAAATTCCTTTGATTGGACACGTGATTGCCGCCCCTGCTCCGGCTACAAAACCCCCTCTCCAGCCCGCACTTTTCCCCTCACTCCACTCGCTCGCTCCGCCACCAGGCTTCCCCTATTTCGCGTTACACCGCCACAGACAGAGCCAACTCCGGCGAGGTATTCCGGTAAGCCTCGTGTTTGCGCCCACTCCTCGTTCACTCTGAGATGACCCCCTGTTCCATGTGCATCTACTGATACCCTTTGTTCATCTGTTTGTGATCTAGAGCGTCGACTTCTACGAGCACCGTGGGCATCCGACGCCGCCTCCAACTCCGGCGAGAGATTTAGGTAACACCCGACCACCCCGTGCCTTCTTTTTGACCCTGTCAGGTTCGCCTGAGTGTTGTGCACACACTGATACCCTATGTTTGTGCTAGGGTGCCCAGAAACATCGCCTTCGTCACCGTCCAAGCAAACCCGACGTTGTCCCCAACTCCGACGAGCCCCAGCAGCCTCTGCAGCACACGCCCGCCCAAGCCAACGACACCTTAAGCACCGTCGTGTTTACGCGAGTCTGGTAAGCCACTACCCAGCCCCTAGGCCCCTCTGGAACCACCGAAACATCGTCGGCAGAAGCGCCGCCGCCGCCGGCAACCATTTGTGCCGCCGGTTTTAGGTCAACATGATTTGATCCACTGGATCTAGATCAAGTTGTTTAGATTAGACGCCAGGCCGAAGAGGTACGGGCAGATCTGAGCTGCTGGATTTTAATTAGATCTAACGGTGCATGAGCGTGATCCAGTGCGAAGCGGTACCGTCCAGTCAGACAGCGTCGCGTGGCCTGTGTTTTGATTTAAAATCTGAAATTAGATCTATTAGTTGTTCAAACTTACAAAATTCATAACTTTTGATCCACACGTTCAAATTTTGTAAATTTTATATAATTGGAATCAGGAGAAAGAATTCTATCCAATTATGCACTTTGTTTAATAAATTACATCTGTAAAATGGGTTGTTTTTGCAGAGACATTTATAAGCTTATTTTGTATATAAAAATTATATGGAAAATGTTCTAAGGGCCAAATTAATTTTATTTAGTGTATAATTGTTTTGTTTATGATTCAGTATTGTTCCACTTGTCTTGTTGGATTTAGAAAAATCATCACATGTCATTTGCATGCATTCATATATTTTTTCTTGTTTATTTTGATATGTGAATTTGGTGCTATCATTTTAGGTGTAGATTTTGGTGCTAGTGGTGATTGTGATTGTGATTTTGATTGTGAGGATTGTTGCTACTCCCCCAACTACCAAGGCAAGTGGTGCTTCATATTATTGTTCCAATATTTGGACTATGCATTAGAAATATTTTGTATAGGGCTTGCATGAATATTTTGCTAAGTATCTATATGCTATGCTTGGGAAATCCTAGTAGTTGTAGAATTGTTAGAATTATCTCTAAGCTAAGATACTTACTATTGCAATGCTTAGCCTAGCTAGTAGCAACCAACGGTGGAATATATACATGCTATGGAAAAATATTGCTAAGTCTTTGACTTATGTTTTTGCTTAATAAAACAACCAAGTGAATGAAACACCTTGGTGGAATGGTAATTGCTTGGTGGTTTTTGGTTTAGTGGTTACACAAGGCCCATTTCTATGGTTTACCTTGTGTATCTCACTTGTGGATTGCCACCCAGGAACAAAGGGATTTGGGATGCCAAATGTTAAGAAGCTTCTAGTGCAGCCACATGGCATTATGGGCTCTGCCTGGATCATATAGGTTGCAATAACTTAGCCAAATGGACAGTTGGTGGTAGGGGAATGGTAGATTTGGAGCGCGTCCATTCTGGTCTAAGGGAAGGCTTCTGAAAGGTCCTGTCTTGGTGAAACCAAGTCTTGTGGGGAAAGTGCACCACCTCTGCAGATGGAAGAAACTAAGTACTTAGCCGTGTCCCCGGTAATGGACAATTTGAGCATCAAGACATGGAAGCTATCAAGAATCTCCTCATCCCAATTTTCTAAGTTAAAACTTGTGGTTGAACAAGGGTAAAGGTTCACCAATTTATATTTGTGGTTCCTTGGGAAAGTTTTTGCCAAACAGGCAAAAACTTAGTGTTTTCAACTAATAGGTAAAACCTATTTTGAGCAAAGCAAACCTAAGCTACACTTAGCCTAATTCATGTAGTAACTATATGCTAATATTCTACTAAGGTATCACTTGCCAATACTATTCCAATGTATTAACCCACTGTGGCTGTAACTTGTGATGTTGCAGGTTACTCTGATGATGATTAGGGGTTATGAGTCTACACTCAACATGCTTTCCTGTGGCACATGAAGATGAAGACTTATACTTTTATATTGTTAAGTTAAACTCTTGTACTAGCCTATGGCTAAGGAGTTGTAAAAGACTATGTTATCTCTGGAATGACGATGTAATAATGACCTTTGTTTCTATGTACTGCATCTTAAACTGTGGATGCTAGCAATTGATCCAGGGACTAGCATTGCAATCACAGGGATCTTTACCTTTATAAAGGTGGGATCTTAGAAAACACTTAGATCTTAGCTTGCCGGCAACGACGCTAGAAAATAGCTTGATGACTGCAAGTGCACATGTCGTTTGTAGCTAGTTTTGAAGTTCAGATATAGATCCCACAGGGAGCCGAAAGGTAAGTGTTTATTGGTAAAGTCTCTGTCGCACCTGAAGTTGTCACAGGACTTTGAATGAATTGAGTTCAAGTGTTGAGAATGATAATAGAATTTGGATTTAAATGGAAGTACTTAAATAAAAATAAAATTTAAACTTCATAAATAGAAAGCATAAAAAGTAAAGAACGATTTGTTTGTTGTTTTCTGCAGATGACGAAGTAGGCGCGGGGAGTTTCAGTTCATGGTGATAGTGAATGTGCCGGGTGAATGAATGATATGTGGAACAATTATAATCTTATAAGTATGTGTGTAGGCGAGCAACCCATAATTAGGCGGAACTCCTCTTGGTAGATTTCATCCCAACTTCAATAATCCTACTAGCCTGTTTACCACAACCATGGCCAGTCACTAGACGATTAAGATCCTTCAAGTTACTTAGCAATTAAGCTCCTTGGATTAGACTAATGTAATAAGATCGTTGGTTCCTCGTTATCTTCAAGTAAAACTAGTTTCCCATTGATATCTCTGTGTCACTCGAGGGTCGCCGGTCTGCTAGCAAACAAGATTCTATCTATGTAGAACAAAGCATCAAGTTGTTTGGGCCCTTAATTTGGAAACATGCATTAAGCATTCCACAGATAGTCAAGCACACATAATATACTAATTAGAATTAATCACAAACTTGATGGAAAATATATAGGCACATCACATCTCACCAAACCCCTACATCTCCCACGCCCAAGGGAACTTACTCACACATGAGAGAAGAAAGCATCATCGATATAATTAAATAAAGGGATTTCTTCTTGATATTACCGTGGAGATCCACAATAAGAAATAGAAATAAATCCAACACAATTCTATATGGGAAGAACAATCTCAAACCCTAATCTTGCAAGGTGGATATCTCTCTCTATCTCAAGTACAAGTGATATCTTATGGAGGTGTGCTGGCTAGGAGATCGTGGAGCGAGATGAAGAACGTCTTCCCCTTCTTCTCTGGATCCCTTCTTTCTCCCTTCTGGATGGTATGGCGGCTCGTGTATTCAGTTTTCGACCCCGGCCTCTTCACAGAAGTTGTCCCTTTTAATAAGATGACGGATATGGCAACTATACGGCGGGAACTATATGGTGGCGGTTCGTATAGTTGGTCGTCAAGCTTGAAGTAAATTCCCCTCGATTGCTTCCAAAAAGGGACTTTCTTGTTTTCGCCTGAATATTGTGTTTTTTCTGTTAAATTTCTCTGGTGATGTTCAGAACCTGAAACAAATATTAAAATCCAAGTTTTATTTGCTACCGAAGTATTAGCTTTAGGTAAAGCTAGAAAACTATCAAATCCAAACGAAAACCATTGATAGAAACCATCAAGAATGTGTAGAATCTCACAACTATCACATAGCTATCCTCAACTATATATATAGTTCATTCGTAGTTTACATTCTTGCTCTACAGGTTCTCTTATGATGTCTTTATAATTTCTATGTGGTTCCTAGCTATGACAGTAATTGCATGCCCATTGGGTAGCTCACCGCAAATTCTAGGTCACCCAACATCTCTTGCATTCCAGGATAAACGATTTCTTCCATATATATTTGTTGAAATGACCTGGCCAATTTATATTTGCTAAAATTCTAAGAAACACTTTGATTGATTGCTCATTTCATTGTAGGCACACTTGTCTAATTCTTGCCTATCGTCTTCTTCAAGTTCGCAAGAGAATCCATTATATTTCTAATCTGGTGCTGGTTTATCTTAAGCAATGACATAACTATCCTCTACTCTGTAGTTCATTCGTGGTTTGCATTCCTGCTCTGCAAGTTCTCGCATGATGCATTATAATTTCTGTGTCGTTCATTCTTAGCTACAAAAGTAACTGCACGCCCATTGTGTAGCTCACCGCAAATTCGGAGTCAACCAATGTCTCTTGCATTCCAGGATATACTACTACTTCCATATATATTTGCTGAAATGACCTGGGTAGTTTATATTTGCTGAAATTCTAGGAAACGCTCTGTTTGATTGCTCAATTCATTTGTAGGCACACTTATGTAATGCTTGCTTGTTATGTTCTATAGGTTCACAAGCAATGCCATTATATTTCATATCTAATGGTTCGTCCTAAGCGGAGACATAGCTATCCTCTATATATAGTTCATTCATGGTTTGCATTCTTGCTCGACAAGTTCTCTTCTGATGCCATTATAATTTATATTCGGTTCATAGCTATGACAGTAACTGCATGCCTATTGTGTAGATCATCTCAAATTCTCGGTCACCCAACGTATCTTGCTTTCCAGGATAAACGACTGCTTCCATATATATTTGTTAAAATGACCTGGCTAGTTTATATTTGCTGACATTCTAAGAAACACTTTGCTTGATTGCTCATTTCATTGTAGGCACACTAGTCTAATGCTTGCTTGTCCTCTTCTACAGGTTTGCCAGAGATCGACGCCATTATATTTCTAAACCGGTGCTAGTTTGTCCTAAGCAACGACATAACTATCCTCTATTGTGTATTTCATTTGTGGTTTTCGTTCCTGCTCTGCAAGTTCCTGTATGATGCCATTATAATTTCTAGCTAGTTCATTTTTAGGTACGACAGTAACTGCATGCCATTGTGTAGCTCAACGCAAATTCCGAGTCAACCAAAGTCTCTTGCTTTCCAGGATATACAACTGCTTCCATATATATTTGTTGAAATAACCTAGCTAGTTTATATTTGATGAAATTCTAAGAAACACTTTGTTTAATTGCTCATTTCATTGTACGCACACTTGTCTAATGCTTGCATGTCCTGTTCTACAGGTTCACAACCAAAGCCATTATATTTCGTATCTGGTTGTGGTTCGTCCAAAGCAACGACATAAGTATCCTCTATTGTATAGTTTATTTGTGGTTTGCATTCCTGCTCTACAAGTTCTCGCTTGATGTCATTATAATTTTGGTCTTGTTCATTCTTATCTACGATAGTAACTGCACGCCATTGTCTGGTTTATTCTTATATATATATTTGTTGATATGACCTAGCTAGTTTATATTTGCTAAAATTCTAAACCACACACATTGTTATATTTCGCGTTTCATGGTAGGAACACTAATGTCTACGCATGCTTATTTTCTTGTAGACAGTGTTGGGCTTCCAAGTGCAGAGGTTTGTAGAACAGCAGCAAGTTTCCCTTAAGTGGATCACCCAAGGTTTATCGAACTCAGATAGGAAGAGGTCAAAGTTATCCCTCTCAAGCAACCCTGCAATTAAGATACAAGAAGTTTCTTGTGTCCCCAACACACCCAATACACTTGTCAGGTGTATAGGTGCACTAGTTCGGCAAAGAGATAGTGAAATACAAGTAATATGGATGATTATAAGTGGTAATTGCAATCTGAAATAAAAATGGCATCAAGCAAACATGTAGTAGGACTAATTGTAAAAGGTGTTTCAATTCTTAGAAACAAGGCCTAGGGATCATACTTTCACTTGTGGACACTCTCAATAAACACATAAATATCTTCTCTTCACTATGCTACCCTGAACTACTCTCCGATTGGATAACGAACACCAATTTACGGTGTAGGTCTATAACAACACTCCTTAAAGTTCGCATTCCCCATCTAGGTAACCCCTAACTATCACCTTGAGCGCTAGATGGTTCCAACAAACACCACAATTTCATAGAGACATCCAACTCAAATTATAACTCATGATAAGTATTTCTGTAACTTGCAGCCTAAGTGCCACACACGGTGTACACACTATCAACTTCACACACGTGGGGATAAGCGTAGATTGCAATAATTAAAGCACTTGAGTAGTAGAGTAGCATCTACTTATTCAACTATATTACAGAGATCATGATCACAATAAGATCATGCATAGAGAGAGATGAACACATAGCTACCAGTAGAGCCCTTAGCCTCGGGGGAGAACTACTCCCTCCTCATCATGGGAGTCAGCAAAGGGGATGGAGATAGCGGTGGAGTCGATGGAGATGGCTCTGGGGACAATTCCCCGTCCCGGCAGGGTGCCAGAATAGAGACTTCTGTCAAAAACATCAGAAAATTGGAACTGGCACTGTGGCATCTTGTTAATAGGTTAGTTCTAGAAAATGCATAAAAAATTCCACAAAGTGTAGACAAAACATAAAGCAATTGGTGTAAAACAAGCATGGAGCATCAAAAATTATAGATACGTTTGCAACGTATTAGCATCCCCAAGCTTAAGTCCTGCTCGTCCTCGAGTAGGAAAGTGATAAAAAGAATAATTTTTGAGGTGACATGCACCAACACAACCTTGATCAAGTTATTGCAAAGCATTGATAGCTGGGATCGAAGTACTCTAACATAAGCATGAAAAATATATTTCTAACAATAAGACATAGCAACTATGTTGCAACATGAAAGGCAACACAAACAAAAGATCATGAATAATGCTTTGAAAGACATTTGTTTGTTTCACATATAGAAAACATAGCAAGAGTGGTATTCAGCTTATCCTTCATGGAATAGCAAAACATAAATGCATAGGACACCTTCAAAGTTCATAAGGGCGACTAGATACAAATAATTTAAAAACGGGCAATACCATAATTATGAATAAATCAACAAGTTTTGGGACAATGCACATTGCACTCAGAATAACAACTATGCTCTCTTAATTGGTGCATAAATATAGAAGGTGGAGACTCAACAAAAAGTAAAAAAGAAAGGCCCTTCGCAGAGGGAAGTAGGGATTTCTAGTTTCATAAAGAGCTTCCAAAAATTATGGTACTTACTAGCTTTGAGCTCTCATTGCCCCTAAGCATATCGAAGTGATTAAGGTTAAAGTGAGGCAAATATGAGTTATATGCTTGATAAATCACAAGTTGAAATCTCATGCCCCTTGAGTACAAGTACCATTCCTCATGCTACTCAACTTTAGTCACAGGTAAGTTCTTGTCATTGTAAGCATATGTGTATTATAGAGAACCGCCAACGGGGTACCCCTTTCCCCATGATACACGAGCTATCCTATATCAATGACAAGGCAACAAACAATGAGCATCTCATCAATCTTTTTTTTTCGACACCTTTACCGTAGGGGAAGCCCCTACGGTGTAAATTTTATTAAATAACAAAGAGGGATACAAAGTACATCAGCTAAAGACTAAGAACATGAATAAATTAAAAAGAACAGAGGCTAGAGAGCTAAGAGGCTAAGAGAGACAGAGAGACTAAGAGACTAAGAGAGAGTGAGGGACATCAAGGGGGGAGGAAATGCCTTAGGAAGAGAAGAAAGGTAACAAGGAGGATTACACGGAAAGTGAAAT
This sequence comes from Avena sativa, assembly GCA_916181665.1. Lineage (NCBI taxonomy): Eukaryota > Viridiplantae > Streptophyta > Magnoliopsida > Poales > Poaceae > Avena > Avena sativa. The sequence goes on along the minus strand of OV702281.1, from coordinate 128,338,859 downwards.
AAGCCATTCAACCAGTGGTTGTACTAACGCTGTTTTCACCGTGTACTTATGCAAAAGAAGATCATTTTGGAACCCCACCTTCCACTTATTAAAACTCACAGAATCACCTCTGAAGATATGGTCGTTTCTAACCTTCCATATGTTCCATGTTGCACAAGCCACCACCTCCATAAAACATGGCCCTGAGTAAGCGTTTTGAGCTGCACAAAAAATTTCAGAGAAAGTACCCGTGAAGATCCAATGAATATCCAGTAGATTCCAGCACTGAGTAGCAAACCCACATTCAAAGAAAAGGTGGTTTGTTGTCTTCCTTTGTGTGTCGTTGCAAAGGACACATTCAAGCCCAGCTTCCACCTTCCAATTTTTACGTAGCATCAGATCTTTTGTATTTAATATATCCATCATGAGAAGCCAACAGAATACTTTCAATTTTGGCAGGGATTTCGACTTCTAGATGGCGTTAAGAGCAGCATCCTTAGGTAGCTGAGCAAACAAGAAATTATAATAATTTGAGGGTGTAAATCTGTCTCCCCACACGAAAATTCTCTGGTCCGGCAAATTGGGTGAAAAGGTTGTTCCCTGGATAAGTTGAGTAACCTGGTTCAGCGCCTCAAACGCTTCAACTGACAGGTGCAAAGCAAAATGCGTGGTCAGATCATCCATCTGCGCCAAAGCCGCAACAGATAGATCCTCATTGAGAGCAAAAGAGAAGAGTCTGGGAAACTTATCACAGAGTAAGGTGTTATCCAACCAAAAATCTTTCCAAAATAGCACCGTGTTTCCACTTGAAACCTGACAGCGCGAGACACTTCTATAGTCCCCACTTAAACTGAAGATATCTCGCCACCAGAAGGAACCTCTCTTAGACTGCACATGTGGAACAGTGTCCCCATAAAGATTCCAGACTAGCTTTACCCAGGGAACATCAGCTTTCGAATAGAACTTGTGGATCTGCTTCAATAAGAGAGCCTTGTTCTGCAACTCTAAGTTCAGAATACCAAGACCCCCATACTTCCTTCGTTTACAGACCAATGACCAGGCAGCAAGTGCGTTAGACGAGTTGGAGCCTTCCTCTTTTTCCCAAAGGCAGTGTCTCTGTGCACGATTGCAAATGTTGATGATGGTTTTTTGTAGTTTGAGAGAGCACATGAAGAAAGTAGGTAAAGTGGACAAGACCGATCTGACAAACTCCAGTCTTCCACCGTAGCCAAGGAAACGAGCGCTAGCATTTAAACGTCTCTCAACCAGACCCACCAGAGGAGCCAAATCACTGATCGTGGGTTTAGTAGAGCCCAAGGGGAGGCCAAGGTATGTAAAAGGGAGCTTTCCCACCATACATCCAATAGAGGCAGACAACAGTTCTAACTGCTCCTCGGACACATTTATCGGCATAAGTGAGGATTTGAGATAATTGAATCTTAAACCAGTAGCTAGAGCAAATGATTCCAACAGACATTTTAGGGCAGTCAACTGAATGGGACAAGCTTGCATAATAAGAAGAGTATCGTCATCATACTGGACAATGGGGAAGTCGGTGTTTGGGATGTTCAGAGGAGGCTGAATGGTTCCCATCTAAAATAAGTGATTAACCATTCCTTGTAGTAATTCAGAAACACTGACAAACAGAAGTGGTGAGAGAGGGTCACCTTGCCGCACACCACGACGACAACAACATTTTTTTCTAGGAGTACCATTCAAAAGGACCTCAGATGTACCTGAGTACATGATCATCTTTAGCCAGTTCAACCAGCGGAGATCAAAGCCCAAACATTCAAACACTCTCATAATCGCCTCATGTTCAACAGTATCAAACGCCTTAGCAAAGTCAAGTTTCAAAATCAGCGACTCCACTCTATCCTGTTTGCATTGGTGGATATATTCATAAGCCCAACCGACACAATCCTGAATATTCCGAGACCTCAAGAAGCCATTGATTATCATGAACCATCTTAAGAATCCTCCCTTGTAAACAATTAGCCAAAAGTTTAGTAAGCAGTTTAAGACCAATGTTAACCAAGGAGATATGGCGATAGTCATTGGGACCCTCAGGCGAAAGGATTTTGGGTATCAGTGTAATGAACGAGTCATTTATGCTTTGTAGATTAACATTCCCTTCCCAAAACTCTTGGCATAATCTGTAAAAGTCATATTTGACCACCGGCCAACAGATTTTTAAGAATATGCCCGAGAGACCATCCTGTCCAGGGGATTTATCTCCAGGCATATGCACCACAATACCATCGATTTCCTCCTGAGTGAAAGGAACTGAGAGTTCCTCCAATCCTTCAAAATGAGAGATATATTGTGAGAAGTCAAAGCTATGATCAATGGGAAGGGAAACTCCCAGTCTGTTACGAAACGACTCCCAAAGTAAACCCTCTTTTCAGAATGTGCTGAAGCTTGAGAACCATCCTCTCTGGTGAGGGTAGAAATGAAAATTTTCCTGTACCGAATGGTAGCCATAGAGTGGAAGAAGGAGGTATTCTCGTTACCTAATTTTGCCCATCTAGCAGTACATCTTTTCTTCCAATAATCCTGCCTACACATTAAAACATATTACAACTTATTCTTGACAATGTTTCTAAAGTTCCACTCTGTAATATGCAGAGACCTTAATTCCTCCATGTTATCCAGTTTCAAAATCACTCTGTTACAGTTATCAATTATAGATTTTAACACCGCGAAACTAGTATTCCATTGTTTCAAACCTTTTCTCAGGAGTTTGAATTTAGCAGAAAGGCATTTTGCACTGTCCCAAGGACAATTAATCTCCCAAATCCCTCTGACCTTCTCAAGAAATCCAGGCAACCGAATCCAATGGTTTTCAAAGTGAAATATTTTTTCTTTTGGAATTTCCGTTCCAATGGAAACCACGCATTGGATGTGGTCAGAGGTAGGCCTCGCAAGTGGTCTCACCATAGTATTAGGAAATTTTAAGGTCCAAGCTGAGGAAGTAAAGAACCAGTCTAGTTGCACCAGTAGGGGGTTAAGCTACATATTACTCCAGGTAAAGGAACGTCCTTTAATGGGCAGTTCAATCAAGCCAATATAACTAATAATCTCATTGAATATGGCAATATCAGAGAGGTTGGTACCCTCTCTATTTCTATTTTCAGCGAACCTGTAAATGTTGAAGTCCCCAAGTAAAATCCATAAGGCTTCGTCCTCAATATCTATAGAGAATAGCCAGGAAACAAAATTCTCCCTTGCCACACCATTGCAAGGTCCATAGACATTAACAAGTCTGAAAGTCTCAACAGAGATGTTAGAACTAAACTGCATTGCAATGCCAAACGATTCTTCTAAAATCAGCTGACCAGTAAACATGCTACTGACCCATAGAATTAGTAAACCACCCGAAGCACCTTCCGCAGGTACAAACACAAAATTGTCAAATCTTTGAGGTGCAAAGCATTTAATGAAGCTGGGATCAAACGAGACTTTCTTAGTCTCCTGGAGACAGATGATATAAGCATTACTTGCTTCAATTTTGTGATGAATATGTGGCCATTTTTCAGCATCATTAATCCCGCGAATATTCCAACTTAGAATATGCCAAACACGATTAAGATTCATTACAACCACACATAGGAAAAGCAAATAACAAACACACAAGTTCAGCGGCACAAAGTCGCGAAGATAGAAAGTAAAACAGGCCGAAGAGCCTCCCACTAGACATCACGCGATTTCATGAGATGCTCAGCAGTGAGCTCACTCGGGTCAATCTGACAATCTTCCACACCAATCCTCTGCATCTCTTCAATCTGCAAAATCTCTGGAGCCACTGCTTTTTGAATGTTATAAATCTTGTGACGTGGAGGTTTGTCTGTCAGAGAAGTTTCATAGTAACCTTCTTTATTATTGCGAGTGCAGAGTTTGACCTGGGAGGTTACCTTGGGGGTGGCTGCCTTTGGGGGGCGACCACGCCCCCTTGTTGAAGCCTCGACCTCAACAGCATCATCCACAAACACCAGTAAAGAGTTTTCAGCCTGCCTATTGTTCAGCAAGGGGGAAGCAGAGTTTCTCCCAGTAGGCGGCAGAGAGGGCTCCAAAAATGACCGCCCACGAAACCCAGCTCCAAAGACAGACTCAGAAGGGGCCCAACAGAGCTCACCCTCCCCAAACAGAAACAACCCATCAAAAGCCTCAGCCCAGGACCGCAAGCGAGGAGCCAAGAGAGAATTTATTTCAAACTTTGCCGCCAATTCAGTGACATCTTGGCAGAAAACATAATTATGTAGAGCAGTCACAAAATATACAATCTGAATTTGCCACCCCAATCCTTCAGAGAAATCCTCCAAGTCAATAGAACAATCAGCCCCATTCATCTGAGCAAATCCAACTACATCCCTCTCCGAGATAACTGAAACAGAACCCTTAATTGCCAAGCGCGGATGGTATTTGATGGAACTGAACCTACCCAACAACTCAACCAGTACTGCCACTGAAACTTGATACCCTTCAACAGAAAATCTCACAATTTGTAGTTCAGGGACAGCCTCCACCTGTACCACCACATTATTGTGAACTGAAGCTTCCTCAATAAGGAGATTCACCTCAACACCACCTTCACGAATAAAGGAGCGCTGACTTGCAGTACCCCCATTGATCAGGAGATCAGCAGCAACTTCCACTTCCACAGTTTCTTCTAAGGCGGGTGACCAAGTTTCAGGATCATCAAGAACGTTGCCCTCTGGTAACACACCATCAAGCATGGACGGACCATCATATTGCGTCAAGGCCCTGAGATTAACCCCAAGGTAAGGAGGCTCAACCTGCGACCAATCTTCCCAACCTTGCTCATTAAGCTGCACTGCTGGAGGCGCCTCTTGTTCCCAGGGAACATCCGCATTATGATGATTCCAGTTCTGAAGATTAGCCTAAAAATGCTGCATCTCACCCTCCACCGGCGGTAGAAGGGGGTGGGGAGTGGCATTCATAGCAGGAAGAGTATCCTCCTTACCCCCCGCAAGCGGGTTAACCGCACGCCCATTCAGAATATAGGTGGGAATAGACCAAGATCTACCCTCGGACCCAAAGAAATTGCCAGCTTGCGAAACTAGAAGACTAAGCGGAACCTCACTCAGATCTCTGATATAGACCTTTACAAGAACTCTGACTTTGTTCACTCCTGGGTTATGCCAAAGAAGAAGTTTTCCAAAGAGTGACACTGCCTTGTTCAGATAATAAGAAGTCTGATAATCTAGTGGAAGGTTAAGGAACATGACCCAAGCTTCATGCTGGAAAGCTGGAGTACGCATATTTAAACCCTCATCATGCCTAATAACACTGAAAGTCATTTCCTCTGTGCTATCGAGAGTATGCGGGCCAGATTCAATCAGGTGATCTCTAACAGCAGGTGTTGCAAAATGAACTAAGCCAATCCCAATCGGGCAAACTCTAGGATCAGAAACTGGCGCATGATGATCATGATCAAGAATAGTACAAACCTCATCCAGCCAGGCTTCCTAGGTGATGTCAGGAATGTCCACAGAAACTGTGATAATTGCATATTCCTCAAGCTGAAGGGGAGGATCACTTACAACCAGTAGCCCACGCTGCTTCAGATCAGTCGGACCCTCCATGATCTCCACCGGTCCCGGAAGGTATCGGTAAGGGAGAACATGAAAGTTTGCCATTGCACCAGCCACCGGCGGAGGGGAAAGGGGGGTTGAAGGCGGCGGCGAAGTAACCAGAGGGGGGTGGGGTGGAGGAGAAGGAGGGCAAGCAGATGGTATCAGAGAAGGGTCTTGAAGCCCGGGCGAAAAGGAAACAGCCATACTCCCCTCATGGAAAAAGAGCTCATCAGAGGGAAGCAAATCATCCTCAATTAATGGTTGATCAACCAGATCATTCGCGTCCTTTTTAACCCAGATTTTCTTAACTTAACATCGAACAACCAAGTGGCTGGTTTGTTTGGAGCGACTGCAGAACGCCTTTGGACAGTCTTCTAAGAAATGGCCCAGGGAAGAACAGAGCCCACAAAAAGGGTTCACCAAGCAATCCTTGATGCGATGACCCCAACCAAAACAGCCCATGCATTTAACCTTGTTCTTGCACTTTCTCCATCCATGATTCAAATCTAAGCAATGAAAACAACAGCCATTGTGTCCCAATAAAGAAGTGTCCAGCAGTAGACCAAGTGGACCCCTACCCGTAGGGTAAGCCAGTGAAGTAACGCATACCTCTGATTCCTCCGACAAAATGGACAACTCATTAGATTTCAGTAAAACCGGACAATGACTCCCTGAATGCTGAGACCACTTGCAAGTCTAGCAGCGCCCAAGAAGGGAAAGAACTTTAATTTGATTTGGAAGGCCAAAGAAATTAAGAGCCGATTCAATGTCATGATCCTCATAATGTGCCTCTTTGTGATCCCAAATATACTCAAGCAAGATTTTCGGGACTGGCGAATATTTGCCTTTCCAAAGTTCCCAGAAATTAGAACCAGCAAACAAAGGATTAGAGGGTGGTTCAACAAGACCGGTAGTAGCTTTGCAAGAAAATTCTTGGCAAAATGACACAAATTGTTCCTGAGCAATCTTATCATGAACCTCCTACGAAATAGGACGCTCAACAGGTGGCGCAGGCACTTTTGAATGCTTGCAGGCAGACTGAACAAATGAACTCAAATCTTGAGAACCAGTGCAATCAAAATTCCCAACCTCAGACTTCCAGTTATTCCTTAAAGAATCTAAATTGGGACGAATAGCCATATTTTTCTGAGCCGGAAACATCCCCTGATCCTTACTTAACCAAACCGCAGCAGCAGAATCAATGTGAGAATGGATTGAGGAGGTATCACCACGGAAGAGAGAGAAATAGCAGATGAAGTCCGGCCACACTCGATCACGCAGCCCATACACAAAATGTCCAATACGATTATTTGCAACTGAAAACCGAAACCTCTTATCACTTAATTGAAAAAATCTATATCCATTGCAGTCACCACCCAAGAAACACTGAAGGGAAATTCCCACTGAATCCTCATTGAGAGGAAAGCAAGCCGCCGATACGCCACCACCAGAAAGAACTCCTTGGAACCAGGAAGAGGGGAGAAATGAGGGGGGGGGGGGGAACCAAACCGTTGAAGCACCTGTGCCTCAAACACCGAACCTGGGGAGAAATCCCAGTGCAAGAGACCATCCATGGGGCAAACTTCACGCTAGAAACCATGGCTCGCCGGCCGGATGAGGGGAGGGAGGGAGGGGGAGCATCCTCACGGAGATCCCATGAGCATGGTTTTTCTTTTCTCTATTTTTTTATTTTTCTCCTTTTTATTGAAGATGCTTCATAGATTGCTCATTATGGTTATGCTGCAAGTTTCCATCATGATTAGGCATGGCTTAGGCTAGCCGCCCAGGTATTTCTCTAACACATATACAAATTCCATGGACTTACAAGCTCCCCTTTTATTTCACACCGTCGGTATCCATAAACAAAAGAACATAATATCAAATGAATAAATAAGTGCAATGTCGAAAGCGTACCCCATGATAGAATGGTTATGTTAACACTCAACTTATAATTTGCAAGCATATAAGCATCATAAGATATTCACAATGGTTCAGGTTTATTAAGTGCAAGAAATAAAATGTGCCTTCAAGTTCGTGAGAGCTTTAATCACTAATTTTCACATAACAAAATTTTAATTTGGAAGATAGATGAAAACATGAATATACTTGGAATGGTGTAACACACCATGCATAGGAGTTTATAGAGTAATCGTTGGAATAACTTGGTTTATTGGGAATTGGATGCACAAGTTGAGCTCATACTCAATACAGGTGGGGACTAGCAAAAGACTGGGACCGACCAACTAAGAGAGCAATAATGGTCATAATCAATGCAGAGCGACAAAACATTATTAATCAAGGCATAAAGTGATATCACAAGTCAAAAACAAAATGATCATAGAGGCTAAGGTGACTAGTTCATAGCCATAACATGGTGAAAGTATGTGCCAAGTCAACCCAAATAAAGCATCAAAGGAGAATACCACAATATTATGATTTTGTATGCTAGAACAATGCATGGTTCTTTCATGGCACATTAAGCAATCTCAATTGTTTGAAACAAGTCATGCTACAAGAATAATCACTAAGCATATGGTCAAAGTGATACGTCGTAAACATATCTATAATTTTTGATGTTCCATTCTTGTTTAGTATCCACTTTGCTTTGCTTTGTCTACACATTGAGGTATTTTTATACATTTTCTGGGACTAACCTATTAACAAGATGCCGCAGTGCCAGTTGCCTGTTTTCTGCTGTTTTTTGTTTCAAAAAAGTTAGTAAGGAAATATTCTAGGAATTGGACGGGACAAAGCCAAAGTCAATATTTCATCGAGGAGAACACAGAGACCGAAGGACAAACGGAGGAGGGCCACGAGGCCGCCGCACCCTAGGGTGGCGCAGGCCCACCCTAGGGCGCGCCGCCACCAGGTGTGGCCGCCTCGGGTGCCTCCCATCCTTGCCTCTTCGCCTATATAAACCCCCCGATGCCAAAACCCTAAGTACCCGATCAGATCTCCAAAAAACAGTCTGTAGCCGCCACCACCATCGTCCCTAGATCGGGGGGATCTGAAGCTCTTCCCTGCACCCTGCCGGAGGGGAGAGATCATCCCATGGGCCTTCTTCATCACCATTCCAGCCTCCGGTATGATGCGTGAGTAGTTTGACCTTGGACTATGGGTCCATACATTAGCTACATGGGTGTTTCTCCTCTTTTGTGCTATCATGTTTAGATCTTGTTAGCTTCGTTCATGATTAAGATCATCTATTCGTAATCATGCATGTGGTGTTTGCGGGGATCCGATGGATATTGAGATACTATGTCAGATTGATTATTGATTCTATCATGTCATATGATTATTGATTGTATCATGTCTATGTTGTTTGAGATCTTGCATGCTCTTCGTTTCTAGTAGCTATCTTGGCCAAGTAGATGCTAGTGACTCCAAGAGGGAGTATTTATGCTCGATAGTGGGTTCATGGCTCTACTGAATCTTGGGAAGTGAAAGAAATCTCTAAGGTTGTAGATGTGATGTTGCCACTAGGGAGAAAACAACAATCTTTTGTTCATGGAACAATTGTATTGTTAACTTTACACACATTGCTTAATGTAGTTATCCGTTGCTTGCAACTTAATACTGGAGGGGGTTCAGATAATAACCTGAAGGTGGATTACTAGTCATAGATGGAGTTGGATGGCAGTCTATGTATATTGTTGTAATGCCCAATCAAATCTCATAGGATCATGAATGTCTAGTATTGCATTGTTATGCCTTGCTCAGTCCTGTCAATTGCCCCGCTGTAATTTGTTTACCCAGCATGTTATGTTATTTATCTTAAGGAGAACACCTCTAGTGAACTATGGACCCCGGTCCAATCTTTACTATTGTTATATCATCTACTATTACTGTTTAATTTCAGCAAGCAACCATTACCTTCCACACCATACGTTTAATCCTTTGTTTTCAGCAAACCAGTGAGATTCACAACCTCACTGTAAGTTGGGGCAAAGTCTTGAGTTTGTGTTGTGCAGGATTCCAAGTTGCTAGCAACACCTTGGAGTTGTTTCCTTGATCCTACTGGTTCGATAACCTTGGTTTCATAACTGAGGGAAAATTTACCGCTGTGCTCATCATACCTTCCTCTTGGGGTCTCCCAACGAAGCTCTACTATTGAGCCGCGTCAAGACATTTTCTAGCGCCGTTGCAAGGGAGTTAAGGACATCTTCACAAGGGGAGTTTTTCACAACCTTTCTCTTTACTTTGTTTTTGTTTTGCTTACTTCCTTTTCCTTGTTTTTCTTGCTTATTTTTATCAAAAATTACAAAAAAATAGTTTCGTTTGGTTTGGTTTTTCTTATCAAAACACAAAAAAAATTAGTTCCTACTCTAGTTGCTGCTGCTGTTGGCTTGCTCAACCTTTCTCTTTATTGCTCTCTTAGTTGGTCACTCCCAGTATTTTGCTAGCATCCACTTGTATTGAGTAAGATCTACTCATGCATCCAACTCCCAAGAAACCAAGTTATTCCAAAATGTCCACTATAAATTCCTATGCATGGTGTGTTACACCATTCCAAGTATATTCTTGTTTTATCTATCTTACAAATTAAACTTGTTATGTGAAAATTAGTGATTAAAGATCTCACTAACTTGATGGCACACTTTATTTTTCTTGCCCCTAATAAACTTGAACCATTGTGTCATCTATGTTGTATATGCTTACAATTATAAGTTGGGAATTAGCAGAACCGTGCTGTCACGGGGAACGCTTTCAACACCTATAAATATCTACCTAGTTGATATCATGCTCTTTTGCTTATGGATTTAGGCGGTGTGAAATAAAAGGGGAGCTTGTAAGTCCATGGAGTTATGTATATGTGTTAGAGAAACGCCTAATCCGCTAGCCTAAGCCATGCCTAATCATGGTGGAAAAAAGAGGAAAGAAGAGAAAAAAGCACCATTTTCCCATGGTAAATAAGAAGATTGCTGAGATGCTCATTGCCTGTTGCCTTATCATTTTGATATGGGATAGCTCCAGTGTCACGGGGCAAGGGGTACTCTGTTGGCAGTTCTGTATGATACACATATACTTACTATGAGAAGAACTTACCGATAACTAAAGTTGAGTAGTATGAGGAACGTCCCTCGTACTCAAGGGACATGAGATTGCCAACTTATACTTTGTCAAGCATATACTCCATACTTTGTTCACTTTAACCTTAATCACTTCAAGATGCTTATGATATGAGCAATGAGAGCTGAAATCTAACAAGTACCATAACTTTTGGAAGCTCCTTATGAAACTTGAAATCCCTGCTTCCCTTTGTAGGGCCTTTCTTCCACTTTTATATTGAGTCTCAAACTTCTATCTTTATGCACAAATTAAGAGAACATAGTTTCCATTCTTAGTTCTACGTGCATTGTCCCAAAACTTATTGATTGATATATAATGTTGATATTGCTTGTTCTTGAACTATTTGTATCTAGTCACCCTTATAAACTTTTAAGGTGTCCTATGCATTTACGTTTTGATACTCCATGAGTGACAAGCTGAATGCCACTATGCTATATTTTCTATATGTGAAACAAACAAACATCTTTCAATTCATTGTTATTCATGATCTCTGTTTGTAGCCTTTCATGTTGAAGCATAGTTACTTTGTCCTATTTTTAGAACTTCATCTTTCATGCTCATGTGTAGAGTACTTTGATCCCATCTTTCAATGCTTGCAAATGGTTTGATCATGATTGTGATGGTGCATGTCACCTAAAAAATTATTCTTTTTATCACTTACCTACTCGAGGAAGAGTAGGAGTTAAGCTTGGGGATGCTTGATACATCGCAAACGTATCTATATTTTTTATGTTCCATGCTCCTTTAGTATCCACTTTGCTTTGCTTTGTCCACATTTTTAGGTATTTTTATACATTTTCTAGGACTAACCTATTAACAAGATGCCGCAGTGCCAGTTGCCAGTTTTCTGCTGTTTTTGGTTTCATAAAAGCTAGTAAGGAAATATTTTCAGAATTGGACGGGACAAATGTCGTGGTGGTGGCACGGCAGATGCCATGGGTAGGCTAAAGTATGGGGCCAATGGATGCTAGAGGGATCCGGGGAGGGAAGATGTAGTTATCTCTACGCTCAAACAACTAACATGCAGATCTTTATTTCTCTTCTTTGGGTTCACAAGTGATCCTCGAGCTGTTTGCAGGAAGAAGAGAGCTACTACACGAGCCTTACGGCGTAGAATGAATCGATCCCTTCTCAGGAGCCCGCTTCCCCCCTTATAATGGGGTGCCTTGGTTCCTCCTAGGGCTGACGTGGAAAGCATATTCGAGGAATATGCTTGTCCTAATATGGTAACTCGGCGACCCTCTTTCCGTGTCCCCCTTCTAACGATGGCAATGTTCCAGAGAGCCCCACCTGCGCGACTCGGGCTCCATGACTGTCACCTCCGTGAACTTCTTCTGCCCTTCTGCTGCTCTGCTCCTTGTCCTTTGTGCTTGGCTCTGTTCAGATTCTTCCTAGCTAGAGACTAGGGTTTAACTATAGGCACCTACTTCTCCTGCAAGCTTCGTGTTACTCGGCCTTGTCTCACATAACTCGGCTCGGCCTTCACCTGTATTCAAGTTAGTCAGACTGACTCGTCTGACTTAACTCATATGTCGGCCAGATAAGGTGTTTATCCTTCTGTAGCTGTCATGGCCTTGCTTAGCTCGGCCGACTCTTACATGACTCGGCCGATATAAACAGTAACTCGGCTCATGACAAGGGAGACTCCTTTCGTCTTTCCCCTGTCTTGACCCTATCCGGGGTCACCTCCCCAACATTAGTCCCCGAAGCTGGTGTGGTCCTGCCTATAACCTTGGCCGGGCCACATCAGTTTCCCAATATACGTTTCTCCTTATTTCCGAGTTACTTTTTCTCGTTTATCCGCGCAGCTTCCTAAGCCCGCCTCGTCCTACGTGTAACACTCATCATTATTTTTCTAGTTTTTTGTTCCTCTACAGTGCCCACTGACAACCTACAGTGATTATTGCGCCCGTCGCGTCGGCACAGTGACGCCTCGTGCGCCACTTCGGTCAGGAGGCCCGATCCTCTCCTGCGCCGTGCGGCCTTTGGTGTGGCTCCACTCAGATGCACGCGGTTCCGTCGGACACGTGATATACACGGTTAGCGCTCGCACGCACGATCCTACTACCGCCAGGGCTGCGCGGTTATAAGGAGGGGTGCGGGGCTAGAGGATTCACTTTCCCCCTTCACTCACCGTTCCTCTTCTTCCTCCTCACGCCCGTGCGTCTGTTCGTGCGCCTGCGGTTGCGCCATTGTCGATCTCCTTGTCGGTGATGCCGCGGTCCTTCCGCTCCGACGACCTCATCGCCGTGCGCTTGCTCCGACGCCACCGCCGGTGAGTTTTCTACGGTCCCGTCGCTAGGCTCCTTCCCTAGGCGCATCTTCTGTTTTTCTAGATTTCCTGCGGCGGTTCTCTTCTGTTCCGCCGCCGTGCTTGCTTAGAACCACGACGGGGACCTGCGCCTCTAAGCCTCTCTCCGCCGCTAGTCCTTCTTCCGTTGATTCCTCCGGCGACCCTATGTCTAGTTCTGTCAGTGGAGCGCTCGTCGAAGATGCCGATGTTGCGTCCGGTCCAGAGAGGGGTTCCTGGCAGGGCTCCTCTGTCACTCGTCGTGAGATTGAGTGGCTTATTAGGACACGTCGGATTCCTGCGGAGGTAAGCTGTCTCTTGCCCGGCAAGGAATCCTCTCCTGTACTCAACGAAGGTGAGTATGTTGTTTTTATGTCCCACTTTGCTCGTGGGTTTGGCCTTCCCCTTAGCGATTTCGCTAGGGAATTCCTTGATTACTTCGGCCTCCAGCCGCATCACCTTCCAGCTAATGCTATCGCCACCCTGTCTGCCTATATCTCGGCCTCGGAGGGATACTTCGGCCTCTGGCCCTCTGTGTCTGTTTGGTCCAAATTTTTCCAGATCCGATCTAACGTTGTTCTGGACAAATCTCTTCAACCCTCTGAGAAATCACTCACCCAGTGCGGAGCCGCGTCCATTACACCTCAAAGAAAATCCGAGTTTCCTCGTGTCGCTGGCCTCGAGTCTTGCAAGAAGTGGCATAGATAGTTTTTCTATGTCAAAAACACTGGAAAAGAAGACAAGATTCGGCTCCCTGCCTTTTCTATTGGCCCCCCTTCCAAGAAGAACTGGAACTACAACCCCAGGAAGAGCCATGCTTTGGCCGAGGCATTCGAGATTCGGCTGAAGGAGTTGATCCGTGCCGGGCTCCGCGGTGAGGATCCGATGACCACCTTCGTCAGCAGCCGAATCTGCCCTTTCCAGCTTCGCTCGCACAAGATCTGTTACATGAGTGGTCCTCTCGATCCCAACCGAGTTTCGACGGTTGAGCTCGACGACTATCTTATTTACAAGCGTGTCCGAGCTATCTTCAAGACTGATATGCCAGAGGACTAGACATGGGGGCTGAAGCCGTTCACTCGCAGGAATCCCCCTCCCGAGGTAAATTTACACATTTGTGTTTGCTTCCTAACTGCGTTTGTGACTTATTTTGCCAACTCCACTTTGTTTCTTTTCTTGCAGAGGTTTGCAGAGCAAAAGATCGAGGATGCCGAGGTTCTGGCCCTTCCGTGGACCGCAGATCGGAACACCACGAACAACGGGGAACCTGACTCAGAGGAGTTTGTTCCTAAGTCGGACGTCGCTCCGGCTTGCGCTCGTGGAAAGACCTCGGCCCACGGGGAGGAAGGTGACTCGGACGACGTCGAAATTCTTGAGGTAGTCGCCGCGATGCCTATCTTTTATGCATTTCCGGCTTCTACTTTCCCAGCTAATCAGGCCGGTCAGGTGCACGACGTCGAGCCTATCGCCTCTCAAGCTCCTGCTACCTCGAGGAAGCGCACTGCTCCGGTAGCACCCTCCGAAGCTGCTCCCAAGAAATGAACGAAGAAATCATCCCAGCACCTTTCGAAGCGTAAAACCATGCCCGGAGTTACTGGGTGAGTTTATTTTCATTTGTACTTCTTGTTTCTCTCTTTCTGTCTTTTGATTCGACTTTTTGTGCTTTTGCAGAGCTCCTCTCTCTGCCAAGCCAAGTGGTCCGAGTATGACGAGTCATACAAATCGGCTGCCCTCTCCTCCGCCTCCTAAAGATATTCGGGTTCCTAGTCCCTCTCGCGTTGACTCTCCTCCTGCGCCGACGCAGACATCACCTCGGCGAGATGTACCCACAGCTCCCATTGCTGACACCGACATAACTCCTCCAGTAGATCCTCCTATTGAACCTGTTGCCCCTGTTATGACCACCGAAGTTTTCTTTCGTTAAGCACAATGAGGGGGATAACTGGAGGAGGGCTCAATTCAATAATGAATGTTGGGTGATGCTAGTTGGGCCTCCTTTAGACCACTGGCATACTGAGGATCTGAATGCAGTTTTTGCTGTTATTGGGAAGGTCCTTTTATGGGAGAGGGACCCAGACCAAAAAGGCAGGATTCTAGCGAAGATTTGTGTTACTGACCTGGTTGAAATCCCCAAGAGTGTAAGGTTTACCATTGGCGACTTGGTGGAGTCTGAACCCTGGACTTTCGGTTGAAGTGTTGCAAAGTGACCTACTTGGGGGGACCCACTTCCAGATGACAATGTGGACCCACATCCTGCTCCTGTCTTTGGACCCCAAATCCCCCCTCCTCCCCCTCCCCCTGCTCCTGGGGGTGGTTGGGGTCAGTGGTTGGCCCCTGTGCATGATCCTGCTCATGAAGGTGACAATAATGAAGGTTGGGGCCCCTAGGAAGCTGCTGCTGCTCCTGTTCAAGGCCCTGTCATTACTCCTGGTGAAGACATGCCTGTAGACAACCAACATCTTCCACCTCAGGATGTTAACAGTGGGGTTACAGGTGCTATCATTGTCCAAGACTGGGAGTCTGATGATGATGAGTCTGTCAATGCTGAGCATGTGGTTGCTGAGGATCAGGGTGTGGCTGATGGACCCCAAGGAGTTGGCATTGGTGAAGGCCTTCAAAGTATTTTACAAAACTATTTGTTTGATGATGATGAGGCAAACTCAGATGCTGAGGGGAGGGTGGGCATCCCCATGGATTCAAGTACAGCGGCTACTGAAAATGAAGATTGGATGTTGGAGGATCAGCATCTTCTTTCTCCAAATGAGGCACATCTCCAGGTGGAAATGGTGAGAACTTTTGTTTCCACTCCTGATGTGCATATTGTAAAGCAGGGCTTTTCCCAACAAGGCTTGGAGCTCTGGGAAAGTTATTTTGCTCCCCATATTCAGAAGGGCACTTCTTCAATGGGCTCTCTCAAGTGTGATATCCCTGTAAGTTGGTTTAACTATATTACACTCATGCTTGCTACCCCTGAGAAGTTTAATTGGGTCAAGAGCTTCCTTACTTATCCTTTATGGGAAATTATTAAAGAGCCTATTGCTGAGGAGAATTCCATTTCTTTCATCATCCCTAATGAGAGCTTTTCCCAGATGGCTCCTTCTTGTCTGGGCATTGAAGTTAATAAATCTTCCTGCTCTCCCTCCACCCCTTCCAGAAAGAGAAAGGGCAAGGAGCCTCTTGTTGACATTGAGGTGAGAAGAAGCCCTAGAATTGTTGAGCTGAATGGGGGCTTTAAGAGCCACCTAAATTGTTTAATTGCTGATTGTCTGGTTTGCAATGCTGTTCCTCCATGTTTGAATCCTAAAGTGGTTAAAAATCTTGCTGTCTCCTTCTGCAAGGTTAAGGATGGGGACCTGGAGAAGAGGTTGCTCAAGAAAGGGAAGGCCACTGAAGTGGCAGTAAAGGCTCCTCAAAAAGGCAGCATCAAAGGAACTGGTTCATCAGGCTTGAGCATTGGAGGCGAGAAGAAAGCTGGGGCTGCTGGTACCTGTGGACAGCAAGCCAAGAAGAAGCCCTCCTCTTAAGTGTTTTAATTTATCAAACTAAGTCTTTTGCTGGAGTCTTGTTGACTCCCTGTCATGTGACCTGTTCTTGTGATCTTTTCATGTGTTTGGTACTTGTTGTGGAATCTGTCTGTGGTGTTATGATATGGATTGCCTTTTGCCTATGTGATTGCTGTTTCCACAATTGGGTGATTACATTACTTATATCACCTCATCACTCTACTTACATCTGGTTTCTTAATGAATAACAAAAGAATTTGGGAGATCTTGAATTGGAATATCAGGGGTATTAACTCTGAAAAAAATGGATAGCTCTCACAAATAAAATTGAGGAGTCTGGCTGTGACATTATTTGTCTTCAAGAAACTAAGAGAGAAGATTTTGATAGCTCTTACATTAAAAAATTCTGCCCCCCCCAAATTTACCAATTTTGAATTTCTTCCCTCCAGAGGAGCCTCTGGAGGTTTGATCACCATTTGGAATAGTTCTCTGTTCTCTGGGTATCTTTCCTTTCACAATGAGTTCTCCATCTCCATCACCTTGCCATCTCTCTTGTCCAATGAATCCTGGATCCTCACCAATATTTATGGTCCATGCTTACCTGAAAAAAAGGCAGACTTTTTGGACTGGTTTGGGAATATTGATATGCCCGATGATATGGACTGGCTCATTGTGGGTGACTTCAACTTCTGTAGACATCCTTCTGATAGAAAAAAATTGGTTGGGGATGTGAATGGTATGCTTCTCTTCAATGAAGCCATTAATAATTTGGGTCTCATAGAACTACCCCTTCAAGGTAGAAAATTTACTTGGAGTAACATGCAAAAAGAACCTCTTTTGGAAAGGTTGGACTGGTTTTTTTCTTCTGCTTCCTGGACTCAGAGTTTTCCCTCAAATTTTGTTGCTCCTCTTACAAAACCTACCTCTGATCATTTTCCTTGTGTCATTTCCATTGGCATAATGATTCCCAAAACCTAGGTGTTCAGATTTGTAAATCATTGGATGCATCATAAGGAATTTAAAGCTATTGTTCAAAATGCCTAGAATATTCCTGTAGGCTTTCAGGATTATGCAAAAAAAATCAATGCTAAATTCAAAAATGTGAGAAGGGGGCTGAAGCTCTGGGCAAAAAATCTGCCCTTCCTGAAATCACAAATCTGTAATGTTAATGCCACCATTGATTTTCTGGATGTCATGGAGGAAATGAGAACTCTTACTGTCCAAGAATGGAATCTCAGAGATCTCCTGAAAAATCTTATAATTTCTCTGTTACAAGACCAAAATACTTATTGGAAGCAGAGGGGGAAAATTAAATGGGTTAAGCTGGGTGATGAAAACACAAAATTCTTTCATTCCAGAGCTACCATAAGTTTTAGGCATAACTACATTTCCATGCTTAAGGATGTTTCTAATAATGAGATTTATGATCATGATGGCAAAGCAAATCTCCTATGGAATGCCTTTAAAGATAGATTGGGTACTTCTGATAAGCCTGAAATGCACTTCAATCTTAATGACTTGGTTGGGGAATGCTTAAGGCAAGAGGAAAAGGATGCTTTCGAAAAACCTTTCTCCGATGAGGAGATTGAAGAGGTCATTAAATATCTGCCAAATGATAAATCCCCTGGCCCTGATGGTTTTAATAATGAATTCATGAAACAATGCTGGCCTATTATTAAGGATGATGTGAAACAACTCCTTGTGGATTTTTATGAGGGAAAAACTTCCTTGGAAAGCATTAATGCCTCTTTTATCACCCTCATTCCAAAAATTGCAGCTCCTCTAACACCTGCTGATTTTAGGCCTATTTCTCTGCTAAATAGTGTCTTCAAGATTATAACCAAAATTCTGGCTAATAGACTGCAGAAGGTCATCCTTAAACTTGTCCACAAGAATCAATATGGTTTCCTCAAACAAAGGTCTATCCAAGATTGTTTAGGTTGGGCATTTGAATTCCTTGATCAATGCCACAAGTCCAAAGAAGAAATTTTAATTCTTAAGCTTGACTTTGAAAATGCTTTTGATAGAATTGAGCACTCTGCAATTATCAATATCCTCAAAGCCAAAGGTTTTGGTGATAAATGGATTTCTTGGATTCAGTTAATCTTTGGTTCAGCTTCCTCCTCTGTTCTATTAAATGGAGTGCCTGGGAAAAAAATTATTGCAGAAGAGGTGTTAGACAAGGGGATCCTTTATCTCCTCTCCTGTTTGTCTTGGCTGCTGATCTTCTCCAAAGCATACTCAATAAAGCAATGAATCTTGGTCTTCTTTCCCTTCCCATTGAAGGTGTGTTCTGTCCTGATTTCCCTGTGGTGCAGTATGCAGATGACACTTTATTAATCCTTAATGCTGACTCTGAGCAACTATTGTGCCTCAAGGCTCTTCTTCATACTTTTGCTCTCTCCACTGGACTCAAAGTTAATTATTCTAAATCTAGTATGATGCCAATTACCATGGACTCTGTGAGGCTTGGGAACTTTGCCAATACTCTTTCTTGCCTCCCTGGCTCATTGCCATTCACCTACCTTGGTCTGCCTTTAATTATAAATAAGCCTGCAGTGGAACATTTCCTGCCTATCGTTCAGAGAGTTGAGAAAAGGTTGTGTGGGATTGCTGATTTTCTTAATTATGGGGGGAAACTACAGCTAGTTAAATCTGTTTTATCTTCCCTTCCCATATATTACATGAGTTGTTTTGATCTTCCTGTCACTATTAAAGAACAGTTGATTAAGTATATGAGACAATGTCTGTGGAGAAAGAAAACATCTGATGTTCAAGCTAGAGGTCAAGCTCTTGTTGCATGGAAGAAAGTTTGTCGGCCCAAGAACCATGGGGGATTGGGAGTGCTTGACCTTAATGTTCAAAACTCTGCACTTGTTTTGAAGAATTTGGATAAATTTTACAATCACAAGGATGTCCCATGGGTTCACCTTATATGGAAGACTTATTACTGTAATGGTAAACTCCCTGGAAGAAGTCTGGAGGGATCCTTTTGGTGGAAAGCTCATCTGAAATTGATTGACATTTTTAAAGGAATTGCAAAGTGCTCGATGGGAGATGGAAAATCCACCCTTCTCTGGTCTGATATGTGGAATGATGGTTGTCTGCAGCATAAGATTCCTCATCTCCTTTCCTATGCAAAAAACCCACACATCTCTGTCAATGAGTTCCTGCAGACAGATAATACTCAAGATAATTTTTTCCTCCCTCTGTCACAGCAAGCTTACCAGGAATATCAAAGCCTTGAGCAAATTCTTAATATTGGCATGCAGGGGGAAGCTGACAACTGGAGTTACATTTGGGGCAGTAATTTTTCAGTCCAAAAGGCTTATTATTCTTTATCTGGTTGCCAACCTGTACAGCCACATTTCTCCTGGTTGTGGAAGTCCTCTTTTCAACAAAAGCACAAATTCTTCTTCTGGCTCTTGCTTCTTGATAGGCTAAACACAAGAAACCTTCTGAAAAGGAAATGTTTTACTCTGGCTTCTTATGAATGTGCGTTTCATGGCTGCATCAGTGAAGAAACCATTCTACATTTATTCTGGGACTGTCCTTTTGCAAGAGCTTGCTAGGCTGAAATCTCACATGTCCAGGTGATTGATCAAAATGTTTTTGAAGCTATAGCCAGTATTAAAAAGATCTTAAAGTCCCTTTTGCAATGGAAATTATTATGCTTGGAGCTTGGGGCATTTGGATATGCAGAAACAATGAAATCTTCAACAACAAGCATGCTTCGCTTGAGGAATGGAGGGCTATTGTCACTCAGGAATTAAGATGGGTCCTATATAGAATTAAGAAGAAGAATTATCAGGGCCTCAAATATTGGATTGCAAATAATTTAGACAGGAGATAGCTGCTTAGAATGTTATCCCTCTTTTGAGGTGGCTTGAGCTTGTAAATATTTTTTGTAACACTCTATGATATATAAAAATTGCAATGGGGTACTTTACCCTACTGTTTTACCCTCAAAAAAAGAAATTCCTTTGACCCCCACAATTCCAACTGCAACTCCAATTCCAACCGAGGATATCACCATCTCGGCCCCCTTGGAAACCATAGTTCCTCCTGCCTCCAAGGATGCCACTCCTAGTGTCGGGGTTGACGCCCCTGCCGACACCTCTTCTAAGGCTAAGAAGGTTGTTGTCACCAAAACTTCAGCATCTCAGAAGGGGCTGGGTAGCTCTTCTCAACCCAACATAGCTGATGCATTCTGTAAGGGGGCTTCCTCTGCTAAGCCTGTTGTCACCCCGGCCGCTGATACTCAGCTTACTCTCCACAAGAGTCCCGCGGCGGCAGTAGTTACCCAACGGGTCCGAGTTAAAGTGCTGACCCGTACTGAGAGTGGGAACAGCCTCAGCTCTCTGGTGGAATATGCCAACAACTGGAACGCCGCCGATCAGCTTGAGGGCAATCCGAGTAACCAGCTGTTTCAGCTTTCCGACATCAGCAGTCGTTTGCATATGGCTGCTAAGATTGTTCTTGAAAGTGATAAGATGAACGAGGTAAGAGCTTCTATTGATATTTTGTCTGTTATTCAAATGATATTATATATACACTAGTCCCCGAAGCTTGCAACCGAATAACTTGTTGTTCATTTGGAAGCTTTGTTAGGCTTCAAATGCATTATTTGCTAAGTTTATTTCTTGTATACCTTGGATTGATCATTGTTCATCCATATTTCGAATTAAGCGTTGCTTAATCCGGATCTATTTCGGCTTCGGTTATCCAGCCACCTAGATCCGAGTTAAGTTTCGCTTGATTCAGATCTGTCTTAGCTTTGAATATCCAGCCACCTAGATCCGAGTTAAGTTTTACTTGATTCAGATCTGTCTTAGCTTTGAATATCCAGCCACCTAGATCCGAGTTAAGTTTTACTTGATTCGGATCTGTCTTAGCTTTGAATATCCAGCCACCTAGATCCGGATTAAGTTTTACTTGATTCGGATCTGTCTTAGCTTTGAATATCCAGCCACCTAGATCCGAGTTATGTTTTACTTGATTCGGATATGTCTTAGCTTTGAATATCCAGCTGTGTAATTCATTTTGATACTTAGGTTGCCCATGATCGGCGGACAGCCGAATTTCAAAGTTTGCTATTTGCACACAATAAGTTGGAGGAGAAATATGAGAAAGTTCTCCCCGTGGTGAAGAAAACCGGTAATTTAATAAACCTTTGTATTGTTCCTTAAGTTCTTAATATTTTCGACTTGGTGTGCTAATTCATTCCTTGCTGGTGTGCAGCTAATATCAATAATCTTAATATCCGCCTTACCAAGAAGGTCAAAGCTCTGGAAGGTTAGTTATTCTTCCCGTCTATTGTTTTTCGTTCGAGACTGAACCTAGGTTTCTTATAACCTTATCGCTTTGGTATAGCCGAGTTACAAACACTTGCAGCGTCGCATCAAGAATGCATATCCCTGCCTGATATGATGCTGCATTTTTTAGAACAAGCTGCCACTCATTCGACACAGCTTAAAGAAAAGGATGATGAGATAGCCCTGTTACGTTCCGAGGTTGAGTCTCTCAAGCTCTCGCAGAAATCCGAATTGGAGAAAGTTGATCAGGAGTTCTCTGAAGAAAAGAATCGACTAAGTCTGCAATTGCAGAAAGACAAAGAACTCCTCGATGCTGCCGAGCTGAAGAACCGCATGATGGGAGAGGAAATCGCTCGCTTTGAAAAGAATAAGGTCGACTGGACCCAGGATCTCTAGAAAATGTTGAGTTATATTCATTGTAAGTTTCCGACCGTGGCCGAGTTATCTTTTTCTCTTTCTTATTTTTAACTGATATGTTTTCCTTTCGTGTAGATCATTTTTCGGAAGCTAGACCAGTGAGCTCTAAGGCAGTGATTTCATCTCGCCAGTGCCGAGGTGTCCCCGCACACTTGAGTCCAGAATACTCAATGGAAGACTTCCTGATTGCCGTTGGCGCTGTAGTTGGACCAATGAAGATTATGGGCCGAGATTTGGTACAAGCGGCCATTCGGGCCTACCATGTTCTTTGGCCGAACACGTCAGGGACACCTGATATTGACGAAGTCAAAATACTTGTGGAGAGATTAATGGCATCTCAGAACCAACTAAATCTATGGAGGGAATCTGCTGGGAGGGCTGGTGCTGACATGGCACTTAGAGCCGTTCTATCTTGGTACAAGGACATTTCGCTCGACACTTTGATAAACTTGCGCACTGGCTCTCGTTGGGTCGAGGATCCAGAATTCGTCGCTTGCCGCCTAGCTTGTGCCTTCCAGCTTGTTGAGTATGCTGATGTGAATAATTGGATTGAAGGGCCGAGTTTTCTTTCCAATCCAGCGGATGACGTCGAGATTGAAGACGCCTCTGATGATGATTCGGCCGACCAGGATGAGGCAGAGGGTGACTCGGACAACTCCGTGATTCCAATGCAAGCTCAGATGAGGACGACGACGCCCGATCATCTTCCAAAGCGACTAGGCACTCTCAAGCTCAAACTAATGTTTCTCAGCAGCCCAGGATTTCCCCTGAGGCTACTATCGCTTCTGTTGAAGGCGAAGTAACTTCGGCCGAGGCGCCGTCTACCTTGGAGCGCCCAATTCCCGAAAATGCCCCTGCACAGGAGACCGAGGTCGCGCCGCCATCATCCAAGATAGCCGTTCCTGATGCCCCTAATCATGCTGCTGCCCCTTAAGGGTGCTCTGGCCCTTTTCGCTGTTTATGTTCAAAAAACCTCTTAAGTTATTTTCAGTCCCCGGTATGTCGGGCGTATGATGTCTATGGAACAATTGTTTGGCTTTTGGTGTGGTGCGAACCTTTTTGCCTTTCTCCGCTGAGGCATGGGTGATGGTAATTATTATTACTTTTTTTAAACGAGTTTCATTGCTTTACATCTTTGCTTTGGCGAACCTTTATTTCGTAGGTTCGGATTGTATTTTCCCATGTGGTTGACCTTAGTTCGGCAATTATCTTGCCTGCCCTTTATAAGCTTGATAGCGTAGCTGTTGTGTTATCAACTTCTATCTGAAGTACAGAGCCCGAATCCCATATCTGGTAAAGTGATACAATAAGTTGCATCCCTTACCATACTTCGGTTTGCTGGGTTTGTCATTCTTTCTTGCATTATCCTTAGAAATCTTTGTTTGTTTTTGCTTTGCTATTCCTCTGATTATTGAGACAAGTTTATATCATATCTTGTAAATTATGATCATCAATTCTGGGGAGTCCCCGAGTCTGTAGCTGAGCTAAGGAGCTTTTATGTGTCTGGCGACAAACAGTGGGTAATACAAGTTAGTCGCCGAGTTATCACTCGGGTCATCGAGTTCCTGCGTGTGCGCAAAGACTTACTTCGGATCATGCGGCAGTCCCGGAGTTACAAACTAGGTTGCTGAGATATAATTCATGGCTCAATGCAGAGAATACTACGGTGTCATTGCTTAAAGTGCCGAAGTTTAATGCATATTTTTAGAACAAAAAACAATCATGGGGCAGTCCCCGAGTTAATGCGCGAGGCATCGAAGTTTAATGCATAGTCCGAAATAAGGGATAATACAGTGTAGTCCCCGAGTCACTGCTCGAGGTGCACATAATTCAAAATAGTAAATAACACAGTGTAGTCCCCGAGTTACTGTTCGGGGTGCTGAAATTTAACACATAATTAAGAATAAGAAATAACACGGTGCGGTCCCTGGGTCACTGTTCGGGGTGCCGAGGTTTACTACATAGTCTTAAGAAATATAAACAACATTGTGCAGTCCCCGAGTCTCTGCTCGAGGTGCCGAGGTCAAATACATGCTTGATACTCCAACTTGATGCATCAGATCATGACGTACAACATATAGCTCCTAAGTATAGAATGGGCGAAGTAAAGCTATGTTCCATGGTCTTTTTGATTTGTCACCGGCTTTGTTTGCCTTGTTATTTTCTGGTGACTGAGCATCGATTAGGTAATATGCATCATTGTGCAATGCTTTACTCATGATGAATGGTCCTTCCCATGGGGGTGAAAGTCTGTGCATGCCGGCTGTGCGCTGCACTAGCCGAAGGACCAAATCTCCTTCTTTAAAAACTCTTGGATGGACTTTCTTGCTGTGATATCGTCAGAGATCTTGCTGATAAATAGCTGATCTTGATAATGCCAATTCCCTGGCCTCTTCTAGCAAATCGACATTGTATTGCCGAGCTACCTCATTTACCTCAGCGGTTGTATACTGGGTTACTCTTGGCGAATCATGTATTATGTTGGCTGGAAGCACAGCTTCTGCCCCATATACCAGAAAAAACGGGGTATACCCTGTTGACCTGTTTGGGGTAGTTCTGAGGCTCCATAGTACTACTGGTAGTTCCTCGATCCAGCATCCTGCCGACCTTTGCAGAGGTTCGACAAAACGGGGTTTTATTCTGGACAATACTAGTCCATTTGATCTTTCTAACTTCCCATTTGATGCTGGGTGAGCCACCGAGGCGACATCTAGTCTTATGTGTTTTTCTTGGCAGAATCTAGCAAAAGCCCCTTCAGCAAAGTTTGTGCCATTGTCTGTAATAACACTATGTGGATAACCATATCTTAAGATAATATCTTTGAGGAATTTTACTGCTGTTGGTCCATCACATATTTTTATTGGTTTTACTTCGATCCACTTTGTGAACTTATCCACCATGACTAAAAGTCATTCCGCCTTGGGCTGGCTTGAATGGACCCACCATATCCAAGCACCATACAGAAAATGGCCAAGTAATTGGTATTGTATTTAACTCGGACGATGGCATATGTATCTTGCTGGCGTATCTCTGGAAACCATTACATTTTTTTGCCAATTCTTTCGCCCCTTTCAACGTCGTCAGCCAATAAAATCCATGAATGAATGCTTTGGCCACTAAAGCTCTAGACAAGGCGTGATGCCCGCATTCTCCCTGATGTATATCTAGGAGTATTTCCTGGCCTTCTGCCGAGTCAACACATCTTTGCAGCACGCTTGTGACGCTTCTTTTATATAGCTCATTGTTTATGATTATATAAGCTTTTGCTCTTCTTACTGTCTGTCTAGCCAGTACCTCATTACTCGGCAAGATTGCGTCCATAAGGAAGGAAAATATGGGTTGCGCCCATGTCGGTATGATTTTCTCTGGGATAATTTCACTATCTATTTCCATATTTTCCGCCGACATAACAGCTTCGGATTTCTCTATATTCATTAGTGTGATGGCCAGGTTCACTTTCGGAAATTCCGGGTTGCATTCTTTGTCAATTTCCAATGCCATACTACCTTCTATTGATTCTACCGAGATATGAATGGACTTGGACTCTGGTGATGGTGTTATCGATGGTTTTCTCAGGTGCTCTAGGGCGATACCCGGGGGAATTGATTGCCTAGTTGATCTGAGTTTGGACAGCGTGTCTGCAGCATCATTTTCTGCCCGAGGTATATGATGAAACTCACATCCATCGAAGTATCCACTGATTTTTTGCACATGGAATCTATATAGGGCCATATTCGCATCTAATGCGTCCCAATTGCCTGATACTTGCTGCACTACTAGATCTGAATCCCCGTAGCATAGGATCCGACGTATACCAATCTCTTTTGCCACCTTTAACCCGTGGACGAGTGCTTCATACTCGGCTACATTGTTTGACGCGGCGAATTGTATTTGCAGCACATATTTTAGCTGTTCTCTTTTCGGCGAAGTTAACACTATTCGTGCTCCCAAGCCATTTCTCTGCTTGGATACGTCAAAATGTATTGTCCAATAATTTGGATCTGGTAATGGTGGCTCATATTGTATCTCGGCCCAATCCACAAAGAAGTCGGCCACCTCCTGAGATTTGATTGCATCTCGCCTATCGAATTGCGGAGCATAAGGTGATAACTCGATTGCCCATTTTGCTATTCGGCCACTTGCATCTTTGTTGCTTAATATCTCGGCTATGGGCGCTTCACAAATCACTTTTATCGGATGTTCTTCAAAGTAATGTTTAAGTTTTTTCGCTGACATGTATACTCCATAAGCCATCTTTTGGTAGTGCGGGTAGTTCTGTTTTGAGGCCGATAGTACTTCGCTTAGGTAATATACCGGCCTTTGTATCGACTTATCACCTTCATTTCGTTCCATGACAACCACCGCACTTACCACTCTGTTAGTGGCAGCTACATAAAGTAACATAGGTTCTTTTGATAGTGGAGAGGCCAAGATTGGTGCTGTAACTAACATCTTTTTTAATTCATGAAACGCATTATCTGCTTGCGGTGTCCAAATGAACTTATCAGACTTTTTCATCAATTGATATAGAGGTAATGCCTTTTCCCCCAACCGACATACAAATCGACTCAGCGAGGCCAGGCAGCCGGTGAATTTTTGTACATCATTTAGACACCTCGGTAATTCCATTTTCTCCACTGCTCGGATTTTAGTTGGATTCGCCTCTATACCTCGGCTGGATACAAGGAACCCGAGTAATTTTCCAGGCGGCACACCGAAGGTGCATTTTTCCGGGTTAAGCTTCATTCGGAAGCTTCTCAAGTTTGCGAATGTCTGCCGAATATCATCCAGGAGCGTTTTTCTCTCTTTGGTTTTTATAACTACGTCGTCTACATATACTTGTACATTTTTTCCTATCTGGTCATGTAGACACTTTTGCATGCATCTCTGGTATGTTGCCCCTGCATTACGCATGCCGAATGGCATGGTGCGATAGCAATAAGCCCCGTACGGGGTAATAAACGCAGTCTTTATTTGATCGGCCAGATTTAATGGTATCTGGTGGAAACCAGAATACGCGTCTACAAATGAAAACAGCTCACAACTAGCGGTCGAATCAACGACTTGATCTATCCTAGGTAAAGGAAAAGGATCTTTGGGACACGCCTTGTTTAGGTTCATGTAATCAATACACATTCGCCATATGATGGCTACATTTGGGTCATCCTTTTTCTTTTCTACTAATACCGGATTTGATAGCCAATCTGGATGAAGCACTTCCATGATGAACCCGGCTGCGAGGACCCGAGCTATCTAATCCCCTATTATTTTTCTCATGTATTCGGCGAAGCGGCGGAGAGGTTGCTTCACCGGCCTTACTCCTGGCCTTACATGCAAAGAGTGCTCAGCCAACTCCCTCGGCACACCTTGCAGGTCTTGAGTTGACCAGGCAAAGGTATCCCGATTCTCATGGAGGAAGTTGGTGAGCTCGCCTTCCTATTTGGCATCTAGGCCGGCACCAATCGTGATGGTGCGCTCTGGGAACTGCTCATCTATCTAGACCTTTTTTGTCTCCTTAGTCGGCTGGAAAGAAACACTTCCATGAGGGTTGGCTAATACTGGCATATTCAGCTGTGCTGACTGAGCGAGAGCCGCTACCTCCTGAATCCTTCTTTTTCTCTTGCAATCACCAATGACTCGGCCAGGTTTGATCCGGCCGAGGCACATTCCATTGACTTCCTGTAATCTCCTGCTACTATTATCACCCCTTGTGGTCCGGGTAAATTCATGTTCAAGTAAGTGATGTGGCAGCTGCTCATGAATTTGGCCAATGCCGGCCGTCCGAGTAAAGCATGATAGCAACTTTCTAGGTCCACCACTTAAAACTCCAAATTTTCCGCTCTGCAATTCTCCCTTGTGCCGAATAATACATCTACTCGGACTTTCCCAATGGGTTCGCACGAAAGTCCCGGCACTATTCCATGGAACGTGGTTCTTGTGGATTGCAGCATATTCTGCGCTATTTCGAGTTTATGCATCGTATCTTTGTACATGATATTGATACTGCTCCCATTCTCAATGAGTACTTTTGAAAATTTCACATTAATGCTGGGCCCTACAAATGTCGGATCTAGTATGAGTGCGTACGACCCTGGATTCGACATTATTTTCGGGTGATCCTTTATGCTCCAGGTTATTTCCTGATCTGACCAAGGCACATATCTTGGTACCGCCGGCATAACCGCATTTACCTCCATATGCCGGCGTTGTACACTTTGCCTATCTTGTTGTTCTGTTGTGAACACACAATATGATTGATGATGCTCTCTGTAATCATTACGTCCATTATTTCCAGGATTTGCCCTTCCATCCTGACCTTGATTTATCAGTTGATGCACTGCATCTCTCCGGTCCGAGTTATCATACCTCGGAGGAGGTGGGGGTAACATTAACTGCTGCGCATTCGCTCCGGTTAACTGTGGCTGCTGATGTTGATGCGCTTGATGAGGAGGTGCTTGCATGATCGTCGGGTTCCCCATTGCGTTTTTCATCCAAGCACACTACCGAGTCGTATGATTAGCCGGCTTGGCCGGATTTGGAGTATGGAACTTACATGGTTGATCCAACATGGACTCAAACGTGTATTTCTGCCTTTCCTGCCACTGCTTCTTCTGTTCTGGTGTCCACTATCTCTTCCCTTCGTTCCTTGGCGTCCACTGCTGAGGACCATTTTTCTGCCGCTGACTGTTTCCGTGACTCGGCTGATCTTGCACTACTGCTGCCACCTGATTGGATGCATATCTGTACCCCTATCTCTCCTCTCTTCTTCTACCTCTGAATTTGTCACGCCTCGATGATCCGGCTGCATCTCTTGCATATTGATCCTGATGCTCTCGATGTTCTGCCGACATCAGTTCTGGTTGTGCAGATCCCCCAAAGCATATGAATCTGCTATCCTGATTGTTTCTGCCAAGGTGGTTGGCATATCTCTTTGCAACCTCTGCCACAAAACACTAGCGTATCGGCAGCCTTGAGCGAACCAAGCTATCGCTTGAGATTCTATAACTCCTTCACATGAGTTTCTAAGGTTACACCACCGAGTCAAGAATTCTCTATATGTCTCATTCGGCCTCTGTTTGCACATAGCAAGCTGTTGTGGCCTGTTTGGTCTTTTGTAAGTACTGGTGAAGTTGTTAACAAACATCTCTTCAAAATCTAGCCAACAGTTGATACTGCCTGCTGGCAGATTGTTTAGCCATACTCTGGCTGGTCCTTCCAGCATCTGCGGGACATATCTTACCGCCCATCGCAAGTTTCCACTAGCTATGTTTACTGCAGTAGCATAGTCAATCAACCAATCCTGTGGTTTGGTGCTCCCATTGTATGTTTTCGTGCCCCTTGCCAGCTGAAAGTTCGGCACTGGTGGCTCGCCCATGATCCGATGTCCAAAACACGCCGGACCAGGCGGACCCTGCTCCTCTAGCAACTCGGACCGGTACAACCTGTCCAGTTTTAATCTTGCATCATTTGACGGCAAGTTTCTGTAAATGATTCTTTCCTGTATTCCATAATGGTTATTTCCACCATGCCCTGCATACTCCATATCCGAGTAACCATCATTGTACCTCTCGTTTGCCTGATTATGGTGAGCAGGTCTCACTTCTCGCTCTTGACGAGGTTCATACCTCGGCTGAGGATTGGGCGGTGGGTCTCTCCTTTCTTCCGCCGGGTCATTGTTCTCATGATTTCCTCTTCCGAGGTCTCCATTACCTCGGCTTCCGTTGCCTTTGTTGGTACGGCCGGGGTTTCTTTCGCCACTGTTACCTCGGCTCCCATTGCCTCTGTTCTCATTGACTTTTCCGGCTACTGCCGGATCATACGGAACAATTTGCTTATTTCTTTTTCCTGAAGTTACTGCTCTGTCTTTTCGCGCGTTGTTTTTGGGTGAGGATGTGGCTGCCACTGATAGGGCGGGCGCTGCTCCAGCCGAATGAACCATACGCGAGGCTCCCGGTCTTGCCGGGTCAGCCCTAAGCATTTCTTCATTCTGCTGGTTCGCAATGCGTACCAGCTCATTCACTCTTTCTTGTTGTTTCTGCCGGGCTTCGCCGGTTAATCCTTCTAACTCCAATGAAGCGGCATTTGCTGCCCTTAGGTTCTTTGCCGGGGTGCTATACCTCGGCAAGCCTAGATCAACTGAATCTGCCTTATGAGTCTCATGCTCTTTGTTGGTATCATTCATGAGGTTTTTTCCTCTCAATCGTAATTCATCTACCCGCTCAGGGGAAACATCTAGTTTATTTGCCTTGGCATACTCTCGCAGGGTCCTGTTTAAGGACTCTCGCAAGTCCGACACGTTTTTTGCCTCTACTAGTACTTTCTGCCTAGTCTCTTCTAACTCAGCCTGAGCATTAGCCGGATCAAGTATCGGCGCTACAGGCGTGGTCAGGTTATCTATAGTTGCCTGGAGAATATTTTCTGGTCTTTCCAGAGGTGGCCATCTTACCCTTGCTGCCTTTGGGGTTGTCTCATGCACCTCGGCTGACTTGGCTGCTAACGGATCTACCTCAGTGGGCTGTGGAGCTGCTTGCTTTGTGGTCACCTATCCTCCCGCTGCCGGTTCCTTGCTTGATCCGACGCCTGCTGCTACCGTTTGTGGCCCGGTTGCGACCATCACCTCGACGCTGCCGACGGGGCGTGCTCCACGCGGACCGTTCACAACGCTGAGGGGAGGCTCTCCTGCATCAATAACTAGGTGAGGACAAACACAGGAGGTGTCGACGCTGACATAGATCTGGTGCGTGCCCAAGTTGATGAAGACGCCATTGCCTGGTGGAGCTTTTCTCTCCTGAAGCTGTCGGCGTTATCGCTGACGTAGTCCCAGAGATCAAATCTCTAGACTAAGCCAGAGACAGCGCGCTCGCCGGTGTGAATGAAGTTTCCCGTTCGGATCTTGACTCCAGCTAGCACCGCTGCTTGCCCCACGGTGGGCGCCAATTGTTGTGGTGGTGGCATGGCAGATGCCATGGGTAAGCTAAAGTATGGGGCCAATGGATGCTAGAGGGATCAGGGGAGGGAAGATGTAGTTATCTCTACACTCAAACAACTAACATGCAGATATTTATTTCTCTTCTTTGGGTTCACAAGTGCTCCTCGAGCTGTTTGCAGGAAGAAGAGAGCTACTACACGAGCCTTACAGCGTAGAATGAATCGATCCCTTCTCAGGAGCCCGCTTCCCCCCTTATAAAGGGGTGCCTTGGTTCCTCCTAGGGCTGACGTGGCAAGCATATTCGAGGAATATGCTTGTCCTAATATGGTAACTCGGCGAACCTCTTTCCGTGTCCCCCTTCTAACGAGGCAATGTTCCAGAGAGCCCCACCTGCGCGCCTTGGGCTCCATGACTGTCACCTCCGTGACCATCTTCTACCCTTCTGCTGCTCTGCTCCTTGTCCTTTGTGCTTGGCTCTGTTCAGATTCTTCCTAGCTAGCGACTAGGGTTTGACTATAGGCACCTCCTTCTCCTGCAAGCTTCGTGTTACTCGGCCTTGTCTCGCATAACTCTGCTCAACCTTCACCTGTATTCAAGTTAGTCAGACTTACTCGGCCGACTTAACTCATATGTCGGCCGGATAAGGTGTTTATCCTTCTGTAACTGTCATGGCCTTGCTTAGCTCGGCCGACTCTTACATGACTCGGCCGATATAAACAGTAACTCGGCTCATGACAAGGGAGACTCCTTTCGTATTTCCCCTGTCTTGACCCTATCCGGGGTCACCTCCCCAACAACAAAAGCCAAAGTCAATATTTCACCGAGGTGAACACAGAGACCGAAGGACAACCGAAGGAGGGCCACGAGGCTTCCACACCCTAGGGTGGCGCGGGCCCACCCTAGGACGCGCCGCCACCAAGTGTGGCTACCTCGGGTGCCTCCCTGCCTCGCCTCTTCTCCTATATAAACCCCTCGATGCCAAAACCCTAAGTACCCGATCAGATCTCCACGAAACAGTCCGTAGCCGCCACCATCATCCCTAGATTGGGGGATCTGAAGCTCTTCCCGGCACCCTGCCAGAGGGGAGAGATCATCCCGGAAGACTTCTTCATCACCATGCCAGCGTCCGGTATGATGCGTGAGTAGTTCCACCATGGCCTATGGGTCCATACAATAGCTACATGGTTGTTTCTCCTCCTTTGTGCTATCATGTTTAGATCATGTGAGCTCCATTCATGATCAAGATCATCTATTTGTAATCACGCATGTTGTGTTTGCAGGGATCCAATGGATATTGAGATACTGTATCAGATTGATTATTGATTCTATCATGTCTTATGATTATTGATTCTATCATGTTTTTGTTGTTTGAGATCTTGCATGCTCTCCATTTCTAGTAGCTATCGTGGCCAAGTAGATGCTAGTGACTCCAAGAGGGAGTATTTATGATCGATAGTGGGTTCATGCCTCTATTGAATCTGGGGAAGTGATAGAAATCTCTAAGGTTGTATATATGTTGCTGCCACTAGGGAGAAAACAACAATCTTTTGTTCATGGAACAATTGTATTGTTTACTTTACACACATGGCTTAATGCAGTTATCCGTTGCTTGCAACTTAATACTGGAGGGGGTTCGGATGATAACCTGAAGGTGGATTACTAGTCATAGATGTAGTTGGATGGCGGTCTATGTATATTGTTGTCATGCCCAATCAAATCTCATAGGATCATGAATTTCTAGTATTGCATTATTATGCCTTTCTCAGTCTTGTCAATTGCCCCGCTGTAATTTCTTTACCCAGCATGTTATGTTATTTATCTTAAGGAGAACACCTCTAGTGAACTGTGGACCTCAGTCCAATCTTTACCATTGTTACATCATCTACTGTTACTATTTACTTTCTGCAAGCAAACATTACCTTCCACACCATACGTTTAATCCCTTGTTTTCAGCAAACTAGTGAGATTGACAACCTCACTGTAAGTTGGGGAAAAGTCTTGAGTTTGTGTTGTGCAAGATTCCATGTTGCCAGCAACACCTTGAAGTTGTTTCCTTGCTCGTACTGATTCGATAACCTTGGTTTCATAACCGAGGGAAAATTTTCTGCTGTGCTCATTATACCTTCCTCTTGGGGTCTCACAAAGAAGCTCTACTATTGAGCCGCGTCACAAAGCAACATCTAACATGACATGATAAAGTCTAAGTCATAGTCGAAACAAGCTTCTTTTTGTACCACCATAAGCATGAAACACTCTACTCTTTTCCAACACCGATCAACTTATTTGAAAGAACTCACAAAGATAATAATCAATAAAGACCATAGAGCTTTTATCCCCTAAGAGTTCTAAGAAAAAAGAAGAGGAAAACTAAAGCTAAACGCAGTGCTAGCAAAAGAGAATACTCTCAGAACAGTAAGAGTGAAAACTAAAGTGTTCTAGGCAATGAAGAACAGGGTGTGACTTCTCCAAAAGAGGTGTGTTAGGATCCAACAAACATATTGCAGAAAACAAAGTAGAAGAAAACTAAAAACAAAA
Source organism: Avena sativa (assembly GCA_916181665.1). Lineage (NCBI taxonomy): Eukaryota > Viridiplantae > Streptophyta > Magnoliopsida > Poales > Poaceae > Avena > Avena sativa. Next base: position 128,305,224 of record OV702281.1, on the reverse strand, counting down.
ACACTCCAAGAACAACGCATTGTGCATGAAGCAAGATATACAGTGTTTTGAAACAAAACCTGAGATTTTTGTTGATGAAGATGGGGATGCCTTGGGCATCCCCAAGCTTTGACGCTTGTACCTCTTGATTATTTCTTGGGGTGACACAGGTGGCATCCCCAAGCTTGAGCTTTTGTCCATACTTCATCTCATCAAATCTTCTCTACCTACACTTGAAAACTTCCTTCATACAAAACTTCACACAATCTTCATTAGCAACTTTAGTGTATGGAAGATAATAAACCTTTGGTTTTAGTTTCAACTCAAATAAATCATCCATTAAAACAAAATCTACTGTACCAACTCCCTTTAGAAGATCAAGTGATCAAAAGAACTAAAAAAGAAATCGATTAAGAGGCAAATGCAAATAATGGCAGAAAGCTGTCAAAACAGACCTGGAGGTAAAGACAAATTTTTTAGAAAATCTTCCGTTGCTCAAATCGAAAAGTGCAAAACTAAATAAAGTTTGGTAATTACCAGGGGCATGTGCACAGAAAATTTCAGCTCAATCCGATGTTCCAGGATTTTCTATGATTTTTTGCAGTGAAGCACAGAAATCTGTTTCGGGACAACAACTTCCCCAAATCTTACTTCCCTCTCATTAGAGGCTATTCTTGGCACAAAAACTAAACAAAAAGGATAAGGAGAGTTTATTACAGAGGAAATAACTTCCAATACTCAACAAAACAAAAATAAACTGAAAGCAAAAATATAATGGGTTGTCTCCCAAAAGATCTTTCTTTATAGCCATTAAGATGGGCATAATAATTTCGATGATGCTCACATAACAAATATGAATTGAAGTAAGAGAGAACATAAAGAAGAAAATATAAAACAAATTTAAGTCTAACCCACTTCTTATGAAAAATAATCTTGTAAATAAACAAGTCATGAAAGCACGAAGCAACAAGCATAGGAAAGCAAAACAAGTGCAGCTTTAAAATTTTCAACATAAAGAGGGGAAACTTAATATTGTTGAGATACATAAAAACATGTTTCCCTCTCTCATAATAAATTTCAGTAGATTCATGAAGAAAATTAACAATATAACTATCACATAAAACATTCTTGTCATGAGCCACATGCATAAAATAATTATTACTCTCCACATAAGCATAGTCATTCTTATGTAGTGGGAGTAAATTCAACAAAATATCTATAATTATTATTCTCATCACCATAATCATCAAATATAGGAGGCATATAGTAATCATAATTAATTTTCTCCTCAATATTAGGTGGACTGAAATATCATATTCATCATTGTAATCATCATACATTGGAGGTATAGTATCATCATAGCAAATTTTCTCCTCTAAAGCTGGAGAACTAAAAAGACTAGACTCCCCAAGCTTAGACTTTTCCATAGCATTGGCAATAATGGTGTTCAAAGAATTCATACTAATAACATTGCTATTAGCATGCAAATAAAGTTCCATTGGTTTTTTTAATTTTCTCTTCAAACACTTCATGTCCTAACTCAAGATAAATACTATAAAGCTCTCTAATTTTTTGGTGTTTTCCATTAAGCCTAACTAGTGAAAATAAAAATAAGAAACAAAAAGATATAATTACAGAATCTAAAGGAAATAACTTTGAGCACTCACACACCAGCAACAATACTAGAAGATAGCTTAGTATCTAGAGGATGTGAGTACGTTTTACGTTATCTCCCTGGCAACGACGCTAGAAAAGAGCTTGATGTCTACGCACACTTCTATTCTTGTAGATAGTGTTGGGCCTCCAAGTGTAGAGGTTTGTAGAATAGAAGCAAGTTTCCCTTAAGTGGATCACCCAAGTTTTATCGAAATCAGGGAGGAAGAGGTCAAAGGTATCCCTCTCAAGCAACACTGCAATTAAGATACAAGAAGTCTCTTGTGTCCCCAACACACCCAATACACTTTTCAGGTGTATAGGTGCACTATTTCGGCGAAAAGATAGTGAAATACAAGTAATATGGATGATTACAAGTGGTAATTGCAATCTAAAATAAAAATGGAAGCAACCAAAACATGTAGCAGGACTGATTGTAAATGGTATTTCAATGCTTTGAAACAAGGCCTAGGGATCATACTTTCACTAGTGGACACTCTCGATAAACACATAAATATCTTCTCTCCACTATGCTACCCTGAACTACTCTCCGGTTGCATAATAACCACCAACTCACGATGTAGGGCTATAACAACACTCCTTAAACTCCACATTCCCCATCTAGGTAACCTCTAACTGTCACCTTGAGCGCTAGATGGTTCCAACAAACACCACAATTTCACAGAGCATCCAACTCAAATTATAGCTCATGATAAGTATTTCTATAACCTTTAGCCTAAGTGCCACACACGGTGTGCACACTGTCAACTTCACACACGTGGGGATAAGCGGAGATTACAATAATTAAAGCACTTGAGTAGCGGAGTAGCATCTACTTATTCAACTAGATTACAAAGCTCATGATCACAATAAGATCACACATAGAGAGATGAACACATAGCTACCGGTAGAGCCCTTAGCCTCGGGGAAGAACTACTCCCTCCTCATCATGGGAGTCAGCAACGGTGATGGAGATGGCGGTGGAGTCAATGTAGATGGCTTTGGGGGCCATTCCCCATCTCGGTAGGGTGCCGAAATAGGGACTTCTATCCCCTGAATCTCCTCTTCATGGCGGCGGTGCTGCGGAACTTTTCATTTATTTATTATCTTGTTTTTAGAGTTTCTGCCTCGAGAGGAATATATAGGCAAAGGGGCAAGTTCGGTGGAGGTCCAAGGGGCACACCCTAGGGCGGCATGCCCCACCCTGGCCACGCCTAGGCCAGGTGCGGTCGCCCTGGGGTGCGCCTCCTCTCTCCTCTGGTCTCCATGTTGGCCTCTGAAAAATAGGAAGTTCAGATTTTATTTCGTCCAATTTCGAGAATATTTCTTTAATAGCTTTTTTGAAACCAAAAATAGCAGAAAAGAGGAACCGGCACTATGGCATCCTGTTAATAGGTTAGTTCCTGAAAATGCATAAAAATGCCACAAAGTGTCGACAAAACATAAAGATATTGGTGTACAACAAGCATGGAGCATAAAAAATTATAGATACATTTGCAATATATCACCCACTTTTTTAATGCTTTGTTGCTCTGTTTTTTTGAAGTGATGTTCAATATATTTGAGCCATTGAGCAGTAGTAAACTCCAGTTCATAGCTCCTGTCATATCCGTTAAATGTGTAGTTTTTCTTGTTTGATGTATTAAATTGTTATTACTTAGTTTTAGACTGCAATTATTGCTATTTCCACCAAAGAGGGGGCTGAAAGATCATGTCTCACTTTTTTTCGAATGTAGAATGTCACTCAAGAAGGACATGCAAGTCATAGATGGAGAAAATAAATTAAGGACTGCTATCAACTTGACTGTCAACTAAAATGCCGAATTTTCTTTCCCTTAAGTTGATAATATGTAATAATTTTATGTAGTTTGCATTTGATGTAATATCTAGATAAATCACATAGGCCGTGTAGGAATTTAGTTGACGTCGTCCACACATAGCTGTAGACGATACCATTCCTGAGCTAGCCAGGTCGATTATGGTACATGATCGTGCTCTGTATTTGCCTGTCTTGTATTAGGCCAACAATGAACAGTAAAAGTGCTCACAAGTTGTACACCTTTTAGATATATCAGAATGGCTCTAGAAATGCAGAAACTATTGAAGACCATAAAAGTAACGGGGCCGACCCACATGCATGCTAAGTAACAGTAAATGGCCAAAACAGTAACAGTCCAAATCGGCATCTAACAAAATAGTAGCAGGCCGAAACTGTATATGTCCCAAACAGTAACATGCCAAACCTTAACCAACCAAAACAGTAACAGGCCGTAACAGTAACATCCCTAGAACAATAATGGATTAGAACAATAAGAGCCAGATGCTTAAATGGCCAAAACAGTAACTGGCCAGGCTAGAAAAAGGCCAGGGCCATAGCAGGATAGAACAGTAATAGGCCGAGAAACCTACCAGGCTAAAACAGTAATAGGCCAGAATATGTACAGGAAGTTTATGGGCCTGAATAGTAACGGGACCGAAATTTTATGGGCCGCAGCTGATTGGGTAAATGGGCCCCTTTTCAGCTGTACAAAACTATACATTAATGGGCCAGAATGGCTACAGGACAAAGTGGGCTAGCCAAACGGGCCCAATTCAAACAGTATAGGTCCGAACATTAATGGGCCCCTCGTTTTATGGGACATATAGTGGGACAATATCAAACAGAGTACATCAAAATAGTAACGGGCTCGAAAGTTTATGGGCCGCCATGGGAAGCGCTAGCGGGCCAAATTGTAACAGTGCATAACAGAAGAGTAGCGGGCCATGATATTGTTGGGCGCTCTTAATGGGTTGGTGATGAGGTTCGATCTCGTCAATGCCCCTTGTTATGGACTTGGGTTTTGGATAAGATGGGGATGCTGGAGATCGTGGAATGGTTAACAAACAAGCAATGCGGGACACGAGATTTACCTAGGTTCAGGCCCCCGGAGGGAAAACCCTACTCTTGCTTGCCTGCTCTTGATTACAGCGGAACCGAAGGTTACAGGGGTGCGCAGATGCAATCTGGCGTGAGGTGAGTTGAGATCCTTCTCGCCGTGCCCTCCTAGCCTTTATATAGATAGGCAGGTTCCGGGATTAGGTCGAGTCGGTTACAGATTAGGGTTTGTACCCATTGAAATTCTATCTACTCTAGACTTGTCCTCCAAGGATCCGAAGACGTCATGGGCTTGGGCCACCCTAAATATCCGCATGCCGCTTGTCTTGACATGGGCCTTCCCTTGGGCTGGACCAGGTATACCAATGTTGTGTACCCGCGGGGTATAACCATGCTAGTAGCCCCCGAGTGTTCAGTCGGATCGTAGATTCGGCTGAGGAATCTTCAATCCTTCGGGTGCAGTTGAGCGGGAGTTGAATCCCAGTATTTTTCAGCTGATGTACTCAACGCGTCCATCGAGATTTTCATCGTGTCTATTGACATGGGAGTTTACTAGAAGAGCACAGTCAGGTGCGTTACCAGACCATCAGATGATATCTGTAGGTCTTATCTTTGTGTCGTAGACACAACATCCAAAATTTGATCACCGCAGAGGTGTTTTGGGTGGCTAAGGAGATTGCGTCTCACCTAGCGTTGGTTTGGGCAAAGTTGCCAAAAAGATTTTTATCGTATTTGATCCGAAGGATTGCAGTCGAAGAATTCATAGGGTGCGCAGCCAGTGCTCCCTATGGGAGTAGCCCCCGAGTGTTTATTCGAGTCGTAGACTCGAGTAGAGACTTTCGTTCAGTTGGTTTCAGCTTTGGTCCGAAGGACACAATTTTTTCGGTTCCGATTCCTTCTGGACACCACGGCGCATAGGTAACATTCGCGGACTGGATCATTGCTACCGCAGCTTTTGGATACGGAACCGTAGGTTCCTTGATCTGAGGGAGGGCCGCACAGGTCTAAGTTGCAGCTGCTGCTGTCATCTGACTCGTCTGTCAACGTCGACGTGCGTGACAGAAGAGTAACAGTCTATGATATTGTTGGGCTCTCTTAATGGGCTGGTGACAATGTTTGATCTCGTCAATGCCCATTGTTATGGACTTGGGTTTTGGAGAAGATGAGGATGCTGGAGATCACGGAACGGTTAACAGACAAGCAATGCGGGACACGAGATTTACCCAGGTTCAGGCCCACGGAGGGAAAACCCTACTCCTGCTTGTCCGCTCTTGATTATGGAGGAACCGAAGGTTACAGGGGTGCGCAGATGCAATCTGGAGTGAGGTGTGTATGAGGTGAGTTGAGATACTTCTCTCCGTTCCCTCCTAGCCTTTATATAGATAGGCAGGTCCCGAGCTTAGGTCGAGGGCTTTATCAAGAGTAGACATTACGTCGGTGTAGTCTTTCTGCACGTCTCTCCTGGAGTCAAGATAGATGACATGGGAATAATACGGTTGAAAGGCGATGAGGACGCACCCATTCTCTCTGCGCAAAACAGTTGGAATAAACCATCATCCTCGGCTATTAAGGAAATTCACGAAAGAATGTAATAGCGGGAAGTTTAGCGACCGACTACTTAATCGAGAAAGTATGGAAGGAGAAAGCAAGACTTGTCCTTATTCGCCACCAAGAAATCAGTGATATACTTCGCGACAAACTCTTGTTCCTGGTCGACGGTGTCTACGGTCATGTAGAAGGGGTCCATGATAGCACGGTGCGGGGTCTTCTCCACGATGACATCGTGCGCCATTTTTAGCGATACCAGGCGGACCACGTTTCGTTCGATCCGTAACATGTGGAAGAGCTTCAAGATGTCTTCATACGTGATGAGGAACAACTCGCCGGGGGGGTGACGAAGCCATAGTTAGTTGGCATCTGACCGTGAAGAGCGGGTCGGAGGGATTTTTATCTTGGATAAGCTGCTGCTCTAGATACCTAACAGTCTCATGCAGGCTACACTTAGGTCCGGCGACAACGTCTTGACAATGTGGTCCGGCAGGATTGGTTCACCAAGATAATGCATCGTCCTCCACTTGGCCGGCAGCTTGTCGAGAACCACTTTCTTGCTTGCTGCGGCGTCTTCCCCATGCTTCGGCTTCGGCTTCCTTCCCTTCTTATGGAACAGAGGGGTGCCGGTTTGTCTTATCACCTCCATGGCCGTATCATAGAGTATCCTTGGGGTAACCTTAGCATGCGGCAGAGCAGTGAAGGTGGTAGCTTCTTCCTGCTTGGGCATTTCTTGAGAAGGGAAGAGCTTCTTCTTCGTCATGGTATCACGGGCGGGTGCCTCGGAAGGAGCAACATCGATGGGAGCCTCCAAATCAGCGATGAACGAATCAATGGGAGCCTTATAGATGTCCACCGTGTTGTCGTGCTCATGTGTCTCGGGCTCGAGAGGATCATTGGAAGGTGGAGGAGTGACCCTTTGGCTTGCCTCCGAAGGCAAAGACGCTGGAGTGATTCTTTCTTGGCTTGCCACCATAGGCGCTGACGCTGGAGTGACCCTTCCTTGGCTTGCCGCCATAGGCACAGATGTTGGAGTGACCATTTCTTTGGCGGTCCTTAGCCAAAGTAGGGTTTCGGCCATATAAGGACATGATTCTTCAGTTCCCCGACCTTCAGCTCGTCTTTGACACCCGGGGGTTAATGAGGAGGAACTAAGTGTGCGCATCCCAGGAACGACCGATCCACCTCAACCCGGTGCACGCTATCGTCCATAGGCTTGCAGTGGAACGTCCGGTGTGTTGGGTTCATGATGTGTCCCCTCGCAACATCCTTGAGCTTGTTGTCCACATACATGAGAATGGTGCAAGGAACACTTTGCTCCTAGGAAGAAACATGCATGTGTTGGTCAGAGAGGGGCAGCGACGAAGTAATTAACTTGCATAGAGGCTCAAATAATTAACGTGAGAGCGTCGAGCTCGGCTCGCGTTGAGGGACCGAGGCAGGGTGTGCAAGTGATCGAGGGGCTGTTGGCTTCCCCCATGGCCGGCGAATCCTCCCTAGCACCTGCATTGGCGCCGGTGGGTGGAGTCACCAATATAGGCACGTCTTGAGCCCGTGTAGCAGGAGGCTGCATGTTTCCCGAGTTGCTGCCGCCTAGGCTGATCACCGGGAGTGGTCCCGTTTGGCTGTTGGAAAAGTAAGTGGAGATTGACTCCACCATTCTAGGAATGATCTCATTGAACTGGCTGGCCACCACGCCATCGACCTTGCTGTCCACCTCTGCCTAGACCCTAGTTTCTACCTTGGCTTGGACCACGGCTTGGACGCACTGCTCAAAGGTTGCTTCCAAGTTGGCCACCTTCTCTAATTGAGCCGCGTGCTCTCGGTCCTTCCTAGCCTGTAGCGAGTCCTTGGTGGTGGGCACGTCCAAGCCATAATCGACATGCTGGTGACCTCCTCCCGCGCCGGTGACACGGCCTCTTGCCGGCCTCTTCAACGGCGGCTTCTCCTTCACGATGTTCAAGCCCCTGATAAAAGGGTTGTCCCACAAGACTTTGCCCGTCGATGTCTGGGACAAGGAGCCAGAGTCGTTAGCTTCTTCCATGAACTGCAAGTAGAATGAAGAATTTTAGAGATGGAGTTGTGGTGAGCAGTATGAAACTAGTAAGCCGGGCAAATTGCTTACCACTACGTTCTCAACTTGCACCACCTTCGGGTCGGTGACCAAGACAACACCCTCCACCACTGTAGGGCTCTTGACAAGTTTCCCATCCATCTCTTTACGGTACCGGTACCTGACAAATGCCCTTAAGAGCGGGTTCTTGTACTTGGCCCAAGGGTTCTCAATGCCCTTCTCTGTGTAGGTCTGGTCCTACTTCTGCCACTTAGTCCACCTTGCCGTCGTAGCCACGACAGCCGAGACGGTGGTGATCGATGTTCTTCTCCGCCAGCTCCTTTCCCCAGGCTGACTGATCCTTGGTGTAGGCTAGCTCCTCGTTTTCCAGGAAGCGCGTGTAGTCCTCGGGCGTAAGCCGCAGGAAGTGGCGCTTGATCTCTTCCCATGGCTCGTCATCAGCAATCATCCCTCTTAGCATGGTTTTATATCCGCTGAGGTTCTTGGTGAACCTGCCGAGGGCGAACTTTTTCACGATGTTCTCCTTGGGATCCAGGCTTGTGAAGCCCTCGGGGAACAGGTACCGTGCATGCAGCCGCAAGAGGAGTTGGTTCTTCAGATGCTTCTTCTTCTTCGTTCGGAGTTTCGTCTCATTGACATTGACGACATCCCGAAGGATAGCTCCCTTAGAATTTCCCCATGGTCTCGGATCAGTGAGATACATGTTCCTTGTGGCTTTTTCTGGAAGGATTGGTTGCTTCCGCTGCTTCACTGGAGTGAGGGCGCGGAGGTTGTCGGGATACCCGAACGTGTGTGCGATCACGGATGCACCACAACTTTGCGGTGGTGGTCTTAATGGTGCTAGACCTGTTGGATCAGATGGACTTCTTATCAATCTTGAGATTGGCAAGAGTTCCACTACATCATGTGATGGGGATATGCCTACCGGGGTATACCCAGTAGGACGTTTCCTATTGGCCTAAATTTCCAGCGAGTGGGCTTGTAGGATGGCGACTTTATCGAGACTTGGTGAGGACTCAGGCGACTAGAAGCTGGAGGCCCAGAAGCGTAGCTAGGCCCAGTCGGACTAGGTCAAAGACCTTCCAAATCCTTAACCAATTCGGTTATAGATCTGTAAACCCTAGCGAGGTGAGCCTATATAAACCTCCCTAGGGTACGCATAGAGGACACGTTCCATCATACACCCAAGCGACTCGTCGCCTAGTCATCGAGCTCGCCCCTTGTACTCTCTCCATAATACAATCTAGCAGGAGTAGGTGTTTACCCTCCGGGGGGGGGCGAACCTGGGTAAACCCTTGTGTCTCCGCCCTCATCTCGCACCGCAGATGGCTGGCCGCCCTTGCCCCATGTTCTACTACTCGCTACCGATTGCAGCATCTGCCGTGGACATTTCCACGATAGTGGCGCCCATCGTGGGGCCTATCCGGTCAGGTCGGTGTTCTGCGGCGAGATCCAATCTGCCCATCAATGAGACGATCGCTACTGGCCGCATGATCGCGATCGGCGAGATCCTCCAGATCTTGCCGAGCAGCTACGTCCCGGCGGCATGCCCCGTCACGCACAACGTGATCTTGCCGGTTGGCACGATCAGCCTCTTCGTCGGCCTCACCGACGTCATCGTTTCGGAGGACTCGGCTCACATCCGTGAGTCGCCACCACGCGACCAGCTCTCTGAGAGCCAGGTCCGCACGATCCACCGCCTCGCCTCCGAGTACGACTCGTCCCATAGCAACGTGGCCGAAACCACCATGGCTGCGGACGACGCGGCCCTCAATGACGACGCCGACTCGGCGACCCCGGCGTCGACTGCCGGATCCATCATCGCCGCATCGCCCGCGGGCTCCATCACCCAAGTCTCCAACATCGGAGACTTTGAGGACCCCTCCATCCTTGGGATCTTCGACTTCGACTCCGGGTCGGAGAACTCCGCCGACCTCCACGACGGGACCGGTCGCCACGTCGCGACCTACATGGCGACTTGCGTCGACCCCCCGCAAGACCCCTTCTCCATGCTGATCCCACCGAACGCAACGGCAATGGAGGTCGAGGAACTCCGCCTGCGGCTGGAGGAGGCGGTCCGCAAAGAACAAGCCGAGCGCGAAAAATTTCTCCTTGAGTAGGTGACAGCGTAGGAGCTTTCGCGCTATCACCAACTCCGAATCAGGTCGCGCCTGAACCCCACCATTCAGGGGCGCTCCCTAAACTTCGACGACGAGAACGACCCGACTTGTGCGGCCGAGTGCGCGATCTGCTAGAACGCGCCACCAGGAGGGAGCTCACAGCCCCCACCAGGCGCGACGGCCAACGGCGCCCCACCACCACCCAACCGCGCGCCCCCCAGGGACCAACCAAGAATCGTGGTCTCCTCACGGGAGCGAGATGCAAACGGCCTCCCGCTATTCTCCACTCCGATGGACAATGTCATCGCGAGCCGAGCAGCGGTCGACAACATTAACGTAATAGGGGAAGGTGCCCTGCAGATCCAGTACGCCAAGGCTCTGCTTGCCAAAGCAGTCGAGCAACAAAACGCGGGCGCCGACACAGAGGGTCGAATGTACTCGCGTTCGTCAGGCAGCAGGGCGGCCTCGAGAAGCCGCCCAATGGTGGTGAATACCCTCAACTGCCCACCACCCGAGCCCCTGCAGCTCCAACACCGACCCGCGAACGCGACACTCTCCAACGACCCGCGGCCGGCAAACAACTTCGTCGCCGCCAACGAGCAGCCCGTCGACGCGCGCACCCACATCATCAACAACCAGAGCTGGCACGCACGCCAGCCCGACGACCTGAGGCATACCCTCACCAACCGCCGCGACGATGAACCAAGGGGATCGCTGAGCCGAGTCGGACCCCAATGCTTCGGACCGATGATCCGAGGCGAAAGATACCCGACAAACTTCAAAGCGCCGAAGGAGATCGAGAAGTACGACCCCTCGTACGATCCGTCCGTGTGGCTGGACACCTACCTCATGGCGATGGGAATTGCCGGCCACACCGACCTACTTGCCGCCCGCTACCTTCCCCGATGATGAGGGAGCGTGCAGGTAGTGGATTAACACCCTCCCCGCAGATAGCATCGACTCCTGGGAGGAAATGCGCGACGCCTTTGTCAGGCACTTCGAGGGTTCCTACACCCACGCCACCACCATCGAGGACCTGGAGCGATGTGTCCAGGGACCCCGCGATCCACTTCTTAAAGACCTCGTGCCGCTACGAGCCCCTGGTCGCCAAGCTCAAGCAAGTGTACAGAACACTCGACAACATACCGGACCTCCTGGAGATCGCCAAGCGGTACGCGGAGGAAGACCCGAACCAAGAAACCGACGACGAGTCGGGAGGAAATCGCTGCACGAGCATCCACGACAACGGGAGGCGACCCGAGCTACGCTACAACAACACTCGCCTCATCGGCAAGTGCCGCGGTGATGGGCGAGTCGACTTCGTCGCCAACGCCGGATACGCGCCGTGCGAACCCAAGTGCTTTCGCCGCGACGGAGGCCAGCGCCGCGACGGCGGCAACTACAAGGCAAAGCATAGGTTCGATCCCACGGCTCTCCTCAATCAACCCTGTGTGTTTCATACCAGGGAAGGGAAGCCCGCCATGCACACGACCGCCGACTACCACTCCCTCAAGGAGATCGAGAAGGCATGGCACGCACGGGAAGACCCCGACAACAACCCGCCAAACGGCGGAAAATTCGGCAGCGTCGCCGGCTCGCTCCACACCTTCACAGGCTTCAACACGAAGCGCGAGAAGAAGGTCATTGACCGCGCCGTCGTCGTCAACGCGGTGTCCCAGATAGACATCCCCCAGTTCCGCAACTGGTCCGAGCAACCAATCACCTGGAGCCGCGAAGACCACTCGCCACAGATCGAATATCTGGGCCAAGTCGCCTTGGTGGTCAAGCCCAAGGTGGGAGACTATTGGCTCCCAAGACGCTGATGGACGGCGGCAGATCCATCAACATCCTATACCTGGACACATTCAGGCGACCGCGGCTCCCGCAGTCAATGACCGAGACGACCTACACCACCTTCCACGGCATCGTCCCCAGTCGGAAGGCGTACCCGATCGGCAAGGTGACGCTGCCAGTCACCTTTGGCACACCAGCAAACTTCCGCACCGAGCGGATCGTCTTCGAGCTGGTGCCGTTCAACAGCCCCTACCACTGCGTCCTAGGGCGCCAGGCATTCGCCAAATTCATGGCAGCGCCCCACTATGCGTACAACGCGATGAACCTCCCCGGGCCATGGGGCATCATCACTGTCCATGGCGACCCTGACATGGCCACAGAATGCGAGGCCAAAGGCGCCGAACTCGCTGACGCCATCATCGCGGCGGAGGCCAACCACACCGAGGAGCTTGCCACGTACGTGAGCGGGGTCAACAATGATGACCCCACCATACTCAAGAAGCCCAGCTCGGAGGGTGGAAGCTCCACCGCCTTTGAGGCAACGATGCACACCCGCACCGTCGAACTGGTCCCAGGCGACTCCAGCCAGACGGTGACGATCGGGACGGGCATGAGCCCAGCATAGGAAGGCGCGCTCATCGATTTCCTACTTGAGAATCGCGACATATTCGCATGGAAGCCATCCGACATGCCTGGTGTCCCGAGGGAACTCGCTGAGCACAAACTCAACGCCGACCCCAAAGTGCGACCTGTCAAGCAGTCGCTGCGGTCCTTCAATGAAGAGCGCCGCTGAGCAATCGCCGAGGAGGTGTAGCGATTACTCGCTGCAGGCTTCATCCGGCCAATCAAATACTCCAAGTGGCTGGCAAACCCAGTCCTGGTCGAGAAGAAAATCGGGACCTGGAGAATGTGTATCGATTACACAAACCTAAACAGCGCCTGCCCGAAGGAGCAATTCGTCCTCCCGCGGATCGACCAAATCATCGACTCAACCGCGGGCTCGGAGTCTCTATGCTTCCTCGACGCCTACTCTGGGTACAACCAGATCAAAATGGCAGTCGAGGATGAAGAGAAGACGACGTTCATCACTCCATTCGGAGCCTTCTGCTACACCGCCATGACCTTCGGCCTCAAGAACATCGGGGTGACCTACCAGAGGTGCATGAAGGAGTGCCTTGCGAGCACAATTGGCTGCAATATCCACGTCTACATCGATGACGTGGTGGTAAAATCCGCTCGCTAGGGCGATCTACTCGCCGACCTGGCGGAAACCTTCGCCAACCTACAAAGGTACAAGATCAAGCTAAACCCAGGGAAGTGCACCTTCGGTGTACCTACTGGACAGCTACTCGGATACGTCGTCTCCAAGCGCGGGATCGAGGCGAACCCCGCCAAGATCAACACGATCGCCCGGCTTGGCAGACCCGAGTGCCTGCGCGACGTCTAGAAGCTGGCCGAGCGAGTCACGGCTCTTAGTCGCTTCATCCCCCGGCTAGGCGAGAAGGCGATGCCTCTCTACCGCCTAATGCGCAAGAACCCCACCTTCCAGTGGGACAAGGAGGCAGACGACATGCTCCATGCTCTCAAGGAGGTGCTGCTCGCAGCACCTCTACACGCCGCCCCCGTCGACAAGGAGCCCATGCTGGTCTACATCGTGGCTTCTGAGCGCGTCGTCAGCGCCTTCATGGTCGTCGAACGACCAGAGGAAGGGAAGGAGCGCCCGGTGCAGCGACCCGTATACTATATCAACGAAGTCCTCACCGAGTCGCGCCAGCACTACCCGCAGTACCAAAAATTGGTATATGCGGTCTTCAGAGCACAGCGGCGACTGTCGCACTACTTCCAGGAGCACCCAATAACGGTCGTCTCCTCAGCACCGTTGCAGGAAATCATCTGCAACCGTGAGGCGACCGGGCGAGTCGCCAAGTGGGTCATCGAGATCAGCGTCCACAAAATCAGGTACGAGCCGCGCAAAGCGATTAAATCGCAGGCTCTCGCAGACTTCCTCGCCGACTGGGAGGAGGCCCAGCAGCCAGAGAAGCTGCCATACCGCCACTACTGGAGCCTACACTTCGACGGCTCTAAGAACGCAGATGGTGCAGGAGTGGGGATCGTGCTAACATCTCCGAAGGGCGACAAGCTCCGCTACGTCCTCTACCTCGACTTCACCCCCTGCACCAACAACATGGCCGAGTACGAGGCGCTACTCCATGCATGAGGGCAGCCAAGGAGATGAACATCAATCGCCTGTGCTGCTACGGAGACTCCGACCTCGTCGTCGGGCAAGTCGCCGGCACCTGCGATGCAGTCTCCCCCACCATGGCGGCATACCGCCAAGCAGTGGACCAACTGGGAGGCCACTTCGCAGGTTACTCCGTCGAGTGGATCGATAGGCGGAAGAACGAGGAGGCCGACGCACTCTCTCGCATCGGCTCGGCTTGACTCGCACCACCCACCGGCGTCTTCCTCGAAACGATCACGAAGCCCTCCATCTCTCTCCCAAGGGAGATCGACATCAGAATTCCTCTGCAACCAGACGCAGCCCTAGTCGCACTAATCGCCGAGCCAAGCGACTGGACAGCGCCATACGTTGCTTACCTGGAGGGAGGCACCCTACCTGCAGACGAAACGGAGGCCCGGATGATAGCACGCCGCTGCAAATCCTTCGTCATCATCAACGACGAGCTCCACAAGCGCAGGGTGACAGGCATGTTCCAACGCTGTGTCCAACCCACCGAAGGACGTAAGATCCTCCAGGACATCCACTGCGGCGACTGCGGCCACCACGCCGGCGCCCGCTCTCTGGCCACCAAGGCCATGCGACACGGCTTCTACTGTCTCACCGCACATGCCGACACGGTCGACATCGTCCAGCGATGCATCGAGTGCCAGAAGTACGCCAACCAGACTCACGTACCGATTTCGGTGCTCAAAACAATCGCCATCACCTGGCCATTTGCTGTATGGGGCATGGATATGGTAGGCCCCTTCAGGAAGGCCCCCTCCGGCTTCACCCACCTCCTAGTCACAGTCGACAAATTCACAAAGTGGGTGGAGGCCAAGCCAGTCCGCAAATGCGACGGGAAGACCACTACAAAATTCTTACGCGAGCTCATCTATCGCTACAGGTTCCCAAACAACATCATCATGGACAACGTCACCAACTTCTCCAAGGGAGCCATGGCCAAGTTCTGCGAGGAGCACAACATCCGACTTGACCTCGCCTTAGTCGCCCACCCGGAGTCCAATGGCCAGGCGGAACGCGCCAACTAGAGCATCCTCCATGGCCTGAAGCCACGGCTACAAGTCCCACTCGAGCGCACCGCCGGGTGCTGGGTCGAAGAACTCCCCTCTGTCATCTGGGGCATCCGCACCTCCGTCAACAGGTCGACGGGGTTCACCCCCTTCTTCATGGTGTACGGTGCCGAGGCAGTCATGCTAACCGACCTCGAGCACGACTCACCCAGGGTAGTCAATTACACGGAGGCTGACAACAAGCTCGCATGCCAAGACGGAGTCGACCAGCTCGACGAAGCACGCGACTTGGCTCGCTCCCGCATCGCCATCTACCAGCAAGGGATTTGCCGCTACCACAGCCGACGAGTACGGACTCGCACTTTCCAGGAAGGCGACCTAGTACTGCGTCTAATCCAGGACAAGAAAGGCATGCACAAGCTCTCCCCCGGGGAGGGACCATTCGCCATCAGGCGAGTCCTGGGCAACGACGCCTACTACCTCACCGATGTCCGAGGCGACGAAAAACTCGACGTCAAGCGGCCATGGAATGTAAACCTCCTACGGAATTTCTACTCTTAGAACTCCAGATATGTACCCCCTACCCTCTATGAAATAAAGCAGATCGATTCACACAAATTGCGCCTACTCTCCATGCCTTGTGCCACTCGCACTCGTAATAACAGTATTACGCTATCAGCAGAAGTCAACCTTTGGTCACGCGACCAGCACGGCCAAGTAGTCCGGTACGAGGGCACTAGAAAAATCCAGGCCTCATACCGTCCACAAAAAAAGCTAACCCGAAGCCCCATTGGAGTCGCCTAGGTCGACTGGCTCTCCGAGCCAAGACGACTGCACTCTCTTCCCACAGCCACCAAGTCCTCCACATCCTCGGCGCAGCGACTTGAACGACAAAGTACCACGCTCGGGGACTGACAGCAGCCCAAAGAAGAGCAGCTAGGGAAGAACGCCAAGTAAGAGAGCGCGCCCGGGACTCGCCATGCGACTGATCTTACGGATCAGGCGGAGTGACGCGCCTAACATAACGCGCTTAGTCCTCACCTACCTTGGGCATGCGACTAGAATGGCCAAGTACCACGCTCGGGGACTCGGCGACCCGACCCTGTTCGCGCTCGGGAAAACGGCCAAGTAAAGAGCACCCCTGGGAGTCGCCACGCGACTGGCTTCCCGAGCCATGGCGAGTCGACCTTAACTCACTAACAGTTCACACAACATATAAAAACGAGGTTAACCCCATAAAAAGGGCGGACGCGCTCGGGGACTCGCACAACCAAAATTCAAATCGCAAAAGCAATGACAAAATAACCTGAGCATTCCTTCATAGCAGCAAAATGTGTTTCACGTACAAGGAGAATTACATGGTTATCTTATACTAACGCCGAATGGCACAACATCTTATTCCGCAGGCTTTGATGAAGACGCGCCACGTCCTTGCGGCTATGGATAAAAGGCACCCAAGGATTCGACGGGTACATCGTAAGCTCGCCTGCCATCGCTGCACGGAATGGTTGCTCCACCTTGAAGTCGCGGTGCTTCGGCTCAGGGTCATTGGGGGGCGACGACCGTCTCCTGGTAGGGAATAAGGTCGCCCATCGCCCAAACGCGGTCAGAGTACACCGCGGCTCAGTCCGTCAGCTTCAACAGCTTGGCAATCTCGACTGAGCCCGTCGACGAGGGGTACCCGCTCATGACGTCGTCGAGGTCAAAATTGTCCGGAAAATGTCTGAGCCCAAGGCTCAACACAGTCGCCGCACCACGACGGAGGCCGACCGCGTCATGAATTCCATGACCGACGGGGCCTTCTCCAGGTACCGCCATACCTCGACGAGGTCGCTGGGGATCACCACTATGGGCGAGATCTCCTGAAGATATGCCCGGTGACAAGTCACTGACAGTGCGGCTGAGTCGACCAGGGTGGTCACGCATTGCCGTGCGTCGTACAACTGCGCCTCTTCGGCATTATCAGTGATCCGGCCTGCAGTACACAAGCAAACAGTAAGCAAAGCATCAAAACAACCACATGGTACGTGCACTCGGAAATTGGCTGAAGGAAAGCTCACCAATCAGCGGGCGGCAGAGGTCCGTGATGAAATTCTGAAGAGCAGAGAAATCATTCTGCAACTCGGCGACGAGTGCGTCCAACACCTTCCGCTCCTCAGCAGTAGAAGTGACGGCCGCCTTGGCTCGCCCTTCCGCCGAGCTCGCTTCCGCCTTCGCCTCCTTGAGCTCATGCTCCAGTTCGGCGATTCGCTTCTCCGCTACGCTCAGGGCAGACTAAGCCGCCATCAATTCACCCACCGGGACAAGGCCCTGGAGATCCTCCTTCACTTCAGCTGCACTACCCTCTGTTTCCAAAACAAAACAGTCAACACCGCAAAACGTTAGCGACAAGCGCCAAATAAGGTAAATACTCACCCGCAGCCACTCGAAGCTCCTCGTTTGTCTCCTGGACAGCGATAAGCCCCTTCTCCACGCGGCACTTGTCAGCAAGCCGCTCGGCCGACTCGTGCTACAAGCCCTGTGCAACAATCACAGTGTCAACAACCAAAAATTCTTAAGTGCACAGCCGTTGAAATTCAGCGACTAGGCACTCGAGGACTGGATGACACAAAAATAGTAAGAATCCGACCACTGAAATTCAGTGGCCAGATCCTCGGGGACTGGACATACCTGGATGGCGGCACCTAGCATGCTAGAGAGGGAATGTTGCCACCATGGCCCCCGCGCCACTCGAGGGTGGCCCGGTCGCCTCGGTCGAACCCACGTGCACTGCATGCTGCGACCCCGTGTCCTCCTTGGCCTTCAGAGCTATGTCCACTGCGGTCGGAGGTTCGCTCGGGGCAGCTGCCGGATCGTCAGAGATTGTGACGATGTCATCACCCTTTATTCTTTTGGTGCCTTTGGTGGGAGCAACGACTTCGTCGCCCTTCCTCTTCTTCGAGGGATCAGCTGGCGCCTCCGTGGTGACCGGTGGAACCTTGGCCACTGAAGGGTGACCTATCTTCTTAACTCCAGTCCTGCGAAACAATTCTGTCAATAACACTCTACGATCGAAACACGAAGCAAGCAGACGGATAAAAGATCAAGGAACACTCACTTGGTGACTGGAATAAATCGCAGGCCAGTGCGGATGCTAGCTGGCTTCTCCAGTTCTGGCCCCAGTTTCCGACTAAGGCCCGTCTCGAACACATTATGTGCCATGATACTGACGGTTTCTTCGAGGATGAAGCCGCGGCGAGAGCCTCCGTGGCAATCGTTGTGGGAGCTCCTCTCGGTGGCGAGTCCCCTGCGGCTGGAGCGGCGGCCAACCCGGTGACTGGGGTGAATGGCGGAGGCAATGACGCCAGCGGCGCCTCGTCCTCTACAACGGTAGTGCTAGTCGACACGGCCGCATGCGCCGCTGTTTCTTCTGCCACGCTGGTAGCATCGGAGCTACTCGTGGACCGAGGCGGAGACGCCCGCTTGGCCGGCTTCGCCTTCTTCTTTTGTGGCGGCTGCTTCTTCTTCTTCGACGGCATAGCCTCATGCTGTGAGGTATGCTCCGGGAGTTCGTCGTCGTCATCGTCATGGACCTCGAGGCTTTTGCTGGTAACGAGTTCGCGCTGGTGCTGCCCACGAGTCTTGCAGACTGTGGGGGCAGTGACCTCCACGGGTTCGTCGTCGTCATCACCGTCGCCACCCCCATCACTCCTGACATCGCCCTTGTCGGGCAATGACTCACTCCCATCCTCGGCGGACGAGCTCGAGTTCTCGTCATCTGCGGGTGGAAGCCACCCTTCCACCACTTTAAACAACTACAACAGTCAAACAAAATTAGCACAACCGCGAATGCACAAACTGCGATTGCGAGTGCAAAGGAAATGACAACTTGTTGGTCCACGCGGAGATAAAACAAAAAATATCCCCTTTAACGTGGTGATACCAAGATCTAGCTGAGGTAGAAGGCCACGAGGTTTACCACTAGATGCGCAGTTGCGGATTACTGATGAAGCGCGTCAGTTGATGCAGTGCAGTCCTCACGATCTGATCGTCCTGGTGCTGATCACACAACACCTCTGCTGGTATCCACACGTACAAGGAGGAGCACCGGCTAGGTTCGTATCGACGGTAGGACTGCTGCGGAGCTAGGGTTTCCAACACATGGAATGACCTAACCGAACAACGATTAACCTTTCTAGGTTATGGTGCTCCACTATATATAGGGAGTGAACGTGGGCTCTGCTCGTGCGACCCATTCACTAAAGCCCATATAACACTAGTCACCGTGAGTCCAACTCATTAACTCAGTCCTAATCCGGTTTAGGTCCAACCCAAACAGATTACAGGTTCATATCCAATCTGAACTTGCTCCCGCTCTTAAGTGTGTTACCCCGCAGGCTCATGGCTACTTGGACACGATTGGAGTCCGACTCTCAATCGATCAGTAGGTAGCGGCTCCTAGTAGAACGTGCCAACTCCCAAGTACCAAAGAGTCATGACGACTTGCCTTTCCAATGCGACTTACGTCCGAGTCCCTTTTGCCTCACGATATACCTTGTCAGACTATAGGCGAATATATGTCATCCCTTAAATAGTCCGACTCTCTTCTCGATCCAAGATAAGTGATTCACCCGACTAACTCTTAGTCGATCTCCTCGGTTAACACTTAACCGAGTCATGCATTGCCATGCTTTCCGAATCATATCTCACGAGAGGGCCCAGAGAATATCTCTCCGAGTGGAGGGGCAAAATCCCATCTTGGTTATTCACATCACGCAGCTTGATTCTCAGTCGACCTGAACTCTGCCTTTATAACTGCCCAGTTACGGATCAGCGTTTGACAGAACCTAAGTCGGTGATCCTCGACTTGGACTATGCAACAACCTCAGGTCTAAGGATTACATTGATTGAGATATACAAATGACAACTTGTTCGTTGTACCTCAATATGGGTCAATCCGACTCTATAAACTCTTTAGCCGAATCTGTGTAAGTTGGAATAGCATCTCCATGCTCATGACAAGTGGAACCGAGTCATCAAGCCAACTTTCACATTGGTCTAAGTTGTGTGTCCAGCACAACTTCGATGACTAAGGATATTTAGTACAAACAACATGAATGCATAGTTCCACAACCGAATCACATAATCAATGATACACATCAGATGTTTATAGAAGGACTACTTAATATCTTTATGAATAAAATGGGAAATCTCATCATACATGATTGCCTCTAGGGCATATTCCCAACAGTCTCCCACTTGCACTAGAGTCAATCTTTCGACATCACATGTCTAAGCATCTAATGCCCATGGCTCTCAGGTGTGCCTCATGCTTCGGCTGTGGTAACGGCTTTGTCAACGGATCCACAATATTTGCATCCGTGTGTACCTTGCATAACTTGATATCACCCTGATCCACGAACTGGCGAATCAGGTGGTACCACATGAGTATGTGCTTGTTCTTCTGGTGCTGTCTAGGTTCCTTGGCTTGTGCAATAGAACCATTGTTGTCACAATAAACGTCCAACAGATTGGACGATCCCTGAACCACACCAAGATCTATGAGGAAATTCCTCATCCAAACAGCTTCCTTTGCAGCCTCCGAGGCGGCAATATACTCAGCCTCTATTGTAGACGCAGACACAGTCTCTTGCTTGGAACTCTTCCAGCTCACAACACCTCTGTTTATAATAAACATTTATCCGGATTGCGAACGAGAATCATCAGAGTCGGTAAGATAACTTGCATCCGTGTAACCCTTTACACTGAGTTCATCTTCACCACCATAAACCAAGAACATATCCTTAGTCCTTCTCAGGTACTTTAGGATATTTTTAGCCGCTGTCCAGTGGATTTCTCCAGGATCAGCCTGGTATCTGCTCACAACACTTAGAGCATATGAAACATCCGTCCTAGTAAAAATCATGGCATACATGATGGATCCGACTGCAGAAGCATACAGAATCGCACTCATCCGACTTCGCTCATCAGTTGTCGAAGGACACTGAGTCTTGCTAAGTTTTACACCATGGGATATCGGTAAGAACCCCTTCTTAGACGATTCCATGTTGAACCTCTTCAACACTTTGTCCAAATAAGTACTCTGACTCAATCCAATGAGCCTCCTTGATCTATCTCTATAGATCCGTATTCCGAGGATGTATGTTGCCTCACCCAAGTCTTTCATTGAGAAACTCCTTTCCAATGATTCCTTGGTTTCTTGCAACATCTGGACATCATTTCCAATCAGTAATATGTCATCCACATATAAGATTAGAAAGTTTACTTTGCTCCCACTAAACTTCTTGTATAAACAAGAATCATGATCACTCTTGATGAAGCCAAACGAATTGACTACCTCATCAAAGCGAATATTCCAACTCCGAGATGCTTGCTTCAACCCATAAATGGATTTCTGAAGTTTACATACCTTGTCAGCATTAGCCGGATCGACAAAACCCTCGGGTTGTATCATATACACGTCCTCGATTAAATTTCCGTTAAGGAAAGCCGTTTTGACATCCATCTGCCATATCTCGTAGTCGAAATAGGCCGCTATAGCTAACATGATCCGAACTGATTTAAGCATCGCTACGGGCGAGAAAGTCTCGTCGTAATCAACTCCTTGAACTTGTCGGAACCCCTTTGCGACAAGGCGTGCTTTATAGACGGAAACATTTTCATCCATATTAGTTTTCTTCTTAAAGACCCATTTGCACTCGACGGGTCTTGCACCGTCTGGCAGATCAACCAAGTTCCAAACTTGAATTTCATCCATGGACTTTAACTCGGATCTCATGGCTCCAAGCCATGACTCGGAATCAGATCCCACCATCGCTTCCGAATAATTTGCCGGCTCATCACTGTCTAACAGTAACACATCACGAACACTTCGTAATCTTGCCTATCTTTGTAGTACAGGTGCTGGTGCCGGCTCAGCTGCCACGACCAGCTCAACCTCTAAGGTTTTTGCCGACTCGCTACTAGCCGGTTCCTCTCGAATTTCTTCGAGATGCACCATGCTCCCACTTACTCCTCGACTGAGAAACTATTTCTCAAGGAAGACACCGTTCCAAGCGACAAACACTTTGCCCTCTTCTCGGTTGTAGAAGTAGTAACCCAAGGTTTCCCTCGGATACCCCACGAAAATACACTTATCCGACTTGGTTGTAAGCTTGTCCGACTGAAGTCGCTTGACAAATGCTTCACAACCCCAAATCTTAAGAAAAGACAAACTCGGCTTTTTGCCTATCCACATCGCATGCGGTGTCTTCTCTACCGATTTTGATGGTACTCTGTTTAGTGTGAATGCTGCTGTTTCTAGACAATAACCCCAAAATGATAAAGGCAGATCTGTCCGACTCATCATTGACCGTACCATGTCAAACAAGGTCCGATTCCGCCTTTCTGAAACACAGTTCCTTTACGGCGTTCCTGGCGGAGTAAGTTGAGGAACTATTCCACAACTTTTCAGATGGTCATCAAACTCATGGATCATGTACTCACCTCCTCGGTCCGACCGAAGAAACTTTATTTTCTTGCCGAGTTGATTATGTGCTTCATTCTGGAATTCTTTGAACTTTTCAAAGGCTTCCGACTTATGTTTCATCAAGTAGATATATCCATACCTACTCAAATCCTCAGTGAAGGTAATGAAGTACTCATAACCACCCCTGGTTGTCGTGCTCATTGGTCCACATACATCACTATGTACTAGTCCCAATAAGTCGGACGCCCTTTCGCAACTCTTTGCAAAAGGTGTCTTGGTCATTTTGCCGAGTAGGCAAGATTCGCATGTCTCGAACGACTCCAAGTCGAACGAAGTTAGGAGTCCATCATCATGGAGCTTCTTCATGCGTTTCCAACTTATATGACCAAGCCGACAGTGCCAAAAGTAAGTCATATTCATATCATTTGGTTTCAACCTTTTAACATTTATGTTATAAACCGACTCACCATCAAGATTCAAAATAAATAACCCGTCCTGGACGGGTGCAAAGCCGGGAAACATATAATTCAAATACAAAGAACAACCATTATTCTTGATATTCGACTCATAGCCTTGCCTCATCAAACATGAATCAAAAATAATGTTTCGACTGAGCACTGGAACATAATAACAATTATTCAGTTCCATAATGAATTTGGAAGGTAAATGAACTTGCATCGTGCCGACTTCCAACACAACAACTCTTGCTTTGTTGCCGACTAGAATATCAACCTCGCCTCTTGCTACGCTCCTAGTTCTTACCAGTCCCTGCAACGAGTTGCAGATGTGAATAACTGATCCGGTATCATATACCCAAGAACTATTAGGTGCATCAGCAAGATATATGTCTATAACATTGCAAACAAGTGTGCCTGAATCGGAAGTCATACCTCCACTCTTGGCTTTGTCGGCCAAGTACTTGCTGTAGTTCCTCTTCCAGTGGCCATCCGCCTTGCAGTAGAAGAAAGTGGATCCGGCTGAAGGAGATGGCTTAGTCCCTGAGGAAGCTCTTGGGACTAGGTCTGGAGCCTGCTTTCCTCCTGACTTAGCCTTCTTCTTAGTCCAAGAACTCTTCTTGAACTTAACCTTATTCTGCACCATCAACACTTGACTGGCGCCCTTCTTGAGATCCGCCTCTGCCTGCTTGAGCATCCCATGTAATTTAGTGAGCTTCTTATCCATACCATGCATGTGGTAGTTCGAAATGAACTGCCCATATGCACTAGGAAGAGAGTTCAGAATTATATCCATAGTGAACTCTTCGCTTATGGGGTAGCCAAGCCTCTCCAGAGACTACACATAACCAACCATTTTGATCACATGCGGACTCAATGGATCACCATCATTAAGCTTGCAACTCAGCAAAGCCTGAGAGACTTGATACCTCTCAGTCTTCGCCTGAGCCTGGATCATACTTTTGAGGCTTTCGATTATATCGTAGGCCTCAACATGCTCGAATTGCTTTTGCAATTCCGGTTCCATGTGAGCAAGCATAAGACAGCTAATATCCGTGGACTCATCCTTAGCCCGACGGTAGGCATTGGTGGCAGCGACAGTCGCATTCTCATTCGACCCATCTGGAAGTGGGTTGTCTAGGACATGGTCCTTCTTTTCTTGTTCGATACCAGTTGGTAAAATTAGTGTCGTTCAGTTTATCTTTCTCAAGGATAGTTCTCAACGCAAAACCGGATATCTGAGAGTGACTGCTACTTGGTGCCATGATCTACAACAGAAAATATACAAAACACTTAAGACATGTATCCATAAAAGAGCAAGGATATTAAACATTTTAATATTTTATACTCCCACTAGAACCAACACCCCTCCGATGGTTGCTTAGTGATTCAGGATCCTAAATAAGCAAGTCGGCTAGTGAGCTTTGGCAGCACCGCTAGCCGCCAAGTGATCTAGGTAGACAACTCCTTGTCAATCGCATCTCATGCGACTCCTGTTGGAGGGGTGGCATCACATGCCCCGGCTCCCATCCGACTTTTCCCCGAGTCCCACAACCGTTGTGATAGACCCGTCTAGCTTACCGAGTGTTTCTGCAGTAAGAGTCCGACTCGAACCCACCTAGTCGGAAAGAATTAGCAGCACCTCAATATTATGAGCCCACTACCAAAAATGTCCGACTTGTGATGGTGCAAACACTGGCGGGAAAACCGACTAGACCTTCTTTGAGGGATTAAATTTTACCGACTATCTAATAGAGGTAAAACAGAGACATAACAATAACACAAAATAAAGCAATTATAATGTGAAATGGTATGGCTCTCTTCATGGCGATCTCCATCTCCACAAAACCTGTAATCCGACTCGTGCCAACTCTTGTCACTTGCCTTCTTACTCCATGTCGCCGACATGTACAACGCCTTGCATGCCTTCCGGGTTCTCCAACAGCTACACTAGCTTAGTAAAGTAAATTACATAGAGAATCCGCCACACAGGTTGTTATACAATAAAATGACAGCACCTAGGCTCCAGCCGGCTGACAAAAACCGTGATTCGCAGATCACGTATGGATTACACACATACATCACATCCACATGAACCATACCATTCACAACTTCCTGCAAAAACAAGTTATGCATAGATACAATATCTACCGGCGTTGTGAAACTCACAACAACATCTAAGGCGCTACGACAGGGCGAAGCCGGCGGTCCGGACATGGATTCGGACATGGTTCCGATTCGGACATGGATTCCGACCATTCCAAAAACATAGATCTCATCTACGATCCGGACATGGATTCCGACCATTGTTCCGATTCGATCAAACTTTTTGATCTTTGATCACCGCCTCTGGATTTACGTGTCACAGTCTACCCCGATGGCGGAAGCCGATTGGTAGGGGTATGTCGTTCCACGACCTCAGCTGTATGATCACGGAAATCAGATCTACCATTCCCCGAGTACAGTTGATCCAATCAACCTCGTACAAAACCGATCTATCTCATAGATCGACCACCAAACAGCACATAGATCTCATCTACAGCCAACCGCATATCACATATGCGAGATCTCGAGCCTAAAACTAGAAGCTATCGCTCTGATACCACTGTTGGGCCACGCGGAGATAAAACAAAAAATATCCCCTCTAACGTGGTGATCCCAAGATCTAGCTGAGGTAGAAGGCCACGAGGTTTACCACTAGACGCGCAGTTGCGGATTACTGATGAAGCGCGTCAGTTGATGCAGTGCCGTCCTCACGATCCGATCGTCCTAGTGCTGATCGCACAGCACCTCTGCTGGTATCCACACGTACAAGGAGGAGCACCAGCGGCGAACTGCTAGGTTCGTATCGACGGTAGGACTGCTGTGGAGCTAGGGTTTCCAACACATGGAATGACCTAACCGAACAACGACTAACCTTTCTAGGTTATGGTGCTCCACTATATATAGGGAGTGAACGTGGGCTCTACTCGCGCGACCCATTCACTAAAGCCCATATAACACTAGTCACCGTGAGTCCAACTCATTAACTCAGTCCTAATCCGGTTTAGGTCCAACCCAACCAGATTACAGGTTCATATCCAATCCGAACTTGCTCCCGCTCTTAAGTGTGTGACCCCGCAGGCTCATGGCTACTTGGACACGATTGGAGTCCAACTCTCAATTGATCAGTCGGTAGCGGCTCCTAGCAGAACGTGCCGACTCCCAAGTACCAAAGAGTCATGACGACTTGCCTTTCCAATGCGACTTACGTCCGAGTCCCTTTTTCCTCACGATATACCTTGTCAGACTATAGGCGAATATATGTCATCCCTTCAATAGTCCGACTCTCTTCTCGATCCGAGATAAGTGATTCACCCGACTAACTCTTAGTCGATCGCCTCGGTTAACACTTAACCGAGTCGTGCATGGCCATGCTTTCCGAATCATATCTCACGAGAGGGCCCAGAGAATATCTCTCCGAGTGGAGGGGCAAAATCCCATCTTGGTTATTCACATCACGCAGCTTGATTCTCAGTCGACCTGAACTCTGCCTTTATAACTGCCCAGTTATGGATCAGCGTTTGATAGAACCTAAGTTGGTGATCCTCAACTTGGACTATGCAACAACCTCAGGTCTAAGGATTACATTGATTGAGATATACAAATGACAACTTGTTTGTTGTACCTCAATATGGGTCAATCCGACTCGCTAAACTCTTTAGCCGAATCTGTGTAAGTTGGAGTAGCACCTCCATGCTCATGACAAGTGGAACCGAGTCATCAAGCCAACTTTCACATTGGTCTAAGTTGTGTGTCCAGTACAACTTCGATGGCCAAGGATATTTAGTACAAACAACATGAATGCATAGTTCCACAACCGAATCACATATTCAATGATACACATTAGATGTTTATACAAGGACTAGTTAATATCTTTATGAATACAATGGGAAATCTCATCATACATGATTGCCTCTAGGGAATATTCCCAACACAACTCACCATTGGAGCTGGGCGCCTTGCGGTGTAAGGCGCGACCCCGGCCTTCGCGTCAAGATACACCTCCTAGGCGATCTTCTTCAGAGCCAGGGTGTAGTCGTTGAGTCTCCACTCGTCGAGGCAGGACTTCGTCAGGTCATCCTTGCCCGTGTACTCGTACATGTAGTGGGCACGGCTGGCCAGGGGCACGAGCCGTCGCCCGAGCCAGCAATTGTAGAGGTTGATGGTTTGGAGGCCTTTCTTCTTCAAGTTGCGGATGGTCTGCAGCATCTGGTCGACGACCATCCGCTGTTCTAGCGGAAGTTTGGTAACTTGGAGCCGGCACGGCTCGGGCCGGTCGGCGGAATACCTTGGAAGCGCCACCTCGTCGCTTGGAGTCAACTCGGTCACCTAGAACCATCTCTTCTTCCACTCGTTCACTGCTTTGGTGGGCAGCATCAGATCGAAGAATGACGCCTTCGACTTCAGCTGGAAAGTCAAGCCGCCCGCGGCTAGCATTGGGACGCCTGCCTCTTCGCGTCTGATTCTCCCATGGAATAGATCTTGCCATAGGGGAAAATAGGGCCTGCAGCCCAGGTAGCACTCACAGAATGCCAAGAAAATGGCGAGCTACTCGATACTGTGCAGACCCAGGTCCGCCGGTTGGATATCGTAATAGGCGCAGAAATGCCGGAAGAAGAGGGAAGTGGGGAATTCGAGCCCCGCTCTAGATGACTGGTGAAGCAGACGAACTCCCCTTCGTGCGAATATGGAATTACTTCTCCGGCCGCGGGGATGCGCCATCTCCCGGCATGGAGGATCCCCGCCTCCTCGAATGATCTTAGTAGCGCCTTCATGCACTTGGATCTGCCCAATGGTTCGGCAGGGGGAGCCATCGACTGGGGGATCGCGGAATGCGGATCGCTCTGAGTCGTTCGGAGGAAGTGAGGGAAGCATTTCCCCCTCACCCGTCACTCTCCTTATATAGTGGTTGTTACCCGCCATTTTTGGGGAGTCGTTACCACGCGGTAATTACGCAGATATTATCGTTGGATTACCCAACGGCTAGTTTGACCAAGCGGACGGTCCAACATTCGCTGTCTTAAGCGACTAGACGATTCGCCGACCCAATCACTATGACAGTGACTTGATCATTCGCCGACCCGCTCGCCAAGCCGCGATATGATTGGTTGTCGTTATTGTGACTAAAATGACTAGTTCTTTCCTTTGTTCAGGAGTCCACCGCCGATTCGACTGGGCGTCCGCATTGCACCCGCATACTCCGACTGCCAACGAACACCTGCGACGAATCAACGACGGCCTCGGGGACTACTGATGGGGATATGCCTACCGGGGTATGCCCAGCAGGACGTTTCCTATTGTCCTAAACTGCCAGCGAGTGGGCCTGCAGGACGGCGACTGGATCGAGACTTGGTGAGGACTCAGGCGACTGGAAGCTGGAGGCCCAGAAGCGTAGCTAGGCCCAGTCGGACTAGGTCAAAGACCTCCCGAATCCTTAACCAATCCGGTTGTAGATCTGTAAACCCTAGCGAGGTGAGCCTATATAAACCTCCCTAGGGTACGCATAGAGGACACGTTCCATCATACGCCCAAGCGACTCGCCGCCTAGTCGTCGAGCTCGCCCCTTGTACTCTCTCCATAATACAATCTAGCAGGAGTAGGTCTTTACCCTCCGGGGGGCCGAACCTGGGTAAACCCTTGTGTCCCCGCCCCCATCTCGCACCACAGATGGCTGGCCGCCCTTGCCCCATGTTCTACTACTCGCTGTCGATTGCATCATCTGCCATGGCCATTCCCACGACATCATGCACGAGTACAACCTCGTTGAAGCTTTTTGGTCTTCGAGGGTATGTATTCTATAGATGTATATCCACCTGTTGCTTATATCTAGAAGATAGATCTTGGTACTTAGTTGTTCCCATCGTTGGATTTTTTTTGTTTTTCTATGTTGCAAACCCTACAATATCACCAAAAGGGCCTAGAGTATATCTATCCATCATCAGGATGGACAAATTCCACTCTTGATCCATGAGCCTCTACATAACACCTTCGTAGCACTGAACCAACCTTTATAGTCACCCTTTTACGGTGTGACATTTGATGTTATCAAGATACTCTTCTAGTGTTAGTGATTGACATGATCGCATGGTCTAAGGACTAGGATTACTTTGTATGATGTTATTGCAATATAAACACAATGCCTTTGATCGTAATGCTATACTTCGGATGAATGTTCATCACATCATTCCAACAATGTCCATGATCAGGAAACCTTGATCATCTTGTTAATCAACGAGCTAGTTTATAAGAGAGGCATAACTAGGATCTTTCTATTTGTTTATTAAACACACATGTATTAACGTTTCCGTATTAATACAATTATAGCATGCAAAATAAACATCTATCATATACTCGGAATACATATAATAAAAACTTTATTATTTCCTCTCAGGGTATATTCCCTTCACCAGGGTGTCCCACTAACGGGTTGGAGCTTTGATTCACGGGCAGCCCAGTCAGGGAAAGAAGACGGAGTCTAACCCGGCTATGACAAGGCCCAGAAGGCTTATTGATGAGTGCATATTTTCATCATGTTTTAGATTATATTTTGCATTATAGTGGTAGGATCTTGGTATTTACGGCGTTCTCATGCACCTTTTATGTTTATTTTCACTAGGATCAGATCAAATGATGGATACGGTGGACACAATTCTTGGTGTTGGGGATTTTCTATATGGGTATCCTCATAGCATGTCTCTTATCCGGATAACCCGGGTGGCCCATAGTTGGTAGCATGGCCCATGGCCTGCTGGGCGACCCAGTTAGATGGATCCATAAGAGAGGCCCATGCCGGATAAAGGAAGGATACGGAGGAGTCATCGACGTACCCGG
The DNA here is from genome assembly GCA_916181665.1 of Avena sativa. Taxonomy (NCBI): domain Eukaryota; kingdom Viridiplantae; phylum Streptophyta; class Magnoliopsida; order Poales; family Poaceae; genus Avena; species Avena sativa. The sequence continues at coordinate 128,275,130 of OV702281.1, read as the reverse complement.
AGCCTTGGAGTGCAAGACACGTTAGACTGATTGAAGGGAATATGCCCGAGAGGCAATAATAAAGTGGTTATTATCGTATTCCTTATTTATGATAAATGTTTATTTTGCATGCTATCATTGTATTAATACGGAAACGTTAATACATGTGTGTTTAATAAACAAAAAGGAAGTTCCTAGTTATGCCTCTCTTATAAACTAGCTCGTTGATTAACAAGATGATCAAAGTTTCCTGATCATGGACATTGGATGTTGTTAATAACGAGGTCACAACATTAGTGTAATGAAGTGATGAACATTCATCCGAAGTATAGCATTATGATCAAAGTCATTGAGTTTATATTGCTATAAAAACTTATGAAGTGATCCTAATCCTTAGACCATGAGATCATGTCAATCACTAACACCAGAAGAGTTTCTTGATGACATCAAACGTCACACCGTAAATGGGTGATTATAAAGATGGCTTCAGAACTACTAAAGTGTTATGTTGAGACCCATGGATCGAGAGTGGAATTTTTTCATCCCGATGACGGATAGATATGCTCTGGGCCCTCTCGGTGATATCACATTGATTAGCTTGCAAGCAAGTGATTTGATCACTAGAATGTTATATCACGGGAACAAGAAAAGAGTGCATGTCGGTAACGAGATCAAACTAGGTATGGAGATACCGATGATCGAATCTCAGACATGTAATATATCGTGAAACAAAGGGATTAAGATACTAGCGTAAAAGGTTCACACGATCACAGAAGTCATCGTTGAATGTGTGGGAGTCAGTACGGATCTCCAGGTCCCGCTGCTGATTATTGATCGGAGAGGGGTCTCGATCATGTCTTCATTATTCGCAAACCGTAGGGTGACACACTTAAGGGATACCGACACCATTCGGAGCAAATGATATGCCAGAGAAAGAAAAAGGAAAGCGCGGGAATTTATTTCACTAGACACCGAAACTGTTTCGGTTGAAATTGCTGAAACTGGTTCTGCATGGAAATAGAAATGTTGTAAGGGGTTTTATGTGAATGTTTGTTAATTAAAGTAATTAACAAAATTCTGAATAAATAAATAAAAGAGTTTTATTTAAATGAGAGCTTGCATTAAATTTGGTGGAAATTTAATGCATGTGAGTGGATTTTTGAGTGGAGGCTTTTTAATGGGAGTGGAGGCTTTTCATTTTGAGTGGGAGCTCCACCCCCATGAATGTGGAAGAGGTGGGGGCAGCCCCATGGCTGGGCGCCATGCCCCTTGGGTGCCCCCCCTCTCCCCTATAAAAGGCCCCCCTCTCCTCCTCTCAAAGTACACCTCCTCGTGAAGGATCTCTCTCCCCCTCTAGAATTTATCCCCCATGGTCTCGGACTAGCGAGATACATGTTCCCGGTGGCTTTTTGGAAAGAAAGAGTTGTGCTTCCGCTGCATCGCTGGAGCATGGAGGCGGAGGTTTCTTGGTGCCTCGAACGTGTGTGCGAGCACGGATGCGCTGCTGTTTTGCGGCGCTACGACTTCCTCTCGATCTTGAGATCAGCAAGAGATCGTCTACATCAACCACGAGTTTGGACTTGTTAAGCTTTGTCGGTCTTCAAGGGTATGTTCTCTACGGATATACATCCGCCCGTTGTTTGTATCTAGTAGATAGATCTTGGTACACAGTTGTTCCCATCGTAGGAAAATTTTTGTTTTCTATGATGCGAACCCTACAGTGGTATCAGAGCCGGATCTATGCGTAGATACTTTGCACGGGTAGTACACATATGAGTATGTGGGCGATGATGATCATTTTATTGCTTCTTAGTTGTACTTTGGATATTGGTGGCATAGTGGGATGAAGCGGCCCGGACAAACTTTACATGTCCTCGCACATGAGACCTGTTCCACGCTTGACATGTAACTAGTTTTGCATAAGTGTCTAGCGGGTGTTTGTCTCTCCTACTATAGTCAATATCTAATTTGCAACGAGTTGTCAACAATTTGTTTATCCTTGTTGTGGTTCATGTTCGTAGGTAAGAACGGTTCTATCTTCGAAAGCCCTAAGCCACGTAAAATTTGCAATGGATAAATTAGAGGCGTCTAGTTTAGATTGTTGCTGGGCTAGTGTTATGATATGGTGATGTTGTAAGTAGAAGTATGATATGATACTCTTACAACACACATAGCGTGTAAGTTCCATAGACCTTGGCCTTACACATAAAGGTATGATAGAGATCATTCCACGGTGCACATGATGGAGATCATATGCGGGAACCATATCATTTCACTTATAAACATGTGATGTTTAATTGCATCTTATATTGCTTGTTTGGTGTTTTATTAGCATAATAAGATGATCCCTCATTTAGATATCAAGATAAGAATGTGTTCTTCCTTAAGTATGCACCGACAATGTTTCGTCGCTTCAAGACATCACGTGATGATCGGGTGTACTTGAATCCACGAGCATATCTCGGGTGTAAGACAGTTACACACGCGAATACTAAGGTTCTTACTTGGCGAGCCTAGCATGTACAGACATGGCCTCGGAACACGGACCAAAAGGTTAAGCATGAGTCATATGTTTGATATGATGACCATATGGATGCTCGCCTTTGAAGCTACACCGACTCACGTGATGATCGGACTTGGTGTAGTGGATTTGGTTCATGTAATCACCAAAAAGACACGAGGGATGTCGTTTTTGAGTGGGATTTCATTTCTAATTTGGATTTGTAGAACTCAATTTATCATAAATTAAATCAAAGTGAATTTGCATAATTTGTTGTAGTCATTGGCATTCGTTCACCACCTTATGCATAGTTGTAATTCAGATAATAGAACTATAAGATTCTGGATATATACTTTACGAACTGGTATCGTATTGTGCTGAGTGTCAATCTAAAGTTTAAAGTCCCATTGCAAACTTTCAGCAAACTCTATTTACTCCGTGAAATTTAATAGTTGGTATTAAATCGAGAGTAACAATTCCAGTTTTAGTATCTTAAGTATCATGTTTGCCTCTATGATTCTTGATTGTTTTAATATCAAGTTTATCTAGGAGCTGAAAGAATTGTTTCAGAAACCATCATGTGTGATAGATATAACAATATCTGAAACAATGTTTCGGTTGCAATATGATAGAGTATAATATGTGTTCTCATATAGGATGAGAATTTATAAAGGTTGGAGATGATAGACATCCTAATCATCCAAAAGGTTTTTGGAAAGTAACATTATACTCACGATTCGCCTTTATAAGCTACAGTAGCTTGATCATGAAAGACGTCATGATAAGGATGAATAGAAGATGTATGTAAAGTGTTTACTATACTAAAAGATTACTAAAGAATGGATTTTGAAAGAATACCGATCATTTTGATGATGGTGATCTACTTCAAAGTGCAAGTACAAAGGTATTATTATTTGAATATACACGCTTTGGACTATGTGTCATGTATATGGCGCCACTGTTGATGTTGATAAATTCTTTTAAAAAGGAAAAGGAAATGCTGAAAGAGAATCTATAAAATATATTTGGCAGAAAAGAAAAGATTGGAAATATCCAATTTAGGTATATGGATGATATACATGTTATGGTTGTATTCTTTGCTTGTTAAACAATGTGGTTTTTGGGTATTGGATAACGAACTGGTTGGTATGAAATTTCATACGGAACGACGCAATTCATGAACCACAATGGCCTAAGTAACTAGCAAGAGAATATGTGATGATGTTCATCGAAAACAAACAAACCGTTGTTTGTATTTCTCATTGACATCAAAGCTTGACTTCAAGATTTGTTTTAATAATTGTTATTTGAATCAGGTATTATGAGAACAAAGGTTGTTCAAATAATTACCGTATTCCATATAAGATGGATGATTTACAAATCTAGTTGGAGAAATCACATCCATAAAACCTAATGCTAAAATGTCGCAAGACAAATGATTGAAAGATCACTTACGAAGTGACATCGCTGTTTGAATTATATTGGAAATAAAACATGAAGAAACTCCATTTTCATGGATTTTTGGAGTCTTTGATTTGATCAAGTGATGCTTGTGAGACTTTCCTCGGGATAATTAAAACATCGTTCAAAGGCCAAAGAAGAACGAACGACTAAAATATTGGAATTTATACATATCGATGTATGTAGTCCATTCTGATGTATAGTCGTAAGCGATGGATTTCAACTTCATATGCTTTCTCCGAAAATTTGAGTGAATGTTCACTTAATGAGAAAGAAGTATGAAATATTTGAAAACGTTCAAAGAATTTCAAGATGAAGTGAAAATCATTGTGACAAGAAAATAAATGGTTTATGATTTTATCGTAAGGGATTTATTTGAGTTACAAGTGTAACAAGAAAATAAATGAATTATGATTTTATCATAAAGGGATTTATTTGAGTTACAAGTTTAGCAAAACACCTAGATTTACATCTCCCGAAACACCATAGGAATATGGAATGTTTGAGATTTGTAATGAAACGTTGTTTGACATGGTTGGATCAAAGGTGTTATTTATAAAACTGCCATTATGTTTTAAAAGATTAAAGCTTTAGAGACTTCCGCTTTTACACTGAAAAGAGCTCCATCTTGATTCGTTGAAATGACACCATGAAAGTTATGGTTTGGGGTAAAACCCAAGTTGTCATTTCTTAAATTTTGGTATGCTAAACATAAGTAAGATGTTTACAACCGAAGTCGGATGAGCATGTCTTTGTAGGTTATTTCGAATAACAATTGGTTATTCCTCCATAACACCAAGGACAAAAGGGTTTGTCGCTTGAAACGTGAAGTTTCTTGAAGAAGGAATTTTTCATAAATGTTAAGTGGGAGGACAATAGAACTTTCATACGGTTAACGAACCTTAGCTATATGTGCTGAGTTGCGCAGCGCCGGAAAATGTTCCGGAGGCAGCCATAATGCTCATAGCTTATGTGCCTCAAAGGTTGTGGTCACGGAGATCTAAGTTCCTATTGAACCAAGTAGGTCGGTTAAACAATCAAATGCTAATATTTGAGAGTAAATAATTATTGTTTGACAATGATGAACCGAATACATACAAAGAAGAGATGATGGGCCCTGACTCCGTCAAATGGCTTAAAGCCATAAAATCCGTGATAGTTCCATAAACGAGAAATCAAGTTTTGAACTTGGAAGACCCTCTGGAAAGGTGTAAAAAACTATCGGTCGTATTTGGATCTATAAAGAAACAGACATGGATGTCTCATATCTATGAAATATTCGACATGTCGTAAAGTATTTTATGACAATGTTCAAAGGAGTTGACTATGACAAGATTGGATCTTTCATAGCGATATTTAGTCTGGATAGATTAAAGTAGCAACCACTACATATAATTTGGTATATAGTAGATGAATAAACAAAACAAAATTCTTCTAATAGAATGGTTACCTAGGATGTGTACATGACACGGTCCAAAGGGTTTTGTTAATTCAAAGGATGCTAAAAGGGGCATGCAAACTTCAATTGTTGAAGTAAGCATCGCGGAGTTGGAATCTTCACCGTGATGAAAAAGAGTTTTCATTAGGAGACGATGAAGATGCTTGCATTTGCAAGAAATTAAGTGGGAGCACTGAGACATATTTCTAATACATTATGTGGAGGACATCTTGTTGATTAGAAATGATGTATCTTTTATTGACAAAGGTTAAGAATTTCATTTTGATGAAAGACTTAGGCAAAACCCGAATATTTAGCATGAATGTCTATAGTGGATAGACTGTGATGCTAATATGGTTGTGCCAAACGTACATATATGAGATATTGAAGGAGTTCAATATAGAAACAACAAGAAACGGTTCTTGTCGCATGGAAAGGATTTGAATCAAGATTAAAGTGTATCGACACTTGATAAGTGAAACAAGATTCAAGTTCTTTGACACTTGATGAGTGAAATCACGAGAATGTTTTGATCAATCAAACCATGATATGTACACATCCAGATATGTCCTATGCTCTAAGTGTTATGAGCATATACTAGAATGAATCATAAAATGATCATTGGACGATAGTAAGGATATTCTTATGATCTTTTGGAAGAACTAAGAATATATTTGTGTAGAGGTGACAAACAATTACAAATAGTTCATTGTAAAGAGTTACATTGATACTAGTTTTGTCACAAGATACAAATTAAGTTTATCTCAATTTAAACTATGGGTGGCACAATGTAATGGAAAGGAGATTCCATCATGGATTTGGATGAAATCCATAGTTAAGACATTGTGACGAATACTACAACAAAAAGGCTAAGTATATGAATGCTATAGTAGCAGCAAAGGAGGGAATTTGTGTCAAGTAGTTTGTTATCAAACTAAGGTGTGGTTCGCAACGGGCTAACACTGACGATATATTGTACGACAATAGTATCGACGTGATTCAAACCCAAGTAACTAAAGGTCTCACCAAAATACCAAATTTATACAATGCCATCTCATTAGAGAATGAGTGATGCGTGGAGACGCAAAGACATGCAAATACACACAGACCTGAAAGCATCAGATCCTTAGATTATGTTAACCACATGCAGTTGCGTATTTGGAACACCAAAAAGCCATAGGTGTTCAATACACAAAGTTTTAAAACTAGATTATTGTCTCTAGTGCAAGTGGGAGACTAAAGGGAATATGCCCGAGAGGCAATAATAAAGTGGTTATTATCGTATTCCTTATTTATGATAAATGTTTATTTTGCATGCTATAATTGTATTAATACGGAAACGTTAATACATGTGTGTTTAATAAACAAAAAGGAAGTTCCTAGTTATGCCTCTCTTATAAACTAGCTCGTTGATTAACAAGATGATCAAAGTTTCCTGATCATGGACATTGGATGTTGTTAATAACGAGGTCACAACATTAGTGTAATGATGTGATGAATATTCATCCGAAGTATAGCATTACGATCAAAGTCATTTAGTTTATATTGCTATAACAACTTACGAAGTGATCCTAATCCTTAGACCATGAGATCATGTCAATCACTAACACCGGAAGAGTTTCTCGATGACATCAAATGTCACACCGTAAATGGGTGATTATAAAGATGGCTTCAGAACTACTAAAGTGTTATGTTGAGACCCATGGATCGAGAGTGGAATTTTTTCATCCCGATGACGGATAGATATGCTCTGGGCCCTCTCGGTGATATCACATTGATTAGCTTGCAAGCAAGTGATTTGATGTGGCATCCCGCAAAACAACTACTAGAAAATCGCGTTGTTTTTGTGCATTGCATCATCATGACCGCATGCTCATGTCATCATGCCACATTGCATTTGAGCATCGTCATCATCTTGCATTTGCTTGCATAAAACTATTTTCGCAAAAAACCTATTTTTGTTCTCTAAACGCCCCGTCTTTGTTCAAACGCAAAACCCGGGTCTCCGGATTATTTTGTTTTGTCTGCTATCGGTTTGCAAAAGCCCTGTTTGAAATAAATAAAATATTTAATTATTTTAGTGGGGCAGTCGAACGGGCCGATTCGACCCAGTCGACCACCCCCGAAATAAAATCGGTCCACCAGAATCCTAAAACTACCCAACCTAATCTACCCACACCCCCTCCACCTCACCCTGACCAATGCCCTCTCTCCACCTCACCTCTCCTCTCTCCCCCACCCAGTCCCACGCTGCCACCTCACCCACACCTCTTCCTCTCACCAATCCCACTGCCACCTGGCCCACTCCCCACTCAACCCACGCAGCACCCACGCCTACACGCACTCACACACGCCAACCGCGTCCCCCCTCCTCCTGGCCCCACCCCGGACCCACCTTCCCCCACCTACCACCGTCCTCCCTCACCTTCCCCACCGACGCAACCCGCCCTGCCTCTCTCCCCCTGCCTCCCCTCCGGCCACCTCTCCTCTGTCCTCTCCCTCTCCTCCGGCTCCCTCTCTCCTTCCCCTTCCCCCCCCCCCCGCTCGAGCCTGCCACCTACCACCTCGCCGGGCTCAGCTCCACCGCATCGCCGCCGCCGCTCCCTCCCTCTGCGTCACCGCGCCGCCGACCTCGCTCGCCCCGCCACCGGACCCCTCCGCCGTCTCCGTCGGGTCCTCTCCGCCGGCCCGCGTTCTCTTCGCCTGCAGGCTCTGCGGCCGCCGCCGCGAGCACCTCCTCGCCTCTGCCCTCCGCGCGCTCTCCCACCCTCCACGGGCCCCATCCCCGGCGCCGGCCCCCGACCGCGTCGGCCACGCCTCTGCCTCCCGCGACCGGCCGCCCGCCCGTCGCCATCGTCCGCGTCCTCCCCGGCGCCGCCTCCCTCCGCAGCTCCGCCGGCCTCGCCCTCCACCTCCGACGACGCCCGCGGGCCGCGGCCTCGCCCGCTCGGCCCGGCCCTTCCGCCGCCGCTTCCCCAAGCACGAGCCCCGCGCCGTCCGCCCTCTCCTTTCCTCCGGCAGGCCGTCGACCGCTTCGCCGACCACCTCTGCAAGCGCCACCCATCGCTGTTCCCGGCCTGCCGAGCTCCGCGTCGCCTCTATCTCCCGAGCTGTCGCCGACCATCTCCCGCAGCGGCGCAACACCGCTTCCCCGAGGACGCCCGCCCTCTGTGCTCTGCCTCTCGTTTCGTCGCCGTCGTCTCCCGTTGCATCGATGGGCGTGTCCGCTTGTGTCTTGCCTGCTCCTGCTAGACACGAGCCGCCCGCGCATGACGTTTTTCCGCAATGTTCTGTTTCAGGGCTCTGTAACCGTGGTGTTGTAACACCCACTCATTCCTAGCTTCAACCAGAGGATGGAAGTGCAACCGTAGGTCTCCTACAACGGTGCTTGAGCCCGTGAACCCGCGCGAATCTGAAGCCCGATCCGAAGACCCCAATCCGTGCGATGGCCGAGACCCCCAAGACTGATCCCGAACCCGGCGTCGCACCAAGTTCTCCTTCCAGGAGTCTGAAGATCGTGAACCTCGTCGAGACCCCGATGCACCAATCCGAAGACCGAAACCGTGGAACCGACAAGATCGACCACACCGACGCCATGATCTCCCTCACGGAATTTGAAGACCGTTCCGATTCCTCGAACCCCTCCGAGCCGCCAAGATCGCCATGGAACGACAAGTACTTCACCCCGGACATCGAGACCCTGAACGACAAGTTCTCCTTCCCGGAAGCATCGACGCTCGTGCGGCAAGATCTACTTCCCCGATCCGAAGACCCTAAATCCCGGAGTCCGAGAACGATCCCGTCGAACCCTGAACCCTGAGGCCTACCACGAACCCCTCGGACCCCAAGTTCGACGAGACCCCCCTAATGTGTGAACCCCTTCCCGAAAACCCTATTTTGATAATATAATGCAACCTGTCGCATATTAAATTGTTCATGCATGCATACATATTTATGTGGTTTGGGGGCCTTATGTCGGTTCACCTTATAATTAAATATGGGGCCCATATGCGGGCAAATCTAGTTTTATATTGGCCTCATTTAAATTTGTGTAGCGAACCGGTAACTTATTTTGCCATGTAAAGACAACATTTAATTTGCGGGGTAGATAAATAACATGAACCACCTAATTAATTGTCGGAACCCCGGTTCCGCTTAATATGGCCTAATCGCATCGCATCTTTGCCATGTCATGCATCATACATGCATCATGCCCGATCTTTTGCCGTAGTATTAAATATTGCATCCGGTGTTTATTCTAGTGTTTTGCTTCTTCGCGGATAAGTCCATTGAGTTGATGTGAGCTTCGCCCCAATCTTCGATTGAACCTTCGACAATGTTTTCAGGCGAGCATCTCCCCCTTTCTACCTATCTTACTTTTATAGTCTTTATTCCCTCCTGTTGATCTATTGCTATCTGTGTTGCGATGCTCTAGTCTTCGTCCCCGTGATATCCCTAGTAGCCTTATATTGCCTTGGACACCTCCTATTACCTGTTGTTTGGTAGATAGTTGGACATGCGCGTCGTAGTCGCTTGCTCAAGTGCTGTTGCGTGTCGTCAAATACCACAGTTGTTGGAGAATTGCCGCCTGTTTAATGTTGGAGATGATCACGGTTTTATTTATTGTTCACTTTAATTACTGTTTAACAACTAAAATTGAAGTAGGTAAGCAGAGGCACAGGTGGGCAATAGATGTTATTTTGTCGTTGCCTGTCCACTTGTGTCCCGTAGGACCCCGAGTTCTTGACACCTGTTCCAAGATCGAGCGCGCTAACCACATGTGGGGAGATATGGGCCCCCCATCGATTTATTACCTGATTTCAAAGTACTGTACTGGGGGCCACAAGTAGTTTGGGGCTTTATTACTATCCTGTACTTATGCCATGCTTACTGCTTTATTTACGATTGTGTGAGGAGCACTCTGTACTGTTTTGGAAGCGGAGTGTTTTCGCGGTATCGACAGTCCCAGTTTTGGGATTCGCTGTCGTTTACAGCCACTGTCGCAAACCCTGAGTCCGTCTCGGAGACCGGCCGACTTCGTTGCGGGTGTACTTAGTGGGGTGGCCCCCCGTGCTTGCTTTGGGTCTGGGAAACGTCATGACTTAGGCCCCGCCGACATACCGATGGGTGTATGTTAACTGATCTGGCAAAAAGGGTCGAAGTGCGTGTGGATACTTTGGTGCACCCCTGCAGGGTTTAATCTTTTCGAGAAGCCGTGTCCGCGGTTATGGACGACTTGGAGCACAGTGCTTGATCATAGACAACTATAACTAAAGTTTACTGCTATAATTTGACTTGTATCCGATATGACTAGTAATCAGCTTCACCACAACGGAATGACTAAATAAAAGTACCAACAACTGCTGGGTTTTGGGATATCTCATGCTAATTGTATCTGACTAGTAAGTGTCGCAGCTACAACGGAATGGTTAATTCAAAGTGCCCACTGCTTATTTTATCAGGATGATTATCTACACCTGACTAGTAATTACTGCAACGATAACTGAATAAATAAAACTGCCAACTGTGTGAGTTCCTCGGTTGACTTCCTCGTTTGGTATCGAGGGGGAAATACCAGGATGGGTTTGTTTGGTGTTGAATTCAGGTTGGTTCCGAATAGGTCTTTCTTACCCCTCTCTGATAGCCGCCAGTTATATCGAGTCTCTATAGGTTGTTTAGTGCATGCTGCCGCTGCCGCTTCAGTCCACCATACCTATGTAGGCGAGGACCGCCGAATTCTAGTCTCGCCGTGTACTGGCCTCAGTACTGACCGTTCTCTCCTTTTTCCTTTGCCCTTTGTCGGCACCCCTTTTTGTTTAAGCAGGTTTTGGGGATCGACGTCGTTAGCAGGGTTACCCTTCCGGCTTGGCCTGGGCAGGGTTATGGACGCCATTGGTTATTCTTCAGGGCTCTTAGCCCCATTTGCATCTTGTCCGTAGTCGGACGCTCTATCATTTTCAAGGTGATTTGGATCTTTGTATGTTATATCTGTATTCTTGACTCATGGAGTCGTGTTGTATATATCTGTTCTGTGGGTCCCATCGAGGACTGTTGTGTAATGTTATTACGTCGTTTTCCCACCCGCACGAAAGTGCCTGGTGGGCACCTTCGAATCGTTTCTATGCGAGTTTGGTGGGAATCGCTGAAACTTGCATAGGGCCGATTCTGAGGGTGTTACAGAGTGGTATCAGAGCTCAGCAGTTGCGATACCCCACAAGTCCAGCCTGTAGGATAACCTAGCTAACGGCCGAAGTAGAGTGTCAAAACTATTTTTGCAAAATCGGTTGGATAGTTCTGATTAGGTCTGATTTTACTCCTTACCCCTCTGCTATTCTCCTCTTACCTCTACGTGTTTTGAATCCGCTCTCTTCTCCCTCTTCGAGTCCAGGATTTCTCGTGGTTGGGTTTCCGTCGTACCTTCAGGTTTTCGCTTCCTCCTTTGATAACGGTGTTCTACCATCCGGTGTTCATGCTGTCTGAGGAATCCGTCTACTGTGGTACCATTCTTTGTTCCTTGTTTGTGCCTTCCGGTGTTTTCCGAAGCGACGACATCATCCACGCCAGATCCGATGCAGAGTTTACATCACTCCTTTGTTCCGGACCTCGATTGTCGAGATCTTCAGTCTGATTCCGAGAATGGTTGCGCGCTTTTCTACTGATTGTGCAGAGTAATAGTTTGGGTGCGTGATGGATTGGCCCCCATGCCGACTACCCTTTCTATTCGCTTTTGTACATTGAAGTGGATGAGAATGCATCGGTTCCCTCTTTCTATCGAAGCTAGAGGTGGTTTTATTTGCTGATACCTCTACCTTCGACCTTTTGTTCCCGGAGTGTTCTCTCGCTGATCACGGACAACGACCTATTGTTAGTGGTGTCGCGAGGATCTATACGAAGCGAGAAGACGCAGATCGCCGACCTTCTTCCCGGTACCATGAGGCGGATCTCGAGGGCGAGATCCATTGTTAGTGGTGTCGAATTGTGGCATCCCGCAAAACCACTACTAGAAAATCGCGTTGTTTTTGTGCATTGCATCATCATGACCGCATGCTCATGTCATCATGCCACATTGCATTTGAGCATCGTCATCATCTTGCATTTGCTTGCATAAAACTATTTTCGGAAAAACCTATTTTTGTTCTCTAAACGCCCCGTCTCTGTTCAAACGCAAAACCCGGGTCTCCGGATTATTTTGTTTTGTCTGCTATCGGTTTGCAAAAGCCCTGTTTGAAATAAATAAAATATTTAATTATTTTAGTGGGGCAGTCGAACGGGCCGATTCGACCCAGTCGACCACCCCCGAAATAAAATCGGTCCACCAGAATCCTAAAACTACCCAACCTAATCTACCCACACCCCTCCACCTCACCCTGACCAATGCCCTCTCTCCACCTCACCTCTCCTCTCTCCCCCACCCAGTCCCACGCTGCCACCTCACCCACACCTCTTCCTCTCACCAATCCCACCGCCACCTGGCCCACTCCCACTCAACCCACATAGCACCCACGCCTACACGCACTCACACACGCCAAACGCGTCCCCCCCTCCTCCTGGCCCCACCCCGGACCCACCTTCCCCCACCTACCACCGTCCTCCCTCACCTTCCCCACCGACGCAACCCGCCCCGCCTCTCTCCCCCTACCTCCCCTCCGGCCACCTCTCCTCTGTCCTCTCCCTCTCCTCCGGCTCCCTCTCTCCTTCCCCTCCCCCCCGCTCGAGCCTGCCACCTACCACCTCGCCGGGCTCAGCTCCACCGCATCGCCGCCGCCGCTCCCTCCCTCTGCGTCACCGCGCCGCCGACCTCGCTCGCCCTGCCACCGGACCCCTCCGCCGTATCCCTCGGGTCCTCTCCGCCGGCCCGCGTTCTCTTCGCCTGCAGGCTCTGCGGCCGCCGCCGCGAGCACCTCCTCGCCTCTGCCCTCCGCGCGCTCTCCCACCCTCCTCGGGCCCCATCCCTGGCGCCGGCCCCCGACCGTGTCGGCCACGCCTCTGCCTCCCGCGACCGGCCGCCCGCCCGTCGCCATCGTCCGCGTCCTCCCCGGCGCCGCCTCCCTCCGTAGCTCCGCCGGCCTCGCCCTCCACCTCCCGACGACGCCCGCGGGCCGCGGCCTCGCCCGCTCGGCCCGGCCCTTCTGCCGCCGCTTCCCCAAGCACGAGCCCCGCGCCGTCCGCCCTCTCCTTTCCTCCGGCAGGCCGTCGACCTCTTCGCCGACCACCTCTGCAAGCGCCACCCATCGCTGTTCCCGGCCTGCCGAGCTCCGCGTCGCCTCTATCTCCCGAGCTGTCGCCGACCATCTCCCGCAGCGGCGCAACACCGCTTCCCCGAGGACGCCCGCCCTCTGTGCTCCGCCTCTCGTTTCGCCGCCGTCGTCTCCCGTTGCATCGATGGGCGTGTCCGCTTGTGTCTTGCCTGCTGCTGCTAGACACGAGCCGCCCGCGCATAACGTTTTTCCGCAATGTTCTGTTTCAGGGCTCTGTAACCGTGGTGTTGTAACACCCACTCATTCCTAGCTTCAACCAGAGGATGGAAGTGCAACCGTAGGTCTCCTACAACGGTGCTTGAGCCCGTGAACCCGCGCGAATCTGAAGCCCGATCCGAAGACCCCAATCTGCGCGATGGCCGAGACCCCCAAGACTGATCCCGAACCCGGCGTCGCACCAAGTTCTCCTTCCAGGAGTCTGAAGATCGTGAACCTCGTCGAGACCCCGATGCACCAATCCGAAGACCGAAACCGTGGAACCGACAAGATCGACCACACCGACGCCATGATCTCCCTCACGGAATTTGAAGACCGTTCTGATTCCTCGAACCCCTCCGAGCCGCCAAGATCGCCATGGAATGACAAGTACTTCACCCCGGACATCGAGACCCTGAACGACAAGTTCTTCTTCCCGGAAGCATCGACGGTCGTGCGACAAGATCTACTTCCCCGATCCGAAGACCCTAAATCCCGGAGTCCGAGAACGATCTCGTCGAACCCTGAACCCTGAGGCCTACCCCGAACCCTTGGACCCCAAGTTCGACAAGACCCCCCTAATGTGTGAACCCCTTCCCGAAAACCCTATTTTGATAATATAATGCAACCTGTCGCATATTAAATTGTTCATGCATGCATACATATTTATGTGGTTTGGGGGCCTTATGCCGGTTCACCTTATAATTAAATATGGGGCCCATATGTGGGCAAATCTAGTTTTATATTGGCCTCATTTAAATTTGTGTAGCGAACCGGTAACTTATTTTGCCATGTAAAGACAACGTTTAATTTGCAGGGTAGATAAATAACATGAACCACCTAATTAATTGTCGGAACCCCGGTTCCGCTTAATATGGCCTAATCGCATCGCATCTTTGCCATGTCATGCATCATACATGCATCATGCCCGATCTTTTGCCGTAGTATTAAATATTGCATCCGGTGTTTATTCTAGTCTTTTGCTTCTTCGCGGATAAGGCCGTTGAGTTGATGTGAGCTTTGCCCCGATCTTCGATTGAACCTTCGACAATGTTTTCGGGCGAGCATCTCCCCCTTTCTACCTATCTTACTTTTATAGTCTTTATTCCCTCCTGTTGATCTATTGCTATCTGTGTTGCGATGCTCTAGTCTTCGTCCCCGTGATATCCCTAGTAGCCTTATATTGCCTTGGACACCTCCTATTACCTGTTGTTGGTAGATAGTTGGACCTGCGCGTCGTAGTCGCTTGCTCAAGTGCTGTTGCGTGTCGTCAAATACCACAGTTGTTGGAGAATTGCCGCCTGTTTAATGTTTGAGATGATCACGGTTTTATTTATTGTTCACTTTAATTACTGTTTAACAACTAAAATTGAAGTAGGTAAGCAGAGGCACAGGTGGGCAATAGATGTTATTTGGTCGTTGCCCGTCCACTTGTGTCCCGTAGGACCCCGAGTTCTTGACACCTGTTCCGAGATCGAGCGCGCTAACCACATGTGGGGAGATATGGGCCCCCCCATCGATTTATTACCTGATTTCAAAGTACTGTACTGGGGGCCACAAGTAGTTTGGGGCTTTATTACTATCCTGTACTTATGCCATGCTTACTGCTTTATTTACGATTGTGTGAGGAGCACGCTGTACTGTTTTGGAAGCGGAGTGTTTTCGCGGTATCGATAGTCCCAGTTTTGGGATTCGCTGTCGTTTACAGCCACTGTCGCAAACCCTGAGTCCGTCTCGGAGACCGGCCGACTTCGTTGCGGGTGTACTTAGTGGGGTGGCCCCCCGTGCTTGCTTTGGGTCTGGGAAACGTCATGACTTAGGCCCCGCCGACATACCGATGGGTGTATGTTAACTGATCTGGCAAAAAGGGTCGAAGTGCGTGTGGATACTTTGGTGCACCCCTGCAGGGTTTAATCTTTTCGAGAAGCCGTGTCCGCGGTTATGGACGACTTGGAGCACAGTGCTTGATCATAGACAACTATAACTAAAGTTTACTGCTATAATTTGACTTGTATCCGATATGACTAGTAATCAGCTTCACCACAACGGAATGACTAAATAAAAGTACCAACAACTGCTGTGTTTTGGGATATCTCATGCTAATTGTATCTGACTAGTAAGTGTCGCAACTACAATGGAATTGTTAATTCAAAGTGCCCACTGCTTATTTTATCAGGATTATTATCTACACCTGACTAGTAATTACTGCAACCATAACTGAATAAATAAAACTGCCAACTGTGTGAGTTCCTCGGTTGACTTCCTCGTTTGGTATCGAGGGGGAAATACCAGGATGGGTTTGTTTGGTGTTGGATTCAGGTTGGTTCCGAATAGGTCTTTCTTACCCCTCTCTGATAGCCGCCAGTTATATCGAGTCTCTATAGGTTGTTTAGTGCATGCTGCCGCTTCAGTCCACCATACCTATGTAGGCAAGGACCGCCGAATTCTAGTCTCGCCGTGTACTGGCCTCAGTACTGACCGCTCTCTCCTTTTTCCTTTGCCCTTTGTCGGCACCCCTTTTTGTTTAAGCAGGTTTTGGGGATCGACGTCGTTAGCAGGGTTACCCTTCCGGCTTGGCCTGGGCAGGGTTATGGACGCCATTGGTTATTCTTCAGGGCTCTTAGCCCCATTTGCATCTTGTCCGTAGTCAGACGCTCTATCATTTTCAAGGTGATTTGGATCTTTGTATGTTATATCTGTATTCTTGACTCATGGAGTCGTGTTGTATATATCTGTTCTGTGGGTCCCATCGAGGACTATTGTGTAATGTTATTACGTCGTTTTCCCACCCGCACGAAAGTGCCTGGTGGGCACCTTCGAATCGTTTCTATGCGGGTTTGGCGGGAATCGCTGCAACTTGCATCGGGCCGATTCTGAGGGTGTTACATTTGATCACTAGAATGTTATATCACGGGAACGAGAAAAGAGTGCATGTCGGTAACGAGATCAAACTAGGTATGGAGATACCAATGATTGAATCTCGGACATGTAATATATCTTGAAACAAAGGGATTAAGATACTAGCGTAAAAGGTTCACACGATCACAGAAGTCATCGTTGAATGTGTGGGAGTCAGTACGGATCTCCAGGTCCCGCTGCTGATTATTGATCGAAGAGGGGTCTCGATCATGTCTGCATTATTCGCGAACCGTAGGGTGACACACTTAAGGGATACCGACACCATTCGGAGAAAATGATATGCCAGAGAAAGAAAAAGGAAAGCGCGGGAATTTATTTCACTAGACACCGAAACTGTTTCGGTTGAAATTGCTGAAACTGGTTCTGCATGTGAAATAGAAATGTTGTAAGGGGTTTTATGTGAATGTTTGTTAATTAAAGTAATTAAAAAAATTCTAAATATATAAATAAAAGAGTTTTATTTAAATGAGAGCTTGCATTAAATTTGGTGGAAATTTAATGCATGTGAGTGGATTTTTGAGTGGAGGCTTTTTAATGGGAGTGGAGGATTTTCATTTTGAGTGGGAGCTCCACCCACATGAATGTGGAAGAGGTGGGGGCAGCCCCATGGCTGGGCTCCATGCCCCTTGGGTGCCCCCTCTCCCCTATAAAAGGCCCCCCTCTCCTCCTCTCAAAGTACACCTCCTCGTGAAGGATCTCTCTCCCCCTCTAGAATTTATCCCCCATGGTCTCGGACTAGCGAGATACATGTTCCCGGTGGCTTTTCGGCAAGAAAGAGTTGTGCTTCCGCTGCATCACTAGAGCGAGGAGGCGGAGGTTGCTCGGTGCCTCGAACGTGTGTGCGAGCACGGATGCGCTGCTGTTTTGCGACGCTAGGACTTCCTCTCGATCTTGAGATCGGCAAGAGATCGTCTACATCAACCACGAGTTTGGACTAGTTAAGCTTTGTCGGTCTTCAAGGGTATGTTCTCTACGGATATACATCCGCCCGTTGTTTGTATCTAGTAGATAGATCTTGGTACATAGTTGTTCCCATCATAGGAAAATTTTTGTTTTCTATGCTGCGAACCCTACACTGATTGTATACTGTGTAGGACTCTATAACCTGTCCAGCTAGGACTTTCCCTATAACCCTAGGACTTGGCCTATGGGAGCCTTTAGGGCAAGACACAACATACACCTCGCACAGCGAACCAATCCTTATAACTAAGCGTATTGCCATTATAGTGATTTATAGCAGGAGTAGGATTCCGCCACCGTTGTGGGATCTGAACCTGGGTAAGCTGTGTTACCTTGTACCCGTCAACCGTCTGCCTTATCCCACGTCTCTAAACACGCACTGTGAGGACCCCTCCATGGCGTACTCGTCGGCAATACCACAATAGTTGGCGCCCACCGTGGGGCAAGAGGCGCTTCGGGATCTACAACGGGCGAGGTCCAAGATCTTCGCGGGAATCGGCAAAACCATAGCCATCGGTCGCGTTCTCTTCTCCAGCAACGTTCCGATCGTCCCTCCTGACTAGTTCTGGATCCCAGTGAAGACGAACCCTACGCGATGGTCTATCGTCCCCATCGGAGATATCCACCTCTTCATCGGCGAAACCGACTCGGGCACTAGTTCCCTGGGAGTCGGAGGAACGTCAAGACCTGCATGGACCGCCTACGGGCAGGATACATTCACGGAAGGATCAATGTCAGATCTCTCTTCGGAGTTTGCCGGCAAAGATCGGAAAAATTCAAGGCCCACCCAAACCGCCCCTGTGCAGGATATAATGGTGGAAGATTGCTGCAAGTCCGCTGGCTTCGCCCGTGCGTCTGGACAGCAGAGATCCAAGTTCGTCGGAGTGGTGAACATCTTTGATCTGGCGTGTTGCGTTTAGAGAGAGGGTGAAAACCCCCGTGATTACCTTGCCAGGTGGCTCCGTATACGGGCCGATCTGGCTCATTACCCCAATGATGATGCTATGTATCACTTTGTGGAAGGACTAGACCAAGGTACGCTTCTCCAGCATACGCTAAGGCGGCATCAGGCTTCAGGGCGCCTAACTTTCGAAAGAATGGTGAACACCGTCAACAACTACGCGGAGGCTGAGGAGGCATCTCAGATAGCTATTGCGCTCCTTGACGGAGCCCCTTTGCCTCAGCCACCGCCACCACCGCCTCCAGTCGTCGTCGCGGCAGCTGCACCACCACCTCTAGTCATCGTGCTATTGCACCTCCACCGCCTGTTATCGAGGAAGCCCTGGCACCCTCTGACTCCGTGCTTGACGCACTCTACGCCGACATCAGCGCCGACTCGGAGGAGATAGACTTCAGCCCGGAGGAGCTAGACTCTGCCATGCAGGAGATGGAGGAGGATTACAAGCACGACGAGCAGGCCAACAACGCCGTCACGTCCCGAGAGGTGTTCGTCACCATTGGGACGGCGATGGATGAAGATCAACCTGGACGAGCTCCGCCTACAGCGCTGGACAAGGGGAAAGGACCACCTGTTGCTACTGACAATGACCGCTCAAAGGTGATTCCCCCTTCTCCTAACCCAGTGCAGCAGCCGCAGGAACTCGGCACTGGTCCGAGCAACAACAACACCGCAAATCCTCCGCCTCCGGCATCTACGTCTGCTGCTGCCCAAGTCACTCCAGCTGATAGAGTGATGTATGGCAATCTCCTCGCCGAGTGCATGACCGTGGCTCATATTCGCAATGTAGTCCAGCTCGACGAGAAGTGCCAGTAGCTGTTGGAGGAAGCACAGACCATCACGGCGCAAGGAGCTAAGCTAGATCGAGATCTGGCCAACGCGCATAATTCAATAGAGAAAGATAGAGCAATGGAGGCCGAGTACAAGACTCCGCTACAACAGCATAAGGCTAAGAAAGCTTTGGCTCGCGTCATCAACGATCCTGGTGTACGGCGAAACCTAGGATGGGCTCCCTCAAAGCCGGCACAAGCCAAGACATACATTGACAGTGAAGGCAGGCAGGTGATGCCCACTCCTCTTTTCAACCTCGCCATCGCCAAGACCCTTCTGGAGCAGGATAAATCACCCGCATTTGTGGATCAGGTCTATGACCTTGTGGCCAAGGCGGTGAAACCGTAGGAAAAGGCCACCTATCAGAGGCTTGAGTCTGACCCAGCGTTCTGCCAGTCTAGCCAGCCAAAGCCGCCAAGGGATCGATCTCCTCATGATGTCGGGTCCCAGACATGATCATCTGGGCGAAGACGGAGGGATACGTGCAACAGGAAGGATGGTATCCCCATATCCTCCGACCACGGAGGCAAGCCTCAACCTCGTCGCCCATCTCCACCGCCCCGGTCCCCCCGACATCGCGAAGATACCAAGGCTCACCATCGTACGAATATGCCTCTGGTAAGACAGAGGAGCATCGTCATCCGCGACAACATGGAGAAGACCCGTCGCGGTGACCCAGCATACCACTACATGATGTAGTACACTATAGTCGTTGACATAACACCAATGAAACACCACTCACTAGTATTACATCCCTTAGAGTAGTACAACAGAAACATAGCAGGTCCAAGACATGACTATAGGTTACAACTCAACTCTTTACACAAGATCCAGAGAACACTCTAGGTTAAAGAGGGAGAAAGAAACTTCTTACAAAGAAGAATCAAGAATAAATAACTCATAGCTACCATACTTATAAAACTAGTAGCTGAACTACTGGCTTGCATTGCTACTATTGCAATACTCTATAGAAGTAGGTTCTATGGTTAGAAATTCTATTCTTATCTAATCAGCAACTTCGTCTTCACTTGAGTTGATGTATATGTTGACTTTCTTGACTTCCTTGAAGATCTTTAGCTTTTGATGATGATTCCTGGAGCATAACTTGATGTAGACATCGTATGTACTGGCTTTAGAACCTAGCAAGGGTTAAGAAGATACTTTGAGTACGAGCGTACTCAGCAAGTTCACTAGAAAAGGAGTGTGTGATGCACTATATCTACAGCCACAGACCGTAGGTCGTAGGAAATGCAGGTTTTTGTAAACATTTCTTCAAAGGTTGCTTTTATTCTGAAAAGCTATGTCCGTCAGCCTTCACGGGTTTACCAGAACCTTCATGGGGTTCCTTTCCCGCCGCGTTCGCAGCTCCTTCCCGGAACAGGGAGTAACAAGTAACAGTTCTTACACTCTAGAGAGGTGCGTCACTTTACCCATGAGAGATCTTAGCTTTGTTGCACATCCGGGCCGCGAACCCGTTCACACTTCCTTGGTGTGAGGCCCAGACTAAGACCAAGCCAATCACTGCCTTGTCCGCGACCCCGCATGTCTCCTTGGTGTACGCCATCCCACCTATTGAATTACGGCAATGACAGTACAGACCGTTCAGATGCCGGAACTATCGCGGGACGCTGAGGGCTCCCACCCATATGCTGCATATCCTCTACGAATTACCATAAATAATATGCACGCTACGAGTGATAACAACCACGACCCGCACATCCAGCTCCATGCGAAAGGGAAAAGATACAGCTGACTTCTTCGTCCCATTCTAAATCTCATGGTCAACGCGTAATATACGGTGCAAGAATCACTGGCGACATTGGTTGTTAAGTCCTAGATAATATGTTCCTTTACCATCAGAACTCTTATAGTAGGTTATTACCTCATGGTAAATAACCTATAATCACATTATTATGAAAATAGTGTTTTCTGTCCTTTTTCAAATGCAGGTGATGACAACACTGGATTTGTAAAATACTTTATAGAAAATAATCAAAGGACATGAGCAAGTGTGAACTTGCCTTTTGTGATTGCAAGATTATGCACTCACGGTCTTCAAGATAATATAAGATCCAATTGCGGAAATCTGCATCACTGGTCCATTAAGGACTAATGTTTAAAGAAGCAAGATGCTTTTATGCATAAGTAATGTAATGCAAGTTGATAAACGCAAATCCCGAGAATAACGTTGTTCTAGGGTTTGGTTACTAGAAAGGTTTATTTGGAATGTGTTGCCCTTTTAGATTAAGTTTCTCACATGTGCTTCTTATTAAGGCTTGTGAGTGTGTGTGAAACAACATATACACATGTGTAAGATCCCTCCTTTATAAAGGAAAAGGATCCCTCTGATTGCAATGCTAGTCCCTGGATCAATAGCTAGCATCCACAGTTAAGATGTAATATCAAGAAACAAAGGTCATAATACAACTTTATAACCAGGAATAAAATAATTTATTACATCTTACATAGCTCATTTGGCTATCTCATTACAATGCAGCAGAATATAACAATAGCATGGGGTCCTTCATCTTCAAAGTGCCACAGGCAGTCATGTTGGTTGTAGACTTTGTAATCCTAATCAACACACTTCACTAAATCAAACAAACCTGCAACATAACAAGTTACAGCCACAAGGGTCAATACATTTGAATTGTATTGGCAAGTGATACTATGGTAATATAGTGGAGTCTATCATCTATATGCATTTGGCTAAGTGGATCTTAGGCTTTCTTTGCTCAAAATAGATTTTCCTTATCATTTGAAAACACTAAGTTTTTGCTTGACAAAAATCTTTCCCAAGGCATCCGCCAATAGAAATTGGTGATCCTTCAATCCCTTGTTCACCCACAAGTTTTTAACTTAGAAATTGGGATGATGAGGTTCTTGATAGCTTCCATGTCTTGATGCTCAAATTGTCCTTTGCCAGGGACATGGCTAAGTACTTAGATTTTACACTCTGCAGAGGTGGTGCACTTTCCCCACAAGACTTGGTTTCACCAAGACAAGATCTTTCAGAAGCCTTCCCTTAGACCAAAATGGACGTGTTCCAACCTATCATTCCCCTACCACCAACTGTCCATTTGGCTAAGTTATTGCAACCTATATGATCTAGGCAGAGCCCATAATGCCAAGTGGCTGCACTTGAAGCTTCTCAACATTTGACATCTCAAATCTCTTTGTTCCTGGGTGGCCATCCACAAGTGAGATACACAAGGTTCACCAGTCCCCTGGCCTTGTGTAACCACTCAACACAAACTATTCCTTCCATTCCACCCAGGTGATTCATTAACTTAGTTGTTTTTATTAAACAAAACACAAGTCCTCAGACTTAGAAATTTTTCCATAGCATGAATATATATTCCACCCTTGTTTTCTACTAGCTAAGCTAAGCATGATAGTAGTAGGAATCTTAACTTAGGAAATTTCTACTAAGGTTACATCTACTAGGATTTCCCATGGCATAGTTTATACTTAGCAAAAATTTCATGCAAGTCCTACTTAGAAATATCACTAATGCATAGTGAAAATAATGGGACAAAGTATGAAGCATCACTTGCCTTTTTGGTAGAGAGTATGAGTTCACTCCTTAATCTTTGCAATGTTCACTCACTTCAAATCACTACAATTCAATCAAGCAAAAATATTTCAATCTACCATTCGAGCAATTCATCACATAAAATGATAGAATCAAAGCAATGCATGCAAGCATGCAAAAGATTGTTTTATTTGTAAGAGTGGTTTCTAATGGGTCATAAACATTTTAAAACACCTAATGGTCATTTTATAAGGTGGCAAAATCATTTGCTAAAGTTTTCACTTCATAAACCATTTTTTTAAATCAAGTCATTATTTTATGTGGTTGAAAATGCCTTTAGCAAAGCAATAATTTTATAGGGTTCACCAAATACATTTTCAAATCATAAAACTTGGTGTTTGGGGTCAGATAGTTTATTCCAAATCATTTCCCAAAGATTTTCTACTAAAAGCATTTTTAAATAAATAAACATTACTTTTGTTTGACTAGAAATGGTTTAAATCCAAAGTTTACTCTTTTGTTTCACCAAATACATTTTTGAAACCACAATTTGTTACCTATGGTCAGTAGGTTCAAAACACACCATTTGCCAAAGGTTTTATTTCAAAAATCATTTTAGAACAAATTTTATATCCTAAACATGCATACATAAGTTTCTGCAAAAACAAACATTTCCCCAGAAGCTTTTTACTAAACAAAGTGCTTGGTTGGCTAGTGCTTGTCTTGCTGAATCCATTGATATAAAATTTGAAAAATTTGGACGTGTAGATTAAAAGTTATGGATTTTACAAAATGGAACATCTAATAGAGCAATTCTGTTTTAAAACAAACCAGCAGGGACACGTGGCGTGTTTTAATTCGTCGGTACCGTTTCGCGTGGATCAGCAGTGTGAGGCATTGGATCTAATGACGATCGTGCGGCACAGATCGATCAAAAACGGTTCGTTAAGTCATCTATCGTATCCCTACGATCTGCATCCAACGGCTATCAACACAACGACCAGGAATTGGAGGTGCTGAGCGACGGTGAACGGCGGCGATGCTCGGCTAGCGGCGAAGCCGATGAAATAGGAAGCAAGAGGACTAGGGGAATGGCTCACCAGTATCGCCTTGATGCACTAATGCTCAACGTGTTCTTCGTCAGTCAAGGGGTGCACGGGCGTTGCAGGAATTCCTCGTCGGAGTTGTCCTCTGGCTCGGGTTCGTCCTGTTGAAGACGACGGTGGAGGTACGGGGCACGCCAGAGAGAAAAGAAGACGCGGTTAGATACGCGGGGTCGTGGCGAGTATGCGCGTGTGAAAGAGAGGGAGAGGGGAGGTCTGGTCTTACCAGCAGTGCTCGTCGGAGCGGAGGCAGACGGTGGCGCTGCACTAGCGGTGACGTTGTCGAGCTTGCAGGGCACGCGCTGGCGAGCTGACGATACGGGAAGGTCCGCCAGGAGAGGGGGAACAAGTTCGTGTGCGCCAGGGAGCAAGGGGGGCATGGGCTGGCCGGAATCGCCACGGGTGTTCGTCGGAGACAGGGGGGTCGTCGCGAGCAATACGGGCAGCATGAGGGCTCCGGTGGGGTGGCGTCTGGGGAAAAAGAGGGAGAAGAGGGAGGCGTTTAAGGGAGCATGGTCGAGGAGAAGTTTTACTGCGGCTTTAACGTGAATTGATTTGAGCCTTAAACGTCTGCAACGTCCGGCGAGGTGAGGGGCGGGGTCAGCGGGGTGAAGACGATGGTGAGGTGGCGGTGGGGTCGTCTGGCAGCGAGAGAGAAAGAGAGGGAATGGGGTCCACCGGTCAGCGTCTTTGCGGGTTTGATCGCGAGTAGAAGAAAACGGTTTGGGGGAGAAAGTGAGAGTGGGCTGTTGGGTCTTAGTTGGGCCTGCTGGCCGGGCTGCACCTTTTCAAAAAAAATTGTTCTGTTTGTTTTTCTTTTTCTCATTTGATTTTTTTGTTTTGATTTTGAATAAGCAATCCATACATTCATTTGAATTCAAACCTTTGCCAAAATTTGTGTAGGTTTAAATACTGATTAATAAAACATTCTCAAATCATTTTTAGAATAATTTATTTATTCTTTTTAAGGTCTCTTAATTATTCAAAATAGGCTCTAGTTCCAATTAGATAAGATTTAATAATATTTTTAAATCTCCATTTAAATTCTTAAACCTTCCAAATCTTTTCAGTAGGTTTTTATTTGATTATTAAGGTGTCAATTAATTCATCTAGAATTATTTGGGAAGTATTTAATATGATTCTTAAATCATTAGATTTAGGTATTTGTTTTACTTCCAATGGGATTAAAAATAGTTTTAATTCCATAATTTTGTTTGGAAGATTTATTTTATTTAAGTTAATTAAACAACTTTTATTACACTTGGGTAAATTCCAAAATACTATTTTCTCATGAATTAAATGATCATTCTTATTAGAGATTTGTCTTTCTTAAAATAGGGATAGAATGGTTAATGCCATTTTATTTTATTTTGGAAATTATTTATCCTTTTATTTTATTTGGATTTGGATTATAATCATTCCATTTGCTTATGGTCTTTTGCCAAGATTTAATTTGGTCTTTAAATATTCTTTATTTAATAATTCCTTCTTCATCTTATAAAATCCTTATCTTTTTATTTAGAGATCCAAACTTGGTGGTTCCAATTTGTAAAATCTTGTTTAATATTTGTTTATCTTTTTAAATGTCTTTAGGATTATTTGCTCACCTTTTGGTATGGATTTGTAGATAGGTTCTTTATTAGCTTTGGAAATTTAATTTCCTTATCTTATTATTCATAAGATTTTATTTATGGTTCCAATTTAAGTGAAACTAGTTTATATGGTTTTATAATATTTCTATTTGTCATTCTTTATCATTTGCAAATGTTTGTTGACAAGATTTTATATGGATCAAATCCATAGGCTTGGAGATACTTGGAAATGATTTTATTCCATTTGGGTTTAGGGTTTGGATTTATTTTCCAAGTGTTTAAATTTCCAGATACATTCATTGAGGAATGCATTTCTCTAGATTTGAATTTAGTTAGATTCAAACTTTACCAAAGTTTGTTCAAGATGGGATTTTAAGTTTCCATTTAGAAACAAAAGTTTCTTTTCACCCTGATTTTCAACAATAATTTTATTTTGTTTATTTATTTTTCACATTACAAGATTTGGAAAATCTTGGGATGTGACAACATGATGGCATACAACAATAAGATATATTAATGAGATGTTCTACTCAAGGACTGCTTATATGTGAATTATTTTATCTTCAAGTTTTACCTTGCAAGTGATGACATTTATAATGAACTTAAGTGTTAACAATTCTAGGTATATAAGTGAAGCTTAATGTATTGTGATTATTATTAATTGTCATTTGATGTTTGAAGTGGCAAAAAGAATAACATTTGAAGAAAATTTTATTCAACTAAGCAGAAGCATTTAAGCTTTTAAGTTAATTTTATGAGGTGTTCTTTCTAGTTATAGTCTTTAAGTAAGAAAGAATTGCCTTTACTGGAATAATGAAATTAGTAGTATTTGAGCCTTATCTATCTTAGTTTTTAACTGGGTTGGTTTGGTATTAAGATACATTATAATTAATTATAACAGACCAAAGTTAACTATAAAGCATATAGTAAAGTCTTTAGTATTATACTCAAATCTTGGTAACAATAAGTGACTTTAAGAATGTAGATAGACTTAGGGTGTATTACTTATGATACTTGTATCTTTTTCACTTTGTATTGTTTCCTTAGAGTTACTTAAGAATGGCATTATTTCTTTTGAATAGTGGTTTCCTAATTGTTTAGTGGGATAGAATCATATTCCTTTTTATGGATGAGTGGTTATAGTTTGTAAACAAACAAATAATATTACTTAACTACTCATGGATTCAATATAGTGTTTTGGTTTGTTTATAACTTGTAGTTGAAGTAAAAGAATGGGTTTTATCTTATTACAATTATTCTTGGAGATATTATATTAGGTAAAGATTCTTTTATAAAATAATTTATACTTATGGTTGAAGGATAATTCAATAAAATTGCATTTAAATTGTGTTGAACCATTTTGACTTCATATTATTAATATTGAAGACTAATACTATTTATTAGATCTAAATTTGCAATTTTAGGAATAATATCAAATTTTATTTACCTTTATATGTATTATCAATTAAGGAAATATATTTAAATTCAAGTTATTAAAGTGTTTAACTTTTTATTTAACTCAAAAGTGGAATATCACATTTTTAACATGTAGTTATTATTTTTGTGATCATTTTGGTATATTACATTTATTTTTGTGATTTATAAATAATAAGATATGATTTAATAAGGTTTATTACTTTAAAAATACTTAATAAATAATAAATATTTAATTAAAAGGAATAATAATGCATGATAATAGTTTTAAACTCTAATTCTTATTTTTCTAAGATTTTTAGTATTTTATTTAGATTTTTAACATTTACCATTATTAAAATATTAATTATCAAAGTATTAAAACTTTATAAAGTATTTATTAAATAATATTTATTTAAATAATCATCATAATAATGTTTAGTAATAGTTTTAAGTTGTAGATTTTATTTTTCTAAACATTTTCATATATTATATGTATTTTTATGATTTATAAAACAAAAGATATCAAATTTACAAGATTTAATCATTTTATGAATTTCTTAATTAAATAAATAAATGTGCTTATTAGGTAATGCTGATGTCAGCATAGACTGAAGGGTTTTTCTCACCAGAACCTAACCTACCCCCAATCACTGACTGGTGGGGCTTAGGCCACGTCATGCTCCACCTCAGCAAAGACTGGTCAAAACGTTGAATTCGTCAAGGCTGACGTGAGCATGATGTCATAGTGACGTCATTCGTGTTTGATCTTCTCAGATTGCTAATCAATCCAATGATCTAGGGCGCGCGCGGGGCAGTGGAGGGTTGTGTTAGATTCAGCACACGATGGCGAGTTGAACTAGGGTTGCGCCGCCACGAAATGGTCATCGGAGCACTTGCTCCACGAGCAACTACAGCGGCGAACGAAGGTGAGCGTCGGCATAGCGTTGCGGTGTTCAAAATACAAATAGAAATGGGCCATTCGGTCTTGAAGCTTACCAGGAACGCGAGTAGGGTGGTGGTAAGGCGAGGTGAGGTCGAACGACGTCGCCATGATCGACGGTGACCGTCGGAAGACTGAAGTCGTCGGGTGCGATTGCGGACGAGCGAGCTCAATTCCTTCGGGGAGATGAATGAGTCGATCCTGGCGAACTCAGAGGCGAGCTTAGATGGTAGAGGGGTGGTTTCTAGAGGCGACTACAAGGGCCTCCGGCGAGCTAGGGTTTCTGTGTTCATGCGAATGAGACATGGAGAGAGCAGGGGCAAGTGATATGGGTATGGATGGATAGAGGAGATTGTGGCCGATCTTATCAGCAAGGTCCAGGACGGCGGCGAGCATCACGGCGGTTCAATTTTGCTGACGAGCGTGATCAGCATCGAACGACGGCGAGTCTTCCAGGGAGATGCTTGTGTCATCGAGGAAGACGACGACGAACCGGTATGGGCTGATGCTGTGCCGCGCATGGGCCAACTCGATATGCAGCGTGGTGCACACGAGCGTCGAGTAAATGAGAGGTTAATGGGCCATGGGCCAGTTTGGGTGTTTCCTCTGTTTTTTTCTGGTTTTATTCCTTTTTCATTTTCTGTTTTGTTTTCAGGTTTGAATTTTAATATTTGCTTTAAACCTTTCTTTTTGGAATCTTATTTGCTGAATACTTGCAGCAACAATGAAGGTATTAAGAATCAATTTGTGACCTTTTATTATATATTGTGATATTTTCTTTACTTCCTTTATGTATATTCTTTTCTATAACATTATTTTCACCTTTATGAGAAGTAATTAAGTTTTAAAAAGGTTTAATAATATTCATAGGGTTTATTTATATGTATTTAATCACATAGTATAGGATAGAATGGTTTATATTATTGGATCCCCACTTATTCCATGCTCATATGGGATGAGTGGTTAGAGAAATGAGTTAAAGATTTTGTCTTATGATTATATATAGAATATTTATGAGATGTTGATGAGAAAACTTATTAATAAGTTTAGAATTTTGAATTGTACTTCCTCACCCTAGGGTTTAAGGTACTTACTATACTTATTTTCTTTTGTTTATGTGGATAAATATTAATGGCTAAATATATTGTCTTTATGTTTGAGATCAAAATGATGTTACCTCGATGTCTCATGAAAAGGGTTTGATAAAGATAACTTCTAAGCACATATAGCTATGCTAATTGGAAATGATAAAGATGTGCTTAAGTGTTTTGATATAGGAAATTATTCCTATAAAGCATTGTGGAACAAGATAATAGATCAAGAGATGGGATGGATGTTAAGCTTGATTATAGATTTAGGGTTTAATGTTTACCAAGAATTCCTATCTTCTATACTTCATAATTCTGGACTTCTGATTAAGGAATTCCTTTCCTACATATATTGCTTCTCCCTATCCATCATCATGTGCTAACATGATGAGCTTTGCTTCACAAGAATATTCTTATCCACCTTTTATGCTTCTAAAGCCATTTATAAATCCAATGAGCTTGTCATCAAAGCCTTTCATAATACTTTATATCTATACTTGGCTATATCAACTACTCTATTGCTGATAGTGTCCCAATCCGACAAGTGGTTACTTCTAACTCCAATCATACTCTTCCTTAATCTTCCTTCACTAATATCACTTCAATAGATGTATACATCAAATCCTACTTCACCTCAAGTGCTTAGTATTTCCAAAGAGGAAACTACTAGTTCTTTAATCCAATGTTAGTCTAACATCATTTTAATCATACTATCTTGTCTCTACTTGACTCCAATATCAAACATTCCAACCTCACATTAATTTAATGTGACTTGTAATGACTAATCTAGGATAATATATCTATACTATGGTTCAATCATGGTTTTATCCACCAATGTCACTTATACATGGTATAAGCATTCAATCTTGATGAATAAGGCATGATCATTATAATCCTTTGATCCTTTATGGTTTAGGTTTCCAGTTGGATAATCAAGGCTTCATCAATACAACATTACAGTTGTATTATAATCATCTTCTGTTTAGCTCTATTGGATTAAGAGATATAATTCATTGATCATACCTTCTTGATCCAATAGGACTACTCCTGGTAACTTATCTTCAGACTTCATCCTTGTAATCTTCTTTGTTACCATATTGATTTGATTTCCTCAAATCACTCCCATCCTATAGATAACATTTAGAACTAGCATCACTACTTATCTCTTCTTACTTCTTTCTTTATAAGCCTTAAGTGAATGTTATAATAAGGACAAGAGTTGATAGATCAAGAATTGATAGGTTAAGAATGGACGAATCAATTGTTGATTACTCAACATTGATGAACAACAATTACAAGGATAGGATCCTATAAACATGATAAAGATTGATATGGAAAGAAAGATATATGGTGAATGATCTTAACTTTGGTTTCTTTCCTACTCAATCTCACTAGAGAGTTAAAGTTAGGTATTTCCATGATACTCATGGTATAGGTAAATAAGATTAAAATATAGTTGTTAAATTCTTATTATTTGTGTTATATCCTTAACTTGGTACTCATGAGTGATTATAATGAATACTATGATATCATCACCTAAGGATCAAATATAAATCATTAAGTAATGTATTAGGGTTTAGTTTTATTCCATTTGATCTACCCTTAGTTCAAATCATGTTTACCCAAAATAAGGTTTTAGCAAAGGTCATACTGAAACTTATCGCAGTCAACTTGATGATCTACTTCAATTCCATCAAGTTAAGAGAAGCTTCAATCACTTTGACAAGTTTTTATTTAAAAGCGCGAAAATTATTCAGATTTTCTATGCATGAATGCAATGCACACATCTGTGTTCAGCTTATTTCTAAGCTCTAATGCTGGGATGTTACAGACTCCCCCCTTAAAATAAACTTCGTCCTCGAAGTTCGCACTCTCATGTTTCGGAGTAAGGAACTGTCTTGCATTGATTACGATAGGTCTCAACTGCATGGTAACCTCAATGGGAATAATTGTAATATACTGGAGAATCTTCAACTTGTTGTCTCCAATACTCCAAAGTTCCTTTTACTTTACTCCCTTAGGGTTATGTCCTTATTATGAACTTCTTAAATTGGGATCTCTTCTTTAGTTTATTATTCTTAATTAGGTATCCTAATCCAATTCCTTAACTTGATCATTAAACTTCCTTTCTTTATTATGCAAGATCTAGGAAGTCTCACTAAAATAGGGTTTTAAAGTTTATTAATCAATAGTGTGGTCAAAAGACTAATCTTTAACTTATCATTGTATAAGTTGTATTGGTCATTCTTTCAACTATTGGTTTTGAACACATTTAGTCCAAACCCATTGGAACTTCTTGTGCCTCTACACATGACTAATTGGATATGTTTTATTCTCTTTTAAAGGTCACTTAAGATTTGTTTCCTCTAGATTTAGTTTGTGAAGCTTAATCTTTTATCACCTTCAAGCTTTTATCTTATTAAGCTTTATATAATCTTTCATTATCACCTATAGTACTTCTTCAACTTTCATTTATAATGTTTACTCTCCCCCTTAGGGTTTACTAATGGTCTCCAAACTGCCTATAAAGTATTTATTGGCTTTATAATTAGAATGTAGAGTTTTGTCTAGCTTATACTTTACCTAATTTGTTCTTATGAAAGATTGTACAGTGTATCCACACAATTGTCGATCTCCACAGTGAATCTTTCAGCATTATTTGTCTTACTTACTTATTCGGATATTTTCGCTTTGATGCACCTGACTTCATGAAGAGTCTCGAAAGATGGTCGCTTTCAATTTTTATACTCCTTTGTGTCCTACTTATCTTAGGCCAAATTTTGTGCTCTTGATGCAACTTTTAAGATGATCTAGTTAACTATGTCAACCAACACCGACTACGGTCAAGATAACAACTGTGGATCACATACTAGCTATGGATCAAATACTAGCTGCGGATAATCTTAGGGTGTAATTATTACCCTACGGTTTTCGACATACGTCTAACATTCTCTCTGAATTGTCAGAGCTTGAATACCATTTTGGATTCCAAAGATTCTTCTTTGCACTTAATCATGATGCTTCCATGAACTTGGTACAATTACTCCATTAACTTCTTAGCAATATTACCTACTTTGGTTGAACTTTAAGTTTATTACTTCTCGTTGTTCTTTACATCTTCTACACTAATCTTCCTTCTTATTGATGAGTAGGAATGATCTGAGCTTGATCCATCCATCAAATTGCATTGATACTACTTATATTTGGCTTTACCCTTCAAATAAGTCTTCATCTTGGTCTTCAGAACTCGTCACTCCCTTACACGAATTCCCATTCCTATCTAGGTCTATAACATCAAGTAGTAACTGGATGTTGAAACATGCATTTGCACACCAAGTCAAACTTCCTGTACAGATCTAGTCAATCAAGAAGATCCAAGAAAAACAAATAAATTCAAATGTGGTACATATAACACAGAATATTCTAAGCCCAGAATATAGTAGTTGAGTATAATATCTCTAGAATTCAGGATTAGCTGTGTAGTATATGACACCTCCTCATATAGGTTTACATTGTGATACTTAGCACATAAAGTCAAACTATTCTTTGTCTCAACCTTTACCCAAATTGCTCAGTTGCAATAGGATAATCTTAAGCAAAGTGGTTTTCAATCTGGTTTTGACTAAACCTTTGTCTCACCTTTGGAATGACTAGCTATAACCATCCTTTCTTTATTAGCGAACTAACCTCTCATGATCACTCAAATGACTAATTAGTTTCTATTGAACACCTAAAACTAAATTTTATCCTGAATTATGGCACCTATGACTTCTATCATAGCTCTACCATGTTATTTTCACACTTCTATTTCAAGCTAATTCACTAAGTACTTGTCATACTTATACTTACATCATGGTTTTGGAGCTAATCTCACCATGATATTATGATGTTTTACCTATTTATCATGATTCAGGAACTAATCTAACCCTGATAGCTTTGTTCACATTACTCTATCATTCAGTCTTAACATAGTCTCACTTTATCACGTAGAATTCTCAAGTGAATCCCACATGATTACTACTTATTACATCAACATTTATCCTAATGATATTCATCATGTTGTCTTTGTTTATTAACTAACAATAAAATTCCACTGTGCTACTTGAATTCTAGAGTTAGGCTACACCATTAGGACTGCTTCAATTGATGTCTTAAACTTGATCCTAATATGTTGCGGACAATTGACTTTCCTACAGTATCTTGGTAGGTTATGTCTCCTTCGTAAGACACTAAAGAGCACTATACTTAAGAAAAGATAAAATAATTACTACTAAGAAAGAATGACATAAGCTTATGACTTAGGTGTGACAAGGTTATGCTCACTTGAATACTCATCACAAGTCATAAGAACATTTGGTTTAGATAAGATGGCTCCTGTAGTCACTATCCAACCTACATATCTTCTTAAAAGGTTTTAATCCTAAGGTCAAAGCATATGCTCTGATACCAACTGCGGTGACCCAGCATACCACTGCATGATGTAGTACACTATAGTCGTTGACATAACACCAATGAAACATCGTTCACTAGTATTACATCCCTCAGAGTAGTACAACAGAAACATAGCAGGTCCAAGACATGACTATAGGTTACAACTCAACTCTTTACACAAGATCCAGAGAACACTCTAGGTTAAAGAGGGAGAAAGAATGTAGAGGTCTCAACCTTTAATAAGGTAGAGATCCATGTGTTTACAATGCTAGTCCCTTGATCAATAGCTAGCATCCACAGTTAAGATGTAATATCAAGAAACAAAGGTCATAATACAACTTTATAACCAGGAATAAAATAATTTATTACATCTTACATAGCTCACTTGGCTATCTCGTTAAAATGCAGCAGAAATAACTATAGCATGGAGTCCTTCATCTTCAAAGTGCCACATGCAATCATGATGGTTGTAGACTTGTAATCCTAATCAACACACTTCACTAACATCAAACAAGCCTGCAACATAATAATTTACAGCCACAAGGGTCAATACATTTGAATTGTATTGGCAAGTGATACTATGGTAGTATAGTGGGGTCTATCATCTATATGCATTTGGCTAAGTGGAGCTTAGGCTTGCTTTGCTCAAAATACATTTTCCTTATCTTTGGAAAGCGCTAAGTTTTTGTTTGTCAAAAATCACCCAAGGAACCACCAATAGAAATTGGTGAACCTTAAACCCTTGTTCAACCACAAGTTTTTAACTTAGAAATTGGGATGAGGAGAATCTTGATAGCTTCCATGTCTTGTTGCTCAAATTGTCCTTTGCCAGGGACATGGCTAAGTACTTAGATTTTACACTCTGCAGAGGTGGTGCACTTTCCCCACAAGACTTGGTTTCACCAAGACAAGATCTTTCAGAAGCCTTCCCTTATACCAGAATGGACGCATTCCAACCTATCATCCCCTACCACCAACTGTTCATTTGGCTAAGTTATTGCAGCCTATATGATCCAGGCAGAGCCCATAATGCTAAGTGGCTGCAATTGAAGCTTCTCAACATTTGACATCTCAAATCTCTATGTTCCTGGGTGGCATTCGACAAGTGAGATACACAAGGTAAACCATATAAATGGGCCTTGTGTAACCACTCAACACAAACCATTCTTTCCATTCCACCCAGGTGTTTCATTCACTTAGTTGTTTTATTAAACAAAACACAAGTCCTTGACTTAGAAATATTCCATAGCATGAATATAATCCACCCTTGTTTTCTACTAGCTAAGCTAAGCATGATAGTAGTAGGAATCTTAACTTAGGAAAATTCTACTAAGGTTTCATCATCTAGGATCTCCCATGGCATAGTTTATACTTAGCAAAAATTCCATGCAAATCCTACTTAGAAATATCACTAATGCATAGTGAAAATAATGGGACAAAGTATGAAGCATCACTTGCCTTTTGGTAGAGAATATAAGTTCACTCCTTGATCTTGCAATGATCACACTCTTCAAATTCCACTACAATTCAATCAAGCAAGCAAATATTCAATCTACCATTCAAGAAAACATCACATAAAATAATAGAAACAAAGCAATGCATGCAAGCATGACAAAGATTGTTTTATTTGGAAAAGTGGTTTTTAATAGGTTATAAACATTCTAAAACACCTATTGGTCATTTAATAAAAGTGGCAAAACCATTTGCAAAAGATTTTACCTATAAACCATTTTTAAACCAAATCAATATTTTATGTGGTTGAAAATGCCTTTAGCAAAGTAATAATTTTTATAGGGTTCACAAAATATATTTTTAAATCATAAACTTGGTGTTTGGGGTCAGAGAGTTTAATCCAAATCATTTCCCAAAGATTTTTCTCCAAAAAGTATTTTTAACATATAAACAACATTTTTATTTGCCTAGAAATGCTTTAATTCAAGGATTTATTTTCTTGCTTCACAAAATATGTTTTTGAATCCACAATTTGGTTTATATGGTCAGTAGGTTCAAAACAAACCATTTGCCAAAGATTTTATCATAAAAATAATTTTAGAATGAATTTTAAATTCAAAATATGCCTACACAAGTTTCTGTGAAAACAACCATTTTACCAGAAGCAATTCACTAAACAAAGTGCATGGTTGGATAGTACTTGGTCAGCTGATTCCATTGATACAAAATTTGCAAAAAATGGTCGTGTGGATCAAAAGTTATGAATTTTACAAACTTGAACATCTAATAGATCATTTCTGGTTTTTTATTAAAACAGACTGGGCCACGTGACTTGTTCTGATAGACTGGTACCGCTTCGGTTGGGTCGGCCTCTCTGGTGCGTTGGATTAAAGTGAAATTGCGCGGTTCAGATCAAAACATACCTCTTCGATTAATGAATCTATCGTAGCCGCGCGATCGTGATCTAACGGTGTACAGGGGCCTGACCAAATCTGAGCGGCGCTAGCGGCGGCGGACGGCGGCGCGCGCTCTGGCGGTGTCGTTGCCGACGATGCAGGATGCGAGAAAGAGAGAGAGGGGGCTCACCGAGTTTGCAGCATGCTGCTGATGCTCAACGTGTTCACGAGGAGGCAGGGGGCGCACGGATGCGGTCGTAATTCCTCGCCGAAGTAGTCACGGCGTCGGGCACGTACTGATTGTCGTTGGAGGCGAGGATGGATGGCATGCTAGGACAAGGGGAAGAAACTGTTAGGTTCGCAAGAGTGAGGCGATCATGTGAGTGTCCACGAGGGGGAGAGGGGCGGTCAGACACTACCTGGGAAACTCGCCGGAGGAGTAGCAGATGGTGGCGATGCTCAGTTGTCGTTGTTGCCGACGCTGTGGGTCAAGCGCGAGCAAGCCAAGACTACTGGGAGATGCAGTGGTTGATGGGAAACAATCTCGCGTGGTCGAGGGGGCAAGGCGCGGCCTGGGTTTGCCGGAATTCGAGCGGGACCTCGTCAGAGCCTATGAGAGTGCAGCGAGTAATTAGGGTAGCCCTGGGGTGGAGAGGAGCTGGGAACAGAGGGGAATGGTTGAGGAGAGAGGGGCGACTAAGTGCACGCGGTCATGGCGAGGTTTAAGCGAGTCATTGAAGCGAATTGAAGCGAGTTAACACGAGCAGAAATGGCCGGCGAGGTGTGGTCGTTGCGGGGGTAGGAGAGAAGACTGGCAGGTGGGGCGTTGTTGTCAGCGAGAGAAGGAGAGAGGCGGTGGGGGCCAGCAGTCAACGAGGCTGCGGGTCACTTCTCTGGTGCGAAACATTTTCCTGCGGGGGTGAGAGGAATGGGCTGATGCTGGGCTTAGTGGGCTGGGGTTAGCTGGGCTGGATTCGTTTCATTTTTTTTTGTACAGATTGTTTTTTCCTTTTCCTTTTTCTATTTATCTGTTTTGATTTCTATTCAAACAAATCAAGCACTATTTGAATTCAAACTTCCACCAAACTTTGAGTATATTCAAATACTGCTTATTAATACATTCTAAAGTCAAATTTAGAATATTTCTTTTATTCTTCTTAGGTATATTAATTATTTAAAATAAGCCCTTTCTTTAAATTCAAATAAGATCAAATATATTTTTAACCTTATTTAAATTTCAATTTTACACAAAACCTTTTCAGTAAGTTTTATTCATATATTAGGGTGTCAAATAATTCACTTTGAATTATTTGGAATATTTTTAATATGCTCTATTAGTCATTTAAATTGGGTATTTGTATTTATTCCAATAGAATTTGGTTAAGGCCATATTATTTTATTTCAATATTATTTATCCATTTATTTCATTTGAACTTGGATTATGTTTATTCCATTTGTTTATGGTCTTGGCCAAGTTTTTATTTAGTTCTTATCAAATAGTCCTTATTTATTATTTCTTCCTTTGTCTTTTAAGACCATATCTTTTTATTTAAAGGTCCAAACTTGGTGATTCCAATTTGTAAATTCTTATTTAACTTTTGTTTATCCTTTTAAATGTCTTTAGGATTAATTGCTTACCATTTGGTATGGATTTTTAGATAGGTGCTTTGTTAGCTTTGGAAAATTCAATTTCCTTATCTTATTACATTCATGAGATTTTATCTATGGCTCCAAATTAAGTGAAACCACCTTCTATGGTTTTATAATGTTTCTATTTGTCATTCTTGATCATTTATTAATGTTTGTTGACAAATTTTTATATGGAACAAATCCATAGTCTTAGAGATAACTTGGAAATGTTTTTCTTCCATTAGGGTTTTTAGGGTTTGGATTTATTTTCCAAGTGTTTAAATTTCCAGATGCATTTATGAAGAATGCATTCCACTTGATTTGAATTTAGTTGGATTAAAACATTACTCAAGTTTGTTCAAGAGGGGATTTTAAGTTTCCATTTAGAAACAAAAGTTTCTTTTCACCCTAAATTTCAGCAATTATTTACTTGTTTTTTTTCACATTACAAAATTTGAAAAATTTTGGGATGTGACAAAGAAACTTCGTACGAAGAAGAATCAAGAATAAATAACTCATAGCTACCATACTTATAAAACTAGTAGCTGAACTACTGGCTTGCATTGCTGCTATTGCAATACTCTACAGAAGTAGGTTCTATGGTTAGAAATTCTATTCTTATCTAATCAGCAACTTGGTCTTCACTTGAGTTGATGTATATGTTGACTTTCTTGACTTCCTTGAAGAGCTTTAGCTTTTGATGATGATTCCTGGAGCATAACTTGATGTAGTCATCGTCTGTACTGGCTTTAGAACCTAGCAAGGGTTAAGAAGATAATTTGAGTACGAGCGTACTCATCAAGTTCACTAGAAAAGGATTGTGTGATGCACTATATCTACAGACACAGACTGTAGGTCGTAGGCAATGCAGGTTTTTGTAAACATTTCTTCAAAGGTTGCTTTTATTCTGAATAGCTATGTCCGTCAGCCTTCACGGGTTTACCAGAACCTTCATGGGGTTCCTTTCCCGCCGTGTTCGCAGCTCCTTCCCGGAATAGGGAGTAACAAGTTACAGTTCTTACACTCTGCAGGGTGCGTCACTTTACCCATGAGAGATCTTAGCTTTGTTGCACATCCGGGCCGCGAACCCGTTCACACTTCCTTGGTGTGAGGCCCAGACTAAGACCCAAGCCAATCACTGCCTTCTCCGTGACCCCGCATGTCTCCTTGGTGTACGCCAGCCCACCTATTGAATTACGTCAATGGCAGTACAGACCATTCAGACGCCGGAACTATCGTGGGACGTTGAGGGCTCCCACCCATATGCTGCATATCCTCTATGAATTACCATAAATAATATGCATGCTACAAGTTATAACATCCATGACCCGCACATCCAGCTCCATGCAAGAGGGAAAAGATACAGCTGACTTCTTCGTCCCATTCCAAATCTCATGGTCAACGCGTAATATACGGCGCAAGAATCACTGGCGACATTGGTTGTTAAGTCCTAGATAATATGTTCCTTTACCATAGGAACTCTTATAGTAGGTTATTACCTCATGGTAAATAACCTATAATCACATTATTATGAAAATAGTGTTTTCTGTCCTTTTTCAAATGCAGGTGATGACAACACTGGATTTGTAAAATACTTTACAGAAAATAATCAAAGGACATGAGCAAGTGCGAACTTGCCTTTTATGATTGCAAGATTATGCACTCACGGTCTTCAAGACAATATCAGATCCAATTGCGGAAATATGCATCATTGGTCCGGTAAGGACTAATGTTTAAAGAATCAAGATGCTTTTATGCATAAGTAATGTAATGCAAGTTGATAAACGCGAATCCCGAGAATAATGTTGTTCTAGGGTTTGGTTACTAGAAAGGTTTATTTGGAATGTGTTGCCCTTTTAGATTATGTTTCTCACATGTGCTTCTTATTAAGGCTTGTGAGTGTGTGTGAAACAACATATACACATGATGGCATACAACAATAACATATATTAATGAGATGTGCTACTCATGGACTGCTTATATGTGAATTATTTTATCTTCAAGTTTTACCTTGCAAGTGATGACATTTATAATGAACTTAAGTGTTAACAATTCTAGGTATATAAGTGAAGCTTAATGTATTGTGATTATTATTTTTCTCATTTGATGTTTGAAGTGGCAAAAAGAATAACATTTGAAGAAAATTTTATTCAACTAAGTAGAAGCATTTAAGATTTTAAGTTAATTTTATGAGGTGTGCTTTCTAGTTATAGTCTTTAAGTAAGAAAGAATTGCCTTTACTGGAATAATGAAATTAGTAGTATTTGAGACTTATCTAGCTTGGTTTTTAACTAGGTTGGTTTGGTATTAAGATACTTCATAATTAATTATAACAGACCCAAGTTAACTATAAAGCATATAGTAAAGTCTTTAGTATTATACTCAAATCTTGGTAACAATAAGTGACTTTAAGAACGTAGATAGACTTAGGGTGTATTACTTATGATACTTGTATCTTGTTCACTTTGTATTGTTTCC
The DNA here is from genome assembly GCA_916181665.1 of Avena sativa. Taxonomy (NCBI): domain Eukaryota; kingdom Viridiplantae; phylum Streptophyta; class Magnoliopsida; order Poales; family Poaceae; genus Avena; species Avena sativa. The sequence continues at coordinate 128,235,071 of OV702281.1, read as the reverse complement.
TTAGAGTTACTTAAGAATGGCATTATTTCTTTTGAATAGTGGTTTCCTAATTGTTTAGTTGGATAGGATCATTTTCCTTTTTATGGATGAGTGGTTATAGTTTGTAAACAAAGAAATAATATTACTTAACTACTTATGGATTCAATATAGAGTTTTGGTTTGTTTATAACTTGTAGTTGAAGTAAAAGAATGGGTTTTATCTTATTATAATTATTCTTGGAGATATTATATTAGGTAAAGATTCTTTTATAAAATAATTTATACTTATGGTTGAAGGATAATTCAATAAAATTGCACTTAAATTGTGTTGAACCATTTTGACTTCATATTATTAATATTGAAGACTAATAATATTTATTAGATCTAAATTGGCAATTTTAGGAATATTAACAAATTTTATTTACCTTTATATGTATTATCAATTAAGGAAATAGGTTTAAATTCAAGTTATTAAAGTGTTTAACTTTTTATATAACTCAAAAGTGGAATATCACATTTTTAACATGTAGTTATTATTTTTGTGATCATTTTGGTATATTACATTTATTTTTGTGATTTATAAATAATAAGATATGATTTTAATAAGGTTTATTACTTTAAAAATACTTAATAAATAATAAATATTTAGTTAAAAGGAATAATAATGCATGATTATAGTTTTAAACTCTAATTCTTATTTTTCTACGATTTTTATTATTTTATTTAGATTTTTAACATTTACCATTAGTAAAATATTAATTATCAAAGTATTAAAACTTTATAAAGTATTTATTAAATAATATTTATTTAAATAATCATCATAATAATGTTTAGTAATAGGTTTAAGTTGTAGATTTTATTTTTATAAACATTTTCATATATTATATGTATTTTTCTGATTTATAAAACAAAAGATATCAAATTTACAAGATTTAATCATTTTATGAATTTCTTATTTAAATAAATAAATGTGTTTATTAGCTAATGCTGATGTCAGCATAGACTGAAGGGTTTTTCTCACCAGAACCTAACCTACCCCCAGTCACTGACTGGTGGGGCTTAGGCCACGTCATGCTCCACCGCAGCAAAGACTGGTCAAAACGTTGAATTCGTCAAGGCTGACGTGAGCATGATGTCACAGTGACATCGTTCGTGTTTGATCTTCTCAGATTTGCTAATCGATCCAATGGTCTAGGGCGCGCGTGGGGCAGTGCGGGGTTTTGTTAGATTCAGCACACGATGGCGAGTTGAACAAGGGTTGCGCCGCCACGAAATGGTCATCGGAGCACTTGCTCCGACGAGAAACTGCGGCGGCGAACGAAGGTGAGCGTCGGCACGGCGTTGTGGTGTTCAAAAGACAAATCGAAATGGTCCATTCGGTCTTGAAGCTTACCAGGAACGCGAGTAGGGTGGTGGTAAGGCGAGGTGAGGTCGAACGGCGTCGCCATGATCGACGGTGACCATCAAAAGATTGAAGTCGTCGGGTGCGATTACGGACGAGCGAGCTCAATTCCTTTGGGAAGATGAATGAGTCGATCCTGGCGAACTCAGAGGCGAGCTTAGATGGCAGAGGGGTCGTTTCTAGAGGCGACTACAAGGACCTTCGGCGAGCTAGGGTTTCTGTGTTCATGCGAACGAGACATGGAGAGAGCGGTGGCAAGTGATATGGGTATGGATGGATAGAGGAGAGCGTGGCCGATCTTATCAGCAAGGTCCACGACGGCAGCGAGCATCACGGCGGTTCAATTTTGATGACGAGCGTGATCGGCATCGAACGACGGCGAGGCTTCCAGGGAGCTGCTTGTGACATCGAGGAAGACGACGACGAACTGTTATGGGCTGATGCTGGGCCGCACATGGGACAACTCGAGCTGCAGTGTGGTCCACGCCAGCTGAGAGGATAATGGGCCATGGGCCAGTTTGGGTGTTTCCTCTGTTTTTTTTCTGGTTTTATTCCTTTTTCATTTTCTATTTTGTTTTCGGGTTTGAATTTTAATATTTGGTTTAAACCTTTCTTTTTGGAATCTTATTTGCTGAATACTTGCAGCAACAATGAAGGTATTAAGAATCAATTTGTTACCTTTTATTATATATTGTGATATTTTCTTTATTTCCTTTATGTATATTCTTTTCTATAACATTATTTTCACCTTTATGAGAAGTAATTAAGTTTTAAAATGTTTAATAATATTCAAAGGGTTTATTTATATGTATTTAATCACATAGTATAGGATAGAATGGTTTATACTATTGGATCCCCACTTATTCCATGCTCATATGGGATGAGTGGTTAGAGAAATGAGTTAAAGATTTTGTCTTATGATTATATATAGAATATTTATGAGATGTTGATGAGAAAACTTATTAATAAGTTTAGAATTCTGAATTGTACTTACTCACCCTAGGGTTTAAGGTACTTACTATACTTATTTTCTTTTGTTTATGTGAATAAAGATTAATGGTTAAATATACTGTCTTTATGTTTGAGATCAAAATGATGTTACCTGGAATGTCTCATGAAAAGGGTTTGATAAAGATAACTTCTAAGAACATATAGCTATGCTAATTGGAAATGATAAAGATGTGCTTAAGTGTTTTGATATAGGAAATTATTCCTATAAAGCATTGTGGAACAAGATAATAGATCAACAGATGGGATGGATGTTAAGCTTGATTATAGATTTAGGGTTTAATGTTTACCAAGAATTCCTATCTTCTATACTTCATAATTCTGGACTTCTGATTAAGGAATTCCTTTCCTAGATATATTACTTCTCCCTATCCATCATCATGTGCTAACATGATGAGCTTTGCTTCACAAGAATATTCTTATCCACCTTTTATGCTTTTAAAGCCATTTATAAATCCAATGATCTTGTCATCAAAGCCTTTCATAATCCTTTATATCTATACTTGGCTATATAAACTACTCTATTGCTGATAGTGTCCCAATCCAACAATTGGTTACTTCTAACTCCAATCATACTCTTCCTTAATCATCCTTCACTAATATCACTTCAATAGATGTATACATCAAATCCTACGTCACCTCAAGTGCTTAGTATTTCCAAAGAGGAAACTACTACTTCTTTAATCCAATGTTGCTCTAACATCATTTTAATCATACTATCTTGTCTATACTTGACTCCAATATCTAACATTCCAACCTCACATTAATTTAATATGACTTGTAATGACTAATCTAGGATAATATTTCTATACTATGGTTCAATCATGGTTTTATCCACCAATGTCACTTATACATGGTATAAGCATTCAATCTTGATGAATAAGGCATGATCATTATAATCCTTTGATCCTTTATGGTTTAGGTTTCCAGTTGGATAATCAAGGCTTCATCAATACAACATTACAGTTGTATTATAATCATCTTCTGTTTATCTCTATTGGATTAAGAGATATAGTTCATTGACTATACCTACTTGATCCAATATGACTACTCCTGGAAATTTATCGTCAGACTTCATCCTTGTAATCTTCTTTGTTACCATATTGATTTGATTTCCTCAAATCACTCCCATCCTATAGATAACATCTAGAACTAGCATCACTACTTATCTCTTCTTACTTCTTTCTTTATAAGCCTTAAGTGAATGCTATAATAAGGACAAGAGTTGATAGATCAATAATTGATAGGTTAAGAATGGGTGAATCAATATTTGATTACTCAACATTGATGAACAACAATTATAAGGATAGGATCCTATAGAGATGATAAAGATTGATATGGAAAGAAAGATATATGGTGAATGATCTTAACTTTGGTTTCTTTCCTACTCAATCTCACTATAGAGTTAAAGTTAGGTATTTCCATGATACTCATGGTATAGGTAAATAAGATTAAAATATAGTTGTTAAATTCTTATTATTTGTGTTATATCCTTAACTTGGTACTCATGAGTGATTATAATGAATACTATGATATCATCACCTAAGGATCAAATATAAATCATTAAGTAATGTATTAGGGTTTAGTTTTATTCCATTTGATCTAGCCTTAGCTCAAATCATGTTTATCCAAAATAAGGTTTTAGCAAAGGTCATACTGAAACTTATCGCAGTCAACTTGATGATCTACTTCAATTCCATCAAGTTAAGAGAAGCTTCAATCACTTAGACAAGTTTTTATTTAAAAGCGCAAAATATATTTAGATTTTCTATGCATGAATGCAATCCACACACCTGTGTTCAGCTTATTTCTAAGCTCTAATGCTGGGATGTTACACCCGTCATGATGGAGAACAGTCCGCGTCATGACCCTCCGCTTCTGACCAGCAACCGCGACAAGTGTGAGGCATCACAGGAGGGTAACAGCAAGAAAGCTAACCCATCGCCTCCTCCGCCTCCATCACCCCCTAGTAGTCACCATGGCAGAGGAGGCCCGCTTCGTTCACACAGCCCATCCCCTGATGGCAAAACGAAGGAAAATAGCATGGAGCCATACGACGCATGTTCACGCTTGGACAAGATTCACGAGCCCGGGAAGGACAATACTTGGGACCACATTGCTTTGGACCTGTAATACAGACCACAATTTACCCCAAGGGTTTCCGGATTGACAAGACCATCAATCCCTATGATGGCACCGCCAAACCAGCTACGTGGTTGCAAGATTACGACAACGCAGTAGAGATCGCCGGGGGTAACCCCAATGTCGCCGGCAAGTACCTCCCACTGATGCTGGCGGGTACGGCCCCACAATGGATTGATGACTTGCCGGAGAAAACTTTTTGCAACTAGTTGGACATGCAAGAGCGTTCACCAAGAACTTCGAGGGTATGTATAAGCGTCCCTGTACTATTGGCGATCTACAGCGTTGCATGCAGGAGAAAGACGAGTCATCTCGCGCCTACCTCTCTCGCTGGCTGGATATGAAGAATTCCTGCAGAGGAGTGCACGCTCAAACCTCCATGGCTGCCTTCATCGATGGATTGGAGAAAGGTATGTTGCTCCGACATAAGTTGAAGCGCTTGCAAGACAATCACCGGCTAGATCTGAACCAGATGATCCAGCTAGCTAGTGAGTTCGCAGTTGCCGACGACGATGCTCGCGGCTCCCTGCCGGCAACGGCCGTTCCAACTCAAGCTAGGAGGAACAACAACACCAAGCGGAAAATAAAACCTCCGACATGGTCGCCATGACATTTGCAGGACGTGGTGATGGCGGACAGCGTGGCCGAGGACGGGGGGCTGGTCATGGGAAGCAGCGAGGAAGTGAAACTACCTCGATAGCGCTCCGTGTTCCCCAAACCTACAAGGAGTACCGCGACATGCCGTGCCCCGTACACCTTGACGCCAACGACAAGGCCACTCACACCAATCGCCATTGCAAGTTTTTCAATGATCTCAAGGAGGACCCGGAGTCCGGCTACAAGCGAAGTCGGAAGAATAGACTGCGAGGCAAGGGCAAGGGGAAGAAGAAGGAAGAGGAGTCCAAGGATTCAAGTGACATGGATGAGGATGTTGACCCCAAGAACGCCGCCAAGAGCGATGGCAAGGTCAAGAACCCCTTCGAGAAGAAGGTAGCCGTCTTCCACACTTTCCTTGGGACCCCCACTGTCCGACAACAGAAGACCTCTATGAGGATACTGATGGCCACTCTACCCCCAGTTCCCCAGTACCTACGCTGGTCGGAGAATCCAATTACTTGGGACAGGAAGGATCACCCAGACCTCATCCCTATGGAGAACCAGTACGCCATGGTCATTAACCCCCTGAATGACGGCAATGAGTTCACCAAATGTATGGTGGATAGTGGAAGCAGCATCAACATCATGTACCTGGATACACTGCACAAGATGAACTTGACGGAGGCTAACCTAAGGATGACCAGCACCATCTTCCATGGCGTAGTTCCTAGTCGGGAGGCTCGGTCCCTTGGGTGCATCACACTTCAGGTCACTTTCGGCGATGTTAATAATTACCGCCAAGAACGCATGACCTTCGAGGTGGTCCCCTTCAAGAGCATGTACCACATCATATTTGGACGCGGCATCTTCCACGCCTTCATGGCCAAGCCATGCTTCGTCTACAACAAGCTCAAGATACCCGGACCAAACGGTGTCATCACCGTATCTAGAAGCTTTACCGCTATACAAGTTTCTTAAGAAGGCGGACAAATTTACATGGATGGACGAGGCAGATGCAACACTGAAGCAGCTAAAGGATATACTATCCTCGGCGCCTATCCTTGCAGCACCCGAGCCTATGGAGCCTATGTTAATTTACATGGCGGCCACCAACTGGGTAATCAACATCGTTGTTGTGGTAGAGCATAAAGAACCAGGCTATGAGTACGGAGTTCAGTTACCAGTTTACTATGTAAGTCAGGTCTTGACGGAGTCCAAGCAGCGTTACTCGCACTACCAGAAGATAGCTTATGGAGTGTTCCTTGCTTCTCGGAAGCTAAGGCACTACTTCCAGGAGCACCCTATCATAGTTGTGAGCAAGGCTCCACTGTCCGACATCATCAACAACAGCGACGCTATAGGAAGAGTCGTGAAGTGGGGCATTGAAATTGCCGCCTTCGAGATCACCTACAAGAGACGCGATGCTATCAAGTCACAAGCCTTGGCGGATTTTATTGCAGATTGGACGGAGATGCCATATGCTACCCCAATGCCGGAGCCAGAATATTGGGTGATGCACTTTGACAGATCAAATCTACTCAATGGATCGGGGGATGGTGTACTACAACAGTCACCAACTGGGGAGAAGCTACACTATGTTCTGCAGATCCACTTCAAGGCTACGAACAACATGGTAGAGTATGAATCACTCATTCACGGACTACGTGTAGTTTGTTGTGGAGATTTCGACTTGGTTGCCCAGCAGGTGGCCGGCACCTCGAAAGCGACGGAACCCTATGATGGCGGCATATCGAGATGAAGTGGAAGAGATAGCCAAGAGCTTCTTGGCCTACGAAGTCAAGTATGTACCTAGGGAGAAAAATGAGGAGGTTGATCTGAAGGAAATATGCCCTAGAGGCAATCATAGAGATGATGATATTTCATATGTATCCATGAGTTATTGTAATGTTCCTTGAATATCCATATCAGGCAACTTGTATTGATTGGCAATTACGTGAATTGTTTGTGAAACTCTATACTTGTATGGTTATTTAAGGGTTGTCCCTAGTCGGAGTTCATGTGAGGAAACACGTGAGTATTAGACTAGCACATCGATTGGTTGATGACTATGTTTCGCAAGTCATAGACATGGATATGTCAAACCAATGACGTGGACACATGTTATGAATATGGGGTTGGACTGACCCAACCTGAGACTAGCAATTAGTTGCAGCTCTCTCTCTACACATCGTGTACGTTTTGTCCTTAGACCTGAGATTGTCGCGTGTACTTGAGATGTGGATCGACCTACTTTGGGGCTATCAAACGCTGCACCGTAACTGTGTAGTTATAAAGGTAGCTTTCGGGTCTGTCCTGAAGCATGCTGCAAGGCATGGTCAATCAAGATGGGATTTGCCCCTCTCTACTTTAGAGAGATATCTCTGGGCCCCTCGAGTGATCGGATCCAGAAATGCATGGTCGTGCTACATATGGTTAAGAGTTTACCTAGTAAAGGGATTCCGAATCACGGTATCGAGAAAGGGAGGTCAGCTTGGAGCTAGACCAAATATCGCGAGGCAAAGGGAAAGACATGTACTAAACCTTGTGATGGTTCGTCTGATATGATCTTTGTATGTGTTTAGGAGTTGGCACATCTTGCTAGAGGCCGCTACCAACTATTGACAGAATAAGGGTATTCGTGTCATGTCTATATGCATATGAACCTATAGGGTCACACACTTAAGGGGCTGGAAGCCTAATGAGGATTGGATCCGAATTAGACCAGGCTTAGGGTACTAATGGGCTGCTAATGTAGAAGCCCACTAGGGACTCCTATATAAGAGAGGGTGGGGCGAGCTAACCAGGGTTAGACCTTAGACCTCAGATCATTCCTAGCTGCCACTCCTCACGCCTGTGTCGCGCGTGCGGACCTAGCAGTCCGGCGTCTGACGCTTCCACCCTGTACGTGTGGATACCTCGGAGGCGCTGCATCTGTAGCGCTTGGACGAGTCATGCAAGGGAAGCTTCTCGTAGGATGAGGACAAGGAGGAGACGTGGAACGTCTGCACTGCCTCGACGCACTTCATCGATTCTGCAACTGCGCGTCTAGTGGTAATCCCGTGATCTATGACAACAGTAATCCTGGTATACGCGGTAGAATTTTTTTGGTTTGCGCTAGTGTAGCCTACCCGTATCCCTTCAGTGGTATCAGAGCCGATGCTGTTCAGTTATAGGTTCGGGATGGTTGCATATGGTGATATGCAGATTTATATGAATGATGTGATTGTTTATATGGCGGTGGTTTAGGATTGATCTATGATCTCGCTTTCCGTGATCGTGATCTGAGGTTGTCGAACGACTTACCCCTACCGGTCGGCTTCCGCCATCGGGGTAGACAGTGACACATAAATCCTGTTGAATCACACGAAGATCAATATGATTGATCCAATCGGAACCTAGATCTAAAATCGATGTACCGTGATCAAAGGAGTTTGATTTAATCGGGACAGGAGTCGGTTTATGGTAAATTTGATTTGCCGATCAAAATCCTTAAAGAAAATTGTGAAGATACCGCGAGGGGCGCCGCCCCTTCGAACCCCGCAGGGGGAGACCCCCTAGACCCCCCTTAATCGTAGACCCTTTTATATCTCGTTAAGGTAACTAGGTGCTGCGATGTCACATGATCCGGTAGAATGCGATTCTATGCATAACTTGTTTTTGCAGGATGTATGTGATCAGTATGGCCCATATATGTATGTGATGCATGTATGAAAATTAGCATGACCTGCGTGTCGTGAGTAGGACAACACGGCTGGAGCCATGTGTGTTGTCATTTATTGTAATGGCCTGCGTGCCAACTTGTGATGATCCCAATACTATGTAATTTTGATTACTAGCTGTTAGGAGTAATAGCTTGTATTAATTCTTGGAGGACTCATCACTTGGAGGATGGCTCACATGGAACATGAATATGGAGATCATCATGGTGGACAGGTTCTATGGCGATGGAGATCACCATGAGAAAATGGGCCATACTGTGTCACATCTATGTGAATGTTATTCTTATGTGTTTTACTACTATGAACGCTTAGATGATAGAAGTAGAACGATCCCTCACAAAGTTTAAGTTAAACCATGCCCTCCCAACCAAACCTTGCACCATCCTATGCCCTGTACAATCGTTGGTGGGCCTATGAAATTAGGGTGCCGCGGTTTTCCTTGGCTGGATGGGTTTGTATCGGATACCTACACGCATAAGGGTTGGTGAACTTGACAAGGTCATCTTAACAGTTAAGGACCTTGGGGCATAAAGGTTGGGCGCCTAGTTCTAGCAGTGATGCTAAAGCTCACTAGTCGACTTGTTAATTGTGGATCTTGAATCACTTAGTATCAATAGAGGGATATTGATTTAAGTGGGAGTATATGCTATTAAATTGTTTAATATGTTTTACTCTTTCATGGTTACATGGCTTAGTATTTTGCATGTTTTCTATTGTAGATCAATGGCACCGAACACTACATCACCTTTCTCTTTGCGTTCGATTCTTGACAAAGATAAACTAAATGGAACAAACTATTCGGACTGGGTCTGTAACCTGAGAATTGTTCTCAGGTCTGATAAAAAGGAAACGGTTCTGGATACCCCAATCCCCGATGAACCTGCTGATAATGCATCTGCTGCCCTAAAGAACGCCTACAAGAGAGCATGTGATGATTCTCTTGAGGTTAGCTGCCTTATGCTTGCATGCATGGAACCTGAACTCCAAAAGAAGTTTGAGGATCAGTATGCCTACGATATGATCGTTGCGCTTAAGGACATGTTCCAAGATTAGGAAAGGACTGAGAGGTACAATGTTGCCAAGTCCTTTGTCGAATGCAAGCTAGCAGAGGGAGCAGCTGTAGGCCCCCATGCGATCAAAATGGTTGGTTACAGTCAGACTTTGGAAAAGTTTGGTTTTCCACTAGGCCAAGAGTTGGCCACTGACTTCATTTTGGCGTCTCTTCCATCCAGCTATGGAAGTTCATTTCGAACTACCATATGCATGGGGTGGAGAAGGGCCTTAATGAATTATGTGGGATGCTTAAAATAGAAGAAAGTGACATGAAGAAGTGTGCAGGGCATAGCCATGTGATGGCTGTGCAGAACAAGCCTAGCTTCAAGAAAAAGGGTACTTCTTGGAAGAAGAAGGGCAAGGCTAAGGATACGATCCCTAAGTCTGCACCCAAGCAAAAGGCTGGACCTGTAGAAGACACTGAGTGCTTCTTTTGTCATGAACATGGCCACTGGAAGAGAAACTGCAGCAAGTACCAGGCTTCTTTTAAGAAGAGTGGAAGTAAGAGTACTTCCAACTCAGGTACGCTTGTTGTAAATGTTGTGGACATTCTTCTCGCTGGTTCCTATGTTAACTCTTGGGTATTTGATACCGGATCGGTTGCTTAAATTTGCAATTCGATGCAGGGGCTAATAAGGACTAGAGAAGTGCAGAAAGGCGAAGTGGATTTTTGCGTCGGAAATAAAGCAAGGGTTGCTGCATTGTTCGTCGGCGTCATGCAACTTCACCTTCCTTCAAGATTTATTATGGAGTTGAATAATTGTTATTACATTCCAAGTATGGGTCGAAACATTTTTATCACCTTCATATTTGATGAGGGATGGTTATTCATTCGCGAGTGCAAGCAATGGTTGTGTAATCTCTAAGAATGATATGTTTATGGCTAATGCTCCCATTGTGAATGGGTTATTTATTTTAAATCTTGATGATGCATCTGTTTACAATGTTAGTGCTAAAAGGCTTTGGCCTAATGATTTGAGTCCTACCTATTTATGGCATTGTCGTTTGGGGCATATAAGTGAAAAGGGCATGAAGAAGCTCCATGGTGATGGTCTTCTAACTTCGTTTGATTTTGAATCATACGAGACATGTCAGGCTTGTTTACTTGGAAAGATGACCAAGTCACCTTTTTCGGGTTTACCCGAGAGAGCGACAGACTTGTTGGAACTCATACATACTAATGTATGTGGGCCAATGAGCACGACAGCCAGAGGAGGATATCACTACTTCATTACTTTCACTGATGATTTCAGTAGATATGGTTATGTATACTTGATGAGGCATAAGTCTGAAACTTTTGAAAAGTTCAAGGAGTTTCAGAGTGAAGTAGAGAATCAACGTGGCAAGAAAATAAAGGCCTTGCGATCTGATCGTGGAGGTGAATATTTGAGTCACGAATTTAGCGATCATCTTAAGAGTTGCGGAATTGTTCCACAACTTACGCCGCCCTGAACGCCTCAAAGAAACGGGGTCTCCGAACGGCGTAATCGAACTTTGTTGTACATGGTTCGATCTATGATGAGCGAGTCGGATTTACCATTATCATTTTGGGGTTACGCTCTAGAAACGGCAGCTTTCACACTTAATAGGGTACCATCTAAATCCGTAGTTAAGACACCATATGAGATGTGGACTGGAAAGAATCCCAGTTTGTCTTTTCTAAAGATTTGGGGTTGTGATGCATTTGTCAAGAGACTTCAGTCGGACAAGCTAACACCCAAATCAGATAAGTGCATTTTCGTGGGATATCCGAGGGAAAGCTTAGGGTATTACTTCTACAACCGAGAGGAGGGCAAAGTGTTTGTCGCTCGTAGCGGTGTTTTCCTAGAGAAAGAGTTTCTCACAAAGGGAACAAGTGGAAGGTCGGTGTGACTTGAAGAAGTTCAAGATGAGCCAGTTGGGGATGCTTCTACGAGTGATGTTATTGTAGCAGAACAAGTTGAGGAACCCGTGGCAACAGAAGCACCACAACCACGAAGGTCGGCGAGGCTCCGCGAAGCGCGGGAATTATTATTGTTAGACAATGATGAGCCTGTGACCTATGCAGAAGCGATGGTGGACCCAGACTCTGAGAAATGGCTGATCGCCATGAGATCCGAGATAGAGTCCATGGGAGACAATCAAGTTTGGAACTTGGTTGACCTGCCTGATGGTTTTAAAGACATCGAGTGCAAATGGATCTATAAGAAGAAGATTGATATGGATGGAAATGTTCACATCCATAAAGCTCGACTTGTTGCAAAAGGTTTTCGACAAGTTCAAGGAGTTGACTACGACGAGACTTTCTCGCCCGTAGCGATGCTTAAATCTATACGGATAATTCTAGCTATTGCTGCACATTTTGACTATGAAATATGGCAGATGGATGTCAAGACGGCTTTCCTAAATGGAATCCTAACTGGGGACATGTATATGATGCAGCCCGAAGGTTTTGTCGATCCAAACAATGCTGGAAAGGTTTGCAAACTTCTAAAGTCCATTTATGGGCTGAAGCAAGCATCTCGGAGTTGGAACATTCGATTTGATGAAGTTGTAAAGGAGTTTGGATTCATCAAAAACAAACAAGAACCTTGTGTTTACAAGAAGGAAAGTGGGAGAGCGCTGGTATTTCTAATCTTATATGTAGATGACATATTGCTGATTGGAAATGACATTCCTATGCTCGAGTCTGTTAAGACCTCATTGAAAATAGTTTTTCAATGAAGGACTTAGGAGAAGCGGCATATATTCTGGGCATTAAGATCTATAGAGATAGATCAAGGAGGCTAATTGGATTAAGCCAGAGTACATACATTGACAAAGTGTTGAAACGGTTCAGCATGGAAGAGGCTAAGAAGGGGTTCTTGCCCATGTCTCACGGCATAAAACTCAGCAAGACTCAGTTTCCTTCGACTACTGATGAGCGTGAGTGCATGAGTAGGGTTCCATATGCTTCGGCTATTCGATCCATTATGTATGCAATGATATGTACTCGCCCAGATATTTCCTATGCTCTAAGTGTTACGAGCAGATACCAGGCTGATCCAGGTGAAGGTCAATGGACAGCGGTAAAGAACATCCTTAAGTACTTGAAAAGGACTAAGGATGTGTTCCTAGTTTATGGAGGTGAGGATGAACTCAGTGTAAGGGGTTACACAGATGCGAGTTACCTTAATGACTCAGATGATTCGGAATCACAATCAGGTTATGTGTTTGTCATGAATGGTGGTGCTATGAGGTGGAAAAGTTCCAAGCAAGATACGGTGACCTCCTATTCAACAGAAGCTGAATATATTGGTGCCTCGGAGGCTGTAAAGGAAGCTGTTTGGATTAGGAATTTCCTGATCGCTCTCGGTCTGGTTTAGGGCACGTCCAATCCCTTGGACGTTTATTGTGATAACAATGGTGCTATTGCACAGGCCAAGGAACCTAGACAGCAACAGAAGAACAAACATATTCGCATGTGTTACCATCAGATTCGAGAGTTTGTTGAGGATGGTAGTGTCATGATATGCAAAATACATACGGACTCAAATGTTGCTGATCCCTTGACTAAGCCTCTCCCACAGCCCGCGCATGAAGCGCACACAAGAGCAATTGGTATTAGATACATTTTAGATTGACTCTAGTGCAAGTGGGAGACTGAAGGAAATATGCCCTAGAGGCAATCATTGAGATGATGATATTTCATATGTATCCATGAGTTATTGTAATGTTCCTTGAATATCCATATCAGGCAACTTGTATTGATTGGCAATTACGTGAATTGTTTGTGAAACTCTATACTTGTATGGTTATTTAAGGGTTGTCCCTAGTCGGAGTTCATGTGAGGACACACGTGAGTATTAGACTAGCACGTCGATTGGTTGATGACTATGTTTCGCAAGTCATAGACATGGAGATGTCAAACCAATGACGTGGACACATGTTATGACTATGGGGTTGGACTGACCCAACCTGAGACTAGCAATTAGTTGCAGCTCTCTCTCTACACATCGTGTACGTTTTGTCCTTAGACCTGAGATTGTCGCGTGTACTTGAGATGTGGATCGACCTACTTTGGGGCTATCAAACGCTGCACCGTAAGTGGGTAGTTATAAAGGTAGCTTTCGGGTCTGTCCTGAAGCATGCTGCAAGGCATGGTCAATCAAGATGGGATTTGCCCCTCTCTACTTGAGAGAGATATCTCTGGGCCCCTCGAGTGATCGGATCTAGAAATGCATGGCCATGCTACATATGGTTAAGAGTTAACCTAGTAAAGGGATTCCGAATCACGGTATCGAGAAAGGGAGGTCAGCTTGGAGCTAGACCAAATATCGTGAGGCAAAGGGAAAGACATGTACTAAACCTTGTGATGGTTCGTCCGATATGATCTTTGTATGCGTTTAGGAGTTGGAAAGTCTTGCTAGAGGCCGCTACCAACTATTGACAGAATAAGTGTATTCGTGTCATGTCTATACGCATATGAACCTATCGGGTCACACACTTAAGGAGCTGGAAGCCTAATGAGGATTGGATCCGAATCAGACCAGTCTTAGGGTACTAATGGGCTGCTAATGTAGAAGCCCACTAGGCACGCCTATATAAGAGAGGGTGGGGCGAGCTGACCAGGGTTAGACCTTAGACCTCAGATCATTCCCAGCCGCCACTCCTCACGCCTGTGTCGCGCGCGCGGACCTAGCAGTCCGGCGTCTGACACTTCCACCCTGTACGTGTGGATACCTCGGAGGTGCTGCATCTGTAGCGCTTGGACGAGTCATGCAAGGGAAGCTTCTCGTAGGATGAGGACAAGGAGGAGACGTGGAACGTCTGCACTGCCTCGACGCACTTCATCGATTCTGCAACTGCGCGTCTAGTGGTAATCCTGTGATCTATGACAACAGTAATCCTGGTATACGCGGTAGAAAATTTTTGGTTTGCGCTAGTGTAGCCTACCCGTATCCCTTCATGATCTACTGCCTAAGCTTGGATCAGGTCACAAACAAATTCTGCCTGGTGTTTTCTTGGAGCATCTACGGACACCATCCGTGAAGGGAGCAGACATCGACAACCCAGATAGAGTTGACTCTTTCGTTCACACAGTGACAAAGGTCCCTCCGGCTTGGACACAACCGTTCATGGAGTATCTCGTACACGGAACTTTGCCCGACGACAAAGTCGAAAGATGACAAATAGTACGCCGAGCAAAGGGCTATACCATAATCAATGGACAGCTCTACAAAAGAAGCACCACTAGTGTATGCCTTAAGTGTGTTTCCCAGCAAGAAGGTATTGAAATCCTACGTGAGATCCATCTCGGAGATTGCGGGCATCACGCTGCTCCTCGATCATTGGTCTCCAAAGCTTTTGGCAAGGATTTTACTATCTGACTGCGAAGGCGAACACCGACAAGATGGTTGAGACATGCATGGGATGCCAGTATTATGCCCGACAACCCCATATTCTAGCTGAAGAATTGCGAACAATACCAATAACTTGGCCGTTTGTAGTCTGGGGCTAGACATGGTTGTTCCATTACAGACGGCACCATGTGGGTTTACGCGTCTGTTAGTAGCAGTTGATAAATTCACCAAATGGATAGAAGCTAAACCCATTAGAAAGATTGATGGGGAAACTGCCCTTAGGTTTGTCTGAGATCTAGTGGTGAGATTTGGTCTCCCACATAGCATTATTACCGATAACGGCAGCAACTTGTCACTCGGAGGAGTGGAAGCTTATTGTTGGGACAAGGGCATCCAACTTGACCTAGCGTCTGTGGCACAGCCACAGTCCAATGGCCAAGTTGAGCGAGCCAATGGATTAATTCTGCAGGGAATCAAGCCACATCTATAAGCACCGCTACATAGAGCAGCTGGAGCCTGGGTGGAAGAATTTCCATCTGTGCTGTGGAGTTTACGAACTACACCCAACAGATCCACCGGCTACACCCCTTACTTCATGGTATATGGAGAAGAAGCCATCCTGCCTTCCGACATCCTTCATGATTCACCAAGAGTTGCCGCCTACGACGAAGATGACGCTGAAGACTCTAGATGCCTAGATGTGGACCTTCTCGAGGAAGAGCGCATTTTGGCATGCCAAAGATCTGCCATCTACCAGCAGAAGCTACGCAACTACCATAGTCGCCGCGTTCGGCATCTCTCTTTTAAAGAGGGGGATCTGGTGCTCCGACTTAAGCAGAAGAAGTCACACAAATTATCCCCACCATGGGAAGAACCGTTCATCATAAGCAAGGCGCTGCTCAATGGGTCTTACTACCTGTTGACAATCGTGAACTTGAGGATAGACCCAGTAAAGATCGTAAGCGTAAGCGACGTGACCCGGATGATGACTACCCGGAGCTTGATCGGCCATGGAACATAGCACAACTACGTCCTTTTTACACTTAGCATATTTTTTATCTATTGTGTACCTCTTATATGATAAATGAAATAAAGCTCTCTGGTTCACTCATATTGCTGAGTCTTTTACCTCTTTTAGTGTTCATTTTTGGATCGTATAAAACATTTATGGGCAAGCTTTGCATTTGCACTTGTGAAAATTCCGCCTACGGGCGTTAGCTTAAGTTTTCTGGTATACACGTTCTTTGTTGTTTTTATGTGGATTCTGGAGTAGTGACTTTTGGCACTTGTTGTCGGCGATTTTGTGCTTAGGTTATTGACGGTGCCATTGGGCATCATAACCTGAGCGCATGATTCCGACTACGAGTCTTCCGACTCATGAAAGGTCAAGCACAAAAACCAGAGTAATGGATAAGCCAGCACTTGCTTAAAAAATAATTACATGCTGGAACCAGTTCTTGAGTAGCAGGAAATTACAACTATTGTTTTTTCCGCCTTAAGTTAACATAATAGTTTTTCCGCATACACAAATTCCAGAGGAAACAAATATTACATAGTGTTTTTTCATTCCTCTGGCATAGGAGACTTGGAAGCATCGTCGTCGACAGCAGGAGAGCCATCCTCTTCAAAGTCGGTGGTCTTGAGGGACTCGGAGGAGCTCTAATGATCGCCGTCAATGATCTCGAGCGATACAAAGACACTGTGGTCGACCAACTCGGCAACCCTTGTGTCATGGCCCGCGAGAGATGCCCAGATAGCCTTATGGTCAATCTTCTGGCCGTCATCATCTACGTCGGGAAGACCTGAGGTTACCACATTGATGTCAGCATCTTCATAGTGCGCCTTGACCTTCGCCAGCGACATCCTTGCGCCAGCCTATGTACATGAAGCTTTCCAGCTTACGATACGCTCGGGGGCTTGGCGCAAGATCTCCGAGAACTTCATCACGGAGTCCACCGCTTTGATATTGATCTGGAGGGGCTGGGCTATCTCCTTGGATTGCCTGATGGCGGTGGTGATAAAGTTGCCGGCGAGGACCATGCATTCCTTGGGGGGAGGAGGCGATTGGGTTAAACCAATAGGAGCTGAAATTCCGACAAGGGAGCACATGAGTTCAATAACCCAAAAGTTTGAAGTACCTAACTTACAGAAGTACAAGACGGAGAATCACTTACCAAAGATGCTCGCCTCGGCTTGCTGGAGCGTCTCCACCATGGAATCTCGCTCTTGTCGGAGGATCTTGTATGCTTCAAGATTGCGCTGATTCTGCTCATCGGCAGCTCACTTATGCTCCTTCAGCATTGCAATCTCCTCCTTCAAGCGGTTGATTTCAGTGTTGGCGGACTCCTGTAGGGCTTTCATGGAATCCTCATGCATCTTGAGGGTATCAGTCCTCTCCTGCTTAAGGATCTTTTTTTTTTCTATCCAGCAACTGAATGTGCTTGGATTGCTCAACAATATCCTTGGCCTTGACGATGGTAACTGCAAGTCAGAGAAAAATACCAGTACACGGTGAGTAGTCGGAGAGTGACGACACAAGACCAAGTCGAAGTACGAAAACGAAAGGAAAAACAGACTCTTGCTCTTGGTGATTTGTTCCTTCAAGAAGGCAGTTTTACCCTTTTCGGCTTCCAGCTCTGCGCGCATCTTGTAGAACTTCTCGTTGGTGACGCCTCTCCGTGCATTCTCATTCTATGGAAAGAAAATCAGAATCACTTAGTCTACTGGGAGCATCTAGCCGGATAACTATCCACCTAGAGGCTTGGGGGCTACAGTAAGAGTTTTTAACTCGGAAAAATGCTTAGTCTTTCTTTAAGCATCTAGTAGGAACTAATTCAGTTTTCAACTAGATGCTTGGGGGCTACAGTATGAGTTTTAAATTCAGCAAATATGCTTAGTCTTTCTTTAAGCATCTAGTCGGAACTAATTTAGTTAAACTAGAGGCTTGGGGGCTATAGTATTGAAGTTTACAAACACCGCGTATGCTACTCTAAAAGTATCTAGTCGGAATAATTCATTCAAACTAAATACTTGGGGCTATAGTGCGTAGTTTTCTAGCTTAGTCACTCAGAGCATTCAGATGCAAAGACCTATGGTTTTTCGTCTAAATCCTCGGGGGCTACAGTGGGATACTCATATGAAATGCAAAAGGTAAATAGAACTTAGAAGTGCGATGATCCTAAGGTTGGTAGCGCTCTCGGTAAACAACTTGCTGAAGGAAAGGCTGTTTCCTCGCAAGATATCTGCTTGTCGGAGAAGCTCCTCGAGACCGTAGGTTGGAGATGTCGGTGCTACACCAGCAGCCAGAGTGGAGCTACTTGGTGTAAGCGTCGGGTAGACTATCTTCAGGAGCTCTGTGGTTAACCTGGGTGCAGAGGCGCCGCCTTCGATGGATGTTCCACCCACCACCACCACCTTACCGCTACCGATGGCATCCTTAGCCGGAGCTTCAGCCATTTTGGTTATGGTGCTTTCTTGCGTCGCCTGTTCGCCGGCAACGACGAGATCCGTAGAGGCAGCTGTCACGACCCGAGATCAGGGTAGACAAATACCAGATCTTCATTTGACATAAGCCTAACCTAAATTCCGAAGCGCACAGGGAAAGATCGGTAAGATTACAGAACATACAAACCATACATTAATAAGTTAAACTCTTACGAGAGTTACAAACCAGTCATACAATCCAAGGGTCATAGACCCATCATTACAACAAGCAACGGAAGCAAACAAGTTGTTCTGAACAACAAACTTAGCAAAGGGCCTAAGAGGCCTTAAACAGAAGTAGCGACCCTGTCAGAGATCCTAGGATGATGCCCGGGAACCTCGACTACTCGTCGACTTCGACGTAGAAACCACCTTCAGTTGGAGTAGCTTCATATGTATAAAACATCAACGAAGCAAGGCTGAGTACAAGGTGTACTCTGCAAGACTTATGGCTAGTGGAGTTGTTTTGCATAAAGCCATCTTTTGTTTTCAAAACAAGAAGGGAAAGAAGCTCGTCTAGTCAGATCATTTTCAAAGGGGATAAGAAGACTGCAACTCTGGCTCTTTGAAGTCATCTTTTGTATCCACCAGGTACCATCATCATCAACTGAACCTCTCTTCCCGGACTACCCCCTCAAACAACCCCGAGGAAGTACTCCAGATCTCATGTTAGTTGGCCAAGTTTTATCATTCGGTTTTAGTTTTCTATGATCACAGAATCCATTCCCAGGTTTTCCATAACCGTGGACATGGCTTTTCGAAAAGATTAATAACCCTGCAGGGTGCACAACTTTACCCCACACGTACCAACCGATTCTTAATGACAAATTATTAGCCCTCTTCCTTGCAAGGCCGACAGAGAGTGGTTGACCATGACCTTTACCTTGCTTTCACCGAGACCATGAGTCACGCACTAGGGATATGCCGCCGTAATGGGTCAAGTCCCGAAGTCGGTCCCTAATGATGTGCGCGGGGTTCAAGATTACGGGCATCTCTTGTTCCCGGCCACGCTTACCTACCTGTTATGAATGCACCTCCATTCAAGAACAACCAAGATTCGTATGTCAAATTGAAAGCCCGAACTATGTGACTCATGGAATCTACTAGGCAAGTTAGTTGGTCGAGGGTGTTTCCAGGCCCCCGTGTGGTTGTACGCTCGTCTTGGTTCAAGAGGCGAGAAAATCAGGTCCTAAGGGTGGCAAGTATGGGACTACAAAAACCACAACCCACGTGGCCTCCCATACAAGCCTTAGCATGTTTATTATCCATCTCTGATCACATCACATATCCTACCATACTAGATTCATTCGCATCTCCAGTGCATCACCTGAATGATTAGCATCAGACCACTAAGCATGGCTAAGCTTAACTAAACTATGGCACTAGCGATGCTCATAAGCCAAAACCTAGTTAAGCTAGGAGCAGTGGATCAAGTAGTATAGTTAACAAAGGGAAATATGCATCAGATAGGATTACTCTATCTACTGATAAAAGACTGTCGAACCGAATGCATATGGCAAGAATAAAATACTTTGTAAACATAGGGTTCATATTTATGAGTGGGGCTTCGCTTGCCTTGTCCGTTGTTGGAATGGTACTGCTCTTCGGTGGCGTTGACTTAAGCCTCGGGTTCGATTCCTATTCGCGAAGAACCAATCACCAGAAAAGAGAAAGCAACATTCAACACATGGCATGTGCAATTCTCATACAATATGGATGATATGACAAGTTAAATAGTGTTGAAATGAATGCTAGAACATGCTTGGTCATTCTAAACAGGGTCTGAGAGGTCCAAACACTAGAACAGGGGGATCCTCGAAATCACCTATGCGGTTCAATTGGTTCTTCTAATTAAACTTTCCATCAAAATTGGTTAACAATGTATGATTATAGCTTAGTTAGATAGAGCTCATTTTTCTCAACATTTTGGTATATTATTTGTATTTTTCTGATTTAAAATGAATTAGTTATGAATTTCTCCAATTTTAATTCATTTTAAATCATTTTTGGAATAATTAAATAAATTTCCAAGTTGGGACCACATGTCATAGATTTATCAATTTCAGAAAACATTTATAGAAAATATTATTACCCTGACAGACAGGGCCCACCTGTCAGCATTTTCCTATTTACAGAAAATAATTACAGGAAATAATAAAATAAAAAGGAAAAGGAGATTATGACATCAGCATGACATCATGCTGATGTCATCAATGGTGGAGCTCCAGATCGAGCACGGATCTATTGATCCCGTGCGTGCCTGGATGCGTGGATGGTGGCGTTGGAGGGAAGGCGTCGAGGGTGACCAAGAAGTGGCGACGCCGCTAGGAGGTCACCGGAGCGTCGTCAGCAACGAAGAACAGCGGCGGTGGCGTCAGACTCATGTGGGAAAGACGATACAGAGGGAGAGGAGGACAACGGAGGGGCGTGTTAGCACCGTGGGCTCACCACAAGCGCGACGGAGGGGTCGGCGAGGCGAGGCGAACACGGACATCGCCGGAATCGATGAAGAACACGGTGGCCGGAGCTCGCGGAGGTGGTGACCTTGGTGAGGATTGGGGGCTCCTCGTGTTGATTCCTTCAGTGGGAAGGCTCAGCTCGACGAGGCACGTCCAACGGTGGCCTCGGTGGGTCGCAGGGTTTCCGGAGACGACGGGGAGGAAGTGGATCTGACAGGCTAGGCTTCGGCCATGGAGCTGCCGCGAGAGAGGGAGAGGAAGAGGAGAAGTGGGGGATGCTAGGGTTCATCGGCGGTGGCCAGGGGTCTTGTAGGCGCTCGGGGGCGGCGGCGCGCATCGCAACAGTGAGCGACGATCGACGATGGCACGCTGGACACGCAGCTGCCCGCCGTCGTCTACGAAGACGACGAACATCGCGTCGAAACGGTATGGGCCGGCTGCGGGATGCGCTTGGGCCAGGCTTGGGCCCCGGGTGGCCTCTGCGGGACTGCTGCGCGCTGCGCTTGGCGGCAGAGAGAGAAGGAGAGATGGGCTACGGCCCAGTAGAGCTAGGTTACTATTTTTTTCCAGAAAACTGTTTTCTTTTTTTGATTTTCTTTTGTATTTTCAATTCAAACTCTGTTTTGATTTTTTCCAAAATACTAGAATTTGTCCAAACATAATAAAATAATGTGGGAACCCCTTTTTTATCAATTTTGGCTCCACTCTTTTGGGTAGTTTTCAAAATATAACAACCATTTGAATGATTTGAGAGGGAAAATTTTAGGGTTTTGTTTGTGTTTGTTTTGATTAACTCAAAGTGTAAGTATTATGCATGCATGCAATGCTCAAACATGTCTTTATTTATATTACGCGGAAGGTGGTATGTTACATCAGCTGAGTCCACTTCCATGGCGGAAGGGCCAGATGCATCCTTAGCCGGAGAGCTTGTCGGAGCAGGTGTGGGCTGGACACTGGGAGTGACAGGGGCGATGGCGGGAGATGCTTGGTGAGACACGTCACGATGCAGCATGTCTTTAATGTTTTTAGAAGCCCTCGATGTTTTGGAGGTCTTCTTCAAACTGATACTGGCCTTCTTCCTAAAACGTGCAAAAAGTATAAGTACATGAATAAGACGAGCAATGGACAATGTCAGAGGATGAGAGACTAAAACAATAGTGGGTGCTTTGGTGAAAGGGATCCTGGTGATCGTTCTCTTCTCCGCCTCCAGGGTGGCGGTAGTCTTCTTGGAGGCTCCACCCTCCATTTTCTTCTTCTTGCCTCCGTCGGCAGCGTCAGAGGTGGAGCTCTTCCGCTTACGCACCAACGGAGCATCGTCGTCGGATACGACAGTGACTTCCTTCATCTTTGGGTCGTAGATTTGGACAACCATGTCGTCCTCCTCTAGACTCTTAAGCTATTAAGTGAAGTCACAAAGTGTTAGATAAGATGATAAAGGCAAGACGGAAGAACTAGAGCAAATGTCATACATGGAAAATAAACAGGTACCTCTGGGCACTTGCCCTCCTCGAACATGTCATAGGTGATGGCGAAGCCACACTTCCTATCCTTCACCTTGACTATGTCCTTGAGGTGGAGCTTGATGGAGTCGCTAGAGAAGTTGTCCTCGGAGATGCGGAGGCTATCCTTCCTCTCCTTGGTGTATTCACGCATCAGCTGCGAGCGGTGCTGCAGAGGCTGGATCCGCCTGACGAACCAGCACATGGCCAGGTCTAGTTCGGTTAGACCCATCTCCACGAACCACTCTATCCGCCTTATGGCACGGGAGGCATCGTTGTCAGAGGGAAGAGTGTCCTAGGATCTCCATATCGGGTCTTAGGCAGCGGCTCCATCGACAAAGTCCGGATATGTTGCTTCTCGGCCAGCCAGAGGGATATCTGGGCTGTAGAAGTACGTCCGTTGCCAGTTCTTGCAGGACTCATGGCCGACGATGTTGGGGAACCGCCGGCCAGGACGGATCTTAAAACTAAGCGTCCCACAGTTCCTGAGCTCATCCTTGCCAGCTCCGGCTTCCCTCTTGACGATAAAGAAGTATATAAACAAGTCTAACCTAGGCCTAATCCCTAGGTAACCCTCACAAAGCGCCGCGTAGTAGCTAAGCGCGAGGATGATATTGGGGGAAAGGTTCTGAGGTTGAACCCGATAATGGTTGAGGATAGTTAGGAGGAAATTGGAGATGGGTAGGGAAACGCCACGTACCAATTGTGCTTTGAGGTACACTTTCTCCCTGGCTTGGAGAGAAGGGGTGACCTCGCCGGCCGGCGCCGGCCACCAGACCAGTCCCTCCGTCGCGAGGAGATAGCCTTCAACGACCAGCTCCGTGATATCACTATCCGTGATATCCGAGCCGCGCTAATCCCCCTTGTGGGAGTCGCCTTCTTCTTCCAGCAGCTCTAGCGCCGCTAGAATTTGGTCGCCGCTGGTGGATTCCACCACCGCGGATTTTGGCAGCACCAAGCCCTTTGGGGGCACCTGGATGGAGCCCTTTGGCTTTGCCACGGCATCGCCCGAAGCCGCCATGGAGGGAGTAGAGCTGTTGCTCGCCATTGAATTGGGAGGGGAGGTGACTGAGAAGATTGGGATGCTAGGGTTTTTCGCGTGCGCGCGAAGGGCTCGAGGAGATGCTCGCGGGAGGAAGACGATGAAGCCGGAGAGGAATGAGGTGAAAAGTAAAAAATCCACCTCAGTTGTAATTTATAACCCCTAGCGTCAAGATTCGTGCAAAGTTGTTGAGTGGTCAGCGCGTGGACGACTGTGTGCGGGAGCGTGCTCCGAAATTTTGCCATGTTCCCAAGCGTCGCCGCCAACGGTTCATATCCTTCGTGCGGGAAAAACAGACATGATTGTGTTCTCTGCATGTGTGAGTTACGAGGCGTTGCTGACCTATGTCTACGTCGTCCTAGCTGTCACTAGCAGGTGAACCATCACATCGGAATATTCCGGCATGGACGGATCTAGTCCGAATACGAGAAGAGTACGATGGAAGATTTAGCATTTCTCCGACTTACAAATTGAAGACGGAGAAACCTTGCAGGGTTCTTGGGAGGACTACAAGATATTGCTTGACGATTTGCCGACATAAATCTAGATGGAGCATTCAACCTAAAGAGGCAAGACGGCGCAAGATCTCGGAGTTCTCCAGGGGCTACTGTTGGGGATATGCTATATGGGTATCCTCATAGCATGTCTCTTATCCGGATAACCTGGGTGGCCCACAGTTGGTAGCATGGCCCATAGCCTGCTAGGCGGACCGGTTAGATGGATCCAGAAGGGAGGCCCATGCCGGATAAAGGAAGGCTACGGAGGAGTCACCGGCGTACCCGGATCCTTGGAGTGCAAGACACGTTAGACTGATTGTATACAGTATAGGACTCTGTAACCTATCCGGCTAGGACTTTCCCTGTAACCCTTGGACTTGACGACTATATAAGTCAGGCCTATGGGAGCCTTTAGGGCAAGACACAACATACACCTCACACAGCGAACCAAACCCTGTAACTCAGCGTATTGCCATTATAGTGATTTATAGCAGGAGTAGGATTCCGCCACCGTTGTGGGATCTGAACCTGCATAAGCTGTGTTACCTCGTACCCGTCAACCGTCTGCCTTACCCCACGTCTCTAAAAACGCACCGTGAGGACCCCTTCATGGCGTACTCGTCGGCAATACCACGGAACTTGGACCGGTTATATTAGAGTGAAAAGGAGCTAAAAACAATGTAAATTTCTTATTTGGGAAATATTAATAACGCCAGAAGAAAACCCAAAGAAATTGGAGGATCTAGAAGGTTTAATGACCAAATATACTGTGGGAAGAAATATTCCGGCCGTATAGTTCCTGTCGTATAGTTGGCGTCGACACCGCCTCCTTAAATAGTTTCACCCTGTGCAACTAGATCAGAGAGACGACATACAGAACACCCAGAAATCATCAAAACCTCACCTCTAGAAGGTATCTGGAGGGGGAACTCATCCACCGGGGATCCATCTTCGCCCTCCATAGGTCCAAGAGGCTAAGGCATCGATCTTCATCATCAATCGCTGCATCACCACCATATCCATCCATCCCATCTACATCTTGTCTAGATCTTGTTGTAATTTCCATACTCGTTATGTATTTATACAAGTACTATTCATCTATGATAGATTCCATTGTCTTTGCCATGATTTTGATTGCCTCCATGTCTGAGTAGATCATTAGTTCTTGGGGAGATGGAGAAACCATAGTATGAGATTGGAATAAGATAAAGTTTATTATGATATTCATCGCTATGACCATGTTTTAGATTGTCTTCATCTTGATGTTGGGAGAAGTCGACCTCTCAATATTTTCCTCTTGTGGGGACTTGATGGAGGGAACTACTTGTTGGTAGAGGGAGGTGTGTTATCACTTACATCGACTATAAAGCTGTTAGCACTCCTTACGTATCAACATGGGAATAGAAGAAACTCACGAAACACTATCCATGGCATGGGATACGTCCTTCGGGATTATGTCCCTTAATAGAGCAGTAATTCAATTGATGTTGATTGATGTCTGTTGTGGTTATGAGGATGATATGCGTAGTGGTTTCTGCCCAATTGTCCAAATACGGAGTTCCTCCCACACATACATAGTTGAGAATGTTCATGATAATAATCTTTTCCTTATCCCGTTATAATGCTAGTGGTGTATCCGCTAATCCCTGAGAACGCTTTTCCCCACTGAAGTTTCAAATCTCTTTTACATACGCGATACTTATTTTCTGTATTCAGTTTTGTTTGCTTTACTCATTATTCTCTTATACCAAAAACCCAAAAACACCTTTTTACACAATATTCGCATTTTATCTTGTCACTTAGAACTTTATTTAGCATTTATATTTTATTATTTATTTCAATACTTATTAGACTTCAGACTCCTGCTCCCTATGGGATCGATATCTTTATTTTAAAACTAGCTACACACGATCTGTGCACTTGCAGTCATCAAGCTATTTTCTGACGCCGTTGCCGGGGAGCTAAGCGATGTAGGTCTTTTAGTTTTTGCTTATTTACTTTAGTTTTGTTAAGTTTTGTTTTGACTTACAGGTTTCCACCAACATGATGGAGTTTGAGCATATGACTAGTGCGAACCCACTCAACCACTTTGGGAAACCCTATGATATTTATAGAAGAGACAACTCCAACTATATGACAAGGGGGTTTGAAATAAATCCTCTACTACTTGGTATTCTACACAAGAAGAAATTTACTGGAGATGAAGAAGATCCTGATCCATATGAGCATATTGCATGCTTCAAAGATATATGTGGCACTTTTCAATTACCGGGGTATACTGCTAATGAGGTAAGGCTGAAACTCTTTAGTGAAACTTTGACAAGTACAACTCTCTCATGGTATAGATCTTTACCCTAGAAGCCACTACTACCTGGGATAATTTGGCTTGTGAATTTCTATCCAAATATTATCCTTTATCAAAATCTTTTGGAATCAGGCGTCTTATACTGACTTGAGGAACTGTCCTAATGAAGGACTATTAAGAGGTTATATAAGATTTAAAGATTTACTTAATAAATGTCCTCAACATGATTTTCCTGGATGGTATTTATTGCATATCTTTTATGGTGGTTTAATTGAACCAAATAAAATTGAACTAGACTCTTGCACGAGAGGAGCTATTATGGATTTACCCATAACTAAAGCTTGGGATTTACTTAATAGAATTCGCGATCATAGAGTTTCATGAAATTTTGGTCTGGGAAGTGAAGGAGGCACATAAATAGATTATGATTGTATTCATGACTATAACAAGAAGGGCCATGTTAATGAATTATCTAAAGAGCTTTATTTAGATTCAGAACTTGTGTTGCAAGTTGTTAAAGCTTTTATAGAACACATCAAAGCTCCAAAAGAGGGTTCGACCAAGTTTGATACACCACCCGAACCTGAGAAGAAAAAAGAAGTTAAAGCAACATTGGCCTCCCTAGAACCAACGTATGAGATACCTTTCCCTAACACTGCACAGAAGCATATTTTAGAATACGAACAGGTTAAAGCAGTACAGGAGGAGAAAGAAGAGGAAAGTGTGCCAATAGTTGAAGAACATCTAGATGAAACCCAAGATGAAGAGGTAACCAAGGAAGCAATTATGGCTATGTATGCACATTGTAACATAGTTGAACTTGATGAAGAGACTTCCATATTGATTGAAGGTAAAATTAAGGTAGAAAATGTGGGTAAGGCTATTATTCCCTGCATATTTAAAGAAACCTCGCATTACGATTTATGTGATCTTGGCACCGAATTTAATGTTATATCTTATGATTTTTTTAGAAATTAAAGAAGAGATAAAACCGGCTACAATAGAAAATACTGATATGACGATCATGTTAGCCCATAAAAAACTTAGAATTCCAATGGGAATAGTTGAAGATGTAACTATCATAGTTGGCAATAAAAATGTTTCTATCACAGTTGTTCATATTCCAGCTGACACTCTTTTCCCAATTATATATGGAAGAAACTTTTTGAGCAATGTAGGTGCCACATTCGACTTTAAAAAAGAGGTTGTATCCCTTAAGCTTGGGATAGAGGAAAAATAATTCCACTTTTCCAAATTTAAAGACAAACCTCTACTTGTACAAGAAGAAGAGAAAGAGAAAACTACTGAGGAAATGACAACTCTTTTCTTATGTAATCAAGAAGACGAAATAAACGAAGACTCAAATTGTGAAGAAATAATTATGGAGGATGGGTCTCTAGAAGAATATGAAAGTGGATTTGATTCACTTCCTGTTTTAGGATCTCCAACTGATGAGGCTTTTGAAGAGCCAGAAAAGATGGGGGATGAGGAATTACCACCCCCAGAATTAAAAACTTTACTAGATAATCTTAAATATAGATTCTTGGATAATACTAATAAATTCCCTGTTATTATTAGTGTTGAACTTTCAGGGGAAGAAGAAGAACTCATGAAGGTACTTAAGGAGCATCGCAAGGACTTTGGGTACTCAATGGATGATTTGAAAGGCATTAGTCCCATGATAATCATCCATCGAATATTCATTAAGGAAGGTGCTAAACCAGTTGCAGAATTCAATAGAAGGCTAAAGCCTGAAATGAAGGAAGTGGTAAGAAAATAAATAGTATGTCTAGTGGATGAATGTATAATCTATCCCGTAAAAGAAAGTGAATGGGTAAGTCCTATTCATTGTGCTCCTAAGAAAGGCAGGTTTACTATTGTTCCTAATGAAAATAATGAATTGATACCTACTAGAACTATTTTTGGACATAGGATGTGCATAGATTTTAGGAAATTTAATAAAGAAACCAGGAAAGATCACTATCCTTTACCATTCATAGATCAAACTTTAGAGAGGTTAGAAAACCAAACTCATTTTTGCTACTTGGACGGATACTCTGTTTTTTCACAAATAGCTGTTCATCTTGATGACCAACTTAAAACAACTTTCGTTAGTCCTTATGGTTTACATGATTACCGACGCATGCCTTTTGGTTTATGTAATGCTTCAGGTACTTTTAGAGATGCATGACTGCTATTTTCGCAGATTTTATAAAACTGATAATGGAAGTATTTATGGATGATTTTTCTGTCTATGGAACTTCATTTACTAGTTGCTTGGATAATCTCAAAAGAACTTTGCAGCATTGCAAAGAAACTAATCTTGTTCTAAACTAGGAGAAATGCCATTTTATGGTCAAATAAGGCATAGTCCTTGGACATAAGGTATCAGGTAAGGGTATTGAAGTAGATAGGGCTAAAGTTGAAGCAATAGAAAGAATGCCACAACCAAGGGACATAAAAGGTATAAGAAGTTTTCTTGGTCATGTAGGTTTCTATAGAAGGTTCATTAGGAATTCCTCTGGAATTTCTAAACCTTTAACGAATATATTGCAAAACGGAGTAAGATTTAATTTTGATGATAAATGCCTTATTGCCTTTGATAAACTAAAATATGCTTTATCTCATGCCCCTACTATTAAACCACCTATATGGGATATGACTTTTGATTTAAGATGTGAAGCTAGTGATGATGTTGTAGGAGTAACTCTGGGACAACAGATAGGTCGTAGAATTAACATTATACATCATGATAGTAGAACTCTCAATAGTGCTCAAAAGAATTATCCTAAGGAAGAAAGAGAACTCTTTGTTGTATTTTTCTCTTGCGTTAAATTTTGTTCTTATATAGTTGGTGCAAAAGTAAGAGTTCATACTGATCGTGATGGTTTAAAAGAACTACTCGAGAGGACGATTCATAAGCCAAGACTGATCCGTTACATCCTTTTACTTCAAGAATTTGAGATGCAGATTTTGCAGAGGCAAGAAGCAAAGGTAGTGGATGCAACATCTACATTTTCCTAGCAAGACATCGATCTTATTGAGAGGAGTTTTAGTCCTGGTGATTTTCGTTTTCGCGTATTATTATATGAACTAAGGTCAAATTCTCCCAAGAAGAAGAAGACCTTGTTGTTGGAGGAGCTTATCACTCTCGACTAAATAAACGGTAAGTGGAAGGTAGGTTTTCTTACACTAATAAGTGCTTTGTCTTCATAGTTTCTACTTCTAATTTTTTTCCTTTGAATTCCTCTTGTTTTTCTGAAGTTTTTGAGGGGGTTTTGTAACTATACAGGCGCAACTATACACCCGGAGAAAATTCTCCCGCTGTATAGTTGGTCGTTAAAGGTACTGTACCCCCTTGTGAAAATAATTTTCGGTGTGCGGTAACTATACGGTCGCAACTATACTGTCGGGGAAAAATATCCTGCCATATAGTTTTTCATTAAAGCTTATGTATCATCGACCATTTTTCGTTCTTATTTATATTCATCCATCTAAAAAAATGCTTTGTGCGTTCCTAGTCGGTAATCTAACTGACCTGGGTTCGAGATATTTGGAAATATCTGCCCGGAACCAACTATACGGCCGAAACTATACAGGCCGCGACCGTATAGTTGGTCGTTATGGAGCAGGGCTCCTCCAAATCTGTGATTCCTTTGCCTAATCTATTTGGATTATTTTCTTGGGCGTGAATTTGGTGTTTCTCGTGAGTTTTACAGACCTCTAACACCCTTATACACTATCGTTGTGCCTCTCTCTAATCACAATCACCAGGAACAAATCTGGCTATGCATTATCCCGTCCCAGGTCGTGGAAAACCTATGGGGCTCATTGTTCCTAGGGACCTTTCTAGCAGCCCGTCGATGGAGGACGGCGATGAGGAGGTGGAGAGGTTTAGCCCGGGGTACAAAGAGTACGTCGAGCCAAACTTCTACAACAGCGATCCCGATGAAGGCTGGAGTGATGTTTACATCAGCCGTGACATCTGTGACCCCCCCCTCCCCCCGGGGATCGACTAGGTGGCAATGAAAAGAACTCAAGAAGAGAGGGAAGGCCACAAGTCACATGGAAAAGGGCGTGTAGAGACGGTCAAGTTCATCACCACGGACCCCAAGCCACACAACCATAAGTAAATACCTAACATTGGTGCAGGTGCTAGCAAGGAACCTGTGTTTCCCCGCTCGAGGCGGACGACTGGCGCTCATATGAGGGTGAAGCCTCAAGAGGAGTGGAAGAGTAGTTTCTACTTCCCCGATCCATCAATAATGGATGAAGAAGAAGAAGTTGTACCCAGGACAAAGGATCGCGTGCAGGCACTGGAGATATATCAGAAGCAGGAGCTACTCCATCACGTTGAAGTCCATCACCGCCTCAAGGAGATAGAGAAGAAGGATTATCTTCTCCCAATGGTGACTAAACTCACATATAGGGTGGACACTTTGCAATCTGATTTGCGCAGGTGCTATAGCCGCATCACTGCTTTGGAGGATACCAACAAGAAGCTACGCACCGTGGATCTACATGGCATGGCACCACAGTGACCAACAATAAATCACGGTATCAAATAACCACGAGGGATTATTTGATCCCGCCTGGCTTGATTCCAAGCTTGGGAAGAACTTTAAGACCTTGTAATCTATCTTATAATTTTTTATTACTATTATAGTTTTGCATTAGTTCGAGCTCATAAATAAATCTAGCATCATTATAATTCCCGATTAGATTTATGAAATTCTAATTTCATTATAATATATGGAGCATTTTTGAGTTTGAGTTTGTCTTATTGGATATATGAATGTCTTGAGTATGATTTTACTTGCACTTGATGATAGCAATAGAAGTCTTCCACACCATTGGTATTAACGGAACATATAAACATAATTTGATAAATATGTTATAGGTCAATGGTTTGATTTACAAGAGGAGAAATCATCTAATTAGTTAAGATAAAAAACCTTGAACAAAGGAGAAATTATAAGTGCTATCAAATAGAGTGAGAATAAGTTGAGGTAGAATACTCAAGTTATAAAGATGCTTCATATATATTTGGAATTTGGTAATTGAGATCCTTGAACTTTGGGTTCCTACATGAAGTGGAATGTATGGCTAGATCCTTTGCACAACACGTAAACAAAAGTGTGAGCACAAATATATGTATAAAAAGAAAAAAAAGAGAATATGCAAAGAGCAAATAGGCATATAGCACTATATTGTAGTAAGACAAAGAGACGTTTGAGATTTTGAATTCCAAGTGAATATGTTAATCCAAAAACACTTGGGACTACCTCACTAACTCATTCGGTCGAAACAAATACTTTTACATCATGTTGAGAGTAATCTTTTGTGAACTGTTAATTGCTAAGGTGTGCAAGCCTACTAATATTATTCGGATTGTTCGAATAAGGTAATATTCATGAACTTATTTATATGTATCCTGTATGATAAACACATGCTGCAACTACCTCATTTATTTTATCGCCTCAGCTTCTTGAATATGAGGATCATATCCATTAAGCTAAACTTGCTCGGGACAAGCAAGAGTCTAAGCTTGGGGAAGTAGATGAGTGCATATTTGCATCATGTTTTAGATTTTTTATTGTAGTGGTAGTATCTTGGTATTTTACGGTGTTCGCACTCACCTTTTATGTTTATTTTCACCAGGATCAGATTAGATGATGTGGGGAGGAGCCAAGAGAGAGCAACCAATCCATATTCTCCACCACGGCGGAGCCCTGCCGTCGTGCCACCGCCATAGCTGCCTCCAATCAGATCTACATCATCACCATCACACAAGAGGAGAAGGGACTGGGATCTTGAAGGCCTCCACATCAATCTACATCGTCATCTTCATCAACAACCTCTCCATCACCGATCCCCTTTGGTTACTTGTTGTAAATTCTAGATTGAATCTTGGATTTGCACTTGTCCTCAATTTTATCATCATACTTCATCCATATTTTATCCATGATGTTGATTGCCTTCATGTGTGAGTAGTTTCCTTGTTCTTGGGAAGATGGAGAAACCCTAGTATGTGACTAAACTGAGATAAAGATTATTATGTGATATTGTTCATTATGTGTCTGTGTTAGATTTCCTTCATCTTGATGTTGGGTGAAGCACGCCACTCAATATTTGCCTCACTAAGGACTAGATGGAGGGAAATACTTGTTGGTAGACGGAGGGGTGATAGCACTTACAGTGACTATAAAGCTGTTAACACTCCCTTACGTATTAACTTGGGAACCAAGGAGAACTCGCTAAACATTGTCCATGCCATGGGATACATCCAACGGGATAAAGTCCCTTAATAGCGCAGTAATTTGATTGATGTCGATTGCTTGTCTGTTGTGGTTATGAGGATGATGTGAGTAGTGGTTGCTGCCTATTCGTACAAATATGAAGCTTCTCGCACACATATCACAAATGGTCTTATTCATTATAATAATTTTGATCACTCTTTCTAATTACTAGCGGTGGATCCAGTACTCCCTAAGAACTCTTTCCACCATCTTGCAGACTTTCGTAATCATATTTGCACGCTCTTGTTTACTTACAACTTTAGTTTACTTATTGTTCTCTTATTTGAAAACCCAAAAATATCTTTTACACAAAACTGTCATTTTATCTTTTTACTTAGAACGTTATTTAACATTACTATTTCAGTATTTAGTTCAAGAGTTATTAGACTTCGGACTCTTGCTCCCTGTGGGATCACTATCTTTATTTCGAAACTAGCTACAAACGATCTCTGCACTTGCAGTCATCAAGCTATTTTCTGGCGCTGTTGCCGGGGAGCTAAGCGCTGTAGGTCTTTTAGATTTTGTTTTAAGCTTTATTTATTTGCTGCATTTGTATCTTTTCTTTTGTTTACAAACCAAAAACCCATAAAAATATTTGTTACTAATCATGTCGTCCGAGATGACTACCTTTGAACAGATGAAATCTATAATGGAGGAGTCAAAGGGAAAGACTTTGGGAAATATCCATAAGAGGCTTGGCATATTAAAAGAATGGTTGACTTGGGTGGACAAGTATTCATCCACACTATGTGCCTCTTATCAATTATGTTGTGATTGTTGCGAATCTCCAGATCACCTCAATTATCAATGTGAGTATAATTCTGATACCGAACTAGCAAACTATAATAGAGATGAGTTTAAATGCCTTGCTAGGGAGGACACATTACAATTTGTTCTTTTTGCTGGTTGCAAAGAATTGCTATTTCATTTAAGACATATACAGGTAGAAAGTAAACGAGTTGATATGATCTATAAAGAAGTTCACCCTATATTCTATTATTGCCAGGATAACTTCCATGATAATGCATTTATTGTTGGACAGACTAAAGCTGCCATGGAAGAATCTAACCTTTTGCAGGGTGCTCCAAAAGATAATGTGGAGGGAACTCCACTCAAAGAGCCTCCATGTAAACCACTGGAACATGTTGTTAATAAAGAGGTGGCACTTGATGTTGCACCCTCTCAACTAGAGGAAGTTAAGCCTGAAGGTAAGACTATCGCTAAGCTACTCACTAATTATCTTAGTAAGAATGAAGAGGAGCAACTTGATCAACCACTTGAATCTCCTACTTCTGAAAATAACTTTCCACACACAAATAGTATGCATGCAAACGATATCTCATTATCTACTAATGATTTCTATAAGTCCCAAACTTATGATGATTGTTATGAGGAGGAATCGTGCCTAGACAATGATTTTGGGGACTTTGGTGAGGAACTAGAAAATGAATCTTTCGACGAATATTGTGATGCTATTAACATGGGACAGGAATCCTCATTGCAAGAGGAGGATGAGTATTTTGAATAACAAATGAGCAATATGACGATAAGAGAAATGTATTCCCAAATAGTGGAATATGCTAAAAATTTCTTCTGATACGATAGACGATCCAATAATATGTCCCCAATGTCTGAAACTTGGGCACTACTTCCGTTTTCAATGCTTTGATACCTTTAATCAATCTTCAATGTCTTATAATAATGGTGATACCACTAGTGAAGTATTAGAGTATGTTATCTTTGAAGGTGCCCATGAGTTGATAATACATGTCATATCACGTATTAATAGTGAAGATAGTGTTCTCATAAAAATGGCTTATAAAATCCTGCAACATATTTCTTGGTATTGTTAAGAACATTTTAGTGAGAATGCACTTATTACGAAGGCACAACATAGAACCGTAGTTCCCTATGTGAATCGTTTGTAGGAAATCCCATTGGAGAAGGATGAAGTTCCTTCCCGAGAAGAGGATGAACACGAAGAAGAACTGCTAATCCTTAAGGATATGAAACTACTGGACATGTGGGAGCAGGTGGATTACTGTTCTAGTAAATTTTCAAGTTTATTCGAAGGTATGAGGCAATATAATGGTGAGACTAACAAGATCTATGATTATGAATGCATTCCTCTCTTTAAAGAATTTTTATCAACCAATACTCACATAAACGGTAATAATGTAAAACTCTTGGAATACATAGTTTATGAAGGGTCTCATGGGCTACTTAGGAAAAATGGTATTATTATGAAAAGTAGCAATAATGAGGATTTAGTAAGGTATCATAATATTATGGATTATATTGTCAATTATTGGCAAGAAGATTTTAGCGGGAATGCACTTGTGATAAAGAGTAAGGAGTTATGTAAAACAATAGTTCCCGAAACTAACATTTTGCAGGAACCACTGGATAACGAGGAGGAACACCAAAAAGGTGAGGTTGAAGACAAACATCATTCTACTAATAATAAGTTTGTTTATGATGCCTCAGTCTCTAGTAATTATTATTATTGTGTTGAAACTGAAGATATTTTATCTGCGGAGGCTTTATGCCTAGATACTCATTTGGAGAACACTAATAATGATGAATTGGAGATAAATCCTTGTGGTATTAATGAGAAGGTTTTGGGAGAGCACATCTTTAATGAAATATTTGTTGATGATGGTTCTTTTTGTGAGTGGCTTGATAACTCTAGAACTGATGAACTTGTTAGCAAGGGTGATGAACTAGAGAATAGAGACACTTTTGAAT
The DNA here is from genome assembly GCA_916181665.1 of Avena sativa. NCBI lineage: Eukaryota > Viridiplantae > Streptophyta > Magnoliopsida > Poales > Poaceae > Avena > Avena sativa. The sequence continues at coordinate 128,199,518 of OV702281.1, read as the reverse complement.
TTTTCCCTGCTGCTAAGGATGAGTATTATGATGTGTTTCCTCGTGATAGTGTATCCCAAGAAGATTACTATGAATTGTATCCCGATTGAATTTACATGTAAATATCTAATCCTTTTGTTGAAGCTATCTAGGGAGGTATGCTCACCACACATGGCGCATCAATCATCACTTGTGAGCAATAACATATTTATCTACATGACTCTGATGCACCGCAAGCGGTGAGACTTTGACCAGGCTATAATAGTAAGTGCTCCAAACCTATTTTGGAGGTAAGAATAAATAATTCTCTGGATCATATCTATTGAAATAATAATGAAAAAATCATGGCTACTTGGTTATAAGAAAGCGCTTCCCGGGAGGCAACCCGAAAGTCATTAGGTGTCTTTCTTAGTTTTGTGTCTTGAGTCTTGATGTATTAATGTTGCATTGGCATCTTTATTATTTGCATGATTTGCTATTAGAGTTATCTTGTTGTAGTTTTCGAAAGGTAGCATTTATCGTTACTGTGTTTCATAACTCGGTGGTACTAAAATTCCTGTTTTATACATGTTGTTGTTGGTCGACAATTTAGACTGTCATATTTCTGTCAAAACATGGTGTTTCGCTAAGTTGTAGGTTAATAAAGTATTCTTGAAGAACCATCAATTTTTTTTTGATGACTATAGTACCATTAAGGACTAACTATATGGTGGGAATAAAAATATCCGTCCGTATAGTTCCGGCCGTATAGATATCGATGACTTTATCAAATTTATTTCGGAGGGTACATAAGGTTTAACGAACAACTATACGGCAGGAATAAAAATTCTGGTCGTATAGTTATTGGTGCCTTCGTCAAATTTCATTTCTAAGGTACATTAAGTTTAACGACCAACTATACGGTGGGACCTTTTTGGTCCGGCCGTATAGTTGCGCCCGTATAGTTGGGAAAACCCCTCAAACACCAACTAGAAGATAACCATTGCTCAAAATTTTATTCTTTCTTCTTCTTCTAAAAACCTCGAAACACCACATGGGAGGTTCTCCCATGTTCTAGAGAAGCCAAGCATATGTAAGCAATAAAATTCTACCTCTAAAACCTCCTAGACTGTAATTCTCTATAGAAGTTCATGTTTTCTTTTTTCCTTTCTTTTTCTCAGTTGGGTGAACGAACTTTGTTCGTACACCAAACTGATGCATTTTATTTTGTGTGTTATTTTCACAGGGACTTGAACCTTGTGTGACGATGTGTATGGTGGTGCCGACCGTACAAACACTCGCATGAGCCACTTGGTTGCTTCAAATCAACATGCTTACATATTAATGGCTGGTAAAACCTTCCAAACTCGAACCTCTCCCAATTAAGCACATAGGGGCTGCACTCGTGTTTCATATTTTATCTCACTTGCACTTCATCAAAATCTGGGAGTATGTACAACTCTTGGACCTAGTTTGTTGACTTAAGCGTGGTGCTTAGGTTGATGAACCGACAGTGGGACTTGTATTTTTATCACTTTGAGCTAATCCCCGTTCCTTCAAAAACACAAAATGTTTTATTTTCTTCTTAGTTCCCAAGCAGGTTCTCAAGGAAGGTAGCCACTAGGCTATATCAAGAAATATAAGTTAAAGCAAAGGTTCTTTGTCCATCAAAAGAGATGTTACTTGTACCTCAGTGGTAAAGTGTGCCACCCTTGTTTTCAACTAAGCTTGGGGAGGTAACCACTTATCACACTCTCTTTTGGAAACTGTATTTTATCTTTTGTTTTGGTGACATACTCAAGTTTGGTTCTTGCAAAGTTATAAGATTGGGGATGTTACTTCTACATGTGTAGAGTCTTGTGCAATGTCCATATTCGATGAAGTATTAATGCAATCATGTATCCCACTGTTTTTGAATTCTTTCTTAAGTGAGTCTAGTTTTGTATTTATATGGGGATACACTTGCTCATGATAGGCACTATAGGAGTTGACTTAGAACTTGTATGCATCTTGACAAATTGTTTATCAAGCTTGTGACAATATTTGTGATCCTCTAGAAAACATTGCCACAATCTCTACACTTGGAAAGAATGAATACTTGATCAAGATCTTTTGAAATTTGTTGGTTGCCACCTAATAGCTTTGTCCTAAAAAAATAAGTTATGCTCGACCCCATAGCGTCAAAACAATAGACTTGATAGTTTGCTTATGGAAGGAGTTGTCAATTGGAAAAGATATTTCAAAGTTTTGAGTTATATGCTAAATAAGGTATTGTTTAATTGTCTTAAGAGTTTATCCTTAAAGATACTCAACACCATAGATGTGATGATCGACTTTATAGTACTATTTGAAAGGATTTGTTTGAAGAAACTAATGTTTAGCGGTAATTGAGATGCATGCCAGATCTTGACCTGTTGATTAAAGTATGATATTGCTTTATGTGTGTCTGCACCACTGTCTCACAACATGGGATGCTAACAACTCCCCTGGCCTTTGAGAAATCCAAAAAGAGCAAACTCTTGGAGTTTAGCTGTGAGCTGCCCAAAATGTGTAGCAGAAATGCTATAGTTGGGTATGCATTGGTATTCTCATGGGCCTGCGTTCAAAGCAAAAGAGAGAATACTCCTCTGACCATTATGAGAAATCATTATACCAAAAAGGGAAACCTTGGTAATGGTCACGAGTATCCATTCTTAGCTTGTAAAGTCTGATTAAACACACTAAGTTTTAGCATGATCGCATTACTGATGAACTGAAGTTTTAGAAAGACAAAGAATAGAAAATGAGTGTTTTATAGCCCTAATTCCTTGATGTGGATAACCAAATGAGACACTCCAATGCTACGATTCTTTTGACATGTTCTCGCATTTCCTTTTGGCATAAATCTCGTTACAAAGAGACAAACTTTCTAAAGGCTCAATAACTGATGTTTACGCTTGAGAGCCTTAACTAGATGACATGCTTGAGTAGAATAGATAAACTTTATTCCTATTTATGCTTGACATATATTCGTGACTAAGTTTTGTCTCATAAAAATAATGTGCAATAAGAGGATCACACGTTTGTTTGCAAGTTAGATTCACTGTTGACATGAAGCATATAAGTTTTGATGAATCTTTAGTGGTCTTTATAACTGAGCTTTTATTGCCTTGTATGAGTACATGTTTACTCTCTTTGAGCTTGCAAGAAAATAAGGACGCAAGGCATACTGAAGTTTCAATGACAAGCAAAATTCCCCTCATATTATTTATCGACAGTTACTGCTCGGGTCGAGAAGAGTCTAAGCTTGGGGAGGTTGATGAGTGGAATTTATATACACTTTTATAGAAGTATTTTATGCATATCAACCACCCATCTCATGCTTTATCTAGCTGTAGTTATGCCAAATATACATGGTTTCTGTTATTCATTCATTCTCATATGAGCTTTGCACATTTAGTAGTTTAGGTAGAATTTTATCCCTCTTCCTTGTATTTGACATGTGTGTAGGTGTTGATGATGATTATGGATAAAAAAGGCAAAAGGAACAAAGAGAGCGTAGTATGGAGAAGCTGCAAGGACCAGACTTAGCCATTTGAGAGGTTGAAAAAGTGATTTTTCCAACTTCTCAAAATAAATATCCAAGGCCCCTGGGTTGTAGCCCTCGTCGAGATGAATCCAACGAGCCCAAGAAGACCTAAAACGGAGTTCGTATGAAGAAATGGCGACCAAAATACAAAAGAGTACAGAAGGTTTAACGAGCAACTATACGACGGGACCAATAATTCCGGCCATATAGCTGCTAAAAAGGTCGCAATCGACGGGATTTCGCCCTCGGAAGCTCCAGAACCTTCCAAAAGTCATATGACGGTATTGGGGGAACCCTAAGGCACCCCCAAGGCCTATATAAATGGGGGAGGAGCCAAGAGAGAGCAACCAATCCATATTCTCCATCATGGCGGAGCCCTGCCGCCATGCCACCGCCATAGCTGCCTCCAATCAGATCTACACCATCACCATCACACAAGAGGAGAAGGTACGAGGATCTTGAAGGCCTCCACATCAATCTACATCATCATCTTCATCAACAACATCTCCATCACCTATCCCCTTTGGCTACTTGTTGTAATTCTAGATTGAATCTTGGATTTGCACTTGTCCTCAATTGTATCATCATAATTTATCCATATTCTATCCTTTATATTGATTTCCTTCATGTGTGAGTAGTTTCCTTTGTTCTTGGAGAGATGGAGAAACCCTAGTATGTGATTGAACTAAGATTATTATGTGATATTGTTTATTATGTGTCTGTGTTAGATTTCCTTCATCCTGATGTTGGGTGAAGCGCGCCACTCAATATTTGCCTCACTAAGGACTAGATGGAGGGAAATACTTGTTGGTAGATGGAGGGGTGATAACACTTAAATGACTATAAAGCTATTAACACTCCCTTATGTATCAACTTGGGAATCGAGGAGAACTCACTAAACATTGTCTATTCCATGGGATACATCCTACGGGATAAAGTCCCTTAATAGCGCAGTAATTCGATTGATGTCGATTGCTTGTCAGTTGTGGTTATGAGGATGATGTGAGCAGTGGTTACTTGCTCGCTTTTGTTTACTTACAGCTTTAGTTTACTTATTTTTCTCTTATTTGAAAACCCAAAAATATCTTTTACACAAAACTCGCATTTTATCTTGTTACATAGAATGTTATTTAGCATTACTATTTCAGTATTTAGTTCAAGAGTTATTAAACTTCAGACTCCTGCTCCCTATGGGATCGATATCATTATTTTGAAACTAGCTACAAATGATCTATGCACTTGCAGTCATCAATCATCGCCAATAACCCCGCAGAAGACGATCACATCGTTCGGTGGGAGACTGGCATGAAGGTCGGAATTTTGCAACACTAATGAAGGCTAGGACGCTGATGTAAGACCCCGCAGGGATACATATTAGCTTCATCGTCCTACCCCTCGGGAAGAAGAAAACACAAGGACCGGATCAAATGGTCATCATCGCAGGGCCGTGTGGGACTGGTCGGGAGTTCTTACAGCTGCGTCCCAAGATGCCATTAGGGCATTGGTCCCTCACCAAACCCATCACCGACAGAATAATCGCCACATGGAAGATCCAGAGGTGCGCCAGCAACGAGAACAAGACCGGCAAAGGATGCCACCTCCCAGGCACAACAGCCGTCCAGCTGAGCCATGTCGCAACAATGATAATGTCGGACGAAGGAACAATGAGGATTGCCCTAAAACAAGCAGGGTTGGAGCTCGATGAAACCAACCTCGAAGCTAGCATAATGTGGCTCCAGGACTGCGCTGTTCAGTCGGAAATAATCCACTAGAGCCACCATCACCGCCTAGAAGTGACCATGAAGTATCTCATTGCAGCCATGGGAGCCGCAGGGGCGGAGGAGGCAATGTCGGAAGAAGAAGCAGAAATCTGACTCTGCTGCCATGCAGGAACATCGAGCAACCAAGGTGCATGTCTCTCTCGCCCAACGACGCTCGCCATCACATCGAGTCTAACATAGAGGCACGGCGGTACGAGAAGGAAGATGTGTACGTGGGACCAAAATGCTTTGGTCCATGTATCCGTCGAACAAAATTTCCGGTTCACTTCGGCATTGCCAAACACATTCAACCCTATGATGGTGCGGCCCGGCCAGATACTTGGCTCCAGGATTTTTTCTAGGCCTGCTGCATCGCCAAAGGAGGACATAGCCTGGTCGTAGTCCGATATCTCACACTTATGCTGAGGAATACGGCTCAATCATGGCTCAATGAACTGCGAGCAAACTCGATTCACAACTGGTATGATATGCAAAGTGCGTTCTTTTCAAATTTTGAGGGCACATTCAGGAGGCCCTGCATGGTCAGAGACTTGTAGCATTGCACTCAAAGACCCATAGAAACTTGTCGGGATTACCTCAGATGATGGATCGATACGAAGAACTCCTACGAGGGAGTAAATGAGCAAACTACAATTGAAGCTTTCATTGAGGGGCTCCCAGTCAGATTACTGCATCATAGGCTGAAGCGTGACAAAGTTACTGACTTGGGGGAGATGATAGAAAGGGCGAGCAAGTAAGTTGATGCCGATGATGATTCATATGGACTGCTAAATAATCTGGCCAACCCGCATGAGGCTAAGCAGCCAAAACAACAAGCTCAGAAGCGCAAGAATACCTCAGAAGAAAATCCTAATCCGGATAATGCAACTATCAATGCAACTTTCGGATATGGGGGACAAGGAGGGCATGGAGGCGGCCGGGGATGAGGCCGCGGAACTTCCCGAATTCAGGGTAGAGGAGAGCAGCAGCCCGAAAAATCTTATTCCTAGGTCGACATTGCCAACAACCCTTGTGTACATCACCCGAATGGGAATGGAGGTTCTACGCACACTAATGCCGAGTGTCATTTCAATGACGACATCAAAAGAGACGAATCCGCTGGCTATAGGGCTAAGTGACGTAAAGGAAAGAAAAATTCCAAGAAAGGAAAGGAGGCCAAGGAAGATTTTGACATGGAAGAAGCGGGTTCCGCACAACCCAAGTCGGATGGAAAAAATGATTACCCTACGAAGAAAGACACTTATGTCTGCTTCCTTGGAATTCAGCCAGCTAAGGTCAGAAAGGCGGTTCTCCATGACCTTAATGCCACGGTTCCAGCTATTCCTTAGTTTTTGAATTGGTTGGACGTAACCATCACCTTCGGCCAAAGATATCACCCAAAGAAAACACATTGTCGGGGAAAGTAACCTCTGGTCGTCAATCCTCTTATTGATGGATATTTCTCTAAAACTCTCATGGACGGTGGCAGCAACATTTGTTGGGTTCGCAGCATAGAAAACAAAAAAATTCCGACGATGGGAACTGTATATGCCACGATCCATCTATCTAGATACAATCAATGGGTGGATATAAATCCATAGAATACATACCCTTGAATACCGACAAAGCTTTACGAGTATGGACTCGTTGGTGATGTAGTCGATCTCTTGCCGATCTCAAGATCGTGTGGAAGTCCAGCAGCACCACAACTTAGCGGAGCATCCGTGATCGCACACACATCCAGGACCCCGACAACCTCCATGAGCTTGCTCCAACAGTGCAACGAAGGCAGAAAATCCTCGCTCCAAAAAAGTCACCAGGAACATGTAGCTCGCTAAGCCAAGACCATGGGGAAATAGTACTATAGGGGGAGAGAGATCCTTCACGAGGAGGTGTCAGTGAGAAGGAGGGAGAGAGAGGCCTTTTATAGGAGGAGGGGGAAGCCCCTTCCCTTGTCCGAAGGCCAAGGTGGTGCGCCCACCTCTTCCTCCATTCATGTGAGTGGAGCTCCCACTCACCCATTTTCCTATCCATTTCCTCCACTCAAAATCCATTAAATTTCCACCAAATTTAACTCTTTTATTTATTTATTCAGAATTTTGTCAATTACATTAATTAACAAACATTCAAATAAAACCCCCTTACTACATTTCAATTTCACATGTAGAACCAATTCCACCCAAAACAATTCTGGTGTCCATTGAAACAATTCCAGCACTTTGATATTATTTCGTCTAGAACATATTTGCTCCAAATGGTGTTGGTATCCCTTAAGTGTGTCACCCTACGGTTCGCGAATAATGTAGACATGATCAAGAACCCTCTTCGATCAATAATCAGCAGCAGGACCTAGAGATCTGTACTGACTCCTACACATTCAACGATGACTTCTTGTGATCATGAGAACCTTAACATTGCAACTAAATCCTTTTGTCTCGTGATATTTTACATGTACGAGATTTGATCATCGGTATATCCATACCTAGTTTGATCTCTTTACCGACATGTACTCTTTTCTCGTTCCCATGATATAGTATTCTAGTGATCTCCATCACTTGCTTGCAAGCTATATCAATGTGATATCACCGAGAGGGCCCAAAGTATATCTCTCCATCATTTGGATGGACAAATCCCAATATTGATCCATGAGCCTCTACATAACAATATTGGAGTATCTGAACCCACCTTTATGGTCACCCTATTACGGTGTGATGTTTGATATTATCAAGCTACTCTTCATATGTTGGTGATTGACATGATATCATGGTCTAAGGACTAGAGTTACTTGTAATGATGTTATAGAAATTTAAACATAATGACGTTGATTGTATTACTATACTTCGTATGAATGTTCATCACATCATTCCACCAATGTTGTGAACTCGTTATTAACAACATCCAATGTCCATGATAAGGAAACATTGATCATCATGTTAATCAACGAGCTAGTTTATATGAGAGGTATAACTAGGAACACTTTATTTGTTTATTAAACACACATGTATTAAAGTTTCCTTTTCATACAATTATAACATGTAAAATACACATCTATCATATACTTGGAATACGATAATAGTCTCCCACTTGCACTAGAGACAATAATCTATTTTACATTGTGATAAATCTAACACCCATGGAGTTTTGGTGTTGATCATGTTTCGCTCTGGGGAGAGTTTTAGTCAATGTATCTGCTACATTCAGATCCGCGTGTACTTTACAAATATTTATATCTCCATCCTTGACATGCTCGTGAATGGAGTGAAACCGGCGCTTGATATGCTTGGAATTCTTGTGAATCCTTGGTTCCTTGGCGTTGGCTATGGCTCCATTGTTGTCACAATAGATCACCATTGGGTCCAATGCACTAGGAACCACACCCATTTCCGTTATGAACTCCTTCATCCAAACTGCTCCATGTGCTTCTTCCGAAGCAGCAACATATTCCGCCTTCATTGTTGATCCCACCACCACGGGTTGTTTGGAACTCCTCCAACTAACTGCTACTCCATTCATGAGAACTACATATCTGGATTGAGACTTAGAGTCATTCGAATCAGTGTCGAAGCTAGCATAGACATAACACTTAGCAACGACCTCTTCTTCACATTCGTACACGAGAAACATATCCTTTGTCCTTCTTAAGTACTTAAGGATATTCTTGACCGCTATCTAGTGTTCTAAACCTGGATCATACTGGTATCTACTAGTCAAACTAATAGCATGTGCTACATCCGATCTTGTACATAGCATGGCATACATTATAGAGCCTATGTCCGAGGCATAGGGGATCCTATCCATTATTTCTCTTTCTTCCACCGTAGCCAGACTTTGAGTCTTACTCAATGTCTTGCCTTGCAACATAGGTAAGAACCCTTTCTTACTTCCGTACATTTTAAACTTCTTTAAAATTGTATCAAGGTATGTACTTTGTGATAGCCCAATTAGATGTCTTGATCTATCCCTGTAGATCTTGATGACTAATATATATGATGCTTCACCAAGGTCCTTCATCGAAAATTTGCTAATTAGATAACTTTTAACCTTATTTAAAAATGCCACAAAGCTCCCACTCACTTTATTATAAATACAAGCTTCTTCTTAAGTTTGGACAAATCCAAACCCTTTGGTCACCTCATCAAAACGGAGATTCCAACTCTGGGATACTTTCTTTAGTCCATAGATGGATCGCTAAAGTTTGGATACCTTGTTTGCATCCTTAGGATAGACAAAACCCTTTGGTTGTACCATATACAACTCTGCCCAATATTACCATTGAGGAACGTGGTTTTGACATTCATCTGCCAAATGTCATAATAAAAAAATGCAGCAATTACTAACATAATCCTAACTGAATTTATCATCGCTACAAGAGATAATGGCTCATCATAGTCAACTCCTTGAATTTGTCTAAACCCCTTTGCAACAAGTCGAGCTTTATAGATGGTCACTTTACCATCAGAATCAGTTTTCTTCTTGAAAACCCATTTATTCTCAACGGCCTTTCGGTCGTGAGGTAAGTCCACCAAGGTCCAAACCTGGTTTTCATACATGGATTCCATCTCGGATTGCATGGATTCTAGCCATTTGTTGGAATCCGGGCTCATCATTTCCTCATACGTCACAGGGTCATCATTTCCATCAACCATGAAATTCATGACATGATTTCTGTACAGTTCAGGAGCTACACGTGTCCTGCTTGACCTGCGAGGTTCGGTAGTATCCTCTTTCAGAGTTTCATGATCTTTATAATTAGTTCCTTCTTCATTCGTGAAGTCAACTCCAGAACAATTTCCGGCGCTATGCTACTCGCCGTTTCATGAAGAGAAGGTTCAATAACCTCTTTGAGTATCAACTCCGGTTATGGAGGGGGCCCTTAAATGATCTATAAAAGCGCCATCCGGTACTTGTTTCCACACAGAGCCTATCCTCAATAGAGCATCTGCTTCCTCATTTTCTGCTCGAGGGATGTGTTGAACATCAAAACCCTTGAATGACTTAGATAATTGATCCACGACAGCTTTGTAGGCTGCCATGTGCTTGTTTGTATTGCAGATGTCGGATACTTGCTAAGCAACTAAATTTGAGTCTCTATAACACATGAGGCTTGTTACGCCAATGTTTTTGGCCGTGCGTATTCCATGTAACAATGCTTCATACTCGGAAATATTTTTGGTCGTCGTGAAGTGTATTTGTAACACATAGAATAGCTTATCTCCTTGGGGTGATTTGAGCACCACGCCAGCCCCCGATCCTCCTCGTGCTTTTGATCCATCCAAATAAAGGGTCCAAAATTTCGAGTCTGGAGGACTTGTATTTTCTGTCGTCTCTGTCCAATCGACAACAAAATCGGCAAGTATTTCAGACTTGATTGTTGTACGCGGCTTGTACTCAATGTCGAAAGCTGCAAGCTCTATTCCCCACTTTGCGACACGTCCGGTGGCGTCGCGATTATTGATTATATCTCGCAGGGGAGCAGTACTCACCAATGTGATCTTGTGCTCTTGAAAGTAGTGGCGTAGCTTTTTGGATGCGAAGAACACTCCATAGGCTAGCTTTTGATGGTGTGGATACCGTTGTTTCGACTCTGTCAGAACCTCACTCAGGTAATAAGTTGGACACTGCACCTTATGCTCATGGACCTCTTCCTCGCGCTCTACTAATGTTACCACACTTACGACCTTGTTGGTCACTACAATGTAGAGTAACATAGGCTCCTGAGGTTCTAGCGCTGCGAGAACTGGTGGGTTTGAAAGTAGGTCTTTCAAACTTTGTAGGGCAGTATCAGCTTCCTAGGTCCGGACAAATTTGTCAGTTTTCTTCAAGAGTTTGTATAAAGGTGCGACTCTTTCTCTGAGCTGGCTGACGAACTGACTAACTGCTACGATGCAACCAGTGAGACGTTGTACGTCCTTCAGGCGAGTCAGCCTAGTGATGTTGATTATAGCCTTGATTTTGTCCTGGTTCACCTCTATTCCTCGCTCAGATATGATGAAACCTAACAATTTTCCGGCTGGAATTGCAAAGAAACACTTCTTCGGATTTAGCATCATATTGAATTTTTGTAGGCTAGCAAATGGTTCCTCCAAGTAGGAAATTAAAGTTCCCTTATTTTTGGACATAACTGCTATGTCATCTACGTATACATGGACGTTGCGTCCTATTTGATCGTTGAGACAACATTGCATAGTACGTTGAAATGTTGCTCCTGCATTCTTTAAGACAAAAGGCATAGTTTTGTAGCAGAAGGTTCCGAAAGGCGTGATGAAAGACGTCTTAATTTGATCCGACTCTTTCATCGGTATTTGGTGATATCCGAAATATGCGTCGAGAAACTAGAGTAATTCTGACCTTGCCGTCGAGTCGATAACTTGATCGATTCTTAGCAAAGGGAACGGGTCTTTTGGGCATGCCTTGTTCAAAGCGGTATAATCAACACACATCCTTAAATCAATAGTGTCCTTTTTAGGGACAACTACAGGATTTTCCACCCAATCTATGTGGATGACCTCTATTATGAATCCGGATAATTCTAGTCGGGCTAATTTCTAGAGTTGCCCATTGATTATGGTATAACCCTTTGCTCGTCGTACTATTTGCCGTCTTTCGACTTTTTCGTCGGGAAAAGTTCCGTGTTTGAGGTATTCCATGAACGGTTTTGTCCAAGTCGGAGGGATCTTAGTCACCATGTTGACGAAAGAGTCAGCTCTATCCGGGTTATCAATGTTGGCCCCCTTCACGGATGGTGTGCGCAGGTGCTCTAGGAAAACTCCAGGCGGAATTCGCTTGCGCCCTGATCCAAGCTTAGACAATAGATCAGCCGCCTCATTTTGCTCCCTAGGCTGACTTCGTAGCCCAAGAAGCTCTTGGCTATCTCGTCCACTTCGTCTCGATATGCCGCCATCATAGGGTTCCGCGCATTCCAGGTGCCAGCCACCTGCTGGGCAACCAAGTCGGAATCTCCATAACAAACTATGCGCTTGATGCCAATATCCTTGGCTACACGTACTCCGTGAATGAGTGCTTCATACTCCGCCATGTTGTTTTTAGCCTCGAAGTGGATTTGCAGAACGTAGTGTAGCTTGTCTCCTGTTGGTGACTGTAGCAATACACCAGCCCCCGAGCCGTTGAGCAGCTTTGATCCGTCAAAGTGCATCACCCAGTACTCTGGTTCTAGCAACGGAGTAGCGTCTGGCATCTCCGTCCATTCTGCAACAAAATCTTCCAGGGCTTGTGATTTGATAGCGTCGCGTCTCTTGTAGGTGATCTCGAATGCGGCGAGTTCAATGCCCCACTTCGCGACCCTTCCTGTAGCGTCGCTGTTATTGATAATGTCGAACATTGGAGTCTTGCTCACCACTGTGATTGGGTGCTCCTGAAAGTAATGCCTCAGCTTCCCAGAAGCAAGGAATACTCCATAAGCTATCTTTTGGTAGTGCGGGTAACGCTGCTTGGATTCCATCAAGACCTTGCTCACATAGTAAACTGGTCGTTGAACTCCGTGCTCATAGTCTGGTTCCTTCCGCTCTACCACGACGACGATGCTGATAACCCGGTTGGTTGCCGCCATGTAAAATAACAGGGGCTCTCCAGGCTCGGGTGCTGCAAGGATGGGCGCTGAGGAAAGAATCTCCTTGAGCTGCTTCAATGCTGCATCTGCTTCATCCGTCCACGTGAATTTGTCCGCCTTCTTCAGCAACTTGTACAGCGGCAGAGCCTTCTCTCCAAGTCGGCTGATGAACCGACTAACTGCTACAACACAACCTGTTAGTCGTTGAATGTCCTTCAGGCATGTCAGATGGTTTATATTTAAGATGGCCTTGATTTTCTCTGGGTTGACCTCGATTCCACGTTGGGAAACGATGAAGCCCAACAATTTGCCGGCTGGAACCCCGAACACGCACTTCTTAGGGTTAAGCATCATGTTGTATTTCCGGAGATTATCAAAGGTTTCTTTTAAGTCGGAGGTTAAGTCGTTTGACTTTTTAGACATCACCGCGATATCGTCCACATAGGCGTGAACGTTCCGACCAATTTGGTCGTGGAGGCAACGTTGCATTGTCCGCTGGTAGGTGGCACCTGCGTTTTTCAGCCCAAAGGGCATCGTGACATAGCAAAATGTGCCGTATGGGGTAGTTAACGTAGTGGCCAATTGGTCCGACTTCCTCATCTTGATCTGGTGGTATCCTGAGTATGCATCGAGAAAACACAAAAGTTCCGAGCCAGCCATCGAGTCAATGACTTGGTCAATGTGAGGCAAAGCAAACGGATCTTTGGGACATGCTTTGTTAAAGCCTGTGTAATCAACACACATTCTTAATTCATTGGTTCCCTTTTTGGGGACAAGTACAGGATTGGCCACCCATTGGGTGTGAAGGACTTCTCGGATAAATATAGCTTTAAGTAACCTAGTTATCTCTTTGACAATGGCGTGTCTCTTCTCATCTCCAAAGCGTCGTAGAGGTTGTTTCACTGGTTTACATTTTGGATCAATGTTTAAGATGTGCTCGGCAAGTTCCCTAGGTACACCTTTCATGTCGGTAGGTTTCCAAGCAAAGATGTCCCTATTCTCACAGAGGAACTCTATGAGCGCGCATTTCTATTTGGGATCTAGGTTCGTCCCAATGGCGGTGACCTTGGAGGCATCGCCTACCACAAGTTCAACCGGCTTGGTCTCGATGGCGGCCTTGAACGCAGGAGCAGAGTCGGAGATCTGCTTCTTCGACGCGGGCATCCCTGAGTCATCGACCTTGCTCTGGATCTCCTTGAATTCTTCGCTGTAGAGGACAGCTTCAGCAACGCCTGCTTCATTGATCTCGCAGTCCCTTGCCTTGGTAAAGCTTCTGGATACGGTGATGATACTGGTTGGTCCGGGTATCTTGAGTTTGTTGTAGACGAAGCATGGTTTGTCCATTAACGTGTGGAATATGTCGCGGCCAAATCACACGCTCTTGAAGGGGACCACCTCGAAGGTCATGCGCTCTTGGCGGTAATTGTTAACATTGCCAAAGGCAACCTGAAGTGTAATGCACCCAAGGGACCGAGCCTTCCGACCAGGAACTACGCCGTGGAAGATGGTGTTGGTCCGCTTTAGGTTTGCCTCTGTCAAGTTCTTCTTCTGCAGTGTATCCAGGTACATGATGTTGATGCTGCTTCCACTATCCACCATACACTTGGTGAACTCCACGCTGTCAATCAAGGGGTTGATGACCATGGCGTACTGGTTCTCCGTGGGTATAAGGTCGGGGTGGTCCGTCCTGTCCCAAGTTATTGGAACCTCCGACCAGCGCAGGTACTGGGGAACTGGGGGGAGAGTGGCCATCAGGATCCTCAGAGAGGTCTTCTGTTGTCGGACGGTGGGGGTGCCAAGGAAAATGTGGCAGACTGGAGCCTTCTTTGCGAAGGGGTTCTTGCCCTTGTCATCGCTCTTGACGGCATCCTTGGGGTCAACGTCTTCGTCCATGTGACTTGAATCCTTGGACTCCTCCTCCTTCTTCTTCCCCTTGCCCTTGCCTCACGGTCTGTTCTTCCGACTTCGTTTGTATCCGGACTCCGGGTCTTGCTTGAGGTCATTGACGAACTTGCAGTGTCGATTGGTATGGGTGGCCTTGCCGTTGGCGTCGAGGTGTACGAGGCACGGCATATCGCGGTACTCCTCGTAGGTTTGGGGAACGCGGAGTGGCGCTGAGGTGGTTTCACTTCCTCGTTGCTGCCCACGACCAGCTCCCCTTCCTCGGCCATGTTGTCCGCCTTCTCCTCGTCCTGCGAAAGTCATAGCGACCATGTCGGTAGATTGCTTTTCTTCTGGAGTGGTTTTCCTCTTTGTACTGCTGTTCCTCCGAGCTTGAGTTGGAACGACCGTTGCCGGCATGGTGCCACGAGCATTGTCGTCGGCAGCTGCGAACTCACTAGCCAACTGAATCATTTGGTTCAAGTCAAGCTGGTGATTGTCCTGCAAGCGCGTCAGCTTATGTCGGAGCAGCGGCCCCTTTCCAATCCGTCGATGAAGGCGGCCATGGTGGTCTGGGCGTGCACTCCTACGCAGGAATTCTTCATATCCAGCCAGCGGGAGAGGTAGGCGCGAGATGTCTCGTCTTTCTCTTGCACGCACCACTGTAGATCGCCCACAGTACAGGGACGCTTGTATGTGCCCTCAAAGTTTTTGGTGAATGCTTCTTGCATGTCCAGCCAGTTGTAGATGGATTTCTCCGGCAAGTCATCGATCCATTGACGGGCTGTGCCCGCCAACATTAGTGGGAGGTACTTGACGGCGACATTGGGGTTGCCTCCGGCAATCTCCACCGCGTTGCCGTAGTCCTGCAACCATGTGGCTGGCTTGGCGGTGCCGTCATAGGGCTTGATGGTATTGTCAATCCGGAAACCTTTGGGGTAAGTTGCGGACCGTATTGCAGGTCCAAAGCAATGTGGTCCCAGGTATGGTCCTTCCCGATGGGGGCATATCCGTACGATGGCGAGCCTTGTAATCTTCGCGATGTCGGGGGGATCAGGGCGGTGGCGATGGGCGACAAGGTCGGGCCTTTTCTCCATGGTCGGAAGATATGGGGATAGCATCCTTCTTGTTGCGCGCATCCCTCCGCCTTCGCTCTGATGAACCCGTCTGGGACCCGTCATCAAGGGGAGATCTGTCCCTTGGCGGCTTGTACTGGCTAGATTGGTTGAGCGTTGGGTCAGACTCAAGCCTCTGAGAGGTGGCCTTTTCCTGCTGCTTCACCGCCTTGGCCACTAGGTCATAGACCTGTCCCACTACCTCAGGCGATCTATCCTGCTCTAGAAGGGTCTTGGCGACGGCGAGGTTAAGGAGTGGGGTGGGCATCACCTGCTTGCCTTCACTGTCAATGTATGGCTTGGCCTGTGCCGGCTTCGAGGGAGCCCATCCTAGGTTGCTGTAGGGTTTCGTAGCATGGAAAACAAAAATTTTCTACCACATACAAACAAACAAGCCAAGATCTATCTACTAGATTGTAGCAACGAGTCGATGGAATAACTCACCCTCGAAGATTCCAAAGTGTTTAACGAGAGCGGATTCTCGTGGGTGATGTAGTCGTACTCTTCCCGATCTCAAGATCGCGTAGACGATCCTTCCGGCGCTGCGTTCCGGCAGCGCTCCCGCAGTCGGTCACACGTTCGGTACTCGACGAATACCTTCCTCTCCCTTGTTCCAGCAGGCAGCGGAGGTTGTAGCACTCTCCTCGTGATTCCGGCAGCACAACGGCGTGGTACCGGAAGTAGAGGGGAGATCTCGCAGGGCTTCGCCTTAAGCCGGAGCGAGTATGGTGGAGTATGAGAGAATCCCTCGACGATCTAGGGTTTAGACACGCCGAGGAGGGGGCAAGCCGGCGGCTAGGGTTTAGCTAGGCGGCGGCGGCGGTTTGCCCTAGGGCCGGCGGCGGCTATGGAGGCGGCGGCGGCTTGGGGCTAGGGTTTAGAGGAGTAGGAGTTGTGTGTCAAGGAGGGGAGCCCTGCCCCTCCTTATATAGGTGGAGGGGGCCGGCCGGCCAAGGGGAGGGAGAGGAGTCCCTCCCCAACTCGGCTTGGAGGTGGGCCGCCGGTTGGAGGAGGGAACTCCTCCCCAACTCGGTTTCCACCTCTCCTCCTCTTTCCAAAAACTGCCGTTTGATTTTTCAAACTAGCCGTTTGACTTTTCAAACTAGGATTTGAATAAACCCTTTATTTTGGACAGCGAAGACACTTAGTACATGATGCAATCATTCCAACTTGTAATGACACATTCATGTACCCCTTCCCCCCTAGAGTGCCGAACATTCCGGAACCTTCTAGAACATTCCCGATGAAAACACCGGAACCATTCTCCAACTCCGAAACGGGACTTTCCTTATATGAATCTTATTCTCCGGACCATTCCGGATCTCCTCGTGATATTCCGAATCCCATTCGAGACTCCGAACAACATTCGGTCTCTTTCTCATCATTCCATAACTACTCAAACAACGTCGAATCCTTAAGTGTGTCTCCCTACGGTTCGTGAATTATGCGGACATGATCGAGACACTTCTCCGAACAATAACCAATAGAGGAATCTGGAAATTCATATGGCTCCCACATATTTCTACGATTACTTTGCGATCGAATGAACCACTTACATACGATACCAATTTCCCTTTGTCTCACGATACTTTACTTATCCGAGGTTATGATCGTCGGTATCTCTGCATACCTAGTTCAACCTCGTTACCGATAAGTACTCTTTTCTCGTTCCCGTGATATGTGATCCCTTGTGAGCCAGTCACATGCTTGCAAGCTAATTGGATGACATTTCACCGAGAGGGCCCAGAGTATATCTATCTGTCATATGGATGGACAAATCCCACTCTTGATCCATGTGTTTCAACCAATAATTTCCGAACACTCAATGCCACCTTTATAGCCACCTAGTTACGGTGTGGTGTTTGATGTCACCAAAGCATCCATCCGGTAAAGGTGATATGCATGATCTCATGGTCGAAGGAATTAGGTTACTATGTATCAGAAAGCATATAGCAATTGAACTATTGAAATGACTTGATCTTTATGCTACGCTTATCTATAGGAGTATGTCCACCATATCATTCTCCTAACGATATGATCTTGTTGTTGATAACATCTCAATGTTCATGATAGGGAAACCACAATCATTTATCAACCAACAAGCTAGTGATGTATAGAGGCTTTACTAGGGACTTCAATTTAAGTTTACAAATCACACAAGTATCAATGTTTCCTCGTTAATACTATTATAGCATGAATGTAAAAATTTATCATAAACACAAAGATATAATAATAACTACATTTATTATTGCCTCTAGGGCATATCTCCAACAGTCTCCCACTTGCACTAGAGTCATCTAATCTAGATTACATGGTAATATACCGAACACCCAGGGCAGTTTGGTGTTGGTCTTGTTTTGCCCTCGGGAGAGGTTTAGTCAACGGATCCGCCACATTCAGATCTGTGTGTACTTTGCAAATCTTTATATCCCCATCTTGGATATGTTCTCGAATAGCGTGAAAACGTAGCTTGATGTGCTTCAGCTTCTTGTGTGACCTTGGTTCTTGTGCATTGGCTATGGCGCCCATGTTATCACAGTAGATAGACATTGGGTCCAGCACACTAGGAACCACACCCAGCTCTGTAATGAACTCTTTCATCCATATCGCTTCTTGTGAAGCTTCCGAAGCAGCCATGTATTCCGATTCAGTTGAAGATCTCGCCACAACACTTTGCTTTGCACTCCTCCAGCTAACTGCTGCACCATTCAAAATAAATATGTATCCAGATTGTGATTTAGAATCATCTGGATCGGTGTTCCAACTAGCATCGGTGTAACCATTAACAACGAGTTGTTCATCACCTCCATAAGAAAGAACCATATCCTTCGTTCTTCTCAAGTACTTAAGGATGTTTTTGACCGCTGTCCAATGATCCACTCCTGGATCACTTTGATATTTGCTAGTTAAACTAACAGCATATGCAATGTCGGGTCTAGTACATAGCATGGCATACATTAGAGATCCTATGGCTGAGGCATAGGGAGTCTTACTCATCTTTTCTCTATCTTCTGCCGATGTCGGACTTTGAGTTTTACTCAAGGTCGTATTGGGCAACATGGGCAAGAACCCATTCTTGCTATCTTCCATTCCAAACCTCTTTAGAACTTTGTCCAAATATGTACTTTGTGACAATGATATTTGGCGTTTTGATCTATCTCTATAAATCTTTATGCCTAATATGTAAGCTGCTTCGCCAAGATCCTTCATTGAAAAACTATTATTCAAATATTCCTTGACACTATTAAGAAGGTCCACATCATTCCCAATCAATAATATGTCATCTACATATAGTATTAAGAATGCTACAGAGCTCCCACTCACTTTCTTGTAAATACAAGCTTCTCCATAAGTTTGTATAAAACCAAAACTTTTGATCACCTTATCAAAACGTTGATTCCAACTTCGGGATGCTTGCTTCAATCCATAGATGGACCGTTGAAGTTTGCATACCTTGTTAGCATCTTTAGGATCGACAAAACCTTTGGGTTGCATCATATACAACTCTTCATCAATGTCTCCATTGAGGAATGCTGTTTTGACATCCATCTGCCATATCTCATAATCATAATATGCAGCGATTGCTAACATAATCCTCACAGACTTTAGGTTCGCTACTGGTGAGAAAGTATCATCGTAGTCAACTCCTTGAATTTGTCGAAACCCTTTTGCGACAAGTCGAGCTTTATAGACAGTAACATTACCATCAGCATCTGTTTTCTTCTTGAAGATCCATTTGTTCTCGACAGCCTTCCGGCCATCCGGTAAGTCCACCAAAGTCCATACTTGGTTTTCGTACATGGATCCAATCTCGGATTTCATGGCTTCTTGCCATTTATTGGAATCTGGGCTCATCATCGCTTCCTCATATGTCTCAGGGTCATCGGTGTTGTCCACCAACATGACACTCATAACGGGATCATACCAATCTGGAGTGGTACGAGTTCTCGTTGACCGGCGAGGCTCTGTAGCAACTTCAACCGAAGTTTCATGATCATCATCATTAGCTTCCTCTCTTATTGGTGCAGGCACCACAGGAACTTCTTCCGGTGCTGCGCTACTCGCAATTTCGAGAGAAGGTTCGACAACCTCGTCAAGTTCTACTTTCCTTCCAGTCACTTCTTTCGAGAGAAATTCCTTCTCTAGAAAGGATCCATTCTTGGCAACGAAGATTTTGCCTTCGGATCTATGATAGAAGGTATACCCAATAGTTTCCTTCGGGTATCCTATGAAGACACATTTTTCCGCTTTGGGTTCAAGCTTGTCCGGCTGTAACTTCTTTACATAGGCTTCGCAACCCCAAACTTTAAGGAACGACAATCTAGGTTTCTTCCCAAACCATAATTCATACGGTGTCGTTTCAACGGATTTAGATGGTGCCCTATTTAAAGTGAATGCGGCTGTTTCTAATGCATAACCCCAAAATGATAGCGGTAAATCTGTAAGTGACATCATAGAACGAACCATATCTAAGAGAGTTCAATTACGACGTTCGGACACACCATTACGCTGTGGTGTTCCCGGCGGTGTCAACTATGAAAGTATTCCGCATTTCTTCAAATGCTCACCAAACTCGTAACTTAGATATTCACCTCCACGATCAGAACGTAGAAATTTAATCTTCTTGTTACGTTGATTCTCTACCTCACTTTGAAATTCCTTAAACTTCTCGAAAGTTTCGGACTTATGTTTCATGAAATAGATATACCCATATCTACTCAAATCATCCGTGAAGGTAAGAACATAACGATAACCACCGCGTGATGCTACACTCATTGGACCACACACATCGGTATGTATGATTTCCAATAAGTCCGTAGCTCGCTCCATCATACCAGAAAATGGAGTCTTAGTCATTTTACCCATCAGACATGCTTCGCATCTATCAAGTGATTCGAAATCAAGTGATTCGAGAAGTCCATCGGAATGGAGTTTCTTCATACGCTTCACTCCAATGTGACCAAGACGACAGTGCCACATATAGGTCGAGTTATCGCTCGATTTCAAACGTTTAGCCTCAATGTTATTAATATGTGTATTTCCACTATCGAGATTCAACAAGAATAGACCATCTATCAAAGGTGCATGTGGATAAAACATATTACTCATATAAATCGAACAACCATTATTCTCGGATTTAAACAAGTAACCGTCTCGCAATAAACAAGATCCCGATATAATGTTCATGCTCAACGCAGGCACCAAATAACAATTATTTAAGTATAAAACTAATCCCGATGGTAGATGAAGGGGTAGCGTGCCGACCGCGATCACATCAACCTTTGATCCATTTCCCACGCGCATCGTCACCTCGTTCTTCGCTAGCTTCCGTTTATTCTGCAGCACCTGTTTCGAGTTACAAATATGAGCAACCGAACCAGTATCAAATACCCAGGCACTACTATGAGTACTAGTGAGATACACATCAATAACATGTATATCAGATATACCTTTCTTCTTGATGTTGCCGTTCTTCAAATCCGCCAAGTACTTTGGGCAATTCCGCTTCCAGTGACCTTCTCCCTTGCAGTAAAAGCACTCAGTATCAGGCTTAGTTCCAGCCTTGGTCTTCTTCGTCGGCGTGGTAACTTTCTTACCACCCTTCTTGAAGTGTCCCTTCTTCTTAGACTTTCCTTTCTTGAATTTGGTGGTCTTATTGACCAACAACACTTGGTGCTCTTTCTTGATCTCCACTTCTGCAGATTTCAACATGGCAAAGAGTTCTGGTAACGTCTTGTTCATGTTTTGCATGTTGTAGTTCATCACAAAGTTCTTGTAACTTGGTGGTAGTGATTGGAGGACACGGTAAATCCCCAAAGCATTAGGAATCACTATACCCAAGCTTTGAAGTTTGTTTGCGTGCCCAGACATCTTAAGCACATGATCACTGACGGAGCTGCCCTCTTCCATCTTGCAGTTAAAGAACTTTTCAGAAGCCTCATAGCTTTCAATTGCCGCATGAGTCTCAAAGATCAATTTGAGATCCTCGACAATATCATATGGGTCTGAATTCTCAAACCTTTTCTGAAGCTCCGATTCTAAACCATACAAGATAGCACACTGAACTGTGGAGTACTGAGTCTTCCGAGTGAGTTAAACGTTCTTTACTTCATCGGTAGCATCAGCTGCAGGTGGGTCACCCAGCGGTGCATCCAGCACATAGGTCAAATTACCAGTTGTGAGGACAATCCTCAAATTGCGGAACCAATCCGCGAAGTTGCTTCCATTGTTTTTCAACTTTTCTTTCTCTAGGAACGCATTAAAATTGATGGTAGGGGCTGCCATTGATCTACAACATATTTGCAATAGTTTAGACTAAGTTTATGACAAATTGAGTTCAAATTAATAATAAAATTAATCTAGGTGAACTCCCACTCAAAACAATATCCCTCACATTGTTTTAGTGATCACACGAACCAAATCCACCACATCAACACCGATCATCACGAGAGTTGATATAGTTTCAATGGCGAACAATCGACATGTTCATCATATCTACTATATGATTCATGCTTTACCTTTCGGTGATCCGTGTTCCGAGACCATGTCTGTACATGCTAGGCTCGTCAAGATCAAACCTTAGTTTCTGCATGAGCAAATCTGGCTTGCTCACGTTGTATACACTTGCAGAATCTAACACACCCGATCATCACGTGGTGCTTCGAAACAACAAGCTTTAGCAACGGTGCTAACTAAGGGTGAACACTTTATGACTTGAAATTCATGTGCATGAGGGATCATCTTATAATGCTACCGTCGTCTACTAAGCAATACAAGATGCATAAAGGATTAACATCACATGCAATTCATAATATGTGATATGATATGGCCTTTCTTCTTTGTGCTTCCGATCTCCATCTTCTAGCACGAACATGATCTCCATCATCACCGGCATTGCATCAAGGTCAATGACGCTTCTCCATGGTTGTCGTCCACCGGCTTCAACTATTACAACTACTTTGAATAGACACGCGGGTCTTAACATACATTAAAGACAACCATATGGCTCCTGCCGGTTGCCAACTTACAATAAGGAACATTGCATACATCAAATATAATCACAATCATGGCCATATCACATCACAGCACACCCCTGCAAAACAAAGTTAGACACTTCTACTTTCTTTGCATATTTTACGTGGTTTGGGGCTTTCAATAAGTGTCGTTCTAACTTACGAACAAGAACCACAACATTGATACTAGTATTGTTAATCACCCGTTGTAAATTGGATCTTAACTATGCTAGGAGAAACAGGCACCCGCAAAGCCACTTATGCAATACAAGTTGCATGTCAAGCGTGGAGCAAGTCTCATGAACGATGTAATGTAAGGTTAGCCCGGGCCGCTTCATCCCAACATACCGCAAGATGCAAAGTACACAAGAAGCAATCGACAATAAAAGCATCAATGCCCACAATGACCATTGTGTTCTACTCGTGCAACAGATCTACATATAGACACGGCTCTGATACCACTGTAGGGTTTCGTAGCATGGAAAACAAAAAATTTCTACCGCATACAAACAAACAAGCCAAGATCTATCTACTAGATTGTAGCAACGAGTCGATGGAATACCTCACCCTCGAAGATTCCAAAGTGTTTAACGAGATCGGATTCTCGTGGGTGATGTAGTCGTACTCTTCCCGATCTCAAGATCGCGTAGACGATCCTTCCGGCGTTGCGTTCCGGCAGCGCTCCCGCAGTCGGTCACACGTTCGGTACTCGACGAAGACCTTCCTCTCCCTTGTTCCAGCAGGCAGCGGAGGTTGTAGCACTCTCCTCGTGATTCCGGCAGCACAACAGCGTGGTACCGGAAGTAGAGGGGAGATCTCGCAGGGCTTCGCCTTAAGCCGGAGCGAGTATGGTGGAGTATGAGAGAGTCCCTCGACGATCTAGGGTTTAGACATGCCGAGGAGGGGGCAAGCCGGCGGCTAGGGTTTAGGTAGGCGGCGGCGGCGGTTTGCCCTAGGGCCGGCAGAGGCTATGGAGGCGGCGGCGGCTTGGGGCTAGGGTTTAGAGGAGTAGGAGTTGTGTGTCAAGGAGGGGAGCCCTGCCCCTCCTTATATAGGTGGAGGGGGCCGGCCAGCCAAGGGGAGGGAGAGGAGTCCCTCCCCAACTCGGCTTGGAGGTGGGCCGCCGGTTGGAGGAGGGAACTCCTCCCCAACTCGGTTTCCACCTCTCCTCCTCTTTCCAAAAACTGTCGTTTGATTTTTCAAACTAGCCGTTTGACTTTTCAAACTAGGATTTGAATAAACCCTTTATTTTGGACAGCGAAGACACTTAGTACATGATGCAATCATTCCAACTTGTAATGACACATTCATGTACCCCTTCCCCCCTAGAGTGCCGAACATTCTGGAACCTTCTAGAACATTCCCGATGAAAACACCGGAACCATTCTCCAACTCCGAAACGGGACTTTCCTTATATGAATCTTATTCTCCGGACCATTCCGGATCTCCTCGTGATATTCCGAATCCCATTCGAGACTCCGAACAACATTCGGTCTCTTTCTCATCATTCCATAACTACTCAAACAACGTCGAATCCTTAAGTGTGTCTCCCTACGGTTCGTGAATTATGCGGACATGATCGAGACACTTCTCCGAACAATAACCAATAGAGGAATCTGGAAATTCATATGGCTCCCACATATTTCTACGATTACTTTGCGATCGAATGAACCACTTACATACGATACCAATTTCCCTTTGTCTCACAATACTTTACTTATCCGAGGTTATGATCGTCGGTATCTCTGCATACCTAGTTCAACCTCGTTACCGATAAGTACTCTTTTCTCGTTCCCGTGATATGTGATCCCTTGTGAGCCAGTCACATGCTTGCAAGCTAATTGGATGACATTTCACCGAGAGGGCCTAGAGTATATCTATCCGTCATATGGATGGACAAATCCCACTCTTGATCCATGTGTTTGAACCAATACTTTCCGAACACTCAATGCCACCTTTATAGCCACCTAGTTACGGTGTGGTGTTTGATGTCACCAAAGCATCCATCCGGTAAAGGTGATATGAATGATCTCATGGTCGAAGGAATTAGGTTACTATGTATCAGAAAGCATATAGCAATTGAACTATTGAAATGACTTGATCTTTATGCTACGCTTATCTATAGGAGTATGTCCACCATATCATTCTCCTAACGATATGATCTTGTTGTTGATAACATCTCAATGTTCATGATAGGGAAACCACAATCATTTATCAACCAACAAGCTAGTGATGTATAGAGGCTTTACTAGGGACTTCAATTTAAGTTTACAAATCACACAAGTATCAATGTTTCCTCGTTAATACTATTATAGCAAGAATGTAAACATTTATCATAAACACAAAGATATAATAATAACTACATTTATTATTGCCTCTAGGGCATATCTCCAACAGTCTCCCACTTGCACTAGAGTCATCTAATCTAGATTACATGGTAATATACCGAACACCCATGGCAGTTTGGTGTTGGTCATGTTTTGCCCTCGGGAGAGGTTTAGTCAATGGATCCGCCACATTCAGATCTGTGTGTACTTTGCAAATCTTTATATCCCCATCTTGGATATGTTCTCGAATAGCGTGAAAACGTAGCTTGATGTGCTTCAGCTTCTTGTGTGACCTTGGTTCTTGCGCATTGGCTATGGCGCCCATGTTATCACAATAGATAGACATTGGGTCCAGCGCACTAGGAACCAAACCCAGCTCTGTAATGAACTCTTTCATCCATATCGCTTCTTGTGAAACGTCCGAAGCAGCCATGTATTCCGATTCAGTTGAAGATCTCGCCATAATGCTTTGCTTTGCACTCCTCTAGGGCATATCTCCAACAGTTGCACCGCACACCAGGATCGTTGATGACGCGAGCCGGAGCTTTCTTAGCCTTCTGCTGTTGCAGCAAGGTTTTGTACTCGACCTCCATTGCTCTAGCTTTCTCTATGGACTTCTGCATGTTGACCAGATCTCGATCTAGTTTAGCGCCTTGCTCCGTGATGGCCTGTGCTTCCTCCAGCAGCTGCTGGCGCTTCTCGTCAAGCTGGGTCACGTTCCGGATATGAGCAAAGGTTAGTGGCTCGACGAGGAGATTGCCATACATCACTCTATCAGCTGGAGTAACTTAGGCTGCTGCAGACGTAGATGTTGGAGGCGGCAAGTTTGCGGTGTTATTGTTGCTCGGGACGGTGCCGAGTTCCTGCGGCTGCTACACTGGGTTAGGAGGAGGAGGCATGACTTTTGCGTGATCATCGTTAGTAGCAATAAGTGGCCCCTTCCCCTTTTCTAGTGCCGTAGGCGGAGCTTGTCCGGGTTGATCTTCATCCATCGCCGTCCCAATGCTGACGAACACCCCTCGAGACGTGACGGCGTTGTTAGCTTACTCGTCGCGCGAGTACTCCTCCTCCATCTCCTGCATAGCGGAGTCTAGCTCTTCTTGACTGAAGTCTATCTCCTTTGAATCTGCACTGAAATCAGCACAAAGCGCGTCAATGACAGAGTCGGAGGGTGCCAGGACCTCCTCAATGACGAGTGGTGGAGGTGTAGCGGCCTCAACGATGAGTGGAGGTGGTGGTGCTGCTGCGACGATGGCGGCGGGAGGCGGTGGTGGCGGATGCTAAATCAGAGGTTCTCTGTCTCTGAGCGCAAGCTCCATCTGGGATGCTGCGTCAGCTACCGCGTAGCTGTTGACGATGCTTACCATCTCTTCGAAGGTAAGGCGTCCTGTTGCTTGCTGCCGTCTTAAAGAATGTCGTAGAAGCGTGCCACGGTCCAGTCCTTCCACGAAGTGATACAAAGCGTTATCATCGGGGTAGTGAGCTAGATCGGCTCGTATACGGAGCCACCTGGCCAGGTAATCGCGGGGGTTTTCGCCTTCTCTCTGAACGTAGTGCGCCAGATCGAAGATGGTAACCACGTCAACGAACTTGGATCTCTGCCGTCCAGACGCACGGACGAAGCCGGCGGATTTGTAGTGATCTTCCACCTTTATATCCTGCACAGGGGCGGTTTGGGTGGGCCTTGAATTTTTCGGATCTTTGTCGGCAAACTCCGAGGAGAGATCCGACATTGATTCGAACGTGTCCTGCCCGTAGGCGGTCTGTGCGAGCCTTGGTGCTTTCCGATCTTTGTCGGCAAACTCCAAAGAGAGATCCGACATCGATCCTTCCGCGAACGTATCCAGCCCGTAGGCGGTCCGTGTGGGTCTTGATGCTCCTCCGACTCCCAGGGAACTAGTTCCCGAGTCGATTTCGCCGATGAAGAGGTGGATGTCTCCGATAGAAACGATTGAACACCGCGTAGGGTTCGTCTTCGCTGGGATCCAGAACTCGTCAGGAGGGACGATCGGAACGTTGCCGGAGAAGAGAACACGACCGATGGCTACGGTTTTGCCGATTCCCGCGAAGATCTTGGTCCTCGCCCCTGAAGAGCCTGAACGGCCTCTTGCCCCACGGTGGGCGCCAACTATCGTGGTATTGCCGACGAGTACACCATGGAGGGGTCCTCACAGTGCGTGTTTAGAGACGTGGGTTAAGGCGGACGGTTGACGGGTATGAGGTAAGAGAGCTTACCCAGGTTCAGATCCCACAACGGTGGCGGAATCCCACTCCTACCATAAATCACTATAAGGGCAATATGCCGAGTTACAGGGGTTGGTTCGCTGTGCGAGGTGACTAGAGAGTCTAAGTTATTGTGCCCTAAAGGCTCCCATAGGACCGACTTATATAGTCGCCAGGTCCTAGGGTTGCAGGGAGAAGTCCTAGCCGGACAGGTTACAGAGTCCTACACTGTCTATTACTAGTCTTGTGTATCTTGCACTCCAAGGCTCCGGGTACGTTGGTGACTCCACCGTAGCCTTCCTTTATCCGGCATGGGCCTCGCTTATGGATCCATCTAACTGGGCCGCCCGGCAGGCCATAGGCCATGCTACCGACTATGGGCCACCCGGGTTATCCGGATAAGTGACATGCAATGAGGATACCCATATAGCATATCCCCAACACTTGGTGATGGTGTTGAGGAAGACACCGACGGGTGTCGCGTGGCGAGCCGACCCGATGCGAGAGAGGGCGTAGGCCTCTTCGTTCTTGTGCCGGTAGATCCACTCGACGGAGTACCCGGCGAAGTGTCCCCCTAGCTGGTCCACTGCTTGGTGGTATGCGGCCATGGTGGGGGAGACAGCGTCGCAGGTGCCGGCGACTTGCGCGTCGATGAGGTCGGATTCTTTGTAGCACCATAGGCGGTAGATGTTCATCTCCTTGGCGGCTCGCATGTCATGGAGGAGGGCCTCGTACTTGGCCATGTTGTTGGTGTAGGGGGTGAAGTCGAGGTACACTACATAGCACAACTTGTCGCCCTTGGGGGAAGTGAGCATGATTCCTGCCCCTGCGCCGTCTATGTTCTTGGACCCGTCGAAGTGGAGCGACCAGTAATGGAGGTACGGCAGCTTCTCCGGCTACTGCGCCTCCTCCCAGTCGGCAAGGAAGTCAGCCAGGGCGTGCGACTTGATTGCCTTACGCGGCTTGTACTTAATGTTGCGGACGCCGATCTCGACGGCCCACTTGGCGACTCGCCCAGTCGCTTCGCGGTTTAGGATGATGTCCTGCAACGGCGCTGAGGAGACGACCGTGATTGGGTGCTCCTAGAAGTAGTGCGGCAGTCGCCGCTGGACTCGGAAGACCGCATATACCAATTTCTGGTACTGCGGGTAGGGCTGTCGCGACTCGGTCAGGACTTCGTTGATGTAGTAGACAGGTCGCTGCACGGGGCGCTCATTGCCCTCTTCTGGCCGTTTGACGACCATGACGGCACTAACGACTCGCTCGGATGCCGCGACGTAGACGAGCATGGGATCCTTATCGGTGGGGGCGGCGAGCAGCGGGGCCGCGAGTAGCACTTATTTGATGGCGTGGAGCGCGTCGTCCGCTTCCTTGTCCCACTGGAACGTGGGGTTCTTGTGCATTAGGCGGTAGAGAGGAATTGCCTTCTCGCCTAGCCGGTGTATGAAGCGACTGAGTGTCGCGACTCGCCTGGCCAACCTCTGGACGTCGCGAAGGAACTCGGGTTTCCCGAGACGAGCGATCATGTTGATCTTGGTGGGGTTCACCTCGATGCCTCGCTTGGAGACTACATACCCTAGTAGTTGTCCAGTAGGTACACCGAAGGTGCACTTTCCTGGGTTAAGTTTGATCTTGTACCTCTGCAGGTTTGCCAAGGTTTCGAACAGGTCGGCGAGTAGATCGCCTTGGCGAGTGGACTTCACCACCACGTCGTCGATGTAGACCTGGATGTTGTGGGCAATTTGGCTCCCAAGGCACTCCTGCATGCACCTCTGGTAGGTCGCTTCAGCGTTCTTGAGGCTGAACGTCATGGCGGTGTAGCAGAATGCACTGAACAGCGTGATGAACACCGTCTTCTCCTCGTCCTCGACTTCCATTTTGATCTGGTTGTAGCCAGAGTAGGCGTCAAGGAAACACAACGACTCCGAGCCCGTGGTTTAGTCAATGATTTGATCGATTCGCGGGAGGATGAACTGCTCTTTTGGGCAGGCACTGTTGAGGTTTGTGTAGTCGATACACATAATCCAGGTCCCATTCTTCTTTTCGACCAGGACTTGGTTTGCCAGCCACTTGGAGGATTTGATAGGCCGTATGAAGCATGCGGCGAGTAGACGCTGCACCTCCTCGGCGATTGCTCGGCGGCGCTCTTCATTGAAGGGCCGCAATGACTGCTTGACAGGTCAGCCTTTAGGGTCAACGTTGAGTTTGTGCTCGGCGAGTTCCCTCAGACACCTGGCATGTCGGATGGCTTCCATGCGAAGATGTCACGGTTCTCACAGAGGAACTCGATGAGAGCGCTTTCCTATGCAGGGCTCATGCCTGTCCCGATCGTCACCGTCTAGATGGAGTCGCCCGGGACCTGCTCGACGGAGAATGTGTGCGTGGTGGCCTCGAATGCGGTTGAGCCACTGTTCTCCGAGTTGGGATTCTTTAATATAGTGGGGTCGTCATTGTCGACCCCACTCGCGTACCTAGCGAGCTCCTCGGTATGGTTAGCCTCTGCGGCGATGACGGCGTCGGCGAGCTTGGCGCCCTTTGGCTCGCACTCCATGGACATTTAGGGGTCGCCGTGGTCGGTGATGATGCCGCATGGCCCTGGGAGCTTCATCATGTTGTATATGTAGTATGGCGCCGCCATGAACTTGGCGAACGCTTGTCGCCCCAATACACAGTGGTAGGGGCTGTTGAAGGGCACCAGCTCTAAGACGATCCGCTTGGTGCAGAAGTTTTCTGGTGTGCCGAAGGTGACTGGCAGCGTCACCTTTCCAATCGGGTACGCCTTCTGTATGGGGACAGTGTCGTGGAAGGTAGTGTAGGTTGTCTCGATCATAGACTGTGGGAGCCCCAACCGCCTGAATGTGTCCAGGTAGTCGACCACCAACCATCTGAGCATCAAACATCTGCACCTCCAGATATCCT
This sequence comes from Avena sativa, assembly GCA_916181665.1. Classification (NCBI taxonomy): domain Eukaryota; kingdom Viridiplantae; phylum Streptophyta; class Magnoliopsida; order Poales; family Poaceae; genus Avena; species Avena sativa. The sequence goes on along the minus strand of OV702281.1, from coordinate 128,169,187 downwards.
TGACATATCGCATCTACAACACCAGGAAATTAAATCCACAAGGAATCATACCTATGGACTCGCCCGTTCGGGAACTCACTCACTCGGGGACTCGCCCGCCACTACCAAAACAAAGCACAAAGAAGGGACACTTACCAAGAAGTTCATGGAAACTCTCTATGAAAAACTTCTCCAAGGCCGATAAGTGTTCTTGCAAACCAGCGACGAGCGAGTCGGAGGCCTTCTGCTCATCCTCCTCCGCGACGATCGTGGCCTTGGACCTTTATTTAGAAGAGATCATTGATGCTTTCGCAACCTCTAGCTCCTTTGTTAACAAGACGATTTGCTGCTCCGCTGTGGCCAATGGTGCCTTCGTACTGTCCAACTCGGTGGGTAGAACATAGCCCTCACAGGCATTGGCGATCGAGGAAGAGTGATCCTCTAATAGAAAGAAGATTGCAGTGAAACCTTTCCACAACTACAAGAGTACGAGTTCATCGAGATGAAATCAACTCACCTGCAGTCGCCTGGAATCGCCAATTGGCTTCCTGCGTGACCCGCAGGTCACGTTCAAGGCGCTCCTTTGGGCCTTCCGATCGGCCGACTCCCACTATAGACCCTGAAGACATAAAACTAAATGTGAGCAAGGACTAAAGTTCTAAGCATCTAGCCGCTGAAATTTAGCGACTAGATACTCGAGGGCTAGACAACTAAAGTTTTAAGCATCTAGCCGCTAAAATTCAGCAACTAGATCCTCGGGGACTGGATTACCAAAGTTTTAAGCATCTAGCTGCTGGAATTCAGCGACTAGATCCTTGGAGACTTCATACCTACATGGCAGTGCCTAGCATGCTTTGAAGCTCGATGGGGTCCGCTGATGGCAACACGAACAACGTACGCCCGCATCGCTGCCCGACATCACCACCAACAACCTCAGGAATTTCAGGCGATTGCGGTCCATTAGCCACAGAGAAGGTTCTCACCACAAAGCGAGGGAACATTGCAGCAATCGCTGCTGGAGCACTAGCCGCAGGAACCGGTGCCTCCGCTGGCGTGGTCGGTTTGCTCAGCTCCGAGATCTCAACCACCTCGCCCTTCGAAGGAATGGGGGCTCCATGTTGACCCGCTTCCTCTTCTTCCATGGTAGTGGAATCACCCTCCTTCTTCTTCTTCGCACCTTCGACTGCCGCCTCGACTTTGTCGCCCTTCCTTTTCTTGGAAAGGTCGACTCCTCCTTTGGCGGTGACTGGCGGAACCTTAGCCACTGAAGGATAATCCGCTGGACACATTCAAGCGGTTGCGGCGGGAGCACAAAGTGGTGTTGTAGATGCGGGAGTTCCCGAACGGGCGAGTCCATAGGTATGCTTCCTTGTGTATTTAATTTCCAGGTGTGACGGTGGTGGTGGCCACGGCTACCCTCTCAGCAATGTGCGTCCAAGCCATCCTCTAGGGGATTTTGTCGTCGGATTGTCGACAAGTACGCCATAGGGGGTCCTAGTGGCTTTGGAAAGATGGGGTGTGAGACATCGGATGTTCCAGGAGCGGTGAGCACAAGTTTACCTAGGTTCAAATCCGACTGTGGTGATCGGATCCTACTCCTGCTAGCAACCCAGTAATATATCGGCGTAAGTCGGACGTTACAACGGATTACAAGAGTGGTTCGCCTGTGCGAGTTGGTTGTGGTTGTCTATTGAGTTATTTGTGTTATGCCCTAAAGGCTCCCATAGGGCCGGTTTATATAGTCACCGGGGCATAGGGTTACAGGAGAGACCTACCCGGCTACATTACAGAGTCGGTAACTATGTACAGCTTGGACTACAAGTAATACTAGAGGCCTAAGTCGGTAACTCTTCTGGACCTTGTCGTAGCCGGAACTGGCTCCTCCTCTGCTCTGACTGGGCCCCCGTGAAGCAAAGCTCTAACCCATTGGTGGGCCACCCTGGTCAGCGAGTCCTGTGGGTATACCCGGAAAGCTTATCCCAATAGTAGCCCCCGGAAGTCTCCAAGATCTGAAGTCGGATAAATCGTCTAGCTTGATGGTTTCTTTGTCTTGAGAATCTTGAAGGGTTCCCGAAAACTTCTTTCATTAGTGTAGGATTCCGAGTCAATCGAGTCGGATATATTTTGCTTTGACCTTAATCTTTTCCTTGCTTCAATTGAAACATAAGCCAGATTTTACAGCGGCGTGCTGACTAACAACTTTACAGGCCAGGTCCTGTCACTGACAGGATTTCCATCAGCACGACTGTTGGTGGGTCCGTTCCTTACGGAACTGAATGCCATTTCAATGCCAATGCGAAAATCGACGGGGCGGAAGAGTCGCGGGGAAGCTAACTCCTCCTCTCCTATACGCGTGGCGATAATCACGCGTCTCACCGCACGAATATTGACGCAGAGACAAATAAAGAGGAGAGAAAAACCTTCTTGTCAGATTCACCTCTTCGTCGATTCATTCATTGCTTCCTCGTACTCCTTGAGCTCTCTGCACTAGTTCCCATCTGCACACTGTTGAGAAAAAATCTCACCTTCCCCCACTAGTCCTTCTTCCTCTAAGATCTATGGCTTTTGCCTCAACCTCTGGAGCGGCAACGGCGGGTTCGTCGGCAGTGGAAGAGTATAAGATGCGGGGTCTATCGATCCCCAGCGCCATGGATAACGCGGAGATCCAAGTCATGGAGGACAAAGGGTTCATCATTGCTGGTGCCTGGCGGAGTGCCTCAGGACACGCCGTCCCCGTTCCGCTCGACGGCGAGAGGGTGTTGTTCGGCACTCACGTCGACCACGGCCTGAGCTTTCCACCGTCGGACTTCCTCGTCGACGTCCTCAATCACTATGGTTTTCAACTCCATAACCTTCCTCCCAACTCTCTGCTTGAGATTAGTTCTCACGCAACTTTGTGCGAGGGTTTTCTTGGCATTAGGCCAAGTCTCACCCTTTTCGGTACTACTATGGTACTCGTAAGAATTCCATCAGTGTCGGCATGCCTTATGTCACCGGCACACTTAGATTAGTCCTTAGGAGGAATCGGATCTATCCTAGGATTAATGCTAGTGAATCCATCAAATGCTGGGCCGGAACTTTCTTCTATCATAGGGATATTCCGGCTCCTGGAAAGGCAGAATGTCTTCCGACGTTCGTCAATGGTGCCGCTCCCCACAAAGATTCATGGGACGCGGATGCGCCGGAGCTGTCGGGTATTTTGATCTTTGACAAGAGGCGGATCGATTTTTTGATGAAGCATGAGGGACTCCGTGGATCCGACTTGATCCACTGTGGGATGGAGCGCCAGATTCAGCCTCTCCAGCACCACAGAGGACGCCTCATGCACCAGATCACGAGCGACAAGAAGGACAAGATGAGGGTCAGTTCTAGCTGGCTCGCGCCAAAGGACTACAAGACCCTCATGCAATATTTGATCAAGGAAAGAGTGGAACGGAAAGTTCCGGAAGATTCCCTGAAGATGTATACGACCAACCGTCCTCTAACTCTGGTAAATATTTCGACTCTGCTTTTGCGTTTCGTCGTTATTTTCGGTTCTTTCTCCGACTCTACTTTCATCGATGCTTTTCGACTTTGTCATCTCGAGAAACTCTTCGAGTCCGAGCTAGCTCCACTAGAGGGCTATGCTTCAGGTGACCCAGAGGTGACGGAGGATGAGGAGGTGCAAGAAGTTGCCACCCCCGCCTCCAAGAAGCGTAAGGCGAAGGAAGTTGTTGCTGCTGGTAGCCAAGTGCTGCCAGTAGTTAAAAAGTAAGCACCTCACCTTTCATTTTTAGTACTCCTGTACATTTATTTCTTTCCAGAACATACCTAATTTTTAGGATTTTCGTGTTCTAGAGATAAATCAGTGTTGAAGAGCAAGATAAAGCCGGACAGCAAGCCAGGTAAGCAGATGCGTCAGTAGAAGCTTGTTATCTCCCTTGTTGTACCGCCGTCGACTCCATCGACTAATCTGTCTGCGCAGGGAGCTTCTGCATCCCCTTATGCTGGCTAGATCTCAAAAGCCCTGGTCACCATTAATGACAAGGCAACTAACAAGGGTGAACCCGTGAAGGGTAATGATCCCATGGTGATGACCATAGGAACGGTGGATAAGGTGGTTGACTCTGCTGTCCCTGGCCTCCAGAGGAAAGATAAGGAAGAGATTCTCAGGCTGGCCCAATCCAGTCTTGAGAAGCAAACCTTGACTCCAGAGGCAGCGAGCCAAGAAGAGGAGGACGTCAAACTGGTCAGCCTCCTAGACCAAATTTTGGTCCGGGACGCCAAAGTCGCATCTGGCAAACTTCCAGCGATGGATGTTCCGTCCCTCACCCTTACCGAGAAGGTGTTTCACAACACCAAACTCGGATTTGAAAATATGCACCTCGAACACATTGTAAGTTTCTGATTCTTTTTTGCATTTATTATCATATCGTCGAGCCCAAAGCATAAAGTCAGATAAACATCGTTGGATTCCGAGTTGATGCTTTTAGGTTGCAAAAGAACGATGTAGTGTAGCCCCTAAGGCTCGTGCTGTAATTTTACTTAGATAAATTTGCATCTCGAGTCTTAGTAGCCGTCTGAAAGTATTCCGTCTCTATACTTACAGAAAATTGCATCTTCCAACTAGGAATTGCTCAAGAATATTTCCAATAAGATCAAAGATATCAAAGTTTTGCGCCTTGAAAATTGGAAGTTAAAAATTGAGAAAGATGAAGCAGAAGGTAAACTTTTCTGGCTTCCTCTTTGTCAGTTATCTGTTTTTTCATAGTCGAATTTGCTTTGTACGACTGATATTTTGTCTTTGCTGAATTGTTATGTCAATCCAGCAAGATGGTGGAGCAGGCCGAAAACTTCAAGGTGTTGGAGATAGAAAATGTCGAACTCCAAGACAAGCTGGAGAAGCTAATTTTGGAATCGGAGAAATCCGTAGCCGCAGTCCTGGAGTCAAGCAATCACGAGAGCATGAGGCTCGAGAAGCTCCTAGCCCTCTGAGACAAGGAACTTGCTGATCTCAGGAAGGACTTTGATATCCAAAGGGATCTTGCCCAGGCCTCATCTAGTGAACTAGACAGCCTCCGCAAGGAGCATGTTGAATGGAATCACTCCGTGCTTGGTAAGATTTCCGAATCTTTTTACTTTTTGTTGTTCATTTTTTGACTTTCGTTTAGCCAAATTTTGACTTTTTGGTTCTTTCCAAGCCCCCTGAATCTTTCTGACTCTTCCACTTCTGAACCTCTCCTCGAGCGCATTAATCTCGTCGGAGATGTCTTGTTCGACTTCCTCCAAACTCTAAAAGAGGTTGGGAAAGCTGATCGAGGACTGGAAGAACTCCTATGCTCAGACTGCTGCGCAAACAGCTCTGACCATGGTGATGATCCACCATAGCAAAATGGAAATCTGGCACGTCACCAAGGGCATTGCCGAGGAGGATGATGAGGGTAATCCGAAGGACATCAAGGCCATCCAAGTGTCTTAGGCAGGTTACGATTGTCGGGTGGCGGAGATGACCAATTATATGACGCCATTCTTAGAATCCGTCGCCGCTCCTCCCTCGCCCCAAGAGCCAGAATCCAACAATTCTTCCAAGTCTGAGATCGAGGGAGATACTGCTGTTGATTCAAGTGCTCCAACTGCTTCATCGCCACCGCCTGCAGCATAAACAATTTCTATATCTTAAACTTATGGCAATGTAATGATGGATACAATGTTTATTTTGTGCGGGTCTATAAAAACTGATGCTTTTACTATCTTTAGCACTTTTGTTTATATTTTTATGCTTTGTGCTTGAAAGTTTCTAAAGCACTTTGCTTTTTTTTATGCCTATACTTATCGGTTTATCTGGCTCTCTGCCTCGTCCCTTTCATGGGTCGGCCAACCTTTAGCACAGAAACTTTGCTGAGCAACGGAGCGTAATTGCTAAACCAATTTAAAGTCGGAAACAAAGCCGGTTTCTAGTACCAACAAATCATTACTCGGAAAATTCCCGCGTCTAAGCAATCAGATAAAGAATCAAAGTATAGACAATAATTTTAACTTTGTACCCTAAGGCAACATTTGTAAATTATTCAAAAATCGTGACCAGAACGAACATGAGCATAAAGTACTTTCAAGAATTTTGGGATTTTTAAAAAAATTACATGCTCTTTTAGGAAATAAGATGGCAAAAACGTCTCAAAGATAACTATATGAGGAAACTAATACTTTATTTCACTTTGAACATGTACATATATGTTTACAAGGAAATATAACTAAGAATAGAAGGGACGTAGTTGTGCAATATTCCATGGACGGTCTATTTCATCCGGGTATATGCTGCCACCAGCTCTCTTCCTTTTCCGAGTATCTAGTCTTTCCTTGACTGGTATCATGTCGGTTAAATAATATGACCCGTTATGCAGAACTCTGCTAACCATAAAAGGTCCTTCCAAAATTGGGGAAGTTTGTGCTTTCTCTTTTGCACAAGTCGGAGAACAAAATCGCCTTTTCTGAAAGAACGGTTTTGCACTCTCTGACTATGATACTTGCGTAACTTCTGCTGATAGGTTGTAGATCTCTGCTCATCAACGACGCATACTTATTCGATTATATCGAGATCATCTTGCTGGAAAACTTTTGCATCTTCTTCGATATACGCTTTAACTTGTGGAGCCTAATGAATCAGATCACTTGGAAGAACTGCTTCTGCACCGTAGACCAAGAAGAAAGGAGTATAGCCGGTTGACATGTTAGGAGTTGTACGTAAGCTCCATATCACAGACGGTAATTATTCCGCCCAAGCCCCCGCAACCCGATGAAGTGGTTCTTCGAGACGTGGTCAGATTCCTTGTAGAATAAGGCCATTATTTCTTTTGACTTGTCCATTGACTTATGGATGTGAGACTGATGCAATATCAAGTCGGATCCCTTGCTCTTCACAGAATTCGGCTAGTTCACCCATGGGAAAGTTGCTCCCGTTTTCAGTAATTATACTGTGCAGATATCCTAATCTGATGATTACGTCCTCGACGAATCTTCTGGCTGTGGCTCCATCGCAACTTGTTACGAGTTTAGCCTCAATCCATTTTGTAAATTTATCCACCATCACTAGTAGGTGAGTAAATCCATATTTCGCCGTGCGAAACGGCCCTACCATATCAAGCCCCTAGACCACGAACGACCATGTAATAGGGATTATTCGCAGCTATTAAACTGGAACATGTGCCTGATGAGCGTACTTTTGGCAGCCCTTGCATGTTTTGACTAGTTTGTCGGCATCCATCTTAGCTGTAAGCCAAAAGAATCCGTGTCGAAAAGCTTTTGCCACTAAGGATCTGGCTGCAGCATGGTGACCACACTCTCCTTCGTGGATTTCTCTTAAGATTTCCACTCCTTCTTTCCAAGAAATACATCTCTGAAACATGCTAGAAACACTCTGTTTATAGAGCTCACCATTTATTATAGTGTAGGCTTTTGCTCGTCGGACAATCTGCCGGCTCAAGACTTCGTCTTCAGGTAGTTTTCCGTCTATCAGGAAATCCAGATAGGGTTTTGTACAACTAGGAATTACATCCAGAACTGTTATTAAAGGTGAGTCGGATTTCGTCAGATAGTCCTCATCAACTCCGACTATGGAGGGGACCCTTAAATGCTCTAAAAAATCTCATCTGGTACTTGTTTCCGCGCAGAGACAATTCTTGATAGTGCATCTTCTTCCTCATTTTCTGCTCGAGGAATGTGTTGAACCTCAAAACCCTCGAACGATTTGGATAGTTCATCCACAACAGCTTTGTATGCTGCCATGTGCTTTTTTGCGTTGGAAATATCGGATACTTGCTGAGCAACTAAATCCGAGTCTCCATAACACATGAGTCTTGATATGCCAATGTTCTTGGCCATGCGTATTCCAAGTAGCAGTGCTTCGTACTCGGCAATATTATTGGTTCCCGTGAAGTGTATTTGCAACACATAGAACATCTTATCTCCTTGAGGTGATTTCAGAACCACGCCAACCCCCGAGCCTCCTCGTGATTTTGATCCATCAAAGTGAAGGGTCCAAAATTCCGAGTCTGGACGGCCTGTGTTTTTTGCCGTTTCTGTCCAATCAACAACAAAGTTGACGAGAATTTGGGACTTGATTGTTGTACGTGGTTTGTACTCAATGTCGAAAGCTACAAGCTCTATTCCCCACTTCGCGACACGTCCTATGGCGTCACAGTTGTTGATTATATCTCACAGAGGAGCTGTGCTCACTACTATGATCTTGTGCTCTTGAAAATAGTGGTGTAGCATTCTAGATGCAAAGAACACTCCATAGGCTAGCTTTTGATGATGTGGATACCGTTGCTTTGATTCTGTTAGGACCTCACTTAGATAATAAGCTGGATGTTGCACCTTATGCTCGTGGCCTTCTTCCTTGCGCTCAACTACAGTTACCATGCTTATGACCTTGTTGGTCGCTGCAATGTAGAGTAACATAGGTTCCTAAGGTTCTGGCGCTGCGAGAACTGGTGGGTTTGAAAGCAGATCTTTCAAACTTTGCAGGGCAGTTTCGGCTTCTGGGGTCCAGGCAAATTTTTCGGTTTTCTTCAAGAGTTTGTACAAAGGTGTGGCTCTTTCGCCGAGCCGGTTGACGAACCGACTCACCGCTACAATGCAACCAGTGAGGCGTTGTACGTACTTTAGGCGGGCCTGGTAATATTTAAGATAGCCTTGATTTTGTCCCGGTTCACCTCTATGCCTTGCTCAGAGACGATGAAACCTAACAATTTTCCTGCTGGAATTCCAAAGAAGCACTTCTTCGGATTTATCATCATATTGAATTTTCGTAGACTAGCAAATGTTTCATCCAAGTCGGAAATTAGAGTTTCCTTATTTTTGGACATAACTGCTATGTCGTCTACATATACATGGACGTTGCGTCTGATTTGGTCATTGAGACAACGTTGCATGGTACGTTGATATGTTTCTCCTGCATTCTTTAAGCCAAAAGGCATAGTTTTATAGCAGAAGGTTCCAAAAGGAGTGACGAAAGACGTCTTAATTTTATCCAACTTTCTCATCTGTATTTGGTGATATCCGGAATATGCATGGAGAAAACAGAGTAATAACGACTCCGCCGTTGAGTTGATAAATTGATCGATTCTTGGCAAAGGAAACTGATCTTTTGGGCATGCCTTGTTCAAAGCGGTATAATCAACACACATCCTTAAATCAATGGTGTCCTTTTTAGGGAGGAGTACAGGATTTGCCACCCAATCTATATGGATGACCTCTGTTATGAAATCCGCTAACTCTAGGCGGGCTAATTCCTTGGCTATTGCTTTGCACTTTTCATCACCAAACCGTCGTAAGGACTGTTTGACGGGTTTAGCGTCTGGGTACACATTAAGAGAGTTCTCGACAAGTTCCCTAGGTACTCCAGTCATGTCAGATGGCTGCCATGCGAAGATATCACTATTAGCTTTGAGGAACTCGACAAGCGTGCTTTACTATGCGTGGCCTAAGCCTATCCCTATGTTCGTCGTCTTGGAGGGATCATCTTCCTTCAGTGACGTCTTCTTCGTCTCTTCCGACGCCTTGAACTGCAAACTTGGCTTCAGCACCTCGTTCTTCGTGGCGGGCATCTCGGACGGATTGATGGTCTTCTTGATCTCCTGGTACTATTGGGCGTGCAACACAGCTTCGGCGAAGGCAGCAGATCCTTCGTTGCACTCTCACGCCTTCCTTGAATTTCCTCGTACAGTGATTACGCCGTTTGGACCTGGAAGTTTAATGATGTTGTAGATGTAGCAGGGACGGGCCATGAACGCCTAGTAAGCCGGACGTCCAAAGATGGCATGGTAAGCACTTTTGAATGGTACCACCTCAAAAGAGAGTGGCTCGGTACGGTAATTGTCTCAGGTTCCAAATGTCACGTCCAGAGTAATCTCACCCAGAGAATCAGCCTGTCTCCCTGGTACAATGCCATGGAAAGTTACACTGTTGTAAATCAGCTGGCTCTCGGGTAGCTTCATGCAGTGGAGTGTCTCAATATAGAGGATGTTGATGCCGCTCCCACCGTCCATGAGTGTTTTTGAGAACTCATAGACATCAATAAGAGGATTAACAACTAGAGGGTACTTTCCCCGACGATGTGTTTTCCTCGGGTGATCTGAACAATGAAAAGTGATGGTCACCTCTGACCAATCCAGGAATTGTGGGACAGTCGAAACTGTGGTTTTGAGCTCATGAAGAACCGCCTTCTTGTCCTTAGCTGGTTGAGATCCAAGGAAGCAGACGTATGCGTCTTTCTTAGTCGGAAAAGTTTTCTTTCCATCCGGCTTGGGTTCTGCGGTGTCTTCCTCCTCTTCCATGTCGGAATCTTCCTTGGGCTCCTTTCCTTTCTTGGAATATTTCTTTCCTTTTTGTCGCTTGGCTCTGTAGCCAGCGGATTCTTCTTTCTTGATGTCGTCATTGAAAAGACACTCGGCATTTTTGTGGGTAGATCCTCCGTTACTATCCAAGTGGTGAACACAGGGATTATTGGCAATGTCAGCCCAGGTATAGGTTCTTCCAGGTTGTTGGTCTCCTCTGCCCTGGATTCGGGAAGTTCCTAGGCCTCTACCCCGGCTGCCTTTGCGCCCTCCTCGTCCTCCAGATCTGAACGTTGCGTTGACAGCTCCATTGTACGGAGCTGGCTTTTCGTCCGAGGTGTGCTTGCGCTTCTGAGTTTGCTTTGGTTGTTTGGCCGCATTGGGATTGGCCAGAATATTTAGCAGCCCTTTTGAATCGTCATCGGCGTCAGCATATTTGCTTGCCATCTCTATCATTTCTCCCAAATCCGTGACGTGGTCACGTTTCAGCCTATGACGTAAAAGTCTGACTTGAAGTCCTGCAATAAAAGCTTCTATCGCAGTTTGCTCGTTTACTCCTTCGCAGGAGTTGTTCGTATCGATCCAGCGTCCGAAGTAATCCCGGCAGGTTTCTCCGGGTCTTTGAGTGCAGCGCTGCAAGTCTCCGACTATGCAAGGCATCCTGTATGTTCCCTCGAAGTTTGAAAAGAACGCACTTTGCATATCATAACAGTTATGAATTGAATTCTCTGGTAGTTTATTGTGCCATGATCGAGACGTCTTACTCAACATCAGTGGGAGTTATCGAACTGCAACCAGGCTGTTTCCTCCTTTGGGGATGCAGCAAGCCTGGAAAAAATCATGTATCCAAGTATCTGGCCGAGCTGCACCGTCATAGGGCTGAATATGTTTGGCAATACCAAAATCAACCAGAAATTTGGTCTGACATATGCGTAGACAAAAGCATTTGGGTCCCACGTATACATATTCTTCCTCGTACCGCCGCGGTTCTATGTTAGATTCGATGCGATGGTGAGCGTCGTTTGGCGAGAGAGATTTGCACCTTGGAGGCTCGCGGCTTCTGCGCGGTGGAGTCAGATTTCTGCTTCTCCTCTCACCATTGCTGCCTCCGCCCCTGTGGCTCCCATGGCTACGACGTGATCCTTCATGGTCGATGCTGGGAGGTGATGGTGGCCCTGGTGGATTATTTCTGGCTGGGTTTCTTGGTGGTGGTGGTGGAGCCTCATTATGCTGAATCTAATGCATGTTCCTTCGGGCATCATCCTTACTTGATTCGGGACGATCCGGATCATCTCTTCGTCCGGCATTGCCAGCCAGAAGGCTTGGTGGTGGAATCCTTAGCCGATCTTGTTCCTCTCACCGGCGATGTGTTTTCGGGTCTTCTTTATAGCAGTTGTTTTGCCGACGATGGTCCTGATGAGGAACCATTGCCCTGATGGCGTCTTTGGACGCAGCCGGAATAACTCTTTCCTAGTCCCGTGCCGGCCTGCGAGAGTGGCCGTTTGAGCCGGTTCTTGAATTCTCTTCTTCTCCACGGGGACGATAACGCCGAGTCGTATCCCTGCGAAGCCTTACGTCAACGCTTTGGTCGGTGCCAGTGTGGAAAAACTCGGATTTTGAGGCCAGCTTGCCACTAAATGAAGCAGTCGTCTTCTGCTGCGTTAATCCTTTGTCTAGCAACACGACGCACTGCTAGACCTGCTACGGAGACGGATTGTTGGCGAGGATGGCACAAGCTGCAGCAGCGTTTTCCACCGGCGTGTTGTAGACTCGGATCTTCTCTCCATATTTTCCGTCGAATAGATCTTTGTGGATATCCGGATTCTTGTTGGCAAGAAATGGACCTCCCCTTGTTTTGTTTGGATGTCGCTTGAAATCTGACTGATATCTGGAAGGATCACTATCTAACTGCTGTCTCATCTCGACGAGGCGTGCGACCTCTTCAAGTAGAAACAAGCGGTGTTTTTCCAGATCCTCAGCCCTTTTCTCCAGCTCCTCCGGCGTAAGATCCGAAGCCGTTGGTGACAACGTGTCCATCCACAGGAGGATCGATCGGGGTGGGATTAATAGGATCTCCGTCCTGATTCTCCATCTCGATATCTTCATCAACTTTTTCTTCGTCGGTTTCCTCGACGTCCGGCTCTGCCGGAGTCGGGTTTTTGTTTTTCTTCTTCTTCTTTGACTGCCATGTAGCCTTAACGTGCGTACCAGTGGCAAAGATGGCTTTTGGTCCGGTAGTAGGGGGATAAACTTCCGTCGGTACTTTCTGTCATGGTTGGCTTGTGGACCTCAGAGGGATCTCCGGTGTCCATGTCATCCTACGGGGTATAGCTTTCATCCATGCTATCATATGGACTAGGAGGAGTTTCCGGCTCACCTTGCGTTTGCTTGGAGACGTGCTCTTGTTCGTAGTCCTCTATCTCTTTGTCAAAGTCTCAAAGTTCTTGCGACGTGATTGACTCCGTTGGGGAGCCAAGTAAGTCGGTGTTTTCTTCGATTGTGTCTAGGACTGAGTCGCTACCAGCTCCAGCATCGACAAAGTCGGATCCAGTGCTTATGTGGTATTCGAAACAGTGCTTCTTCTTGTTCATGTTCTTGAGGTACTTGTATAACTTGGTTTCCGCTTCTACGTCAGCAAAGTTGGATCCGTAGCGGATGTATTCCTCGTCTGTGTATCCCAACTCGCTGGAGAGATCAGATTTGGATTCTTGTTCCACCTCTTCTTCACTATAGGAGTGGGCTGGGTGGGTTTGTTTTTCTCCGGGACCCTAAACTCTTCCTCCTCTGTGGACAAAGTAGATCCATATTTTTCTCCCACCATGGTCATCACCTCAAGGGTGGGTTGGGAGGGTTCAGCAAAACCGAGATAGATATCGATAACGCCGATTGACATGATCGTGTAGGTCGTCACGGGTTTTGAAGCCGGAATCCAAGTCTCATCTAGAAGGATGAGAGGGACATCATTGGCGTAGACCACGCGACCCATGGCGATTGTTTTGCCGATTCCTGCACGCGCAGATTCTGCCTGTAACGATGCTCCAAAAGTCACCTGCCCCACGGTGGGAGCCAACTATCGTCGGATAGTCGAAAAGTACGCCATAGGGGGTCCTAGTGGCGTTGGAAAGATGGGGTGTGAGATGTCGGATGTTCCAGGAGTGGTGAGCACAAGTTTACCAAGGTTTAGATCCGACTGCGGTGATCGGATCCTACTCCTGGTAGCAACCTAGTAATATATCGGTGTAAGTCGGATGTTACAGCGGATTACAAGAGAGGTTCGCCTGTGCGAGTTGGTTGTGGTTGTCTATTGAGTTATTTGCGTTATTCCCTAAAGGCTCCCATAGGGCCGGTTTATATAGTCACCGGGGCCTAGGGTTACATGAGAGACCTACCCGGCTATGTTACAGAGTTGGTAACTATGTACATCTTGGACTACAAGTAATACTACAGGCCTAAGTCGGTAACTCTTGTGGGCCTTGTCATAGCCGGAACTGGCTCCTCCTCTTTATCTAAATCGGCCCCAGTGAAGAAAATCTCTAACCCATTGGTGGGCCACCCTGGTCTGCGAGTCCTGTGGGTATACCAGAAAAGCATATCCCCAACATATTTCTCCCACCGAGGTGATCCCTGGGGGGCTAACAGAGGTGTGGCGCTATCTCGAGGAAGCGTCTGCCGTGATCAAGTGGATGGCATGGTCGGCCTTATGTCGCGGAGCCACTACTGAGCTGAGTCTTGGACTCTCGCACTTCCCCGGCTACTTCGACCTTGATGATGTCACCAGCGGGTACCCCTCGGCAACTGGCTCGATGGAGATCACAGAGGTGTTGAAGTTGACTGCCTAGGACACTCCTTTCGTGGAGCGAGTGTTGGCGATGGGGGATTTGTTGTCGTACCAGGAGACGGTGTTGGTGTCAAATGACCCCAAGCTGAAACACCGCGACCTAGAGTCGCAGCAACCTTTCCGGTCATCACTTGCAAAGAAGTTGACGACGTACCCAGCGAACCCTTGGGATCCTTTTGTCGTGTCAAGGGTGGTGGCGGCGCCTCTGCTTCCAAGCCTGTAGAGTAAAGGATTGCCCTGAGGCATTTTGTTAGTTGTAGCGACTGGCTGCTTTTCTATATACCTCAATGATGAACAATGTATTTTGTTGCTGAAGAAAAAGAAAACGTCAATCGACTTGTATTGCTTTGTGATTTCTTTTTGTTTGTATTTTTGGTTGTGCGAGTTCCCGAGCGTGTCCACCCTTTAATGGGGTTTACCTCGCATGTGTGTAATTTGTGTTAGACTGTTAGTTTAGTCAGGGTCGACTCGCCGTGGCTCGTAGAGCCAGTCGCTTGGCGACCCCAAGGGGTGATCTGTACTTGGCTATTTTCCCGGACGCGAGCAGGGTCGGTTAGGAGAGTCCCCGAGCGTGGTAGTTAGCCGTTCTAGTCGCATGCCCGAGGTAGGTGAGGACGTGGTGTGTTTTTTGTAACGCAACTCTCCTCCTGGCCTAGAAAGCCAGTCGCATGGTGTGTCCTAGGCATGCTCTCGTACTTGGTGTGATCCCGAGCCGTGTGGGGTTTGTTTTGGGCAAGTCCCCGTGCGTGGTACTTATCCATTCGATTCGCTATGCGCAAGGATGTGGAGGACAGGTTGCTGTGAGAAGCATGTTCGGTTGTCTTGGCTCGGTAGGCTAGTCGAGCGAGGCGACTCTGATGGTGGCTCCGGGGTTGCGTTTTCGCGGACAACAAAAGGCCAAAATATTTTTGGTGCCCATGTGCCACACTACTTAGCCGTGCCGGTCGCTTGACCAAGGGTTGACTTCCTTGGGTATCATATCACTAAGTGTACGAGTGCGATTGGAACATGAGGGTGGAGAGTAAGCAAATTTGTGCGATTCAAATTTATTTAATTATATAGCACTTGAGTAGAAGTTTTAGTTCTACATACAGAACTTTTGGAGGAGGTTTACATTCCATGGCTGCCCGACGTGGATCTGGTCGTTGCCTGGTACATCGATGAGGTAGTAGGCGTCATCGTCGAGGACTCTCCCTATGGTGAATGGTCCCTCCCACGGGGGAGAGAGCTTGTGCATGCCCCCCTTGTCCTGGATGAGTCGCAGGACCAGGTCGCCTTCCTAGAAAGTGCGAATCCAGAATCGGCGGCTGTGATAGCGGCGGAATCTCTGCTGGTAGATGGCGGTGCGAGAGCGAGCTAGGTCGCGTGCTTCATCGAGCCGGTCAATCCCGTCTTGGTGGGCAATCTCGTTGTATGCCTCCGCATAGTTGATGACCAGAGACGAGTCGTGTTCCAGGTCGGTTGGCATGACGGCCTTCATGCCATACACCATGAAGAAGGGTGTAAACTCTGTTGATCGGTTGACAGAGGTGCGAATTCCCCATAGCATGGAGGGAAGCTCTTCGACCCAACATCCAGGGGTTGGCTCGAGGGGAACCTGTAGTCATGTCTTGAGGCCATGGAGAATGCTTTGGTTGACGTGCTCTGCTTGGCCATTCGACTCCGGGTGGGCGACTAAAGTGAGGTTGAGTCGTATGTCGTGCTACTCGCAGAAATTAGCCATGGTGCCTTTTGCGAAGTTGGTGCCATTGTCCGTGATGGTCTTATGCGGGTACCCGTCCCGGTAGATGAGCTTGTGGAGGAACTTGGTGGCGGTCTTGCTGTTGCACTTCTCGATTGGTTTCGCCTCGACCCATTTGGTGAACTTATCGACTGCGACCAGGAGGTGGGTGTAGCCAGACGTGGCCTTTTTGAACCAGCCCACCATGTCGATGCCTCGTACGGCAAATGGCCAGGTGATGGGGATTGTATTGAGGGCCGAGCCAAGGATGCGTGTCTGGTTGGCGTATTTCTAGCACCCGACGCAGCGTTGGATGATGTAGGTGGCGTCGGCATGCATGGTGAGCTAATAGAAGCCATGTCGCGTGGCTTTGGCGACTATCGACCGAGCACCGACGTGATGGCCGCAGTCGCCGACGTGGATGTCTTGGAGGATCTTGTGTCCTTCCCCTGGTTGTGCGCAGTGCTGGAACACGCCGGTCACGCTACGCTTGTGGAGTTCGCCGTTGATGATGATGAAGGATTTGCAGTGTCGCATTATCATTCGCGCCTCTGTCTCGTCCGAAGGTAGGATCCTGTTCTCGAGGTAGGCGAGATATGGCGTTGTCTAGTCGCTAGGCTCTGAAATCATGGCGACCAGGGCGGGCTCGGATTACAGTGCTATCCCGACGTTGATCTCCTTCGTCGGGGAGACCGAAGGCTTGTGGATGTTGTCGAGGAAGATGGCCGCGGGTGGTGTTTGCCGAGCCGATCCGATGCAGGAGAGTGCGTCGGCCTCCTCGTTTTTGTTTCTGTCGATCCACTCGACGGAGTAGCCGACGAAGTGGCCTCCCAGCTGGTCCACCGCTTGGCGATATGCTACCATGGTGGGCGAGATGGTGCCGCATGTACCAGCGACTTGTGCGGCTACGAGGTCGGACGTAGACGACGTAGAAGAGCATCGGCTCCTTGTCGATAGGGGCGGCAAGTAGCGGTGCTGCGAGTAGCACTTCCTTTAGCACATTGAGCGTGTTGTCTGCTTCTCTGTCCCACTAGAAAGTGGGGTTCTTGCGCATCAGGCAGTAGAGATGCATTACCTTCTCGCCGAGCCAGGGGATGAAGCAGGTGAGGGCGGTGACTCGACCGACCAACTTTTGGATGTCACGGAGACACTCGGGTTTCCTGAGTCGTGCGATGGTGTCGATCTTGGTGGGGTTCGCTTTGATTCCTTGCTTGGAGACTACACACCCTAGGAGCTGTTCGATGGGCGCGCCGAAGGTGCATTTCCATGGATTGAGCTTGATCTTGTACCTCCACAGATTGGCGAAGGTTTCAGCCAGGTCGGCAAGCAGGTCACTCTGGTGAGTGGATTTTACCACCATGTCATCGATGTAGATGTGGATGTTGCGGCCAATTTCACTCGCGAGGCACTCCTACATGCACCGTTGGTAGCTCGCACCGGCATTTTTAAGGATGAACGTCAAGGAAGTGTAGCCATAGGTGCCGAATGGCATGATCAACGTTATTTTCTAATCATCCTCGACCGCCATCTTGATCTGGTTGTAACCAGAGTACGCGTCGAGGAAGCACAGCGACTCCGATCCCGCGGTCGAGTCGATGATCTGCTCGATGCATGATAGGACAAACTCCTCCTTCGCGCAGGCGCTGTTCAGGTTGGTGTAGTCGATCCACATTCTCCAGGTCTTGTTCTTCTTCAGAACCAGGACTGGGGTTGCCAGCCACTTGGAGTACTTGATGGGCCGAATGAAGCCTGCGGCGAGTAGACGCTGCACTTCTTTGGCAATTGCTTGGCGGATCTCTTCATTGAAGGGCTGCAGTGATTGTTTTACAGGTTGTGCTTTGGGGTCGGCATTGAGTTTGTGCTCGGGGAGTTCCCTCGAGACACCTGACATGTTAGATGGTTTCCATGCGAAGATGTCGCGATTCTCACAGAGGAATTCGATGAGCATGATGTCCTATGTGGGGCTCATGTTTGTCACGATGGTGACCGTCTGGCTAGAGTCGTCCGGGACTAGCTCGACGGTGCGTGTGTGCGTGGAAATCTCGAACGCTGTAGAACCGACGTTTTTTGTGTTGAGCTTCTTCAAGATCATGGGGTCGTCCTTGTCAATGCCACTCGCATATTTGGCGAGTTCGTTGGCATGGTTGGTTTCCACGGCGATGACGATGTCCGCGAGTTCAGCGCCTTTTTCATCGCATTCCACGACCATGTCAGGGTATCCGTGGACGGTGATGATGTCGCATGGCCCTGCGAAATTCATCATGTTGTACGTGTAATGCGGGGCCGCCATGAATTTGGTGAATGCTTGTCGCCCAAGGACATAGTGATAGGGGATACAAAAATTCACTAGCTCGAAGATGATCCTCTCGGTGCGGAAGTTGGAGGGTGTGCCGAAAGTGACTGGTTGCATCACCTTGCTGATCGGGTATGCCTTCCGACCAGGGACAATGCCGTGGAAGATGGTGAGGGTCGATTCTACCATCGACTGTGGGAGATGCAGTCTTCTGAATGTATCTAGGTAGAGGATGTTGATGGAGCTCCCGTCATCCGTAATTTTCTTGGGGAGCTGATGGCTCAGTTGATGTGGAGCCTGTTGGGAACCCCAAGAGCAAGGTGTGAAGCAGAAAGCAGCAAGTCTTCCCTCAGTAGAGACCGAGGATATCGAACCAGAAGGAGGAAGTAAACGTCACACAGGTGTTGCAAGCAACGCGGAGACCTACACAACACAAACTCAAGACTTTGCCCCAACGAACAGTGAGGTTGTCAAGCTCACCGGTTTGTTGTAACAAAGGATTAAACGTATGGTGTGGAAGGTAATGGTTTGCATCAAGTAAACAAGTTACAGTGGAAGACGTATCAATGGTAAAGATTGGACCAGGGTACATAGTTCACTAGAGGTGCTCTCCTTAGATAAACAACATGGCATGAAGGGTAAACAAATTACAGCAGGGCAATTGACAGGAACTGAGCAAGGTATAACAACGCAATTACTAGTCATAAAGATCATATGAGATACGATTGGGCAATACAACAAGATACAAAGACCGCCATCCAACTGCAACTATGACTAGAAGTCCACCTTCAGGTTATCATCCGAACCCCCTCCAGTATTAAGTTGCAAGCAACAGACAACTGCTTTAAGCAAAGTGTGTAAGGTAAATAGTCCACATGTTCCATGAAAAAGAGACCGTTGTTTTCTCCCTAGTATCAACAGCACATCTACAACCGAAGAGATTTCTGTCACTTCCCTTGTAAACTAGAGGCATGAACCCACTATCAAGCATAAATACCCCCTCTTGGAGTCACTAGCAACTACTTGGCCAAGATAGCTACTAACAACGGAGAGCATGCAAGATCACAAACAACACAGACACGATAGAATCATAAAGAGAAAACCATTAATCAAACCAACATAATAATCTCAATATCCATCGGATCCCCGCAAACACAACATGCATGATTACAAATATATTAGATCTTGATCATGAACGGAGCTCATAAGATCTATACATGAAAGCACGAAGGAGGAGATACAACCATGTAGCTACTACATGGACCCATAGTCCAAGGTGGAACTACTCACGCATCATACCGGAGAGAAGGCCTCCGGGATGATCTCCCCTTCGGCAGGGTGCCGGGAAGAACTTCAGATCCCCCCTGATATAGGGACGGTGGTGGCGGCGGCTACAGACGGTTTCGTGGATATTTGATCGGGTGCTTAGGGTTCTGCATCGGGGGCTTCTTATAGGTGAAGGGGGAGGTCGAGGAGGCGACCAAGGGGGCCAAACCCTAGCCAGGCGTGGGCCCACCCCTGGCCGTGTCTGGGGGTGTCTGGATGCCCTGGCCCGCTTCCTTGTCTCCCCTCTGGACTTCTTGTTCCCCAAGGAAAATAATTGACTTTGTCATTTGTACCGTCCAATTCCGATAATATTTCTTTACTAACTTTTCTGAAACCAAAAACAGCAGAAAACAGGCATATGGCACTGTTGCAACTTGTTAGTAGGTTAGCACCAGAAAACATGTAAAAAGCACCTCAAAGTGTAGACAAGCAAAGCAAATTAGATACTAAACAAGCATGGAGCATCAAAAATTATAGATACGTTTTTGATGTATCAACATCCCCAAGCTTAACTCCTGCTCGTCCTCGAGTAGGTAAGTGATAAAAAGAATAATTTTTGAGGTGACATGCACCCTCACAATAAAGATCCAACCATTTGCAAGCATTGAAAGCTGGGATCAAAGAACTCTAAACATGTGCATGAAAGATGGATTTCTAACAATAGGACATAGTAACTATGCATTCAACATGAAAGGCTACAAACAAAGATCATGAATAACATGCATTGAAAAATGTTTGTTTGTTTCGCATACAAAAAACATGGCATAGTGGCAATCATCTTGTCCCTCATAGAGTAGTAATATATATGCATAGGACACCTTCAAAGTTCACAAGGGTGACTAGAAACAAATAGCACAAGAACAAGTAATATCACAATATGCATCAATTAATAATCTTTGGAACACTACACACAGAATGACAACAATGCTCTCTTAATGCTGCCTAAAGGTAGAAACTGGAGGCTCAATAATGGTGGAAGAAAGGCCTTTTTGTAAAGGAAGCAGGGATTACAAGTTTCAAAAAGAGCTTCCAAAAATTATGGTATTAGTTAGATTTCAGCCCTCATTGCCCCTATCATAAGCATCTTGAAGTGGTTAAGGTTAAAGTGGCAAAGATGGAGCATATGCTTGACGAAGTATACGTTGGCAATCTCAAGTCCCTTGAATACAAGGGCCACACCTCATGCATACTCAACTTCGGTCCAGGTAAGTTCTTGTCACTGTAAGTATTTGCATATCATTGAGAACCGCCAACGGGGTACCCCTTGCACATGATATAGGAGATTTCCCATAACCAAAATGACAAGGCAAGCAGACAATGAGCATCTCAGCAATCTTTTTTTTTACCATATGCATAGCTTTTTATTGAGGATGCTTCATAGATAGCTCATTATGGTGATGCTGCAAGTTTACACCATGATTAGGCATGACTTATGATAGCGGCCCGGGCGTTTCTCTAACACGGGATACAAAATCCATGGACTTACAAGTTCCCTCTTTATTTCACGCCGGTGACATCCATAGACAAAAGAACATGATATTAGCTGAGTACAAAGTACAAGTGCAATGTTCAAAACGTTCCCCGTGACAGCACGGTTCTGCTAATTCCAACTTATAAGTGCAAGCATATACAAAAAAGTTGTCAAAATGGTTCATGTTTATTAGGGGCAAAAAATATAAAGTGTGCCATCAAGTTCGTGAGGGCTTTAATCACTAAGTTTTCACATAACAAAATAGTTTTTAATTGGAAGGTAGTTGAAAAAAAGAATATACTTGGAATGGTGTAACACACCATGCATAGGAGTTTATAGTGGACACTTTGGAATAACTTGGTTTCTTGGGAGTTGGAATCATGAGTAGAACTTACTCATACAAGTGGAGTCTAGCAAAAGACTGGGAGCAACCAACTAAGAGAGCATAATGACCAAAATCATGTAGAGCAACAAAGCATACTAATCAAAGAAAAGAGTGGTACTACAAGTCAAGGACTAAATTATCATAGAGGATAATGGTGACTTGTCATAGTCATAACATGGTGTGAGCATGTGCCAAGTCAACCCAAGCAAAGCATCAAAGGAGAATACCACAATACTATGCTTTTTCATGCTAAAAAAACACATAATTTCTTCAAGGCACACTAAGCAATCCCAATTGTTTGGAACAAGACATGCTACAGCAATAATCACTAAGCATAAGGTCAAAACAACACCTAGCATGTCATCCTAAAGTCTAAGTCACAGTCAATGCAAGCTCCTCTTGCACTTCAAGCAAGAACTTACTACTCCTTTCCAACACCAAGCAACTTATTTTCAAAACAACACAGCGATAACGGGGGTCCAAACTACTTTATTCAAGCAAACTGAACAAACTAAGCAAAGCAAATGAAAACTAAGACACTCCCAGAACAACACAACTGTGCATGAAACAATAAAAATAAAGTGTCTAGACAGACCTGAGCTTTTTATTGATGAAGAAGTGGATGCCTTGGGCATCCCCAAGCTTTGACGCTTGTACCTCTTGGATATTTTTTGGGGTGACACCATGGTCGAATCCCCAAGCTTGAGCTTTTCACCATTCTTCATCTCATTGCATCATTCTCTCTTTACACCTGAAATTTTTCCTTCATACAAAACTTCACACAATCTTCATTAGAAACATTAGTGTATTCAAAAGATATTAGACCCCTGGCAAAGCTTTGAAACAGAAAGTATTTTCACTAAAAACACAATCTACTGTAGTAACTCCTTCAAAAAGCTCAATTCACCTAAAGAGAACTCAAAAAGGTATCAATAAGAAGCAAATGCAAATAATGGCAGAAATCTGTCAAAACAGACCAGCAGGTAGAAACCGATTTTTTCGAAGACCTTCTCTTGATCAAATAAAAAAGTGTTGAACTAAATAAAGTTAGATAACATACTGGGGGATTTACTCATAAATTTTCAGCTCAAACAGACGTATAGAGACTCCTCGCGAATTTTTATGGTGGAGGACAGAAATCTGTTTCGGGACAGCAACTCCCCAAATCTTACTTCCCTCTCATTAGAGGTCATTCTTCGCACAAAAAGCAAAAAAAAGGACAAGGAGAGGTCATTACAGAAGTAATAACTTCCAAGACTCAAGGAAACTCTCGGGTTATCTCCCAACAAGTACTTTTCTTTAACACCTTTGAGTTAGGCACAAGAAGCAAGAAGAATCAAGTATTTTCAAATGAAGATTTGCCCCTCTTGTTCTTACCTTTCTTATTATCTTTAGGGAAGATATGATTGCTTACCGGAGGAGCAAAGTGCATAATATATTTTCTCACATCTATTACTGCCCCAAGGTGTTTCAGTAGAGATCTTCCAAGTGTGATCTGTCCTTTGCCAGGTGTACCATAAATCATGATTAATTTCTTTATGGCATCAAAAGCTTTATCCTCAGTACATAGCAATAAATCTTTCTCAGCCACAACATCCAAAGCATATCTATAACGAAGAGCAATACCGTGGTAGAAACTATCAATAACCTAGCTAAGTCTCACCTTAGACTCAGTTTCCCTCTGTAAAGCAGAGATTCTAGACCAAGCTTCTTTAAAACTTTCTTCACTTTTTTTGCTTAAAAGTGGAGATTTCTACCATAGGGGAAATAAAGGTTGGTCCAAAACCAGACATGGTAGCAACTAGAGCAGGAACTATTTTTTTTGTTTTTGAATAAAGAAGCAAACCAAACTAGTTTTTTTGGTTTTTTTTTGAAAAGAGGCAAACAAAACCAAGAAAAAGAAATGAAGAAAAATAAAAACAAAGTAAAGAGAAAGGAAGTGAAGGACTCCCCTAGTGAAGACATCCTTAGCCTCCCCGACAACGGCGCCAGAAAACTTGTTGATGGCTCAGTTGATGTGGAGCCTGTTGGGAACCCCAAGAGCAAGGTGTGAAGCAGCAAGCAGCAAGTCTTCCCTCAGTAGAGACCGAGGTTATCGAACCAGAAGGAGGAAGGAAACGTCACACAGGTGTTGCAAGCAATGCGGAGACCTGCACAACACAAACTCAAGACTTTGCCCCAACGAACAGTGAGGTTGTCAGCTCACCGGTTTGCTATAACAAAGGATTAAACGTATGGTGTGGAAGGTAATGGTTTGCAGCAAGTAAACAAGTAACAGTGGAAGATGTATCAATGGTAAAGATTGGACCGGGGTCCATAGTTCACTAGAGGCGCTCTCCTTAGATAAACAACATGGCATGAAGTGTAAACAAATTACAGTAGGGCATTTGACAGGAACTAAGCAAGCATAACATTGCAATTACTAGTCAGAAAGATACTATGAGATTCGATTGGGCAATACAACAAGATACATAGACCGCCATCCAACTGCATCTATGACTAGAAGTCCACCTTCAGGTTATCATCCGAACCCCCTCCAGTATTAAGTTGCAAGAAACAGACAACTGCTTTAAGCAAAGTGTGTAAGGTAAATAGTCCACATGTTCCATGAACAAGAGACCGTTGTTTTCTCCCTAGTAGCAATAGCACATCTACAACCGAAGATATTTCTGTCACTTCCCTTGGAAACTAGAGGCATGAACCAACCATCGAGCATAAATACCCCCTCTTGGAGTCACTAGCAACTACTTGGCCAAGATAGATACTAACAACGGAGAGCATGCGAGATCACAAATAACACAGCCATGATAGAATCATAAAGACAAAACCATTAATCCAACCAACATAATAATCTCAGTATCCATCGGATCCCCGCAAACACAATATGCATGATTACAAATAGATTAGATCTTGATCATGAACGGAGCTCACAAGATCTATACATGAAAGCACAAAGGACGAGATACAACCATCTAGCTACTACATGGACCCATAGTCCAAGGTGGAACTACTCATGAATCATACCGGAGAGAAGGCCTCTGGGATGATCTCCCCTTCGGCAGGGTGCCGGGAAGAACTTCAGATCCCCCCGATCTAGGGACGACGGTGGCGGCGGCTATAGACGGTTTCGTGGAAATTTGATTGGGTGCTTAGGGTTTCCGAATCGAGGGCTTCTTATAGGCGAAGGGGGAGGCCAAGGAGGCGACCAGGGGTGCCAAACCCTAGCCAGGCGTGGGCCCACCCCTAGCCACGCCATGGGGGGGTCTAGCTTCCCTGGCCCGCTTCCTCGTGTCCCCTCTTTACTAACTTTGTCATTTTTCTGTCCGATTCCGAGAATATTTCTTTACTAACTTTTCTGAAACCAAAAACAGCAGAAAACAGGCATCTGGCACTGTTGAAACTTGTTAGTAGGTTAGTACCAGAAAACATGTAAAAAGCACCTCAAAGTGTAGACAAGAAAAGCAAAGTAGATACTAAACAAGCATGGAGCATCAAAAATTATAGATACGTTTCCGACGTATCAAGAGCCAGTAGTTAACCACTTTGGGATTGACTACCAGGGCGACCCGCCCAGGGTACTCGATCCGCGGCACGTGGTCCTCGCAGCTCCAAGTGATGCTCTGCTCAGACCAGTTGAGGAAGCGGGGGATGTCGACTTGAGTCACCGCATTCACGGCAATTGCACGGGTGGGCACCTTCTTCTTGCACTTTGTGCAGCGAGCCGACGGTGTTGCCGAACCCACCGGCGTTGTCGTTGTCCCTTGGCGGGTCATTGTTGGGGCCTTCCCTTGCTCGCCTTGCCTTCTTGATCGCCTTTAGGGAGTGGCAGTCGGTGGTGGTGTGAGTGGCGGGTTTTCCCTCCCTACTGTGGTAGACACAGGTCTGGCTAAGCAGGGCGGCGGGGTCAAATTTCAGCCTCGTGGCGTTATTCGCGTGGTTGTTTCCGCTGTCGCAGTAGTTCCCTCCGTCGTGGCGGAAGTTCTTCGTGTCACGTGGCCCATAGCCGGTGTTGGCGACGAAGTCGACTCGCCCGTCGCCGCGGCGTTTTCCGGTGAGGCGAGTGTTGCTATAGCGTATCTCGTGCTGCCTCCCGTTGTCGTTGCTGCTTGTGCGGTATCTTCGTCCTGACTCATCGTCAGAGTCTTGGTTGGTGTCTTCCTCCATGTAATGCTTGGCAATCTCGAGGAGGTCGGGGATGTTCTCGAGCGTCCGATAGACCCTTTTGATCTTGGCGACCAGAGGCTTGTACCGGCACGCGTTCTTGAAGTAGTGGATCGCCGTGTCCAGATGGATGCCGGAAGCATTGATCCACAGGACCTGCCACCACTCTACCTAGTGGCGGGTCGAATAGCGCTTTCCTTGGATGCATCCCTCCAAGTCTTTGATGGTGGTGGCCCGGGTGTAAGAACCTTCAAAGTGCCTGACAAAGGCCTTGTGCATGTCCTCCCACGAGTCGATGCTATCTACGGGGAGGGTGTTGATCCATTTCCGGGTCGCTCCCTCCATCATTAGGGGAAGGTAGCGAGCCACGAGCAGGTTGGTGTGGCCGGCGATTCCCATCTCCATGAGGTATGTATCTAGCCACACCTCTGGGTTGTTCGTTGGGTCGTACTTCTTGATATCCTTTGGTGCCTTGAAGTTGGTTGGGTACTTTTTGCCTTGAATCATTGGTCCGAAGCACAGGGGGCTGACTCGACAGAGAAAACCCTTGGCTCAGGGTTGCCGCGGGGGTGTGCCTCATGTCGTGGAGTGCCCGCCAGGCTTGATTGTGGAGGATGTGCGTTCGTGCGTCGATCGGCTAGCCATTAGCAGCGACCGTGTTGTTTGCTGGTCGCGGCTCGTTGCTTGAGAGCGAATTGTGTGTGGCCCGTGGTTGGATCTGTAGGGGCTTGGGTGGTGGGTAGTTGAGGGTGTTGGCGATCATTGGGCGGCCGCTTGAGGCCGCCCTGCTTCCGGACGAGCGGGAGTACATCCGGCCCTGTGTATCGAATCTTGCGGCTTGCTGCTCGACGGCCCTGGCGAGTAGGTCCTAGGCATACTTGATCTGAAGTGCGCCCTCTCCCATGATGTTGAGGTTGGCGACTGCGGCTTGCCCCACGATGACATTGTCCATCGGGTGGAGTACAATGGGAGCCCGTTTGCGTCGCGGGATTGTAGAGAGATGATGACCCTCGGCTGATCAGAGGAGGTCTGTGACCAACTGGTGGCAGGGGAGCCCCTGTCGCTAGTGATCTGGGTGGTGGGCGATTGCTGCCTCTAGGTGGCGTGTTCTCATAGATCTCGCGATCAACCGCGCGGGCGGGGTCATTATCTTCATTGAAGTTCAGGACGCGGCCCTGAACATTGGGGTTCAAGCGGATCCTGATGTGGCGCTGATGGTAGAGCGGCAGTTCCTGCACTGTTTCCTGCTCGAGGCAGAATTTCTCACGCTCGGCTTGGTCCTTGTGTGTTGCCTCCTCCAGTCGCAGGCGGGCTTCCTCGACCTTCGTTGCCGTCGTTGTTAGCGGTATCGACGTGAAGAATGGGTCTGACGGGGCGCTCGTGTTGACCGCCATTTAGATCATGTTGAAGCGATTGGATCTGGCACGGAAGTCGTCAGGGGACTCCGACCTGGAGTCAGAGTCGAAGATCCCGAGGATGGAGGAGTTCTCGAAATCCTCGGTGTTGGAGACTCGTGTGATGGAGTCCTCATGCGATGCAGGGATGATGGATCCGGTGACCGAGGCAGGGGTTGCCAAATCGGCGTCGTCATGGAGGGACGCGTCGTCCGCGGCTGTATCGGTCCCGACCGTGTTGCTAGTGGCCGAGTCGTACTTGGAGGCGAGGAGGGAGATGGTGCGGATCTATCCTTCCGAGAGTAGATCACGGCGTGGCGGCGACCCGCCGATGATCACTGTCCCCACTGGGTCGACGGCGTCTGTGAAGCCGACGATCAAGTTGGTGGTGCCGATTGGCATCACCGTGCGTGATCGGGCACGACGTCGGGATGTAGCTGTTGGGCAGGATATCAAGGATCTCGCCACATGCGATCATGCGGCCGGTGGCGATCGGCCGATCGATTGGCGAATAGGATCTCGCTACAGAACTCAGGCCGGACTGGCCATGCCCCCACGATGGGCGCCATTGTCGTGGGAATGACCACACCAGTCGCTACCAGGGGTAGCGAGTGATAGGATTTGGGGCAAGAGTGGACAGCCATCTGCGGAATGAGATGAGGGCAAAGACATAGGGATTTACCCAGGTTTGGCCCCCCAGAGGGTAAAGACCTAATCCTACTAGACTGTATTATCGAGTGATTACAATGGTGGCGAGCTCGGTGGCTAGGCGGCGAGTCGATGGGGTGTATGATGGAACGTGAGTACCCTAGGTACGTTTATGTAGGGGGTACCTCGCTAGGGTTTACAGATATAGAACCAAATCAGTTAAAAACTCGGAGGATTTGACCTAATATGACTGTGCCTAACTATGCTTCTGGGCCTCCAGCTTCCAGTCACTAGGCTCCATCTTCAGTCTCATTCCAGTCACCGTCATGCAGGCCGACTCGCTTGGTCCAGTCGGGAACGTCCTGCTAGGTATACCATATCCGGCATATCCCCATCATATATGGTACAACCCAAAGGTTTTGTTGATCCTAAATATTCTAACAAGGTATGCGAACTTCAACGGTCCATTTATGGATTGAAGCAAGTATCCTGGAGCTGGAATCAATGTTTTGACAAGGTGATCAAAAACTTTCGATTTATACAAACTTATGGAGAAGCTTGTACTTACAAGAAAGTGAGTGGGAGCTCTGTAGCATTCCTAGTACTATATGTGGATGACATATTTTATTATTGGGAATGATATAGAACTTATTAAAAGTTTCAAAGACTATTTGAATAAAAGTTTTTTATGAAGGATCTTGCTAAAGATGCATACATTATAGGCATCAAGATTTATAGAGATAGATCAAGACGCTTAATAGCGCTTTCACAAAGTACATATTTGGAAA
The DNA here is from genome assembly GCA_916181665.1 of Avena sativa. NCBI lineage: Eukaryota > Viridiplantae > Streptophyta > Magnoliopsida > Poales > Poaceae > Avena > Avena sativa. The sequence continues at coordinate 128,140,871 of OV702281.1, read as the reverse complement.
ATATTCTAAAGAGGTTTAGAATGGAAGAAAGCAAGAAAGGGTTCTTGCCCATGTTGCCAGGGAACACCTTGAGTAAGACTCAAAGTCTAGATACGGTAGAAGATAGAGAGAGGATAGTGGTCAAAAATATCCTAAAGTAATTGAGAAGGACTAAGGATATGGTTCTTTCTTATGGAGGTGACAAAGAGCCCATTGTAAACGGTTACACCGATGCTAGTTGGAACACCGATTCGGATGACTCGAAGTCACAGTCTAGATATGTATTTAATTTGAATGTTGTAGCAGTGAGCTAGAGGAGTGCTAAGAAGGCATTGTGGCGAGATCTTTAATTGAATCGGAATACATAGCCGCTTTGGAGGCTTCACAAGAGGTGATATGGATGAAGGAGTTCATTACGAAGCTTGGTGTGGTTCCTATTGCATTGGACCCGATGGCCATCTATTGTGACAACTTGGGTGCCATAGCCAATGCACAGGAGCCAAGGTCACACAAGAAGCTAAAGCATATCAAGCTACGTTTCATGCTATTCGCGAGCATGTACAAGATAGTGACATAAAGATTTGCAAAGTACACACAGATCTGAATGTGGCAGATCCGTTGACTAAACCTCTCCCTAGGGCAAAGCATGACCAACACTAAAACGCCATGGGTGTTAGGTATATTACCATGTAATCTATATTAGTGACTCTAGTGCAAGTGGGAGACTGTTGGAGATATGGACAAGAGGCAATAATAAAAATGTTTATTGTTATATCTTTGTGTTTATGATGAATGTTTGCATAACATGCTATAATTGTATTAACCGGAAACATTAATACTTGTGTGTTTTGTAAACCTAAAGGAGTCCCTAGTAAGCCTCTTGTTAAACTAGCTCGTTGATTAATGGATGATCATGGTTTCCTGATCATGGACATAAGATGTTATTAATAACAAGATCATGTTATTCGGAGAATGATGTGATGGACACACTCCTATAGTTAGCATAGCATAAAATCAAGTCATTTAGAGTTTGTTTGCTACAAGCTTTCAAATACATAGTAACATAATCCTTCGACCATGAGATCATGTTAATCACCATCACCGGATGGATACTTTGATGACATCAAACACCACTTCCATAACTGGGTGGTTATAAAGGTGGCATTAGGTATTCTGAAAGTATGTGTTGAAGCACATGGATCAAGAGTGGGATTTGTTCATCCATATGACAGCTAGATATACTGTGGTCCCTCTCGGTGGAATGTCATCCAATTGGCTTGCAAGCATGTGACTAGGTCACAAGGGATGTCATGTAATGGAATGAGTAAAGAGTACTTATAGGTAACTAGGTTGAACTAGGTATAGAGATACCAACGATCAAACCTCGGATAAGTAAAGTATCGTGCGACAAAGGGAGTCGGTATCTGTAACACCCTCAGATCGGCCCTATGCAAGTTTTAGCGATTTCCGCCAAACCCGCATAGAAATGATTCAAAGGTGCCCACCAGGCACTTTCGTGCGGGTTGAAAAGGAAGTAATATCATTACAGAATAGTCCACGATGGAACCCACATAACAGATATATACATCAATGACTCAAAGAGTGAAGAATACAAATATATGGTACAAACATCCAAATCACCTTGAAAATGATACATCGTCCGAGTACGGACAAGATGCAAATGGGTCTAAGAGCCCTGAAGAATAACCAATGGCGTCCATAACCCTACCTAGGACAAGCCAGAAGGGTAACCCTACTAACGACGTCGATCTTAAAACCTGCTAAAACAAAAGGGGTGATGGCAAAGGGCAAAGGAAAAATAGACCGGTCAGTACTAAGGCCAATACACGGCAAGTCTTAGAATTCGGCGGCTCTCGCCTACATAGGTATGGTGGACTGAAGCGGCAGCGCAGCATGCACTAAATAACCTATATAGACTCAATAGAACTGTCGGTTATTAGAGAGAGATGAGAAAGACCTATTCAGATACATCCTGATACTACAACCAATCATACCCGTCCTGGTATTTCCCCCTCCAGACCAAACGAGGAAGTCCTGCCGAGAAAACTCACACGGTTGGAAATTTTATTTATTATTTTCATGGTGGTTATCCAACTTACTAGTCATATCAGATACAAGTCGAATTTATAATAGTAAACTTTAGTTATAATTGTCTATGATCGAGATACTATGCTCCAAGTCGTCCATAACCGCGGACACGGCTTTTCGAAAAGATTAACCCTGCAGGGGTGCACCAAAGTTTCCATATGCACTTCGACCCTTTTTGCCAGATCAGTTAACATACTTCCATCGGTATGTCGTCGGGTCCTTGGATACGATGCTTTCCCAGACAGAAAGAAAGTACATGGGGGACACCCCAATAAGCTAACTGTAACAAAGTCGACCAAGCTCTGAAGACGGACCCATAGGTTGCGAGATCAGTCAAGAAATCAGAGACCATAGGTATAATCCTCAACATAATAACCCACATCCTAACAGTATAGTAGTAAACTCTCATCGAGCAATAGATAATAAACATGGCATAACATGGCATACATGGCATTAAAAACCCAAACTTGTTTGTGGCCCCAGTACAGTACTTTGAAATCAGGTACTAAGCCGATAGGGGTGCCCACACAGCCCACATGTGGTTAGCGCGCTCAGTCTCGGAACAGGTGTCAAGAACTCGGGTCCTAGGTGGACACAAGTGGGCGGTTAACAACCAAATCTCAACTATTACCATCGGTGCCTCTCCATTAATTATATCCATTTTAATATTTAATTAACCAGCGGTAATTAAAACCACAATCATCTCCACCTTTATGAATATGCCAACCCCCAACATCAGTGGAACAGCGACAATGCGAAGCGACAACTAAGTAAGCAACTACGACTCACAAGGCCGACTATCTATCAACAATAGGTAATAGGATGTGTCCAAGGCAATGGAAACAAAAGCATCACAACACGGATAGCAATAGATCAACATAAAGAAGTAAATACTAGAAATGTAAAATAGGTAGAAAGGGAGAGAATGCTCGGCTGGAAAAACTGCCAAAGGTTCATCCGAAGATTGGGTAGACACTCGCATCAACTTATCGGCCTAATCCATGGAGAAGCAAAGCACTAGAACAAACACCGATGCACTATTTAGTACGACGTAGAAGATCGACATGGTGCATGTATGATGTATGACATGGCAAAGGTGCGATGCAATAAGCCAATATTAAGCGGAACCGGTGTCCCAATAATTACTTAGATGTTCAAGTTGTTTAGATACCACACAATTTAAATGTTGTCTTAAAAAGGCAAAATATAGCATCGGTTTGCTACATAATTTTAAATGGAGCCAATACTAGACTAGAAAAGCCCGCATTTGGCCTCCATATTTAATTATGAGGTGAATCGGCATAAGATCCCCAAACCACATGATGAGATGTATGAAAGCATGAGCTTTATTATGCAACAATTTATATAGATGGAATTCATATAATAGGGCTTCGAGAAAGTAGGTCACACGTTGGGTATCGGTGATCTTGAGGTTCACCGAGGGTTCAGTTCGGTCTTCGGATCTGGGGATCTTGGCGTCCGTGGCGTGACATCGAACCGATGGAGATCTTGGTGTTTCATCTTGATCAATGATGGTGGACTTGTTCAGTGCCTGTCCCTTCAAGTTCGGGGAGGCGGGCTTTGGAAGATCTTGATGGTGGCAGCGATGTTCTTATTCAATTTTGCTCCCTGATCCATCGGAAGGCCTCAAGGTTTATGTCCGGAGGTTATACCCGGGGAAGTAGCCGAATCACCATAATTGTGCGGAAGATCTTATCGAAGCAAATGACAAAGAGAGGAAAGAAGCACACATCCTACACGGACAAACATGTAAGAAGTCGTGTCAAGATATGCCTACAGTAGACACATGAGATAGCCAAACAAAAGGAACATGATCCTTGAGAAGATCACCAAATGGAGCACCCGAATGCACATACGGTCTAGGCAAATTTCACTACAGTGTTTCTGGGGAGAATCGGGAAAGGCCACTATCGTCACGGAGTCAAAACGATGACCACAAATTATTGGCCACCGAGGCTCGACAGAAGCCAGCAACAACAGACGTATGCCACCAGCATACAACCAGAGGGCGGAGGAGGCTCATGGGAGGAGGAGCTCCATGGCGGGGTGTTGCGGGCCGGCCGGCGAGCTCCTGAAGGCGAGGCAGAGGAGGCCCACCCCGTAGCTGCAGAGAATGACCAGGAGGGCGGGGACGGGCTCGGCGGGATAGCGACAGACAGATAGGCGACAGGGACCACGAGGTATTGGTGGTGAGGTCCCACAGGGAGAGGGGCGGGGCGGTGGTGAGCTAGCCGAGCGGCCGCCATCACATCAAAGGATGACCAGCGGCGGTCGAGGTGGAGATGATGTGGGGAGGTAAGGCCAGAGATCGGGGCGGCGGCTTGTCGTGGCGCTGCACCGAAAAGAGAGGAGGAGGCATAGCGAGCACTCAGTATTGGCTATGGGAAATCCATGGGAGAAGGTGGTTGGCGAGGCGGTTCGATAGGTAGGGAGCGCTCGCAGGGGATGCCGGCGGCAGGATGCAGAGAGAGGGAGCATAGCGAGAGGGAGGGGAATGCGGCGTCTATGGGATGTGTGGGTCGGGACATGCGACTAGCCGTGGTGGGATCCCCGTGGGGTGGGGAGCAGGAAACGCGCTGGCATGGGCAGTTTTGCGAGGGAGCGTGCGAGCGCGGGCAGTTTGGTGAGGTGGGGCCAGGATGCGGGGGCCAGTACGAGCGGGGTCGGTCGGGTGGGTGTGGGTGTGTGCTGCCGCTGAGATGTGTTGCGGCGGCGGGGGAGGGAGTGTGGAGTGGCGGCTGGGGTGTTGGTGCGGTGTGAGTCTAGGGTTAGGGTTTGGAGTGTACTGGGTAGTAGGTGGTTTGGTCGGTTGGACCTTTGGACCTGACCGGTTGGTCTGCCTCCCCTAATTTATAAAATAGTTTTGTTTAATTATTTTATTTTGAAAATGTTTTGTAAATAGTTAAAGACAAATACAAGATCCAGAGGGACCAAGATTTTTATTTGAAATTAAAGGAGGGGCTAATTAGAAAACAACATAGTTTTAGCGAAATAGTTTTAGGGAAAAACAATATGCATGATGATGATGTCATGATGATGCACAGAGATAAAGACAGACGATTTCTAGTAGTGGATTTACCTGGGGTGTTACAGTATCATATGTAAATGGTTCATTCGATCATGAAGTCATCGTAGAAATATGTGGAAGCCATATGGATTTCCAGATCCCTCTATCGGTTATTGATCAGAGAGGTGTCTCAATCATGTCTGCATAGTTCATGAACCGTAGGGAGACACACTTAAGGATTCAATGTTGTTTGAGTATATATGGAATGTGAGTTGGAGACTGAATGTTGTTCGGAGTCTCGGATTTTATCCAAGACATCACGAGGAGATCCAGAATGGTCCAGAGAATATGATTCAAATAAGGAAAGTCAATTTCTAGGGTTCGGAAATGTTTTCGGTGTTTTGACCGGAAGCTTCTAGAATGTTCTGAAAGGTCCACCGCCCTTGGAGGGGGCACTTAGGATGCGCCATGCGCTAAGGGACTGGTCACACCAAGCCCTAGGCCAACTCGGCCAAGCACTAAGAAGGTAGGGTCAAACCCTAGTTTGAAAAGTCAAATCCTCGTTTGAAAAGTCAAATCCTAGTTTGGGAAGGAAAGGGGGAACTTGAAAGGCAAGTTTACGAATCCCCATGTCCTAACCGAGTTGGGGTAGGAGTCTCCCCTTCCTAGCCTAGTTGGGGAGCAACCCGGATAGGGGAAGGGGGACTTGGCTGTCGCCCCCTCTCCCATATAAGGAGGGGTAGGGCGGCCCCCTTGACACCTTGTCCCTCGGCGCCTAGAACCCTAGCCGCCGCACCTCTCTCTCCTCCACTGCACTGCTCCGGCTTAGCCGAAGCCCTGCAGAAATCTCTCCTCCTCTGCCATGAAGACCATACCGTCGTGCAGTTGGGATTCCGAGGAGATCTACAATCTCCGTTGCCCTGCTGGAAAAAGGGAGAGGAAGGTCTTCATCGACTACCATACGTGTGACCGACTGCGGAAGCGCTACCGGAACATGGCGCCGAAAGGATCATCTACGCTATCTTGAGATCAGCAAGTGATCGACTACATCAACCACGAGATCTGAATATCATTAAACACTTTGGATCTTTGAGGGTTAGTTCTGTACAATCTCGTTGCACCGATCTTGTAGATTAGATCTTGGTTTTGTGTGTTCCCGCGATAGAATTTTTTTCCATGCTGTGAACCTTACAAAAACTGCCAACAGGTGGGATGTTCTCCCGCCTTATTGTTCAGTATACGGGAAGGAGGGCGAGCGATGTTTATTTATGTTGGGTAATTATCTGTTGTTTATTTAACGAGCTCCCGTCTATCTCTGGTTAGGCGGATGTTGTAGCGTGTCTCTATATAACTGCTAGGCTTTATTTTTGCTGCAATTGTGTCACCCTCAGGTTGTTCCCATTAGATGTATAAAGTCTTGCTGAGCCCCCTAGGGTCTCACACGATAAATATTGTTCAGATGGACATGTATACTCTCACGAAGGTTACTGGGTTGAGGAGACCGATGATGGTGGCAACGACCGTCGGGTGTAGAGATTCTACGGAATGGAGATCCGTGAGACCTATGGGCAGGATGTTCTTATTTCTAGGCATCTTATGCCAGTTTGCTTCTTATCCATACCTAGATCTTGTTTTCCACTTCCGCTTGATACTCTGATGTGTGATATATGAGGATGTATCCTAAAATATTATCTCTATCTAGGATATTTGGATCTTGCCATATGGCGTTGAATATTTCTATTTATTTTAGATGGTCTAACTCTGATGTACTATTGTATTTCCCTGACATACACATTTGTGTATGTTTTGTTCACATGCCTGAGGACTATTCTGATTGCACCTGATACAATGTTCTTTAAAAGTAGATAGGGTGGTTGGCCGATATCGTGCCGTGCCCTCTTAGAGGGGCATGCACGTGGGTGGCCTTTGGGCCTCCACGGTGGCACACATTATGCACTTTTGGTTCATCATGGCTTGTTGCTTAGAGCGTAGTGTCCGAGATATTACAACTGGCATGGTAGTTTCGCCTCCGCCCATGCTAAACCCTAGCACCATCGTCATCGGGGGCTCACACACTAGAGCCCGTGTCCTCTTGCCGCCATGGAAGAACTCGCACCCTAGCTCCCAAGTGCCTGGCTGCAGTGGCGGGTGCCTAATTCGACCAAGACGGTGGCAAAGTTCACCATACCGTCGCGCCGTTCCACCTCCTCCACAGCCTCGTCCACAAGAGCCAGTGAGTGCTCCGTAGTAGCCGCCACCACCTCCGCCGGCGCCATTGACCACGGTGTCTTTTAGCGCGTGCGACCTACTCGACAGAATGACAACATGGGAAATTTTTACTCTTTTTTGTTATCATTTTTAGATAGATGAATATTAAGGAAATATGCCCTAGAGGCAAATAATAATACTGATTATTAGCATATTTCATAAAGTTTTATATCATGCTATAACTGTATTGAATGGAAACATCAATACACGTGTGATATACAAACATCCAGGAGTTCCCAGTGAAACTCTAGTCACCTGTTCATTGGTCAACAAATGATCAAGGTTTCGTGATCATATTGGTGCCTCGGCATCAATTGACAATGGAGTCATCTGATTGGAGAATGAGATGGTGAACATAACCTATATAATTCATCATTACATGGTCATGTCATAGAGTTCAATTTCGATGATTAGGAAACATAGTGACTCATTCCTTAGAACGTGAGCCCATAACTAATCACTATCTTCTGAGAATACTTTAATGACACCTAACGTCACTCGGTGAAACGGTGATCATAAGGGTGACATTGGGTATTCGGAGGAACAGGTAGAGGCGTATGTGTCAGGAGCGGTATTTGTCCATCCATGTGACGGAAGATACTCTGGGCCTACTCGGATAAGTTATATCCATAAGTTGCGCAGTGTGTGACTAGGTCACGAGGGATATTACTTCTCGAATCAAGTAAGGTAGCTATATTTGGTAATGAGGTTGAACCTGACATGGTGATGTCATTGATCAAGCCTCAGATGATACATGTATCACAGAGACAAAAGGAATAAGAGACATGGTTTATGGTTCAACGACAAGTTTCATGGAATGCACAGGTGGTCATCATGGGCAACCAGGTCCCGTTGTTGATCATTGGTAAGAGAGGAGTCTTGACCATGTCTGGAGTGTTCCGGAACCAGTGGGTAGCAAACTTAAGGGCTTGGTGAAGCTTAGAGATCATTATTGGCATATTAGGAATCACTGAAGAAAAGAAAAGAGAGAAACCATAAATGTTTTGGAGAGATTCAAAGGTGTTCGGAGAAAGAAAGAAGGAAAAGGGACCGAAAGGAGTTTCGGATAAATGGTGATTAAAATATATATTTATTATATGTTAATTTTGAATTAATATGTTATAAATAAATATTTAAAATAAAGATAATAAAGGCATCTTTCTTATTATGCAAATACCTCGGAGGGATTTTACCTAAAAAACAGTGAGAAAAGGCAAAAGAAAACAACATCAGGGATGGTTTGACCAGCCCATGGGCATGGGCGGTAGCTAGTATGTCTCGATGCTACCGTGCGCGCGAGCTGCTGGGGCGTGAGGGGTAGCCGGCCCACCCGGCCTCCAGTCGCTTCCACTGCCAGCCGCAAGCTGGGCCGCACGGGGCGCTTGGACGCGGGGGAGAAACCGGCCCACCCGAGCTCATGCCGCCACCACTTGGGTGCTGGGCCACGGGATGGTCAGGCGGCCCACTCGGTCACTGTCGCCTCTCCCGCCCTCTCTAGCTTCCTTCCACGCTAGGCCGACACCAGGGTGGCCCACATGGGTTGTCCCAAGGCCAAGCCGGCTGGGAGCACGAGTTTTTCCCCTTTTACCTTTTTTTTAGTCCCACATGGGAACCTAAAGGGGAGGGATCCCATAGGAGGATTAAAATACACAATAAAAGAAATAAAAGTCTTGTCTATCTCTCACTTGCAACTGTGCCCCCCTTGTGAGGGTTGTGCGGGCGAGAATTTCTTCACCATGGTGCGTCGTTGCGAGGCGAGATTCAGAGCCGGGAGATCTACCTCCGCAATCTTGGCTGGATCAGGGAGAAGCGAGAGTCGTTGTCAAGCATCGTACATGTGTGACTCCCTCGGGCGTCATCGTTCTTTCGGCACTAGGAGTTGTTAGGGCCGTTGGACTTCATGACCTCAAGGTCAGCATCGAAACGACTTCATCAACCATGTTCCTCGCGGTACGTTAACCTCGCTCGGTCTTCAAAGGTATGAATATCGTATCTCCTCTCGTTACTACATTACTGGTAGATAGATCCTAGCATTAGTGTTTCGATCGTAGGATTTTTTATGTTTTTTTCCCTCGAACCCCAACAGTTGTATCAGAGCCGATCTATACGTAGTACTGCTAGTACGGGTAGAACACACGAGTTGTAATGTGTGGGAGTTGATTTTATAATTGTTACCCTCCCACATGTACTTGTTTATATTGCGGTATTGATTGATGAAGCGTCCTAGACCGACCTTATGCAAACTCTTATGCGAGACTGGTTCCACGCTCGACATAAGGATTGCTCCGTATAAGTGGCTAGCGGGTGTCTGTCTCTCTTTCAATAGTTGATATAGAATTTACAAAGGAGGGCCCCGAAAGGTGTGTAGTAGAAACAATTGTCTAATCAAAGTTGTGGTTGAAGTTTTATGTAAGAATGGTTCTTGCACGAAAGCCCTAATAGCCACATAGAACATACAAAGATAAAGTAGAGGCGTCTAACTTTATTTTGTAGGGGCATTGTGATGTGATATGGTCATAGTCAAGGTAAATTAGTTTACTTTTTTTTGCTAAGTCGTAGTAATGGTCATCATTGTGGTGGACTGCATGCCGGAGGCGTTGGCACCCTAGCGCTGGACCCGGAGGCACCGTCTAGAGATCAATGCGAAGAACCATATCGCATAGCACGTACATTTGATGTATTTTGTTATGTGTATATTGTTGTGTGCTAAGTATTAGATACTCGACAATAGCATTAATAAGATGATCCCTAATAACATAACTCCAATGATAGTGTTCCCCTCGTATGTGCACCACCAATAAAGTTCTCCGTTATGATTCATGCCGTGATGATCGGGTGTTAGACATAATTGTGTTTGTATAAGGTGGGTGACATGGATATGCCCTACGGGTTCCTAACATTATCCTATCTGGTCTGGCCCAGCAGAAGCCCGTACAGCGATGCACCCCTGATGACGAAGCCCGGGAGGAATTTGGGTGGCCCGGGCCCATGAAGGATGCGACTCCTTGGAAAACACACTAGATATAGATAGAAAGTTAAAATAAAACCTAATCTATAACCGAATCGACCTATCCCAAGACCTGGCCTTCCCATATAAAGTCTAGGAGGGCACGGCGAGGAGGAAGATCCATGACCCTAGCATACACATTGCCAGATCTCATCTGCGTACCCCTTGTAACCGTTGGTTTTTCCATCAATCAAGAACATACAAGCAGGAGTAAGGTGTCCCTCCTGGGGCCCGAACCTGTGTAAATCTCGTGCCTAGTATTTCTTGTTTGTTAGCCGTTCTGTAGCGTTCTTCTCTTCTCCAAAACCCAAAACCATAACAATGGGCATTGACGAGTCGAAACCTCGTCAATTGGCACTGTCTATGGGAAACGGGGATGCTGATGTTGCTGTCATAACGGCCCCATCAACTGCAATGTTTGATTCCTATGCAACGGACAACCATCTCCTCATCGGCATCATCAACTTCACCATCCACTCACCGTCAACTCGCTTGGACTTTGATTCCGTAGGAGACAGAGTCAACATGATGCTTGGTAGACTATTCTTCTAGGTTGGCGAGATCGGCACACTCCGCCTTCCTAAGCGGGTGACACCAACAACGATTGCAGCTGACTCGTTGATACTTCCAATCGTCACGCTCAGCGCACCCACCTTGGCATATGATTTGGATAGCAGCAACAGCTGCAAATCTGATCTCTGTGACCCGCCAATGGAGGAAGGAACCTACGGTTTCGGATCCAAAAGATGCAGCAGCAATGACCTCCCTCGTCACTTCATGTGCGCGGTCATCATCAATGGCTATGACACCCATGACAACGACGACAATGGGACTGATCCGCAGGCTCCCAATGCTGCAAACGGAGGCCATCCTCCAAACACCAATGCCCATGGTGACCCTCCTCTGAATCCCGACGGGAATGGCCCTTAAAATACTGAAGCCGCTAACGGTTATCGGCTTGTCAGTAGACCCACCTCAACGACGCCGAGTGGGGGAGAGTTAGAGAAGTTGTACGAGGCAACCCTCTTCTAATGGACTCCTCACGCGACATGCTGATGTGCTACCATTGGCTCCTCATAAAGGAGCACAATCGACAAGTTGTGCAACACGCTCAGCTCGAGCAATGTCGGAAGGAAGCCGACGAATCAAGCACCCGACAGGCAGCGCTATCCTCCATCTGTAAATCTTCCTAGAAGGACAACGGCAGCTACGGCACCCACAAAAGCTGCTCTCGGTTGGAGCACATGGGCCCAGCGCAAAGCTATCAAAGCCCTCGATCGGTCATTCATGATAGTGGATTCGTAGGGCAACATGATGCCCAAGACACCGCAAGTTGCGGTTATAGCAGTTACTACATACCTGCTCGCCAACCAACCACCAGTCGGGGATCCATAATCCGTCGTCCATCAATTCGCAATCACAGGCCTCGGGCTTATCGGAGCCGCATTGACTAGAGAAGAGACTCCGGAACCAAACAAGGCTGCAGCGAATTTCGCAAGAAACCGCACGCCCTCATCCGAAGAGGATGACCACGACATATCGCGGCGACACTACAACCCACGGTAGAGGATCTGCAACTATGTCGCTCGTGGAGAGCTCACACAACGAAAAATCGACAAGATGCGTGCCAAAGGCACGTGCTCCATGGAGTCGTAAGACGAAGACACGGAGCTCTATGGCGCTAGATGCTTTAGCTGAGCCATACGGCAATCGCGGATGCCCAAGGTCTTCAAACTTCCTTCGGACAATCTGAATTTCAACGGACTACAGGAGCCTAAGATCTGGCTGGATGACCACATCTCGTTAGTCAATCTGCATGGTGGAAGCAAGAATACTGCCCATGTAATGCCTTCAGCTACAGCTGAAGGGTGTGGCGCGGGCCTGGCTCATCAATCTCCCCTCCGTATCCATCGGCAATTGGGAGGAGCTAGTCTACAGCTTCATCCTCAACTTCAAGGGAACTTGTAAGCGGACGACCTTAATCGAAGAGTTGCGTGCCTTCTACCAAAGGTCCAATGAGTCCATTCACTCCTACGTCCAATGTTGGTCTATCATTAAGAACTCAGCAGAGGATATCTCTGAGGAAAGGTCAATCAACGCATTCAACAGCGGCATGAGGCTTCGCGAGATCAGGGAGGAGCTGGGCCGCAACAAGCCCAAAACCATCGACCACCTGATGGACATTGCCAATTGCTGGGACGATGGCGAAAATTCCGTCCACAACTACCGAGCATGCTCGGATGAGCTTGGTCACAGATGCGACCGCCGAGGGAAGAGGAGATCCCACGTCTACGACGACTGTAAGTAAGTCGACATGGTTTTGGCTAGCTACACTGATCGCCGCGATGATGGAAACCGCAACAGTGACTATCGCAGCGGCAGCTACCGCGACAGTGGAAAAAACACATAATCATGGCAGCATCACACCCGTGACGACAAACCATCCGCAATGGATAAGCTATCCAGTCCCTACAGCATTCACTTCTACATTAATAAGCAAGATGGCAAGAAGAAGTCTAGCCATCTTCTCAAAGACTACCGGGAGTTTCAAAAGTTCCATGAAGGGTGCGCCCAGCTATGGTGTGATGCAGTAAACCAAGGGTTCGGTTCCACCCCCGTGCCCATCTCATATGGCGCCCCACCACCACCACCTAGAGGACCCGTGCACCCCACGGCTGCGCCAGCACACAACAATGCAATAGAGCAGTACCTGCGTGCATTGGGTACAATGATGATATAGAAGGGGCATCCATCCAACATGATCTAGAAGACGATCACCCGCCAGATAAACCTGGCCATCACATCCCCATCGTCCGTACCTTAGTACATCAGTGGCTTAGAATCATGCATCACCTTCGATCGATCAGATCATCCCCGTCAAATCCCTCGCCCAGGCCACTCTGCCCTGTTGCTCGAGGATCATATCGACGGGTTTGATATGAGTAGCGTATTCATGGACGGTGGAAGCGTCATAAATATTATGTTCGCTAGCACCCTGGAGGCAATGCGAATCCCGCTCACTAGCCTGGAGGAATCAGATACAACCTTCCACGGCATCGTCCCAAGGAAAGGAGTCTACCCCATGGGCAATATATGGCTCAATGTCATATTCGGCACCCCAAGAACTTTAGGCGGAAGCGAATCGAGTTTGAGGTGGTCGATTGGCCATCACAGTACCATGCCATCCTTGGTCACGTGGCATTACAGGGTTCCTGGAGGTACCACACTATGTGTACCTCCTGCTGAAAATGCCAGGACCCAACGACATCATCTCCATCCCAGGGAGCTTCACTAAATCCAACAGCTGCGACATGGACTTCAATAGAATCTCCTAGTCCTTTGCATGTAGGAGGATCTCGCAAGGCTAAAGGAGTTAACAGACACCAGCCTCCCTCCTGTGACCAAGAAAAACACACTTGACCAGTCCTTCGACTCCACGGTCACACACAAAGGCGATCCAGGTCCACCCGACGAACCCTGCATAGGAACTCGTGCTTGTTGAATTCCTCCGTGAGCTCTGGGAGATCTTTGTCTGGTGTCCTATGGACATGCCGGGAGTTCTTAGGGAATTCGCCAAGCATGCACTCAACATGTACCCAGATGCACGGCTAGTAAAGCAGTCGATCCGTCGACTATCCGAAGGATGAGGCGAAGCAGTTGGCATGGAAGTCAATAGACTCCTCGATGTTGACTTCATCCAAAAAATAAAGGAAAGCACCTGAGTTGCTAACCCCGTGCTAGTCCCAAAGAAGGACACGGACATCTTGCAGATGTGTGTGGACTTTATAGCTCTCAACAAGCACTACCCGAAGGACCACTTCCCATTATCACAGATCGATTAGATCATCGATTCCTCCATGGGATGCGAGCACTTCTCCTTCCTCAACGCCTAATCAGGCTACAACCAGATTCAAATGAAGGTGGAGGACCAGGAAAACACGGTGTTCATCACATCATTCGGAGTCTTCTGCTACAACATAATGCTTTTCAGGCTCAAGAACACAGGTGCAACCTATCAGCGATGCATGTAGGCCTTCCTAAAGAACCAAATTGGTCGCAATATCCAAGTATATGTCGAATACATAGTGGTAAAGACCAAGGAAAGCTGAACATTGATCGATGATCTCTCGAGACGTTCGACAACTTGGATCGCTATAGGATCAAGCTAAACCCATAAATGTGCGCCTTTGGCGTCCCTTCTGGCCAACTACTTGGGTACCTCATCTCTGAGCGAGGCATTGAGGCAAACCCGAAGAAGATCATAGCCATACTGGCCATGGAGAAGTCCAAGAATGTCAAGGGCGTCCAGCAGCTCATTGGGCGAATCACAGCGCTCAGCATATTCACCAGCTGAATGGGCGAAAAGGATCTCCTGTTCTATCAGATCATCTGCAAGATGGAGAAATTTGAGTGGACGGAAGAAGGTCAAGATGCATTTGAAGACCTCAAGTGCCTATTATCCACCTCGCCAGTCCTGGTGAATCCCCAACTAAAGGAGCCTATGCTACTATACATAGCCTCTACTCTCAAGTGATCAACACCACACTCGTCATCGAACGACCCAAAGAGGGAAAGACTCATGGGGTGCAATGCCTAGTATACTACCTCAGCGAGGTACTAACACTAACAAAGCAGAGGTACCCGCACTAACAAAAGCTGGCCTACGGTGTGTTCATGACCATGCATCGACTGCGCCATTACTTTAGGAGCATCCGATAGTGATTGTCAACGATGCACCAATGTCCCATATCCTCAAAAACCCCGAAGCAATGGGGTGAGTGGCCCTATGGGGCATCGAGCTGTCCCCACGAACATCATCTACGAGAAATGCACCTCCGTCAAGTCGCAGGTGCTCCCTGATTTCCTTGTCCACTAGATGGAGCTTCAGCTACCGGACACCCTAGACATGTCTCATCTCTCGACAATGCATTTCGATGGATCCAAGTGTGGAGAAGGAGATGGAGCCGGAGTAATCTTGACATATCCACCAAGAGACAAGATGAGATACTTGTTGTGGATGAGATTCCACGCTTCCAACAATGGAGTACAATACGAGGCACTGATCTATGGTATGTGGATGGCCAAAGTGTGCGGAACCACTCGGTTGGTCATTTACGGTGACTCCAACCTCATCCTACATTAGACGTTGAACCAATTCGATGTCGTCATGGATAACATGATTGCCTACCGCGGCCTCTACAACACACTCAAAGGAGACTTTGATGGTTGCAAACTCCGGCACGTCGGTCGAGAAAGCAACAAACAAGCCAACAAGCTTGCCAACATTGGTTCTACCTGCACACCGGTGATGGATGTGAAATATAGCCATCCACGTCCGCATTTAAACTAGATATTATTCATATATTTGATGAAATATCTCTCTAAAACCTGCCACTAATGCCTAATGATCAAAGGGGTATGCAATCCTTTCTTGCTATTTTTGCATGCGCAGATAATGACGTATTATGATGGGAATCACTACATAAATGCCAAAGATATGAGATTTCCAACACGTCAAAGAAACCAGGAGCCGTGAGGAGATCACACCAAGCTTAACGACCAACTATATGGCCTGCTGCCGTATAGTTTGTACCGACCTCATTAGGTAAAATAGAACAACTTTCGTGAAGGGGCCCCTGTATAAAGAGGCTTCAGGCGACGAGAAACAATCCCCGACTCCACAATCTCACTTCTTTCACCCTAAACTCTCCCTGCCACCATGCCGGAGGAAAAGATCTAGATGTAAACCTCTAAACCCTTCTCCACCACCATAGCCACCTTCCACCACTTGTAATAGTAGATCTCATCTCCAATTTGCGACATTGTAAGACTATTTGCTATCAACTCTACGATATTTATTACAATGTTTATGATTGTCGATTTCATCTATATGTGTGAGTAATTCTCCTTGGTCTAAAGGCTTAGGCCTAGCCATGTAACTTTTGTGCATGCTATTTATCATAGATGGGATCATGTATTAGTTTGTATGACATGATGATTGTAATTCCCTCTCTTGACTCAATCTAAAGACTTGTCAGGTACGCAAGACCCCGAGGATTAATCCAGGTAAAGGGAGTGTGAGTAATGACTGATCTGCAGGATAGGAACCCAGTGACAGAAAGGGCAGTACGGCTGTATGTGAGGAACTTACCTGGGATTAACGGTGACATCACTATGCATATCATTAGTTCTCTTTCTTATATGGATGAAACTAGTAGGTTATTGACATAAGCGGTTCCGGAGGAGATAACATTTATGGATGCACTGCCCACATAAAATTATCTTGATCTAACAATTACATGAGTATTATTATTATCTGCTATTCCCATCAGATGTTTTGCACAGCTACTGGTGAAAACTGAAGAACCTAGGCCCTCTCTCTCTCCCCATCGTCAACAACAACAAGAAGATCGCAAAACTCTTGGTCCGGTGAAAATGCAATAGAAATTCTAAAACTCTCGAAGGTATGTTTAAGTAATCTCACTTTGATTTATGCTTCCCGAGGATTCGATAAACCTTGGTCTACTAAAGAAAAAGAGCTATACTACATCCGTAATCTGGATCGAATGTATCAACCCTTTTTTTGGCGCTGTTGTCGAGGAAGCAATAGCTGCCCTGGTGAGGTTAGTAGGAACCTTGCTTGTTTTATTTCTCGCTTTTAATTTTGTTAGTTTGCTTTCAGTTTTTATTTGAAAAACCAAAAAAAAATAGTTAGTCTTTTTAATTCTTGCTTTATCATCATTAGTACCTGTTTAAGAAAATCCAAAAACATAGGAAGTAAGGCTGAAAAGAAACTTGGGGAGTTTGCAACTCCTAACAATGATTATTTACATACTCCTATTACTCAGCCAGCAATTGATGTTGAAGATTATGAAATTAAGCCTCAATATTTAAGTTTGGTTCAACAGAATCAATTTGGAGGCTCTGCTGTAGAAGATGCAGGTATACACTTAAATAATTTTACTGAAATATGTGATATTATGCGCATTAAAGATGTTGACCCCAATGCGGTCAAGTTGCACTTATTTCCTTTCTCTCTTAGAGGAAGAGCAAAAGAATGGTTGATATCTTTGCCAAGAAATACTCACTACTAGGAAAATGGCCATTCATGGCGCACCTGAAAAGGGCATCCGTGGCGCACTAGCTGTGCGCCACTAGCCTCGCGCTACGGCTATCTCTTACTCGTAGCGCACTGCCTGGTGCGCTACGGTTATCTCGAGATAGGCATGGCGCACTACCAGGTGCGCCATAGGTAGGGGTACAGGGTGCTCCATGGATGTGTTTTTCAAAAAACAAAAAAAATGCAAAAAACACCCTCATTTTTAGTTGCAAAAGCAATCGGGTCCGTGCATCGCCGTCGTCGTGTCACCTCGCTGGAGCATGGCCGTGGCCACGACCTACCACCGCAGGGAGGTGCGGGAGGTCGTGGCCGCTCTAGTCCTCACCGGCATCGAGGTGGTAGGAAGGGTCTAGTTGGAGAAAGGTAGGTAGGAAGAGAGGGAGGTAGGAAGAGAGGGAGGTAGGAAGAGAGGGAGGAAGGGAGGTCGGTGAGGAGAAGGATGCCACCATCGCCCATTGTCACTACGAGGAGGAGGAGAAGGCCGCCGTCGCGCCGTCGTCACTCCAAGGAGAGGAGGAGGCCGCTGTTGCGCCGCCACCGCGCCACCGTCACTGCAAGGAGAGGAGGAGGCCGCCATCGCGCCGTCACTACAAGGAGAGGATAAGGGGAAGGAGGAGAAGGAAAAGGAGAAGGAAGAAGGAGAAGGGAGAAGGAAGAAGGAGAAGGGAAAGGAAAAGGGAGAGGGAAAATGGGGAGGGAAAAGGGGGAAGGAAAAGGTAGGAGGGCGGGGTGGGGATTCAAATTTTGAATCCCGCCCAACTTACTCGTAGAGCACTAGGTGGTGGTGCGCTACGGGTAAGTTGCCCTCTATTTTTTTCTGCATGAAAAAACGGTCTTTTGACTGTAAATTTTTACTCTTTTCGAATTTTGAAAATCTAAATAATCGCTAAACGACTGGATGTTGTTGCGAATGGATGTGAAATCTCGTTCTCGTCATTTTGGTATATTATACGATTTTTTTCGACATCGTATGCAAAAGTTACAGCCATTTTACCGTGGCATGACTTTTTTTTGCAGAAAAAGTGGAAACTCATGTTTGTTAATTTTCCTAGAAACTATACCATATTACCTACCTACAGATGAAAGGATTTTATTTTTGAAGTGTTTATTATTTTATTTTATTTTTTGCAAAAGCTAAAAAGGCGATCCACGGGGGGGGGGGGAGGGGCGGAGTTGATGTAGGCCACTTAGACGTAGGGCACTAGGGCAGAGTGCCCTACGGCTAAGTTGACCCAGCTGTTGCAGCACACATGCTCGTAGCGCACTAGGTCAAGGTGCGCTACGGCTAAGTGACACATCCGTAGCGCACCTTGACCTAGTGCGCTACGGGTATGTGTGCTGTGGCCATATGTGCCCTGGCCCACACATAGCCGTGGCGCACCACCCCCATGTGCGCCACGCTTACGACAGTTAGCCGTAGGGAACCTGTGGGCAGTGCGCCACGCCTATTTTACCCGTGGGGCACCACTAGCAAGTGCGCCACAGAAATGTAGATTACCTATAACTATTTTCCTAGTAGTGACTATTGCATCATGGGTGGAATGTACTTCTTTATTTATGACTAAATTCTTTCCACCTGCAAAGACTATGCAACTCAGATCTAATATTACTGGTTTTAGACATGAAGAGCGTGAGCCACTAGTGCTAGCATGGGAGAAAATGAAAGAATGCATGAGAAACTGTCCGATCCATGGGATGGAAGATTGGTTAATTATCCATTTATTTCATAATTCTCTTAACCATGTTTCTAAGTCTATGCTAGATACTGCAGCTGGAGGAATATTTATGGGTAAGAAAATTACCGAAGCAAAGAAGCTGCTAGACAACCA
The DNA here is from genome assembly GCA_916181665.1 of Avena sativa. Classification (NCBI taxonomy): domain Eukaryota; kingdom Viridiplantae; phylum Streptophyta; class Magnoliopsida; order Poales; family Poaceae; genus Avena; species Avena sativa. The sequence continues at coordinate 128,121,531 of OV702281.1, read as the reverse complement.
TGCCCAATGGCATGTGGAAAGATCAAATACAAAGAAGGTGAACTCCGTCACACCTCAAGATAATGAATAACTCAATGCTAAGTTGTATGAGCTCATATTAGCTGTTAAGGTAAGTAAACCCTGGTAAGAGCTACTCCCGAACCAACTATTGAAGAAGTAGACTTCATAGCTCGTAATGATTATAACCCTGCTTGGAAGAAGGATTATAATCCAAACTTTCAGAAATATTACTCTAGTCCAGCAGGTAACTCGAATAATAATATGGCTTCAAGTAATACTAGTCTCTAAAAAATCTTAAAGCTTTTATGGACTCACAAAATGAGCAAAACAATATTCTAGTCAAAATTACGGAGAATCATGATGTTATGCTTGGTAAATTATCTAACCAAGCTGTTAGTTTGAGAAATGATTTGCAGGCCCTCCAAGAAAGAACAAGGATCGTTAAGGCACATCTAGGTAAGATAACCGAGAGTCAAACTCTCATTCTAGCTAAATTTACAAGTAAGGCTGAGCCCAATCAGTTGAAGTCCTCAAGATGATTAGGATCCAAAGGGAGGAGCCCAAAGAACTTGATTATAGCAATGATCCTTCACCAAACTACGCAGTTGAAGTTCTTGTAAAAAGGATCAATATCAAGATTCCGGTAAATGAATGAAATGAGGAAGCCATGTATCAACACTTCGTTAATCAGGTAGCAATAAAGGTATGTGAGCTTGAAGAAGAATATAAGAAAATTGCTGAAAAATTTCCTGTTAAGCTAGATGATATATTTGAGCCTACCATTAAGATTAAAATTGGGACTAATGAAATAGCTGCACTGTGTGATCTAGGTGCAAGTTTTTTAAAAATTCCAAAGAGTCTTTTTAACAAGTTAAATCTTCGCTCTTTTGAAATTACGGAACTAAAATTACATCTAGCAGATTCTACCTATAAACCAGCAGTAGGCGTTAAAGAAAATACTTTAGTATACATTAAAGGTTGTCCTACTCTTATTGATTTTGTTATTGTTGACATGCCTGAAGATGCTACTGCCCCTATTATATTAGGTCTTCCTTTCTTAAGAACTATTAAGGCTTTATCAATTTGCATGAAGGAAACGTGAAGCTCCAATTGCCTTCGCAGGATCCTTTTGTTATTCATTTCCCCTAGAAAAAGAAAGCCCAGAAAGATTATAAGGAGGCCATCACTTTGAAGGCCAACCACTTTGGAGTGGGTGTTCCACTCATATGTCCTAGGTGATAAACATCAAGGTCAATCTATTGAGCATAAAAGAGCGCTGCATGGGAGGCAACCCAAGTGAAATAATGGTTTGAAACGTGAACACGAGGATCCAGACACGTGCTCTTGCCACAGCTATTTCTTCTTCTCGGGTTGCATCTTAGGAATGCATGGGGATTCGATTCAGGAATGAAGCCCACTGTGATTGTTTCGATAGGATCAAAAACCGAGAAGTCAAGGCAACCAAGTGGCCTTGCCCCATCACTTTGAACCAACTCGGTATTTCTGATGACTTTAATTTACTTTGAAATAGACTTGGCCTGCAAACCTTTGTATTCCATGATACACCAACCTATCGCCGATTAACCATTGAATTTCTTAGGAATTTGCAAATCACCGTTAAGACATGGCATGGGGAAGATAAAATTTCTTTTCGACTCATCAACAATAATTATTCTCTAACACTTGATGAATGGTGTAATTGTTTTGGTTTACCCAACAATGATCCTAATGCTCTAAACACATCTTATACCAACATGTAACCTTCCCCTGAACAATCAGCAGAGGGAAGAATATTCAACATCCTGCTATTCGCTATTTGTTCTATGTTATTGCTAACACCTTGCAGGCACGAATGAGTTCACAAGACTAAATGAGGAGGATATCTTAGTCATCGCAAAAGCTGCTTTCAACTATGAAAAATTGTCACTTCACTTGGGCACAATTCTTGTGCGCTACTTGGAGTACCAATACCACCAAAGCCAATGACAAATCACTTGTGGAGGCGTCATCACCGTTCTTGCCAATGCATTGGGAATCGACCTAGGTGAGTTACAGCCGGTGCTAGGTGAGCGACGTGTTAGTTTCTCTACTTTGAGGGCTTGTGGAATGCTCACTAGGAGAGGTGGTGTTTATTATCTGCATATTGCTGGAGCTGGGCGTATCTACCCCGCTCCTCTACCTAATGGTATTTTCTCTATCGAGGAAGGACGTGTGCTTTATGACTTGCATGTTGAGCAACACCAACCTGAGGAGGAGATTCCATAGTAGGACGAGGACTAAGAGAAGGATCAAGAAGTCCACCATCAACAGGAGAAGCCACCAAACTGATTTGCTACATATCAAGATTTCCAGGAACTTGGTGGAACTGTGAAGGGAATGCAAAATCTCGCCCTGAACCTCTGAGAAACAACAAGTAACCTGTCAATTCAATTTGAAGACTGGAGTTACAACTTTTGTCCCCACCACAATGATTTGAAGGGCTTGCAAAAGCCTAAGCTTGGGGAGGTTTTCTGTCTATTTTATATTCTGATTTTGATTTTCTTTATCTTATTTTCGAGGTTATGCTTTTATTTGAGTTTATAAGCACTCGTGTTGGTTTCCCCAACACTTTATCTTAGTTATTTTATTTTGTTTGAGATTTTCAAGCCGAGCTTTGCCGCCAATTTTCTATTCTTTAATCCCCTTCTCAAAAACCACAAAAATATTTCTCCGTTTATCTTTATTTTCCCTCTCTCTTTTTATTTTCGCCTCAAAGTTCTTGTTGATTTGCAGGAGAGTGATTGACTTCGAATTTACAAGAAACAAATAAAAAGGGAAGAGAGAAGTGGAACCAAACATGAGAGGTATGCCTTATGACTCCCCACTTTTGAAGTTTGAGAAAGCCGTGCTAGTTAGTAGTAATGTTGAGATGTTATATCGGTGGAGTGAGTCTCTATATTTTAGTAAAATTTTGTTTGCATGGGTATTTAATTGGGTACATTTTGTTCCAACTCTTGTAGTTAACCAAGTTTTTCCTAAAAATTTTCTAAACAATTGAAACAAGAAAAAGTCTCACAAATTGAAGACTTGGGTGTTGTAGTGTTCAGTCTTGAAAGTTTATTCCTAGAGACACTCAACACAACAGAAAATAATGATTGACTTGATAGCTCTCTTTGAAAAGATTTGTTCAATTGAATTAATGTTCAGCGGTTTTTGTGAGCATGCAAAAGTTTGATTTATAAATCATAAGAATGATATAGCTTTATGCGTGTAAAATTTCATGGGATGCCAAAAACTCCGCTAGCCTACGAACGAACTTCTTGGAGGAAACTCCAAGATTTCGGCTATGAGTTGATTAAACATATGTAGCAGCAATGCTGTAATGGTTAAGATTCTTGGCAATCCCGGGTAGCTGTAAGATGATGGAATCACTCCTCTGGTTGACATGAGTAATCATTATGCAAAAGGAACAAAAACCTTAGTGATGCCACGAGTGTCCATCTCAGCCCGATAAACTAATGATTTTTTTTGGCTTGCTCTCAATTAATTAAGAACTGAAATTCTTGAAGGATAATGAATAGAAAAGTAGTGCTTGAAAAGTCTTGATTTATTGATGTGGGAGAATTGAGATACTTTAGTATATATGCTTTTCATGACAACCTCTCACACTCTTAATTTTACATGATTACATTTTATTGTTCAAAGGCAAGCCTATGAGTTAATTACATGACATGGAATAAATTTTACTCTTTTGAATCATCCATGCTTATAATAATGTTGCTACGCTATAAGTATCCATGAAACCCATATGATATGCTTTCCATTACTCTATCTATGCTGAAGTTTTCCAGATTAATAAAATGGAGGAAACATGAGACTATTAATCACGAGTAAGATCAGCGTCTCGTTGTTTCAGTTTAAATGCTGAGTTCCCTTTTCATTTTTTGGCTATCTTGCTCGAGGATGATCAAGTTTAAGCTTGGGGAGCTTGATGGCTGTGAAATATAGCCATCGACGTCCGCTTTTAAACTAGATATTATTCATATATTTGATGAAATATCTCTCTAAAACTTGCCACTAATACCTAATGATCAAAGGGGTATGCAATCCTTTCTTGCTATTTTTCCCTACGCAGATAATGACGTATTATGATGGGAATCACTACATAAATGCCAAAGATACGAGATTTCCAACACGTCAAAGAAACCAGGAGCCGCCAGGAGATCACTACAAGCTCAACGACCAACTATACCGCCCGCCGCCATATAGTTACCGCCATATAGTTTGCACCGACCTCATTAGGTCAAACAGAACAACTTTCGTGAAGAGACCCCTATATAAAGAGGCTTCAGGCGACGAGAAACAAGCCCCCGACTCCACAATCACACTTCTTTCACCCTAAACTCTCCCTGTCTCCACGTCGGAGGAATAGATCTAGATCTAAACCTCTAAACCCTTCTCAACCACCATAGTCATCTTCCACCACTTGTAATAGTAGATCACATCTCCAATTGGCGACATTGTAAGATTATTTGCTATCAACTCTATGATATTTATTACAATGTTTATGATTGTCGGTTTCATCTATATGTGTGAGTAATTCTCCTTCGTCTAAGGGCTTCGGCCTAGCCATGTAGCTTTTGTTCATGTTATTTATCATAGATGGGATCATGTATTAGTTTGTATGACATGATGATTGTAGTACCCTCTCTTGCCTCAATCTAAGGACTTGTCAGGTACCCAAGACCCCGAGGATTGATCTAGGTAAAGGGAGTGTGAGTAACTACTGATCTGCAGGATATGAACCCCAGTGAAAAAACGGTAGTATGGCTGTATGTGAGGAACTTACCTGGGATTAACGGTGACATCACTATGCATATCATTAGTTCTCTTTCTTCTATGGATGAAACTAGTAGGTTATTGCCATAAGCGGTTCCGGAGGCGATAACATTTATGGATGCACTGCCCAGATATAATTATCTTGCTCTAACACTACTAGGAAACTAGCTATAGATAGACATACCTTCTGTGGCGCATGGTCCTGACCATGCGCCACAAAAGTTATCCAGTGGCGCATCCGGAGAAATGCGCCACAGAACCACCAAACTTCTGTGGTGCATCTTCCAGAGCCATGGGCCACAGAAGTTTGGTGGTACCCACACCAGCCATTGGACCATGAATCTTCTATGGCGCATCACTCCGCATGCGCCACAGAAGTTTGGTGGGACCCACAGCTGGCGGGGTCTGACCGTGCTCTGACCAAACTTCTGTGGTGCATACAAGGAGATGCGCAACAGAAGTTTATATCTTCTGTGGCGCATATCGCAATATCCGCCACCGAACAATTATGTGGGCCCCACTCTCTGGACACCTATGTACAAGCTTCTGTGGCGCATTGTTGCGTATGTGCCACAGAAGAACATACTTCTGTGGCGCATGTGTGCAGTATGCGCCACAGAATGCGTATGAGTTAGGGGCCCACATGGCCACCCTATGTCCAAGGTTCCGTGGCGCATGCAGCCTGTATGCGCCACAGAAGATTGAACTTCTGTGGCGCATACGGCCTGTATGCACCACAGAATCCTTCGACTAGATCTGCACAAAGGTGGCACCTTTGCACCCCTCTATCTACCACCATCCATTTCACATCCTTCTTCCCCCTCCTTCCAGCTCGTCTTCCTCCTCTCTCCCACCCCATTGTGTCTATACTTTTCTACATTTTGTTGTATTTAAACCTACTATAGTTGATAAATTGGCTAGGCAAAGCCTTTCTCCAACTAGTTGATCTAAAACACACCTACTTTTCTCCTCCACATCTCTATTTGTGTACTATTATCTCTCTATAGATCTATTGATCCACACTCTCTCACATCGCGCTCTCGACTCGGTATTCTATCTACTCGGTGAGTAATTGGCCATGAATATGCATGTTTTGTAGGTGTAAAGCTTGTCGCGCAGGCGATGTGTATATGCGATGCATACATGGAGCTAAGATGATGTTTGTGCATGAAGCTTGTGTGGTGCATGAATGCTTGCATGGGAAGCTTGCATGGGAGGAAGATTCTTGTTTTGCTTGTCTCTGTCCCGGTGTGGTGCATGGATGTTTGCTGAAATGTTGATTCATTTCCATTTCGGCAAATTTTTGCACCACCCATATGTCCTACTTTTAGGAAAGGTCATGCCGAATTTTTCTGGCGACAACCATGCATGTGTGTTTTGTGTGTGTATATTTCTAATTAACCTACTCTCTGTCTTTTTGCTCTATATGTGCATACCGCGCAGGCTACCATGGTCGTCAGCATGAGCGAAGGTCGAGTTACTAGGTATAAGAAAGACGCCAAGGCGGACATGATTCGGAACAACAAGACCCAGATAAGATGTCCATGTCGAACATGCAAACTCCAACGCTGGATCGACCCTGATTCTGGTCAATTGGAGGATCACTTGCTCAGGCGCGGTTTCATGCGCGACGACTTCGATGAGGAGCTGGCAGTAAATGAAGGGTTTCGTAGCATAGTAAATCAAAAAAATTCTACGGATGCGAACGGGAAAGCCAAGATCTAATCTAGGAGATGCAAACAACGAGAGGGAATAGATGAGATCTTCATACCCTTGAAGATTCGCACAGCGGAACGTTCGACGGAACGTGGGTGATGTAGTCGTACTCGCTTCTACTCCTCGCGATCCAATCCGATCTAACACCGCAAGTGGCGATGCCTCCGAGAGATGCACATGTGCGGAACCTCAACGTCTCCTCCTTCCTTGATCCAGCAAGTGGGGTGGAGAGATGGATTGGATCTACAACGCGACGACGCGGTGCAAGCGGTGGAGAGTTTCTGCATCAGGCTTCGCCTACACGCAGTCGGGAGGGAGAGAGAGAGAGGAGGGGCAGCAGGGCGGCTAGGGTTGAGGAGGAGGTGTAGGAGGGGTGCGCCCCCCAGCCCTCTTTATATAGAGGGGTGGGCGGCTGTCCCTTGCCCCTCCCCCAAACCCTAGGCCGGCAGCCAAAGGAGGGAGGAGTGGGGGTCAAGTTCCCCCCCTTCTAGAAGCTCCCCTAGGGTTTTGCCCTAGGATTGGCCGGCTAGGCCCTATGGGGCTTGTGCCCCTGGCCCAATGCAGCCAGGGCACTCCCTCATAGGCCCATGCCCCCTCCCGGCAGGTGGGGCCACGTTGGTCCCCCTCCGGAAGGTTCTAGAAGATTCCGGTACAACACCGATTAACCAGAAACAATTCCGAACTCCAAAAACTGCATTGCCTTATATGAATCTTATTCTCCAGACCATTCTGGAACCTCTCGTGATGTCCTGGATCTCATCCGAGACTGCGAACAAAAACTCATAAACCAATTATCCAATATATCCTAGCGTCGAGAGACGTTAAGTGTGTGACCCTTCGGGTTCGAGAATATGCAGACATGTTCTTCTATCAATAATCAACTGCGGGGTATGGAAACCCATATTGACTCCCACACATTCATTGATGATCATATCGGATGAACCACGATGCTAGGATTCAATCAATCCCATATATATATTCCCTTCGTCCCACGATATTTTACTTGCCCGACATTCGATCGTCGGTACCGTCATACCTAGTTCAATCTCGTTCATAGCAAGTACTTTACTCGTTCTGTAATCCGATATCACTTTGTGATTAACTCCTTAACCACATGCTTGCAAGCGGTGTTGATATCGATTACCGAGTGGGCCCGAAGTATATCTCTCCGGCTTGGGAGGGACAAATCCCATCTCGATACATACAACCCAACGGGTACTTTCCGATCACCTGAGAGACACCTTTATGATCACCCTCTCATAGGATGACGTTTGATGACCTCAAAGCTTTCTTCCGATACCAGGGAGTTGTATTATCTCATGGTCTAAGGAATACAATATTTGACATAAGAAAAGCTTCGCAAAGATGAACACGATGACACGATCTAATTGCTCCGCTTAGTTTGGGTATGTCCATCATATCATTCTCCCAATGACATGATCTCATTATTAATCGACAACTCATGTCTATGGTTAGGAAACCTTAACCATCATTAATCAATGAGCTAGTCCATAGAGGCATACTAGGGACACGGTGTTGTTCACAAACCACACAAGTATTAAAGATTCCGCTTAATACAATTCTAGCATGGAATATAAACTTTATCATGAACAAGAATTATAATAATAACATCTTTATTATTGCCTCTAGGGCATAATTCCAACAGTAAATGGTGTTGGTCATCATGAAGACTTGGGCGAGCGAGAAGACAAAGAGTCTCCCGATGGGCATGGTCATGATGACGAAGAATATACCGGCGACGGGCATGATCATCATGACGAAGAAGGAGATGTCGACGGGCATGACCATCATGAAGAAGGAGAAGAAGCGAACACCCAGACGCTGCTAACTTCGGTGTTAAGGGACCCTCATGTTTAGGAACTGCTTCTCAAGGAGACGAGCAACGCCAAAGTTGTAGCCAGAGAGAAAGCCAAGCTGGCGCAAATGGAGTTAGATGGGATGACTCCATTGTATCCTGGGTGTCGGCCCATGGATACATCCCTAAGTGTAACGCTCAAGGCTCTAGATATGAAGGCGGAACACAAATGGACTTACGTGAGCTTCAATGCTAACATGGAATTCCGGCACGATCGTCTTCCTAATGGGAACACATTGCCAACAAGTATATAGGAGGCCAAGAAAATCGTGTGCCCTCTCGACCTACCGCACATTAAATACCATGCATGTATCAATGATTGCGCACTTTATCGTAACGAGTACGCGGAGAGAACCACATTTCCGGTGTGCGGCCATGGACGGTACAAGAGAGGGAACTAGAAAGTTCCTCGAAAAGTGGTATGGTACTTTCCTATCACTCCCCGTCTATAGAGATATTTCGTAGATCCTAAGGAAGCAAAGCTAATTCAATGGCATGCGGAAAGGGAGAAACCCGAAGATGATCCAGAGAAGGGCAAGATCCTAACACACCCTTCAGACGCTAGCCAGTGGAATGCATTGGACATCGAGTTCGAAGAGTTTGGGGGCAATGCAAGGAACGTCAGGCTGGGTATGAGCACCGATGGACTCAATCCTTTTGGCAACCAGAGTAGCACACATAGCACCTGACCTGTGTTTGTATGGCCGTACAACATCCCCCCGTGTTTGTATGGCCGTACAACAGCCCCCCCTATTCAATGGTAAAGACGAGCTCGAAAGAGCCCCACGTACGAGGAGCGGCAAAGAAATCGAGGAGCTTCTGAATAATTGGGATGAGTGCCCAGCGCCAGGGAAGAAGCGACCAAGGACAAAGCCGCTTTTGGGTGTATGGAAAGCGAGGTCTGTTTTCTTGGACCTGCCGTACTGGAAGGTCCTCCACACGCCCCATAGCCTCGATGTAATGCACATCACGAAGAACGTTACCGAGAGTCTGCTTGGCACTCTCCTCAACATGCCGGAGAGGACCAAGGATGGGCCGAAAGCAAGAAATGACCTGAAATTGCTTGGCATCAAGAAGGAGATTCAGTACCCTGATAGTGATGATGATGACGATCAAACGGAAGGGACTCAGGGTCGCCGCAAAAGGGTTAAGAAGAATGAGGTGGTTGTGCTTCGTGCTGCCTGCTTCACTCTGTGTCAGGAGGAGATCAAGAAGTTTTTCAGGTGCCTCCTAGGAGTCAAAGTTCCTCATGGTTACTCAGGCAAGATAAGCAGGTATCTCGACATAGCGAAGAAGAGGTTCAGCGGTATGAAGTCCCACGACTGTCACATGATGATGACACAGATACTTCCAGTTGCCATACGAGGGATAATGGATGAGCACGTCCGTGAGACGCTGTTTGGCTTGTGCAACTTTTTCGACGTCATCTCTAGGAAGTCGATCGGCATGAAGCAGCTCGACAGGATACAGGAAGAGATCGTGGTGATACTATGCGAGCTCGAGATTTACTTTCCGCCCGCATTCTTCGACATCATGGTGCATCTATTTGTCCATGTCGTGGATGACATCATCCAGCTCGAGCCGACATTCCTGCATAACATGATGCCGTTTGAAAGGCTGAACGGTGTAATCAAAGGGTTCGTTCGCAACAGGTCCTGTCCAGATGGAAGCATAGCCAAGGGCTTTCTGATCTACGAGTGCATCTCTTTCTGCCAGAACTATCTAACCACCGAGAACGAGGATGTTGGAATACCCACCAAGAAGCACCTCGGCAGGCTCGCTGGTATGGTCACCACGAGGGCCACCTCTCACTGCATGTCGGCATTGCTAATCGACGCGCCGACTTTTCCAGGGCGCACCAAGTCGCACTACAACACATTGAATTGGCCAGCCCTTGGGTGGAAGAGCACAAAAGCTTGATCGAGCAGGAGTACGTGGATCGGGCCCGCCCGAGGAAGAAAGGAGACGTAACAAGAGAACACAACTCCACCTTCACGGGTTGGTTCAAGAAAAGGCTGCTGGACAATCCCCCGCAGACGCCTTCTATGGAAGATCAACAACTCATATTCTCCTTGTCACAGGGCCCAGCACATAACGTAAAGACCTATCAGTCATACGACATCAACGGTTACAGATTCTACACCGAGGAAAAGGACATGAATAGAGAATATCAAAACTCAGGAGTTACTATGATATCCTTCGCCGATGACGAGACTACTGTCATGGAAATATTCTACGGAAGGATCGAGGAGATATGGGAGCTCGACTATTGTGGAGAGACGGTACCGATGTTCCGTGTTAGATGGGCCAAGAACGTCGAAAAAGAAGGCCGACATTTCACCACCTGCGTTATACCAGATGCCAAGTCGGCAAAGAAGGCCTCCACGAAAAATGAGCCATGGATATTCGCTAGCCAAGTTGATCAATGTTTCTTTATTACTGACCCGTCAAATCCCAGTCGTGTTGTAGTGAGGAGGGGCAAGAGGAGCATCATCGGAATGGAAGGATCCGCCAACGAGCAAGACTTCGACAAGAATGGCGATCCGAAGATCTAAGAGGAGTTCGACAAGTACTTCAACATGCCTACTACTACTACAGTAAGAAGAAAGACCATACTACCTACTAAAGGTTGTCCGTTCACGAGAAGAAATCTCATAGTGCCCGGGCTAAAGTATTCAACCGCGAAGAAAAAAGGCAAGAAGATTGTGAAGAGAGGCTAGCTAGCTCGAAATATCACACAACGATGTGTGACCTTTTTTGTGTATTAGTTAGAGACTAAAATATATCGTGATATTCGTGTGGGTATACAAATTCACATGTGTTTGTGACAAGCACAATATATACAATAATCCGGGGAGTGTTTGTTAATAAATATACATGTGTATGTGCTTGGTTTTAAATATATTAGTAACATGTAATTTTGAAACAAAGAAAAAAAAAGTGACCCAGCCAGGATTCAAACCTGGCTGGGAAAGGTTTGTCAATGCATCATAACCACTAGGCTAATCTGTGTTTGATGTCCAACTACAGCCTCACATTTGTTTTGACTAAGTGCCAATGTTCTATGGCGCATATCGCTTGAATGCGCCACAGAAGTTCAAACTTCTGTGGCACATGCGAGCGATATGCGCCACGGAACATTGGCACTTAGCCAAATAACTGTTCGCCCCTTCCCCTTTCTTTCCACAACCTGCAGCTTACCTCTCGCGGCCAACGAACCCTATCGCCTGAAAAACCCTAGCACCGAAGGAAGAGGGAGCCGTCGCTGTTGTCGTAGCCGCTGTCGCAGGAGGCGCTGTCGGAGCCGCTGTCGGAGGAGTCGTCGCTGCTGTCGGAGCCCGTGGAGGAGCAGGCGCAGGAGCCCGTGGTGGAGGAGGAGCCGCCGCCGAAGCCCTTGGAGGAGCAGGAGAAGGAGCCCGCCCACGCCACCTCGCCTTCCACGCTTCCTCGCCGTCCACGCCACCTTGCCGTCTACCCCTTGGTGAGCATCGCCGTCTCCTCCCCTCTCCCCTCTCTCTCTATTCTTCTCTGTTCTTCTCTCTGTGGCGCAGGCGCGATCGAGCGGACGCAGGCTGCGCTCAGTGATTTCACCAGCGCCCTGCCGTTCCTTGCTCCTCCTTAGGCCACGCCACGCCTTTGCCGCATGTAAGTGTTGATGGATCTCTCCTAGGCCAGTTAGTGTTGGTGGATCGAATTCGTGGAGTCGCGAATTCGCGATCAGCATCAGTTCAATTCCTCATCCGTCCCCAGTAATGTCAGATGCGTATACTGAAACTATGATCCTTGCAGTACTGTCAGTAGTTCTCCCATACGTTGTTCCTCAATTTGGATGTATGTTGATTGTGGCTAATTAGCATGTGGCAGCTTATTTCTTGTCGACGGAATTGATATCGAAGTTTTGTGACTTGCAGTTGCAATTTGTTCATCTAACATCCTTGTGATGAAACTATGATCCTTTTACAGTTATTTGTTATGCTTACCTGGAACTGGAATCGATGCAACAATTACTTGATTTGGTTGTGTGCCGATGATTACTGATTGGCAGTTTATTTCTTACTAGCACCATGCTTGGTATATGAAATGATATTCTCAGCTAGAATGAAGTGCTAGTCCTAGAGAAGGAAGTCCATCATGTAGATTCAGTACGCATACAGTAACAGTAGTGTCAAGACAGCGAATCTGTACTGGTGTTAGCTGTTGCGGTTATCTGGAACTGGAATCATCATCGATGCAGTAATCCCTTAATTTTGGGTGTGTGTTGATTGTGGCTAATTAGCAGCAACTTATTTCCTGTTGATAGAATGATTTCGATGGATGATATGCAGCAGCGATTTGTTTCTGCAACTTGCTTTCTGACAGGAAGTTTTGTGACTTGGCTGGTGGTTCATCTATCTGGCATCCCATAGTTATCTGCTTTGATCCTTCTGCTGATCCTAGAACTGGAATGGATGCAGCAATTCGTTGATTTGGTTGTGTGCCGTTGTTGATTACTAACTAACAGTTTATGTCCTATTAACACCATGCATGGTTTACAACAATCTACAGTAGTGTGTATTCAGTTGACAAGCAAATAATTTTCCAGTAATGAGTTAGCATTTCAGAACAGTCTTTTTGTTTACCGTTAGCAGGTCAACCCCTTCATCTTCCAGTGTTGGGATGCTGTTTATATGATGATCTGTTTATGATCTGGTTATAGAGATGGTGTTGTTTATGATCTGGTTATGATAATCTTTATATGATGCTCTGGTTTATTTATATGATATGATATGTTGTTGTTTATTTATATGAAATGGTTATGTATATGATCTGGTTATGCTGCTGTTTATGATCTGTGGATGAGATGGTGCTGCAGAGGTTTGTTTATTTTGTGAATGAGATGGTGTTGGATGATGATGGATGGTGTCAATGGGGTTGTCAATGGGGATGGGGTGTTTTTTCTTGCAGGGATTTCAATTGAGTTGCCCGTTTCTCCCGAAGTGTTGATTCACTTCCGTTTTGGTTGAGAAATGGGCACTCGTAGGTCCAAAAATTAGCAAAGGTCATGCCGAATTTTTCAATCGATATTTGTGCTAACTTTTGCCTCTTTTTTTAGTAATAAACCGCAAACATGTCGACTAACGACGAGGCCGGTCCTTCTAAACAAATGAGTGTCGAGGATCTAGCCCGAGAGGCCAACAAATCGTTCTGGGGGCCGTCCCAAGAGCATGAGGAGGCGGAGGAGATGAGAATGACACCACCACCGACGACTGTCGTCGGAGGTGCTGGGGGCGAGGAAGATCCAGATTACGAGGGGGACGACGACGACTACGATGGAACTAGTGAAGGCGGGGAGGAGGGTAACACCACCACGGATGGCGGAGAGCGCACAGATGGTGGTAGCGGCAACCCGGCCACCATACAGAAGAAGAAGGATATTAAGGATCGGAAGCCGCAAGTGCTCGCCAACGTCTGTGATGAGTTCACCGAGGTCACAGAAGGTGGCCAACCCATTACGCCTTCATCGATTGCCTGCGGGTACGGCATGCAACTCGGGTGTATCGTCCGGGAAAGCATGTCGATCAACACGAAGTACATCCGACGTAATCATGCTTTTGTCGAGAACCTTCTTAAGAAGCTTCACAAGCGATACACATTCCCAGAGAAGTTCAGAAACCTGGAGAGTACTAAGAACCCGGTGAACAAACTAGCACTGAGAAAGATGAGCAACGCCTTGAGCAGCTGGAAAACCCGGGTAAAGAACAACATTGATAAAGGTGAAAGCTGGGATATTATAAGTAGGAAAAATCCGATGCTCGACGAAGAAGAGTTCAAGATATTCAAGGCGAACTTAGATACCTCTGCCTCTAAAGCATGGACCGAGTGGGGAAAGACTATACGAGAGAAGAACATAGGTAACCACCGGCTTTGAAGAGGCGGATACAAAGGGAAACATCCCATTTGGGACAAGGAGGACGCCGAGCTTGAACGCCTGGGTAAAGAGAACCCATGGCATGAAATTACAGACCTGCAGATCCGACAATTTGTCCGGGCCCGCTAGTACCTGGACCCTGTTACAGGGGAGTTCGTCACCGACGACCCGGATGTGAAGGCCTTTGAGGATGAGCTGGTAAGGAATTTACCGTGGATCTCTCATTAAAATAATTAAGCCAAGAATCTAAATGCATGCATGGGTTCACCTCTCCTTGTATCTCTGCAGGAGAAGGAATTGAACACTAGCGAGGACTTGTCGTCCCAAGATTCGGAAGCGGAGCCATGGGACACTGTTTTTAACAGGGCGACGAACACTTACAAGAAGAGGGAGAAGAAGTTGCCCCCAAAATCAGCTGGCCGTGTGTCCGGCTTCGGTACAAGCATGAAGTTTACCGAGTACTACAAAGAGGACGCAAAGAAGAGGAGGGAGAGGAAGAACCAGTCAGCAGCTAAAGATAAAGCCAAGGTTGAAGAGCTGAAGTTGAAGGTGAAGACATTAGAGGAAAAAGTGGACGAGAAATCAATGGACAAGTTATTGGAGGAGAAGCTTCGCGCGATCATCCCCCTGGGTTGATGGAGGGGCTAGCTATTTGGAATGCGGGAGGTCGACAGGGGCCGATAAACGTGCCCAGCTTTAGCGGCAGCAACTCGAGCATCAACGTTAACGCGTCGTTGGACTTGGTGACCCGCCGGCAACGATCACCGCGGCGCAGCCGCAAGAGCTTGTTGTCGCACAGCTTCCCCCTGCTGCTCCCGCCAAAAATACCAGTATCGCACAGTCGGCGGTGGCACCAGTACCGCTGGAGAATGCTGATGATAGGCCTGCCGCCGGGATCGGCCGTGTGTCGACATTAGCCGAGCTCAATTCCCTCACCAAGGTAACTAATATCATACTCCGCTTCATCTTCTTTATGCTCCTTTGGTGATTGCCACCCCGATCATTATGCCCAACACATATGTGTCGATATTCAGGACGCTGCTTGCGTACTACTCCACAAAGTTGCTGACGGCGAGTTGAAGGATGTTGCCAAGGGCAATATCATACAACCGGCGAACCGCACGATGCCCAACAATGCAATGGACGATGCCGTGATGAGGGTCCGGATTGCTCGGGTGTTGCTAGTGTGCGACGACATGGATGCCACCTGTCACCGGCGCCACCTTGATCGCCCGGCCACCACCTCGGATGCCACCTGTCACCGGCGCCACCTCGATCGTCCGGCCACCACCTAGGAAGCCACCTGTCGTCGTCGCCACCACCAGTCGCCACCAACAACTGTTGGGAGCGTGTGGGCCGCCCCAAGGCGATGCCGCCGTCGCAACGCAACCGCCGTCGCCCCCGCCACCACCATCACCACATGGCGGCAACAACGATGATGATGAAGAATTTGTCAACATCGACGACTACATCAACATCGGCGCCGACATAGGATTGTACATGCCTGCTGTGGATGAAGAACCCTTCGTCGCTCGCGAGGGTCAAGGTGGGCGTCCCACTACATGCACGCAACGCCTGGTCTTTGGAGGTTTATCTCAAGAGACGCCTCCGGCCGCCGATCAACAAGAGAAACCAGTTGGATTCGTCTTTAGCCCTAACACACTCCAAAAGGCTACCGTTGAGCACTTAGCATCCCCAGTGGAGGAGCCTGCTCAAAAGACGAAGAAACACAGGAAGAGAGGTAAGAAAGATGAGAGCCAACCTCCTCCGAAGAGGATCCGGGCTAAGGATGACGTCGTACCAGCCCGCGAGGATGGCTTGGCCAGGATACATATAGCCGGTGAAGCGATACTGACTCCGGAGCTGCTTCACCTTGCTTGTGGACATATGCTCGCTTTGAGTGATAGTATCAAGACACTAGAGGGCATTCTTCTTAAAGACAAAGATCCAAATTACCCGGTTTTCACTGTCAAGGTGCCATCGGACGTGGACTTCGTCCATGAAGCCCCCACGGACGTGTTCTTCAAATCGTACGAGGACGCCTTCAAGCTATTTCTCTCGAAACGGCTGGACTATAACATGGTCCGCCTATTCGTGCTCAATCTGGCGATGAAGACCAAGAGAGAGCAGACCCCCTACATTGCGATAGTGGATCCCTACTACATGCGTGATAGCCAGTTGAGGGAAGGATCTGAGACGCGTGCCAAGGCGATGGCGTATCTCGAGAAGTTCATGATGGACCACAAGAGGATGAACATGCTTCTTTTTCCTTTCTTTCCCGAGTAAGTACACACACACCCTAGCATTGTTAACTTATGCTTTATTATAGCTTTCTTCCTTTGCCCTTTTCCAACATCCCGTTTCAATCGTGTTGTGCAGAGAAAAATACTGCACACTCATTGTCATTTGCACAAATTACTCGATAGCATCGTATTTCGACTCGGCGAGTCAGAAGAAGAAGGACTACACCAGAATAAGGGGTGTTTTGAATGAGGCTCTTGAGGGATGCGCTAAAAAGGTATGCCCCTTAGTCAACAAGGGGGAATGTATCAAGGATGACAAGCACGTGTTCAAGCACGTGCTCGAGTTCCCCTGCATCAAGGAGCCGGCTACTGGCGGTGCCAAGGAGGCCTTCTACGCCATGCATCACCTTAAAGGGTTTGTCCGGGATTGCTAGAACCTAACTCTGCCATCTAGTTTCCAAGCATGGGCCGAAAATTTGGCACGAAGGGACGATGATGATCTTAGAGAATACTTCCATCGCATCCAGGTTAAGTTGTCGGAAATCATCGTGGAAGATGTCAACACGAGGGGAGGGGTCCTAAAACACAACAGATGGTTGACTAAGAGGGATATTGAAAATATTCTTCATCAACAGGGTGACAACAGGACATGGATGACGATGGATGGCTATCTACCATTCCCGAAGCCGAACGTTAGCAGTTCTCAACATTGATCGATGTGTGCGCCTAGAATTATCATAGATGTCTATGTGTAGTGTTGTGTCACAAACTATATACTACCGTGGTCGTATGTTGTAAACTTCACTATTGTGGTCGTTGTCGTCGAAGTTCTATGATTATGATCGATGTGCTATCTTCTATGTTTACTGATATTTTGCTTTAGTTTATGTGAATATATATGCATGTGAACCAATTTAGTTCTTTCTGTTGCATGATTTACTAATATGCCGTATCTATAGAGATGACGAAGTGGTACGTGGTGTACAA
Organism: Avena sativa; assembly: GCA_916181665.1. Lineage (NCBI taxonomy): Eukaryota > Viridiplantae > Streptophyta > Magnoliopsida > Poales > Poaceae > Avena > Avena sativa. The sequence goes on along the minus strand of OV702281.1, from coordinate 128,103,983 downwards.
GGGTTGGGTTCCAGGAGTCTACGATGAGTGGGAGGACTGTCAGAAATATGTGAACAAGTTTAGCGGCAACAGCTACAAAGGATACGCGACTCGAGAGGAGGCGGTAGCCAAGTGGAGGAACCACCTATGGAAGGAGAACCGGATGAAGATATTGCTAGTGCTCTTGCTCTTGCTCATCGTCGTCATAGTTGTATTCTGTTTGATTCTAGTGTAGGCGATGAACACTTCATTTGTAATGTGATGAGATGGTGAACTTTGTAACAAACCACTTCATTTGACTTGTATTGTAATGTGATGATCACTTGTCTATCTCGTTCGGGCTCTAAGTAGTATGATGGCACTATATTCATGTTTGTATTATATTTGTTTTCATATGCTAAGTCAAATATACTGTTTCTATATAATATTGTATAATACCTGTATAATACATGTATAATACTGTATCTTTGGACAAGTTTCAAATTTTTTTAATACGTGATATTCAAACCAGTGGCGCATCGCTGTAACCTTCTGTGGAGCATAGTGATTCAGTGGCGCATTGTCCATAATGCGCCACTGAACAGAGTCCTGTGGCGCATCAACAAAAATGCGCCACAGAAGTATCATGACTTCTGTGGCGCATTTCGGAAGGCGCCACAGAAGTTTTCATCAGTGGCGACGTAACAGTGGTGTCCCTGCCATGCGCCACAAAAGACCAATATAGATGCTCCACTGATGAAGGATTTCCTAGTAGTGTAACAATTACATGAGTACTTTATTATTATCTGTTATTCCCATCAGATGTTTTGCACAGCTACCAGTGAAAACCTAAGACCCTAGGCCCTTTCTCTTTCCATCCTCAACAACAACAAGATCGCAAACTCTTGGTTTGGTGAAAACGCAACAGGAATTCTAAAACTCTCAAAGATCCATTTAAGTAATCTCACTTTGCTTTCTGCTTCCCGAGGATTCGATAAACCTAGGTCTAATAGGGAAAAAGAGCTATACTACATCCGTCATCCAGATCGAAGGTATCAACCGGTCCCACCAAGTGTGTTCTTAGAGTAACTCTGTGAAGGCTCCGTCAAGTGCAAGAAATCCAAGGGCGCTCTAGAAACAACAGCAGGCTCAGGGGCTACACCACCAAAAGTCCCCAAGGTGCCAGGAGAGTAGGAATCCAAAGCTCCCATCGAAAACCTCATGGCGGTCATGATGATCGAACAATCCTAGACGCAACTGTACATCACATACCTGCTGCGCAAAAAGGTGCTAGACAACCTGACCGATGCACGACACATTGCCCGCCACTCCAAGGCCTTCACCATCATCAATGGAGAGCTTTACAAGTGAAGCATCACCGAAGTCCTCCAGCGATGCGTCACTAACGGTGATGGAAGGAGCATCATCCTCGACATCCACGAAGGCATCTGCAGCCACCACACTGGCAATCGTGCCCTGGTCACCAAAGCCTTAAGGGTTGGCTTCTACTGGCCAATGGCGATGCGTGATGCCAAGAGGATAGTTGAAAAGTGTAACGCCTTCCAACGGTTCGTGGATAAGCCGCACATGCCAGGCTTGGAGCTTCATCACATACCGCTAGCCTGGCCCTTCTCAAAGTGGGGACTCGACATGGTCGGCAAGCTGCAGAAGTCCTTGCCCGAAGGCTACGTTCTCCTCCTGGTCGTAGTCGAAAAAATCACCAAGTGGACTGAGGCCACACCTGTCACCAACCAAACTGGTGCCACCACCATCAAGTTCTTCCAGTCCATTGTTTATAGGTTCGGGGTGCCGCACATCATCATCAACGACAGCGGAACGAACTTTTGCTCAAAGGATTTCTAGGACTTCTGCGATGTCCTCGACATCAACATCACCTACGCCTTGGTCGTGGATCCACAGACCAATGGCCAAGTCGAAAAGGCCAACGTCCTCGTCTACAAAAGGATCAAGAAGAGACTCCTGCGACCCCTCGAAAGAGTTGTGGGCGCCTGGGCAGATGAACTACCCTCTGTCCTCAGGATCTTGCGCACAATGCCAAACAGTGCCACCGGCTACACGCCCTTATTCATGGTGCACGGTGCTGAAGCGATGCTGCCATCTGAGTTATGCTACAAGGCCCCATGGGTCGTTGCTTATAGCGAGGCTGAATCAACATCCACACTCGAGTTCTTCATATACCTGTTGTATGAGGCACGCGACATCGCTGCCACCCATTCAATGGTGTATCAGCAAAGCCTCCGCAACTACCACAGTCGACGGCTATGACCAAGGTCATTTGTCGAAAGCGAACTCGTCCTGTGGCTCAAACAAAAGGGGCATCTGAAGCTCGAGTCCCCCTGGGGAGGACCCTACATGTTCATAGAGGTGATTCTAGGTGGCTCCTACCACGTCTAAGACGTTGAGTCCGGAGTAGCATACTCCAACCCTTGGAATGTCGTGCAGCTGCGGCGTTTCTACCCTTTGATGTTTTTTTACTTACAATAAGGATTTTCAGCCGGGATATTCAGCAAAAACATGTACCTCCTCATATGTTGGCCAATATACTTTTTCTTTTGCAAGTTAATATTTACAAATCATACTCAGGGGCTGCGCCTCACCCGACGACCTCGGCGGCTCCATACCATTGCATCCATCTGAGTAGATGACCATGTCATCGAACCCTTGAAAACTCCAATCCAGTTGCAATGCAACTGACAGGTTGGCAAGGAGCAGAGATCGACAGAGCGTCAGACTAACAAAAAGGTCATGCATACTTGCACAGTAAAATCATAACATGCTCTATGTTATACAAACTTTACAAGGGCACTAATACCCCAATCGAAACAACACAAATTTTATATTGTCTTTACATGACACTCATAGGAAACAACCTTCACTATTGACGCTGGAGAATGACATTGGTGCGCTCATCGAACAAGCGAACAATGTATCGGCATTCTAGGCAACCGCTCGATAGTGCGGGCACATATTCCATGCCATGCCATTAGGAGGAACAGGAGGGCCCGCCACAATCTTCGTCAGGTCAACGTCCGGGCAGTGCAATCGAATAAGGTCCAATGCTACCTTGGCACCTGCGACCAGTTGTTGCTGCATGAGCTCCTTCACGGCACCCATGCTCTAAAACTTTTGCAGCAATCCCAAAAATCTAGATGGAGATTCATCTAAGGGGAACATTGCGGCAAAGATTGACGCAAAATACGATCTTGCATGCTGCAAGACCCCAAGAACCTGGTGGACACGGTCCTGCACCGTTGCCACCATGACCGCTCGATTGCGATCCATCTAGAAGAACCCCCCCAGCCTCAACCTCCTGCTGGGTGAGGCAGTTCAGTCAAATATCGACACACTCTTTCTCTTCCTATGGAATGAGATTGACAACTAAAGAGAGCAACCACTCATCAGCCAAACACATAGCAACTATTACAACAGGAATTTTTTTGAATACTACTCACATTTTAGTTGCTTGCCAAGTTGCTGAAATTCTTCAAGGATATATTGCTGTCTTCGACTTCCACATGTCGGCGTGGCCACGGATAATGGCAACATCCTTCTCCAAGCTCCAAATGCGATCGGGCAGTAGCGGTAGCTACAACGCCTCATTCACCATTTGTTGAGCAGACTCAAAGAGCCCTATGAGGCGCAAAGAAATAGAGCAATAAGGGCAAGACAAAAACTGCCCAAGGAAAGATGAAACATAACATATACTTAGATTCGAAGCTACTACATAGAAGTTCAAAAAATATCATTTGATACACGGCATTACATGTCACTGCTACAATACAAAATACAAAGCTAGGCCGGCGGCTAAGCAGAAGCACCCCAAGGGTTCGCGGCCTGCGTTGTGGCCAGTCGCTTATTCTCAGCCGCATAGCTCGCAAGTAGCTCGATGAGCCGATGGCCATATCTTTTGCAGCGCGAGGCGAAGGAATAAGACGCTACCTCGGTGCCGTCCACTGCTACTGGCATCCTGGAGGTGACTCTATTGATGTCCAGCTGTGCGCCGCATGCAAAGGACATTTCTAGCCCAAGGGAGGCACATGTGCCTTTCTGCACCTTCTAGTATCCGACAGGTGCATCCCCTTCCGAGGTCGCCGCCAAGGAGTCGACATCGTCAAGGGACGCGTTCTTCTAGAAAATCTCCCGATGGAAGCGACTAAGAACTTCTTTGGCCTTGGCCAAGGTGTCGCGGTAGAGCTATAGTGGTCTTCGACCGGGAAAACTGCATCAGTGAGGAGGTTCCCATGCTCCAAAACCTGGCGCTCGAAAACTACTCCAGTTGCCTCTACAACAAAAAAAACTCGTCAAGCACACAAAAACCAAAACACGGGCAGGAAGAATGAAACTCGCATGGCATGAGTCACTCACCTAAGAGTGCCTGAGCAGCAGCCATCAGCTGTTTAGCCATCGCCTTCTCCCGCTCGGCCGCATTCGTCGCGCGCTTTTCCTCGAGCTCCTTTGCCTCCAGCTTGAAGTGCTCGAGGGCCTCCATGGCGCTTTTTTACTTGGTCTCCTCCTAGCTGCAACTCTTCCCAACCAAGTCAAGTCGACAGAGCACGGTGTTGTTGTCCTCTACAAACCAAAGCACGAAGGTCAACTGAAGATCTTCAAATGAAAAATAGAAGCACCTAAAGAGCATTTGCAGCAAGGTACTCACCACGGAGCTAGCAGAACTCGGCCTCCAGGCCAAGATGCGTCTGCCCTAGACGGTTCAGCTCAGGCCACGACAAGGAAAAAAATTATAAACAAGAGGGGCTCGAGGGCTTGTTGAAGAAAACTAAAGGTCACTTACGTGTTCACCCAAAGACTCTAAGGGCTAGGCAGTTGTCGTCCGGGTAACATCCTGACGAGTCCTTAGCTTGGATGAGCTCGAAGAGATGCTACCGGAGTTGGCCACTATCTTCGGGGACCTTCGAGTCCACGACAACCTCATCAGCTTCTTCCTTCATGGGCTCATCTAGTGTGGACCCCCTAACACAATAAAAATACAACAATTATGAATTGCGAAACATAGCAAAACACATCAGAGAAAAATGTAGAAGACGCTTATGAGGAAATGTTGAAGAGATCGAAGACCGGCGCCTGCTTCTACTTCTTGGCCTGCAGATGAGGAGCCACCGCCTGAATAGGCACAGCCAGAATCAGATCGGTGCACCTTCAGCGAAGGAGTGCCCCTACAGTAATGCAAGGCCCTTCGGTGTTGGCAGCATTGAACCATCCGAAGCTTCTCTTCGGGTCCTCTTGCGAGAGTTTCCATCTCTAAGCTTGGGGGCTTCTTCCTCCAGAGGCGACTGGGCAACAGGGATGGTCGACTCCAACTCATACACGTCCCAGCCAACCTGAGCACTTGTGTATTTCTTAGGAAGGGGAGGCATCATGCCTCTACCTTTAAATCCTGCAAGCCAGAAGCACAATGGATCGGAACCAAGCAAAAGAAGGAAACACATGATACATTACATGCAAATAAGGAACTAACCTGGGGAACCTCCTTGAGAGCACTGAAAGGCTCAGTCGATGTCTCTAGCGGCAAAGCATCATCATCCTTGAAGCACAACAAAGGCCTTAATACCCTATTGAGGTCTGACGAGGATAACTCCTTGGATGACACCCTCATCGGGTCGTTGGTGCCGGCATATAGGAACATCGGGTATGCCCTAGCTTGGAGGGGTTGTACCTGATGTTTGAGGAAGGTGCGGATGATGTCGATGCTGGTCACATCTTGGCCGTGCTGCAGCTGCAGAGCCTACACGTGCTTGTAAAGCGCCATGATAACCTAGGTTTCACCCGAGGGCACGTCATTCGACCATGCACGCTTCCTGGCGATCACTGCGCTCGTGTTGAATGGAGGAAGGCCAGAAAACTGGTCGTTCAGCTTCTCGTCATGGATGTAGAACCATTTGTTCCTCCTTACATATGTGGAATCGACGAGGTTGAAGGATAAGTATTTTTGGTTGGGGCGGATATATATCGCGCACCCACCAAGCTCATAGATCGCGTCGCCAAATCCGGACTTCCTCTTCAAGGCATAGAGCTCCTTGAAGAGACCGAAATGCAGCATGATGCCGAACCAGCCCTCGCAAAGAGTGATGAAGCAGGTAATATGGAGGATGAAGTTTGGTGTAAACTGATGAAGTTGAAGCCCATAAAGGAAAAGAATCCCACGAACAAAATTATGGGCAGGAAGAGACAAGCCCCAAAGGAAGAAAGCAACAAACATGACCTAAAAACCAGCAGGCGGGTAAGGATTACCTCCGGGCCAGGAATTTTTACATCTCCCTCATTCTGGGAGATGAGGTGGGCCTCGTGCAGATGGCATAGCTCCACCGGTCGAATCATTGATTGCCTCCAGCTGTCGTTGGTGACACAACCCACGGTGGTCTTCTTGGCAGAGCCGGCCACACTCGTCCCATCTCCGGTGGATTTCTTTAGTTTTCCCATCTTGGTGCGATGCGCTTTGGGCTGCGCTCGGATGAGGGAGGAAGGAAAAACACGAAAGCTTTCCAGCGCAAGGAGCGATGGGCTCATCAGGTGGCAAGAGCAGGAAGAACAAGGAAGCGAAGAGAAACAACAAAGGCGAATGGGGAAATTACCAGGGCCTTTGGCCGTATAAAACGATTAAGACGACGACGTAGAGCCGTGGATCTGCAGAACCTCACACGCGTTGCGCATCCAAGTGCACATGTGGCGGCTATCGCCCAAACCATCAAGAGAATGCTCTCCACTATGCATGGAAATCGAGGAAATGCAGTTAAGTTTGCATAAAATATGCGTGACTAGTCAAATCCTAGTCAGAACATGGGACCCTTGATCGTCTCGTGCCATCAACAATGCCGCCACAGACGGTTGAGCTCACTAATCGACATCAATGACATCATCAATCACAAAAGAAGAGGCGAAGCAAGGCTCCAATTGTTCAAATCAGAGAAAATTACTTACTCGAGTCTATGACTCGACCAAATACTCGGGTGCTACTCCTATTAGGAGCACTGGTCGTGCACCTGATGAATTGTCTAGTTCCCTGCTGAAAGGAATATGCCCGAGAGGCAATAATAAAGCGGTTATTATGCTATTCCAAGTTTAAAATAGATATTTATTTTTCGTGCTACAATTGTATTAATAAGGAAACATTAATACATGTGTGATTTATAAAGAGAAATGGTTCCTAGTAAAGCCTCTCTTTATACTAGCATGTTGATTAAGGGATGATCAAACGTTTCCTGATCATAACACTTGATGTTGTTAATAATAGGGTCATATCATTGGAGAATGATATGACGAGCAGTCACCCGAAGTAGATGTAGCAATACGATCATGTCATCAAGTTTAAATTCCAATCACATTCGTAGTAACTCAATTTCCTTATACCATGAGATCACGTCAATTACTTTCACCAGAAGAGTACCTTGGTTACATCAAAGGTCAGACCATAACAAGGTGATTACAAAGATGTTTCCATGTATTTGGAAAGTATCAGTTGAGTCTCGTGGATGAAGATTGGCATTTGTCCATCCAGATGACGGAGAGATATACTCAGGACCCTCTCGGTGATATCACATTAGCATAGCCTTGCAAGCAAGTGATTTGATCACTAGAATGTCATATCACAGGAACGAGAAAAAGAGTAATGGTGAGGAACAAGATTAAACAAGGTATAGATGATACTGAGTGATCAAATTTCGGACAAGTAATATATCGCAAGACAAAAGGAATTTGATTATAGTGAAAGAGGTTCGGACGATCATGAGATCTTCGAGGAACTAGTGGGAGTCATTATGGATCTCCAGGTCCTACTAATGATTATTGATCGGAGAAAGAATCGATCATGTCTACATAGTTCCCGAACCCATACGGAGACACACTTAACCTTAACCGACGCGTTTGAATGGATAGGGAACATAGGGGATGTCAATGGACATCACAAATTTTTTTTTGATGAATCTTCCGAAATTGTTTTGGGGTATCGAAACAATGCAAGGGATCAAAATGTAAATGTGTTCGTTAAATGAAGTACTCATTAGATGAAGTGTTCATTAAATTGAGTTGCATTAAAATGGAATTGAAGTGCTTTAATGGATAAACTTTTAAGGGAATTAAAGTGCTTTAATGGAAAGACCTTTAAGGGAATTAAAGTGTTTTAATAGACCTTTAAGGGAATTAAAGTGCTTTAATGGATATTGAATGAGAGGAGGGGAGGGGGCAGCCCCATGGCACCTATAAAAGGAGGTGGCCTCCTCCTCCTCTCCACACACTCTCTCACAAGCTCTCTCATATGCCCCAAGGTTGGCATCTTCTCCCCCTTGCTAGCCTTGTCCATTGCCACTACAAAAGGTGCTTAACAAAGCCCTGCTCTAAACCTTCCCCTCCACCACCACTACCATGGCATAGTGTTGTTGGAGTTCCCGAGGATCCGCTAGTTCTGTTGCCCGGCTGGAGCAAGGGACCGGGAGTCGTCGGCACACCGAATGTGTGACCGATTATAGAGGTGCTGCCCGTCTGTGGCGCTGATCATTTGCACGTCCTTGAGGACGGTCGTGTACCATATACATCAACCACATTTGTTTGCAGGAATGTTATCCCTCTTACGGTCTATGAGGGTGAGTCCATCTGTAATCGTTACAAAGTATTGCCTAAATTTGATCTTAGGAGTTGCAAACTGTAGGAAATTTTTTATTTTCTATGCAATGAACCCCATCAGTGGTATCAGAGCTATGTCTATGCATAGATGTTTTGTACGGTTAGAACACATGGAGATGTGGGCGTTGGTAAGTCTTGTTATTGAAATTCTCCTGTATTTCGGATATTGGTGGCATAGTGGGATGAAGCGGCCCGGACAAACTTTACATGTCCTCACACATGAGACCTGTTCCACGCTTGACATGCAACTTGTTTTGCATAAGTGGCTAGCGGGTGTCTGTCTCTCACACTATAGTTGATATCTGATTTACAATGGTATGCTTAATAACTTGGTTATCACCGTTGTGGCAGAAGTTCGTAGGTAGAACGTTTCTATCCTAGAAATCCCACAGCCGCGTAAAATATGCAAAAATAAATTAGAGGCATCTAACATGTTTTTGCAGGGCATGTGATGTGATATGTTCCATGATACAAATGTTATGGTATGTAGTGTGTTTTATTATAAAACAACTGGCAGGAGCCATATGGTTGTTATTTTATTTTATGGCATGCATGCCGGAAAATGGAAATCCATGTAATTAGATTAGTGGAGAACAACCTTGATGGTGGCGCCATGGACCTTGGTGACACGCCGGTAGAATGATGGATATCATACAATGGTGCATGATATGGAGATAGAATGCGAGAAGGACCATATCATATCACATTATATATGCATGCGATGTTTATCCTTTGATGCATCTTATTTTGTGTTGATTTGATCACCTAGGTAGTATTTGATTGCCTTGGTAGCACTATAAGATGATCCCTCCAGCTAAATATCAAGATAATAATATGTTCTTCCTTAGTATGAACCGTTAAGAAAGTTCGTCGTCTCGAAGCACCACGTGATGATCGGGTGTGATAGATTCTATATTCGCATAAACTCAAGTAAGACAGTTTTACACACCCGAATACTAAGGTTCTTACTTGATGAGCCTAGCATGTACAGACATGGACACGGAACATGAACCAAAAGGTAAAGCACGATTTAGATGGGTATATGATGACCCATACTATGCTTGCCATTGGAGTTACGCCACCACTCGTGATGATCGGTTGTGGCATAGTGAATTTGGTTCATCTAATCACTAAAATGTCTAGAGGGATGTCATTTTGAGTGGGAGTTCATATAAGTAATGTTGAATTAGCTTGAACTCTATCTGTTATAAACCTAGTCTAAATAGTCTTTGCAAATATATTGTAGATCATGGCACCCCTACATTCAATTTCAATGCATTCCTTGAGAAATAAAAACTGCAAGACAATGGGTATAAATTCAACAAATGGTTTTGCAACTTAAGGATTTTTCTCATGGCTATAAGGAAGTACTATGTACTGATAGGTCCGCTAGGTGACGCTCCCGATAGTACTGCGTCTCAGGAAAAGCGCAATGTGTATGACACAAAGCATGATGACTACACTCTTGTAAAGTATGCGATCCTTCAGTCGATGGAGCCAGAACTCCAAAAGCGCTTTGAAGTTAGAAGTGCTGATGCTATGGTGAAGGAACTCAAAACCATGTTTGAGAGCCAGATCCAAGCCATGAGATATATGATATCTAGCAAGTTCTTTAGTGCAAATATGAAGGATCATAGCTTTGTGAACGAGGAAATCATGATGATGACATGCTATGTTCAACGTCTTAAGGAACTAGGATGTGATATCCCAGCTGATCTTACAACAAATAGAGTTCTGCAGTCGCTCCCACCTAGTTACAAAGAGTTTGTACTGAATTACAAGATAAGTGATGCGATTAGATCACTCACCAAACTTTCTTCCATGTTGATGGTTGCCGAAGTAGACATAAACACTAGTAGAGAAAACCTTATAGAAGCAATCCTTATCACCGGCGAAGTGGAACTGTGCTTGCCGGCGGTAAGCGCTTCCAGGCCTGCATAACATTACCACCGGCGAAATGAAATCTACACGCCGGCGATAGCAGAGGTACCACCAGCGAAAGTGTCCTGCGCACGCCAGGGATAGGGTGGGCCGCATGCCCCCCGATGGGCTGCCACTTACCGCTGGCGAAACGGCCCGTGCTCGCCGGGGCTAGATAAATTAGCGCCGACGAAAACGTCAGGCACATCCCAGGGATAGGGTGTGCCTCGTTCCCCCCAAATGGGACGCCACTTACCGCTGGCGGAAGGCCTCTTGCTCGCCGGGTATAGGTACTTATACCACCGGCGAAATATGCAGAGCTCGCCGGGGATGCATGGGGGGACGGGTGGGCCACTGTGCCGTGTTTTTACCGCCGGCAAATTGTTACTTTCCGCTGGTGGTAAAGGACTACCACCGGCATGTTGTGCTTATTTCGCCGATGGTAACCTGGAACTTATTACAAGGTCGCGAACCAGCCACTAGCAACACCTCCTCACTCACCACTAGCTCCCCTTTCATGGAAACTCAAGCCCAAGCTTTGCTAGCTCATTCCCCCACTTCTCCCCACCTATTTTAGCTAATTCAACCAACAAAGTTTAATATATTTGTGGAGATGTCGCTCCCCTCGCATGCATTAGTAGATCTACCTAGCAAGATCTAGATCTAGACCCATCTCCCCCACCACTTTTCCCACTTCTCTCTACCGGTGCTCTCCCCTCCCCCACATCTCTCTACCGGTGCTCTTGGACCTCGCGTCAACTAATAGGTATAATATGGTGGAATGTGCATGAGTGTTGGCGACAAAAGTCACCGGTGATGTCACTTGTGATGGTGAAAAGCGTGGTTGCATGCATATGTGGACCTTTTTGTGTTGTTTTGCCGGTGGAATGTGCATGTACAATGAGTTGCCAATGTTTTGCCGGAATGTCGATTAACTTCCGTTCCGGCGAATTTCTGGCACTCTGACGAGACCATTTTTAGCAAAGGTCATGCTGAATTTTTCGTAAAAGTAGCCGAGCGAGGCGATGGTAACATTCTAATCTATTCTCTTATTGTGCAGGCGACGATGGTCATCGAGATGAAGGAAAGCATGGTGGATAGATACGTGGAACGCGCGACTGCCGACATGTATCTAAATAACCGCTCGGAAAAATATGTCTATGTAGAAAATGCAAACTATCATCATTATTTGACCCCTTTTCACACACGGTGAATGAGCACCTCCTCAGGTATAGTTTCATGGATGGCTACACTACTCCGTGGATCAATGATGAAGATGATGATGATGACTTTGACCATAAAGAAGAGGATGCCGTTCAACACGAAAATGAAGATGATGGGGAGGGAGAAGAACGGGATGTCGCACACGACGATGACCGCCATGACGAACAACGTTGGGAAGAAGAAGAACATGCAAACAAAAAATACAGGAGTAGGAATACCCTGCTAACCGCGGCCGTGCACAACCCTCATGTTCAGGAAATTCTTCTCGGCAACGCATCGACTGACCCTAGATTCGCTGGTATACGGAAGTCTAAGATGGATCAACTGGAGGTAGACTCGAGAACTCCATTGTACGACGCAGGTCGCGGGCCGGAGGAGACCCGCCTGAGAGTAACTCTCGATCTTCTAGAGATGAAGGCAAGATATGGATGGAACGATGCAAGCGTAGACGAACTCTTCCGATACTTGAAGAAGCACTTACCTAAAGATAACACGTTGGCAGGTAGCCTACAAGAGGACAAGAAAGTGGTGTGCCCTCTCGATTTACCGCATTAAAAATACCACGCCTGCATCAATGACTACGTGATTTATCGGAACGAGCACAAGGACTTGACCACGTGCCCAAGGTGCGGCTAGCCTCGATACAAGAGAGGGACGAGAAAGCTCATCTAAAAGTTGTGTGGTACTTCCCGCTCAGGCCCCGTCTCCAGCGGTACTTTGCGGACCCCAAGGAAGCGAAGCTCATGCGCTGGCATGCAGAAAGGAAGGAGGCGGTGATGAAGGATCCAGTGCGGGTTGAATACCAAGTGTTGATGCACCCTTCGGATGCAAGCCAGTGAAAAGTATTAGACAATGAGTACGAAGATTTTGGGAAAGAAACAAGGAACATCAGACTGGGTGCAAGCACCGACGGACTCAATCCATTCGGCAACCAGAGCAGCAAGCACAGCACCTGGCCCATGTTTGTATGGAAGTATAACCTCCCCCATGGCTATTCCTGAAGAAGAAGTACATACACATGAGCATGCTAATCCAAGGGCCGACACAGCCATGGAGCGATATCAACCTATATATTGAGGTATTGAAGGAGGAGCTAGCCATCTTGTGGGACGAAGGGGTAGAAACATGGGACGCTCACCTCCAACAAACTTTCCGTTTGAAAGCAGCACTGATCGCAATGGTGCAGGACTATCTTGGATACAGATATATGGAAAGGACACCGTTTCTTCATCTTGGTAAGGATCCCGGGTCTTTGAAAACCGACTACATGAGGACTCGGATGTGACTACCCGAGAATGACCCATAGAGGAAGCGTGGAGATCTGTTCAACGACAAGGATGAGCTTGAAGTACCTCCGCCTAAGGGCAGCGGCGAGGAGATAGATTCTTTTTTGAAAAGCTGGAAATACTGCCCTCAGTCGGGTAAGATAAAGAAGCATAAGCGGAAGCGAGGAGATAAGAAGAAGGAAAAGGAACACGGTCCGCTCATGGGGGTATGGAAAAGGAGGTTCGTGTTTTGGGACTTGCCGTACTGGAAGATCCTTGGTACGCCTCATAGTCTTGATGTCATGCATATAACAAAGAACGTGTGCGAAAGCTTGCTTGGCACTCTGCTCAACATGCTGGATAGGACCAAAGAAGGGCCGAAAGCAAGACACGACCTAAAGGCCCTGAATATCATAGAAGAGCTTCACCCCCCGTCTTCTTCTATGGTTGAGGAGGAGACAAACGATCGCAAGCGCAAAGGGGCGGGTAATCAGCCGAGTGAGGAGGAGGCGGAAGATCCTAAGGGAAAAAGTTCGAAGAAGAGTGAAACCCCGCGCCCCTCCTGCTTCACTCTATATCCTAACGAGCTCGAACAGATGATCGGTTGCCTCCTCGGAAACAAGTATCCCTTAGGCTACGCGGGGCTGATACATAGATGGTTGGACCCGACGAAAGGAATCTTCAGCGGGATGAAGTCTCATGACTGTCACATCATGATGACGCAGATCCTTTCAGTTGCAATATGAGGGATCATCGAACCGCACGTCCGTGCAACGCTGACTAGCCTCTGTAACTTTTTCGACGTCATCACTCGGAATTCGATAACCGTCAAGAAACTCGGGGGACTGCAGGAAGAGATCGTAACCATCATATCCGAGATGGAGATGTACTTCCCGCCCGCATTCTTCAACATCATGGTCCACCTGCTGTTGCATATAGTGGACGATATCGAGGATCTCGGGCCTCCATTCCTTCACAACATGATGGCGTTAGAAAGAATGAACGGAATCATCAAAGGATACGTCCATAACAAGGCACATATGGATGGAAGCATCATCGAGGGATTTCTCATCGAGGAATGTGTCTCTTTCTGCAAGAATTATCTTAACAAGGAAAACCCACGTCCGATTGGTTTGCCCACGAACAAGCGCCTCGCAGGTTCGAGGGAGTAGGCCACCGCACCGGCAAGAAGGAAATGGACGTGGATCAGTATGATAGGAGAGTCGAGTTTGATAGGGCCCACTTAGTAGCGCTACAGCACATGGATGATGTCACGTCTTGGGTGGAAAAGCACAAAACCATGATCGAGAACAATGCTAACAGGCCGATGATGGAAGAAGAGGTATATAGAGCGCATAACTCCTCTTTCGTGCGCTAGTTCAAAGTCCAGATTGATGGCAATCCCCCGCCAATGACAAGCATCGCGGACAGAATCACAGTGGCTTTGTCTTACGGGCCCGTGCCAAACCTCATGACTTATCAAGCATATTACATCAGCGGTTACACATTCTACACGGAGGAGAGAGAAAAAATAAGAGACTATCAGAACTCAGGTGTGACGATGGAATCTTACACGGGTGAAGAGAAGAAAAGATACTACAGAAGGATCGAGGAAATTTGGAAGCTCGACTACGTCGGGGAGAAGCTACTGATGTTCTATGTCAGATGGGCTACAGATGTCAGAAAAAAAGACGAGTATTTTACCACCATGCGTATGCCCAACAAATCCAAGACCAAGAAACCCACCGCACAAAATGAGCCATGGGTGCTTGCTAAGCACGTCGAGCAATGCTTCTTCATTACTGACCCGTCAATGCCTAGCCGTGTCATCGTGAGGAGAGGCAAAAGGGCCCTGGTCGGAATGGATGGAGTCGCTGATGAGAAAGACTTTGACGAACTCGTCGGAGACCCGATGATGGAAGAACCCGATGAAGACGATGCAACATACACAAAAATAAGAAGAAGGACCACATTGCCTAGGTCGTCAGCTACAACAACTCCATACACAAGGAGTCATGACGTTGATACTAACAGGATCGTCAAGTGAAAAAATACAAAGCAGAAGGGCAAGAAGAAGAATCAGAGTACGAAGAAGAAAGAATAGGATTTTGGTATGGTGTATCACTTATTAATGATTTTATGTATAAGTGTGTACTATATATATAATATTAAACTCCTACGGAGGTGACATATCATTTGTAACTAACTTAATTAACCGACGGAATTGCGCTATATATCATTTTCTGTGTGTTTATTACCTCCGACGAAATTACGCTATTATTTTATGTGTGTTATTTGTTGCCTGCTCTGACGGAATTGCGCTATCATTTTATGTGTGTGTTTTTTGTCTCCGAAGAAATTGCACTATCATTTTATGTCTGTTTGTTGCCTTCGACGAAATTGCGCTATCATTTTATGTGTGTTTTGCCTCTCCGATGAAATTGCGCTATCATTTCATGCGTGTTATTAATTGTTGCCTCAGACGGAATTGCACTATATATCATTTTATGTGTGTTTGTTGCCTCCGATGAAGTTGCGCTATCATTTTATGTGTGTTTTTGCCTCTCCGATGGAATTGCACTATCATTTTATGTGTGTTATTAATTGTTGACTCCGACGGAATTGCGCTATATATTATTTTATGTGTCTTTATTGCCTCCGACGAAATTGCACTATCATTTTATGTGTGTTATTTGTTGCCTCCGACGGAATTGCGCTATCATTTCATGCGTGTGTTTGTTGCCTCCGAAGAAATTGCACTATCATTTTATGTGTGTTTGTTGCCTCCGATGAAATTGCGCTATCATTTTATGTGTGTTTTTGACTCTCCGATGGAATTGCGCTATTATTTTATATGTGTTATTAATTGTTGCTTCCGACGGAATTGCGCTATATATCATTTTATGTGTGTTTATTGCCTACGACGAAATTGCGCTATGTGTTATTTGTTGCCTCCGACGGAATTGCGCTATGATTTCATGCGTGTGTTTGTTGCCTCCGAAGAAATTGCGCTATCATTTTATGTGTGTGTGTTGCTGACGACGAAATTACGTTATCATTTTATGTGTGTTTTTGCCTCTTTGATGGAATTGCGCTATCATTTTATGTGTGTCATTAATTGTTGCCTCCAACGGAATTGCGCTATATATCATTTTATGTGTGTTTATTGCCTCCGACGAAATTGCGCTATCATTTTATGTGTGTTATTTGTTGCCTCCGACGGAATTGCGCTTTCATTTCATGGGTGTGTTTGTTGCCTCCAAAGAAATTGCGCTATCATTTTATGTGTGTTTGTTGCCTCCGACAAAATTGCGATATCATTTTATGTCTATTTTTGCCTCTTCGATGGAATTGCGCTATCATTTCATGCGTGTTATTAATTATTGCCTCCGATGGAATTGCGCTATATATCATTTTATGTGTGTTTATTACCTTCAACGAAATTGCTCTATCATTTTATGTGTGTTTTTGCCTCTCCGATGGAATTGTGCTATCAATTTATTTGTCTTATTAATTGTTGCCTCTGACGAAATTGCGTTATATATCATTTTCTGTGTGTTTATTGCCTCCGACGAAATTGCGGAACTATCATTTTATGTGCGTTATTTGTTGCCTCCGACGAAATTACGCTATCATTTTATGTGTGTGCTTGTTGCCTCCGAAGACATTGCGCTATCATTTTATGTGTGTTTGTTGCCTCCGACGAAATTGCGCTATCATTTTATGTGTATTATTTGTTTCCTCCAACGGAATTGCGCTATCATTTCATGCGTGTGTGTTTGTTGCCTCTAAAGAAATTGCGCTAACATTTTACGTGTGTTAATGTTATTTGTTGCCTCACGGAATTGTGCTATCAGTTTATGTGTGTTATTTGTTTGCCCCTCGGACAGAATAATTGCCCTGTCGTCATTTTATGTGTATACTTTTTATGGCCCATCGATCGGCCCAATTGCTCCAACGGAATAATTACGCTATCGACGTAATAAGTGCGCTGGCCCCACCCTGGAAGCAGTGACCAGTGATCCTGGCCCCACCTAACTATACCACCGGCGAATTCACACCAAACTGCCAAGGGTAGCACGGGCTGGCCCCGCCTGCCAGTGACCCTAGATTTATCACCGGCGCCTTTGCGGAAACATCGGGGGTAATGCCTATGGGTCCCACCCGTCAGATCGATCCCCACCCAGATCAGATCGACCTGTCCCCATCCCGTCTCAGATCAGATCGACCCGCCGCCCGTCCCCATCTAGCTTAGATCAGCGCGCCCCCGTCCTCGTCGACCTGCCGCTGTCCACTGCCAGCTAGGTGAGTCCCCCGGCCCCCTCTCCCCTCCATTCCTATCTCCTCCTCGCCCTCCACTACCTAACCCTCTCCACCTCGCAGGAGCCCGTGGACGGAGCCGTGCCCCCGCGCCGACCTCCCAGAGGAGGAGGAGTAGGCCCCCGTGGAGAAGGAGACCACCGAGGAGGAGGCCCAGAAGAGGAGGAGACCGCTTGGAGGAGGAGGAGGAGACCACCGTCACTGTTCCCGTACCGTCCGCCCGTCCCCATATCACATCAGCGCGCGCCCGTCCCCGTCGACCCGCAGGTACCCCCTTCCCTGCTCCGCATCCGCACGCCCTTGTACGTCCTCGTCTTTCCACCATTGCCATGTCCCGCGAGCTGCTGATGCTGCTGCCTCGCCACCACGCTGCCTATATTTAAGCAATTAATACACAATTGAAATCTAAATTCTCACATGCTAAAAGTCTGAAACCAGAAGCATTTGGGTCTAGCTAGTAAGAGTTGGCACTAACTTCTAAAAGAGGATGCATGCATAGCGAATATGCATGAGAAGGTAGTGAACAATATTTAGATACATGCCACTCTAGTTAAATGCACGGCAATTTTTGGACTGGCCTTTGATATAGCTACTTGTTACTTAGCAGAATGTTAAGGAGTATGAATATGATATAGTCCTTGCAGTAACCAAATTTCCAACCTTCCAGCCTTGTACATCAAATAAAAGACCACTGTCGCATGTGCATATGCTTGTGGTCCATAACAAATCAAGTTATATCTATCATCTTATATACTTTGCTAGTAAAAGGTCAACAATTTAGAAACATGGTAAGATTAAATGCATTACTGTCTTGACAAAATTTTATTTAGTTACACTGTTACAGTAAGATTTTAATGTTAAGCATATTTCTTAGAACTAGTAAGGACTGCATTCCAAGAAAATCTCCGACAGTGAAGGAGTAGCAGTTTGGTTGGAGAAATTTCAATATCATCTAAAGTTGTAGCTACAAATAAATAGTAACTTGTAAGAGTTGATGATTTTTTTCCTTCACCTATATACATTCAATTCTTGTCCTAGAATAAGCACAAGCAGAAACCAAATGTGCATAATAACTTGAGAAGGTTTCACCCATCTTCGGATATTATGTTGAACCCAATTGATACGAGTCAAATGATATGGACTACTACACACCAATAACATAGTGAAGCAAAATATCTTTGAGATTCTAGCATAATTATTGGCTACATACATCTTCGGTACGTTTTGCATAATTTTTTTTCAGTTTTGCAAAAAAAAAGTGGTCAGGGTTGAAGTTTCCAAGACGTTAAAAAAACTTTAGTTTTTAGATACTTTAGTTTTTAAAACCACTGTGTTCCCTAAAGCCAAACACATTAAAGTATTCCATACTTTATTATTTCTAGAAACCACTGTATTATTTCTAAGTTTTGGGATACTTTAGTTTTTAAAAAGTATTCCCTAATATGGAGTGCTCCAATTTTTTACTTAAACATTAGTACAATCAAAATGGTTGCCAGATTGCAACTTAGCTATGCCAAAGTTGCATATTACCTTAAGATCGGTTAAAATTACATCCCAATTCAGCATATTTTGACCACTGTTAGTATGTTCTTCCTCACTGTCTTTCTGTTATGTTATGGCTTACTTCTCGGTAATCTGACCTCGTTGGGACTGATGATTCTAGTCCAGTTAGCCAGAAACCAATCGTGTATCTGCACCGCATGATCGATCCATCAATTCCTCTTCTTCTCCTACAGCTTTCTCAAACCTGCAAAACTTATAGCAGCAGAATGTCATAGACGCTGCTGCACACACATATACCGCCCTCTCCTGTCAATAATTTACTGTCAATGTGAATGCATCTGATATTGTCTGTTTTGGATATTGTATAAAGTCTGTTTTGGATATTGTATAAAGTCTCTGTTGGTGGTTGTAGCTGAATGTTGTGCAGGTACATTGAGTGCCAATGTTTCGTCGGAATGTCGATTAATTTCTGTTCCGGTGAATTTCTGGCACTCAGGCATGACCATTTTGTGGGACGAATGGGTAGAAACATGGGACGCTCACCTCCAACAAACTTTCCGTCTGAAAGCAGCACTGATCGCAACGGTGCAGGACTATCTCGGATACAGATATATCGCGTGCCAAGTGTGCCACGTACACAAGTCTTGTGTGAGGTGCATGGAAAGGACACCGTTTCTTCAGCTTGGTAAGGATCCCGGGTCTTTGAAAACCGGCTACATGAGGACTCGGATGTGACTACCCGAGGATGACCCATGGAGGAAGCGTGGAGATCTGTTCAACGGCAAGGATGAGCTTGAAGGACCTCCGCCTAAGGGCAGCGACGAGGAGACAGATTATTTTTTGAAAATCTGGAAACACTGCCCTCCGTCGGGTAAGATAAAGAAGCATAAGCGGAAGCGAGGAGATAAGAAGAAGGAAAAGGAACACGATCCGCTCATGGGGGTATGGAAAAGGAGGTTTGTGTTTTGGGACTTGCCGTACTGGAAGATCCTTGGTACGCCTCATAGCCTTGATGTCATGCATATAACGAAGAACGTGTGCGAAAGCTTGCTTGGCACTCTGCTCAACATGCCGGATAGGACCAAAGAAGGGCCAAAAGCAAGACACGACCTAAAGGCCCTGAATATCAGAGAAGAGCTTCACCCCCCGTCTTCTTCTATGGTTGAGGAGGAGACAAACGATCGCAAGCGCAAAAGTGCGGGGAATCAGCCGAGTGAGGAGGAGGCGGAAGATCCTAAGGGAAAAAGTTCGAAGAAGAGTGAAACCCCGCACCCCTCTTGCTTCACTCTATATCCTAACGAGCTCGAACAGATGATCGGTTGCCTCCTCGGAAACAAGTATCCCTTAGGATACGCGGGGCTGATACATAGATGGTTGGACCCGACGAAAGGAATCTTCAGCGGGATGAATTCTCATGACTGTCACATCATGATGACGCAGATCCTTTCAGTTGCAATCTGAGGGATCATCGAACCGCACGTCTGTGCAACGCTGACTAGCCTCTGTAACTTTTTCGATGTCATCACTCGGAATTCGGTAACCGTCAAGAAACTCGGGGGACTGCAGGAAGAGATCGTAACCATCATATCCGAGATGGATATGTACTTCCCGCCCGCATTCTTCAACATCATGGTCCACCTGCTGTTGCATATAGTGGACGATATCGAGGATCTCGGTCCTCCGTTCCTTCACAACATGATGGCGTTAGAAAGAATGAACGGAATCATCAAAGGATACGTCCATAACAAGGCACATCTGGATGGAAGCATCATTGAGGGATTTCTCATCGAGGAATGTGTCTCTTTCTGCAAGAATTATCTTAACAAGGAAAAGCCACGTCCGATTGGTTTGCCCATGAACAAGCGCCTCGCAGGTTCGAGGGAGTAGGACACCGCACCGGAAAGAAGGAAATGGACGTGGATCAGTATGATAGGAGAGCCGAGTTTGATAGGGGCCACTTAGTAGCGCTACAGCACATGGATGATGTCACGTCTTGGGTGGAAAAGCACAAAACCATGATCGAGAACAATGCTAACAGGCTGATGATAGAAGAAGAGGTATATAGAGCGCATAACTCCTCTTTCGTGCACTGGTTCAAAGTCCAGATTGATGGCAATCCCCTGCCAATGACAAGCGTCGCGGACAGAATCACAGTGGCTTTGTCTTACAGGCCCGCGCCAAACCTCATGACTTATCAAGCATATGACATCAGTGGTTACACATTCTACACGGAGGAGAGAGACAAAATAAGAGACTATCAGAACTCAGGTGTCACGATGGAATCTTACACGGGTGAAGAGAAGAAAAGATACTACAAAAGGATCGAGGAAATTTGGAAGCTCGACTATGTCGGGGAGAAGCTACTGATGTTCTATGTCAGATGGGCTACAGATGTCAGAAAAAAAGACGAGTATTTTACCACCATGCGTATGCCCAACAAATCCAAGACCAAGAAACCCACCGCACAAAATGAGCCATGGGTGCTGGCTAAGCACGTCGAGCAATGCTTCTTCATTACTGACCCGTCAATGCCTAGCCATGTCATCGTGAGGAGAGGCAAAAGGGCCTTGGTCGGAATGGATGGAGTCGCTGATGAGAAAGACTTTGACGGAATCGTCGGAGACCCGATGATGGAAGAACCCGATGAAGACGATGCAACATACACAAAATAAAGGAGAAGGACCACATTGCCTAGGTCGTCAGCTACAACAACTCCATACACAAGGAGTCATGACGATGATACTAAAAGGGTCGTCAAGTGAAAAAATACCAAGCAGAAGGGCAAGAAGAAGAATCAGAGTGCGAAGAAGAAACAGTAGGATTTTGGTATGGTGTATCACTTATTAATGATTTTATGTATAATTGTGTACTATATATATAATATTAAACTCCTACGGAGGTGACAGATCATTTGTAACTAACTTAATTAACCGATGGAATTGCGCTATATATCATTTTATGTGTGTTTATTACCTCCGACGAAATTACGCTATTATTTTATGTGTGTTATTTGTTGCCTGCTCCGACGGAATTGCGCTATCATTTTATGTGTGTGTTTTTTGTCTCCGAAGAAATTGCACTATCATTTTATGTGTGTTTGTTGCCTTCGACGAAATTGCGCTATCATTTTATGTGTGTTTTGCCTCTCCGATGAAATTGCGCAATCATTTCATGCGTGTTATTAATTGTTGCCTCCGACAGAATTGCACTATATATCATTTTATGTGTGTTTGTTGCCTCCGACGAAATTGCGCTATCATTTTATGTGTGTTTTTGCCTCTCCGATGGAATTGCGCTATCATTTTATGTGTGTTATTAATTGTTGACTCCGATGGAATTGCGCTATATATTATTTTATGTGTCTTTATTGCCTCCGACGAAATTGCGCTATCATTTTATGTGTGTTATTTGTTGCCTCCGACGGAATTGCGCTATCATTTCATGCGTGTGTTTGTTGCCTCCGAAGAAATTGCACTACCATTTTATGTGTGTTTGTTGCCTCCGATGAAATTGCGCTATCATTTTATGTGTGTTTTTGACTCTCCGATGGAATTGCGCTATTATTTTATGTGTGTTATTAATTGTTGCTTCCGACGGAATTGCGCTATATATCATTTTATGTGTTTATTCCCTACGACGAAATTGCGCTATGTGTTATTTGTTGCCTCCGACGAAATTGCGCTATGATTTCATGCGTGTGTTTGTTGCCTCCAAAGAAATTGCGCTATCATTTTATGTGTGTGTGTTGCCGACGACGAAATTGCATTATCATTTTATGTGTGTTTTTGCCTCTTTGATGGAATTGCGCTATCATTTTATGTGTGTTATTAATTGTTGCCTCCAACGGAATTGCGCTATATATCATTTTATGTGTGTTTATTACCTCCGACGAAATTGCGCTATCATTTTATGTGTGTTATTTGTTGCCTCCGACGGAATTGCGCTTTCATTTCATGGGTGTGTTTGTTGCCTCCGAAGAAATTGCGCTATCATTTTATGTGTGTTTGTTGCCTCCGACGAAATTGTTCTATCATTTTATGTCTGTTTTTGCCTCTGCGATGGAATTGCGCTATCATTTCATGCGTGTTATTAATTGTTGCCTCCGACGGAATTGCGTTATATATCATTTTATGTGTGTTTATTACCTTCAACGAAATTGCTCTATCATTTTATGTGTGTTTTTGCCTCTCCGATGGAATTGTGCTATCATTTTATGTGTGTTATTAATTGTTGCCTCTGACGAAATTGCGCTATATATCATTTTCTGTGTGTTTATTGCCTCCGACGAAATTGCGTTATCATTTTATGTGCGTTATTTGTTGCCTCCGACGAAATTACGCTATCATTTTATGTGTGTGTTTGTTGCCTCCGAAGACATTGCGCTATCATTTTATGTGTGTTTGTTGCCTCCGACGAAATTGCGTTATCATTTTATGTGTATTATTTGTTTCCTCCGACGGAATTGCGCTATCATTTCATGCGTGTGTGTTTGTTGCCTCTGAAGAAATTGCGCTACCATTTTACGTGTGTTAATGTTATTTGTTGCCTCACGGAATTGTGCTATCAGTTTATGTGTGTTATTTGTTTGCCCCTCGGATGGAATAATTGCGCTATCGTCATTTTATGTGTATACTTTTAATGGCCCATCGATTGGCCCAATTGCTCCGACGGAATAATTGCGCTATCAACGTAATAAGTGAGCTGGCCCCACCTAGAAGCAGTGACCAGTGAGCCTGGCCCCACCTAACTATACCACCGGCGAATTCGCACCAAACTGCCGAGGGTAGCACGGGCTGGCCCCGCCTGCCAGTGACCCTAGCTTTATCACCGGCGCGTTTGCGGAAATGTCGGGGGTAATGCCTATGGGTCCCACCTGTCAGATCGATCCCCACCCAGATCAAATCGACCTTTCCCCATCCCCGTCTCAGATCAGATCGACCCGCCGGCCTTCCCCATCTAGCTCAGATCAGCGCACGCCCGTCCTCGTCGACCCGCCGTTGTCCACTGCCAGCTAGGTGAGTCCCCCGGCCCCCTCTCCCCTCCATTCCTATCTCCTCCTCGCCCTCCACTACCTAACCCTCTCAACCTCGCAGGAGCCCGTGGACGGAGCCGTGCCCCCGCGTCGACCTCCCAGAGGAGGAGGAGGAGTAGGCCCTCGTGGAGAAGGAGACCACCGAGGAGGAGGCCCAGAGGAGGAGGAGACCGCTTGGAGGAGGAGGAGGAGGAGACCACCGTCAACGTTCCTGTCCCGTCCGCCCGTCCCCATCTCACATCAGCGCGCGCCCGTCCCCGTCGACCTGCAGGTACCCCCTTCCCTGCTCCGCATCCGCACGCCCTTGTACGTCCTCGTCTTTCCACCATTGTCATGTCCCGCGAGCTGCTGCTGCTGCTGCCTCGCCACCATGCTGCCTATATTTAAGCAATTAATACACAATTGAAATCTAAATTCTCACATGCTAAAAGTCTGAAACCAGAAGCATTTGGGTCTATCTAGTAAGAGTTGGCACTAACTTCTAAAAGAGGATGCATGCATAGCGAATATGCATGATAAGGTAGTGAACAATATTTAGATACATGCCACTCTAGTTAAATGCACGGCAATTTTTGGACTGGCCTTTGATATAGCTACTTGTTACTTAGCAGAATGTGAAGGAGTATGAATATGATATAGTCCTTGCAGTAACCAAATTTCCAACCTTCCAGCCTTGTACATCAAATAAAAGACCACTGTCGCATGTGCATATGCTTGTGGTCCATAACAAATCAAGTTAGATCTATCATCTTATATACTTTGCTTAGTAAAAGGTCAACAATTTACAAAAATGGTAAGATTAAATGCATTACTGTCTTGACAAAATTTTATTTAGTTACACTGTTATAGTAAGATTTTAATGTTAAGCATATTTCTTAGAACTAGTAAGGACTGCATTCCAAGAAAATCTCTAACAGTGAAGGAGTAGCAGTTTGGTTGGAGAAATTTCAATATTTAAAGTTGTAGCTGCAAATAAATAGTAACTTGTAAGAGTTGATGATTTTTTTCCTTCACCTATATACATTCAATTCTTGTCCTAGAATAAGCACAAGCAGAAACCAAACACTGGTGGAAACAGGCCTATAGGTCCCGGTTGGTACGGGGCTTTAGTCCCGGTTGGCCAACCGAGACGGGGAAATCGGGACTAAAGCCCTAACCTTTAGTCCCGGTTGCCCCACCAACCGGGACAAAAGGGTGCACACGTGGCAGCGACATAGAGCGAGGGGGGTGGAGAATTAGTCCCGGTTCGTAACACGAACCGGGACTAATAACCTTCTACCGCGGCAGAGATTTGGCCCATTTCTCTGCCGCGACAGAGAATTCATTTTGGCACATTTTGTTGCCGCGGCAGCATTTTCGCCACTTTTTGTGCCGCGGCAGAGAATTCATTTAGGTTGTTTTATTGTTTATTTAGTGTTTTGCACTTATCAATGAAGGAACCTTATATTACACAAGATCATCATGACCAATACACGGATCGAGTTCATGCACTACATACAAAAGTTGTTATTCGATGCTACCGGTCAATTCCTATTGTCTATACACAGCCGAATAGTATTCCCCTTTTGGGTTTAGGACTTTTGCATCCAAGAATCCCGTTAATTCCTCCTGAATTGCTCGTACGCGATCCTTTGGCAGAAGACCGTCCCGTAGACGTTCGATCTGATATTTAAAAAAGGATTCAGTCTATATGAATGAAACTAAACACAATTTGATTGTAATTAAAAACTATAGAAATTGTTTACGTACGTGGAGTTGCTCTAAATTTCTTCCCTTCTCATCGCACGTCTGCCGGATGAACTCGCAAACATAGTATTCACATAGATTGTTACCTGGTCCCTGCGTCAGGCACTTTACGAGAACAGAGTTCAATCAAATATAATAATCAAGCATGATAATAACTGTATCAAAACTAGAATCAAAGAGATGCGCGGATATAGCTAGTGGTGCTTACAGTTAGTGGTTGAAATGTAAGCTCCTCTTTCCAAACACCCCTAGCCTTGTTGGTGAACCGTTTCCAAGCGCTGCCCGGCATAGAAAACGAATAAAAGAAGTTATTAATTACTTGATATCATAAAATTCATGAACGTTGCCGATATAGTGTCGTAATGATTAGAATTACCACTAGAGAAGCATCTGCATGTCCTTCCACGTCTCAAGGGGTTTATGTTTCGAGTCCATGACTAGTACACGCCCTTTGTCAAGTTGAATGATTAACAGAATATAGTGGAAGCTGCGAATGCATAACTAATCAATTATATACTTAACATCGAGTAAGCGAAATAGAAAGTGTATACAAGACAATAACACTCACTCGAAGTTGTAAGGAAAAAGTATTTCCCTTCCGGTTTCTTGAAACCTTAACGCGTGTACTATATTATCCTCCGTATCCTGGGGGCTTGTTTTGAGATTAGCTTCATGAACCCAATATGGGTCAATGAAGCCAATGTCATAGATTTGTCCTCTGCTGCATTCGAGAATCTTCATTCTGCATATTACAGTATGATTATATACATGCAATAAACAAGGTGAGATAGCTGGAGACTAAATTAATTACAGAATTATTACTTACAGACAATAGGCACTGACGATCGATTTGTCCAAGGCGTCTTGATTGAATAATTGAAATAGTTCATCAAATTCAATGGATATCATGTCATCCTTTTCTTTCCCATGATGCTTTTTTGTAACCCTCATTACTATCCAGTTAGCCCCGGCCTTTGTGGCATGCATGTACCAGTTATGCAATCTTCGCATTTTTGTTGGAAGATTGTTTACCTCCTCAGATTTGACGAGAGGTTTACCGTACTGGTATTTGTATGCTACTTCACTCACGGGGAAGAACTCTAACTGGGATAGGTACTGGGCAATACTCATACCTTGAGCAGCGGCAGCTTCTCCGTATTGTGCAACTACCTCTGGATCATACTGCTCTTCGGCCCCATATTTGCTCGACCCCACATTGGTTTGGGAAATCACCTTGAGAGGGGCGCAAGTCTCTTTTGCTTGTTCTCTGAACTGGGCAAAAGATTTCTCGCTTGCATCAGTACTGCTCTTCGAGGCTTTTTGTGCCGCATGTGACTTGAGAATAGAACGCTCATAGTCTGATGACAGCTTTGGCTCAGGTTGATGAAGAGTCTTTAGCATTTTCAACACTTTGGCTTTTTCTTCTTTGGTGCTGGGGAACTCTGGCTCTTTTGGCCGCCTCAGCTTAGCGAAAAACGCTGTCGTTTCCACATCAACGATCGCCGCAGTCTCCTCTTCAGTACAGTCATAAGCTCTCTTGGGAGGAACCTTTGGTACTTTTGGAAGAGGCTCTTGTTTACGTTTCGGCGATCGCTTACCACGACGCACAGTAGCGGTACGCTTATGCTTTTTATCCTGAGGCGCCGGCGATGGCTCCCGCGGCGATGGCTGCGCCGGAGATTGGTGAGGCGACGTAGCCGGGTGAGGCGACGAAGACGGCTGCCGCGGCGGCGACGACCTCACTGGAGACGGGTGAGGCGGCGGTGAAGATGGCCTTGGCGTGTGATTTCGAAGCACGATACATTCCTTCGGCCATAGAATGGTGACATTTTTTGCGTCTCCCAGTACAGTCCCATCCCCTTCACCTGCAGGGTAGTGAAGATCCAAAACTTCAAAGGTGGGCATGATTTCATCCACCCTGACAACAGCGTAGCCCTCTGGAACCGGACGACAGTGGTAAGTTGGTGTGGGTCCAATTGGTAAGGCATAGCCGACCGCCACCTTCATTGATATGTTCACAACTTTGACATGTAGCTCGCAGTGTGTCATCTCTGTGATATCATCCACTGGGTAGCCAACAGGAGCCATCGTCAGTGCACCATCGTCATCGCCATTGTCATCACTCGGGACCTCGGTGGAAGCCACACTGCTTTTTCGATTATTCGATAGGCCGGTAGCATCGAATGCAGTGTGCTGCTGAGATGGGCCGGTAGTACTTTGCTCTTTAAGTGCGTTAATTTCATCTTGTTGTTGCTTTAATCATTCTTCAATTAAACGCATTTGCTCTTTCTGACTATCTGCTTCAACTTCCGCCCTGTCCTTTCTCCTCTGACAGCTTCTATCAGGATATTTCTTCCTCTCTTCGGGAAACCCAGTCCTACATGGTTGGGAGCCTCTTGTGCCTCGTGTTCGTCCATCATGTTCCTTATTTCCAAGGGCGAGTGTGAGCTCATCATTCTCTCTATCGGGAATGAAGTCCCCATCTTTAACAGCCTTTACTGCTTTTCTCATCCTCTTGATTTGTAAGGGGTCTTCTTTATGTCGTATGTTATATATACACCTCCCTTCCGAGTCCAACGTGCCCCCATGCCCGTAAACCCAATTCCTTGCACGTTCTACCCAATCGTCTGTCTCTGGTGTGATCTTTTTAGCATGCAGTTCATTCTCAAGTCTCTCCCACTTAGGAATGCCAGCCCTGTAGCCACCTTGCCCCATAGTATGGTGATACTTCTTGTTAGCAGCATTCAGCTTATTCGTTGCAGACATTTTCTTAGCTTTTTCTGATGTCCTGTATTCCACAAACTCAGCCCAGAATGGTTTTATCTTCTCAAACTGAATATTCTTGAAATCGGGAGTCTGCTCTTTCACGACATAGTCAAGGTGCAATCTTTTCTTCCAGTTGGTGAAACACTGGGCCATCTTCTTCAAAGCCCACTCCCTGACCTTAGCCTCCATGGCTCTCCCATGTTGTAAGGCGTCCTCACACTACAAGAAATGTGTCAGCTTGTGACGTTTTGGTAGTGACCATCTATAAAATCGTCTTAGATTTATGAAGATTCCGCTCAAGCTGCTTGGGAGGGTCAAAGCCTTAGTAAACTATGACGATTTTGCTCAAAAACGTCGTTATTCCTTTAAATGAAATCGTCATAATAGCTAGGGATATCTAAATATAGAGGATAGCAACATGGACCGTTGGATCCAAACAAGATGGACGGGCAGGATGCTAATATCTGGGAACTTGACATGGATCGATGACATGGCAATGCTACCCACCGCGCGCAGGCACCAGATAATTTCACATCGCGCGTGGACACACGAAATATTGCGCGCCGACCGAACCAAAACCGCGCCACATCCCCACCCTCCCAGTGAACGCATCTCCCAACCCTAAACCTATCGCCGCCACTCC
The DNA here is from genome assembly GCA_916181665.1 of Avena sativa. Classification (NCBI taxonomy): domain Eukaryota; kingdom Viridiplantae; phylum Streptophyta; class Magnoliopsida; order Poales; family Poaceae; genus Avena; species Avena sativa. The sequence continues at coordinate 128,074,954 of OV702281.1, read as the reverse complement.
TCCTTCTCAGCGAGATCCGCGCGCCGCCGCTCTTCCTTCTCCAGCAAGATCCACGCGCCGCCGCTCTTCCTGCTCGCTCCAGCCACTCCCCTCCTTCTCCAGCAAGATCCCCAGCATCACCAAGACCCCTCTGATGGCGCCTCTTGCCCTCTCCTCGACGCAGATCTCCGCCTCCCAGTGCTCCATCCTCTACCTGCGTGGCCCTCGTTCCCCTGCCCTCCTCTCACTCCGCTTTGGTACCCCCTACACCCGCCTCCTTGCGGCAGTCATGGCCAAGGAGCCCGAGCTCAGAGGCGGTGGATTGGACGGCGATAGCGTCGGATCTGGGAGTGGTGGTTCCAGAGGGAGCAGTGATCTGCAGGGCGGTGGAGAGGAAGAAAGGGAGGAGAAGATGGGGGAGGGGCTCTCCATGTCGCAGAGGAAGAAAGGGAGGATAAGAAAGGGAGGAGAAGATGGGTGTGGTTCTGGAGGGAGCAGTGATCTGCATGGTGAAGGAGGGGACGGCGGGTGGTGCCAGCGAAGGAGAGGCGGGGGACAACATGGGCGTGGGCGCGGGAGGTTACTATGGTTGTGGCTGCGGGGAAGGCCATGACCTCCACCGGCAGGCCATGACCTCCACCGGGAGACAGAGATCGCTGGAGAGGAGCAGGAGTTCCATGGCTTCCACCGTCATGCTCACCTGCGACGACAGCAACCACGTCCATAACCTCATCAGTGGATCCACCAAGGTAATTTGCAAAGAATCTACTACCCTCAGTACCCAGTTTTCACTATCTCTGTAGTTAGTGTTCTGCTTATGATATCATGATTTGTTGCTGTGGCTAAAATAGGGAAGTAGAAAAGTGTTGTCTATGATATCATTATTTGATTGCCTATTGCAAATTTCAGTTAACTAGACACTCGACATGCAAATCTCTCTTCATTTCAGTTAACTTGATAATACATACATGTTGGCTAAAAATATTGGTAGTCTGGCAAACAGTTTACTTGAAGTCTGAAATAGTCCTGCCTAGAACTTGTTGATGAATCTGCTTCTATTGGAACTTAGGACATGGTTGACACTATGCAGTCTTGTAGATATTGTAGAGAAGTAAAAAATAGTTTAATGGAAACTATATGTATTTATAGTGCCATGTGGAATTTTTTACAGTCATGGTTTCTTTGTACTGAATCATTTGCATATTATGTGGTTTATTTGTGCCCTTGTGATCTAGAGTGCAAGTTTGGCAAAAGTTGCACATTGCATTTCCATGCAAGAGGATTCCATGATACATCTAAGTACCTGTACACATTAAGGCCGAACCCATTTTTTCCTTGTTACTTTCTAGAACATTTATAGTTTTGCCCGCAATGCAAAATTTTAAGCATACCTAGTGCTATTCTTTATCATGCTAGCTCCGTCTTTTACTTAATCTGTTATACTAACTATAACCAGTGATTGTTGCAGACATGCTTTGAACAAGCCATGAGTAGTTGCAGGGGTATTTGCCAACATGATTATGGCTGTATTAGAGTAATCATCTTCTTCATGATCTCCATGGTGTAGATAAGTCCCCAGTTCCTCACCTTTCTCATCTTTGTGAGACAGGTTTACTATGTTCTGTTTACTTGCATTCTGTGTTGCGTATATAGAACTAATTAAGGAAAGCTACTCACAGAAAATTTTAATTGAATCACATGGTTGCTAATCTGTTACTTTGTTTGAGCACAATATTAGGTGCACTTAGATAAGAGTAGGTGTGCTTGTTGTTTGCAAAGTCGTATGATCCTAGGCAGATATACTTGAAACTTAGTTGTGGTTTCTACCATGTTTAATATCATGGCCTGCCTTCTGTGATCTTGGCATGTACACTCCAACATTCTATTTCTTCTCAAGCTTGAAAATTCTTGTTAGGATAGCTTGAGTGCTTGCACTTGTCATTGTGATGTCCATGCATTTTAATCTGGTACTCTCATTCTATATCATGACAGAATGCCTTGCTACTAAAATAATATTGTATACCCTGACTGTATTGCTTTGTGTTGGATCATTTACTTTGGGCAATTACTTTCCTAAGTCTAAATGATGTTTTTATGCTGCTTTTAACTTGCATTCATAGAGGTTTGGTGTGTTTAGCGTCTATGCAGGGAGGTTTTCAGGAAGGACTAGCGGAGAAGCACCCCCAACAAGCTGGTCCCTATGGTAAGTGCCTATGTTCCGCCCGCGTATCTATTTTCCACCTCTCTTAATATGATTCTCTAGTTGGTAAGGAGAAATGTTGTTGAGGAGTTGAATACATTATAATTCAGCTATCATTATAGTCACATTTGATCATGCAGCAGCTACTGCATTTTACGTGTATCGAGTCTCAACTTCTTGTTTCTGCATACTGTACTAAGGTGGACTATTGTGCCTGGTTGTCACAGGTGCCAAGATAAGCTGCGAAAGGAGTCTCCATAGATTGAGTCCATGAATAGAAAGGTGTCAGCTCTGAACAAACTTCTTATCAAGGAGAACAAACGCCTCTAGAAACAGGACTCACAGCTGGGTCATGAGAATGCACAAGTGTGGCAGCAGCTGAAGAATGTAAGTTTTTTATATGGTGATGTAGGTGTCGCACTCTCCCGTATCAGTATCTCCACGCAGCCAATCATACTTGTATCAGTACTAAATTTAAATAGCATGAGATAAATTGAACTACAAGTCATTAGCCTGAGCACATGGTACAACTGAACTAGTTCATCTGCTACCTGATCACGTACTACTCATGTATACTCATAACACACACATACAGCTAATACCTGTCACTTTGTCAAACCATCATTGTTCATAGCACATGGAGTACAACTAATATTGAGCTAGGCAACATTTTCATTTACTTGCAACTAGCACTTAAAAATTTGTTCTGAAACTGTACCTTATTTGTTGTTTTTCAGAAACTCTGAATCTCGATTGCAGGGGAGCAGTAGCAGGGAGCTCACTGGTAGCAGGGGAGAAGCAGCACGCTCGCGAGCGTGGTCGACACTTGGGTGGCGGCGCCTGCTATTTTTTGGTCACCTGAGGAGCTACAGTGACGATCTCCAGTGGCGGCGAGTGGCACAAGAACATGTGGTCGACCCTGGGCTTGAAGGAGAGGCTGCGGCAGGATCTAGAGGGCGTCAGGTTTGTCACCCTAGAGCCCGTGGCGGCCGCGCGGTCGTAGGATGGAGCTTGGGATGGCGACGGAGGGGAGGACCAGCGCCGGCAAAGACGAGCGAGCTGGCGCCGCTGTAGGAGGGGGCTAGGCACGACACAAGAGCAGTTGGCCTGCCGTACGACACCTCAACCAAGGCCCAGCGGCGTCTCCATCTTCCTGTGTTGCCCCCTGTAAGCTTGTTTCTCCTAGTCTGTTTGGTTTCATTCATGTGTGCAGTCAAGCTAAGTGGGAACATTGGTCAGTTGTGTTTTCTTGTTCAATTATGTTCTGTCAACTCATGGATGAATACTTGCATAACTTCCTATAGTTTGTCTAGAAGTTTTGCATTATCCCGTCATTCAACTCTTCTGTTGTATTCCTTCATATTGATCAGTCATAAATTTTCCTCTTCATATGAACCATTTCCTTGTATAACATCTGCTGGGTCTGATTTGTGTTGAGGGAATAAAATATGCTGCTTCTTGTTAGCTTCGCTTTAGTGATTATAGTAATGTCATTATGATTGCAGTATTTGCTATTGCATTGTTGATAGTTTCAGTTGATATCTCTTTGAGCTTGTATGCCTTGAAGATTCAGTTGATTACTTTGCATTGTGCAGGCAAGACGGCAACATGGTCATTGCGCTGCTCTCCCCCAACACAGGCTTGGTGTAAAGATCGAGACTGTCTTCACTGACTTCTAGTGGTCATTGAATTGCTGAGTTGCTTGTGTGTGTGCTTGCATTATATTATCTGTTTAGACTGATTACCACATGTAATATACTTTTTGCCATGAACAAAACCTTTCTTTTAAACTGTGCATGAAACAGATATAACATCTGGAGCTATTGTTGTTTTGAGGTAGTCCTTGATGGCAATGAGATCAATCTTGTCTCTCTGCTGCTCTGATCAAACAGGTTAGAGTACTTCTATCTGATTTTCTTATAGTCGAAATAATTTTACTTTTTGCGAGATTATAAATTGTGAGAATGGATGTATGTTTCTGCTGGTTATGCATGAAGGTGTTCAGATATTTCTGTGACATAGAGATTTTTTATTTTGAATTCGTATATCTTGTATTTATGATGATTTTACTTTTGGTGTTGTAAAATGCTACTCATACTTCATTCTTGATTGTAATCTTGGACAAACTGATAGCCAAACTGGTAGACAATGTTGTGATTAAGGCTTGTCATTTTTGTTACTCATTTGCTATTTTAGCTAATTCAAACCATGTTTTTGTTCCTACAACAGAAAATAAAATCAAGTATAGTTTATGTAGATGCTAGTATATATATGTTCTTTATTTTCTTCCTAGCTGGTCTATGTTATTGTTTGAACATGTTGCTTTTGTTTTCTCCATAACCTATTTCGTCTCTTTTTTAAAGGTTACATACCGAAGTTGGAAGAAGAAAAGGGATTCCGTACTCAACAAAGAGTAGATAGTCTTATTTTTGGAGCTTTATTTATATTTTCTCGGTGATTTGAACTATGGAATTGTTGTAATATACTACAGTGTACATTTGTAGTGGTTTTATATTCCTGGGTGACGTGCACTATGTACTGATTGTAATATATGTTTTAACTTTTATTATTATCTGTGAAAAATAATGTGATATGGGCTGTGTTTAAGAAATATTGTCTATTTTATGGCCGTATGTCTGAAATAAATCAAATGCTAGATGGGATTAAAAAAGCCTACGGCCCGTCTAACATTGGACTAGAGAAATATACAATTTTGAGTAAATGGTTGAAAATAAAAAAGAAACGGATCTTAAAATGCTAAGGCCCTGAACATACAAAAGGCCAAAATGTTGGACTTAGCCCAAGTAATCAGCCGATTTTCATAGAAAATTTGATGGACCATATTATTGGGCTTGGCCCATACAAATGGCAGAAATGGACCGGGCTGATTGTGTGCCACGTAGGCTTAGCCACGTAGGATCTGACATGGCGAGATTAGTTTGCCCATGACGATATTGGATCGTCATAATGGTTATGACGATCCAATATCGTCATAGACGGTTATGACGATTTCACTAAAATCGTCGTTATAGTTCATTTGCGACGCCCAGCTTTCGACGATCTCAAAATCGTCATAGAATCGTCATAAACGGACTGTTATGACGATTTTGTGACGAAAATTGAGGGTCATATATAGCCAGATTCCTTGTAGTGTCAACTGGATCCTCCGCATTTGGATCCAGCTCTATCTTCGGTAGTTTGAAATTAACCATGAGCCTCTTCCACAGTAAATCTTTGGTGTGGTTAGGGACAAATAAACATGTTCCCTCTTCATCCGCATTAGCAGGCCTATTCCAATTTCTAATGGTGATCAGGATTAAGTCCCTAACGATTACTCCGCATTGTGCCACAAATTTGTTTGCGACAACTTCGGGAGCCGTCGGTTTGCCGTCTTCAGCGACATCTTCGATCCTGAAACTCTCATGGTCTTGCAACTTTTTGGTTGGGCCTCGTCTGCTCTTTTCAGTAGATTCCTTCGATCCGGAGGGCTAAAGAAGAAAGATCGTCGTTACTATTAATGAATTGATTATATTACATGCACCTCGCCGGAGCGGTCGTCTTCTCGATTACACAAGGCATCGCCTTCTCCCTCGCGGAAGGCAACACCTTCAACCTCAAACAAGTCGTCTATTCCGGTAAAAAGAGGATCACCCTCACCGGAGTTGTTCAGAAACGTTGATATGTCTAAATTTTCTTCCCCATGGATCACACCTTGGATCAACTCTTCCTTTTCTTCGTCTCTGACGTGTGGGTCCATATTTTCTGCATAGGTGGAAAAACGAATAAGTCAAAGCGGCTAAAGGATAAAGTTAGGTACGGTGTTGAGAGATATAAACCCTAATTCAGAGAAACCCTAATATATATATACACAATAATAAAAATGAAGAGAAAACCTAAACCCTAAACCTAGCTACAAAAAGGAAACCGTGTAGTAGATAGGCACATCGTCGAACCCACATGCACCTAAGGGGTATTAATGATTCCTTATCTAAGATAGGGCTTTAAAGTTGCTTGACAATGTGAATCGGGTCTGGGGCTACCCACAGTGACTGACCAGTGGGGCCGAAGACCAATAATACCAAACTAATTAATAAACCTAATAATACCTAACTAATAATAAACCTAATAATCCAAACACCGAAAAGAAAGGGAAACAATCAACACATGGCATCGATGCAATGCTCAAGCAAGTATGATGATATGACAAGTTAATTTGCATTTGAATGTAACCCTAAGACATGCTCGACGATTTAATCGGGGTTCTGAGGGGTGAAAACCCTAACTCGCGGAAACTCAAGAACATATGAGAGGGGTGCATTTGTTCTTCTAATTATACTTGTCATTCAAGTTGTTGAACAATGCATGATTATAGGTTAAATAGATAGGTTTCATTTTTCTGAACAATTTGATATATTATTTGTATTTTTCTGACTTATAAATAAAAAGATATTGAATTTACAAGTTTATATCAATTTATGGAATTATTAAATCATTTAAAATTGAATTACTGTGTCAATATGACATCAGCAAAGGGTTGGGCTTTTTTTTACCCAGACAGAACCTAGCCACTATGACTGAGTGCTGGGCCCTAGGACACATCAGCAAGCCACCGTGGTGGTCAAAGGTCAGCGGGCCCGTGGGCCACGTCAGCGTGACGCTGGGGTGACGTCATCTCGGCGGCCACCGTCGGGTGCTCACCGGGGACGGCGCTGTGAGGCGTGCGGGGCGACGGGGCTAGGCTTGATCGAAGCAGCGCGTCGCGGTAGGCAATAAAGTGGCGGCGCCGCTCGAAGAAGCTCACCGGAGCTGGGCGCACGGCGGGCAGCGGCGGCGGTGCTTGCAGCGACACGACGCGTGGCGGCTACAACAAGCAAGCAGGCAAACGGAGGGCACTGGGAGGTGCAGAGGCTCACCGCGCGTTAGAGAGAGGCGACGCCGCTCCTTCTTGGTCACCGGAGCGTCGCCTCCGTCGAGCTCGAGCGGCGGCAGCGTCGGGCAAGGGGGAAGTAGCTGGTGCGCGCACGGACGGAGGCGGCGGTGCTGGCAGACAGAACGCGTGGGCTCGGGCAGCCTGCCGGCGTCGGCGGTGGCGAGCTCGGGCATCTTTCCGGCGTCGGGGGAGGTTGTGCGCGCGTCGGTGAAGCAGAGAAGTGAGATGGGGAAGAAGAAGAGGAGGGGCGTCAGTTATAACCAAAGGACCTTTAGTCCCGGTTGGTGGCTCCAGCCGGGACTAAAGGGTTATACGTCCCGGTTGGAGCCACCAACCGGGACGTATACTCCAATTTTTTCATCAGACCAAGGGTTGGCGCGCAGGGGGTCTTTAGTCCCGGTTGGTGGCTCCAACCGGGACATATTCCCCTATTTTCAAATTTTTTCAGGTATTTTCTCTCTGTTCCCGCCTTATTTTTTATTTTGGGGTTTAAATTTGTATTGTCTTTTAAATGATAATTAATTTGGAATTTAGAAAAACTTTAAACATAAAAAGTGATTGGATTTGAATAAATAATTCAAAACCATTTTCTGTTTAAAAAATAATTAATGTAACCATTTAAAATATGAACCATTTACAATTAAAAATGAATTAACTTATATTTTTTTAATATCAATTTGGAATTTAGAAAAACTTTAAACATAAAAGTGTATGGATTTGAATAAATAATCCAAAACCATTTTCTATTTTTTAAAAATAATTAATGTAACCATTTAAAATGAATTAACTTATATTTTTGACTATTAATTTGGAATTTAGAAAAACTTTAAACATAAAAAGTGTTTGGATTTGAATAAATAATTCAAAACCATTTTCTATTTTAAAAAATAATTAATGTAACCATTTAAAATATGAACCATTTACAATTAAAAATGAATTAACTTATATTTTTTTAATATCAATTTGGAATTTAGAAAAACTTTAAACATAAAAAGTGTATGGATTTGAATAAATAATCCAAAACCATTTTCTATTTTTAAAAAATAATTATTGTAACCATTTAAAATGAATTAACTTATATTTTTGAATATTAATTTGGAATTTAGAAAAACTTTAAACATAAAAAGTGTTTGGATTTGAATAAATAATGCAAAACCATTTTCTGTTTAAAAAATAATTAATGTAACCATTTAAAATATGAACCATTTACAATTTAAAATGAATTAACTTATATTTTTTTAATATCAATTTGTAATTTAGAAAAACTTTAAACATAAAAAATGTTTGGATTTGAATAAGTAATTCAAAACCATTTTCTATTTTTAATGGGCGGAAAAAAAGGACGGAAAATAATGGGCAGAAAGAAAATTTGATTAGGATAGAACTGGAATTAAAGTACATAACGCAACTAACACAAAGTTACATAGAAGAACTGAAAATTAAGATACATGGCCAGATTAAGCCACAATCGGCCAAACTTGTTTTGCAATGTTGGAATAATTCAGTCATGCTCCTGCCTACACCTGTAATACTCGCCACTGTAGTCGTCGTACTCGCCGCGGCTGTCGTCGCTATCGTCGTCGGGGTCGCCGTAGTTGAACCTTGAAGGTTGAGTACGAGTGGGCTGGACTTGAGGGTAGCGCAGGCGGGGGATAGAGTCGGCGGCCGTGTCGTAGGCCATGACGCTCTGGAGAGTCCGGCCGTGCCACCACAGCCGACGGCCGGCCTCGTTGAAGTTCGGAGGAGGTGGGCCCTCCTCCTCGTGCCTGGCGAGTGCCCTCTCACGCCGATCCACGAAGAAGGCTTCCCAAGTCGGGAAACAGTCGGGATGCCATCTGGGATTACTCCGCTGCTCCGGCGTAAGCTCGAAGTAGTAGTGGTTCGTGATGGCCATCCGACGCGCCACACCTAGAGGGACAGGAGGAACCGGCACGCCTCAGGCGCTCAGCATCCAGCCGACGGGGACACAGTAGCCCGGTGGGCAGGGGTAGTTCGAGGCGCAAAGCGCCTCCGCCTCCCTGGGAGTTAGTGCTACGGTGGAAGCCATGGGAAAGAGTGATGACGTTGCAGATATGCGTCTAGAGCTGTGCAATGACAATGGAGGCCAACCCTACATATATATATATATATATATCCCGCCAGTTCTTCACTATATATATATATATAGTGAAGAACTGGCGGGAAAAAATGGCGGGAAGAAAAATGGCGGGAAAAATGGCGTGTCGACATTATGTCGTGCGGCGTGTACCTTGTCCCGGATGGTGTCACCAACCGGGACTAAAGATGAACCTTTAGTCCCGGTTGGAGACACCAACCGGGACAAAACACGAGTCAGCACTAATAATAGGGGTGAGTGCTGGAAAATGGAAAAGGGCTTTTCCGTGCGACAAAAAGGAAAACTTCCTCCTGCAACATTGTTCTCGATACCAATGTCCACACACATGCATAATATGGGCACAACATCACAAACTATGCCGTGATTCAGCACATAACATCGGTCATTTGGACCGAAAGCCATGAAACCTCGAACATGATAGGTCATTTTGTGAAGGTTTTTTCGAAACATTATCAATATACCAAGTCTGGTATTTTTCCTTTCAACTATGTAACATAATATGACACCACGCGAAGGATTTTCATTGTTCGGATTTTTTTTGAATTTATTATGCCTGTTTTGAATTATCTGAATTTCTAACTATGGTCGAACCGGTGTGCATGAAGATAGGGGACGAGCATCGTTAGAACTTGCATTGGATCTCTGAAGAAACCACATATTGCGAGTCTAAAAATGATTTTTTCAAAAAATCACGGGCGATAGATCATGTACCTGTAGTACAAACCGGACCCACTTCCTGCCGATTCGGCAGACATTTGTCCTTTTCACCCGGGATGGACGAAAAGGTTTGAGATGTCCCTGTTTGGAGATAGTCCATGTAAGGTGGTCTAGTATTTTAGGAAAATGGGACGGTAGCATTCTGAAACGGCATTTTGGTGGTTACTTCACAAAACGACCCTTTTTTGCGCTCGGAAAATGGAAAAGGGCTTTTCCGTGCAACAAAAAGGAAAACTTCCTCCTGCAACATTGTTCTCCCTACCAATGTCCACACACATGCATAATATGGGCACAACATCACAAACTATGCCGTGATTCAGCACATAACATCGGTCATTTGGACCGAAAGCCATGAAACCTCGGACATGATAGGTCATTTTGTGAAGGTTTTTTCGAAACATGATCAATATACCAAGTCTGGTATTTTTCCTTTCAACTATGTAACATAATATGACACCACGCGAAGGATTTTCATTGTTCGGATTTTTTTTGAATTTATTATGCCTGTTTTGAATTATCTGAATTTCTAACTATGGTCGAACCGGTGTGCATGAAGATAGGGGACGAGCATCGTTAGAACTTGCATTGGATCTCTGAAGAAACCACATATTGCGCGTCTAAAAATGATTTTTTCAAAAAATCACGGGCGATAGATCATGTACCTGTAGTACAAACCGGACCCACTTCCTACCGATTTGACAGACATTTGTCCTTTTTACCCGGGATGGACGAAAAGGTTTGAGATGTCCCTATTGGGAGATATTCCATGTAAGGTGGTCTAGTATTTTAGGAAAATGGGACGGTAGCATTCTGAAACGGCATTTTGGTGGTTACTTCACAAAACGACCCGTTTTTTGCGCTCGGAAAATGGAAAAGGGCTTTTCCGTGAGACAAAAAGGAAAACTTCCTCCTGCAACATTGTTCTCCATACCAGTGTCCACACACATGCATAATATGGGCACAACATCACAAACTATGCCATGATTCAACACATAACATCGGTCATTTGGACCGAAAGCCATGAAACCTCGAACATGATAGGTCATTTTGTGAAGGTTTTTTCGAAACATGATCAATATACCAAGTCTGGTATTTTTTCTTTCAACTATGTAACATAATATGACACCACGCGAAGGATTTTCATTGTTCGGATTTTGTTTGAATTTATTATGCCCGTTTTGAATTATCTGAATTTCTAACTATGGTCGAACCGGTGTGCATGAAGATAGGGGACGAGCATCGTTAGAACTTGCATTGGATCTATGAAGAAACCACATATTGCGAGTCTAAAAATGATTTTTTCAAAAAATCACGGGCGATAGATCATGTACCTGTAGTACAAACCGGACCCACTTCCTACCGATTCGGCAAACATTTGTCCTTTTTACCCGGGATGGACGAAAAGGTTTGAGATGTCCCTATCGGGAGATAGTCCATGTAAGGTGGTCTAGTATTTTAGGAAAATGGGATGGTAGCATTCTGAAATGGCATTTTGGTGGTTACTTCACAAAACGACCTGTTTTTTGCGCTCAGAAAATGGAAAAGGGCTTTTCCGTGCGACAAAAAGGAAAACTTCCTCCTGCAACATTGTTCTCCATACCAGTGTCCACACACATGCATAATATGGGCACAACATCACAAACTATGCCGTGATTCAGCACATAACATCGGTCATTTGGACCGAAAGCCATGAAACCTCGAATATGATAGGTCATTTTGTGAAGGTTTTTTCGAAACATGATCAATATACCAAGTCTGGTATTTTTCCTTTCAACTATGTAACATAATATGACACCACGCGAAGGATTTTCATTGTTCAGATTTTTTTGAATTTATTATGCCCGTTTTGAATTATCTAAATTTCTAACTATGGTCGAACCGGTGTGCATGAAGATAGGGGACGAGAATCGTTAGAACTTGCATTGGATCTCTGAAGATACCACATATTGCGAGTCTAAAAATGATTTTTTCAAAAAATCACGGGCAATAGATCATGTACCTGTAGTACAAACCGGACCCACTTCCTGCCGATTCGGCAGACATTTGTCCTTTTTACCCGGGATGGACGAAAAGGTTTGAGATGTCCCTGTTGGGAGATAGTCCATGTAAGATGGTCTAGTATTTTAGAAAAATGGGACGGTAGCATTCTGAAACGGCATTTTGGTGGTTACTTCACAAAACGACCCTTTTTTTGCGCTCGGAAAATGGAAAAGGGCTTTTCCGTGCGACAAAAAGGATGGTGTCACAAACCGGGACATTATGTCGTGCGACACATGCATAATATGGGCACAATATTATGTCGACATTATGTCGTGCGGCGTGTACCTTGTCCCGGATGGTGTCACCAACCGGGACTAAAGATCAACCTGTAGTCCCGGTTGGAGACACCAACCGGGACAAAACACGAGTCAGCACTAATGATAGGGGTGAGTGTCGACATTATTTCGGATGTGTCGACACTATGCCGAGCTGCTTGTACAATAAATAGGCATCCTTGCAAGTCCAGTCCTCCAGCCAGTTTGAGGCATCTCCAAGATGGTTTTCGAGAGCAGGGACACCACTGCGGCCAGTTTCAGGGAGATGCCGACGGAGCCCAGTCCTCCGACATCTCCAAGAAACTGATCATAGAGGCACTCCCTAATATGTGAAATTAGTTAGCTCTGAGGCGTATTGATCTAGTTAGAGAAGTTACAAGCTGCAAGATGGTTTTCGAGAGCTGGGACACCAGTGCGGCCAGTTTCAGGGAGATGCCGACGGAGCCCAGTCCTCCGGCATCTCCGAGAAACTGGTCATAGAGGCACTCCCTAATATGTGAAATTAGTTAGCTCCGAGGCGTATTGATCTAGTTAGAGAAGTTAAAAGCTGCAAGATGGTTTTCGAGAGAAGGGACACCACTACGACCAGTTTCAGGGAGATGCCGCCGGATCCCAGTCCTCCGGCATCTCCAAGAAACTGGTCATAGAGGCACTCCCTAATATGTGACTGCGCGCATTTGGAGATCAGATCTTAATGGTAAGTACGAATCGGGACAACTTCTTCATAGTCCCGGTCCAGCCACAAAACGGGACTAACACTCAAGACATTTATTAATATTAAAAACTGAGACTACAAAACTGCGACTAAAGGCCACAAACCACGAAAGATATCCTTCGGTCAAGCCACAAACCGCGAAAGACATGAACTAGAGTTACATAATATGAGCATGAACTTCTTGGCATATGTCCTTCCTTATGATCGCTTCAGACGTAACCATGGAGCATCTTCTTTACTTAACGGAATGCTTGGGTCAGTTTTCACTGTGAAGGGCGGAATTTCATCAAACTTATTATAATCTTCTGACATGTCTGTCTTGTCCTCGATTCCCACGATGTTTCTTTTCCCTGAAAGAACTATGTGACACTTTGGCTCATCATATGATGTATTCGTTTGCATATTTTTCTTTTTTTCGGTCTGGAGGACATGTCCTTCACATAGAAAACCTGAGACACATCATTGGCTAGGACGAATGGTTCATCTCTATAACCAAGATCGTTGAGATCCACTGTTGTCATTCCGTACAACTGGTCTATCTTTACTCCTTCCCCATTCAGGTTGACCCATTTGCAGCGAAACAAAGGGACCTTAAAAGAGACTCCATAATCTAGTTCCCATATCTCCTCTATGTAACCATAATATGTGTCCTTTTGTCCATTCTCGTCTATTGCATCAAAGCGGACACCACTATTTTGGTTGGTGCTCTTTTTATCTTGGGCGATCGTGTAGAATGTATTCCCATTTATTTCGTACCCTTGGAAATTCAATACAGTAGAAGATGGTGATGCGGCCAACAAGTATAGCTGATCTCCAACAGTGGTGTCATTCAAGAGATGTGTCTGCATCCAACCACCAAAAGACTTCATGTGTTCATCTGTAATCCATGATTCAGGCTTCCCCGGGTTTTTGGAGCGTACAATATTCTTGTGTTCCTCGATTTATGGAGCTTCCAAGGTGGAATTATGTAGAACTGTGTAGTGTGCTTTAGTGAAAGAATCCCCGTCCCTAAATATCATTGCTTTCTTTCCCAGCGTGCCTTTTCCACTTAGTCTTCCCTCATGCCGCGAGTCAGAAACACCAATCGGCTTAAGGTCAGGAATAAAGTCAACACAAAACTCAATGACCTCCTCTGTTCCATATACCTTGGAGATGCTTCCTTCTGGTCTAGCACGGTTATGAACATATTTCTTTAAGACTCCCATGAACCTCTCAAAGGGGAACATATTGTGCAGAAATACCGGACCGAGAATGGCAATCTCTTCCACTAGATGAACCAGGAGATGCGTCATAATATTGAAGAAGGATGGTGGGAACACCAATTCAAAACTAACAAGACATTGTACCACATCCTTCTGTAACCTTGGCAGAATATCTGGATTGATTACCTTCTGAGATATTGCATTGAGGAATGCACATAGCTTCACAATGGGTACTCGAACATTTTCCGGTAGAAGCCCCCTCAATGCAATAGGAAGCAACTACGTCATAATCACGTGACAGTCATGAGACTTCAGGTTTTGGAACTTTTTCTCTGCCATATTTATTATCCCGTTTATATTAGATGAGAAGCCCGACAGCACCTTGATACTGTAAAGGACTTCAAAAAAGATTTCCTTCTCTGCTTTGGTAAGAGCATAGGTGGCACGACTTAAGTGACGCCCTTTATCCGTCTTGTTATGTGTATGCATGTTCTTTGGGTCTTTCATAATTTGTTGGTCCTCCCGTGTTTCAGGTGTATCTTTTGTCTTCCCATACACGCCTAGGAATCCTAGCAGGTTCACGCAAAGATTCTTCGTCACATGCATCACGTCGATTGAAGAGCGGACACGCAGGACTTTCCAATATGGAAGCTCCCAAAATATAGATTTCTTCTTCCACATGGGTGCGTGTCCTGTAGCGACATCGTTCGGAACTGATTGACCTCCGGGACCCTTTCCAAAGATTACTTCTATGTCCTTGACCATACCAAATACATCATCACCAGCAGGGAGTTCAGGCTTCTTCCGGTGATCTGCCTCACCTTTGAAATGCTTGCCTTTCTTTCTTACGGGATGATTGGTCGGAAGAAATCGTCGATTCGCCAGGTACACAACCTTCTTGCATTTATGCAAATATGTACCTTCAGTCTTATCTAAACAGTGGGCGCATGCCTTATATCCCTTGTTTGTCTGTCCTGAAAGGTTACTAAGAGCAGGCCAATCATTGATGGTTACGAATAACAACCCTCGTAGATCAAATGGCTCATGTTTGTTCTCATCCCACGCACGTACACCTGGTTTGCCCCACAACTGTAAGAGTTCTTCAACTAATGGCCTAAGGTACACATCAATGTCGTTGCCCGGTTGCTTCGGGCCTTGGATGAGCACTGGCATCATAATGAACTTACGCTTCATGCACAACCAAGGAGGCAGGTTGTAGATACATAGAGTCATGGGCCAGGTGCTGTGACTGCAGCTCTGCTCCCCAAAAGGATTCATGCCATCCGTACTTAGACCAAACCATAAGGTCCTTGCGTCATCTGCAAATTCTAGGAAGTCTCTCTCGATTTTTCTCCACTGTGACCCATCAGCAGGGTGTCTCAACTTCCCTTCTTTCTTACGGTCTTATTTGTGCCATCGCAACAACGTGGCATGCTCTTTGTTTCTGAACATGCGTTTCAACCTTGGTATTATAGGAGCATACCACATAACCTTAGCAGGAACCCTCTTCCGGAGGGGCTCTCCCTCAACATCACCAGGGTCATCTCGTCTGATCTTATACCGCAACGCATTTGTAACACCCTCAGAATCGGCCCTATGCAAGTTTTAGCGAAACCCGCCAAACCCGCATAGAAACGATTAAAAGGTGCCCACCAGGCACTTTCGTGCGGGTGGAAAACGAAGTAATAACATTACACAACAGTCCTCGATGGGACCCACAGAACAGATATATGTAACAGCGACTCAATGAGTCAAGAATACAGATATAATATACAAAGATCCAAATCACCTTGAAAACGACACAGCGTCCAGCTACGGACAAGATGCAAATGGGGCTAAGAGCCCTGAAGAATAACCAATGGCGTCCATAACCCTGCCCAGGCCAAGCCGGAAGGGTAACCCTGCTAACGACGTCGATCTCAAAACCTGCTTAAACAAAAGGGGTGCCGACAAAGGCAAAGGAAAAAGAGGAGCGTCAGTACTGAGGCCAGTACACGGCGAGACTAGAATTCGGCGGTCCTCGCCTACATAGGTATGGTGGACTGAAGCGGCAGCGGCAGCATGCACTAAACAACCTATAGAGACTCGATACAACTGTCGGCTATCAGAGAGGGGTAAGAAAGATCTATTCGGATCCAACCTGGATATAACACCAAACAAACCCATCCTGGTATTTCCCCCCTCGAGTCCAAACGAGGAAGTCCACCGAGGAACTCACACAGTTGGCAATTTTATTTATTCGGTTATCGTTACACCAATTACTAGTCAGGTATAGATAATCATCCTGATAAAATAAGCAGTGGGCCATTTTAGTTAACCATTCCATTGTAGTTGCGACACTTACTAGTCAAATACAATTAGCGTGAGATAACCCAAAACCCAGCAGTTGTTGGTACTTTTATTCATCCATTCCATTATAGTTGCAATACTTACTAGTCAGGTACATTGGTCGCAAGCGACACCCAATCAAACAATTGTTGGCAGTTTTATTTAGCCATTCCATTATAGTGAAGCTGCTTACTAGTCATTATAAAGTCAAATTTATAGCACTACTTTAGTTATAGTTGTCTATGATCGAGATACTGTGCTCCAAGTCGTCCATAACCGCGGACACGGCTTTCAGAAAGTTTTACCCGGCCGGGGTGCACCAATAGCAACACACACTCGATCAACCTCGGAAAAACCAAATCAAAACCCAACGAGGCCTTCACGACAAAGCAATCATAGGATTCAGAAATATTTCAGGGGGCCACCCCTTAAAGTAGACCCGCAACGAAGCCGGCCGGCTCCGAGACGGACTCAAGGTTGTGGGGACGGCTGTGAACGACTGGGAACCCAAAACTGGGCTTGTCGACACCGCGGAATCGTGCCACGATCCTAAACAGTACAGTGTGCTCCTCGCACAAACGTAAATAAAGCAGTAAAGCATGGCATAAGTACAGGATAGTAATAAAACCCCAAACTAGTTTGTGGCCCCAAGAAATAAGACGGAATCAAGCTCTGGCTCAGGGGGGTCCCATAAGCCTCCCGGATGTGGATAGCGCGATTATTCAAGGAACAGGTATCAAGTACTCGGGGTCCTACGGGACACAAGTGGACGGTTAACAACCAAATAACATCTATTGCCCACCTGTGACTCTGCTTACTTACTTCAATTTTAGTTGTTAAACAGGAATTAAAGTGAACGATAAGTAAAACCATGATCATCTCCAACATCAAACATGCGGCAATACTCCAACAACTGTGGTACTTGACGACACGCCACAGCACTTGAGCAAGCGACTACGACGCGCAAGTCCAGCTATCTACCAAACAACAGGTAATAGGATGTGTCCAAGGCAATATAAGGCTGCAAGGAATATCCCGGGCACGAAAACTAGAGCATCGCAACACAGATAGCAATAGCTCAACAGGAGGGAATAAATACTATAAAAGTAAGATAGGTAGAAAGGGGGAGGTGCTCGCCTGAAAAACATTGCCGAAGGGTCAACCGGAGATCGGGTCGACACTCGCATCAACTCAACGGCCTTATCCGTGAAGAAGCAAAACACTAGAATAGACACCGGATGCACTATTTAATACAACGGCAGAAGATCGGGCATGATGCATGTATGATGTATGACATGGCAAGGGTGCAATGCAATTGGGCAATATTAAGCGAAACCGGGGTCCCGACAATTAATTAGATGGTTCATGTTATTTAGAACCCCCGCAATTTAAATGTTATTTTAACAAGGCAAAATATATCACCGGTTCGCTACACAATTTTAAATGAGGCCAATATGAGACTAGATTTGCCCGCATATGGGCCCCATATTTAATTATAAGGTGAATCGGCGTAGTGCCCCCAAACCACATGACAAGTATGCATGCATGAACAAATTAATATGCAACAGGTAATGTTATATTTATAAAATAGGGCTCGAGAAAGGGGTCACACGTTAGGGTTCGGAGATCTTGGTTAGGGTTCGACGGGGTTCGGGGTCGGGTCTCAGGGTCCGAAACTGGGGTTCGGGGTTCGACGGGATCGGTCTCGGATAACTGAGGTAGATCTTGTCGCATGGTGTCTGAGGTAGACGAACTTGGCGTATTCGCAGCGGCGTTCTTGGCGTCCGGGAAGAAGTACTTGTCGCACCGGGGTCTTGGTGTCCTCGGATCCGATTGAAGAACTTGGCGGGGCGAATTCGGTCTTCGGGGTCCGGTTTCGACGAGATTTGGTCTTGGCATCCATGAAGGAGAACATGAAGTCGAGACCGAGGTTCGCACTTTGGTTCCAGGATGTCGAACTTGTCGTTTCGAGGGGTTTACCCGAGTCCGTGATGCGTCCGTGTGGTAGGTCTTGGGTACCAGTGTCATCGGGTTCCATCTCGCACATGGTCGTCGAAACACGCAACAACGCAGATCTTGGCGACAAACGGGCATCGGGGCTCGAGACGGTCTTGTGCTTCGGGGGCGAGAACGAGGGCGCGCGGGTGCTGCCGGGTCGGGGACGCGCGGGGTCCGGCGGCTCTGCTCGTCAGGGCGCTGCCGGAGACGCGCAGAAGGCCGGAGGTGAGGGGCGCACCGCTGCGGCGGCGGCTCGGTTCGCGGCCAGAGGGCGGCGGCGCGCGCTCGCGGGAGGAGAACCGCTGGCAGCGGAACCGCGGGGAGGAGGAGGTGGCCGGGATTGCGGAGGGGCGCGCTGGGCGGAGGGCGCGCTGGAGGCGAGGCGACTAGCGGCGGCGGACCGGGGGAGAGGTGGCCCAGGGCGGAGGGAAGAGCCGCGGCCGGCGACGGGCGGAGCTCGGACGGGACGGGGCGAGGCGCGGCGGAGCTTGGGGCGGGGCGACGCGGCGGAGGCAGGGCGGCCGGAGGCGAGCGGGAGAAGGGCGCAGCGGCGGCGGGTGACGACCGGGCGCGGAGAGGCGACGGGGAGCGCGGTGGAGAGAGGAGGTCGGGGCAGAGAGGGGCGGAGGGGACCCGAGGCAGCGCTCGGGCGGGCTGGCCGCGGCGTCGCCGGAGGACCTGAGGTCGGCGGCCACGGGCGCGGCGAGGAAGGGGGGGGCCTCGCGGGCGAGCGGTGCGGCGCCGGAGGAGGGGAGAGGGCGGCCTGCGACAGGGAAGGAGGGCGCGGGGGCGTCGGGTGAGAGAGGAAAGGAGAGAGAGGGGCGGGACAGGTGGGGAGCGTCGGTTCTGGGTGGGGCCACGTGGGTCCAGGCGGGGTGGGGCACTGACATGTGGGGTCGGCGGCTGGTGGAAGAGGTGGTGGAACCGGTTGGAGGCAGGGGCGTGCGTGGTGTGCTGGCCAGGTGGGGTGTGGGGCGTGTGGGGTGGGGAGAGAGAGGGCAGGTGGCTGCGTGGGATAGGGTAGAGGGAGGGAAGAGGTGACGTGTCAGGTGGGGATTGGCCGGGGTGAGGTGGAGGCAGGGTGGGTAGAATTAGGTTGGGTAGAAAAAGGTTTCTAGGTTGGACCGTTTTGGAACTGGGGGTGGCCGACTGGGTCGGTTCGGCCCGGTTTGGCTGCCCCCATTAAAATAATTTAATATTTTATTTGTTTAAAACAAGGCTTCTGCAAACCGATAGTAGACAAAACAAAATAATCCGGAGACCCGGGTTTTGTGTTTGAACAAAGACGGGGCATTTAGAAAACAAGAACAGGTTTTTCCGCAAATAGTTTTATGCAAGCAAATGCAAGATGATGACGATGCTCAAATGCAATGTGGCATGATGACATGAGCATGCGGTCATGATGATGCAATGCACAAAAACATCGCGATTTTCTAGTAGTGGTTTTGCGGGATGCCACAGCATTGCATACCGGGCATTTATCTAAATTCTCATACTCCTTACCACGGTAGAGGATGCAGTCATTAATGCATGCATGTATCTTTTGCACATCTAATCCCAGAGGACAGAGAGTCTTCTTTGCTTCGTAGGTACTCTCGGGAAGTTCGTTATGTTTTGGAAACTTCGGCTTCATTATTTTCAGCATCTTTTCAAATGAGGAGTCAGTTAGACCACACTCTGCCTTCCATCGCAACAATTCCAGTGTGGTACTGAGCTTTGTGCTGCCATCTTCACAATTTGGGTACAACAATTTCTTGTGATCTTCTAACATGCCCTCTAACTTCAACTTCTCATTTTCTGTTTCACAGTCTCGCTTTGCATCAGAAATGACCCTACCAAGTTCATCAGCTGGCTCATCTGATGCCCGTTCTTCACCTCTTTCCTCTCCATTGTCTTCCATTGCAGTATCACTGTATTCAGGAAACATATGATGATAGTTGTTATCATCATCTTCTTCTTCACCATCTTCCATCATAACCCCTCTTTCCCCGTGCTTGGTCCAGCAATTATAGTTGGGCATGAAACCTTTCATAATCAGGTGGCAGCGAATGATTTTCGAGGAAGAGTACTCCTTGTTGTTCCGACATTGAACACATGGACAACGTATAAAACCATTCTCTTTGTTTGCCGTAGCCACATCGATAAATTTATCCACGCCTTTCATATACCCGGCTACGCGCCGGTCACCATACATCCATTCCCGACCGTTCATCTGCATCATATAAGTAAGTTTATCAAAAAACAGGACATCATAAATAGTGAAATAACCAATTCACATCGACACATGAATTGTATCAATGACAGAGAAAAGATAAGATTGCTAACCTCGATCGCGGGAAATAAAGAGGAGAAAGCTCAAGTGCGTCTCGGACACCTTCTATATTTTTGTTCTATGAGAAATTGAACGGGATTATTCACTCAAACATTTCATCAAGCACCTTCAATGCATGCATAGAATAGAAAAAACTAGCACACCCCTCACACCTTCCACCAAGAGAAAAAACAGAGTGGAGGCAGAGGGGGCTGGGGCGTTGCATTTATAGAGGGTGGGAGAATACGTCCCGGTTGGAGCCAGCAACCGGGACTAAAGGTGTGTGCCACGCCACGTGGCTGTGGCCAAACCTTTAGTCCCGGTTGGTGGCTCCAACCGGGACGTATTCCCCCTTACCAACCGGGACGCATGCCCCTGGCCCCGTGCCCGCTCGAACCGGGATGCGTGCCAGCATTAGTCCCGGTTGGTGGCGCAACCGGGACTAATGATCTGAGGGGTCGCGAACGGATGGCCCTTTTTCCACTAGTGAAATGTGCATAATAACTTGAGAAGGTTTCACCCATCTTCGGATATTAGGTTGAACCCAATTGATACGAGTCAAATGATATGGACTACTACACACCAATAACATAGTGAAGAAAAACATCTTTGAGATTCTAGCATAATTATTGGCTACATACATCTTTGGTACGTTTTGCATAATTTTTTCTCAGTTTTGCAAAAAAAAGTGGTCAGGGTTGAAGTTTCCAAGACGTTAAAAAAACTGTAGTTTTTAGATACTTTAATTTTTAAAACCACTGTGTTCCCTAAAGCCAAACACATTAAAGTATTCCATACTTTATTATTTCTAGAAACCACTGTATTATTTCTAAGTTTTGGGATACTTTAGATTTTAAAAAGTATTCCCTGATATGGACTGCTCCAATTTTTTTACTTAAACATTAGTACAATCAAAATGGTTGCCAGATTGCAACTTAGCTATGCCAAAGTTGCATCTTACCTTAAGATCGGTTAAAATTACATCCTAATTCAGCATATTTTGACCACTGTTAGTATGTTCTTCCTCACTGTCTTTCTGTTATGTTATGGCTTACTTCTCGGTAATCTGACCTCGTTGGGACTGATGATTCTAGTCCAGTTAGCCAGAAACCAATCGTGTATCTGCACCGCATGATCCATCCATCAATTCCTCTTCTTCTCCTGCATCTTTCTCAAACCTGCAAAACTTACAGCAGCAGAATGTCATAGACGTTGCTGCACACACATATACCGCCCCCTCCTGTCAATAATTTACTGTCAATGTGAATGCATATGATATTGTCTGTTTTGGATATTGTATAAAGTCTGTTTTAGATATTGTATAAAGTCTCTGTTGGTGGTTGTAGCTGAATGTTGTGCAGGTACATTGAGTGCCAATGTTTCATCGGAATGTCGATTAATTTCTGTTCCGGTGAATTTCTGGCACTCAGGCATGACCATTTTGTGGGACGAAGGGGTAGAAACATGGGACGCTCACCTCCAACAAACTTTCCGTCTGAAAGCAGCACTGATCGCAATGGTGCAGGACTATCTCGGATACAGATATATCGCGTGCCAAGTGTGCCACGTACACAAGTCTTGTGTGAGGTGCATGGAAAGGACATTGTTTCTTCAGCTTGGTAAGGATCCCGGGTCTTTGAAAACCGGCTACATGAGGACTCGGATGTGACTACCCGAGAATGACCCATGGAGGAAGCGTGGAGATCTGTTCAACGGCAAGGATGAGCTTGAATTACCTCCGCCTAAGGGCAGCGGCGAGGTGATAGATTCTTTTTTGAAAAGCTGGAAACACTGCCCTCCGTCGGGTAAGATAAAGAAGCATAAGCGGAAGTGAGGAGATAAGAAGAAGGAAAAGGAACACGGTTCGCTCATGGGGGTATGGAAAAGGAGGTTCGTGTTTTGGGACTCGCCGTACTGGAAGATTCTTGGTATGCCTCATAGCCTTGATGTCATGCATATAACGAAGAACGTGTGCGAAAGCTTGCTTGCCAGTCTTCTCAACATGCCGGATAGGACCAAAGAAGGGCCGAAAGCAAGACACGACCTAAAGGCCCTGAATATCAGAGAAGAGCTTCACCCCCCGTCTTCTTCTATGGTTGAGGAGGAGACAAACGATCGCAAGCGCAAAAGGGCGGGGAATCAGCCGAGTGAGGAGGAGGCGGAAGATCCTAAGGGAAAAAGTTCGAAGAAGAGTGAAACCCCGCGCCCCTCCTGCTTCACTCTATATCCTAACGAGCTCGAACAGATGATCGGTTGCCTCCTGGGAAACAAGTATCCCTTAGGCTACGCGGGGTTGATACATAGATGGTTGGACCCGACGAAAGGAATCTTCAGCGGGATGAAGTCTCATGACTGTCACATCATGATGACGCAGATCCTTTCAGTTGCAATCTGAGGGATCATCGAACCGCACGTCCGTGCAACGCTGACTAGCCTCTGTAAGTTTTTCGACGTCATCACTCAGAATTCGATAACCGTCAAGAAACTCGGGGGACTGCAGGAAGAGATCGTAACCATCATATCCGAGATGGAGATGTACTTCCCGCCCGCATTCTTCAACATCATGGTCCACCTGCTGTTGCATATAGTGGACGATATCGAGGATCTCGGGCCTCCGTTCCTTCACAACATGATGGCGTTAGAAAGAATGAACGGAATCATCAAAGGATACGTCCATAACAAGGCACATCTGGATGGAAGCATCATCGAGGGATTTCTCATCGAGGAATGTGTCTCTTTCTGCAAGAATTATCTTAATGAGGAAAACCCACGTCCGATTGGTTTTCCCATAAACAAGCGCCTCGCAGGTTCGAGGGAGTAGGCCACCGCACCGGCAAGAAGGAAATGGACGTGGATCAGTATGATAGGAGAGCCGAGTTTGATAGGGCCCACTTAGTAGCGCTACAGCACATGGATGATGTCACGTCTTGGGTGGAAAAGCACAAAACCATGATCGAGAACAATGCTAACATGCCGATGATGGAAGAAGAGGTATATAGAGCGCATAACTCCTCTTTCGTGTGCTGGTTCAAAGTCCAGATTGATGGCAATCCCCCGCCAATGACAAGCGTCGCGGACAGAATCACAGTGGCTTTGTCTTACGGGCCCGCGCCAAACCTCATGACTTATCAAGCATATGACATCAGCGGTTACACATTCTACACGGAGGAGAGAGACAAAATAAGAGACTATCAGAACTCAGGTGTGACGATGGAATCTTACACGGGTGAAGAGAAGAAAAGATACTACGGAAGGATCGAGGAAATTTGGAAGCTCGACTAGGTCGGGGAGAAGCTACTGATGTTCTGTGTCAGATGGGCTACAGATGTAAGAAAAAAAGACGAGTATTTTACCACCATGCGTATGCCCAACAAATCCAAGACCAAGAAACCCACCGCACAAAATGAGCCATGGGTTCTGGCTAAGCACGTCGAGCAATGCTTCTTCATTACTGACCCGTCAATGCCTAGCCGTGTCATCGTGAGGAGAGGCAAAAGGGCCCTGGTCGGAATGGATGGAGTCGCTGATGAGAAAGACTTTGACGGACTCGTCGGAGACCCGATGATGGAAGAACCCGATGAAGACGACGCAACATACACAAAAATAAGAAGGACCACATTGCCTAGGTCGTCAGCTACAACAACTCCATACACAAGGAGTCACGACGATGATACTAACAGGGTCGTCAAGTGAAAAAATAGCAAGCAGAAGGGCAAGAAGAAGAATCAGAGTGCGAAGAAGAAACAGTAGGATTTTGGTATGGTGTATCACTTATTAATGATTTTATGTATAAGTGTGTACTATATATATAATATTAAACTCCTACGGAGGTGACAGATCATTTGTAACTAACTTAAATAACCGACGGAATTGCGCTATATATCATTTTATGTGTGTTTATTACCTCCAACGAAATTACGCTATTATTTTATGTGTGTTATTTGTTGCCTGCTCCGACGGAATTGCGCTATCATTTTATGTGTGTGTTTTTTGTATCCGAAGAAATTGCACTATCATTTTATGGGTGTATATTGCCTTCGACGAAATTGCGCAATCATTTTATGTGTGTTTTGCCTCTCCAATAAAATTGCGCTATCATTTCATGCGTGTTATTAATTGTTGCCTCCGACGGAATTGCACTATATATCATTTTATGTGTGTTTGTTGCCTCCGACGAAATTGCGCTATCATTTTATGTGTGTTTTTGCCTCTCCGATGGAATTGCGCTATCATTTTATGTGTGTTATTAATTGTTGACTCCGATGGAATTGCGCTATATATTATTTTATGTGTCTTTATTGCCTCCGACGAAATTGCGCTATCATTTTATGTGTGTTATTTTTTGACTCCAACGGAATTGTGCTATCATTTCATGTGTGTGTTTGTTGCCTCCGAAGAAATTGAACTACCATTTTATGTGTTTTTGTTGCCTCCGATGAAATTGCGCTATCATTTTATGTGTGTTTTTGAATCTCCGATGGAATTGCGCTATTATTTTATGCGTGTTATTAATTGTTGCTTCCGATGGAATTGCGCTATATATCATTTTATGTGT
This sequence comes from Avena sativa, assembly GCA_916181665.1. NCBI lineage: Eukaryota > Viridiplantae > Streptophyta > Magnoliopsida > Poales > Poaceae > Avena > Avena sativa. The sequence continues at coordinate 128,049,588 of OV702281.1, read as the reverse complement.
GTTTATTGCCTACGATGAAATTGCGCTATGTGTTATTTGTTGCCTCCGACGGAATTGCGCTATGATTTCATGCGTGTGTTTGTTGCCTCCAAAGAAATTGCGCTATCATTTTATGTGTGTGTGTGTTGCCGACGACGAAATTGCGTTATCATTTTATGTGTGTTTTTGCCTCTTTGATGGAATTGCGTTATCATTTTATGTGTGTTATTAATTGTTGCCTCCAACGAAATTGCGCTATATATCATTTTATGTGTGTTTATTGCCTCCGACGAAATTGCGCTATCATTTTATGTGTGTTATTTGTTGCCTCCGACGGAATTGTGCTTTTATTTCATGGGTGTGTTTGCTGCCTCCGAAGAAATTGCGCTATCATTTTATGTGTGTTTGTTTCCTCAGACGAAATTGCGCTATCATTTTATGTCTGTTTTTGCCTCTGCGATGGAATTGCGCTATCATTTCATGCGTGTTATTAATTGTTGCCTTCGACGGAATTGCGCTATATATCATTTTATGTGTGTTTATTACCTTCAACGAAATTGCTCTATCATTTTATGTGTGTTTTTGCCTCTCCGATGGAATTGTGCTATCATTTTATGTGTGTTATTAATTGTTGCCTCTGACGAAATTGCGCTATATATCATTTTCTGTGTGTTTATTGCCTCTGACGAAATTGCGTTATCATTTTATGTGCGTTATTTGTTGCCTCCGACGAAATTACGCTATCATTTTATGTGTGTGTTTGTTGCCTCCGAAGACATTGCGCTATCATTTTATGTGTGTTTATTGCCTCCGACGAAATTGCGCTATCATTTTATGTGTATTATTTGTTTCCTCCGACGGAATTGCGCTATCATTTCATGCGTGTGTGTTTGTTGCCTCTGAAGAAATTGCGCTAACATTTTACGTGTGTTAATGTTATTTGTTGCCTCAGGGAATTTTGCTATCAGTTTATGTGTGTTATTTGTTTGCCCCTCGGACGGAATAATTGCGCTATCGTCATTTTATGTGTATACTTTTTATGGCCCATCGATCGGCCCAATTGCTCCGACGGAATAATTGCGCTATCGACGTAATAAATGAGCTGGCCCCACCTGGAAGCAGTGACCAGTGATCCTGGCCCCACCTAACTATACCACCGGCGAATTCGCACCAAACTGCCGAGGGTAGCACGGGCTGGCCCCGCCTGCCAGTGACCCTAGCTTTATCACTGGCGCCTTTGCGGAAACGTCGGGGGTAATGCCTATGGGTCCCACCTGTTAGATCGATCCCCACCCAGATCAGATCGACCTGTCCCCATCCCCGTCTCAGATCAGATCGACCCGCCGCCCGTCCCCATCTAGCTTAGATCAGCGCGCCCCCGTCCTCGTCGACCCGCCGCTGTCCACTGCCAGCTAGGTGAGTCCCCCGGCCCCCTCTCCCCTCCATTCCTATCTCCTCCTCGCCCTCCACTACCTAACCCTCTCCACCTCGCAGGAGCTCATGGACGGAGCCGTGCCCCCGCGTCGACCTCCCAGAGGAGGAGTAGGCCCCCGTGGAGAAGGAGACCACCGAGGAGGAGGCCCAGAGGAGGAGGAGACCGCTTGGAGGAGGAGGAGGAGGAGGAGACCACCGTCACCGTTCCCGTACCGTCCGCCCGTCCCCATCTCACATCAGCGCGCGCTCATCCCCGTCGACCCGCAGGTACCCCCTTCCCTGCTCCGCATCCGCACGTCCTTGTACGTCCTCGTCTTTCCACCATTGCCATGTCCCGCGAGCTGCTGCTGCTGCCGCCTCGCCACCACGCAGCCTATATTTAAGCAATTAATACACAATTGAAATCTAAATTCTCACATGCTAAAAGTCTGAAACCAGAAGCATTTGGGTCTAGCTAGTAAGAGTTGGCACTAACTTCTAAAAGAGGATGCATGCATAGCGAATATGCATGAGAAGGTAGTGAACAATATTTAGATACATGCCACTCTAGTTAAATGCACGACAATTTTTGGACTGGCCTTTGATATAGCTACTTATTACTTAGCAGAATGTGAAGGAGTATGAATATGATATAGTCCTTGCAGTAACCAAATTTCCAACCTTCCAGCCTTGTACATCAAATAAAAGACCACTGTCGCATGTGCATATGCTTGTGGTCCATAACAAATCAAGTTAGATCTATCATCTTATATACTTTGCTTAGTAAAAGGGCAACAATTTAGAAACATGGTAAGATTAAATGCATTACTGTCTTGACAAAAATTTATTTAGTTACACTGTTATAGTAAGATTTTAATGTTAAGCATATTTCTTAGAACTAGTAAGGACTGCATTCCAAGAAAATCTCTGACAGTGAAGGAGTAGTAGTTTGGTTGGAGAAATTTCAATATCATCTAAAGTTGTAGCTACAAATAAATAGTAACTTGTAAGAGTTGATGATTTTTTTCCTTCACCTATATACATTCAAATCTTGTCCTAGAATAAGCACAAGCAGAAACCAAATGTGCATAATAACTTGAGAAGGTTTCACCCATCTTCGGATATTAGGTTGAACCCAATTGATACGAGTAAAATGATATGGACTACTACACACCAATAACATAGTGAAGCAAAATATCTTTGAGATTCTAGCATAATTATTGGCTACATACATATTCGGTACGTTTTGCATAAATTTTTTTTTCAGTTTTGCAAAAAAAAGTGGTCAGGGTTGAAGTTTCCAAGACGTTAAAAAAACTGTAGGTTTTAGATACTTTAGTTTTTAAAACCACTGTGTTCCCTAAAGCCAAACACATTAAAGTATTCCATACTTTATTATTTCTAGAAACCACTGTATTATTTCTAAGTTTTGGGATACTTTAGTTTTTAAAAAGTATTCCCTGATATGGACTGCTCCAATTTTTTACTTAAACATTAGTACAATCAAAATGGTTGCCAGATTGCAACTTAGCTATGCCAAAGTTGCATCTTACCTTAAGATCGGTTAAAATTACATCCCAATTCAGTATATTTTGACCACTGTTAGTATGTTCTTCCTCACTGTCTTTCTGTTATGTTATGGCTTACTTCTCGGTAATCTGACCTCGTTGGGACTGATGATTCTAGTCCAGTTAGCCAGAAACCAATCGTGTATCTGCACCGCATGATCCATCCATCAATTCCTCTTCTTCTCCTGCAGCTTTCTCAAACCTGCAAAACTTACAGCAGCAGAATGTCATAGACGCTGCTGCACACACATATACCGCCCTCTCCTGTCAATAATTTACTGTCAATGTGAATGCATCTGATATTGTATATTTTGGATATTGTATAAAGTCTGTTTTGGATATTGTATAAAGTCTCTGTTGGTGGTTGTAGCTGAATGTTGTGCAGGTACATTGAGTGCCAATGTTTCGTCGGAATGTCGATTAATTTCTGTTCCGGTGAATTTCTGGCACTCAGGCATGACCATTTTGTGGGACGAAGGGGTAGAAACATGGGACGCTCACGTCCAACAAACTTTCCGTCTGAAAGCAGCACTGATCGCAACGGTGCAGGACTATCTCGGATACAGATATATCGCATCCCAAGTGTGCCACGTACACAAGTCTTGTGTGAGGTGCATGGAAAGGACACCGTTTCTTCAGCTTGGTAAGGATCCCGGGTCTTTGAAAACCGGCTACATGAGGACTCGGATGTGACTACCCGAGAATGACCCATGGAGGAAGCGTGGAGATCTGTTCAACGGCAAGGATGAGCTTGAAGTACCTCCGCCTAAGGGCAGTGGCGAGGAGATAGATTCTTTTTTGAAAAGATGGAAACACTGCCCTCCGTCGGGTAAGATAAAGAAGCATAAGCGGAAGCAAGGAGATAAGAAGAAGGAAAAGGAACACGGTCCGCTCATGGGGGTATGGAAAAGGAGGTTCGTGTTTTGGGACTTGTCGTACTGGAAGATCCTTGGTACGCCTCATAGCCTTGATGTCATGCATATAACGAAGAACGTGTGCGAAATCTTGCTTGTCACTCTGCTCAACATGCCGGATAGGACCAAAGAAGCCCGAAAGCAAGACACGACCTAAAGGCCCTGAATATCAGAGAAGAGCTTCACCCCCCGTCTTCTTCTATGGTTGAGGAGGAGACAAACGATCGCAAGCGCAAAAGGGCGGGGAATCTGCCGAGTGAGGAGGAGGCGGAAGATCCTAAGGGAAAAAGTTCGAAGAAGAGTGAAACCCCGCGCCCCTCCTGCTTCACTCTATATCCTAACGAGCTCGAACAGATGATCGGTTGCCTCCTCGGAAACAAGTATCCCTTAGGCTACGCGGGGCTGATACATAGATGGTTGGACCTGACGAAAGGAATCTTCAGCGGGATGGAGTCTCATGACTGTCACATCATGATGACGCAGATCCTTTCAGTTGCAATCTGAGGGATCATAGAACCGCACGTCCATGCAACGCTGACTAGCCTCTGTAACTTTTTCGACGTCATCACTCGGAATTCGATAACCGTCAAGAAACTCGGGGGACTGCAGGAAGAGATCGTAACCATCATATCCGAGATGGAGATGTACTTCCCGCCCGCATTCTTCAACATCATGGTCCACCTGCTGTTGCATATAGTGGACGATATCGAGGATCTCGGTCCTCCGTTCCTTCACAACATGATGGCGTTAGAAAGAATGAACGGAATCATCAAAGGATACGTCCATAACAAGGCACATCTGGATGGAAGCATCATCGAGGGATTTCTCATCGAGGAATGTGTCTCTTTCTGCAAGAATTATCTTAACGAGGAAAACCCACGTCCGATTGGTTTGCCCATGAACAAGCGCCTCGCAGGTTCGAGGGAGTAGGCCACCACACCGGCAAGAAGGAAATGGACGTGCATCAGTATGATAGGAGAGCCGAGTTTGATAGGGCCCACTTAGTAGCGCTACAGCATATGGATGATGTCACGTCTTGGGTGGAAAAGCACAAAACCATGATCGAGAACAATGCTAACAGGCCGATGATGGAAGCAGAGGTATATAGAGCGCATAACTCCTCTTTCGTGCGCTGGTTCAAAGTCTAGATTGATGGCAATCCCCCGCCAATGACAAGCGTCGCGGACAGAATCACAGTGGCTTTTTCTTACGGGCCCGCACCAAACCTCATGAGTTATCAAGCATATGACATCAGCGGTTACACATTCTACACGGAGGAGAGAGATAAAATAAGAGACTATCAGAACTCAGGTGTGATGATGGAATCTTACACGGGTGAAGAGAAGAAAAGATACTACGGAAGGATCGAGGAAATTTGGAAGCTCGACTACGTCGGGGAGAAGCTACTGATGTTCTTTGTCAGATGGGCTACAGATGTCAGAAAAAAGACGAGTATTTTACCACCATGCGTATTCCCAACAAATCCAAGACCAAGAAACCCACCGCACAAAATGAGCCATGGGTGCTGGCTAAGCACGTCGAGCAATGCTTCTTCATTACTCACCCATCAATGCCTAGCCGTGTCATCGTGAGGAGAGGCAAAAGGGCCCTGGTCGGAATGGATGGAGTCGCCGACGAGAAAGACTTTTACGGACTCGTCGGAGACCCGATGATGGAAGAACCCGATGAAGACGATGCAACATACACAAAAATAAGAAGAAGGACCACATTGCCTAGGTTGTCAGCTACAACAACTCCATACACAAGGATTCATGACGATGATACTGGCAGGGTCGTCAAGTGAAAAAATACCAAGCAGAATGGCAACAGAGTGCGAAGAAGAAACAGTAGGATTTTGGTATGGTGTATCACTTATTAATGATTTTATGTATAAGTGTGTACTATATATATAATATTAAACTCCTACGGAGGTGACACATCATTTGTAACTAACTTAAATAACCGACGGAATTGCGCTATATATCATTTTATGTGTGTTTATTACCTCCAACGAAATTACGCTATTATTTTATGTGTGTTATTTGTTGCCTGCTCCGACGGAATTGCGCTATCATTTTATGTGTGTGTTTTTTGTCTCCGAAGAAATTGCACTATCATTTTATGGGTGTTTGTTGCCTTCGACGAAATTGCGCAATCATTTTATGTGTGTTTTGCCTCTCCAATGAAATTGCGCTATCATTTCATGCGTGTTATTAATTGTTGCCTCCGACGGAATTGCACTATATATCATTTTATGTGTGTTTGTTGCCTCCGACGAAATTGCGCTATCATTTTATGTGTGTTTTTGCCTCTCCAATGGAATTGCGCTATCATTTTATGTGTGTTATTAATTGTTGACTCCGACGGAATTGCGCTATATATTATTTTATGTGTCTTTATTGCCTCCAACGAAATTGCGCTATCATTTTATGTGTGTTATTTGTTGCCTCCGATGGAATTGCGCTATCATTTCATGCGTGTGTTTGTTGCCTTCGATGAAATTGCACTATAATTTTATGTGTGTTTTTTCCTCTCCGATAGAATTGTGCTATCATTTTATGTGTGTTATTAATTGTTGCCTTTGACGAAACTGCGCTATATATATCATTTTCTGTGTGTTTATTGCCTCCGACGAAATTGCGCTATCATTTTATGTGCGTTATTTGTTGCCTCCGACGAAATTACGCTATCATTTTATGTGTGTGTTTGTTGCCTCCGAAGACATTGCGCTATCATTTTATGTGTGTTTGTTGCCTCCGACGAAATTGCGCTATCATTTTATGTGTATTATTTGTTTCCTCCGACAGAATTGCGCTATCATTTCATGCGTGTGTGTTTGTTGCCTCCGAAGAAATTGCGCTAACATTTTACGTGTGTTAATGTTATTTGTTGCCTCATGGAATTGTGCTATCAGTTTATGTGTGATATTTGTTTGCCCCTCGGACGGAATAATTGCGCTATCGTCATTTTATGTGTATACTTTTTATGGCCCATCGATCGGCCCAATTGCTCCGACGGAATAATTGCGCTATCGACGTAATAAGTGCGCTGGCCCCACCTGGAAGCAGTGACCAGTGACCCTGGCCCCACCTAACTATACCACCGGCGAATTCGCACCAAACTGCCGAGGGTAGCACGGGATGGCCCCGCCTGCCAGTGACCCTAGCTTTATCACCGGCGCCTTTGCGGAAACGTCGGGGGTAATGCCTATGGGTCCCACCCGTCAGATCGATACCCACCCAGATCAGATCGACCTGTCCCCATCCCCGTCTCAGATCAGATCGACCCGCCGCCCGTCCCCGTCTAGCTCAGATCAGCGCGCGCCCGTCCTCGTCGACCCGCAGCCGTCCCCATCGACCCGCCACTGTCCACCGCCAGCTAGGTGAGTCCCTCGGACCCCTCTCCCCTACATTCCTATCTCCTCCTCACCCTCCACTACCTAACCCTCTCCACCTCACAGGATCCCGTGGACGGAGCCGTGCCCCCGCGTCGACCTCCCAGAGGAGGAGGAGTAGGCCCCCGTGGAGAAGGAGACCACCGAGGAGGAGGCCCAGAGGAGGAAGAGACCGCTTGGAGGAGGAGGAGGAGACCACCGTCACCGTTCCCGTCCCGTCCGCCCGTCCCCATCTCACATCAGCGCGCGCCCGTCCCCGTCGACCCGCAGGTACCCCCTTCCCTGCTCCGCATCCGCACGCCCTTGTACATCCTCGTCTTTCCACCATTGCCATGTCCCCCGAGCTGCTGCTGCTGCCTCGCCACCACGCTTCCTATATTTAAGCAATTAATACACAATTGAAATCTAAATTCTCACATGCTAAAAGTCTGAAACCAGAAGCATTTGGGTCTAGCTAGTAAGAGTTGGCACTAACTTCTAAAAGAGGATGCATGCATAGCGAATATGCATGAGAATGTAGTGAACGATATTTAGATACATGCCACTCTAGTTAAATGCACGGCAATTTTTGGACTGGCCTTTGATATAGCTACTTGTTACTTAGCAGAATGTGAAGGAGTATGAATATGATATAGTCCTTGCAGTAACCAAATTTCCAACCTTCTAGCCTTGTACATCAAATAAAAGACCACTGTCGCATGTGCATATGCTTGTGGTCCATAACAAATCAAGTTAGATCTATCATCTTATATACTTTGCTTAGTAAAAGGTCAAAAATTTAGAAACATGGTAAGATTAAATGCATTACTGTCTTGACAAAATTTTATTTAGTTACACTGTTACAGTAAGATTTTAATGTTAAGCATATTTCTTAGAACTAGTAAGGACTGCATTCCAAGAAAATCTCTGACAGTGAAGGAGTAGCAGTTTGGTTGGAGAAATTTCAATATCATCTAAAGTTGTAGCTACAAATAAATAGTAACTTGTAAGAGTTGATGATTTTTTTCCTTCACCTATATACATTCAATTCTTGTCCTAGAATAAGCATAAGCAGAAACCAAATGTGCATAATAACTTGAGAAGGTTTCACCCATCTTCGAATATTAGGTTGAACCCAATTGATACGAGTCAAATGATATGGACTACTACACACCAATAACATAGTGAAGCAAAATATCTTTGAGATTCTAGCATAATTATTGGCTACATACATCTTCGGTACGTTTTGCATAATTTTTTTTCAGTTTTGCAAAAAAAAGTGGTCAGGGTTGAAGTTTCCAAGACGTTAAAAAAACTATAGTTTTTAGATACTTTAGTTTTTAAAACCACTGTGTTCCCTAAAGCCAAACACATTAAAGTATTCCATACTTTATTATTTCTAGAAACCACTGTATTATTTCTAAGTTTTGGGATACTTTAGTTTTTAAAAAGTATTCCCTGATATGGACTGCTCCAATTTTTTTACTTAAACATTAGTACAATCAAAATGGTTGGCAGATTGCAACTTAGCTATGCCAAAGTTGCATCTTACCTTAAGATCGGTTAAAATTACATCCCAATTCAGCATATTTTGACCACTGTTAGTATGTTCTTCCTCACTGTCTTTCTGTTATGTTATGGCTTACTTCTCGGTAATCTGACCTCGTTGGGACTGATGATTCTAGTCCAGTTAGCCAGAAACCAATCGTGTATCTGCACCGCATGATCGATCCATCAATTCCTCTTCTTCTCCTACAGCTTTCTCAAACCTGCAAAACTTACAGCAGCAGAATGTCATAGACGCTACTGCACACACATATACCGCCCTCTCCTGTCAATAATTTACTGTCAATGTGAATGCATCTGATATTGTCTGTTTTGGATATTGTATAAAGTCTGTTTTGGATATTGTATAAAGTCTCTGTTGGTGGTTGTAGCTGAATGTTGTGCAGGTACATTGAGTGCCAATGTTTCGTCGGAATGTCGATTAATTTCTGTTCCGGTGAATTTCTGGCACTCAGGCATGACCATTTTGTGGGACGAAGGGGTAGAAACATGGGACGCTCACGTCCAACAAACTTTCCGTCTGAAAGCAGCACTGATCGCAACGGTGCAGGACTATCTCGGATACAGATATATCGCATGCCAAGTGTGCCACGTACACAAGTCTTGTGTGAGGTGCATGGAAAGGACACCGTTTCTTCAGCTTGGTAAGGATCCCGGGTCTTTGAAAACCGGCTACATGAGGACTCGGATGTGACTACCCGAGAATGACCCATGGAGGAAGCGTGGAGATCTGTTCAACGGCAAGGATGAGCTGAAGGACCTCCGCCTAAGGGCAGAGGCGAGGAGATAGATTATTTTTTGAAAAGCTGGAAACACTGCCCTCCGTCGGGTAAGATAAAGAAGCATAAGCGGAAGCAAGGAGATAAGAAGAAGGAAAAGGAACACGGTCCGCTCATGGGGGTATGGAAAAGGAGGTTCGTGTTTTCGGACTTGCCGTACTGGAAGATCCTTGGTACGCCTCATAGCCTTGATGTCATGCATATAACGAAAAACGTGTGCGAAAGCTTGATTGGCACTCTGCTCAACATGCCGGATAGGACCAAAGAAGGGCCGAAAGCAAGACACGACCTAAAGGCACTGAATATCAGAGAAGAGCTTCACCTCCCCCCCCCCCCCCCCCCGTCTTCTTCTATGGTTGAGGAGGAGACAAACGATCGCAAGAGCAAAAGGGCGGGGAATCAGCCGAGTGAGGAGGAGGCGGAAGATCCTAAGGGAAAAAGTTCGAAGAAGAGTGAAACCCCGCGCCCCTCCTGCTTCACTCTATATCCTAACGAGCTCAAACAGATGATCGGTTGCCTCCTCGGAAACAAGTATCCCTTAGGCTACGCGGGGCTGATACATAGATGGTTGGACCCGACGAAAGGAATCTTCAGTGGGATGAAGTCTCATGACTGTCACATAATGATGACGCAGATCCTTTCAGTTGCAATATGAGGGATCATCGAACCGCACGTCCGTGCATTGCTGACTAGCCTCTGTAACTTTTTCGATGTCATCACTCAGAATTCGATAACCGTCAAGAAACTCGGGGGACTGCAGGAAGAGATCGTAACCATCATATCCGAGATGGAGATGTACTTCCCGCCCGCATTCTTCAACATTATGGTCCACCTGCTGTTGCATATAGTGGACGATATCGAGGATCTCGGCCCTCCGTTCCTTCACAACATGATGGCGTTAGAAAGAATGAACGGAATCATCAAAGGATACGTCCATAACAAGGCACATCTGGATGGAAGCAGCATCGAGGGATTTCTCATTGAGGAATGTGTCTCTTTCTGCAAGAATTATCTTAACGAGGAAAACCCACGTCCGATTGGTTTGCCCATGAACAAGCGCCTCGCGGGTTCGAGGGAGTAGGCCACCGCACTGGCAAGAAGGAAATGGACATGGATCAGTATGATAGGAGAGCCGAGTTTGATAGGGCCCACTTAGTAGCGCTACAGCACATGGATGATGTCACGTTTTGGGTGGAAAAGCATAAAACCATGATCGAGAACAATGCTAACAGGCCGATGATGGAAGAAGAGGTATATAGAGCGCATAATTCCTCTTTCGTGCGCTGGTTCAAAGTCCAGATTGATGGCAATCCCCCGCCAATGACAAGCGACGCGGACAGAATCACAGTGGCTTTGTCTTACGGGCCTGCGCCAAACCTCATGAGTTATCAAGCATATGACATCAGCGGTTACACATTCTACACGGAGGAGAGAGACAAAATAATAGACTATCAGAAATCAGGTGTGACGATCGAATCTTACACGGGTGAAGAGAAGAAAAGATACTACGGAAGGATCGAGGAAATTTGGAAGCTCGACTATGTCGGGGAGAAGCTACTGATGTTCTGTGTCAGATGGGCTACAGATGTAAGAAAAAAAAAGACGAGTATTTTACCACCATGCGTATGCCCAACAAATCCAAGACCAAGAAACCCACCGCACAAAATGAGCCATGGGTGCTGGCTAAGCACGTCGAGCAATGCTTCTTCATTACTGACCCGTCAATGCCTAGCCGTGTCATCGTGAGGAGAGGCAAAAGGGCCCTGGTCGGAATGGATGGAGTCGCTGATGAGAAAGACTTTGACGGACTCGGCGAGACCCGATGATGGAAGAACCCGATGAAGACGATGCAACATACACAAAAATAAGAAGAAGGACCATATTGCCTAGGTCGTCAGCTACAACAACTCCATACACAAGGAGTCACGACGATGATACTAACAGGGTCGTCAAGTGAAAAAATACCAAGCAGAAGGGCAAGAAGAAGAATCAGAGTGCGAAGAAGAAACAGTAGGATTTTGGTATGGTGTATCACTTGTTAATGATTTTATGTATAAGTGTGTACTATATATATATAATATTAAACTCCTACGGAGGTGACAGATCATTTGTAACTAACTTAATTAACCGACGGAATTGCGCTATATATCATTTTATGTGTGTTTATTACCTCCGACAAAATTACGCTATTATTTTATGTGTGTTATTTGTTGCCTGCTCCGACGGAACTGCGCTATCATTTTATGTGTGTGTTTTTTGTCTCCGAAGAAATTGCACTATCATTTTATGTGTGTTTGTTGCCTTCGACGAAATTGCGCTATCATTTTATGTGTGTTTTTCCTCTCCGATGAAGTTGCGCTATCATTTCATGCGTGTTATTAATTGTTGCCTCCGACGGAATTGCACTATATATCATTTTATGTGTGTTTGTTGCCTCCGACGAAATTGCGCTATCATTTTATGTGTGTTTTTGCCTCTCCGATGGAATTGCGCTATCATTTTATGTGTGTTATTAATTGTTGACTCGGACGGAATTGCGCTATATATTATTTTATGTGTCTTTATTGCCTCCGACGAAATTGCGCTATCATTTTACGTGTGTTATTTGTTGCCTCCGACGGAATTGCTCTATCATTTCGTGCGTGTGTTTGTTGCCTCCGAAGAAATTGCACTACCATTTTATGTGTGTTTGTTGCCTCCGATGAAATTGCGCTATCATTTTATGTGTGTTTTTGACTCTCCGATGGAATTGCGCTATTATTTTATGCGTGTTATTAATTGTTGCTTCCGACGGAAGTGCGCTATATATCATTTTATGTGTGTTTATTGCCTACGACGAAATTGCGCTATGTGATATTTGTTGCCTCCGACGGAATTGCGCTATGATTTCATGCGTGTGTTTGTTGCCTCGAAAGAAACTGCACTATCATTTTATGTGTGTGTGTTGCCGACGACGAAATTGCGTTATCATTTTATGTATGTTTTTGCCTCTTTTATGGAATTGCGCTATCATTTTATGTGTGTTATTAATTGTTGCCTCCAACGGAATTGCACTATATATCATTTTATGTGTGTTTATTTCCTCCGACGAAATTGCGCTATCATTTTATGTGTGTTATTTGTTGCCTCCGACGGAATTGCGCTTTCATTTCATGGGTGTGTTTGTTGCCTCCGAAGAAATTGCGCTATCATTTTATGTGTGTTTGCTGCCTCCGACGAAATTGCGCTATCATTTTATGTCTGTTTTTGCCTCTGCGATGGAATTGCGCTATCATTTCATGCGTGTTATTAATTGTTGCCTTCGACGGAATTGCGCTATATATCATTTTATGTGTGTTTATTACCTTCAACGAAATTGCTCTATCATTTTATGTGTGTTTTTGCCTCTCCGATGGAATTGTGCTATCATTTTATGTGTGTTATTAATTGTTGCCTCTGACGAAATTGCGCTATATATCATTTTCTGTGTGTTTATTGCCTCTGACGAAATTGCGTTATCATTTTATGTGCGTTATTTGTTGCCTCCGACGAAATTACGCTATCATTTTATGTGTGTGTTTGTTGCCTCCGAAGACATTGCGCTATCATTTTATGTGTGTTTATTGCCTCCGACGAAATTGCGCTATCATTTTATGTGTATTATTTGTTTCCTCCGACGGAATTGCGCTATCATTTCATGCGTGTGTGTTTGTTGCCTCTGAAGAAATTGCGCTAACATTTTACGTGTGTTAATGTTATTTGTTGCCTCAGGGAATTTTGCTATCAGTTTATGTGTGTTATTTGTTTGCCCCTCGGACGGAATAATTGCGCTATCGTCATTTTATGTGTATACTTTTTATGGCCCATCGATCGGCCCAATTGCTCCGACGGAATAATTGCGCTATCGACGTAATAAATGAGCTGGCCCCACCTGGAAGCAGTGACCAGTGATCCTGGCCCCACCTAACTATACCACCGGCGAATTCGCACCAAACTGCCGAGGGTAGCACGGGCTGGCCCCGCCTGCCAGTGACCCTAGCTTTATCACTGGCGCCTTTGCGGAAACGTCGGGGGTAATGCCTATGGGTCCCACCTGTTAGATCGATCCCCACCCAGATCAGATCGACCTGTCCCCATCCCCGTCTCAGATCAGATCGACCCGCCGCCCGTCCCCATCTAGCTTAGATCAGCGCGCCCCCGTCCTCGTCGACCCGCCGCTGTCCACTGCCAGCTAGGTGAGTCCCCCGGCCCCCTCTCCCCTCCATTCCTATCTCCTCCTCGCCCTCCACTACCTAACCCTCTCCACCTCGCAGGAGCTCATGGACGGAGCCGTGCCCCCGCGTCGACCTCCCAGAGGAGGAGTAGGCCCCCGTGGAGAAGGAGACCACCGAGGAGGAGGCCCAGAGGAGGAGGAGACCGCTTGGAGGAGGAGGAGGAGGAGGAGACCACCGTCACCGTTCCCGTACCGTCCGCCCGTCCCCATCTCACATCAGCGCGCGCTCATCCCCGTCGACCCGCAGGTACCCCCTTCCCTGCTCCGCATCCGCACGTCCTTGTACGTCCTCGTCTTTCCACCATTGCCATGTCCCGCGAGCTGCTGCTGCTGCCGCCTCGCCACCACGCAGCCTATATTTAAGCAATTAATACACAATTGAAATCTAAATTCTCACATGCTAAAAGTCTGAAACCAGAAGCATTTGGGTCTAGCTAGTAAGAGTTGGCACTAACTTCTAAAAGAGGATGCATGCATAGCGAATATGCATGAGAAGGTAGTGAACAATATTTAGATACATGCCACTCTAGTTAAATGCACGACAATTTTTGGACTGGCCTTTGATATAGCTACTTATTACTTAGCAGAATGTGAAGGAGTATGAATATGATATAGTCCTTGCAGTAACCAAATTTCCAACCTTCCAGCCTTGTACATCAAATAAAAGACCACTGTCGCATGTGCATATGCTTGTGGTCCATAACAAATCAAGTTAGATCTATCATCTTATATACTTTGCTTAGTAAAAGGTCAACAATTTAGAAACATGGTAAGATTAAATGCATTACTGTCTTGACAAAAATTTATTTAGTTACACTGTTATAGTAAGATTTTAATGTTAAGCATATTTCTTAGAACTAGTAAGGACTGCATTCCAAGAAAATCTCTGACAGTGAAGGAGTAGTAGTTTGGTTGGAGAAATTTCAATATCATCTAAAGTTGTAGCTACAAATAAATAGTAACTTGTAAGAGTTGATGATTTTTTTCCTTCACCTATATACATTCAAATCTTGTCCTAGAATAAGCACAAGCAGAAACCAAATGTGCATAATAACTTGAGAAGGTTTCACCCATCTTCGGATATTAGGTTGAACCCAATTGATACGAGTAAAATGATATGGACTACTACACACCAATAACATAGTGAAGCAAAATATCTTTGAGATTCTAGCATAATTATTGGCTACATACATATTCGGTACGTTTTGCATAAATTTTTTTTTCAGTTTTGCAAAAAAAAGTGGTCAGGGTTGAAGTTTCCAAGACGTTAAAAAAACTGTAGGTTTTAGATACTTTAGTTTTTAAAACCACTGTGTTCCCTAAAGCCAAACACATTAAAGTATTCCATACTTTATTATTTCTAGAAACCACTGTATTATTTCTAAGTTTTGGGATACTTTAGTTTTTAAAAAGTATTCCCTGATATGGACTGCTCCAATTTTTTACTTAAACATTAGTACAATCAAAATGGTTGCCAGATTGCAACTTAGCTATGCCAAAGTTGCATCTTACCTTAAGATCGGTTAAAATTACATCCCAATTCAGTATATTTTGACCACTGTTAGTATGTTCTTCCTCACTGTCTTTCTGTTATGTTATGGCTTACTTCTCGGTAATCTGACCTCGTTGGGACTGATGATTCTAGTCCAGTTAGCCAGAAACCAATCGTGTATCTGCACCGCATGATCCATCCATCAATTCCTCTTCTTCTCCTGCAGCTTTCTCAAACCTGCAAAACTTACAGCAGCAGAATGTCATAGACGCTGCTGCACACACATATACCGCCCTCTCCTGTCAATAATTTACTGTCAATGTGAATGCATCTGATATTGTATATTTTGGATATTGTATAAAGTCTGTTTTGGATATTGTATAAAGTCTCTGTTGGTGGTTGTAGCTGAATGTTGTGCAGGTACATTGAGTGCCAATGTTTCGTCGGAATGTCGATTAATTTCTGTTCCGGTGAATTTCTGGCACTCAGGCATGACCATTTTGTGGGACGAAGGGGTAGAAACATGGGACGCTCACGTCCAACAAACTTTCCGTCTGAAAGCAGCACTGATCGCAACGGTGCAGGACTATCTCGGATACAGATATATCGCATCCCAAGTGTGCCACGTACACAAGTCTTGTGTGAGGTGCATGGAAAGGACACCGTTTCTTCAGCTTGGTAAGGATCCCGGGTCTTTGAAAACCGGCTACATGAGGACTCGGATGTGACTACCCGAGAATGACCCATGGAGGAAGCGTGGAGATCTGTTCAACGGCAAGGATGAGCTTGAAGTACCTCCGCCTAAGGGCAGTGGCGAGGAGATAGATTCTTTTTTGAAAAGATGGAAACACTGCCCTCCGTCGGGTAAGATAAAGAAGCATAAGCGGAAGCAAGGAGATAAGAAGAAGGAAAAGGAACACGGTCCGCTCATGGGGGTATGGAAAAGGAGGTTCGTGTTTTGGGACTTGTCGTACTGGAAGATCCTTGGTACGCCTCATAGCCTTGATGTCATGCATATAACGAAGAACGTGTGCGAAATCTTGCTTGTCACTCTGCTCAACATGCCGGATAGGACCAAAGAAGCCCGAAAGCAAGACACGACCTAAAGGCCCTGAATATCAGAGAAGAGCTTCACCCCCCGTCTTCTTCTATGGTTGAGGAGGAGACAAACGATCGCAAGCGCAAAAGGGCGGGGAATCTGCCGAGTGAGGAGGAGGCGGAAGATCCTAAGGGAAAAAGTTCGAAGAAGAGTGAAACCCCGCGCCCCTCCTGCTTCACTCTATATCCTAACGAGCTCGAACAGATGATCGGTTGCCTCCTCGGAAACAAGTATCCCTTAGGCTACGCGGGGCTGATACATAGATGGTTGGACCTGACGAAAGGAATCTTCAGCGGGATGGAGTCTCATGACTGTCACATCATGATGACGCAGATCCTTTCAGTTGCAATCTGAGGGATCATAGAACCGCACGTCCATGCAACGCTGACTAGCCTCTGTAACTTTTTCGACGTCATCACTCGGAATTCGATAACCGTCAAGAAACTCGGGGGACTGCAGGAAGAGATCGTAACCATCATATCCGAGATGGAGATGTACTTCCCGCCCGCATTCTTCAACATCATGGTCCACCTGCTGTTGCATATAGTGGACGATATCGAGGATCTCGGTCCTCCGTTCCTTCACAACATGATGGCGTTAGAAAGAATGAACGGAATCATCAAAGGATACGTCCATAACAAGGCACATCTGGATGGAAGCATCATCGAGGGATTTCTCATCGAGGAATGTGTCTCTTTCTGCAAGAATTATCTTAACGAGGAAAACCCACGTCCGATTGGTTTGCCCATGAACAAGCGCCTCGCAGGTTCGAGGGAGTAGGCCACCACACCGGCAAGAAGGAAATGGACGTGCATCAGTATGATAGGAGAGCCGAGTTTGATAGGGCCCACTTAGTAGCGCTACAGCATATGGATGATGTCACGTCTTGGGTGGAAAAGCACAAAACCATGATCGAGAACAATGCTAACAGGCCGATGATGGAAGCAGAGGTATATAGAGCGCATAACTCCTCTTTCGTGCGCTGGTTCAAAGTCTAGATTGATGGCAATCCCCCGCCAATGACAAGCGTCGCGGACAGAATCACAGTGGCTTTTTCTTACGGGCCCGCACCAAACCTCATGAGTTATCAAGCATATGACATCAGCGGTTACACATTCTACACGGAGGAGAGAGATAAAATAAGAGACTATCAGAACTCAGGTGTGATGATGGAATCTTACACGGGTGAAGAGAAGAAAAGATACTACGGAAGGATCGAGGAAATTTGGAAGCTCGACTACGTCGGGGAGAAGCTACTGATGTTCTTTGTCAGATGGGCTACAGATGACAGAAAAAAGACGAGTATTTTACCACCATGCGTATTCCCAACAAATCCAAGACCAAGAAACCCACCGCACAAAATGAGCCATGGGTGCTGGCTAAGCACGTCGAGCAATGCTTCTTCATTACTCACCCATCAATGCCTAGCCGTGTCATCGTGAGGAGAGGCAAAAGGGCCCTGGTCGGAATGGATGGAGTCGCTGACGAGAAAGACTTTTACGGACTCGTCGGAGACCCGATGATGGAAGAACCCGATGAAGACGATGCAACATACACAAAAATAAGAAGAAGGACCACATTGCCTAGGTTGTCAGCTACAACAACTCCATACACAAGGATTCATGACGATGATACTGGCAGGGTCGTCAAGTGAAAAAATACCAAGCAGAATGGCAACAGAGTGCGAAGAAGAAACAGTAGGATTTTGGTATGGTGTATCACTTATTAATGATTTTATGTATAAGTGTGTACTATATATATAATATTAAACTCCTACGGAGGTGACACATCATTTGTAACTAACTTAAATAACCGACGGAATTGCGCTATATATCATTTTATGTGTGTTTATTACCTCCAACGAAATTACGCTATTATTTTATGTGTGTTATTTGTTGCCTGCTCCGACGGAATTGCGCTATCATTTTATGTGTGTGTTTTTTGTCTCCGAAGAAATTGCACTATCATTTTATGGGTGTTTGTTGCCTTCGACGAAATTGCGCAATCATTTTATGTGTGTTTTGCCTCTCCAATGAAATTGCGCTATCATTTCATGCGTGTTATTAATTGTTGCCTCCGACGGAATTGCACTATATATCATTTTATGTGTGTTTGTTGCCTCCGACGAAATTGCGCTATCATTTTATGTGTGTTTTTGCCTCTCCAATGGAATTGCGCTATCATTTTATGTGTGTTATTAATTGTTGACTCCGACGGAATTGCGCTATATATTATTTTATGTGTCTTTATTGCCTCCAACGAAATTGCGCTATCATTTTATGTGTGTTATTTGTTGCCTCCGATGGAATTGCGCTATCATTTCATGCGTGTGTTTGTTGCCTTCGATGAAATTGCGCTATAATTTTATGTGTGTTTTTTCCTCTCCGATAGAATTGTGCTATCATTTTATGTGTGTTATTAATTGTTGCCTTTGACGAAACTGCGCTATATATATCATTTTCTGTGTGTTTATTGCCTCCGACGAAATTGCGCTATCATTTTATGTGCGTTATTTGTTGCCTCCGACGAAATTACGCTATCATTTTATGTGTGTGTTTGTTGCCTCCGAAGACATTGCGCTATCATTTTATGTGTGTTTGTTGCCTCCGACGAAATTGCGCTATCATTTTATGTGTATTATTTGTTTCCTCCGACAGAATTGCGCTATCATTTCATGCGTGTGTGTTTGTTGCCTCCGAAGAAATTGCGCTAACATTTTACGTGTGTTAATGTTATTTGTTGCCTCATGGAATTGTGCTATCAGTTTATGTGTGATATTTGTTTGCCCCTCGGACGGAATAATTGCGCTATCGTCATTTTATGTGTATACTTTTTATGGCCCATCGATCGGCCCAATTGCTCCGACGGAATAATTGCGCTATCGACGTAATAAGTGCGCTGGCCCCACCTGGAAGCAGTGACCAGTGACCCTGGCCCCACCTAACTATACCACCGGCGAATTCGCACCAAACTGCCGAGGGTAGCACGGGATGGCCCCGCCTGCCAGTGACCCTAGCTTTATCACCGGCGCCTTTGCGGAAACGTCGGGGGTAATGCCTATGGGTCCCACCCGTCAGATCGATACCCACCCAGATCAGATCGACCTGTCCCCATCCCCGTCTCAGATCAGATCGACCCGCCGCCCGTCCCCGTCTAGCTCAGATCAGCGCGCGCCCGTCCTCGTCGACCCGCAGCCGTCCCCATCGACCCTCCACTGTCCACCGCCAGCTAGGTGAGTCCCTCGGACCCCTCTCCCCTACATTCCTATCTCCTCCTCACCCTCCACTACCTAACCCTCTCCACCTCACAGGATCCCGTGGACGGAGCCGTGCCCCCGCGTCGACCTCCCAGAGGAGGAGGAGTAGGCCCCCGTGGAGAAGGAGACCACCGAGGAGGAGGCCCAGAGGAGGAAGAGACCGCTTGGAGGAGGAGGAGGAGACCACCGTCACCGTTCCCGTCCCGTCCGCCCGTCCCCATCTCACATCAGCGCGCGCCCGTCCCCGTCGACCCGCAGGTACCCCCTTCCCTGCTCCGCATCCGCACGCCCTTGTACATCCTCGTCTTTCCACCATTGCCATGTCCCCCGAGCTGCTGCTGCTGCCTCGCCACCACGCTTCCTATATTTAAGCAATTAATACACAATTGAAATCTAAATTCTCACATGCTAAAAGTCTGAAACCAGAAGCATTTGGGTCTAGCTAGTAAGAGTTGGCACTAACTTCTAAAAGAGGATGCATGCATAGCGAATATGCATGAGAATGTAGTGAACGATATTTAGATACATGCCACTCTAGTTAAATGCACGGCAATTTTTGGACTGGCCTTTGATATAGCTACTTGTTACTTAGCAGAATGTGAAGGAGTATGAATATGATATAGTCCTTGCAGTAACCAAATTTCCAACCTTCTAGCCTTGTACATCAAATAAAAGACCACTGTCGCATGTGCATATGCTTGTGGTCCATAACAAATCAAGTTAGATCTATCATCTTATATACTTTGCTTAGTAAAAGGTCAAAAATTTAGAAACATGGTAAGATTAAATGCATTACTGTCTTGACAAAATTTTATTTAGTTACACTGTTACAGTAAGATTTTAATGTTAAGCATATTTCTTAGAACTAGTAAGGACTGCATTCCAAGAAAATCTCTGACAGTGAAGGAGTAGCAGTTTGGTTGGAGAAATTTCAATATCATCTAAAGTTGTAGCTACAAATAAATAGTAACTTGTAAGAGTTGATGATTTTTTTCCTTCACCTATATACATTCAATTCTTGTCCTAGAATAAGCATAAGCAGAAACCAAATGTGCATAATAACTTGAGAAGGTTTCACCCATCTTCGAATATTAGGTTGAACCCAATTGATACGAGTCAAATGATATGGACTACTACACACCAATAACATAGTGAAGCAAAATATCTTTGAGATTCTAGCATAATTATTGGCTACATACATCTTCGGTACGTTTTGCATAATTTTTTTTCAGTTTTGCAAAAAAAAGTGGTCAGGGTTGAAGTTTCCAAGACGTTAAAAAAACTATAGTTTTTAGATACTTTAGTTTTTAAAACCACTGTGTTCCCTAAAGCCAAACACATTAAAGTATTCCATACTTTATTATTTCTAGAAACCACTGTATTATTTCTAAGTTTTGGGATACTTTAGTTTTTAAAAAGTATTCCCTGATATGGACTGCTCCAATTTTTTTACTTAAACATTAGTACAATCAAAATGGTTGGCAGATTGCAACTTAGCTATGCCAAAGTTGCATCTTACCTTAAGATCGGTTAAAATTACATCCCAATTCAGCATATTTTGACCACTGTTAGTATGTTCTTCCTCACTGTCTTTCTGTTATGTTATGGCTTACTTCTCGGTAATTTGACCTCGTTGGGACTGATGATTCTAGTCAAGTTAGCCAGAAACCAATCGTGTATCTGCACCGCATGATCCATCCATCAATTCCTGTTCTTCTCCTGCAGCTTTCTCAAATCTGCAAAACTTACAGCAGCAGAATGTCATAGACGCTGCTGCACACACATATACCGCCCTCTCCTGTCAATAATTTACTGTCAATGTGAGCGCATCTGATATTATCTGTTTTGGATATTGTATAAAGTCTGTTTTGGATATTGTATAAAGTCTCTGTTGGTGGTTGTAGCTGAATGTTGTGCAGGTACATTGAGTGCCAATGTTTCGTCGGAATGTCGATTAATTTCTGTTCCGGTGAATTTCTGGCACTCAGGCATGACCATTTTGTGGGACGAAGGGGTAGAAACATGGGACGCTCACCTCCAACAAACTTTCAGTCTGAAAGAAGCACTGATCGCAATGGTGCAGGACTATCTCGGATACAGATATATCGCGTGCCAAGTGTGCCACGTACAGAAGTCTTGTGTGAGGTGCATGGAAAGGACACCGTTTCTTCAGCTTGGTAAGGATCCCGGGTCTTTGAAAACCGGCTACATGAGGACTCGGATGTGACTACCCGAGAATGACCCATGGAGGAAGCGTGGAGATCTGTTCAACGGCAAGGATGAGCTTGAAGTACCTCCGCCTAAGGGCAGCGGCGAGGAGATAGATTATTTTTTGAAAAGCTGGAAACACTGCCCTCCGTCGGGTAAGCTAAAGAAGCATAAGAGGAAGCAAGGAGATAAGAAGAAGGAAAAGGAACATGGTCCTCTCATGGGGGTATGGAAAAGGAGGTTCGTGTTTTGGGACTTGCCATACTAGAAGATCCTTGGTACGCCTCATAGCCTTGATGTCATGCATATAACGAAGAACATGTGCGAAAGCTTGCTTGGCACTCTGCTCAACATGCCAGATAGGACCAAAGAAGGGCCGAAAGCAAGACACGACCTAAAGGACCTGAATATCAGAGAAGAGCTTCACCCCTCGTCTTCTTCTATGGTTGAGGAGGAGACAAACGATCGCAAGAGCAAAAGGGCAGGGAATCAGCCGAGTGAGGAGGAGGCGAAAGATCCTAAGGGAAAAAGTTCGAAGAAGAGTGAAACCCCGCGCCCCTCCTGCTTCACTCTATATCCTAACGAGCTCAAACAGATGATCGGTTGCCTCCTCGGAAACAAGTATCCCTTAGGCTACGCGGGGCTGATACATAGATGGTTGGACCCGACGAAAGGAATCTTCAGCGGGATGAAGTCTCATGACTATCACATCATGATGAAGCAGATCCTTTCAGTTGCAATCTGAGGGATCATCGAACCGCACGTCCGTGCAACGCTGACTAGCCTCTGTAACTTTTTCGACGTCATCACTCGGAATTCGATAACCGTCAAGAAACTCGGGGGACTGCAGGAAGAGATCGTAACCATCATATCCGAGATGGAGATGTACTTCCCGCCCGCATTCTTCAACATCATGGTCCACCTGCTGTTGCATATAGTGGACGATATCGAGGATCTCGGTCCTCCGTTCCTTCACAACATGATGGCGTTAGAAAGAATGAACGGAATCATCAAAGGATACGTCCATAACAAGGCACATCTGGATGGAAGCAGCATCGAGGGATTTCTCATCGAGGAATGTGTCTCTTTCTGCAAGAATTATCTTAACGAGGAAAACCCACGTCCGATTGGTTTGCCCATGAACAAGCGCCTCGCAGGTTCGAGGGAGTAGGCCACCGCACCGGCAAGAAGGAAATGGACGTGGAACAGTATGATAGGAGAGCCGAGTTTGATCGGGCCCACTTAGTAGCGTTACAGCACATGGATGATGGCACGTCTTGGGTGGAAAAGCACAAAACCATGATCGAGAACAATGCTAACAAGCCGATGATGGAAGAAGAGGTATATAGAGCGCATAACTCCTCTTTCGTGCGCTGGTTCAAAGTCCAGATTGATGGCAATCCCCCGCCAATGACAAGCGTCGCGGACAGAATCACAGTGGCTTTGTCTTACGGGCCCGCGCCAAACCTCATGACTTATCAAGCATATGACATCAGCGGTTACACATTCTACACGGAGGAGAGAGACAAAATAATAGACTATCAGAACTCAGGTGTGACAATGGAATCTTACACGGGTGAAGAGAAGAAAAGATACTACGGAAGGATCAAGGAAATTTGGAAGCTCGACTATGTCGGGGAGAAGCTACTGATGTTCTGTGTCAGATGGGCTACAGATGTCAGAAAAAAAGACGAGTATTTTACTACCATGCGTATGCCCAACAAATCCAAGACCAAGAAACCCACCGCACAAAATGAGCCATGGGTGCTGGCTAAGCACGTCGAGCAATGCTTCTTCATTACTGACTCATCAATGCCTAGCCGTGTCATCGTGAGGAGAGGCAAAAGGGCCCTGGTCGGAATGGATGGAGGCGCTGACGAGAAAGAGTTTGACGGACTCGTCGGAGACCCGATGATGGAAGAACCCGATGAAGACGATGCAACATACACAAAAATAAGAAGAAGGACCACATTGCCTAGGTCGTCAGCTACAACAACTCCATACACAAGGAGTCACGACGATGATACTGGTAGGGTCGTCAAGTGAAAAAATACCAAGCAGAAGGGCAAGAAGAAGAATCAGAGTGCGAAGAAGAAACAGTAGGATTTTGGTATGGTGTATCACTTATTAATGATTTTATGTATAAGTGTGTACTATATATATAATATTAAACTCCTACGGAGGTGACAGATCATTTGTAACTAACTTAATTAACCGACGGAATTGCGCTATATATCATTTTATGTGTGTTTATTACCTCCGACGAAATTACGCTATTATTTTATGTGTGTTATTTGTTGCCTGCTCCGATGGAATTGCGCTATCATTTTATGTGTGTGTTTTTTGTCTCCGAAGAAATTGCACTATCATTTTATGTGTGTTTGTTGCCTTCGACGAAATTGCGCTATCATTTTATGTGTGTTTTGCCTCTCCGATGAAATTGCGCTATCATTTCATGCGTGTTATTAATTGTTGCCTCCGACGGAATTGCACTATATATCATTTTATGTGTGTTTGTTGCCTCCGACGAAATTGCGCTATCATTTTATGTGTGTTTTTGCCTCTCCGATGGAATTGCGCTATCATTTTATGTGTGTTATTAATTGTTGACTCCGACGGAATTGCGCTATATATTATTTTATGTGTCTTTATTGCCTCCGACGAAATTGCGCTATCATTTTATGTGTGTTATTTGTTGCCTCCGACGGAATTGCGCTATCATTTCATGCGTGTGTTTGTTGCCTCCGAAGAAATTGCACTACCATTTTATGTGTGTTTGTTGCCTCCGATGAAATTGCGCTATCATTTTATGTGTGTTTTTGACTCTCCGATGGAATTGCGCTATTATTTTATACGTGTTATTAATTGTTGCTTCCGACGGAATTGCACTATATATCATTTTATGTGTGTTTATTGCCTACGACGAAATTGCGCTATGTGTTATTTGTTGCCTCCGATGGAATTGCGCTATGATTTCATGCGTGTGTTTGTTGCCTCCAAAGAAATCGCGCTATTATTTTTTGTGTGTGTGTTCCCGAAGACGAAATTGCATTATCATTTTATGTGTGTTTTTGCCTCTTTTATGGAATTACGCTATCATTTTATGTGTGTTATTAATTGTTGCCTCCAACGGAATTGCGCTATATATCATTTTATGTGTGTTTATTGCCTCCGACCAAATTGCGCTATCATTTTATGTGTGTTATTTGTTGCCTTCGACGGAATTGCGCTTTCATTTCATGGGTGTGTTTGTTGCCTCCGAAGAAATTGCGCTATCATTTTATGTGTGTTTGTTGCCTCCGACGAAATTGCGCAATCATTTTATGTCTGTTTTTGCCTCTGCGATGGAATTGCGCTATCATTTCATGCGTGTTATTAATTCTTGCCTCCGACGGAATTGCGCTATATATCATTTTATGTGTGTTTATTACCTTCAACGAAATTTCTCTATCATTTTATGTGTGTTTTTGCCTCTTCGATGGAATTGTGCTATCATTTTATGTGTGATATTAATTGTTGCCTCTGATGAAATTGCGCTATATATCATTTTCTGTGTGTTTATTGCCTCCGACGAAATTGCGTTATCATTTTATGTGCGTTATTTGTTGCCTCCGACGAAATTACGCTATCATTTTATGTGTGTGTTTGTTGCCTCCGAAGACATTGCGCTATCATTTTATGTGTGTTTGTTGCCTCCGACGAAATTGCGCTATCATTTTATGTGTATTATTTGTTTCCTCCGACGGAATTGCGCTATCATTTCATGCATGTGTGTTTGTTGCCTCTGAAGAAATTGCGCTAATATTTTACGTGTGTTAATGTTATTTGTTGCCTCACGGAATTGTGCTATCAGTTTATGTGTGTTATTTGTTTGCCCCTCGGACGGAATAATTGCGCTATCGTCATTTTATGTCGATCGGCCCAATTGCTCCGACGGAATAATTGCGCTATCGACCTAATAAGTGCGCTGGCCCCATCTGGAAGCAGTGACCAGTTATCCTGGCCCCACCTAACTATACCACCGGCGAATTCGCACCAAACTGCCGAGGGTAGCACGGGCTGGCCCCGCCTGCCAGTGACCCTAGCTTTATCACCGGCGCCTTTGCGGAAACGTCGGGGGTAATGCCTATGGGTCCCACCCGTCAGATCGATCCCCACCCATATCAGATCGACCTGTCCCCATCCCCGTCTCATATCAGATCGACCTGCCGCCTGTCCCCATCTAGCTCAGATCAGCGCGCGTCCGTCCTCGTCGACCGGCCGTTGTCCACTGCCAGCTAGGTGAGTCCCCCGGCCCCCTCTCCCCTCCATTCCTATCTCCTCCTCGCCCTCCACTACCTAACCCTCTCCACCTCGCAGGAGCCCGTGGACGGAGCCGTGCCCCCGCGTCGACCTCCCAGAGGAGGAGGAGGAGTAGGCACCCGTGGAGAAGGAGACCACCGAGGAGGAGGCCCAGAGGAGGAGGAGACCGCTTGGAGGAGGAGGAGGAGGAGACCACCGTCACCGTTCCCGTCCCTTCCACCCGTCCCCATCTCACATCAGCGCGCGCCCGTCCCCGTCGACCCGCAGGTACCCCCTTCCCTGCTCCGCATCCGCACGCCCTAGTACGTCCTCGTCATTCCACCATTGCCATGTCCCGCGAGCTGCTGGTGCTGCTGCCTCGCCACCACGCTGCCTATATTTAAGCAATTAATACACAATTGAAATCTAAATTCTCACATGCTAAAAGTCTGAAACCAGAAGCATTTGGGTCTAGCTAGTAAGAGTTGGCACTAACTTCTAAAAGAGGATGCATGCATAGCGAATATGCATGAGAAGGTAGTGAACAATATTTAGATACATGTCACTCTAGTTAAATGCACGGAAATTTTTGGACTGGCCTTTGATATAGCTACTTGTTACTTAGCAGAATGTGAAGGAGTATGAATATGATATAGTCCTTGCAGTAACCAAATTTCCAACCTTCCAGCCTTGTACATCAAATAAAAGACCACTGTCGCATGTGCATATGCTTGTGGTCCATAACAAATCAAGTTAGATCTATCATCTTATATACTTTGCTTAGTAAAAGGTCAACAATTTAGAAACATGGTAAGATTAAATGCATTACTGTCTTGACAAAATTTTATTTAGTTACACTGTTACAGTAAGATTTTAATGTTAAGCATATTTCTTAGAACTAGTAAGGACTGCATTCCAAGAAAATCTCTGACAGTGAAGGAGTAGCAGTTTGGTTGGAGAAATTGCAATATCATCTAAAGTTGTAGCTACAAATAAATAGTAACTTGTAAGAGTTGATGATTTTTTTCCTTCACCTATATACATTCAATTCTTGTCCTAGAATAAGCACAAGCAGAAACCAAATGTGCATAATAACTTGAGAAGGTTTCACCCATCTTCGGATATTAGGTTGAACCCAATTGATACGAGTCAAATGATATGGACTACTACACACCAATAACATAGTGAATCAAAATATATTTGAGATTCTAGCATAATTCTTGGCTACATACATCTCCGGTACGTTTTGCATAATTTTTTTTCAGTTTTGCAAAAAAAAAAAAGTGGTCAGTGTTGAAGTTTCCAAGACGTTAAAAAAACTGTAGTTTTTAGATACTTTAGTTTTTAAAACCACTGTGTTCCCTAAAGCCAAACACATTAAAGTATTCCATACTTTATTATTTATAGAAACCACTGTATTATTTCTAAGTTTTGGGATACTTTAGTTTTTAAAAAGTATTCCCTGATATGGACTGCTCCAATTTTTTTACTTAACCATTAGTACAATCAAAATGGTTGCCAGATTGCAACTTAGCTATGCCAAAGTTGCATCTTACCTTAAGATCGGTTAAAATTACATCCCAATTCAGCATATTTTGACCACTGTTAGTATGTTCTTCCTCACTGTCTTTCTGTTATGTTATGGCTTACTTCTCGGTAATCTGCCCTCGTTGGGACTGATGATTCTAGTCCAGTTAGCCAGAAACCAATCGTGTATCTGCACTGCATGATCCATCCATCAATTCCTCTTCTTCTCCTGCAGCTTTCTCAAACCTGCAAAACTTACAGCAGCAAAATGTCATAGACGCTGCTGCACACACACATATACCGCCCTCTCCTGTCAATAATTTACTGTCAGTGTGAATGCATCTGATATTGTCTGTTTTGGATATTGTATAAAGTCTGTTTTGGATATTGTATAAAGTCTCTGTTGGTGGTTCTAGTTGAATGTTGTGCAGGTACATTGAGTGCCAATGTTTCGTCGGAATGTCGATTAATTTCTGTTCCGGTGAATTTTTGGCACTCAGGCATGACCATTTTGTGGGACGAAGGGGTAGAAAAATGGGACGCTCACCTCCAACAAACTTTCCGTCTGAAAGCAGCACTGATCGCAACGGTGCAGGACTATCTCGGATACAGATATATCGCGTGCCAAGTGTGCCACGTACACAAGTCTTGTGTGAGGTGCATGGAAAGGACACCGTTTCTTCAGCTTGGTAAGGATCCCGGGTCTTTGAAAACCGGCTACATGAGGACTCGGATGTGACTACCCGAGAATGACCCATGGAGGAAGCGTGGAGATCTGTTCAACGGCAAGGATGAGCTTGAAGTACCTCCGCCTAAGGGCAGCGGCGAGGAGATAGATTCTTTTTTGAAAAGCTGGAAACACTGCCCTCCGTCGGGTAAGATAAAGAAGCATAAGCGGAAGCGAGGAGATAAGAAGAAGGAAAAGGAACACGGTCCGCTCATGGGGTTATGGAAAAGGAGGTTCGTGTTTTGGGACTTGCCATACTGGAAGATCCTTGGTACGCCTCATAGCCTTGATGTC
Organism: Avena sativa; assembly: GCA_916181665.1. Taxonomy (NCBI): domain Eukaryota; kingdom Viridiplantae; phylum Streptophyta; class Magnoliopsida; order Poales; family Poaceae; genus Avena; species Avena sativa. The sequence goes on along the minus strand of OV702281.1, from coordinate 128,020,860 downwards.
ATGCATATAACGAAGAACGTGTGCGAAAGCTTGCTTGGCACTCTGCTCAACATGCCGGATAGGACCAAAGAAGGGCCGAAAGCAAGACACGGCCTAAATGCCCTGAATATCAGAGAAGAGCTTCACCCCCCGTCTTCTTCTATGGTTTAGGAGGAGACAAACGATCGCAAGCGCAAAAGGGCGGGGAATCAGCCGAGTGAGGAGGAGGCGGAAGATCCTAAGGGAAAAAGTTCGAAGAAGAGTGAAACCCCGCGCCCCTCCTGCTTCACTCTATATCCTAACGAGCTCGAACAGATGATCGGTTGCCTCCTCGGAAACAAGTATCCCTTAGGCTACGCGGGGCTGATACATAGATGGTTGGACCCGACGAAAGGAATCTTCAGCGGGATGAAGTCTCATGACTGTCATATCATGATGACGCAGATCCTTTCAGTTGCAATCTGAGGGATCATCGAACCGCACGTCCGTGCAACGCTGACTAGCCTCTGTAACTTTTTCGACGTCATCACTCGGAATTCGATAACCGTCAAGAAACTCGGGGGACTGCAGGAAGAGATCGTAACCATCATATCCGAGATGGAGATGTACTTCCCGCCCGCATTCTTCAACATCATGGTCCACCTGCTGTTGCATATAGTGGACGATATCGAGGATCTCGGTCCTCCGTTCCTTCACAACATGATGGCGTTAGAAAGAATGAACGGAATCATCAAAGGATACGTCCATAACAAGGCACATCTGGATGGAAGCATCATCAAGGGATTTCTCATCAAGGAATGTGTCTCTTTCTCAAAGAATTATCTTAACGAGGAAAACCCACGTCCGATTGGTTTGCCCATGAACAAGCGCCTCGCAGGTTCGAGGGAGTAGGCCACCGCACCGGCAAGAAGGAAATGGACGTGGATTAGTATGATAGGAGAGCCGAGTTTGATAGGGCCCACTTAGTAGCGCTACAGCACATGGATGATGTCACGTCTTGGGTGGAAAAGCACAAAACCATGATCGAGAACAATGCTAACATCCTGATGATGGAAGAAGAGGTATATAGAGCGCATAACTCCTCTTTCGTGCGCTGGTTCAAAGTCCAGATTGATGGCAATCCCCCGCCAATGACAAGCGTCGCGGACAGAATCACAGTGGCTTTGTCTTACGGGCTCGCGCCAAACCTCATGACTTATCAAGCATAGGACATCAGCGGTTACACATTCTACACAGAGGAGAGAGACAAAATAAGAGACTATCAGAACTCAGGTGTGATGATGGAATCTTACACGGGTGAAGAGAAGAAAAGATACTACGGAAGGATCGAGGAAATTTGGAAGCTCGACTACGTCGGGGAGAAGCTACTGATGTTCTGTGTCAGATGGGCTACAGATGTCAGAAAAAAAGACGAGTATTTTACCACCATGCGTATGCCCAACAAATCCAAGACCAAGAAACCCACCGCACAAAATGAGCCATGGGTGCTGGCTAAGCACGTCGAGCAATGCTTCTTCATTACTGACTCATCAATGCCTAGCTATGACATCGTGAAGAGAGGCAAAAGGGCCCTGGTCGGAATGGATGGAGTCGCTGACAAGAAAGACTTTGACGGACTCGTCGGAGACCCGATGAAGACGATGCAACATACACAAAAATAAGAAGAAGGACCACATTGCCTAGGTCGTTAGCTACAACAACTCCATACACAAGGAGTCACGACGATGATACTGGCAGGTTCGTCAAGTGAAAAAAATACCAAGCAGAACGGCAAGAAGAAGAATCAGAGTGCGAAGAAGAAACATTAGGATTTTGGTATGGTGTATCACTTATTAATGATTTTATGTATAAGTGTGTACTATATATATAATATTAAACTCCTACGGAGGTGACAGATCATTTGTAACTTACTTAATTAACCGACGGAATTGCGCTATATATCATTTTATGTGTGTTTATTACCTCCGACGAAATTACGCTATTATTTTATGTGTGTTATTTGTTGCCTGCTCCGACGGAATTGCGTTATCATTTTATGTGTGTGTTTTTTGTCTCCGAAGAAATTGCACTATCATTTTATGTGTGTTTGTTGCCTTCGACGAAATTGCTCTATCATTTTATGTGTGTTTTGCCTCTCCGATGAAATTGCGCTATCATTTCATGCGTGTTATTAATTGTTGCCTCCGACGGAATTGCACTATATATCATTTTATGTGTGTTTGTTGCCTCTGACGAAATTGTGCTATCATTTTATGTGTGTTTTTGCCTCTCCGATGGAATTGCGGTATCATTTTATGTGTGTTATTAATTGTTGACTCCGACGGAATTGCGCTATATATTATTTTATGTGTCTTTATTGCCTCCGACGAAATTGCGCTATCATTTTATGTGTGTTATTTGTTGCCTCCGACGGAATTGCGCTATCATTTCATGCGTGTGTTTGTTGCCTCCGAAGAAATTGCACTACCATTTTATGTGTGTTTGTTGCCTCCGATGAAATTGCGCTATCATTTTATGTTTGTTTTTGACTCTTCGATGGAATTGCGCTATTATTTTATGTGTGTTATTAATTGTTGCTTCCGACGGAATTGCTCTATATATCATTTTATGTGTGTTTATTTCCTACGACGAAATTGCGCTATGTGTTATTTGTTGCCTCCGACAGAATTGCGCTATGATTTCATGCGTGTGTTTGTTGCCTCCAAAGAAATTGCGCTACCATTTTATGTGTGTGTGTTGCCGATGACAAAATTGCGTTATCATTTTATGTGTGTTTTTGCCTATTTTATGGAATTGCGCTATCATTTTATGTGTGTTATTAATTGTTGCCTCCAACGGAATTGCGCTATATATCATTTTATGTGTGTTTATTGCCTCCGACGAAATTGCGCTATCATTTTATGTGTGTTATTTGTTGCCTCCGACGGAATTGCGCTTTCATTTCATGGGTGTGTTTGTTGCCTCCGAAGAAATTGCGCTATCATTTTATGTGTGTTTGTTTCCTCAGACGAAATTGCACTATCATTTTATGTCTGTTTTTGCCTCTGCGATGGAATTGCGCTATCATTTCATGCATGTTATTAATTGTTGCCTCCGACGGAATTGCGCTATATATCATTTTATGTGTGTTTATTACCTTCAACGAAATTGCTCTATCATTTTATGTGTGTTTTTGCCTCTCCGATGGAATTGTGCTATCATTTTATGTGTGTTATAATTGTTGCATCTGACGAAATTGTGCTATATATCATTTTCTGTGTGTTTATTGCCTCCGACGAAATTGCGTTACATTTTATGTGCGTTATTTGTTGCCTCCGACGAAATTACGCTATCATTTTATGTGTGTGTTTGTTGCCTCCGAAGACATTGCGCTATCATTTTATGTGTGTTTGTTGCCTCCGACGAAATTGCGCTATCATTTTATGTGTATTATTTGTTTCCTCCGACGGAATTGCGCTATCATTTCATGCGTGTGTGTTTGTTGCCTCCGAAGAAATTGCGCTAACATTTTACGTGTGTTAATGTTATTTGTTGCCTCACGGAATTGTGCTATCAGTTTATGTGTGTTATTTGTTTGCCCCTCGGACGGAATAATTGCGCTATCGTCATTTTATGTGTATACTTTTTATGGCCCATCGATCGGCCCAATTGCTCCGACGGAATAATTGCGCTATCGACGTAATAAGTGCGCTGGCCCCACCTGGTAGTGACCAGTTATCCTGGCCCCACCTAACTATACCACCGGCGAATTCGCACCAAACTGCTGAGGGTAGCACGGGCTGGCCCCGCCTGCCAGTGACCCTAGCTTTATCACCGGCGCCTTTGCGGAAACGTCGGGGGTAATGCCTATGGGTCCCACCCGTCAGATCGATCCCCACCCAGATCAGATCGACCTGTCCCCATCCCCATCTCATATCAGATCGACCTGCCGCCTGTCCCCATCTAGCTCAGATCAGCGCGCGTCCGTCCTCGTTGACCCGCCGTTGTCCACTGCCAGCTAGGTGAGTCCCCCGGCCCCCTCTCCCCTCCATTCCTATCTCCTCCTCGCCCTCCACTACCTAACCCTCTCCACCTCGCAGGAGACCGTGGACGGAGCCGTGCCCCCGCGTCGACCTCCCAGAGGAGGAGGAGGAGTAGGCACCCGTGGAGAAGGAGACCACCGAGGAGGAGGCCCAGAGGAGGAGGAGACCGCTTGGAGGAGGAGGAGGAGGAGGAGACCACCATCACCGTTCCCGTCCCTTCCGCCCGTCCCCATCTCACATCAGCGCGCGCCCGTCCCCGTCGACCCGCAGGTACCCCCTTCCCTGCTCTGCATCTGCACGCCCTTGTACGTCCTCGTCTTTCCACCATTGCCATGTCCCGCGATCTACTGGTGCTGCTGCCTCGCCACCACGCTGCCTATATTTAAGCAATTAATACACAATTGAAATCTAAATTCTCACATGCTAAAAGTCTGAAACCAGAAGCATTTGGGTCTAGCTAGTAAGAGTTGGCACTAACTTCTAAAAGAGGATGCATGCATAGCGAATATGCATGAGAAGGTAGTGAACAATATTTAGATACATGTCACTCTAGTTAAATGCACGGCAATTTTTGGACTGGCCTTTGATATAGCTACTTGATACTTAGCAGAATGTGAAGGAGTATGAATATGATATAGTCCTTGCAGTAACCAAATTTCCAACCTTCCAGCCTTGTACATCAAATAAAAGACCACTGTCGCATGTGCATATTCTTGTGGTCCATAACAAATCAAGTTAGATCTATCATCTTATATACTTTGCTTAGTAAAAGGTCAACAATTTAGAAACATGGTAAGATTAAATGCATTACTGTCTTGACAAAATTTTATTTAGTTACACTGTTACAGTAAGATTTTAATGTTAAGCATATTTCTTAGAACTAGTAAGGACTGCATTCCAAGAAAATCTCTGACAGTGAAGGAGTAGCAGTTTGGTTGGAGAAATTTCAATATCATCTAAAGTTGTAGCTACAAATAAATAGTAACTTGTAAGAGTTGATGATTTTTTTCCTTCACCTATATACATTCAATTCTTGTCCTAGAATAAGCACAAGCAGAAACCAAATGTGCATAATAACTTGAGAAGGTTTCACCCATCTTCGGATATTAGGTTGAACCCAATTGATACGAGTCAAATGATATGGACTACTACACACCAATAACATAGTGAAGCAAAATATCTTTGAGATTCTAGCATAATTATTGGCTACATAAATCTTCGGTACGTTTTGCATAATTTTTTCTCAGTTTTGCAAAAAAAAAGTGGTCAGGGTTGAAGTTTCCAAGACATTAAAAAAACTGTAGTTTTTAGATACTTTAATTTTTAAAACCACTGTGTTCCCTAAAGCCAAACACATTAAAGTATTCCATACTTTATTATTTCTAGAAACCACTGTATTATTTCTAAGTTTTGGGATACTTTAGTTTTTAAAAAGTATTCCCTGATATGGACTGCTCCAATTTTTTTACTTAAACATTAGTACAATCAAAATGGTTGCCAGACTGCAACTTAGCTATGCCAAAGTTGCTTCTTACCTTAAGATTGGTTAAAATTACATCCCAATTCAGCATATTTTGACCACTGTTAGTATGTTCTTCCTCACTGTCTTTCTGTTATGTTATGGCTTACTTCTCGGTAATCTGACCTCGTTGGGACTGATGATTCTAGTCCAGTTAGCCAGAAACCAATCGTGTATCTGCACCGCATGATCCATCCATCAATTCCTCTTCTTCTCCTGCAGCTTTCTCAAACCTGCAAAACTTACAGCAGCAGAATGTCATAGACGCTCCTGCACACACATATACCGCTCCCTCCTGTCAATAATTTACTATCAATGTGAATGCATCTGATATTGTCTGTTTTGGATATTGTATAAAGTCTGTTTTGGATATTGTATAAAGTCTCTGTTGGTGGTTCTAGCTGAATGTTGTGCAGGTACATTGAGTGCCAATGTTTGGTCGGAATGTCGATTAATTTCTGTTCCGGTGAATTTCTGGCACTCAGGCATGACCATTTTGTGGGATGAAGGGGTAGAAACATGGGACGCTCACCTCCAACAAACTTTCCGTCTGAAAGCAGCACTGATCGCAACGATGCAGGACTATCTCGGATACAGATATATCGCGTGCCAAGTGTGCCACGTACACAAGTCTTGTGTGAGGTGCATGGAAAGGACACCGTTTCTTCAGCTTGGTAAGGATCCCCGGTCTTTGAAAACCGGCTACATGAGGACTCGGATGTGACTACCCGAGAATGACCCATGGAGGAAGCGTGGAGATCTGTTCAACGGCAAGGATGAGCTTGAAGTACCTCCGCCTAAGGGCAGCGGCGAGGAGATAGATTATTTTTTGAAAAGCTGGAAACACTGCCCTCCGTCGGGTAAGATAAAGAAGCATAAGCGGAAGCGAGGAGATAAGAAGAAGGAAAAGGAACACGGTCCGCTCATGGGGGTATGGAAAAGGAGGTTCGTGTTTTGGGACTTGCCGTACTGGAAGATCCTTGGTACGCCTCATAGCCTTGATGTCATGCATATAACGAAGAACGTGTGCGAAAGCTTGCTTGGCACTCTGCTCAACATGACGGATAGGACCAAAGAAGGGCCGAAAGCAAGACACGACCTAAAGGCCCTGAATATCAGAGAAGAGCTTCACCCCCCGTCTTCTTCTATGGTTTAGGAGGAGACAAACGATCGCAAGCGCAAAAGGGTGGGGAATCAGCCGAGTGAGGAGGAGGCGGAAGATCCTAAGGGAAAAAGTTCGAAGAAGAGTGAAACCCCGTGCCCCTCCTGCTTCACTCTATATCCTAACGAGCTCGAACAGATGATCAGTTACCTCCTCGGAAACAAGTATCCCTTAGGCTACGCGGGGCTGATACATATATGGTTGGACCCGACGAAAGGAATCTTCAGCGAGATGAAGTCTCATGACTGTCATATCATGATGACGCAGATCCTTTCAGTTGCAATCTGAGGGATCATCGAACCGCACGTCCGTGCAACGCTGACTAGCCTCTGTAACTTTTTCGACGTCATCACTCGGAATTCGATAACCGTCAAGAAACTCGGGGGACTGCAGGAAGAGATCGTAACCATCATATCCGAGAGGAGATGTACTTCCCCCCCCCCTCCCCGCATTCTTCAACATCATGGTCCACCTGCTGTTGCATATAGTGGACGATATCGAGGATCTCGGTCCTCCGTTCCTTCACAACATGATGGCGTTAGAAAGAATGAACGGAATCATCAAAGGATACGTCCATAACAAGGCACATCTGGATGGAAGCATCATCGAGGGATTTCTCATCGAGGAATGTGTCTCTTTCTCAAAGAATTATCTTAACGAGGAAAACCCACGTCCGATTGGTTTGCCCATGAACAAGCGCCTCGCAGGTTCGAGGGAGTAGGCCACCGCACCGGCAACAAGGAAATGGACGTGGATCAGTATGATAGGATAGCCGAGTTTGATAGGGCCCACTTAGTAGCGCTACAGCACATGGATGATGTCACGTCTTGGGTGGAAAAGCACAAAACCATGATCGAGAACAATGCTAACATGCCGATGATGGAAGAAGAGGTATATAGAGCGCATAACTCCTCTTTCGTGCGCTGGTTCAAAGTCCAGATTGATGGCAATCCCCCGCCAATGACAAGCGTCGCGGACAGAATCATAGTGGCTTTGTCTTACGGGCCCGCGCCAAACCTCATGACTTATCAAGCATAGGACATCAGCGGTTACACATTCTACATAGAGGAGAGAGACAAAATAAGAGACTATCAGAACTCAGGTGTGACAATGGAATCTTACACGGGTGAAGAGAAGAAAAGATACTACGGAAGGATCGAGGAAATTTGGAAGCTCGACTACATCGGGGAGAAGCTACTGATGTTCTGTGTCAGATGGGCTACAGATGTCAGAAAAAAAGACGAGTATTTTACTACCATGCGTATGCCCAACAAATCCAAGACCAAGAAACCCACCGCACAAAATGAGCCATGGGTGCTGGCTAAGCACGTCGAGCAATGCTTCTTCATTACTGACTCATCAATGCCTAGCCGTGTCATCGTGAGGAGAGGCAAAAGGGCCCTGGTCGGAATGGATGGAGTCGCTGACGAGAAAGAGTTTGACGGACTCGTCGGAGACCTGATGATGGAAGAACCCGATGAAGACGATGCAACATACACAAAAATAAGAAGAAGGACCACATTGCCTAGGTCGTCAGCTACAACAACTCCATACACATGGAGTCACGACGATGATACTGGTAGGGTCGTCAAGTGAAAAAATACCAAGCAGAAGGGCAAGAAGAAGAATCAGAGTGCGAAGAAGAAACAGTA